>OX365955.1:10000-2410000 GCA_947247005.1 Spisula solida | reverse complement strand
CACAATATTAGCATTTGTTTTGAAATTCAGTATCATAAATGTGAAACCCTATAATACCCAGAATTGCTATTTCCCCCAGTAACAGTACTTCAGTACTTTGATTTCGGTTGTGTTTTCGGATATTTTCGGAAGTGTGTTCGGACATTTTGAGCAATGTGTTCTGGTGTTTCCAGCAGCGTGGTAAACTACTATTCAGCTGGATTACCACTCTATGTCGCATAATAACGTGAAACAACTTCAATTTTTTTTTAAATTTCAACTAATTTTAACTAAGTACAATATTTTGCAAGTAACACAGAGAGATATGTGCAGTAATGTTTCTAAATATCGATGTTTTAGCAAATCTTGTTTTTCTTCAGATGTGCATAGTATCATTTTAAGATACCAGTATTGACACGATCATAATCTCTAATCTATGAAATCGAACCAAGATTGTCCCGATGATTAGAAGATATTTACCAATGAGAGCTCATTACGCTGAAAGGTGTGGCAATATTGACAAATGAGAGCTCACTATGCCGTACGATGTGGTAATATTGACCAATGAAAGCTAACTATACCGTAAGGTGTGGCAATATTGACCAATGAAAGATCACAATGCCGTAAGATGTGGTAATATTGACCAATGAGAGCTCACTATACCGTAAGGTGTGGCAATATTGACCAATAAGACCAGAAAAACAACAACAACAAACAGTTTGTCTTCCGTTAACAGTTATTCTTATTGCATTCTAATCAATCAAGTATAAATACAAAGAAATATAATGTTCCATTAAAATTACAAGAAATATTTGATTAAATAGATTCAAACAAAATGTACATCGTGGCGGTGATAAATAAATCCGCTAGCGAGTCTCTAGTTCTGTGATCTTGTCCTGAATGTGGCACCATACTTATATCGAATGCACTACTTTTTTCGTCGAAACACTTTGCCTGATTCCGCCGTGAAGAAATAATCCCCTTTAAGAAAATATCTTACACTCGAGTAACGCGTGTTTATATTTAACACAGATCAGATCATAAGATTATATTATAAAATTGTTTTATTATTTTATTGCTAGCCTGCGCAATATAAAAGAAATGTATTTGTCTATCGTAAAATTGATGATTCTGGAGGACGGGGTTACACGCTGCCGAACCTGAAAGAAGACAAACATTACATTTTAAGTGTCACAGTCAAAACCTGTTGACTACATGGGTGAGCAAGTGTGTAAGCGGCCGGAGAGCTCAGTCGGTATTCACAGAAGCTACTTTCATGTCGCCCAACAGTAACATAAGGAAAACAGTTTTATTATCATTGTGTTATTAGGGAGGTTGCAAATAAGTCTGTATACGAGAACGAGTACATGAATGTGAAGCATGACGTCATCAGAATGTGCGTAGCTTCTACAAGCGGAGAACGTATGGCAAACGAACTTACGCCGGCGAATTATAATCACAACTTGTACGTCTTCGTGCAAATGTATTATAGTTCCATACATGATTAAAAGCTGTGGCTATATTGACAAATGAGAGCTCACTATGCCGGAAGATGTGGCTATATTGACCAATGAGAGCTCACTATGCCGGAAGGTGTGGCTATATTGACAAATGAAAGCTCACTATGCCGGAAGGTGTTGCTATATTGACCAATGAGAACTCACTTTACCGGAAGGTGTGGCAATATTGACCAATGAGAGCTCACTATGCCTGAAGGTGTGGCTATATTGACCAACGAGAGCTCACTATACCAGCAAAACAAAACCATGCGACAATACGAAAATGCGAAGATACTTTTCGTATTTTCGTCTTTTCACGTTGTTGCTATGCTGTGGCGAGACAACCAGCTATGGGCATTCATGATAATTCATGATAATTCCATAAAACACAACTTTGATATTTTGATTAATGTTGTGCCATTGTCCATGCGCCTATAGACGAAATTAAGTGCTCATAAATTGTCATTAGAGTGCGCTATGTCTCCACCAAGAGCATTACGTGTTTCACAATAAATCTAGACAAAGAAAAAAAGGAATACGTGGCCCCCTCTCCCCTAAAAAGCCTTGACTTAGACCCTTTGTCACTCCAACAGCTTATAGTCAATATTGACAATCATTCAGTTTACATAGGATTCAATGTTTAAGAAACAAAATGTAGTAAAATTCATTAAGGAGTGAGTATAATTGAATCAATCGTTCATTGTGCACAGAGAAATATCCGAGGAAGATTCTAAGATTTTACCAATTTTAAAAAAGTTGCATTGTTTGATTAGGAATTTAATTGGGAGGAGTGAATGGTATTTTAATATAACAAAGCCATGTATGTTTGGCTTGCTGATACCCGCATATATTAGCATGCAATTTTGCGTAGGCACACACAACATTGTGTCAATTAACATTGCTGCGTGTTATGCAAATAAACGTTACTTTTTTTAATATGGCACTCATTTAATCGCGCGAAGGAGAGAGAATAGTCTCCGTATAAAAACGATACTGTAAAAGCATTAATATTCAAGGCGGATACAATTTTGCGGATGTCTGTTATAACCTTAAGCATGAAATCAAATCCAGACGAATGATTATACCAATAATTAGACCTATGTAAGTGGAAGTTACCCTTACATTTTTTTCCTGGAATGCAAAGTCTATGAACTTATAAAAAATAGCATTTTTTTACGAAAATCACAAACTTTCATCCCAACGAAATTGAATGATTTGATGATGTTAAAAATTTGATGAAGTTCAAAGGAGGCGGACGAGGTCTCTTTATTAGGGCTGGGTACCGCCAAAACAAAGATACCAGGGTATACCACGATTTTCCTCAAATACCACGGTATACCACCAACTTTGTTATAAAACTTACAGCTATGGCATAGTGGTCAGAACGGCGATTGTATATTTATTTTTAAATACACTAGGGATGAGTTCATACTATAACACGGAGAATAATATATATGAGCCAGTCTCCAGGAAAACCTGCTATAATGACATTATGTAATTACTATATATACACGATTTTGATAAAGCTCTAAAATAAGGAAACATTAATTTCTATTGATTCTATTTTAAGTAATTGACCCATATAGTACTATACCTTAGCTTTACATTTTCCTATGAATTATGTCGAAAAAACATACTTCGTTGCTATGGTGACCAATTTCAGAATAGTATTCCGATTGAAAAAAAACGATGATTTAGTTGTTTAAAACAGAAGTAGCCTTTCTCTGAATGCAATTTCGAATTTGATATAATTATATTTTGAAAAGTGAAACATAATTATAGAATTTGGTACTATTTTGAACAGTTTATGCCAAGAATTGATAAAATGGTGTAATAATGAAAAACGTATTTCAGTTACGTCGAATAACGTTTGAATGACGTTTGCGACGTCACACAAAAAGCTCCGAATAGGGACTCTACAAAAATAGCTGTAACTTCCTTAAAACTCAAGATATTAACATAATTTCTTTTGCAATTTGCCTATTTAACATTATCCTGTAATACTGTGGAAAATCTTAAAGTCAATATTTTTGTCAAAATAGCAGGTTTTCCTGGAGACTGGCTCATATATAGTGGCCGCCGACGTCATGACCAACATCCAACGTTGATTCGACGTCAAATCGACGTTACGCCGATGTTACAATGATACATGTATATTGCTTATAGTTGCTTGTATGCTTCTTTCTTCAAATAATTTATTATTTTGTATTATTTAGAATACGAAGCATGCATTTCTTTCAAAACAGGAGTGTGTAAATATTACAAAATGAGCAGCGCGAAGTTGAAAACCCCGATATCAAACCGACGTTTGGACGATGATATAATGATAGTGTGTTCATAAGTTTCTTTTTAAAGATCAATTAGAATACTTTTTTTAAATTTAGGATGGAAAATCCAATTGTTTCAAAAACAGGAGTGTACAGAACAACATACGCAAGCGCCGATGTCAACCCGACGTCGGTTTGATGGCGGCTTAATGTCGCGAATTTTACCGATATTCTGACTTATAACTGTCCCGATATTGTAATATCTGGGTAATTTTAGATGAATTTGACAACATTCAAAGTCTGAGAACTTGAGAGATGAACATTTGTTACATGGGTCATAATAATGCCAAGATGATCTTTATTTAAAATAAATATGATAACGATGACGTAATTTATGACGTCATACCTCTGTCACTATGATGTTATGAGAACTGTTGATCGTTCTTTGCTACCAGAAGATTCATTAATCTGAACTTCTGTTCTACACTCATACCATTAAGTACGGAATCCAGGGATCGCCTCCTTCGTTTTCCACTGTAAAAAAAATAAAATACACATTTATACAAAGTCCCTTAGGCCGGTATATAATATTTTTTGCTTAGACGGCCGAAATCACCCGAAATCACTCTAGAGCTACACTCAGTACATTTTGTGTCATTATTATTTTACTTATTCTGACATATCTACATTATAACTATGAAAAGACTTTTAAATTTCAATAAACTACAGCTTACATATTGCACAAATGTAAAATAGTAGAATGTTACGGCCTTTTGAAGTATGTGACGTTCAATATCATATTTTCCAGGCTTAGAATTTTAAGATCATAATAGGTGCAAAGCATTTGGACAATTGTCTGAAAACTACACTTTTTTTCGCGAAAATCTTTTTTTTTTCTACTTTAGTAAGGTCAATATGACCTTTTCCTATTTTCATGAAAATATGTCTTCATAGGTTTCTTCATAAGATGTGCACTGTGATGCAGATTCCAAATATGTATGGATCTTATAAGGTCGTCACACTTTGTTGTCCTAAGCCAGCGATTTTCGTCATAAATGAAACTTTCTACAAAAATACTATAGATTCTACACCATCTAATAAATGTGTCCTACTGGCCATAACTCAATATAAACTGACAATGGTCGGCCGCAGATTGCAATACGTTTTAAGACGTTTATGACCAACTGGCCAGGCAAACTTGTAAGTATTAATGAAAAAAAGTAGTTTTTAGCTTTCGCTTTAACAGTAGATCTACAGGGAGTCACGTATCATATATGGAACCCCACCAGGTCCTTCAAATACAACAGTACAGGGAGTCACGTGTCATATATGGAACCCCATCAGGTCCTTCAAATACAACAGTACAGGGAGTCACGTATCATATATGGAACCGCACCAGGTCCTTCAAATACAACAGTACAGGGAGTCACGTATCATATATAGAACCCCATCAGGTCCTTCAAATACAACAGAACAGGGAGTCACGTGTCATATATGGAACCCCACCAGGTCCTTCAAATACAACAGTACAGGGAGTCACGTATCATATATGGAACCGCATCAGGTCCTTCAAATACAACAGAACAGGGAGTCACGTGTCATATATGGAACCGCACCAGGTCCTTCAAATACAACAGAACAGGGAGTCACGTGTCATATATGGAACCCCACCAGGTCCTTCAAATACAACAGTACAGGGAGTCACGCATCATATATGGAACCGCACTAGGTCCTTCAAATACAACAGTACAGGGAGTCACGTATCATATATGGAACCGCACCAGGTCCTTCAAATACAACAGAACAGGGAGTCACGTATCATATATGGAACCGCATCAGGTCCTTCAAATACAACAGTACAGGGAGTCACGTATCATATATGGAACCGCACCAGGTCCTTCAAATACAACAGAACAGGGAGTCACGTGTCATTTATAGAACCGCATCAGGTCCTTCAAATACAACAGTACAGGGAGTCACGTATCATATATGGAACCCCATCAGGTCCTTCAAATACAACAGTACAGGGAGTCACGTATCATATATAGAACCGCATCAGGTCCTTCAAATACAACAGAACAGGGAGTCACGTGTCATATATGGAACCCCACCAGGTCCTTCAAATACCACAGTACAGGGAGTCACGTATCATATATAGAACCGCATCAGGTCCTTCAAATACAACAGAACAGGGAGTCACGTGTCATATATGGAACCCCACCAGGTCCTTCAAATACAACAGTACAGGGAGTCACGTATCATATATGGAACCCCACCAGGTCCTTCAAATACAACAGTACAGGGAGTCACGTATCATATATAGAACCGCATCAGGTCCTTCAAATACAACAGAACAGGGAGTCACGTGTCATATATGGAACCGCATCCGGTCCTTCAAATACAACAGTACAGGGAGTCACGTATCATATATAGAACCGCATCAGGTCCTTCAAATACAACAGAACAGGGAGTCACGTATCATATATGGAACCGCATCCGGTCCTTTAAATACAACAGTACAGGGAGTCACTATCATATATGGAACCCCACCAGGTCCTTCAAATACAACAGTACAGGGAGTCACGTGTCATATATAGAACCGCATCAGGTCCTTCAAATACAACAGTACAGGAAGTCACGTATCATATATGGAACCGCACCAGGTCCTTCAAATACAACAGTACAGGGAGTCACGTATCATATATGGAACCCCACCAGGTCCTCCAAATACAACAGTACAGGGAGTCACGTATCATATATAGAACCGCATCAGGTCCTTCAAATACAACAGAACAGGGAGTCACGTGTCATATATGGAACCCCACCAGGTCCTTCAAATACAACAGTACAGGGAGTCACGTATCATATATAGAACCGCATCAGGTCCTTCAAATACAACAGTACAGGGAGTCACGTATCATATATAGAACCGCATCAGGTCCTTCAAATACAACAGAACAGGGAGTCACGTATCATATATAGAACCGCACCAGGTCCTTCAAATACAACAGAACAGGGAGTCACGTATCATATATAGAACCGCATCAGGTCCTTCAAATACAACAGAACAGGGAGTCACGTATCGTATATAGAACCGCATCAGGTCATTCAAATACAACTGTACAGGGAGTCACGTGTCATATATGGAACCCCACCAGGTCCATCAAATACAACAGTACAGGGAGTCGAGTGTCATATATGGAACCCCACCAGGTCCTTCAAATACAACAGTACAGGGAGTCACGTGTCATATATGGAACCCCATCAGGTCCTTCAAATACAACAGTACAGGGAGTCACGTATCATATATGGAACCCCACCAGGTCCATCAAATACAACAGTACAGGGAGTCACGTATCATATATGGAACCCCACCAGGTCCATCAAATACAACAGTACAGGGAGTCACGTATCATATATGGAACCCCACCAGGTCCATCAAATACAACAGTACAGGGAGTCACGTATCATATATGGAACCCCACCAGGTCCTTCAAAAACAAGAAGACGAGCGGAATAGCACGGAATGGCACGGAATGGCACGGAATGGCAGCCCGGAATGGCACGTCTTTAAAACATTTCCCAACAACATTAAGGTATACGTAATAACACTGATTTATGAACGCGATAAACAGTATGTTCACAGTCGCGCGGACTGATTCAAAGCTGGTTTAGCCTTACCCTACTTTCATCAGTTTTGGTATCTGGGACAAAATCTTCAATAGTCAAGATATGGTATTACTATGGAGCCATATACATGTAACTGCCACCACATAAATATTAATTTTCATGAAATATTTCGTGAAACTAACGAGGGATTTCATGAAAACAGAAACATATTATGAATGCAATATAAATATCTTAACGTGTAAAAATTGCCAGTTACTGCCGCAGTTTGATCTGCCACAACATTCCTGTTATTTTTTTTAAGAAACCAACTTAATTTTCACGAAAGTGTATTATTTTTCACGAGTACATTCTTACGTTTCGCGAAACTTTTCACGAAAGTCGATTATTTTCACCAAGACATCTTTACGTTAAATGCGAAACATTGTTATACTTTCATGAAAAACTTATTTAGTTTCGTGAAAGCATCATCTTTATGTGGTGTCAGTTAAGAGCACTAACAAGCAGAATTTGGTGTTAAGATAATTTATCTGTCTTCATGATAATGATATTTTTTCATGAAATATCCCATAATTTTTACGAAAGTTTTCATGAAATCTTAAAGTTAAGTGGTGGCAGTTATATGGCTCCATAAAGTATTTCAAGTACATTACATCAAAAACATTCAAAAGTACAATGCCTTTAAGCTTAATTAGATAACTCCAGTTCCATTTGTCAAGTCATACCATCGTTTTCACACAAGTACAAGGTTTTTCAAGGGCTATTTAGGTGTACTCAATTCTGGCCCGCGTAGACATTTAGTGGTGTGTAACCTGAATGGTTTAATTAATCACATTATAGATCTATGATTAAACTCCGAGGAATCGAGATAAAAACAAAGATACTTTTTAACTGATCACGAAGATGAAGCCGTGTTTAGTTTTACATATTGAGTGCAGAATTTAAATTATACGGGTTTTAATTAAAACAACAATTTAAAATCACCCGAGAGTTCAACAGTGGTACACATCGAACGGTAGAGATCTTTTCATATCCTTTCCGCTACCATAGCGTACTAATGCAGACTCGCCGGGATGGCCATTTCGGCCTTCCGTAGTTTTCGACCTAAATGCCCAAATTCGGGAATTGTGCTGTCATGGGTACACAGGCATCCCAGACTATAGGATATTACGGGCCCAGGGTCGTGCACAGGTTTTTGGGCCCGCTAGACCCCTTTAAAGAGGGCTTTGAACGTAGATTTTACAAAACTGAAATTACTGGTCCTACCCGCCATTGCGGTACGATTCCCTGTGGTATTGCATTAACATTTAGCGCCAAAAAGTTTTTATTTTTCTATAGCAGGAATATAAGGCTAGACAAAGGGGTCAAAAAAGTAGGCCTGTCAAGCTAAAAAAAAAAAAAAAAGAAGTTTTTCGCGCAAGGGTCACCGTCACATCGTCATTTCGGGTGACCTTTAGTCGAAATATTGACAATTTTTTCTACTTTTGGTTTGAGGTAGGTTGGTAGCATCCGGATGTATCGAGTTTTTATCAGTGCTGCAAGTCAATAGTATCTCAGGGACGGGATATAGGGACCATATGAATTTCTCATAACCCCCCAAAAAATCGTGGTAGCGGAAAGGATATAGCGCTAAAAACAACATCAACCTACATAATGCCACGGACTGGTAATAATTGTCCAAAACTCATTTTAAATCATTAGCCTGGTCTTCATTTATCTTTGTGTTTTTTCTCGTTATTTTAACTAATAGAATATTTTGATTTGTTAAAACACCAAACTTTCATGAGGACCACGTAAATACTGCCGAACATTCATGAGGACCACGTAAATACTACCGAACATTCGTGAGGACCACGTAAATACTACCGAACATTCATGAGGACCACGTAAATACTACCGAACATTCGTGAGGACCACGTAAATACTGCCGAACATTCATGAGGACCACGTAAATACTACCGAACATTCATGAGGAACACGTAAATACTACCGAACATTCATGAGGACCACGTAAATACTGCCGAACATTCATGAGGACCACGTAAATACTGCCGAACTTCATGAGGAACACGTAAATACTACTGAACATTCATGAGGACCACGTAAATACTGCCGAACATTCATGAGGACCACGTAAATACTACCGAACATTCATGAGGACCACGTAAATACTGCCGAACATTCGTGAGGACCACGTAAATACTACCGAACATTCGTGAGGACCACGTTAATACTACCGAACATTCGTGAGGACCACGTAAATACTACCGAACATTCGTGAGGACCACGTAAATACTACCGAACATTCGTGAGGACCACGTAAATACTACCGAAAATTCGTGAGGACCACGTAAATACTACCGAACATTCATGAGGACCACGTAAATACTGCCGAACATTCGTGAGGACCACGTAAATACTACCGAACATTCGTGAGGACCACATAAATACTACCGAACATTCATGAGGACCACGTAAATACTACCGAACATTCATGAGGACCACGTAAATACTACCGAACATTCATGAGGACCACGTAAATACTACCGAACATTCGTGAGGACCACGTAAATACTGCCGAACATTCATGAGGACCACGTAAATACTACCGAACATTCGTGAGGACCACGTTAATACTACCGAACAATACTTCTCCGTCGTTCTATCAGGTCTATACAACTATGTACATATAACCGTTATATGATATTACAAGTGATTCCGGCAAATGACATAATCTGTGTGTTTCTTCCTTGAGGATTTGTGGCTGCACCATTTGGGAAACATGTTTCAGACATATTTTAACTTTTTATACATCGCTGACTTAGAATTAGAATGTCGTAAGTACTATTTACAACCTTATAAGACTCGTGCATATTTGACATCTGCATCTCAAGGCGCTTCTTATGAGCCTATTTTCATGATAAAAGCTCCGCGAGTCGCATGTGTCGCCTTACGAAATGCACATTTGTCATGGAAAACTATCCAGTATAGGGCTACATATCAGACTCACAAGAGTTCTCTAGTCATCTGAACTAAAAACGACAAAGCGATGCTCTGGACAAAAAAATGTCCTGATAAAATCAATCTGAAGGGACTCATTCAAACACTACACAAGCTAGAGTTATGATTCTTGCGCACTGCACTTCATGTCACAGCAAAGAAACATGCATTCCTATTTTTGAGTCATTAATAGTTATGGTGACAAAGTTATGCCACAGACAAGAAATGCTTATACAATCAATCAAAGGGAAAAAATTGAATAATGGCACCAGGTAGAGTTACGGTTCTTGTGTACTGCACTTGGACTTTTGGTAAGAAACATGCATACCAAGTTTCAAGTCATTCAACCTCATGGTGACAAAGTTATCCTCCGGACAAGAAATGCTCAAATTAAATCAATCTAAGGGAAATAATTAATAAAAGCTCCGCGAGTCGCAAGTGTCGCCTGACGAAATGCAAATTTGTCATGGAAAACTATCCAGTATTGGGCTACATATCAGACTCACAAGAGCTCTCTAGTCATCTGAACTAAAAACGACAAAGCGATGCTCTGGACAAAAAAATGTCCTGATAAAATCAATCTGAAGGGAGTTATGATTCTTGCGCACTGCACTTCATGTCACAGCAAAGAAACATGCATTCCTATTTTTGAGTCATTAATAGTTATGGTGACAAAGTTATGCCACGGACAAGAAATGCTTATAAAATCAATCAAAGGGAAAAAAATGAAAAATGGCACAAGGTAAATTTACGGTTCTTGTGTACTGCACTTGGACTTTTGGTAAGAAACATGCATACCAAGTTTCAAGTCATTCAACCTCATAGTGACAAAGTTATCCTCCGGACAAGAAATGCTCAAATTAAATCAATCTAAGGGAAATAATTAAAAAACGATGCAAGGCACAGTTATGGTTCTTGCGCACTGCATTTCTGCTTATTGCAAGAAACATACATACAAAATCTTGAGTCATTTGAACTTAAGGTGACCAAGTTATGCTCCGGACAAGAAATGCTCTAATAAAATCAATCAAAGGGAAATAATTCACAAACTATGACAGGTAGAGTTATGGTTCTTGCGCACTGCACTCCGGCTTATTGCAAGAAACATGCCTATCAATTCTTGAGTCATTTGAACGTAAGGTGACAAAGTTATGCTCCGGACAAGAAATGCTCTAATAAAATCAATCAAAGGGAAATAATTCAAAAACTATGACAGGTAGAGTTATGGTTCTTGCGCACTGCACTCCGGCTTATTGCAAGAAACATGCATACCAAATCTAGAGTCATTTGAACGTAAGGTGACAAAGTTATGCTCCGGACAAGAAATGTTCTAATAAAATCAATCAAAGGGAAATAATTCAAAAACTATGACAGGTAGAGTTATGGTTCTTGCGCACTGCACTTCGGCTAATTGCAAGAAACATGCATACCAAATCTAGAGTCATTTGAACGTAAGGTGACAAAGTTATGCTCCGGACAAGAAATGCTCTAATAAAATCAATCAAAGGGAAATAATTCAAAAACTATGACAGGTAGAGTTATGGTTCTTGCGCACTGCACTCCGGCTTATTGCAAGAAACATGCATACCAAATCTAGAGTCATTTGAACGTAAGGTGACAAAGTTATGCTCCGGACAAGAAATGTTCTAATAAAATCAATCAAAGGGAAATAATTCAAAAACTATGACAGGTAGAGTTATGGTTCTTGCGCACTGCACTCCGGCTTATTGCAAGAAACATGCATACCAATTCTTGAGTCATTTGAACTTAAGGTGACAAAGTTATGCTCCGGACAAGCAATTTGTGACGCCGCCGCCGCCGCCGCCGCCACCGCCGCCGCCGCCGCCGCCGCCGCCGCCGCCGCCGCCAAAGTAACACCTATATGTCGCCTTTTCAGGCGACACAAAAATCGAAAGTGGTCATGTTGACCAAACTGAAGTTTAAAAAGCTTGTTTTTCCATAAGTAAAGAGTAGTTTTCAGAACAGTTTTTTCTTGTTTTCGTAAAATATTGAATTAGTACTTATGACCTTTTATTCTAAGACAGCGAAGTGATTCGGTGTTCTTTCTTGAGGATTGGGGACTGCACTATTTGGGAAACATGTTGCAGACATATTTTAACTTTATGTACATGTAAATAGTGTTTAAGACAGTCCGTTGACATCATGAAGTTTACCAGTTTCAAAATGCGTTTTACGTTGAGATGTTGCTGATTCCTGTGAGGGCGTTGTCATTGACGCAATGCAAATTGTCGACCATTGATAAAGTTCGAATTTCAATGATCTACTCTGATGAGTAAATTATAAAGAAATATCTTTACCACAAAGGAGTAATCTAGTGATTTAGAAACAGTCTTTACTTAATGAAAAGTGGGGTAATATTTCAAATTCGTATTTTTATTTCGTACATACCCCTCAAACTAATTAGGAAATTTACTCTTAAGGTGATTGGATACTCTTTAGTTGACCGGAAGTTTAGAAATCGGTGTAAATTAGACGTATTGAAAGCGTCTGACTACCATGATGATAAAATAAGAAAAACTTAAAATTGATGTGTCAGCATGTTCTCATGTCTTAAAATCCCGCATTTACTGCATAGTTGTTACTATATTATTATATAATAAGCTTGCAGAGTAAAACTATAGCTGAAATTTTACGTGCCATTTATTCCAAACGTTGAAACACCAACACTCGCGAATACTAGCTACAACGTATGTGAAACGTAATATAATGCGCCCACACATTTTATCCAAGTTTTAACATTTGTTTAGCAAGCATCCCGACTACTTTAGAGGAAGGTTAGTTTGCATTTATTTGGTATAGGTAAAGACTAGCTAATACAAAAGAGCATTGGTTCATCTTTAAATATAAACATTTTTCAAAAACAAATAATGTCGAAAACTGGATACAACGTATTCAAAACATGGTGTATTTTGTAAACTCTCCTAGTTTTCGACATTTCCGAAATCACTAAAGTGTCAGTTTAAAAAATCTAGCCGATCAACTGCCATGAAATTTGGGACAAAACTTCTATAATAGTTACTCTACTGGGTGCATTTACGAAATCAGTATGTTGTTCAACTATATGTTTCGTATAACTTAAAAATGAAAAATCACATATTTTAAAATATCATTTAAAAATACATATAACATGCATAGTCTAAAACAACGTCATCGTGTGATTCCGTATATATATACGAAATTTCGTGCATGCCAAGTTTCATGGAATTATATGTCCAACTTTTTCGATAAAATGCAAGTTTCCGTTTTTAGGGGGGTTCCCCAAAATCTAAAACTATCTTGAAAACTAGCCGAGCAAAACTGTTATGGGTTTGCACAATCACTATCATGAATGTGTTCTTCATAACAATCAGGTGTTTGATACCTCTTGTACAGAAAAAATTAAGAGTATGGAATTACCTTAAATGGTCACAAGTTGAAATAACACGGAAGAAGGTATCTTGTAAGCGGGACAGGTAACTTATTTACTATAAAATGCCTCAAAAATCAGTTGTTCCATATATGGTTGTAGGTGTAGGTAAGCTCTATATCGCTGACTTAGAGTTAGAAGGTAAGACCTTATAAGACGAATTTGAAATCTGCATCAAAAGGCGCTTCTCATGAAAATCGCAACTGGTCATGTTGACCAAACTGAAGTTGGAAAAGCTTGTTTTGCCTGTAAGTAAAGAGTAGTTTTCAGACTTTTTTTGCCTCTCAAAGCCAGTTTTCTTATTTTCTCAAAATATTGATTTTGTACTTCCTTCTTATTCTAAGCCAGCGATATATATACACTCGAGTAATATTTGTGTTTGAAGCTGGTTGCGTTTGTAATGGCCTTTAGTATATATATACACTTGAGTAATATTTGTGTTTGAAGCTGGTTGCGTTTGTAATGGCCTTTAGTATATATATACACTCGAGTAATATTTGTGTTTGAAGCTGGTTGCGTTTGTAATGGCCTTTAGTATATATATACACTCGAGTAATATTTGTGTCAGTTGAAGCTGGTTGCGTTTGTAATGGCCTTTAGTATATATATAAACATACGAACAAGCATACACCATCGTAAGTAACTTGCAACTTCTCTATATGGGATATGACAATTGCCAATGCACAGAAAATCATGATATTGCAAACCCGTAGTCAAATCTTGACGGTCCGGGTGACAAATAAACACTTAACCAACCTCGCTAACCATTCCGGGCCAAACATTTAAACATGGAAACATGCAGCTATGATGTATGATACCATATCGATATGATCTATGACAATCCAGTCTGCATGACAATTATACTGAACATTGTAATTGTACTTCGTCTAAGAAATTCAATTATTCAATTATTGTTATTCCATACCTCGCGATGGTGTTACATATATACGTCATCTAGAGGAAACACATTGCATACAGTGATAACGTTAAATCTACGATCTTTTAGTAAAACTGCGGCGTGTAAAAGTATTAAATCAAACACGTTTAATCGAATTTCAATCACACGTATGTGAAGAATTAGCTTAGAAAGCCTTGTACAAAATGCACTTGATTAAAGCGAGCAGATTACGTAAGGATTATACCTTTTGTTTCTTACAATGGGTTTAATTCATTAGAATTACGTTGAAAGGAAATTAGAAAATTGTGCCCACGAATCAGGCAGTTCTCTTAGATAACAAGTTAGATAGGTTAAACAATAATAGTTAAGGATAATTGTGAATTGTATATGAAACTGTTCTGGAAAAATACATTGAAGCAGATTTTGGGCATGCGAGAGCGGTTTTAATGTGGGCGGGGGTGGCGAACTCCCCCTAAGATTGCCCAAGCATTAGGTAATTTGTCTTTTATTAGAAGCGAAAAATTATGATTTTTTCGAGCTCGCTTCGCTCCCACAATTACTTCTAAGCCAACTTGGTCACTTAAGGTATCCATCTTTTCTATCTCGCTGTACTCGCTCTACTTTCCCAGGATGTGTGCATGTCAATACGCACGACCCCCACCCACCCCCGTATAACACCAAACCTGAATCCGTCCCTTGTTCGGTAATTTGTATCGAAATGTTGATAATAAATCGAGTCATGTAGTTTGTTTATTAATTTCACCGAATTCAAACACATTACCTAGAGAACGCATGGCTTATAAGTGGATACATGGAACCGTAGGGGGAGAGGTACTAGCTGATCTGAAGGCCTGTGGTTCGATCGCGCCTCCCTCGGGACACAAAATCCCTAATACGCTTAAGAGTATCGCCACATGGATAAGAAATAGAAGCCGGGCGATGGCACAAACCTGACAAAACACCATTTCATGACAGAAAATGTCAATTACAAAAAGGGGATTTTTATAAATTTAAAGAATTTTTTTTTATTGTTCAGAAGGGAGTAGTATATCTTTTATTTCAATCATTTGATTAAAACATCAGCAACATTAATATAATGGTAACATACCGAGCCTAGCCTTTATTTGCCAGTCATCTGTGTGCTGAAATATGGCAGGCATATCAGTGCCTCCACCCATTTTTTAACCAGTGTCGCTAGATTAGACGGCACGCGCGCTAACCATTGAGCTACGGAGGCACACGTCATAACAAACATTCAGAAATCTAGCATGTTTTCGAGCATGTTACGTACCCTTGTCGTAACGACTATACGATGACAATTGATTATTTCTCGCATACAGTAGAAACAGACTGCCCATTTCGCGAATTTATATAACCGGTATGGTATGTGTTGATTGAAATGAACGAAATGTACCGGATATGATTTCGCTTTATTCTCGCACACTGTAGTTTGATCTCATGTGGTATAACGAGATTTTGAAATATCTGTCATTGTTAAGTGGCTACGGAGTTTATTCTGTCTGAGATATGATAATGGAGTCTACATATACGTGCATGAAGTGCGAACTGCTGGTAGTATATGTACTGTGAAGATCGCATGTGATAGTACGTTATTTAGAACACACGTTACTAGAAAATATACATCTTTAATTTTAGATTCTCATATTTCCGCGTAACAAATCAGCTCCCAATTCACGACTAAAAACAGTTCAATAACTGCGGTAATGCACTTGGAAAGAGTGCGATAAATACATTGAATACTGCACGGGAATATTGTGACAACTCAGTTTCACTGTATTAAAGCTACGACAGAACCCCGTGCAATAACTGCGATAATGAACTTGAAAAGAGTGTGATAACTGTAAAACAGCACTGGTTGTGCCTTTTTACCACCATATCACTACGCTCAACTGTGATACAACACATATAGAGATCAAACACTCGTAGTTCTTATTTAATCTTGATACGAACGTACATAGAAATCAGTTCAAGTTTATACCAATTAATTAAAGTCCGTTTCGGGTATTTACGTATCAGGACCGGACGATGATAATCCACATCGTAGTTGTAGGTTATTGTAAAGAAAGTAAAACAAATGCATTTTCGTAATTCCTCGCCGAGATGTTATTAAAAAATCCCTCCAAAATCGTCAAAAAATATTCGCGGGATAAAGGTCGCGAAAACTAATTACATGTTGTTGTTGTCGTTATTGGATACAATAAAACCCGTAATTTTCCGTCTAAGTCTCTTTTATGTTGTGACGATTTGCAGGGCTTATTTAACAAAAAAAGGTGATTAAGATTAAAGATAGTTAATCGTAATATGATTAATTGAAATGAAAATAGCCTTTTCTTTTGAACAAAAGTACTATCTGGTATGCTCATGCAACCCATTAAAAAAAGATAAAATATCAAATAAGGCCTCTTTGAAATCAGTTGTTATCTGTGTTTAATCTAATTCATCATTTTTAAATTAGTTACCCCTGAATTAAGTAGACATAGAATTAAACAAATTGAAAAAACGTGTATTATCCACAGACAGATATATTTTCATTTTGATCGGGCTGACAAATGTTCATTCGGACAGAGATACGATAGCAGGTTTGTATCGTCTTTCGTTACTTAGTACCCAATATTTCGTAAAACCGCTATCGAGCGCTTTCTTGTGCAATGAACCGCTTCGATAGGTTGCATAGACGTAGGAAAGCGCTCGGTAGCGCCTTTTGGAAACGGCTTGCTCCAGATTCGTAACTTCGTAACCAAAAAATTTTTTGTGAAGTTATGCATCACCAAAAAATTCAGTACTAGATGAGCATGTCACAAATAATGTAGGACAACTGACATAGTCCGCTACATATGCTGTGCATTAGTTCATAATATTATTTTTTTCCTTGTTTTCCCAAAATATTGATTTTGTACTTACGACCTTCTAATTCTAAGCCAGCGATATATCTATAGACTAACAAGTAGAGTACATCTGTTTTCATTAAATTCATATGGACATTTTGACAACCTTCTCCTACGGTTATATTTGCCAGGCATTGTCACGGGATTTGATTAATTGCTTATCGACGAAAATAATTATTAATATACAAAATGTACGTAGTTCGAGCGTGTAGACACTTCGAAATAATTTTCAACACCATAGGTCACGAGCATAGGCCGTTCATTATGTAAAAAATGACAAAAATAATGCTGTCACGCATGGCCTTTTCTTCCTTAATTATTGAAGAGCTCGTGTGGCTTCCCGCCATTTGCCGCAGACGAGTTCCTTAATTATAAGAAGCCGTAGTGTAGGGACAGTTAAACTTCAAAAGTTCCTGTTATGTGTTATAGAGTGAGGTTACGACCCGACGATTGATATCGTATTTAAAATACATGAATAGGCCTACAGTTAGTAGAACATTTTTATTTCTATAAATACCATGAGCCCGTTGCCTAACCAAGCCGCTTCCAAAAGGCACTATCGAGCGCTTTCCTATGATGCTACGAGCGAGCAGCGCTCGCCGATAGCATACCGTTTCGCGTTACCCAATCTGATTAAAATCATAAAATTATCCTTAAACCCGCTACTGGTAAGGAAGATCAAGTACTTTAGTCAGATTGAGCGCTACCGAGTGCTTTCTTGTGCAACGGACCGCTTCGGTAGCGCTTGATAGCGCTTTTCTACACAACAGTCTGCTATCAGCGAGCGCTCGCCGTTAGCATATAATTTTTCCGCTTCGTCCGCTACGTATAGCGCTTTTTTGAAGCAAGCGGTCGTTTCATCGCATAGCCTACCGAGCGCTCGGTAGCGGTTTGGTTAGGCAACGGGCTGCATATAATAAATATTTATGTTGTTTTACTCCATTGATAGCACAGGTATCTGTATCATTAAAAAAGTATAAAAACAAAAATGAGACAAAAACTTACTTTTTCTGTCAAATTTATACATGCATCTAAAGTATATACCTGGGCGTGGTCTTAACTTGTGTATTATGGTGACAATAACCAGTCTTATACACAATAAAATAATATTAGTGCTTGAGTTACGTAAAATACATGAATTTGAAATTATATCGATAAACTGTCATAGCAGTGACGGCGTCAGTCAATTAAAGATTGCTATTTACAAGTATAATTGACAGGGGTGCAACACCCCCGCCCAAAATGCAAGTCCCGTTGCAAGTGCTTAAAAATACAGGACACAAGCGACCAAGCTTGCGCATTCGATAAGAAACAATTAAATGTATCTCGATCAATCGACGATTTTCACATCCGCAAGAATTTTCCACGAAATATTCATGATTTACTTCACAAAGGCGAATTCCATGAAGCACGGGAATGCAGCTCGTGTTTTCTACTGATACTGAAGCTCGCAATTTCCGTGAGATGTCGTCTGATTCTGACCGACCTTTGAAGGAAGAAGTCACGGGAAATGCAAGCTTTCAAATACATGTACCAGCAAAAAAACACGATCTACAGTCCCGATCTTCACGGAAAGTGCAAGATTGATTGTTCTAGCCGTGATGGGGCATTATGATCAAGACTAACGGTTACAGCCCACAGGTGCTTGGTTCGAATCATTCCTTAAGCACTGTTAAATATTTAACAAATATAATATGATAAACCGTTGTATATCGGTTGTTATGCGCGTTCTGACGCGTAGGAATTAACTACGAAGGTCGCAGTATTGATTGATACAACCCCATTAAAATTGGTTATAATAAAATTATTATAAGCGTATGAGCTTATTTTCTATATTCTTCAGTACTACGAACAAGACAGGACATCACATTTACGTGCATCATTATTAGGTCCCGGGAAGAAGGGTCGCTCATATCGCTTGCTTAGAATTAGAAGGTCGTAAATACGATCTTCAAGACTCATTCATATTTGCTATCTGCATCACGAGGCGCTTCTTATGAGCCTATTTTCATGAAAATCGGAAGTGGTCATGCTGACCAAATTGAAGTTTAAAAAGCTTGTTTTCCATTCATAAAGAGTAGTTTTCAGACATTTTTTTCTTGTTTTCTCAAAATATAGATTTTATACTTACGACCTTCTGATTCTAAGCCAGCGATATGTGAACGTGCCAAGAGCCTTTCTCTTTCACAAGAACCAGCAAACTCACCACATGTGGAGCAAAATCGGCATTGTTGTCAAATTGACAAATTTTAATGGAAGGACATTACCTGCCGCGACCTAATTTACAAATTCGTGAATTCGGTATTCTAAATTATATTAAAGAGATGCATAGTATTCCCCCGGGGTTCATTTCGATTCTCAAATACTTATTAAGAGGAATAATTAAACAGTCAGAATTTGTCATCAGGAAATGGTGTAATTATAAAACTAATAGAAATAAGAAATACTTTGTTTAGGTTAAGAAATAGTGAATAATGCCGGGGTTATAAATTATTACAATATGTAATGGAGCAATTTCGTCAATTTATTTAATGCTAACGAGCGGTTTACCGAGGAATATCAGTGAATTATATAATCCGATAATTTCACTGGCGATAATTTCACTCAAACGGACTACATTTTGTACTTTTGAAATCCCCGTGGAGCGCCCAATTTTTTGTTTAAGTCTATATTGACGTCTAAACTCAAAATGATACTGTCTGTCCTGAACTATTAGTGGATAGCTCACATAATCACCAATTATGAGCCAAATAATAATGATGTACTGTATCGGTAGTAATTTAAATATGCAGTTAGTATTTTCAGAGACAGTCTCTGGTATTTAGAATCAAACTTAATACATGGTCACAATCAAACATTAACTCGGAACAGTTTATTACTCAAATGAAAAACGGTTAGCTTGCTTACAGTGGCTGCTGTATTAGATTATCTAGTAGATAGCGTATGTATACAAAATGAAAAAGTCGTTTTCTTCCATCGGAACTACACTTTATAATCAAAGTCAATATACTTACTTAAACTACCAATAAGTGAACCATATAAGTGGAAATTACATCGGAAATCGACTGTTTTATGGTGATCTATTTGATCGTACGTTAGCGCGCGCTTTGAAATGACGTCACGTCAGCATTAAGAGGCACCATACGGGGCAATAAAATTCAATTAGTTTCTAATTGGTTCAGTAATATTGATATAACGCATTAAATAAAAATTTGTGTTTTCGGTGTAAGATCGAATGTTATTTCACCTCGTGAGCATCTGACTTAAATTAAAATTAAAATATTGCGTCAGCTGCTCACTCGGTGAAATAACATTCGATCTTACACCGAAAAACACAAATATCCTCTATATTTTTTCTTAAAGTTGAACTGCTCTATCTCCTGATACTGCAGATAGAGCATTTATGTACTTAAATTTAAAGGAGATAGAGCAGTGATGAACTTTAAGTTATGGATTTAGAGCAGTTCTGTATTGAAAGTTAAAGAGATATATAGCAGTACTTATTGAACGTTATGGAGATAGAGCAGTTCTGTATTGAAAGTTATGTAGATAGAGCAGTTCTGTATTGAAAGTTATGTAGATAGAGCAGTTCTGTATTGAAAGTTATGTAGATAGAGCAGTTCTGTTTTGAAAGTTATGGAGATAAAGCAAATAATAACTCATACACTAAGAGTCACGTGTACAAATTACTTAATTTGATTGACTAGATATATTGTGCACAGGTAAACTGTTCCAACTCCTGGAGTTGAAACAGTACACGAGTCAATTGTTGATTTATTTGATGGAGATAGAGCAAATTACTAAGTATCGATTTCATGGATATAAAAATCTCATTTTTGACAAAACTGGAGATAGAGCGCTTCTGTACTTATGCGACGTTTTTGTTGAAATGAGTCGTGTTAGGTTGGAAACACTGAACCACATTCCGGTTTTTTTTATCCAGGTGGGAGGCAGGTTCGAATGCAAAACCTACGGATCAACAGTCAGCAGCTCTTACCACGGAACCATTGTCCGCCTGAACTGCGATTTTAAACATGTATACTATTTAACTAATATTGGATTATAACTTCCGGTTAAACGTTATCTTTGCGCATGGTGTACTGAGCATTCCGGTTTGTTATCTAAGAAAATATAAATATCTCACAATATACATTTAAGTGCACGAGAAACACGAGCTTACAATATCATACCCACCCTATGTACATGTGTTTATAACAGATACCTACACTTGAAAAGGGTCAATAAGTCCATGAGCAATAGGGGTTCCATAGCCTTTACTGAGGGCGATGTTGGCCAAGATTTCTGCTACACGTTGGTCTGAGATCGTCCTTTTCACCACTCTTGGTAAATAAAAACAAAATAAAAAGCATGCTATAATAAATCATTGCACACACATGCCGTAAATGTGGCGGTTATATTTTATACCGGACACATGCAAAACTAACTAGGTCACGTGGTTATTTGTTATTACGTCACAAACATGATTAGACAAACGATACTTGATTCACACTTCGTCTGTGTGAGGCATAAAACCTCGTTTGGTGCCGAAAAATATGAATAAGTATGTCCAGCCATGATCGTGACGTCATAAATATACACCACACGATGATCGTGACGTCATAAACATAAATTATTGATTTACAGTTATCGTGACATCAAAACACACACCACATAGTTAACGTGACGTCAAAACATACACCATACAGTGATCGTGACGTCATAAACAACACATTACATATTACATTAATACTAATGTATTATTATACAATACGTAGGGAGTCTGTGAATAAGTAATGCTCATAATAAAATCTGAGTTATTTGTTTGTAATTTTTATTATATTACGCATGAATGCCGATTTGGGCTTTACTCAGAATGTACTTCTGACAGTATTTAGCATTAGATTGAAACTTTTATTGTTTAAGTTTTCCCTTAAGATGCCTTGTGAATACAACCAAGGCTTACAGGTCGGTTAAGACAAAAAATCAAAGAGTGCCGGTCCATTCTCGGGGCGCGTCTTAAAACACAGGTTATCATCCTTGTAAGTGGGAATGTCTGATAGATGTGTTTTCGGTAACGGGCTAAGTCGGACCGTTGAGCAGAACATTCGTAGGCCTACACATAATTAAACATCAAGATTCTACAAAAAAACACTCTTATTCACAGATGTTTTACATAGCGTGTATTGTTCAATCGCATGCAACACGATACTGCTGGCTATATAGAAATAAACGCATGCTTAAACAAATACTTTGCTGTCATTGCGAGAGCATTTCTTATACACATGTCGTGTGAGTTATTTACGCTCATTGTCGACATTTCGCTAGCTTGGTTGAAAGAACTGAGTATCAAATATTGGTTTTGTAACAACAAAACTATTTAACATATTTTTGCATTCAGAACTCACTTTTGGCCGTATTCTTGTAGGAAATAAAGATGAAAATATACGATCAAGTATCCGATGAGGTTTACAGATCACAAAATGGTGGTTTGTCGTAATTCGTGGCCAAATTTATTCGTACATAGGATATAAAAAAGACGAGTATAAAGGAATTTCTTCATATAATTATATAAATGCAACCAACTTAATTAACAAGTTGTCAAATTTACGAAAGAGGGAAGCTTTTATGCAAAACTATGTTCAAAATATTGATAGATCTATCTCAAAGTTTGTGGTTTTGATATTGGACAATTTCGTTTTTAAATACTTTTATCGGAAACATTAAAGGCTGTTGATTTCTGAACGAACAAACTGAGGAACTGAGAAAAAACAAAAGGGGCGAGATAACGATAATCATAGGAATTTATTAAATTCAAAGTTGGCCATTAATAGATTATTTAGTCGTAGAATGGGTTTTCACATTGACAGAGGTGACATATTCAGGCCCTGCAGTCTAAAACAAGAAAACGTATATACGTTTTCAATAAAAAAAAAAAATATGATTCAATATAATTATATAGGATCAGACAAAAGATTAATTATGTGCATATGTGAGTGCAAAATCCTACTAAATCGCATGCGGCTGACACCATACCAAAACAAATCATAATCGCATGCGCAAATCTCATTCCGGTGCATGGGTAAACTTCTCCTCATGCATTTTACCTATTATAAACGTCGACCAATCCGCAAGCTATATTTCGACAATGTGATGGAAGCTGTAACATTTGAAGGAGTCTGTTTTTATCTAGCGTAATGCGGGCAAGATATTCAGCTGTGCGCAAGTCACCGATTTGACGCTTGTCTCTGTATAACGAATAACATAAAAATGATAAGAATATTCATGACCAAATACATGTACTGTCCAGTTAGGATACTAATAGTCTGACGCAGTGGTCAAGTCCACTATTACGATGTAAAACTAATTATATTTATATGTTTCTTTTTCTGTATGGTAATGGGACAAGCTTTTAAAAGATAATTTCACTGTTATTTTCACTGATAAATCTCTATAATCCATTGAGAGCAAATAATAAAAAATCCTTATCAAGATAGCTATGATTTGAATGCTAAATTAAAATACCTTTTAGTTGTAATATCTTGTGTACACATAAAATGAAACGTGACTCTTACATTATCCTAACTGGAGAGTGATACTAAAGCTCGTTTATTTAGGTCGGTCACTTGTATACAAACAATGTAATATTATAACATTGTGTTTATGTTGTTTGAACATTTTAATCGGTTATGAAGGCCGCGAGAACTTAAACCTTACCCACTAAGTTACATACACTAAGCACACTTAGACCACTATAAGCGGCATATAGCCAATCACAGTGCAGTATTGTCATGGTCTAAATCCCGTATCCAACACTTTTGAGCTGAATAACCTGTGATTTTGATCCTTTGTTGTTTTGAGTAATAAGTGCAGAGTTTAATCCTATTGCTGGGAACAAATTGCATAATCTGGTCAGAAATACTATGTACAACTTCTTTAATGTGCATGAATAACGGTATATGTACAAATTAGTCAGTCACGTGATCTAAGTCGGATAGACATCTCGTATCACTGATTATGAGATTAGAGGCTCGCTGAAGCTCGCGTATAAATCGCATAACCAGCGATACTCATTGTCTATCCTATACATAATCTGTCAAATTATGAAATAAATAAGGAAAACTATAGTCCAGTCAGGATAAAAATCCAATGACGCAGCGGTCGAGTCCACTATAACGGTGTAAAACCAATTATAAAGGCTTACACTGTATAAACAAATGCAATTGCAATGCTATTGCTATACTGAACTTCTCTCTACCTGTTTAGACAATGGTTGTGATTGTTTGCGTACACATAAACTGCAACGTCACTGTCACAATATCCTAACTGGACTATACAATGTTTAATACGTGTACAATGTTATGTAAACTGATCTGATGACTGACCTGAATAATCGAGCTCTATCACAGGACATTAAGTTATGTTTATGTTAATTAATACGAATTGTATAATCCAGTTAGGATCTGAAGACAGTGACGTAGCCGTTTATGTGTACACCGTAATAGTGGACCCGACCGCTGCGTTACTGTATTCTTACCCTGACTGGACTATACTTTGTGATATAAGGAAGACATAAACGTAAAAATAGTCAGCATCAATACAATGTGTTATAAAAGTACTAACGAGGATAACTATAGGGGATAGATTTCATTGGTCATTTCGCTAGCTTAGAATGAGACGGTCGTAAGTATAAAAACGCCAGTTTGAAAGGAAAACACGGAAAAACTGTCTGAAAACTACTCTTTACTTATGGAAAAACAAGCTTCAGTTTGGTCAAGTCGGATTTTCGTGAAAATAGGCTCATAAGAAACGCCTTGTGAGGAAGATTTCAAATATGTATGGGTCTGATAACGCCTTACTTGCTTACGACCTTCTCATTCTAAATCATCGATTTATATGATTTTGTACATATTTTTAAAAAATTCTAGCCAAAATACTGTACCATTGTCCACGGTGTATGGTTTTAGTAATCTTAATATTTGATAGTCAAAACCCCTGAAAATCTTAATTTCGATAACGTGATTGGTGACGTCATATATGACGCATCTGTTATGGTAACCTGTGAGATTAAAATGGGATTAAGCATCAATAATACCGGGATCCACGACCGGTGTCCATAACAACTTCAACTTCGATCCTATAAGTACATTTTTGAATCGCGACTTAACTAAAGAATTCCTTCAGTTGAGATTGAAAGTTAAGACTAAGATTAGTCTTTCGAATTTGGGTTATTGATTCGATAAACTCACTGAAATCTGACATTCATTAAAAAATTAAAAAATAAAACAATGAACTTGAGCATAGATTCGATCAAACAAAAATAATATGACATATTCAATTAAAAATCCAAATGCGTTTTTAAATCCGAAATTTATAATAAACTCTATCGAGGATTTTATTGAATTTGGGCTGTTGACTCGATAAATTAAAGGCCGGTGTGTTCAGAATGTCACGGGCATGCAAAACTTAAGATAAATGCTAAACGGTATCTCAAAACATGTCAGGTTACTGTAGAAGTTTCGGTCAAATACGACATTGATAATTATTACACGAAGCCTGGTAGAACTAAATGAGAAACAATGTAAAATCACACATTTCGCGAAAATCTATTCTGAAATAGACCGCGAGTTTATATGTTTGCCAATTTCAAATTTCAGGATAAGATAAAAAAAAGACTTACTGCAAAATGTTTACGCGCATAAGATTTTGGGAATTTATCATACTCGGGGAAAAGAGCGAAAGTTTAACATGTAATCGCAAACAATTCTGGTTATACTGTATACATGTATGCTACTCGATTGACCCAGTGTTCCTAAAATCAATCACATCTTTTCCAGACGATGAAATAAAATGGACTTACAGGTTGTATGTAAACACTGCTTATTATATTGTCATTTGAATGCAAACTTTATGAATATGTTTCGTAAAAATCGCTCGCGAGTTCATTTCCGCAAACCTGTCCCCACCCACATCCGGGTTATTATGACATATTCTCTTATTCAATTTTATATATATCTCTTATGGCTTAATACAAAAATGGTTTTTAATAAAAAGTGCATTTCTAACTTTGCGTTGAATGTGTCGATCTATTACTAGACTATGAACCAACAGTTTCGTATTTTGTGACGTCATCGATGTGACGACTACACAAATGGTACCGGGTTACAAACAAGTGTGTGAATTGTTCGTAAATTAACGTATACTTTTATATAATTCACTAAGAAAATCCGTAATTTTGTTTTGGTGAACATTCGTTAGTTTTTGTGTGAAGAATACAAGCTCTTTTCATTTGAAACGTTTTTTTTATATTCCTAGGTTTACTTAAGGGCATGTTGTCTGTGCGACCCGGAGTAAATACTTTACGTTCAAAGTTACTAAAAGATGTTAGGAATATCTACATAGTAAAACGCATTTACAGAATGCACTGATGTTCTAGTAGACTTTATTGAGACCAATATTCGATCTTAATGACATTCAGCAATAATTCAAATTAGGGAAAATCATATGACATTTTAAAAAAATCGTGTTTTTTATTTCTGATGAATGTCATAGATTGATTGAAAACTTCCGGGTGAATATTTAAAGAAGAATTTTGCGGAAATGTAAAAATATAATCCGCATTAATATATCGACCTAGATCAATATACGTGTTCACAAACGGTCGTTACAATCAATATAACGTCACCAATTAAAAAGCATTGGAGAGATTGCGAAAGGAACGGGGTGCAAATCTAAATTTGCTTGCGAAACAAAACGTGTGCGTGTAAAATCACGAGTTATTTGGGGTCATGGTTTCTTCATGAGTGTTTATATAAATTCAATGAGTCCACGAACGATGAAATACTGTGTTGCCTGGCATACACATACCTATGTGACATAGTACTCATTATATTTTCGTCTGTCACACGTCCGTTACGTGTAAGACTACACATATCTGCCCTGTGTTCAAGGAAACATTATGTGACGTACGTTTCGCACCTATTATTCGTTGAACGGTATGTTTAAAAAACATGTTTGTCACGTACGCCAAGTTTGGCTAACCATATCCGGAGGTGGTGTGCGTGTATTTGTTTAATTAAACAAAATGGCGGACAGTGGCAAACAAAAGAATGTAAATAGTAAAATCCGTGCCTCCGTTCATATTTCGAACTGAGAACGGAAAAAACGGGAATTAGTACTTTCAAATTGTATGCCACAATCGAAGCGTACAACGAAGGATTATATAGACAAAACCCCAAGATTGTTAAACATGTTTGCAGGTTACTTTCCTTGAACGTAGGGCAGCGATGATGTAATACCCAAAAGTAGTCTCCTAGTAGACCTAAGTACACGTTACATGTTCATTTTCGCAATCTCTCTGATATTGTAACAAAAACGTAAAAATGCATTAAAAAGTAATAATAGGGTACCTGGAGATGTGTATATTAAACCATGTTATGTAGGGAGTTCGATAAACCGTGAATTTTAGATTTCGTAGTCGAATTTAACAACGAAGTCAACGAAAATTTAACTTCCTATAAAAGTACTGATTTTTCAGTAGAAGAGAGCATTACCTGTCATCTGTATCTTGTATATATCTAGCTGACGTCAAACTCGTTAACCCCAGAAGTACAACCAGTACTGTTGCCATAACGGAAGTCTTTAATGTAACCGACATCTCTGAAACATATTAAGATGACATGTTAGTGACGTGATTGATGATAATAACACTAAATGAATACGTGTGGCGATGATAATGATAACACTTAATGAAAGAGTTTAACGACATTGATGATAATAAAACTAAATGAAACAATGTAACGTCATTTTGTGATTATAACACTTAATGAAAGAATGTGACGTCATTTGGTGATACCACTAAATGAAATAGTGTGACGTCATTGATGATAAAAGAGTTATATAGTAGTGTGATGTCGATGAGTAATGCCATGAAAAAGCGTGACCTGATTGATGATAACAACATTATAGATCTATATGAGTGTGACGTCATTGACATAATAACATTTAAGCAACTCATGGTAGTACCACCAGATACGAACGCGTCCCTTATAATGAAAACGTTACGTAATTTAGTGGTAAAACATTCAATGAGTGAGTTTATTGGTACCTATATCACATTCAAAGAATAATGTGACGTCATTGGTGATGATTAGCCTAAAGAAAAATGTGACGTCATTGATGATAATTATTCTTTTACAAGAACGGGGTGTAACTTATGAGAATAATAAGCGAAAACACAAAACGATAGATTCTTTCAAATCCATCATACACTCTGACATTTTGAATCGATATTTCCGGATGAAGAAAGAATGGCACTAAAAGAATATCCGCAGCATTAAGTAGCCTTATTTATTTGCATACATACAAATATTATGTTATGCTTTGCTGATAAACGATCTTAATAATCACTTCAATTCAAGAACATGTTTATCCGGCAGTACGTGCCGTTTCGCGAACTATTTAACTCGCGAAAATATTCGATTACAATTTGGCAGAGATGTGATACAACCCTAGCTTATAGTATAAGGAAGTATGTGAGGTTACAGGGAGTAATGTGTGCTAGGCGTGAACCGTACGTCAGAAACTGTGGCACCCACACATCACGTATTCATAATCAAATTTAACAAATTTCATATTTAGTTTTCTTAAGTATCTGATTCTGTTGCTAGGCAACAGTTACTGTCAGTCAAATTATCAAATACTGAGCTTCCCACAATGGAAACCACATATCGCATAGTATATGGAGTTATTTGGAATCAAGCTAATTTTGCTCAAAACAGAATTGTCACCAAACACCAAAAAATGAAGAATCAATTTTTGTGACACCATGATCGTCCGTTTATTGCGTTAAAATGACACAAAAAGCTCGGAAATTTGAATTGTAACTCCGCAGTTTGATTTTTAATATTAACATACTATTAATGCCAGTCTTGCGTTAAGCAAATGGCATCTACCTAATTGGAGCGATGTTAAAAGCTACACCTCGTACATTCTACTATTTACATAAACACGTCGTAATACAACAGAATATGGACTGCTGTGTTGAAATCACTCAGTTTAAATAGAAATGCTATTATTTTAGTTATCGTGTTATTTATTGTTATCGTGTTATTTATTGTTATCGTGTTATTTATTGTTATCGTGTTATTTATTGTTATCGTGTTATTTATTGTTATCTATGGTCATCGAGAGTTTGAGAAGCTTGTTGGACAAAATTGAATCAAAAACAAACACATGACTGTGGTTAATGGGCTTTTATTAAAGCCTTAAAAGATTGTATAACATAAAAGAAACATAATATTATATACACTATATACAACAAAGTTATAGATATATAGAGGATATTTGTTTGTTCTGATTGAATATGGTTTATATCTCATCGTGTAGTGATAAAATTCAATATTTTCAAGAGCGCGTAGCGCGAGTGAAAATATTATAATTTTATCAATACAAGATGAGACATTAACCATATTCAATCAAAACAAACAAATATTCTATTTATTTAATGCTTTTATGGTGTCAAAACTGGTACTATTTATGCCAAATTACCACTGTGGTTAGGCTACGTATGAATATGTTATTCCATTTATATTTTTCACTTCAAAATCCGCCATCTTGGATTAAGGTGAATAGGTGAAAACGACTTTTTTGAGAAATCATACACCAACTTGTATGAAATGGTCTAACTAAGAATAAAAACCCCCACATGACATGTTTCCGTTCAGTAATAAAAAAGTTACAGACATTTTAGTGTTGAGATTTTGGTAAATTAAAGTAGTCCCTGTGAGGGGCGGCGCTTATATCAGTCACATTGTAGGTGATAACCAGTGACTGATATAGGTTTTATTTCACTGATAGAACTCCATATCTCATCAGTTAGCATTAAATAAGAAAATAATAATAATCTCTTAACAAAATTTGATAAATCTGGGAAATAAAAAACGCCAAAGAAATAAAGACCCAGACAGACAGACAGACAGGGCTTTTATACATTTCTCCATCGACAAGGCGACCATTGTCGTTAACATCAAGTCTTTTCCTGTACACAATATTAGGCTTACTTGTAGTAGGTTTACTTGTTTAAGATACATGCAGACAAAGACCTAAATATACATGTATATTTAGGTCTTTGATGTAGATCAATGAACTTGTGAAAAACGTGCAAGTCTCGTCAATAAGCGGCTGTCTGTTGGCACATTTCACTCATTGAACTCGCGATAAAAAACTACATCACAATTACAGCATTGATTGCTCTAGATTTGATACCTAGCATCTTACTTATACTTGCATGACCTTCGCGCACTCCAAGAGATGTAGGAGTTATAATTACAATGTCTTTCTGACGTCATACTTCATGTTAAGTTTATGAAAGTTGATTAAGACATTGAAACAAGCCAATGAAACCATGTGATTACGTCATAGCAGTAAAAGCCTTCAATGACCCGGAAGTAACACCGTATTTCACAACCGGAAGAAGCCTCGTCACGTGAATACAGGCACCAATCACGTACGTAGCAGCTTTGGACAAATCGAAGCATGGTCGTTAAAATCCGTCTCTTTGCTAACGAATTGAGTGGCAAATTAGGGTTTGTTAAATATTTTAAAAGGTTTTCAACATCTTTAAACGATGTCTGAATTCGGGCGGGGTCCACTGCGATCGACAAATGGTGTTGTTTAATATACGGTGCGCTTATTGATAAACACTTCTGGTGAGAAATGCGGTCCCCCATTATATCATCGCTATGTCTACAATGAGACGACGAATTGTTGTTGACGTTTAGAAATGCGGTCCCTCATCATATCATCGGCGATTCGCTATGCCTCTTCGTATCGGACAGTTATTGTGTTTATAAACTGGGTAGCAGTTGGACACATTGTTATATATTTATATAACCAGATACTTCAATTTACCACTGTGGTTTTGGTCCAGGTCTCTGATACGAACGAAGGTTCCTTCGACTTGGAAAAAAATCTTACCCAATGGCACACTTTCACCATAGCCTATGTTTAGTGTTTTAATTTATAACAATTTAAGAAATAATTAACAAGTCATTAAAACACACGAAGAATACGTAATATGTAGCAGGTGTCTGTATGCTAATCTAGAACCTCCTTGAAGTTTTGTAAAATCAGAACTACTGGATAGCTGTTCCTTAATGAGTGTTTGATTACTCGTTCTTACAGTCACAGTGTTTTGTACCCAGTAAACTCTGATAAGCCTTCAACAAGGCCGGGTCACAGTACTAGATACTCTTTATTGCATCATAGTACGAGACTGTGTTATAGTAGAGAGAAGTTGACAAGATCATCGACCTCTTTTAGCACAATTTAACAGCTGATATCTTGTCTATATTTATAACCCCGGTTGTATGTTTTCATAAGCGGGAAGAATCACGTATACGCTCGATATGTAATACAAACACAAATCTAACGGTCCGATATTGCACAATTTTCACGCGAAAATGTATTTATTCAACGCAAAAACCTTGTTATATATTCATGCATAAAGGTCACGATCACGTGAAATTCTCAGCACTATACAAGCACTAGCAGTGACCCAGTGACCAGATCATTAGTTTGTTTTTGTTTTTAACAGACACCGGAATGGGTACAGTTCGCAGACACAGGTATACGGTTTCATCGATTTTTAACAACTTATATGATTTTTTTCTACTAGTTAGCATGTAGTCGGAAAACCGGGTGCCTGTGTTAGCGGACAATAAACTGAGGATTTTTTTCTTATTTCGTGACGTCATTGCGGTTTGGAAGCTTCAAACTTGAAAGGTTGTGCATTTATTATTTTATGGACTAATACGCATGTCCATGTGATGACGTGGGCCCATGGAATAATACGCATGTCCATGTAATGACGTCATGTCCATGTGATGACGTCACGACCCAAACACAAAAAGAGTCCTATAAACATTAATTCTATATAAACAAATGATACAATACTAGTATAGTTATACGTGTAGCTACCCGTACTTGTATACGCAATTAAAATTGGCTTGCGAAACACAACGTGTGCGTGTAAGATCACGTGACAGTTGAAACTTAATTTCTTTGCAAATCGATATGCTCAATGGTCCATGGGCGATAAATATGGAGTTCCCCGTCCATACGCATATCTGTGTGACATGATACACAAATTGTTTTCGTCTGTCCACACACGTTCGTTACTTGTAGAAACTACACACACATGGATGATGAAATGCTCAAATGTTAGACGTGCACGTTACACATTGCCTTTCGCAACCTCTCTATTGTTTCATGGTCATCGTCTGTTAGACAAGCATCGCAGTAATAGGCTATAGCAATTACATGTGCATGAAATCGGATAGTTAGGAGTTTAATGCTTCATATTATAAAACCATTACGGAATATTATTTGACACAATGTTACAATTATGCTCTTTTAGGCCAGTATCCAGTCATTACAGGAACATTATCCCGTTCTGTCTCGAAATTATGGAGGTGGACGTATTTTTATATTTTGAATTCGATTTGGACTTGATTTGCCGATTTTCTTTTGATAACTTTGAAAGATTTGGCTGTCCATCGTTACGGGCCACCCAATGTATAATTATCACCGCGTGTAAACCAAATCATTGTACGACTTATTGGGATACTATACAATTCAACTTGTATGACGTATTGTGATCGAAACATCCGGTGATTTCCTATCACTGTACGACTTATTTACTTACTTATTGCAAGATTCTATAATTCAAAGTGTACTCCTTATTGCGAGAACCGGACGTTGACTCGTTTATACACTGTGATTTTGTCATATATATACACACATATTCAGTTTCAGTTTATTTATTGGCATATAAGAACATTATTTATGTTCGCCGCCTTAAACAATAGGCGGCGGGTACATTTACAGAAGAGCATGTACAAAATACAATAAACAAGGTAAACAAAATACCATAACACAAAAACCCACTATGTACACATAATGTAACTATTCATGTTTACATATAAATGTATATTAATTAATTAGTACATTACTACCGATCATCTATATACGATTGACGCTTATCTAATGCTAAATGAACATATTTGGCTAATTTACATATTAGCATTTTTTTGTGATGAAGATATTAATCTAGTAAATTTTTGGATAGTTGGCAAATGACAATAATAATTTGGTAAAACAGCAGTTGGTAATTGACGATAATAAGGACAAACTAAAACAAAATGTTATTCGTCTTCCACAACATTCATAGAACAAAGTACACATTTTCTATTTTCGCGTTCAATGCTACGAATTCGTCCTTCTTCAATAGCTAATTTAATTATGGGAAGAACAACGTAGAGATACACGATGTTTGTCATTATTTACAACAGTAAGATATTTTTCACATTCGAATGTAGTTTTAAACTGTTTATATAAAGATGATCTAGACATGTTATTTATTTCACTATATACATGATTTGTTTAGCCTGATCATAAAGTCTGGTTAAGACACTATTTAGTTGTGCGGTCGTAATCGAACAGAGTTCCACAAATATCCAAATCCTGTGCACTGTCAATTGAAACAATTAACGCCCCAAACCACAAGGTGTCCCCATTGTAGTTAACAGTTACATTTAACCAATTATACATTCGACCAACAGTTGTCATTGAACTTCTCGAGGAAATTATTGAAACTTTTTCTATACTATGACGTCATGCAGTCACGTGCTTGTTATCATTAATTACGTTACATAGGGTATGGAAACACCACAAAGCAATATGCAGATGTAGTGGAGCTAGAGAGACCGCTGGACGACCATCGAGTGACCATTAGTGACCACTTGAACAATAATGATATATCGGAGCCATTGTTAGCTAAACAAACACTGACAGGATAAAATTATTGACCAACTACAGTAGTTGACCAATTTATGTCCGAGATTGGTTTAGTACGAACTATTCGGACTTCACTATTTCATTAAAATCATGACAAAATTGATTTAAATGACATAATAATTATTAATATGCTGACTGGAGAAAGAAACGCAACTTTTTACTTCACTTGAAATTTATTATGAAAATGGCATATTTTCGTTTCTTGAATTAAAGATGGAGTGGAAAGCAATTGCATCCACAATGCCTTTTGTACAGTTTACAAAATTGACATTGAATGAACAGTGTTATTCTTCGCCAAAATAGTGCAGCCATATTCCCATGAAAAATATCAAAACGTTTTGTTGATTACCATTAAAAATCATTTATGCAACTGCAGGGGTATACCATTTACTGTGATTATTAAACTTTTTAGGACTTTTGACACCTGAAATTAAGACTACATTCTTTGTTTTTATGATTATTTGATAATTACAAAGTGTCTAATGTAATTCAATATTGAATTATAATGTATATCAACTACACTTTAAATTGAATGTTTTATGTATGTATACTTATAAAACTACTTGTAAATCTTGCTAACTTTGTTATACTCGCCAGTAAACGTAGACAAACGTTGATGTAATGTATATGATACCTGTACTACATTTTGGTTATTCGCCTTCACCAATAAAAACTAATATTTAAACCCGCATTATAAGTTTCTCAAAACTCATGAGAACAATAGTAACAGGACTTGTAAATCTACATTCTCCTTATTTAATTACTACCAATGAACTGTTCATCTTGATAGAACAGTAAATGTTTATTTGATCGTTTGTTAAATTGTACATAAAATTGAACATGTATATTTGTATGTATGTATGTATGTTTGTTTGTATGATTATTTGAATCACATTAGGATGAATGTTTGTATATCTGTATGATGCTTGTATGTTTATTCGAATATTTGTTAGGATGTATGTTCGTTTGTATGTATCATGTGAAAAGAAATTGTATGAATATGTTGTGATGATGTGCTGAATAGCACAAGTCTAAAGTAATAAAGAACTTATCTATCTATCTTATAGATGACGGAAATAAACTAGTCTTCAAAATTCCAAAAAAAAAATCAATTCAACAATTTATCACAGGAGACAAAAACCCCCACGAACATGTCGACAGGGGATGTATAATTGCTAGAATTAATTACGATCACAAGGCAGTTTCATGAATTGTTTTAGTTTACAATTGTGTCGTTGTTTTTGCTGTCAATCAATTATTTACGAGCGAATGTAATTTAGAAAGAATTGACTTTTAGAAAAGAACCAATCGGCTTGTGTTTTTTTGGATGCATTTAGTCGAATCAGTGCATTTAAGCATATACAAATGTATTAACAACCCACGCTTTGTGCAAATTATTCAAACACTCATATACGAGCAGTAATAAATATACGGCGGCCCAGAGGTTAAATGTTGCCCCCCCCCCCCTTTTAACGTTCTTTTTTTCGTTTGAGCAAAATATTTTTTTTTCTTTATTTGCGAAATAATCGTGATTGCGAAATAAAATACAGTAAATATGATTGTAAATACGATTATGCCATATATCATCAAAAGTGTGAATCAATTAAACGAAATAAAAGATTATTAGTAAATGTCACTCTAAATCCACGCTTAGAGATAACAACACTTCAGACAGGGAATAACCATCAACAGTAGAACACGAAATGCACAAAGGAGAACAGTTGTACACATTTCTAGGTCTGCATAAAAGATGAATATTGAGGTTTAATGACTTATTCAGTTTTAACATTATAGTTTTGATCATTTGTGTCCACAGTTTAGGAAGTTAAAATCAGACAGGACTATTTTCTAGTATTGTATGCTCGTGTACATGTATGTGAAGCTACGGGATTAGAAAAGGAAGCAGTTTTCAGCAAAAAAGCAGGGCACAAAAGTCAAATACTTTAAAATCACATATTTTCGTTGGCATTAAATTTCTTGGATTTTTGTAAAACTACGATTTTGTGGGGTCGTAAATTCGTGTATTGCACACCATGAAAAGATAAAACATTGTTCTGTAATTAGGAGGTCGCGGATTAATCGTGGAGATTAAAGTTCGTGTTAGAGTATAACAACGGAATCAACAAAATTTTAATCCCCACGAAAAATATTGACTGTGCAGTACATGATAATCTTTCTGGATCGGTAAACTTGGTAAGTTCACGTTTTAGAATTAATGAAACTGACAATTGTTACGGAAAGCAATGTTATAGGAAATCTCCACGAGGTCTTCCGGTCACAAATGGATTAACACTTTCAAGTGTAACAGTCTGTTCATTATCACGTCACAATTATCTGTTATCTTATGACGTCACTGATTGTGTGAAGGGGAAAACGTGCAGTAAGTCCATTGCGGCACAAAGAACGGCAGATGGCGCTGTTGAATAAACGCCGGGTTTATTGACAAACACTTCCGGTCAAAAATGCGGTCCCTCATCTTATCATCGCTAGGTCAACAATGAGGCGACGAATTGTTGCTGTCGCTTACTTAATTACCGTTGATTAATAATCTTAAGATTAAGAAAATCATTATCCTGGCGAATTCTTAAGACCAAATCTTGTAAGGTCTACTGTTGACAGAACAAAAACCACGATGACATCAATATGTATGACGTCAGTTTGACTGTGAGCACGGTATTTCATGAATGAATGATAGTCAACAAGACAGACACACATGTGACGAACCCTGAAATGTTATATATTTGAACTCATTTTAACGTTACTTTGTGCGAACAGATTGTTTAAAACAATCGCCTCGCATTGAGGTTCTGAGGTTGGTTTGAAATAACTACAGCCGCGGCCATTGTTAATAAACTACTATGGAAACACCCATTCACGAGATAAGCTTTATTCTTCGACTAGGGTCGATGAAAATGACGTCATGACTTTGTTTCTAGAAACAATGATGAAAACTATAGAAATACACACAAAATAAACTTTATGTTTAAGCTATAGGTTCCTTTGACTAACGTTATCGTGTATTGTGTAGCGAGGTAGTAATGGTATTCCCTATAGACGGGGATTGAATACAAGGAGCCGTGGTGTCGCGTGTTAAACAGCCTCGTCTACATGGCGGCAGAGGGTGTACGCATTAAAACAAAATATCGAACTCCTTAAGAACAAAACAAATCTTAAGTGATTTTGGTAATTTGATACGGAACTGATTTATTCAAACTTCACTGAGAGAATGCCAAAGGAATAATGTTTTCTTTGTTAAAGCAGCTTCTGAATACAGATTAAAGTGTGTTATACGGCATTGCTTGACAGGTGACAAGAACGTCCATGTTTAGTCCATTATTATTGATGTAAAAATAGCCCAGTTTTTGAAATATGTAATGCACTGAATCAAAGCGACGATATATAGACAATAAAAGCTACGATAAATGGTCTACTTTCATGTTGAGGTCGTAATTTGCTGCTGTTATTACAAGTCATGTATTATATGTTTGCATCTTGCCTTAGTATGTATAAATATATCAATTTATGGAGACAACGCTGCTTCTCACAAGAACTTTCCAAGAAACTCGCTATTTATTAAAGGTGCTGCCTCACGTATTGATTTATTGCAAAAATAAAATTGTCGAATATTCGCGTAATTTTGTTATAGTTGCCTGGATATGACATAAATAAACACCCTGGCCTTTAAAATAACTTGCGAAACATCGGCATTTTGTAGTTATTTCGAACTTTTACATCCAAAATTCTATAGGGTATAAATACCCTATAGAATAAACACTACTATTACTTAACTTGCCTGAAATTTGTTTGCATTCGATGAAAACGAATTGCAAAACGAACTAATATTTACGCTGTAGTTTGTAGATGTTACAATTCAATCACGTGTGAATTACATAATTCAAAAGGCATTTTGGAAGGAAACTATGCGCTAAAATACCGAGTGCACAATATCAAGAGTAGTATAATTTGCTTTTTCCGCCATAAATTTTTCATACAGCAACCGTCAGTGGCTTTCTATTACATAAATACTTGGTTTGGTAAAATTACGTCATACGAAAATGCTAGCCCAATCTGTGAGGCAGCACCTTTAAAGCATTCTATGTGATATACTGTACTGCCTTAAACCAACTTTGCATAATATAATTAGTTCACATCTTTGTATACGCATAAATCAGTACATGTAGTTGTTTAATGACAAATATCCTGAATGCTTTTTTTACATATCTTATATAGACATTAGGGAGGTTCTAAGTGAACGTGTATCAATTCGCGAACTGCTCCACAAAAATTTATTTTTTATGTTATTTTTTGGGTATTGCTTGGTGTAAAGAATTTTATTTGACTTATATACGTTACAGTTACTAAAATGTGAACATAACTAAACACAAAGTAAATTCCTTTACACGTGAAGTATTTGAATACATGCTTTCAAAAGGAGGATCCATATGCCTTAAAAGGGAATAAAAAGTCTTAGAATAAAATAAGATTCTATCGGAGTTATAAAAGTATTTTTATGATCAGCATTAATTCGACACTCTGACAGTAATTACTAACTGTACATTGGGTCGAATAGGATGAGGTATCCGGTAGCTGGGGGTTATATAGTTAGAGAATAGTGATACTAAAATAATGCTAATTTGCTGGAATATCTAAGCGAGTACTTTAATCGTGTTTTTGCTTAGATTACCAAGTGGACGATTCGGAATGGATGTTCATTGGTTTAATTCTTGAAGTTTATATGATCATGTTAAAATAGCATTTTAGTTGTAGTTGTAGTAATTATTGAGACTTTTCGGGTTATAATGATACTGACTCATAAAAGTGCAAGTAGTTATTTTCATTGTGACTCGGAGTGTGTTTTCGCTGAAGGGACTTTCATGTAAATAGGCTCATAAAAAGCGCATTGTGATTCAGATTTCAAATACGTATCAGTCTTATAAAGTCGTAAGTAGCACTTACGACCTTCTAAGTCTTAGCCAGCGATGTCTCATTGGTGCGTTTTAAATCGAGTTGACAATTGTTTATGAAATGTCACACAAAAAGGTATAAAACTGCTTTAATCTATCTGTTTCAGTCGAACGCGAAACAGTTAGTTGCTACGAAGAGAAAAATAATTTCTGCGCAGACTGATGTACATTGAGGAAATAAATAGGGAACTCGGATGTTGTAATCAAGTGACTTAAACAACAAGATACGGAACTACTTCCCGTGCACACGAAAGAGTTAAATGGTAATTTCAGGCCATGATTACTACCGGTGGAACTACTTTCCGGGCCTCCTAGAGAGGTGTATGGTTATTTGTGGACTACTTCCCGAGTCCCCTAAAGAGGTGAATGGTTATTTGTGAGACTACTTTCCGAGTCCCCTAAAGAGGTGAATGGTTACTGTGGGGACAACTTTCCGAGTCCCCTAAAGAGGTGAATGGTTATTTGTGGGACTAATTTCCGAGTCCCCTAAAGAGGTGAATGGTTATTTATGGGACTACTTTCCGAGTCCCCTAAAGAGGTGAATGGTTATTTGTGGGACTACTTTCCGAGTCCCCTAAAGAGGTGAATGGTTATTGTGGGGACAACTTTCCGAGTCCCCTAAAGAGGTGAATGTTTATTTGTGGGACTAATTTCCGAGTCCCCTAAAGAGGTGAATGGTTATTTAAGAGACTACTTTCCGAGTCCCCTAAAGACGTGAATGGTTATTTGTGGGACTACTTTCCGAGTCCCCTAAAGAGGTGAATGGTTATTGGTGGGACAACTTTCCGAGTCCCCTAAGGAGGTGAATGGTTATTTGTGGGACTAATTTTCGAGTCCCCTAAAGAGGTGAATGGTTATTTGTGGGACTAATTTTCGAGTCCCCTAAAGAGGTGTATGGTTATTTGTGGGACTACTTTCCGAGTCCCCTAAAGAGGTGAATGGTTATTTGTGGGATTACTTTCCGAGTCCCCTAAAGAGGTGTATGGTTATTTGTGGGACTACTTTCCGAGTCCCCTAAAGAGGTGAATGGTTATTTAAGAGACTACTTTCCGAGTCCCCTAAAGACGTGAATGGTTATTTGTGGGACTACTTTCCGAGTCCCCTAAAGAGGTGAATGGTTATTGGTGGGACAACTTTCCGAGTCCCCTAAGGAGGTGAATGGTTATTTGTGGGACTAATTTTCGAGTCCCCTAAAGAGGTGAATGGTTATTTGTGGGACTAATTTTCGAGTCCCCTAAAGAGGTGTATGGTTATTTGTGGGACTACTTTCCGAGTCCCCTAAAGAGGTGAATGGTTATTTGTGGGATTACTTTCCGAGTCCCCTAAAGAGGTGTATGGTTATTTGTGGGACTACTTTCCGAGTCCCCTAAAGAGGTGAATGGTTATTTAAGAGACTACTTTCCGAGTCCCCTAAAGACGTGAATGGTTATTTGTGGGACTACTTTCCGAGTCCCCTAAAGAGGTGAATGGTTATTGGTGGGACAACTTTCCGAGTCCCCTAAGGAGGTGAATGGTTATTTGTGGGACTAATTTTCGAGTCCCCTAAAGAGGTGAATGGTTATTTGTGGGACTAATTTTCGAGTCCCCTAAAGAGGTGTATGGTTATTTGTGGGACTACTTTCCGAGTCCCCTAAAGAGGTGAATGGTTATTTGTGGGATTACTTTCCGAGTCCCCTAAAGAGGTGTATGGTTATTTGTGGGACTACTTTCCGAGTCCCCTAAAGAGGTGTATGGTTATTTGTGGGACTACTTTCCGAGTCCCCTAAAGAGGTGAATGGTTATTGTGGGGACAACTTTCCGAGTCCCCTAAAGAGGTGAATGGTTTTTTGTGGGACTAATTTTCGAGTTCTTTAAAGAGGTGAATGGTTATTTGTGAGACTACTTTCCGAGTCTCCTAATAAGGTGAATGGTTATTTGCCGCCGAATACGAGATTACACGTAACTAGGGCATGATAATAGTTTATAGGCCTACATACACATAACGTCATGTTAAAATGCACATGCACAATTTGTATAAATTATATATTAAATAGCTAACTTATAACATCAATTCGAAATTATATTGATATCGAACTGCCTAGCACATGTAGATAATAATTTTATTAGCACAACGCATAGTCCAGTCAGGGTAAGAATAAAGTGACGAAGTGGTCGAGTCCACTATTACGGTATAAAACCAATTATAAAGGCTTATACAGACAGTTTTAGTTTCAATGCTAAACTAACATACTAAACTCGCACTACCTGGTCAGACAATGGTTCTAATCTTTTGTGTACACATAAACGACTACGTCACTCTCACAATATCCGAACTGGATTGTACGAGTTATCATTATATCCTTTTAAATAAACAAGTCCATGTGTCTGCCATACGGTGTTAGCGCGCAATCCTCTCACTCACACTCTCGGAGCGAGAACGTGATTTTAATAGCTTCATTAACAGAGAGAAACTTCCATTATAGAAGATGATTTATCACGAACAAATAAACGACAATCGTTGTAACATATGAACACATTCGGAACACCTCGTACAATTCGTAGAATTTGTAAATTGCCGAGTAGTTCCGAATGACTTGACAGTTTGACATAAACACCAACATTTCCAGATGGCTCGAGTAGATATACCGGTATTCAAATGCTGTTCATTATACAAACAATACTAAAGTGGTAGTGTTCTTTAAATTCGGTAAATACTTTATAAACTTAACGGAAATTCTGATTCCTAACGCCCCCTTTAACTATTTTAAGAATTTCTTTGAAAAAAAAATAGGAACCGAGGTTCGTGACACTTAGCTCAGGGTATTTTACATAAGTCGTAAATCCCATAAAAACAACAAACGAAGAGTTAAATGAGCTTTCAACAATGGGTGTCTGCTTCAAATTCATAGGTTGTGCAGACTCCCTGTACATTTCAAAACACATTTGCTTAGTTTGCGCCGGGTTAACCATGTAGCTCGATTCGTGAACATTTCTCGTTACAATTACCTTTAAATAAATATATATTATTATACTATGTTGACATAAAATAGAATCTATACAAAAAGTTCGCGAACAGAAAGTTGACAATTGCTGTTGTATATATGCGGAGATATTGACTCGATCCTAATCTTTATGCATGAATATGTTACAAGATTCTTGCGTTGAATATATCTAATTCCGCGAGCAAATCGTGCAATATCGGTCTTTAAGTTTTGTTCGTGTAATACACATCGAGGTACTGTTTTATCAAAGCACTTACGGAAGTACAGTACACTTACGATCAAATTTACAGAGAACATTTCACTACGGCAATAGCGCAGAGGGAACATTTCGCTACGGCAATAGCGCAGAGAGAACATTTCGCTACGGCAATAGCGCAGAGAGAACATTTCGCTACGGCAATAGCGCAGAGAGAACATTTCGCTACGGCAATAGCGCAGAGAGAACATTTCGCTACGGCAATAGCGCAGAGAGAACATTTCGCTACGGCAATAGCGCAGAGGGAACATTTCGCTACGGCAATAGCGCAGAGGGAACATTTCGCTACGGCAATAGCGCAGAGGGAACATTTCGCTACGGCAATAGCGCAGAGGGAACATTTCGCTACGGCAATAGCGCAGAGGGAACATTTCGCTACGGCAATAGCGCAGAGGGAACATTTCGCTACGGCAATAGCGCAGAGGGAACATTTCGCTACGGCAATAGCGCAGAGGGACCATTTCGCTACGGCAATAGCGCAGAGGGACCATTTCGCTACGGCAATAGCGCAGAGGGACCATTTCGCTACGGCAATAGCGCAGAGGGAACATTTCGCTACGGCAATAGCGCAGAGGGAACATTTCGCTACGGCAATAGCGCAGAGAGAACATTTCGCTACGGCAATAGCGCAGAGAGAACATTTCGCTACGGCAATAGCGCAGAGAGAACATTTCGCTACGGCAATAGCGCAGAGAGAACATTTCGCTACGGCAATAGCGCAGAGAGAACATTTCGCTACGGCAATAGCGCAGAGAGAACATTTCGCTACGGCAATAGCGCAGAGAGAACATTTCGCTACGGCAATAGCGCAGAGAGAACATTTCGCTACGGCAATAGCGCAGAGAGAACATTTCGCTACGGCAATAGCGCAGAGAGAACATTTCGCTACGGCAATAGCGCAGAGAGAACATTTCGCTACGGCAATAGCGCAGAGAGAACATTTCGCTACGGCAATAGCGCAGAGAGAACATTTCGCTACGGCAATAGCGCAGAGAGAACATTTCGCTACGGCAATAGCGCAGAGAGAACATTTCGCTACGGCAATAGCGCAGAGAGAACATTTCGCTACGGCAATAGCGCAGAGAGAACATTTCGCTACGGCAATAGCGCAGAGGGAACATTTCGCTACGGCAATAGCGTAATAGAACTACAACAACAACATCAAATTTAAATTATTTAATAAATTATAGATTTCTAATTTGTTTACAATTATATAAGTATGGTAAATGGAACTGTAATACTAATAGTCATTTAATAAATGAACTCATACAAAACCATATCTGTCACCAAATTGCAGTTGTTAAAGAATTATGAATTTGAGCGAAACTTTAATATTTGATATATATAAAATATAAGTTATATAAAAAAGTACCTTAGTGTCTTCCTGATATACTCCCCGCTTATGGAAACAAACAACCGGAGTTATAAATATAGATAAGATATCAGCAGTTAAATAAGGTCAAGGATCAGGTTGAACTCTCCATACTATATATGATACGACTTCTCCCACAAACAATTTAAACTGCGCTACATTAATGTTCAAACTTAAAGAGGGTGTAGCGGCATCTAAATGTTACAAAATGACTTAAGATGTATTAAAATCGGTATTCTTACTGTATATTGTAAATATGTTAGCCTCGTAAAATAAAGACGTTACTTACTTACTTACTAATCTGAGTCACGGTAATTGATAATAACGAAGTGAAGGGAAACAACCCAAATGTCAGACTCCTACTTAATCAGGATCGATAATAAGGGAGAGAACTATTCAAAATAGGGTCTCATTTCTGGACATGTATTACTAGTGTAACAATACTCTTATGCATATCGAAGGCTCAGTGCAAAACTATAAAAATTGACGTAGCAACCGTAGTTTTGCACCGAGCCATCAGTATGCATTTTAACAATAATTATGTTATTCGGGTTTTGTTCCCTACGAGTATACACTCGTGATTTATGAATTGCGATTTTAAGACAATCATGTTGAAAGATACTCTTCCCTTTAATGCAATAAAATGTGAGACTGTAAAAGATTGATTTCTATCTCCATGTTAGAGAGGGTGTGTAGATTTGTGAAACTGTCTTCCTGTTTTTTACATCACACTGCTTCACACTGAGGATAGGTTAGCTTGATTGTGACATGTATATAGGGTGTTAAAAATGTTCGTTCTCAATGTTGAAGTTCGAATAGTTTATTATTAGTATACTTGACATTCATTAGCAAATTGTTTATTCTGACGTCGGAAGAATTTAAAATTGTCAGGTTAAATTCCATAGGGTTCTACCATTGTTCTTATCTTCATGGCATTAACTGAAGCTATTGGAGTAAGACATGTAAATTGCATACATAGCTCAGATAAAATTTAGCATGAATTTAAATTTTGAAAACAAACTTTTTTAACACCCTGTACATTCCAAAACAAAACATACTAGCTCATTTTATTGTTAAGTCGCATCTTAAAGACTCAGAACTACGACATCAGACTCAGAACCACGACATCAGACTCAGAACTACGACATCAGACGCAGAACTACGACATCAGACTCAGAACTACGACATAAGACACATAACTACAACATCAGGTACAGAACTACAACATCAGGTACAGAACTACGACATCAGATACAGAACTAAGACAGCAGGTACAGAACTACGACATCAGATACAGAACTAAGACATAAGACACAGAACTACGACATCGGACACAGAACTACGACATCGGACACAGAACTACGACATCAGGTACAGAACTACGACATCAGATACAGAACATCGACATCGGATATAGAACTACGACATCGGACATAGAACTACGACATCGGACACATAACTACGACATCAGATACAGAACTACGACATCAGGTACAGAACTACGACATCAGATACAGAACTACAACATCAGATACAGAACTACGACATCGGACATAGAACTACGACATCGGACACAGAACTACGACATCGGACACATAACTACGACATAAGACACAGAACTACGACATCAGGTACAGAACTACGACATCAGGTATATAATTACGACATCGTACACATAACTACGACATCGGACACAGAACTACGACATCAGGTACATAATTACGACATCAGACACAGAACTACGACGGCATGTACAGAACTACAACGTCAGACACAGAACTACGACATCATACACATAATTACGACATCACGTACAGAACTACGACATCGGACCCAGAACAACGACATCGGACACAGAACTACGACATCAGGTACAGAGCTACGACATCAGACACAGAAGAAACTTCCAAACAAACTAAAGACGAGGACAATATTACCAGAGTGAACACACTCGGTGTATACTATATCACTGTGGTGTTACAGACAGTCATGCGGGTAATATGAACTAAGGCACAGCCTATTTTAGCGAATAATTTCTTAAATATTAAAGAATAGCTCAAATGTACAGTCATTAGAAAATTTGTGACAGTTTTGGGTACGAAGTAACGAAGGACGAAGACGATACGAACCTGTTTTCGTTTTGAGGTTCACTGTATAACTACGCTGATTATGTGTATAATAATACGACTTTCCTTGTATAAAACAAGTACTTTCATGGCGTAATCAGTTGATCAATAACTGATTATATGCAGGATTTTACGTTATGTGTTTCCTCTTTGTTTTCCCAGCGTTCCAAGATGGCGGTCGATCAAAGTGCTATACGAAGCAACATAGTATTTATATCCCTTATTTATAACGTGTTCTAGATAGGCATACTATAGTTTTTGGAATATTTTTAAACATCATTTAAATATAAAAGAAAATTTATGAGCTACAGAATAACGCATTTAGGTAACTTTTGTTATTCTATTGGCGGCCATTTTTCAGTATCATTCTGTGACTCCGAGACTGTAACACAAATGTTCAGATCCATTAGTGAATTCAAACTCTGACCAAACCACGTGACACGTTGACTTATTGCGAAATTTATTCGCTATTACATGTGACATAGTGTGTTTGAAGCACGATATAATGTTTATAATTAAATGCTGGCTTTCATGATGTACTGAACTAGCTGTTGAAATATCGATAAAATAAATAAAAACATTATTCAGTTTAAATATTGCTACAGAATGAAGATCTCTGATGGTAAATTAACTAGATTACAGAAATTGACTGGCACCGAGTTTTATCGTGAAGTCAGTAACACAACTATTAAAACACGTTTTTTCTTCTGTTCCTGTATTTAATGTGTTTAATTATTTTATCGGAAAAAAATAAAATTCCATTTTTTTCAACAATTTGTTAGTTGTGCCTGGTCGTTGGCCAATTAGGTAGGGATCAAAGCAGTTACACTTACCACTGTCTCAGAGTATGTACACTTTAAAATGTTAAAGCCATAATCTCTCTCCCAAGACCTTTTTTCCGATCATCCAGTAAATAGCATAATTACAAGGATTAGGATATATTCACAAATGACCAACAATTGACGATAGAATGTCAAATGTATGGATGACAAAATACTGAATTTGCCAGAGTTGCTTCCCTTAGATTAAAATTGTGCATTTTTTGTTTACAATTCATTATTTTGTAAACAAACCAACTGGAGGTTGTATTTCATTTTCTTCCATCTTATTGTGTTTTTCACCTTTAGTACTCCACTAAAGTGTACAAAACCCATGGTTCTTCACTTAGGTTACCAAGTTATTGCTTTTTGAAAATAGCCGTTTAAGGCCTAATGTTGCTTTAAATACTAAATAATTTAGCAGATATTTGGTAATTCCTGTTTTGAAAACACTTCGACGAATTTCTAATTGACCAACCTATAAAATATATAATAGTAATAGTATGCCATATATTCAATCAATAAATCTTAAGTTGTGTTATTTGTTCATTCCACGCACTAATCTATCGATTTGCAATAAGAAATCACGTATCCATGTACAAACCATGTGGAACGGTTGTGGCGAAATGGCTTATATGCACGAAAAAACTGCGGCCGAGATGTTCCAGCCAACTAAACTAATATCAATGAGAACAAAACTTAATTAAGTAATATTGGATTGTGCCTCTGTCAAATACTGTACAATCACATATTTTCGTGGGTATCAAATTTCGTGGATTTTGATAAAATCCATTTTCGTGTGGTCGTAAATTCGTGGATGACAAAACATGGAAGGGTAAAATCATGTTATGTATTTAGGAGTTCGCGGATAAATCGTAGGATATAGATTACGTGGTCGAGGTAAACAACGAAATCACCGAACATTCAACTCCCTCGAAAAATATGATTTTACAGTGTTGCATATATTTAAGAACGATCCAATGTTTGGTATGATGCCAACAATTTGTGATAGCCAAGGCTTGTTCCATAAGGTAATATTATATTCATAAGCCCTAACATTAGACATGGTATTGCATTCTTCAACGCTGCCAACTTCATTACTAAACTCTTGATTCCTTACTGCCGTTTCCTGGTTCAAGTCCAGATATGACACAGTCTTTGGAAGAGTCTTGTCCCTTGAATATAGTCGAGTGCCAATCGTGACTATTGGGGTTTTTCCGTCATGAACCCGGAAGCTCATGTTACGTCAGTTATGTCCGAGAACGAGAAATTAAAATTAAAGCTCTGAAAGTTCAACTTGTGCTGTCAAAACATCAATACTACTCGAACTATTTTCTCGGTAGATAGCTAAAGCCTATGTCACATTGAGGAATTCCACATCGGCGATGTTCTCCCGATTTCTTCCGATTACCACCCGATTCATTACAATTCCTTCCGATATCACAAACGGTCTCGCGACTTCCTCGAAGCTTCCCCTAGACAAACCTGTTTCCTATGTTCCGATAGCTCATTAATTTCAACCGGGAGTACATCGCCGAGGCAAAAAAGGCTCAGTGGGACCTAGGCTTAATTCGAGGCATTCTGGTTCTATTGGTTTACAAGTGTCATTCATTGACTAAATTCATTCATTGGACCATTGCGGTTTGGTCTTAAGTTTTAATCGAGTTGGCCGTAATATTGAACAATATTAAATAAATAATAGAACAGAGACAATAGACTGTTCTGAAGTGGTCTTATTATTGAGGTTGTTTTTTTAAAATGATGTTCTAGTTATCAGTCGTTCTTCTGTTGGAGTTGTAACCAAAATTTAAAAATAATCGTGTTGCAAAATTTCCCAGACAAAGAATCACCATAAATATGATTGTGTTGATATTCACTCTATAGAGTGAAATTATAATAGTCGGAATGTTCTTAAGTCTCAATACCTATTTGTATAGTACTTAACGATTATCACATAACAAAAATGTCGAAATGATTTCTACTTCTTAATTCAAGTTTGTCTATCTGCAAACAAAATAATAGTTCATTATTACTGCAGAGGTAAAGTCAGCAATTTTAACTACAATTTTAACTAAATAAGTCAAGATATTCAAGATGTTAGATTATAGTGTTGTCAAAGGTAACGGTATTGTACGATATTCTTGGGTTTATAAAACTTGTTTCTAAATGATGTTCTAGATTGTCTTATTACGTACGAGTACTACTAACGTCTGGTAGAGTTATTTCTAAGGGTGCTGCTAGTATTCACAAATCATCTTAAGGAAAATCTTAGAATTTGCTTAATATTGTAAAATTTCCTCAAGTGTATCAGCGAAACAGGAAAATTAAGACCATCATTTTTACATAGTTTAGAAGCATTATGTAAAGAGCTACACTTATCACAAAGAAAACATGGGTTATTCTTCGCTTCGTAGGCAATATGTGCAGCTCAAATTTTTAACTTAAGTCCAAATATTTCAGTATTTCCTTAAGCATGTATTAAGATGCTTTGTGAATACCAGCCCAAGTAAAAGTTCTGTGGGTTCGTACTGTGTCAGAATAAAGTGACTGGGCAGTGTCCATATTACTGAAAGACCTCACTATTGGCATAATTCGCTGGCTTAGAATTAGAAGAGCGTAAGTACAAAATAAGTATTTTGAGAAAACAAGAAAAAACTGCTTGAAAACTGATCTTTACTTATGAAAAAACAAGCTTTTAAGCTTTTGTTTGGTCAACTTGACCACTTCCGATTTTCATGAAAACAGGCTCATAAGAAGCGCCTTGAGATGCAGATTTCAAATTTGCACGAATCTTAAAAGGTCGTAATTAGTATTTATGACATTCTAATTCTTAGCCAGCGAATTAGTTCCAGGCAACAGCTGGTTCAGGAAAAAGTGACTTAGTGGTCTCTATATGAGTACCGCACATGTATACAACAGGGTGTAATTTACATTTGCTTGCGAAACAAAACGTGTGTGTGTAAAATCACGTGACAATTGAAACATGATTTCTTCATGAATCAATAATGAGTGTTTAACTGTTTATATAAACTCAACGAATCCATGCGCTTGGAATGCTTGTGTTTCCCGTGCATACGCATATAGATGTACAACGACCTTCGAAATATGACCTTTGGGCGAGTTCATTTGCTAAGGATGAAACGATATATAACGTTATTTTTCTAATATATTATGAATAGATCTTATAAATTCACTTTATCTTTCAATTTGACAGCGTGGCCTAGTGGTTAAGATGATCTATACTCTGCACTCAGAACATTCTTTTTTATTGGCTGTGGGTCCGAGTCCGCTGATAAACTCGTTTTCAATAATTTTGTTATCATAAAACATGAGTGTTTTTTCATATATTTTATTACTTAATGAATAATAAAATTATGTTTAAGGTTAACTACATAGTTGCTTTGTTTCGTTTATTTTACGAATTTAGCCTGCCCTGGATATTGCATTTATTGCTCAGATGACAATCAGGTTGATTTACAAACTATTTTCATCATTGGTTTCGCTGGAATTAGAATTGGAATCACCACTCTAAGAATATTCTGTAGAAACTTCAACATTAATAAGCATTTACTCCGGTAATACAGGGAGCACAGTTCGGGTGACCGTTGACCGATATCTCTGTTCAACAGTCTTGATGTGGTTGTGTTTTCAAGGATTAAGATACAGAAAAAATGTACAAAGGAAATAGTTATTTTTGGGAAATATATATAAAAAAGACATGCACGCGAATTTTTTATTTAGCAAATTTAAAATATATTCAAAATGGGTGGGATTCGAACCCATGCAAACAAATCTATGAAGTTTCATAAGCAGTAGCTTAGCCTACTGCGCCATGGAGGACGATGTAAGCTACACTTTCAAATAATATATTTCTTTTCCAAATACACCCCTTTTACCTGGATTATTTCATTATTAAAAGTACAGTTACGCCCGAACGATTGTGGTTTATCTATACCTATGTGACATACACAAATGTATTACACAATTAATTTTCGTCTGTCAAACGTCCGTTACTTGTAGAAACTACACATACCTGGATGACGAAATACCTCCAAAATAGCATTCACGTTGACGTACACGTTACACGTTTAATTTTGCAACCTCTCTCTAATATATCTCTATGACGTACATCAGTGATACAGATCTTGTATTTCAATAATGAATATTTCAATACATGACTGTACTTTCATAATAATTCTGATTCATAAAATAATAAAAATATATTGTATAGTTACATTAATAATATATAATTGCAATTATATTCTTTTCTGAGCATTGCCAATAAATAATGCGCAATACATGTCTATAAAAAAATATTATATATATAATTTCTCATTACGTAGTTTAGTTGTGAAGTAGATCTACATATATTTAAATATACATAAAAAACTGTCTATATCTGAGGGATTGTTTAATTTAACATTTCCTTTATACATGTTACTATCTCACTGTTTATTCCTTGAATCTGAAATCTGCGAATCTGCTAAATAAGTCAAGCTTTCAATGTATGTTTTATAAAATAGATAAAATGTCTGATTACCGGTACATAATAGTGAAGTACATATTATTTAATAACACATCTTCTAGTTATTATTTTTGTTATACAAGTTCGCTCATCTGCAAATAGACTGATGCTACTCGTACATTATTGCGTCAGCGAGAAAAGCTTCAATTTTGCATGAACGTACGTTCTGTTCTGTTCTGTTCTGTTCTGTTCTGTTCTGTTCTGTTCTGTTCTGTTCTGTTCTGTTCTGCCAGCCTGGTGTGGCGTTTGCTGGTTCTGAACGTGAACGAGATCCTACTTTTAAGTCATTATAAATAAATAACATCCCGTTGATTGGGTTTCTAGTTGTTATTAGATAACAATTCTAATGTTCGAGTCAGTTTAACAATTTTCTGGTACTTATTTTTTTTCTCTTTTAAACGAATGAACTTTAATTATCTTCAGTTAATTATGACGTGGAAAGTACGAGATGTGTTATAACTACAAGCTAGGCTAAATTACCTTCCTTTAATAAGCTAAAAAAACTTCCATTGACTACACTGATACGAGTCGAGTTTTTATGGCGATGGAAATACGTCGCAGAAATGATATCCGTAGTTATCGGACGGAATTTAAATGATTTCCAACAGCATCAAGTGATCATGAAATAAATCTTATTAAGATCATGCATTTTTCTGTTCAATTTACTATCAAATTTTCATAACATCACCGCGAAGAAAATTCAGCTAAGTTTGTTACGAAACTATCGTTAATACGTTAACCTGAACAAAAAACACAACAAGAAGCGTGCAATTTACAAATCTTACCTTTTTTAATTATGTTTTAGTTCCCACAAAATCCAAAAATGTTGATTTCTTGTCGATTAGTATATTTGATTTGCCGAATATTAAAGTTATTTGATTCTTATATATAGCTCTACAGTCGCTGGGACTACATGAGAGCTAATGCGTTGGCATTAAGTCACAGCCAATCCGTACATCCGTTTTATCGATAATTCGTCATCTTTGACCAATCACAGCGCAGGACACAAGTGGTTTACAAATCAATATCTACTTCAAACCGATGAACTAATCGTAACTTTCAGTTCGCGTGGCTTTTCTGGTATTTTTTCTGTCGACGGATAAACATGACACGAGGCGTGTTTAATCAACAATTTCAATGATAATGATACAAGTGGTTAATTGATAAGCACATGTTGCTTCGTCAACGAGTAAAGTGTATGCACGCTTTTAGCGTCTCCAATTCCAACGTTGCCCTAGTAACCGAGAGTTGACTGTCATTTTCGAAAGTGAATATATCTGGACATATTGATAACAGTGACATACCACAGAGCCAATACACCATGTAGCCAGATAATAGAGAAAAATAAAAACATATTGAACTTTACTTTTAGATAATAAATTTTACATTTGAGTGACAAATAGACTTTCCCTCAATCGTGAAATCATCGTGACGTCATTATCGTCCTTCCCACCTCACGTCCAGTATTTGTCTGCGTCATAATTCACGAAGGTCTGTAGACACATTCCACTGAAGTAAATGTACACCAATCTTGATTGCTATTATGTTCCAAACAAAGCGCATCTCACAAATCTGAATTTTATTTTTAGTCCAAACCAGCGTTGACTGACCACATGGTATGTGACGTAATCTTGGCTAAGAACGCAATTAGAAAACTGAGAACAAAAAGTTAAATAATAATAATAAATATTGGAAATAAGTTTTAAGTCTTTATTAGGATATCCAACTGTCCTGATTTAGAAATAGTAAGTGGCTCTTATAGTATATATACACTGGAATTGATGAACTATTTTGCATGACCGGTTTACATGCTTCCTCTGCATTGGCGAAAGTTACGCAATTGCTGGCTGACCAGTTAACTTTCACTAAGGTAGGGCCGTATATTGCTGGCGTAGGAAGAAAAGTAGTTTCAGGCAGTAAAAACAGGGTGCGATTGTTGAAACGTGTGTTAAAACTAGAAACCACCACAAGTATTTTCATTTTATGTGTACACAAAATATTACAACTATAAGTATTTCAGTTCAACGTTGAAATTATGTCTTGATAAACCTCCATAATTATTTACACCGTAATATTATTTGGACTCGACCACTGCGCCACACTATTATTATCCTAACTGGACAGTATATGACTCTATAGATATTTTTGACCGATTTTAATGAGAAATCTTCGCCGCCCGAAGCCGAGAATGAGTACTACTAGTATACAGCAAAAGTTTAAAGTTTTCAACAAAATGTCACAGTTTCAACTTTGTCCGAAACCGGATCAAATGCCAGGATTACTGCAGTTAATTCAGTTTCGGGCAATAACAATAAACTTTTGCAGAGGAATATTAAGTGACAGGGATAGAACTCACTCGCTTGAGTGTCGTGATGTCTCGTGATATCTCGTGTTGTCTCGTGAAAATGGACAGAAGAATAAAATATTCGCGGTTGTTTATAACTTTTTTGACATATATTTATTTATACTTGCGTTATTAGTCCCAGTCTGAGGACATGTACAGACTGTAGTTAGACGGGTTCAATACTTTTACAGATTATGCAGCACGATAGGTGCGTCTTTAGAGACCAATTAGTTTTGAAATTGCTTCCTATGCGATGGTGTACAAGTATTCCATAGCCTTGACTGCAACAATGACATGACTAGCCTATGGCGTGTCGCTAGCACCATCGCTGCATAGAAGTACTTTCATATTATGAATGAATTATGTGTTGTTAATATATGTACTTTTTAATTATTGAAGGCCTTGTTGTAAATAAGATATGTATTGTTCTATCATATAAACACGTATGTCTTGACATGTTACCATCAGAAAATAAAGATTTTATTATTTATTATTGTTATTATTATCATTACTATTATTATATTATTTTTATTATTATACAGAACCACTAAGGTTAAATAATCTGACCAAATTGATAAAATATAATTATAAACAATTAGTTCAAGCCACCTGGCTTAAACCTCTATATTGTTATATTGACTTTACCGTCTGTATATTATAAACAATGTAACTCTTATACTGTAACATTGATTCCATATTATTACATGTAACCTGTACCTATTTTTCAACCACACAGCCTTGTCATACGTCTATATGTAATTTATAATTATCACATAACCTGCGGTCCAGGAGTGCCGTAAAGCCGTGCCGTAAATATCGTTCGGCACTCCCAGACTGTGCAATAAATATTTAAATTAGCTTGACGTGACGTTAGCCAATCCATACATTGATCCGTCAATGACGTCAGGCTAATATCAACGTCGCCATGACGTCGCGCTCATTGTACCGCTGAATTTTGGCTGAAACATATGCAGCGTACATCATCATTTTGAACAATAATGAGCGTTTTCTAAGGTTATGTGATAAATAGAATCTAACATTCGTGCTCATTACATACGAGTTTTATTAAACTCGTCGACAAAAACAATGTGACACTCGGCAAAGCCTCGTGTCATATCATTTTGTCCACTCGTTTAATAAAATTCGTATGTAATGAGCACTCATGCAAGATCCTCTATTTATTGTGTACCTCATGTGCTGAGAGTACCAAATAAACATTAAAATTACTCGCAACAACGAATACGCGAAACATTGCATGAATAGTAGTCATAATCAGTCGAATATATCTCTTCAAAATCGGTCAAAGAAAATCATTAAATTAGGTTGTTTTGTTACTTTGTGTTGACCGATTTTTTTCTTGCGTTTTTAGCCAAAAGTTTACGTCACGTGGTATGTCCACATTGATATAGAGGCTGCCCAATCATATTATACGAATGACGTTCTAAAATAAACAGGACTATTGTCATAAAACCTGCAAGGTTAAACAATATAAATCGAAATGTATATCATCCGAGATAGGAATTCATTTTCTACTTACAGTGCAAATATGAAGAAACCCAAATACACGGTCTGAGAGTTGCAGTGGTCAAAACGGGATCACTAACGCTGACCCGGCGCACAAAATGACGTCATTGACGTCACACTATTTTTCATGGCGTTAGTGCTTCTCACAGGACTATGAAATACACTGTTCATTGTAACAATTCAGTGGTGAAGAAAACATTCATTTACCACAGTGAGCCACACAGTTAAACATAAAGAATCACGTGTATTTTACCGGATATTACATCGAACATCTGGGCGAGAATCCGTACCATGAAACGTTAGAATCTTGACAACGTCTCGTTAACTGACGTATGACAAACGTTCTTGTCATTTTCTATATTTTCCTGTCTTTCACGTCTGATTTATCACCCTTTAAGCGTTTGTGTCGATCTAAAAACTAACGAACGGCTTGCAGAACTTTTCACATCGTAGTTACGATAAATTCACCTTGCTGTTGACAGAACTTAATGTTTGGCCGTTTTTTTCATACGTTCTGGTGACGTCACTTTTGCGTTATGCAGTTTAATTATGCCAGCACCTAGTGTTCAAATATAACGTCCAACATGTTATATGCACTCGTGATTGTTTTGCAAGGTTACGAAAGAATAGTGTCTCATTGCGTAAATGGCATATTGATTGCTTATTGAAGGGCTGCGTCGGGTACGTGTTACCATTATTTCAAAATGGACTACAATGAACGTACATGATAGTCAGCTGTAACTTCAACATCAATTCCGTTACTCGTTCAATTCCTATCCTTTACTATCGAATATAACATTACAAATCGGATATCGAATTTTCGCAATTCTATTCCAATTCAATATTATGTAATAATAATGTATGTATATGAATGGTATTTAAAATTGTAAGCGGACATAAGTCTAACGTCTCTTTAATCCTGATACTGTACTAACCAGCTACAGCATTGTCCTTTCAAATTTGAATTGCAACACACTCCACTGAAAACTACATGTGTATAACTTATATGACATTCTTTTAACGGATCATACTTGATTGACGAGCATTGATCTCGGCAACATTGTTATTACTCGTCGCTGCATGTTATTAATATATTGGTAAAATGCACATCAATGTGTTACAAAACGTATTCACACATGCCAGTATGCACAGCGGTTGAAGGAAGTAAAGTTCTACCAAGCAATATACAAAATGTGCAATAACCTTAAGGCCAAACAAAAATAGTTTGCATATAAGTGGTTCGTGCAACATATGGAAACCTAGAATGGTACTGCCGGGTCGGTAGAAAGGAAATTATTTTTAGAATTTGGAAACTTTTTTATAATTTATGATTTGTCATCTACTTTGTATCTTTTATTCTGAACAAACTACAAATTATTTAAAACACAGCTGCCCGCCTCATCGCACGGATACCGCGATACAATCACATCACTCCTGTGCTGAAGGATCTTCACTGGTTACCTGTACAATACAGAGTGGAGTACAAGGTGTTGACTCATGTTTACAAATCACTACATGGAAAGTCACCAGGTTACATCAAAAGTACGAGTATGTTGGAAATACGTATATACTCTACAAAGACAGCTTAGGTCACAAAATGACTCTAGATATTCTTCTAGTTGTCCAGAATCGTTCAGAGCATAGAGGTCCCTCCTCTTATTTGTTTGTCGGAATGTTTTTTGTCGTAGGTTATCTAGCGAATCCATATGCAATATTAAAATTAACCCATGTTTTACAATCAAAATTCAATATTTTCCTTGGTCACCTCGATTATCGATTGACTTACAGTTCGCCGGAGATAACACTAGCCTTTGTTTACACATAAAAATGAAAATTAAATACATTTTCGATATTCATTTTTGTTCAATCTTGTGCATATACACTTTTAATGATATACTCTTTAAACCTACACTGATAACTGGCGGCCATTCGACCGTGCAGTGTTTATAATTTGCTTTGTTTGTTTATTGATAAGGTTTATCAAAGCACTACCGAAATTATCAAGTTACGCACAAATTTAGATTATTCATTATTCTTGAACAAACACATATTAGAAACATATGTGGTTTGAAGGAAAGCATTTACTGAAGCAGCATTAAAATTAAAGACCCCCCTTACCACAATTTGCAACTATTAATGAATTACATAGGGTTTTAATTTGAGCGTAACTGTAATATTATCGTAAGTGCTTTGATAAAACAGAACCCAAGTCAATGATTCACATGTAGAAATCTGGTTCGCAATATTAAAAATCAAAATTTGTTATTTCGGGATAAAATCAAATCTTTATTTGTAAGAAATTATCTGTAGAAGAAATTTATTTTCAGGTCATTTCATAAAACTTAAAATCGGGGTGAAGAATTGAGTGTGAAGTCAACATCAGCACATTTTATGTATTATATCCTAATATACTTACCTGATTTAAAAACGCGACAGTGTGATTTTGGCCAGGAAAACAAAATAATGGCTTGCATTTATATACAGCGTATTAACAATAAACCTTTTGTCGTCATTTTGGTACCATGATAATACAAATCAGAGTAAGTATTACATAATATTACGCTCCAAATAAATGAAAGTCGCACTTTTGTCCAATAATTATTGTTGATTGATCAATAGCGTCGTTAAATTTATCCACAGGATGCCAATTTATGTTAAATACGAAGAAATGCCATAGTTATTTTATTTAGTTATAACAGTGCTTTGAAATAATTTCATATGACATTTACCTTTTTGAATTTAAGATTGTTGTAACTAGTTTTATTTCGCGTTCCTTACAAAAACATTCGACCACATCTCAGTGGCTGATCATATTCAGCGTTGATACAATGTGCCTACAAACCTGTCACTTTCATTCAAAGTTCTGGACTGATGTCTTAATATACATGAGATAGTTCCCTTATTACTTATCCGATTTTAAATACTGCGGTGTCAAAATGACGGCATTAGGTTGACTTTTAAGACCGCATATCGTCGGCTGGCTCCAATTTTAATTGTTTTTAAAATGAGATTTTAGCATTTTCTATCTCATTTGACATTGCTCAATGTCCTGTGAAAATATCACGTCATAATTTCAAGTGCAATGTGCCTATTGGCAGTAATGTTTTGCTCAAAGTCCAGTATTTGAACCACTTCGTAGCGTGCATGTTGCTGAATGTCCCGGAGATCGGTTCCTCTAAGAGCAACGTAAACTAAAAAAAATAAAGTCGACCCATTGCCGTCCTTTATTTTGTTACGTGATTAACTGGAATGTATATTGTTAAGTTGCTCATTGTCCTCTACCAGTCGTGTTAATATGAGCCAATGTCCAGATCAACCAATGAAACCCCAGTATTTCGGTAATAGTTTGTCTAAACTTCTGGTGTGCAACCAAAAAATGCAAAAGTTGCTCAATGTCCAAATTGGGGATGACAATTTTATCAAAACAAACGCATCTACATCAATGTTAAGGCGGAATAATGAATGCAATGGGAAGAATGAAGCCATTGTACTACATCAACGTTTTTAAATTTTTAAAATCGGTTTACAAAACGATATTTGACAAAGTCAAATGTTCAACTCTCATTTTCTCCAAAACATGATTTTGCCACATCGATCATTACTAGAGCCAGCCGACGATATAGCAATGAAATATATCATTTTGTATTTCTGATACTGGTCAACTAACCCCAGTGTCGCGTTTTTAAATCCGTTAACCATATTATTATGCTGGTTAAACACATCACAGACAGCAAGACTCGTGTACTTCTATGCTTATGTAAATAGGAAATGCATAACTTGCAATATTTCGTAAATTATTCTTTAGGAGCCGATTCCATAACATAACAACAAATAACACAATCAACAAACACAATCAACAACAAACAGTGCGAACTTAATTTCATCAAAGAAATACACATGTGATCAATTTATTACTGAATTCCGTTTCAAAATGGATATTTCGTAACGGTAGAGTTTTTGTATTGCATTTTTCTGTAGTATTGTATGTGAAAATTTATATTGTAATTATGTCTTCAAGTATTGGAGAAAATAAAATATCTATCTATCAAGCTCTCGACTTAAACGGCCGAGCACAGAAAACATAAAAACAACACAGACCACAATTACATGTCACAATGTCCAACACACAACTGAACGAGAAACGGAACTTTTAACCGCTGAAAGTCCATGTTTCAGCTGTCGAAAGTCCAAATCCTAGATGTCAAACAGCTGAAAGACCTAGTTTCAGCTGTCGAAAGTCCAAATCATAGATGGCAAACAGCTGAAAGACCTAGTTTCAGCTAAACAACCCTGAATGACATAGAGTTGCAGATATTAAAAGCTAAATGACCTAGTAAACAAATTATATAAATAATAACACGTCAGACCTAAAAATAAGCATTTAAATGGTTATATACATGTAATAAATTTGTGTGACCGTTACCAGACTGTTTGTATTGATGGTGCACCTGATGAATTATAGCGTACCTCAGGGTTCTATGCTTGGTCTCACAAACTACATCATGTATACAAAACCAGTGGGTGCAATCTGCAGAAAGCATCAACTGCAACACCATTTCTACGCTGATGACTCCCAGCTGTATATGGCATTCAAACCGAAGGATTGCGTTTCACGTGATCAAACACTGCTACGAATTGAAGCATGTCTGAAGGATATTGTGGTGCGAGCGGTCCGGCCTACGGACCGGAATGATGAGCTTTAGCCCCGACTGGTCCGAGATATAGTCCGAGATTCGGTCTGTCTCGGCCTTCTGTGTGTGGACGTTGGAGTGCAAACATGTGTTGACGATATGTGGTTACATTACAATGGTAACCTCGTCCTAGAGTGAACTTCTGGTGTTATGAGGTGAGCCATTAGTCAAGTAAGTCCCCATTCTATTATGCAATAACATGCACGCGTGCTCAACAATATCTTGCACTGGATGAAAAACAATCTGTTGAAACTAAATGCAGACAAAACAGAGGTAATCCTGTTTGTACCGAAACGGAATACCAGTGATGCTGAGAATCTCACAGTGAAAGTTGGTGATGCTGTGATCAGACCATCAACGGTGGTGAGAAACCTTGGTGCAATGTTGGATTCACACCTAAACATGGACAAACATGTAAACTCTGTCTCCAGGTCTTGTTTCATGCAGATCCGACAAATAGGTCAAATCAGACAATATTTGACTGTTGCTGCAACAAAATCCCTCATATAGAGGATCTTGCATGAGTGATCATTACATACGAGTTTTATTAAACGAGTGGACAAAATGATATGACACGAGGCTTTGCCGAGTGTCATATTGTTTTTGTCAACGAGTTTAATAAAACTCGTATGTAATAAGCACGAATGCAAGATTCTATTTATCACATAACCTTAGGAAACGCTCACTATTGGTCAAAAGGATGATGTACGCCACATATGTTTCAGCCCAATTCAGCGGAACAATTAGCGCGACGTCATGGCGACGTTGATATTATCCTGACGTCATTGACGGATCATTGCATGAATTGGCTAACGTCACGTCAAGCTAATTTAGATATTTATTGCACGGTCTGGGAGTGCCGAACGATATTTACGGCACGGCTTTACGGCACTCCTGGACCGCAGGTTATGTGATAAAAATTCTTTAGTAACATCAAGACTGGATTATTGCAACTCATTTCTGTGCGGCTCCCCAAAAAACATTCTGAACAAACTACAAAATATTCAGAATACAGCTGCCCGCCTCATCGCACGGATACCGCGATACAATCACATCACTCCTGTGCTGAAGGATCTTCACTGGTTATAGTCCGGCAGATAAATGGCATTTTTTAGGGTAACCGTGCAATGTCTTCTATACAAAATGTTTTTGCATTTTCTTGTTCTCTGGATTATACTATAATAGAATCCGGATGATGCCACCTTGTCATCATTGAGCAATTCTCACAATGAGGCCCCAAAGGGGTACATGTTTTTTCTCGAATTAATCACTATATATACATTACTATTCAATCAAATGTGAATCAAAACACCTTAAATGCAATTTTATTGTATTTGATAATGCGTAACATCGATATATACAAACTTTGTAATAATAAAATGTGGAAATGAGGCCCCATTTGTGGTTTAAACCTAACATGAGGCCCGGTATTACACAAAAATATTAATTAAATGAAAACATGTAAAGTAAATATGTCTTTATATTGCTAATTAATAGTATATACGATGGCATTGATAAGTATAAGGAACCTGCAATGCATTGCTTAACATTTTGTTAATAAAAATTGAGGCCCTGATAATGGTTATTGTTTGAAAAAGGATGTAATCTTTCAAATACGTTTTTATTTCTCTTATATTTTAGGAAAGACACTTTTAATAATCATAACTCGAAGTTATATAAGACTTGGTGTATTTAAGTTATAGAAGTACCACATTCTGAATAAGTAAACTAGGGAAATGAGGCCCTGCTTGTGTGTTGAACTATAAAAAATTAGACTTTTATCTGAATAAATTGTTATCATTTCCAAAAATGAAGTATCTATGTGACGTAACAAACCTATAAGCAAGTGGTATAGATAAGTATAAACAACTTGAATTGCATGAAATGAAATTGAAGCCTGACTAATGGTAAATTCAATTACGGCTTGATGAATAAAGGTTATGTGAGATACCAATGCATGTGGCTGGTGTCTTCTTACCAGAACAGTCTCTATATACTGAATGTGGAACTTATCATCACAGACTACTGCCATGTGAAAGTTTTTATGAAAGTTAAAAAGGATAATACTAGTCGGACAGGGAAGACAGCAATCATCAGAAACAACAAAGCATGACAGATTTAACAACACAACTACAAAACACTCCTCCAATTAATTAGTTCCAAGCTATATCAGGTTCAAATAACGGCCGTTTACGTACTGTCATTACGATCGCCATTTCAAACTCTGCGCCACTACCAAGCCGTTCCTAGTCCAATAGATGGTGTACACAATACAGTGTCAAGCTACAAAGTATACAGTATATTCAGTCCTGTAAGGTACCCACCATTAGATCAGTCAACACACCACTGGAAGCTACAGATGCATGGGACTTTAAGTACTAAACATTGACCGACACACCCATCCAAGGTTATGTTGGGATCCCAAAAGGCAATAACATATTTGTCAGGGAAGGCAGTACTCAACAGTGACATAACCTATTAATCAATGTTAATTGAGTGGCAGTTTACAATACAATATTGAACTCAGTAGTGCATGGATTCGATCGAGGGTGGAATATTTATGTGATTTATCCTATGGGATTTGAATAGATTTACTTGGTAAGTCGGTGAGTATGCCATTATTAGAACTTTGAGTTATATAGAGGCGATCGTTCCCTGGTAATGCACTGGGTTGTCAATACAGAGGTCGTGGGATCAATTCCCGGCATTGTAACTTGACATTTCTAAAATTATATTTGTGGTATTTCTCGCTATGTATGACCGTATGGGCTGTAATATAAAGGTTCCGGGAAGCTGTGTATCGGTGCTATATACCGGGCACATTATAGATCCAGGTTGTCTATTGGACAAAGACTAGACCAGCACTCCTGCAGCAAGGACATGTCTGTATCTAATTCAGTGGGGCCGTCTCTCAGTATGTCCCTCTGGTCAGATCATGCTGAATCTGCACTTATAGAGGATGCACCTGCCCCCCCCACCCCCGGTGGATGCATCACTATGTATAGCGCATTTGAACGCAGGAAATTGCGCTATATAAATATGATATTCATACATATATATTGCATATTACTTACAGTAAACGATGGTAGTGACTAGAGAGTAGACAATGGGGCCTTGGGTGGTTGCACTCAGAGATAATGAGTTCCTCTTGCATTCAATGGCTGTACTTCGTGGTCGTATGTACACATAAGGGAGTGTACAAAATGTAGTAGGTTGTGATGATTTGTACCCAAAACAGCTTGAAATTATTTAACTTTATTGTAATGGCATCCGCAAAGGATCTTGTACATCCTGAGGTTGAAATGGCAGTAATTGATGATGACGAGTACATCAAAGGGATGTACACCATTGTGGTGAGAGCTCAATATGGCTGGAAATGCCTGTAGTTAATCGCGGCGAGGCATTATGCATAGAATGGTTGTACTCTGCTGTGGTTAGGATTACATCCGGGTAGGGCATGTAGTCACTGACCATGATGGTGATGGTGAGTGCCTTATAGGGCTTTGTTGTCGCTGGTAATAGCATGGCAGCATCTTATGTGAAAGGATAAATGCAGATTGAATAATCCAAATTGATGATAACTTCAGAAGTAAAAATATCCCAAACTTTCTTAATATATTTTTCAGATTAATCAAGCTTTGCTACTATATGCATGATATGCAAAATGTAAAATCATTAAAATTATTTAACTACTACACAGTGTGGTGCAATTTTAACCATTTTTCGTTAATGAACGACTGCAAAAAATATGTCCCCTATTGTAAGTGCTTTGATAAGACAGAACCCTTTATTATATCGATCAATTCCGGACATTCAAAATGTGGCACACGAATATTTAGATCACACGGCCATAACAATATAAGTTACTGTTACAATTGCATTCCTTAAAGTTTAACAGAATAAAAAATATCTTGACGTCGATTTTATAAAATTTCGAAGTGGGGAGCGGTGGCCTAGAGGTAGGGCGCGCGTTTCGGGAACGAGAGGTCCCGGGTTCAACACCCGTCTGGACCACTGCTTAATTTCTCTGAGCACGAATAACCCACATGCTCCACTCGACCAAGGTGTGAATTGGTACCTGTGAGGGCTGTGTCTGAACATGTTCGATAGTCCTGGGCGCAGAAGATCGATGTTGGCTGCACACCCACCAGGAGAGAAATAGCCTCCCCAGGGAGACTCGAACGTAAGTTTCCATAGGTAGCCCAATGAACAGGGGAAGTTTAAATGTCAAAGGGTGGCTGAACGGCTGAATTGCTGAAAGCAGCCCTAGAAAATTGGTAACTTCTAACTTAAAATTTCACTCCTTTTTCTACATTTGGATTTACCCTTGAAAGGGCCTCAATTTAATGAAATCAAATATTAAGTCATGCAATGTAGGTTGCTGATAATTGCCAGTAATACTGAATTCAATAGTAAGTATCAATATAATGAAAAATATGGTACCATATATCATTGACTGGTTTAATGCATATCTTTGTCTAAAAACGGGCCTCATATAAGACATAAACAGCCAGCAGGGCCTCATTTCCACATGTTACCATTACAAAGGTTGTATATAATGATGCAACGCATTATTTAATACAATATAAATAACATTTAAGGTGAATTGCTTCACGTTTGACTAAACGATAATGTACTTATACTGCCTAATTCATGAAAATTCATGTACCCCATTCGGGGCCTCATTGTGAGAATTGCTCAATGGTGACAAGGTGGCATCATCCAGATTATGTTATGGTACTGTCAGGAGAACAAGAAAATGTAAAAACATTTTGTATAGAAGACATTGCACGGTCCAGTGCAAGTTCTGCCGGACTATTACCTGTACAATACAGAGTGGAGTACAAGGTGTTGACTCATGTTTACAAAGCACTACATGGGAATTCCCCAGGCTACATCAGAAGTATGTTGGAAATATATACTCCACAAAGACAGCTTAGGTCACAAAATGACTCTATTCTTCTAGTTTTGTCGATGATGAGGACTGTCTCGTATGGTAATCTGGAATGCACTGCCAACAACTCTCCGAGATAGTAAAACACTACCATCATTCAAGAAAACACACTGTTTTACTAAAGCATATTCTGGCTGATTATTAGTTTGACTTCTTAAGGATCTCCTAAAAGGTAGTACATATATACCTTTGGAGACGGTTTCTCGAAGCAGTGGTACTAGTATGTGACGCTGTTCTTGAAACACTAGTACAGTAGTAAATAGTGCCGGGGGTTTCCTGTCTCCTTAAAGGAAATATCACTATTCCCTTGGAGTTAGTTTTTCGTGGCAGTGGTATGTGACGCTGCTCTTGAAACACCCAATTTAGGGGGCGGGGTAATTGAGGAGGGGGGGGGGGTTCTTTGTGTTATTTGTATTATGTTTACATGTATATATACATTTTTAATGTTTGCATGCATTTATCGATGTAAAATTGTTTTAAACATTTCTTAAATACAGCACTTTTGAACGTGTAATTACATGATAAAAGTGCTATATAAATATGGTATAATAATAATAAAATATAATCAAAGAATACGGGAGAATTAAGTTTTAATTTAATTTTCAGATTCCTAAGGAAACTTATTTACGGCTGTTATTCTTATAAACTATTATTTTTTGTAATCTATGATGTTATCTAACTGTTGTAAATGATCAAACCACTTCGTTTTTTGGTTTTAACACGAAAACACGATTTCTTTTCGATACACTACTACGGTAAACTATAATGACGGAAAGAGACGGAGTTAACCGAACGCGGTTAAACCTTTGACAAAACGGACACGGCCGATAATTACCGAAGCGCGCGCAATGCATTATGGGACTTCAAGTCATATTTCGGCTTCTTTTAGACATGCCTATCAATTTGTGTATGATCTTTGATGTAATTTAATAGTACGATGGACCGGGGGTGACATTCCAATATTAGAATTCCACAATTTCAAATCAACTTATCAAATTTACCTGAATTTCTGATTCGTGAAAATAGTATATTAAAATCGCGAATTAAATTATTGAAATATTGTGAATTCGTGAATTATTGATAATTCGAGAAATCATTGTGAAATCGTGAATAAGTAAAATATTGTGAAGTATAGAAATCGTGAATTCGTGGACTATTGTGAAATCGTGAATACGTATAATATTGTTAAGTACATGTATTGAAATCGTGAATTCGTGAAATATTGGGAATTCGTGAAATATTGAAATTATGATTTCATGGTCGAAACATTGAAGTGAAATCGTGTAAATGTATCATCTTGAATTACGTCATGAATTACGTCATGAATCTCGCGATTTAAAATCATGTACATGTTTATGTATTTATGAAATTGAAAAAAACGTGTCAGCATATCGTCACCTCAGTTCTAGAATGTTCTAACGAAGTCTACAAAAGTTCATTTTGAGAAAAACGACTTAAAATAGTTTGACCTGTCTATATCAGTAACTAAAGATAGAACAAAATTGCACGGTAAATTTATTGTTCATCTTGAATGTCACAATGTTCTATAGATCTTGACAAACGCTTTCCAACGATACCAAAAGTTATTTTTTTAAAAAAAAGATGAGTTATCTAACGAACATTCCGGAATTGATGTGACGACATGTCTTACGTTCTATAGTTACACGAATCAGGTGAGCGATCCTCGAGTGTGAACATTCTATAAGTCTCCGTCCATGTAAACATTGAATATTACATAAAACCAAACACTGAAACATCATGTTGTTATCGATTTCCGGTAACTAACAGTTTGACCGGAAGTTGTTCATGACAATAGTAACTCCTTATAGAAGAGTCGATGATGTCTATTCATGACTTTGTACGAGGTTGTAAGTTCACCAATGACGTCACGACACTGGCGTTAAGTAGACAGCGTTCCATTCATCGGACAATGTATCCTAGTATCTATTTTGTCTTGGTTTCATACGTGCCAGATCTCCAGTCACACGCAAATTTGAGACTTAACTCCCGCATGATCGGAGGCCAATTTATCAAATCTCACGCATTTCTTGGAAATATTGGAACTTTATATTTTTTGTTTACATAATGAAATTGATCAAAAATATTAGTTAAAATTGCTACATGGTATTGTCATCAAAGTAAGTTTCAGCAAGGAAAATCTCCTGCATTTCCATTACAAATCTCACGCAAAGGGGTCTGCGAAACATGGCATGTATGCGATATATTTGTAAATTTTATATATGTAATAAACTACAGTACAACCTCTCCTGAGCGACCCTCTGCAGAGCAACAACCTCTCTATAACAACACCTTCAAACTTTCCCTAAGCTAATATTAACTCTAAATTTAACCTCTGTAGAGCAACAATCGTTATAAAATGGCAAATATTTGCAGCTTCGAAAGGGTGTTGCTCTACAAAGGTTGTACTGTATTTCAATTTCTGTAAAAAAATTCTTCATCAATGATACTTTTACCAGTGCCTAAAATGTTCGGTAAAAAAGGGGTATGTATGTCGGCCATTTGTTTTATTTATTTTTTATAAAGAGCAAGATTGTAGGTATACCCTCCGAAACGTATAAAACAATAATTTATCGAAATATTGTTGTTGGGTTTATTTGCCAAGGCCATAAAACTTTTAAGAGTCGTAGAAGGTCAGTAGATTTTTGAGTATGTCGGTTAACCGGATACTATATTGCGGCCCTTATGGAAGATTGCATTATTGTAAATATGTTAGCCTCCTAAAATAAAGACGAGTACATGTGCGTGTAGCGATAAAATCTTGGTCTCCCGTGCAAAAGCATATATATCTGTAAGATTTAGTATCACCGCGTATAAACCAAGTCACTGTACAACCTATTGGGATACTATACAATTCAACTTGTATGACTTATTGTGATTGAAACATCCGGTGATTTCCTATCACTGTACGACTTATTGCAAGACTCTAGATATAATTCAACGTGTACTCCTTATTGTGATCATCGGAAGTTAACAATGTCGTTTGCGCCGACGGTACGTACGTTTCAAGAAACGTATAGGCGTACATACTAAATATTTATATATTTAGGAAATAGATCGCTGTTTTGCGTGATATACCGGTGAATAGATACAGAGAAACTCGGGTCACTGTCCGGTGAGAACAATGTTATCAGGTGAGGTGATATCGTCCGGGTGGCGAGCCTTTGGCGAGTCACCCCGGACGATATCGCCGAGTCTGATAACATTGTTTGATCAGGACAGTGACCCGAGTTTCTATTTATCATGAAACCAGCATCACGGAACAAGTAAGGGACGTAAATCCTCAATTTTTAAAGTTACAACCGAGATGCGGGTTTTAGTAGATCCAGTAATCTCGCCGAATAACACAACTAATGTGCTTCCTTGCGCAAAAATAGTTCTCAATTATACGTTGCTTAACAAAAGAAATATTAAAAAATAAAATATTTGGATTATATATTCAGAACGGGAAATCTTAGTAAATAGTATTACCAAATAAGTACATCGTGTCATAAAAGTAGAATTAAATTTCGCTCATGAATTTTTGAAGTTTTCTGGATGATTCATCAATGACGTACGTGTGTGAACAAGGTCGTTACTACGTCATAAATTCGTCTGTTATTCTTAACAATGCCTTGGAATAAATATTATAGCATAAAAACGGTGATTTTGCCCATACGTTAACGGGACGAAACCATGCGTAAACATAAAGATTCACGCGAGAACGCGCTGTTAATGTCCAGTTTTACGTATGCTCATTTCAGGGCCTCACGGACGAAAATAAACGATTTTACAACGTCTTATGAAGTGCAATTCCCATTTTATTTGTAACTGCTAATTAATTTTTATAATATTTCAATAATTAATTTAAATAAACCCGCATTATCCATGTTTTCTTGGTATTTGCCGATCCCGGAAGTCGACGCTCATAACAAAAACTGTAATGACGTAACGTTTGTTTTCGCGACGTTACGTTTGTTAACGCGACGTCGCCACAAAATCTCCCGCCAAAATGTAATTATTTCGAAATACAAACGAATAAATTGATGTTATGTATGCTATAATAGCGTTTACGCATGTTTTTTCGTGCTATAACATCTGCAGAGTCCCTCGGGACCGTTGGTGCCCTCGCCCTAACGGGCTTGGGCACCAACCGTCCCTCGGGACTCTGCAGATGTTATAGCACGAAAAAGCATGCGTTAACCCTACACTGATATCTAGCTCAGCAATCAAATTGAAATGTTGACCAAGGTCACGAAGGTGAAGGTCATTACAAGGTGAAAGTTAAAGACAATTGTTCCAGTCACATTTTTATGTTGTTAAAAGTGAAATAGCTTTGGTTTCTTTGGCTTCAGCGAGTAGTATTCCCTCAAATCATGCGTTGTTTTTGTTTATTTATGTAGGCATGTGTTTGAAGTTTAATCCTACAGAGGGTGGATAGCTGAAATAAAGTCAGTTACCATGGAAACAAGATGGCCGCCAATATTACAGCACATAACAAGTCCAAATTTCATAGTCCGGCCCGAAAACCCACAAAATTGACCTAATCTTTCATTGTTTTTTCTTTAATGATTTCAGTAGACAAGACTGTTGGAATGGAAATTCTGACGGATGTCATTTTGTCATCATTGAAAATTTTGAGAAAATTGGGGTAAAACGTTCCAAAATATAAACGAAACTGCGAATTTCTGAAATCGGTGAACTACAATGTCATTTTCAATCATATTTTGTAATAAATCACACTTAAATGTAATTATTAAGTTTCAGTTGAAGACTGTAAAATTTTATTGTCGTGTATTTATGCAAAAGGAGTTATTTTTGGGTTAAAACATTTAAAATTGCATCTAAAAGTGCGAATTTTCGGAATAAATAGTCTATAACATCATTGCCATTTAATTTAATAAATAATCGCTGTGATGGTTTCATATGACTTATGATTAAGGTATCAAACATCTTCAGCTAGTCTATGGTACAAAATGTGATATTTTCGGGGTATGTGTTATTTTAGGATATAACATACAAAATGGAAACAAAAGGTTAGCTTTTTTGTGAATCGATTAACTACACTGTCATAAATAATTTTACTTGATAGTAAATCACTGTAAGACTAAACAAGATAACCATTGATGCAAAGCATCAAAGGGCGCCATAAAAGAAGTTCTGAAAACTGTAAAGACATATATGATTGATCTTTATAAGAAACAGCAGGTGTTGTATTTTTCAAAATATATTGGCAAAAGTGAAATATAAAAAATATATTTTCATCTTGAATATGAAGGATCTTAGTTTGTACCTTAATCCTCTTGTACAAGCATGTTTTATAAATATACGCATGTTATTCATTTAATATTATCAAATGGCAAACAATGCAGATGCACATCATTTACAACTCATTTCAGTGTGATGTGATGTGTAGTAACTTCATAATGCTAATTTCAGTTTATTGGCAAATAGTATAATGTAATAGTCAAATGGTGTACTGTGTGTAAAGTTTGTATAGCTATATATCCAATAGCAATTCAGTATGTGCAAATTCAATATTTGGTGCATACTATTTCATTGGTTGTATAAATTTAACAAACAAAGCTGAGTGTAAAGGCATTGCTATCAATTTGAAATTTTCTATATGATAACTTAAAAATAACAAGAATAAAATACAACAGGTATATGAAAATTGTTTTATTTATAAACAGAAAACTATTAACAATACAAGACATATGTGTTGCATAACCATGACACATAGAACGAGCCACATCTGTATAGACAACCAAATGTATTTGTTTAGAAGCAACATTATTTAAATCTTTATAGACTCTAGAATCAATTGCTTTCTAGACACTAAATCTATACAGACGTCAAGTTTATTCATGAGTCTATACGCTTAGATGTATTCAAATACGTATAGCAAGAATCGAGAACAATTGATGTAGAAGATGGGTGTACCAAGACTCAAAAACTCTACCGAGGACCAGTGAGTTACCAGCTAATTCAGATCTGTATAGATACCATTTTAAGTGTCTAGATACCTGTAAAAGCAAATGCGTCCAAATCTGTATAGACATATCTCTCCATTGGCAGAACGACTGAAATCTATATCTAAGACAAGTTTTAGCTATTCCAAAAATAGTTTCCAGGGCATATCCATTTACCATGAAATGTTTTAAGATATAGCATTTCAATGTAGACTGCAGGGTCGGTCAAAGTTGTGCATTAAAAAGCTGGATAGCTATAATGTCGCTGATATGCAGTACGTACGAGGGTCATTCAATTTATATCGCATTGTATATTGAATGACCCTCAATTAAACAAAATAGTCGGTATCAATTTTTCATTTGTTACTTTGTACGTGGTTTTCAAAATTGGTACCGACTATTTTGTTTCATTGAAGAATCTTTTCAGAGAAACCTGAACGTGGCTTATCTTAATCCATACGCTGCACTTCTTGGTTTTTATAGATTATAATGTGGTAGATATTTATAGAAACTCTAATATTTACCTCGTCGTGCCGAGTAACGGTTTTTCCTGGTCTAAAAATAGACGGTGTACCCAGTGTATTTACTGATATGAAGCCGCTGTTCGTAAGCGATACGCTGATTGGTTGTTTATTTGCTGTGGACACTGGGTGTAATGCAGAGCAAGGAATTGTAGGGAGTAGGATATGTAAGATTACGTAAGGTCTATTGGTCAGACCGGTACCTTCATGTAAATGAGATATTTAGCCGGGGGCGACACAATAAGCTTTATGCAAATAAGTAATTTCGCCGGCCGGATCAGCGAGGTTCGTAAGGGAAATTTATGTATGTTAATAAAATAAAGTTATGTTGGCAACGTAGAAAAAGTTGAAAAAACATTTTAAACATGTAAGATTCATGTTTGCACAATTTATAGTTACAATAAACAGACAGAAGAGCTTATAATTTATATCCGCTCAATGAGTGGATCCTTAAGTAACACCGAGGTAAAAAGATGTCACAGAGACCTGTTGACGCATGCGCAGTCCTTGAACCGGAAGCCGTATTGAATCTATAGATATAGTTTCCCGAGGGAGACATCGAAAACCGAACATAAATCGGAACGTATTAGTCTGTTCCACAAAGCTGATTAGCAAATCAACATCCGTTATCTGTACGAGTAACCAATGTTGCAACGCACAATGTTAGCATCCTTATCTAAAAATAGCCGGGGTTTCTCTTAAAATTTAAACCAGGTAAAATCTAATCTTTCTCAGAGTACTTTTCAAGCTCATTAGTCTACATCTACTGTTACTTAACTTTTAGACTGTAGGCTGCTAAAACTATGTAGTTAAGCAGTTTTACTGTTGTTACTAGGTCATTCAGCGTAGGCATTCCGCCTTTTGGTTGCTGTATCTTTTCTACTGGGTCATTCTGCTAGTTATAATTTATTATACTTTTCGACAGCTTGGACTTGGGCGGATCTGCGCTTGTTTAGTTGGGCATTGTGCTTTGTGTGTTTTTAATGTTTTCTGTGCTCGGCTGGTTAAGTTGAGTGCTGCCTTCCCTGTCTGACTTAATATACTGTTTTTAAATGTAAAACCTAGCTTTTACTCTAGATACTGTAGCAGCCGACGTACTAGTAATCTAAAAATAAAAGGATGCCTCTAATGAATATATACCAGCCAATGAAATAAATCGTTTCATTAAATGACGACATCGCGTATTATGTAAACAACATAAAAACAAAAATATTAATACGCTAGTAAACACTAATGCGTAGAAGTTCATTAGCATTAATAACATAATTGTTTTTTAAAAGAAATGTTTATAAAATGAAGTTTTGTCAAAACATGTATTTATCATGAGTTTGTTCTACCTAAATACTCTGCATATTAAAATAATATGAACGACGAACTATTTTCTGATTTAAAGGTAAACAAATGGCCAAAACATTTCGCTGTCATACAAATTGAGGCTCCACGCGGGAAATTGCTTATGAACTGCTTACAAATTGAGGCTCAACACGGGGAATTGTTCATAAACTTCATACAAGTTGAGGCTCACCATGGGGGAATTGTCTTCCAGCTCATTATAACAAAGTCCTCCAATACAGACGCCCCGATCCATCGGGGCGCCAAATATGGCCATATCATCATGTAGTTCAAGTTATCCTTCATCTAATACCATGCTATGAGCTTAATGCGATGAATTGGGGGTAAACATCACTAAATATATGATAAGTGTGGCTTTTTTGAATCCATTGACAAGTCAGGTACAACTACATAAAGCCGTTCCGGTTGTATATTTTGTATATTTTGATCATATCGCTGGCTTAGAATTAGAAGGTCGACCTTATAAGAATCATGCATATTTGAAATCTGCATCTCAATGCGCGTCTTATGAGCATATTATCATGAAAATCGAAAGTTCGAAAAGCTTGTTTTCCCAAAAGTAAAGAGTAATTTTGTCATGTTTTCTCAAAATATTGATTTTGTACGACCATCTAACTATAAGCCAGTGATATGCGGTACCTATTGTGATATGCGGTACCTATTAGAACCAAATTAAGGCGTTACATGGCCTATGGAGTAATTACAACCAGTAAGCAGGGATTCCATGTGACTCGGGAGTAGGAGTTTTGACCATTCAAATTTCCAAAAAGCCATATTTTGACCCTCCATATATTAGTTTGAAGGGTCATGTTCTCTTAAAATCATGGGTATTTTGCCTATAAAATGGTAAAATTTAGTCAAAAGTATCAAAGTGACCTTTTAGATTCAGAAGCTAGTGGAACCCCTGAGAACAAACTTGCTAGGCCCTGTATGGTACGCACACTACCAATGAGACCAACCATGCAATGCACTATGAGTACTCCTTATTACCAAGTAGAACCATTCTTAGACCAACGGAGCACTGACCATCATCTAAGGCAAACATTCCAGGCAAAATATATAAACATATACATACCAATAAAAAAAACCACCACCATCAGCAATTTATGGCCCAATTTGGTACATATCACTGCTGCTTATCTAATGATAGTCACAGTATACCTTTAACTGCCAGACACAGCAATTTCGACACCGATTGTGGTACCTAAAATTGTCTGTCACACCTATTCCTGGCTTTATATGTTACCTAGGAATACATAACACAGTCGTTCCTTGCGCTATAGATACTATGTACTGCTTAGAACAGCCATACCTCGATGGTCCTGCGGTTGAGCGACCGCTTCGAGTGCGGAGTGAACCTGGTTCGATCTGCCAGACCGGGTCATACCAAAAACAAACAAAATGCAACTAGTAAGCCCCTTACTAGTTTCTCTCTCATACCCTCAGAGTGACTGAAACACCAAGTATTTGGCGCCGAGTGAGATTAAATGATATAATTAAGAATTTGCTCCAAAATCGAACTAATAAACTATTCCCAGGACCTCATTGGCCACCTGACACTTTCTGGCAAATGCATTTTTCGCTACATATTTATATTGCTCGATCAAGCGTAAGTCCCACTGAGGAATTCCTCATCGACGAGATAGAATTACATATAGTTTCTTGTGATAGCCCCTGGTAATTTTGCACATTCAACCTTTCTCTGACGCCCCAAGCTCCCGATTATTTTCGGGAGTACATCTCCTAGGCAGTAGAGCCAATGTGTAAGTTCTCGCGATGCCTCCTGGTACCATCTGAATCAAGTATTAGCGAATATTCGGGGAATAACTCTTGAGACCTCGAATGAGTCACCGACACCTCACGATTGATCACGAACCCTCGCGATATCACAAGTTGTCTCATGACTTCCCAAAAGCTACACATATACCACGAGAAACCGGTTCAGTTGCCTCGCGAAACTAATTAATGTCCATCGCGATTACATCGACGAGGCAAAACATATTCAGTGGAACATAGGCTTTAGATAGATCAAAAACTGACAGACTTTATATGGTACTCAACAATGCACAGGACTGTCCTTCTGGCTCAATGTAATATGTAACATATCCTTGCCTAGCTCTATAGGGAAGCAATCACTGTTAGCTATTTATGACATACATTGGTAACATAATGCTGCTGTAAACGGTGATTGATTCTAAATTACCTGTAAAGTCTTCCCTTGTCAATAAATGCCTGACATAGTTATTCCTGAATTCACTTAATACATAATACTGCTTGCTTCAGCCATCCGTAAATCTATAGAGTATCAAACAATATATGGCGTAACTATTCCTTACTCCATTTGGTCACATACATGGCCTAAAACAGCCATATCCGGCTTTATATGGTACCCAACACAGTTTTCACTACTCGTTGTTGCTCTGTGGGTGTATATAGCACACCCTAGGGTACTGCCAATGCTATGTATGACCCACTTGCACTCGACCAGACAAACAATTCTATAAATAGCCGTTGCCGTTATACTTACCTTATACTGTACTGCTGGAAATAGATATGCCTGGATCTATGGGGATGTTCTGACTCTACCCGACTGATTTAACCCTTGTTTTATAGTGACTGGCATTGTCATTCCAGACTAATCGGATATTAAACACTGCATGGGAGAGCCATAATGTACTCTATATGGTACCTAACACTGATATGGAACGTATTCTTGGTTCTACATGTATAAGGGTGACAAAACACTGCCTGGTATACCAGTTGTCATCAAAGTTGTTTATGGTACAAACTACTGCCTGGTGCTGTTATTCGTTTAACCAACTCAAAAACATGTATATATTTTAGTTCCATTCCAAATAGTCACATCTTAGGATGTTTGCTATCTAAACTGTAGGGTTATTTATAGTTTTATACCATTTACATTGACTTATTAAATCACCAAATAAAATGACCGATGTCATTGTGCATAGTCTACCGATTCCAAAAAACTTACAATTGTCAATGTTTTACCCAAACAATATCTAGCTTAAGATGCTTAATATCTTAATCGCAAGTCACTATGAAACCATCACAGCGATTATTTATCAAATTAAATGGCCAATGACGTAATAGACTATTTATTCCGAAAATTCGCACTTTTAGATGCAGTTTTAAATGTTTTAACCCAAAAATACCTCCTTTTGCATAAATACACGACACTAAAATATTAGTCTCCAACTGAAACTTAATAATTACATTTTAGTGTGATTTATTACAAAATATGATTGAAAATGACATTGTAGTTCACCGATTCCAGAAATTCGCAGTTTCGTTTATATTTTGGAACGTTTTACCTCAATTTTCTCAATATTTTCAATGATAACAAAATGTCATCCTTCAGAAATTCCATTCCAACAGTCTTGTCTACTGAAATCATTAAAGAAAAAAACAAAGACAGGGTTAGGTCAATTTTGTGGGTTTTCGGGCCGGACTATGAAATTTGGACTGGTTATGTGCTGTAATATTGGCGGCCATCTTGTTTCCATGGTAACTGACTTTATTTCAGCTATCCACCCTCTGTAGGATTAAACTTCAAACACATGCCTACATAAATAAACAAAAACAACGCATGATTTGATGGAATACTACTCACTGAAGCCAAAGAAACCAAAGCTATTGCACGTGTAACAACATAAAAATGTGACTGGAACAATTGTCTTTAACTTTCACCTTGTAATGACCATCACCTTCGTGACCTTGTTCAACATTTCACTTTGAATGCTGAGCTAGATATCAGTGTGTAATAAGGTTGCACATACAATAGTATGTATGCACATTTTGCATTTTACACTTGGCGAAGCAAATGCAACGCATACAGTCTTGTCATGATAATCAAAATATATGGAAAATTTCAATTGGGGTGGGGTTACGAAATTCCCTCTTATTTCATTATTATTCGTCATGTCAACACGAAATAAATTTTATTGTAAGTGCAACTGATGGCAGTCGATGCTGAAATACATTTATTAAGTATATGGACAAAATTGCGCATATGAATGAAAACTATTTGGGGTAAAAACACAGTTTTTACCTATTTTTTGGTATTTTGATCTCTAAATGACCTTGACCTCGACATCAAATGACCTTGACCCACATATCATTTCAGAGCTCTATATCGGTACTTTAATTATTACACGTAATAAAATCGATGTTTGTTTGTACATACTAGTTAGAAAGGTTAGATTAAGACGGGATGTGTGCTTAATAAAAGGCGGGAAATTATGACACCATCACGGTTTCCATGGTAACCTACAGGATCTCAGATGTCCACCCTCGCTAAAATTAAACTTCAATCATCCCTCTACACGAATAAACCAAGAAACTATCTGGACCTTTTTTTCACACTTAAATATCCAGATGCTAGACTAAGTGTAATAAAGCTTTGACGTGACGTCATTCAAAGTATAGGCGAGTCGTCAAAATTGTGCGTTTATTATAGTGAACATGAGTAGCTATTTTATGTTTCGGTCGGAAAAAGGCAAACATGTGATAAAAAGAACATTACATTTGTGACTTTCCACATTGAATTTATTAAACTCGTTGAATAAAATCGATAAAATACTCGACAGAGCCTCGCATTTTATTATTTTATTCAACTCATTAATAAATTCAATATGAAAAGACACTCTATTTATATTTTTCCACTGCCATGTGCAAAGATCTGTAAATATTTCGTCACCACATTTCTGACTCCTTAACGTAACTTGAAAGTACATGTAGTTAATCATGTGACATGTTAAAACCTCATGTACACATTGACGTTTTCGACCTAGATTCCGACTGGACGATAAAAGTACCAATACAAGAACGTCTCTCTTTCCTCATATAGAACTGCATACCAATTGACTGTTGACCACAAAAGCCACGTGTGGGCGCTATTTATAACGTAATTGTTCTAATATTATAAAAAAAATTAGCGGTGGCATTTATACGGATCCATATATAGGGCCTATGTTATTTTGTAGATTTCCGGAATTTTGAGAACTGTGACAATATAGAATCTTTATGCCGGGTTTCAATATTATTATCGAAGCGCCTCGTCAGTCAAAGCGAGTACGACCATCATACGATTTTCAAAGGATGAAATGGTATGATATCCGTACGGGCATTACAAGCAAGTCGTGCTCAGCCCACAAGGAGCTTATTCAATGAAGTATAGTTCGCAGACGATAACACTAGCCTTTGGTTATAAATAAAAATTAAATGCATTTTCGATGACCATTTTTGTTCAATTTTGCGCACATTCACTTTTAATTATATACTCTTTAAATCTACACTAAAAACAAGCAGTAAGTCGACCGTTGATTGTTTATATTGCATGTTTTGTTTATTGATAAGTCTAGAGTTATCTCCGGCGAACTATAAGTCTAGAGTTATCTCCGGCGAACTATAAGTCTCGAGTTATCTCAGGCGAACTATAAGTCTCGAGTTATCTCCGGCGAACTATAAGTCTAGAGTTATCTCCGGCGAACTATAAGTGTAGAGTTATCTCCGGCCAACTATAGGTTCGTATGGCCTTCACAAGGAACTTAATTAATACAATCTAGCGTCACAGTATGCTTAGTATGGGTCTTGTTTTGTTTTAATACTAGTATATGAATCACCTTATCATTCAATCAACATTGTATTAAGATTAGAATTTACATGCCCAAATGAAATTTCGAAAACGTGTATAATTGATTCCTCCTTTCATACCTGTTCAAGTTGATACCTTAATGACTTAATTCAGCCTTTTAAAAACAGTTGAAAAATGTCGTAGGAAAGGATTTTCAATGGGATACTTTGCCGTTTCCCATCAGTTGTTCGGTCATATACGGCGGCTAACTAGTTATCCGGGGTGGTACCCTAACCAGTACTACACTTCCACCAGGAACAGCGAGCTACTTCTCCGGAGGAAACCCGACATTGCTGTCTTTCCATGGAGGGTATAACTAACCTGTTGTGGTCTGAAATCGAACCAATAATCCAGCATACTTATACCAAATGGACCACGACAGGGGATGTGCATGCTCTGTATTTTGTCCTGATTGCTGATATAAATCAGAATAAAACGATTTAATGTTCAATGCGTTTTGTTCTTGGGTGGTATTCAATATTGATCTTATTGAATTGGAGAGTAAGGATAGCCAATCATATCGCCTGTTACTGACCAAGAGTTTAATATATGTGATCAGATTGGTTGTCCTTATTTTTAAGTTAAATAATATAAATATTGAATACCACCCCTGGTCAAAAAACACCCAGTGCATTGTTCATGGTAAAATATGATGTCGCGGCTTTAGAAACTTACATATATCTTCCTGAATTAATACAAGGCAATAGGTTCATATATACTATGAGTATTTAAGCATCATGTGTGATGTCGCATGTTTATAACATACGTGGGAATTGTCGCACTACATTCGACACTTACCGCAATTTATTAACGATTTTAGCCCCATTTCCTCGAGTTATTTGATAGATACTCGAAAACCCTTAGTACACTTAACATATCAGCCAACAGGGCATTTAATACGGACTTCAATTAATTAACCCTTTCCTTGCGAGCGCTCAATATACTACATGTGGTTGGTGGTTTGTGGTCAGTTGATGGTTATATACAGGGCGTGGTTGACACGTGCTCTATGGCACGTGACACCGGATGCACGTGCACCTGGCATAGTGCGTGCCCCGATGAATTTGAGTGTCGAGTTCGATTGATTCTTCAAACTAACTATGGTTGAATTCTAACGTAGCCGGTGCATATACTTTTCTACATGTAGATATATAGTTCGTACATGATGAACATGTTTTCTGAAGTCAAGTTTGTCCGAGTACTAACACAACCACATTCTGTAAACAATTTTAAGGATTATAGATTATATTTCCACTCGGGTAGCTCAACGGGGGGATTTACTATACACACTCTACGGTTAAAGTACATAAACATGCATAACCTAAATATACATCTATATGTGGTCATCAAAACAAGTACTATTATAGTCCAGTCAGGGTAAGAACAGAGTGACGCAGCGGTCAAGTCCATTATTACGGTGTAACACACATTATAAAGGCTCATACAGACAGCTATAATTCAAATGCTAAACTAACATACTACAGGGTAGCAATACCACGTGGCTTTTGGCTACAGTTACAAAGAAATTTGTAAACATTGGAACACAAATATAGCCATAAGTATTTTATTTCTTCATCGATTTCTATAAAATATAAGCCACGCTAAGGGGAAACGTACTTGCTTTCCGTGAAATATAAGATCTTTTTCAGCAGTTTTACCGATTTTTCCATTACCCTGTGAAACACAAGGTAATGGACAAAACGGCACAGCCGCTGAAAAAGACTTTATAGTTCATGAATAGTAAATAATGTTCCCCTTAGCGTGGCGTATATTTCATCGAAATCCATGAAGAAATAAAATACTTACGGCTTTTTTATTTTCCAATGTTTACAATTTTTTTCTTGTAACTGTAGTCAAAAGTCACGTGGTATTGCTACACTGTACTATATAATAATAATATTATAAAGACTTTATTTATTTGCTCTACCTGTTCAGACAATGGTTGTAATCTTTTGTGTACACATAAACGACTACGTCACTGTCACCATATCCTAACTGGACTGTACTAGTATACATTGTCTCTGTTTTGCTTATTATTTAAACACAATACTAAACTCTCATCAATAATGAGACCTGTCCGACAGTCCGCTGGCTTAGAATTACAAGGTCGTTAGTAGAACTGATATTTGTAGTAGTAATAGTGCTTATTTTGAGCCGCAGGTTATATTGGATTGCCAAAAGTAAAATGACCATGGAGGGGCACGTGACATGTTCTCGATGGTTTACGATTTCAAACAAAATATCCAAAAAAGAAGCATTTTGTAAGAATGTCGCGAACCAGACTATTCCATTATTCCATGCGAATAAAATCGGTCTTTATCGCATTACAATAGTTTATTTACCAAAGAAAGTAGAAATTTTCCGAAATTTCACTGTGAACGCGAGACCACGAATCTAAACAGCAGGTGTCTGCAGCTGCATAATCATCCCGGTCAATAATAAATATAGTGGGCAATGGACTACATCCCGTAGAGAACACATCGCTAGATTAACAAAAGCATGGTATTGATACATGATAAATATTGTTCTAATTATTTCTAATTATTTTGAATTTGTTCATTCGTTCGGCACATACATTTAACACAACCAAATAATTGGAGGATATTTGTTTGTTTAAACTGAATACGATTTATATCTCATCATACCGGATTGAGGACGTTGATCGGTATTGTCCGATATTACATGCATTGGAGTTATTTTGACAGAAACATAAATTTCAACTTACACCGGAATAAATTCGAATTGCATCCAAACTGCAAAAAACACATCCTAAACAATACAACTAAGTTATCAGCCGCAGGAAACTATTTGACTTGTACGACTCATGCATATTAGAAATATGCATCTCAAGGCGCTTCTTATGAGCCAATTTTCATCAAAATCGGAAGTGGTCATGTCGACCAAACTTAAGTTTAATAAGCTTGTTTTTCCAGAAGTAAAGAGTAGTTTTCAGACAGTTTGTTCTTGTTTTCTCAAAATATTTATTTTGTACTTACGACCATGTAATTATCAAAGAATACGGATCTTTGGTAGTTATATGATCTTAGTTACGACCTTCTAATCCTTAGCCAGCGAATTACGTCCTTCACGGTTCAATGCCGATCATCGGTCGGCATCCAACATGTACACGCTGTCTAGACGAAGGTAAACTTTGTGATAAAAAGATATTTCGATCCCTAATCGTGCGTCGTACCTCTTCGCCACTGCTCCGGGCTTAACGTCAAGCAATGGAGTCGTGTAGTAGTAGAAACATAGTTAACAAAGCTGTTGAGACGGTAGGTCTGTAGAGTAAGTATTGTACATAGGCTCGAGCACTTGTTTATCACACAGAACAACATACGGCCTCTTAAGGCTCATCACTCCGTAATCTCTAAAGGCACCCGTCACATACAACGAATATCACCCTACGTCAACTAAAGGCTCCGTCACACATACCGAATATCACCCTACGTCAACTAAAGGCTCCGTCACACATACCGAATATCACCCTACGTCAACTAAAGGTCCCGTCACACATACCGAATATCACCATACGTCAACCAAAGGCTCCGTCACACATACCGAATATTACCCTACGTCAACTAAAGGCACCCGTCACATACAACGAATATCACCCTACGTCAACTAAAGGCCCCGTCACACATACCGAATATCACTCTACGTCAACTAAAGGCTCCGTCACACATACCGAATATTACCCAACGTCAACTAAAGGCCCCGTCACACATACCGAATATCACCCTACGTCAACTAAAGGTCCCATCACACATACCGAATATTACCCAACGTCAACTAAAGGCCCCGTCACACACAACGTATATCACCCTACGTCAACTAAAGGCCCCGTCACAAATACCGAATATTACCCTACGCCAACTTAAGGCCCCGTCACACACAACGAATATCACCCTACGCCAACTGAAGGCCCCGTCACACACAACGAATATCACCCTACGTCAACTAAAGGCCCCGTCACACATACCGAATATTACCCTACGTCAACTAAAGGCTCCGTCACACATACCGAATATTACCCTACGTCAACTAAAGGCCCCGTCACACATACCGAATATCACCCTACGTCAACTAAAGGCCCCGTCATACATACCGAATATCACCCTACGTCAACTAAAGGCTCCGTCACACATACCGAATATTACCCTACGTCAACTAAAGGCCCCGTCACACACCACGAATATCACCCTACGTCAACTAAAGGCCCCGTCACAAATACCGTATATCACCCTACGTCAACTAAAGGCCCAGTCACACAAACCGAATATCACCCTACGTCAACTTAAGGCACCATCACATACAACGAATATCACCCTACGTCAACTTAAGGCACCATCACATACAACGAATATCACCCTACGTCAACTAAAGGCCCTGTCACACACAACGAATATCACCCTACATCAAGGTTTATCACCTGACTTCAATTAAAGGCACCGTCACACACAACGAATATCACCCTAGATCAAGGTTTATCACCTGACTTCAACTAAAGGCACCGTCACACACAACGAATATCACCCTAGATCAAGGTTTATCACCTGACTTCAACTAAAGGCACCGTCACACACAACGAATATCACCTGGCGTCACCCAACTTGCGAATAGGACTATAGCACAATTTGCTCACATTTAGTATTTTATGACTGAATATCGTACGTAGAGTGCGTATTGAGTTTGTGAGCGTTTGTACACCTCGTATATGTAGTGATGTAGTTTGTTCTTCGGAATATTAAACTAACAGTTGCGATCAGAATTCGTCAAAAATCACAACATGTACTTTATTCGCCAGGCTTCGTTAAATAGATATAGATTCGTTATGTTTCAAGGGGCTTTAAGCCAACAAACTCATTCCTGCATACAAGTACAGGACGAGTCACACAGAATGAACCTTGCAATAAATCAACATAAAGCGCACTGTTCAATCCCTGGAAATTGTCCTTAGATTAGTTTTTCTCTCTTCAATTTATGACCACCCGCAGAATATCCGACAGAACTGTTTGACAATTAATAAAACAAATTAATTAACTACAAGTACAAAATGAAGAGCATTTAAAGTTACATTCTGTCAAACTGAACATTTCTTTTAAAATTCATTTAATCATGTTAATGATGGATCGCTTTTTGTGATCACAATGGTTAAAACATTTTTAATTATAACCGTAAGAATGGCAACTTATTACATCATAAAACTAGCATCTATACAAGTATTTGTAACAAGAGCTGTCCACGAACAGCGCGCTCCACTTTTCGCAGCACCATGCTGGGATAGTACAATCATTATATATTCAAAACAAAATGCTTCATAACAGCAGCATTTACCTCTGCTGTGTAGAGGTTGGGGCTTCTGAGTCGAAAAAGGGGGATAATTTTGACAAATTATGCCAGACCATTACCTACTCATGTGTAGGTCCTCTTGGTCATTAAGGTAATCAAATAAGCATTTCTTAGTCCAAAAGGGGGCATAATTTCAACAAAATGCTAAATAGTTATCTTCTCCTGTGTAGGGGTTGGGGGTCATGATGGTGAACAAGTATGCAAAGTATCAAAACAACATATCAATGCACTTTGAACATATTAGAGGTTGAAAAACCTGTACCTAAACTTTAACATTTGCATTTCCAAGTCCAACAGGGGACATAATTTCAACAAACTGCTTGATAGAGTTACCCACCCCTATGTAGGGGTTGGGGGCCATGATGAAGAACAAGTATACATAGCATTATGTGAATGCACTTTGAAAATATTAGAGGTGAAAAAACCTGTACCTAATCTTTAACATTTGCACTTAGTTGAAAAAGGGGGCATAATTTAACCAAAATGCTTGGTAGAGTTACCTACCCCTGTGTATGGGTTGGGGTCATGATGGTTAACAAGTGTTCAAAGTATCAAAGCAATATGTCAATGCACTTTGAACATATTAGAGGTTAAAAAACCTGTACCTAAACTTTAACATTTGCATTTCCAAGTCCAACAGGGGACATAATTTCAACAAAATGCTTGGTATAGTTACCTACCTCTGTGTAGGGGTTGGGGTCATGATGGAGAACAAGTATGCATAGCAATATGTGAATGCACTTTGAAAAATATTAGAGGTGAAAAAACCTGTACCTAAACTTAACATTTGCACTAAGTTGAAAAAAGGTGGCATAATTTCACCAAAATAGAGTTACCTACCCCTTTTATGTCAATGCACTATGAAGATATTAGAGGTCAAAAAACCTGTACCTAAACTTTAAAAAATTGCATTTCCAAGTCAAACAGGGGGCATAATTTCAACACAATGCTTGAAAGAGTTACCTACCCCTGTGTATGGGTTAGGGTCATGATAGTGAACAAGTATGTAAAGCAATATGTGAATGCACTTTGAAAATATTAGAGGTGAAAAAACCTGTACCTAAACTTTAACATTTGCACTAAGTTGAAAAAAGGGGGCATAATTTTACCAAAATGCTTAATAGAGTTACCTATCCCTGTGTATGGGTTGGGGTCATGATGGTGAACAAGTATGCAAAGTATCAAAGCAATATGTCAATGCACTATGAAGATATTAGAGGTTAAAAAACCTGTACCTAAACTTTAACATTTGCACTATTTGCACTAAGTAGAAAAAGGGGGCATAATTTCAACAAAATGCCTGATATAGTTACCTACTCCTGCATATGGGTGGGGTCATGGTGGCAAACAAGTATGCAAAGTATGAAAGCAATATCTTAAAGGACTTAGAGAATATAAGAGGTTAAAAAACCTGTACCTAAACTTTAACAAAAGTGTTACGCCGACGCTCGGGTGACTGCAATAGCTCCCCCTATTCTACGAATAGTGGAGCTAAAAATATATTTTTAGACATACTAGTATGCATTAAGGCTTACATAACTAATGGTTTGTCAATATACAAGATATTTTCATCTTATTTTGTTAATAGAACAAAATGGTCGAAAATGGGCTTAGTATCATTATGTTCAGCTAAAGCGTTTTGCATAGCAATAGAATAACATTTAACAGAGACAAACGAAACTGGCCGAGCTATCACGATTGAGCTTAGTATATATCTTTAAATAATGGATGCGATCAATAATTAAGGTGATTCATAACTCTTAAATTTTTCAGTACAAGAGGTATCAAACACCTGATATTTATGAAGAACAGACTCATGACAGTGATTGTGCAAACCCATAACAGTTTTGCTCGGCTAGTTTTTGAGATATTTTTAGAATTTGGTGAAACCCCATAAAAACGGATATTTGCATTTTACCGAAAAAGTTTGACATTTTATTTCATGGAACTTGGCATGCATGAGATTTCGTATATACGGAATCACACGATAATGTTTGTTTTAGAATATACATGTTATATGTATTTTAAATGATATTTTAAAATATAAGATTTTTCATTTTTAAGTTATACGAAATAAATAGTTGAACAACATACTGTTTTCGTACATGCAACCAGTATAGTCCTTAACTATTATAGAAGTTTTATTCCAAATTTCATGGCAGTTGCTCGGCTAGATTTTTTTATTGACAGTTTAGTGATTTCGGAAATGTCGAAAACCAGGAGAGTTTACAAAACACATCAACGTTTTGAATACGTTGTATCCCGTTTTCGCGATAATTTGTTTTTTTTTAAAAATGTGTATATTTGAAGATGAGCCCAGTTTTAGCTATATGCTCTTTTGCATTAGCTAGTCTATATCCTTACAAAACAAATGCAAAGAACCTTCCTCTAATGTAGTCGGGTAGTCGGGATGCTTGCTAAACAAATATGAAAACTTGGATACAGTTGTGTGTGGGCGCATTATAAAACGTTTCACATACGTTGTAGCTAGTATTCGCGAGTGTTGATGTTTTAAAGTTTGGAATAAATGGTACATAAAATTGCAACTATAGCTTTAGTCTGCAAGCTTATTATAGTATAATATAGTAACAACTATACAGTAAATTCGCTATTTTAAGACATGAGAACATGCTGACGAATCAATTTTAATTTTTTCGTACTATTTCATCATGGTAGTCAGACGCTTTCAATACGTCTTATTTACACCGATTACTAAACTTCCGCTCAAATGAAGAGTTGGGAATCACCTTAAACATACGTTTGCGGTAGGATAACACATACTTATTCATGCTATTCAGAGTACACGGGGTGGTCATGTTAAGGTAGAATGCTGAGCATCAAGCCGCAGGGTCCGATCCGATTCCCAAGTCGTGCAGGTCAATTTTCACAGCACATTCACTATACTGGTACCTTGGTCCGATTTTGACTAATACTAGTGTTCGAACAGTAACCCAGTCTCCAGATAGCTCGGCCATTTTCGTCTCCGGTAAATATACAGGGTGTCCAACAACGGGGACCTAGGTTAAACATTCATAACTTTGTCTCTCTTATCAATAATATATTGTCAAAATGACAAAACATTAAGGGATAAACACAATTCAAAATACCAGCAAAATAATTGTGGTTATTTAGTCCAATACCCAGAATTATCTCCCTTGTTTTCATCACGTGTTTCAGTATATTAGCATACAGTGAACAGGGGATTTCAGCGTATTCATAGAGCTAGATTAACATGCTGATCCCGAATGACATCCCATAGTCAAGGATAATGGATCTGCATACACTGATGCTCATCATGTATAGAAACTGATTCACTATATGGCTCATATCCAAGCTATATCTAGACCCCTTACCCATAAGTATGAGGTCATATGCCAGTGCTTTCTTGTGAACGTATCCTATTTTTGCTGCTGATTTGTTGTAATAGGGTTTCTGCTTTCTTATATATGCTGAAACACTAAATGACTGATATATACCTATGAACTGTTGATTATGATAAAAATTCACCTTATTGTATTTACTTCTTACTAAGCTTTCTTGTTGATTGATCTCAATAATAATACATTAATATTTACATTTTGCTTCTTTGGTGATTGTTAATGAATATTTAGAAGGTTGCCTGCTTCCCGTTTATTTAGTAAACTCACCACTATCTCACAGCTTTAATGATTTCATTGCAAAGTTTTTCGATTTTCACAAGAATTTCATCGCCTCTGTGACTCAAAAACCTTTCTCTCTTAAAAATGAACGCTTAGACAACAATTTCTTATTAAATGACGACATTTTCAATGCAAGTCATGAAAAAAATAGGAAATGGCGCCATATGTAAAATGATGACGTCACTGCCTTTTTTAAAGCAAAACATATTAATAAGTACCTATTGTAGAAGTAGAGATAACTTTTACACGCTCTCACAAAAGAACAGTCAAATTCCTTAAAAATTAAATAAGTTATCAGGGTTTTAGGTAGGTCCCCGTTTTTTTGGGGACACCCTGTACTTGCAATACATAAAGGCCGAGGTGATCGGAATGTACTCATCAACAGACGAAGAGGTTGTCGATTGCTTACCGAAAAGCACATAATTACGGAAAATTTATAATCGATTCCAGGAAATCTGGCTATATAGGGGCTGTTCCGGGAAAAGGGTTCGGGGGAGAACAAAAGCACCCACTGTAATTCTTTGGGTGGGGTGTCAGAATAGTTGATTAATGTCCGCGATGGTCTCAGAATAATTCTCATTCTGAAGACTGAGGTTGTGTTTTTGGACTGTGGTTTCTGTCCCCATGAACTTTTGTCTTGCAACAGCACTAATAGGTGATTTATCTAACGTAATTTATAACTGCAAAAATTGGAGAAAAAAATGTTATTCTGATTATGGTTGGTTCATCCTTTTGTCTTCACCCGGGACGAAATATTCAGTACGTCCAGTCTTCACGCATTGTTTATGCCATGTATAAGTCACCGCAGTACATTCATTAATCTGCAGGAAATTGTTTTACAATTCGATCTTTTTTTTTTAAAAATCTTAAATCTTGATTGAGTTATTAATGAGTTTCCATGTGTGTTTTTAATTACACCAACCCCATATGTCAGTATAGTACAAACATACACTACATGTACATAGCAACGATCGTAACAGTAACTCGCCTTGTCGGTGATTTCATTGACGAGAGGTGGGCAATAAATGCAATAGAATGGGAACTTGTCGCTACATTTGAACATCATTTATTAGATAGTATAGCACAGAGAATTTGACCTGGTCACGACCTTTATGTTACAATGTTCTTGCGTTGAATATATAAATCTCCGCGAGCAAATCGTGCAACATCGGTCCTTTAGTTTTGTGTTGGTATTACACACCGAGCGTCTTCGTGATACTTTCCGGGATTATAAATATAGACAATATATCAGCTGTTAAATTATGCCAATAGAAGTTCGAGAGTCGTGTCTAATTCTCTGGACTATAATTCTCATAGTTATGTGGTGCTATCCTTTCTAATTCAGGGAGGGTGGTAGTGTTTGTAGTCAATTCTTGTTTAATTACAATGAGTGAATTGTAGAGAATTAGACGAAGACCACATACATGTATGTCATTCACAGATACTTGTCACTGTTGACCAGCAAAATGCATTGTTTGATCAGGGGTGAAGCATCGTCTAACAAGTATGTAGGCAGCCCTTTTCTATGGGGGTCCTAGAGCATACATTTTGGACAGACTTCAGAATAAAGGCACCCCTTTTCCATGGGGTCCTAGAGCATTTATTCAGGGCAGTAAACAGAATAAAGGCAGCCCTTTTCTATGGGGTCCTAGAGCATACATTGTGGACAGACATGAACTTACAAACTGAAAATGTCATATCCATAAAAGATACAAAGTTTGACAAAAATGGATTGAACTTTCTGCATTTAAATATACATTCTTTAAATTGTAAATTCTTTTAACTAGCAAATATTGTAGATGAACTACCAAATTTGGACATAATAAGAATCTGTGAAACACTTCTAAATGACTCATACCCTGATGCTATATTCAATCTATACAATTTTCATGTGTTTAGAAGAGACAGAGAAACAGACAGTGGCGGTGGAATTGTATTATATGTAAAATCAACCATACCATGTGAGGAAAGGTCAGACCTTAATGAAAACTGTGACATAGAAGCAATTTGGTTAGAAGTGAAACTTAAACACAAGAAACCATTTATTATCAGCTATCTCTATAGACCACCATCATCTCTTGTTTCGTGGATAGATAAATTGGAAGTCATACAAGAAAAACTTCAAATCGAAATCAAAGAAATTATTCTATTTGGTGATTTTAATTATAACTTTATAGACTCTTTTTGTTCAAATACAAGAAGGAACACCTTTATGAACACATTCAACCTCACACAGCTAATTACACAACCAACAAGAATCACACAACAAAACGTCCACAATAATTTATCATTTGTACTCAAACAATCCAAATAATATCACATACCCAGCCGTACCACACTCATCCATTAGTGATCATTACCCAATTTGCTTTACAAGAAAAACAAATACAAAAATCAATAAAGGTCCAATGCATTTAACAATCTACTTCCGATCAATGAAACAATTCAATGCTGAAAGATTTCTTGAAGATCTATCTCAACAACCCTGGTCATTGATAGACATGTTTACTGACGATGGACTTGATACATTCAATACTTTATTTCTCCAAACTCTTAACACCCATGCACCAAACAAACAAAAACGTGTTAAACAAAAACACCAACAGAATTGGTTCAATGATGAAATATTAGATGCAATTCACAAAAGAGACTATGCCAAAAAGACCAACAATGAAACTGATTTTAAAAAAGGGAGATCAAAAGTAAGATCACTTTCACACCATGCAAAAAGATTTCTTTCACCACGAAATTCAGAATAACAGCAAACAACAAAGAAACTATGGAAAAATCTAAAAGATATCTCTGGCAAAACTGAAAGCCACCAAACACATTACATAAATGATGAAAATGGTAAACCAATCACCGACCCTAACAAATCAGCAGAAGTATTCAATACATATTTCACAAATATTTTCAAGAACAGCAATTACATACAGGAATGTAATGATACAACTTCGTCAGTCCTAAAGACAAAATACCCAGTGACACGCCAAAATTTGTTATTCCCCATGTTACAGAAAAATATGTAAAAGAGCAATTGGACAAATTAGACATTACGAAATCAACTGGTCTTGACAATATAAGTGCACAATTTCTGAAAACAGCATCTCCAATAATAGCGAAACCTCTTGCATCCATCATAAATATGAGCATAAATGAAAAAACATTTCCAAAATCTCTAAAACAATCAAAAGTAATTCCCATATCCAAAAAGTCAAAAAATCAGATAGAAGTAACTATCGTCCTATTTCAATACTTCCAGTCATATCAAACCTTTTTGAGAAACACGTCTCTGATGGACTCAAACAGTTTCTTGAAAGACATTCCTTGTTGCACACCTCACACTCAGGATTCAGAGCCAAACACTCTTGTGAAACTGCACTTACAAATATAGTTGATAACTGGATCAGTGCAATAAATGATGGAAAATATTTGGTACATTGCTCCTTGACTTGTCCAAAGCATTTGACCTCGTCAACCACAAAATTCTTATAGACAAGCTCAAATATTACCATAATGTCATCAGACAGTATAGCATGGATAACTTCCTATCTGTCAAACAGAACACAGAAAGTGTGTGTTTCCGCAAAACTTTCAGACCCAGCTGAAATAATATCAGGTGTTCCACAAGGCTCAGTCTTGGGACCCCTGTTATTTCTCATTTATATAAATGATTTACCATACCATGTTAAGTCTTCAACAACAGACATCTTTGCTGATGACACACCACTTTCAGCATCAGGAGATACAATTCAAGACATTCACCAAGCCCTTCAATCTGATCTTGACATTGTAGACTCATGGTGCACACAGAACTCCATGATAATCAATGCACAAAAGACCAAGCATATGTATATAACAAAACCAACCAACAAACCCAGCATCCCAGACATCAAATTAAAACTACAGAACCATGATATTGAAATATCAGAAAGTGAAAGACTTCTTGGAATCAATATAGATAACCAACTCAAATGGAAAACTCACATTGACAAAACAATAAAAAAATGCAACACACAACTTTATCTACTCATGCGAATCAAACAATACTTAGATGTACCAACAAGAAAATGATTTTTTAATGCTTACATCCTCTCACACCTAGATTATTGCTGTTCAATTTGGGCTAACACAGACAAAAAATCCATTGACGAAATTATTAAATTTGCAAAAACGGGCAGCACGCATCATTCTTGATGTAAAATACGTTGACACTCCCTCTGAAGTTCTTTTCTATAAACTTCAATGGATGAAATTTGATAAAAGAGTTGAATATAAAAAATCAATTCATGTGTACAAATCACTCAATGATTATCAGTTTCCAAAATACATGCAACAAAAAGTTACCAAATTAAACCAAATTCATTCATGCAATCTTAGATCAGTAACAAATGAAGAACTATTTGTACCATCACCAAAATTTGAATTTTCTAGAAAATCACTTGCCTACTCGGGACCAAAAATCTGGAATGATATACCAAAATCAGTACGAGCATCAGACTCAATACATAAATTCCAAAATGCATACATCAAATGGAAATACCCATAGTTAAGCATTGCAACAAACAGACCCATCATGTGAATATGGTTATTTTCAGTTCAATATAATTATACCAATTTCTATTATGCCAATTTAATATTTGCAAATGTAAGTGATAAAATGTTTATTTTCATGAACATATAATGTGTTCAATATAGTGCTGTCCTATTATTTCCTTTGTAATTAATATGTTGTTATTTATATTGGTAAATTTGTCTTTGATGTAATGTACCTATTTATATAATGTATATATGTTGAGGCCCATATGGAAAATTGCATTATTGTAAATATGTTAGCCTCGTAAAATAAAGACTTTACTTACTTACTTACTTACTTTACCCCTTTCTATGGGGGTCTTAGAGCATACATTTTGGGCAGTTTACAGAATGAAGGCAGCCCTTTTCTATGGGGGTCCTAGAGCATACATTCTCGACAGTTTACAGAATACAGACACCCCTTTCTATGGGGTCCTAGAGCATACATTCTGAGCAGTTTACAGAATAAAGGCACCCCTTTTCTATGGGGTCCTAGAGCATTCATTCTGGGCAGTTTACAGAATAAAGGCACCCCTTTTCTATGGAGTCCTAGAGCATACATATTTGGGCAGTTTACAGAATCAAGGCATCCCTTTTCTATGGGGTCCTAAAGCATCCATTTTGGATATTTTACAGAATAAATGCACCCTTTTTCTATGAGGGTCTTAGAGCATACATTCTGGGCAGTTTACAGAATAAAGGCATCCCTTTTCTATGGGGTCCTAGAGCATACATTCTGTGCTGTTTTCGGAATAAAGGCATCCATTTTCTATGGGGTCCTAGAGCATAAATTCTTCACAGTTTTCAGAATAAAGGCAGTCCTATTCTTTGGAGTCCTAGAGCATTCATTCAGGGCAGTTTACAGAATAAAGGCAACCCTTACTATGGGGTCCTAGAGAATTTATTCAGGGCAGTTTACAGAATAGTCAGCCCTTACTATGGGGTCCTAGAGCATTCATTCAGAACAGTTTAAAGAATGAAGGCAGCCCTTACTATGGGGTCCAAGGGCATACATTTTGGGCAGTTTACAGAATAAAGGCACCCCTTTTCTATGGGGTCGAAGAGCATACATTCTGGGCAGTTTACAGAATACAGGCAGCCCTTTTTATTGAGTCCTATAGCATACATTCTCGGCAGTTTACAGCATAAAGGCATCCCTTTTCCATGGGGGTCCTAGAGCTTTCATTCTCGACAGTTTTCAGAATAAAGGCAGCCCTTTTCTATGGGGGTCTTAGAGCATACTTTCTGGGCAGTTTTTCGGAATAAAGGAACACCTTTTCTAAGAGGAAACTGGATTATTTGTTCTGTGAACTTTTCAGAATAACTGTGATAATAATAATGTGTACATGGGACACGGATGCCCCAACTGGTCATTCAACCATGTGAAGATCGCTAGTAGATCTTGCAAACTTTACAGCTTAAACTAGGTCATTCAGATTTTTGTAACTGAAACTAGATCTTTTAGCCTTCATACAGCTGAGACTTGGGCTTTCGGCAGTGAAGTTCATTTTCATATTTAGTTATGTGTTGGGCATTGTGCCATGTATATGTCATTGTGGTATGTGATGTTTTTTATGTTTTCTGTGCTGTGAGTGCTGTCTTCCCTGTCCTATTCCCTATTATCTTCTTTCAGTCAAACAATTTATGAAACAAGTATTCTCCCATTGTAGTCATTAGTGTTAAACATAGCACGTACCCTACAATTTTATACTTTATACTTCCCACTTCCCCTATTGAAATATTGCGATGTTTAATTGACATGTGAGGTAAATTATTGAGTTACATTAACTGAAAGGATGACTAGCTAGGCCCGTTTGTGAAGCATACATTCTGTTTCAAGGGAAAATTACGTTTACAAACTGAACATCTAAGTTAGCGACCAAATTACGGAATTGTGTTCTTGATTCTGACGTTCGGTGTGTAAAGGGTGTGTATTTAAGGACTAAAGTGTTGATATATCCCGAAAGTAAAATAAAGTAACTACACGCTGATACCCGTAATATACCATTTCAATGAATAATAAACCTACACTGCTACAAATGTGACAGGCACTTTTATAATCGTAAATTCTGTTAGTAGCCTGTCATAGATAGTAAACAGTGGTAAAATCTGATTTGGCTGGGGGAGTGTTTGGGTACGTGCTGACTGCCTATGATGTTAAAGGTCTTAGCGACATTGACCTTTGACCTACTGACCTCAAAATTGATAGGGATCATCTACTGCTGTTTACCAACCTCCATGTAAAGTTTGAAGATCCTATGGCAAAGCGTTCTTGTTATTGAACGGAAACAATATGGTCTACCGACCGACCTTCCAAACGACCGACATGTGCAAAGCAATGTGCCAAGCACAAATCCTGTATAAGACTGGGTTTTTGGGAACATGTAATAAAACACTATATCTGTTTGATTTTTGAATGATTTCTGATCATTTGTGTAAATTTTGAGCTAGCCACTTGAAATTGCGTCCCCACTAAAAGTAAATGGTCTTTTTCACCAAAATGACAAAATTTTGTCCCATTGAAATTAAATGATTTTTACAGGAATTGATCGGAAACAATTTGTTGTAGGCATTCACTACTTTACTGTATTTTTCTTCCTGAATTGTTTTGTTGCATGAACACTTTGCCCTCTGTAGAACAACAACCTCTCTATAATAACTCATCCAAAATTTCCCTCAGTCTATATTTACTATAATTTTTTTACCTCTGCAGAGCTACAACCTCTAAACAATGGCCAATATCTGCAGCTCCCAAAAGGTGTTGCTCTACAATGGTTAAACAAATTATACATGTAGTAAATGGAGGTGGTATTACAAACTGTACAGAGGTTGCACTGTACATATATTTTGTTCATCTAGAGTTCAACACATGTAAAATACAAAACTGAGAGCAATAAAAGGTCAACACCTTAAAATACAATGTCTGAGAGCAATAAAAGGTCACATTACCCTTAACAGGCTCAGAAATCTAAACACATACTAGTAACTCATGTTTCTGCAATATTTTATTTCAAAAATATTTTCCTCAAATTTTAAAAATAAATCATTTGATTCATTTCTACGATGAAGACCGTTTTATCCTTTAGTGGGTTTTTTTACAGAAAAAAGTATGTATCCCACAAGGGCGATGACTCTGGCAAAATCATTCAACATAAAATTCCTGACAATATGCACAACTAGGCTTGGTACCAAGCATTCCTGTGAAGTTTTATTGAAATTGGACCAGTGGTTAAAGACAACAAGCACAGACAAATTTTGTGACAGACGGACATCCAGCACAAAATCTATGTCTGATCATGGTTCATACATAATTCTCACACCCAAATTCAAGGAGAATTGGTATTTTCAAGGCATTTTTCCAAACATTTACCGAAGTTAAATTATATGAAAATGTCATTAGGAGCTGTCATTTTATACACTTTTTCTAGTGACGTCATACACAAGAATACTTGATTGGGCTCAACTCATTACATATCCGGTAAACAATGTCATTCCAAACCTACTCCAAATGTTTCTGCCACCTACCATTTTTTATTTGCTTTAATACAATCAATATGAACAGATGGCTTTCTATGTTATAGTCAACAGCATAATTTAAAAGGCTTTTAAGCACTAGTCGGGTTGTCCGAGCCAATTACGTTATTATTTCATTGGACAAGTAACAGCTGCAGGAATTATGTATATAGTATAAAATTAAATTAATTAACATAAACTGTTAATTTTTTCCTGATTAGGTAAAGGTTTACTTTAAGAGTAAATAATGAGAATCAACTGTTCAATATATATATGAGCTGTTCTCCAGGAAAACCGGGCTTAGTGACATTATATAGCAATAATGTAATAAGATTTAGAAAAGTGTCTAAAATGAGAAAAAAGTCATGTCCTTTGATTTAAGGACGTTTGATAGGGTTATTTTTTTTTTTAAATGATACCAAAAATTAGGCACAATTTTAGTTTGATATATACTGAAGCAATATGTGAAATAAAAAAGATATGTCACGGTACTATTTTAGGGGCCATTGGCCCTTTTGCAACATCACTTTTCAAGAAAATGAGAAAAATATCTAATATTTTGCAATGTATTCATTTTTGCATTAAAAACAATATGTTTTCTTGTTAAAATCTTTTCCATGGGTTTTTATGAACAAACACATATTATTTGAACATTCCTATACACTTTTGGTATTGATGAGAAAATTCAAAATTTTTTGACAAAACAGGAATTGTCAAAATTTCCGAAAAATGACTGCTAAAAAGACAAAAATATACACAAAATCGGCCGTAGCTCAAAAATGACCATGATGACCAATATAATTTTTGTTGCTAATTTTGTTGATAAAAGTGCACTTAATCCAAATAAAGAATAAAAAAGATAGGTCACGGGACTACTTTTTGCGCTATGACGTCATTATTGTCCCCCTATATCATAACAAGAGGGCCCAAAGGGCCCTAGGTCGCTCACCTGTCAAACTTGACCTAGATTTTGTAGAGATGATCATTGTGACCAAGTTTCATACAGATTAGACCAATATTGTGACCTCTAGTGACTACACAAAGTTTTTCTATTATTTGACATTGTGACCTAGTTTTTGACCCTGGATGACCCAATATCGAACTTGACCTAGATTTTGTTAAGATGGCCATTGTGGCCAAGTTTCATAAAGATTAAGTCAAAATTGTGACCTCTAGTGACTACACAAACTTTTTCTATGATTTGACCTAGTGACCTAGTTTTTGACCCCAGATGACCCAATATCACACTTGACCTAGATTTCGTTGAGATGACCATTGTGACCAAGTTTCATAAAGATTGAGTCAAAATTGTGACCTCTAGTGACTACACAAGGTTTTTCTATGATTTGACCTAGTGACCTAGTTTTTGACCCCGGATGACCAAATATCGAACATGACTTAGCTTTAGTTGAGATGATCATTGTGACCAAGTTTCATAAAGATTAGACCAACATTGTGACCTCTAGTGACTACACAAGGTTTTCTATGATTTGACCTAGTGACCTAGTTTTTGACCCCAGATGATCCCATATCGAACTTGGCCTAGATTTTGTTGAGATGATCATTGTGACCAAGTTTCATAAAGATTAGACCAAAATTGTGACCTCTAGTGACTACACAAGGTTTTTCTATGATTTGACCTTGTGACCTAGTTTTAAACCCCTTATGACCCAATATCGAACTTGACCTAGATTTTGTCGGGATGATCATTGTGACAAAGTTTCATAAAGATTAAGTCAAAATTGTGACCTCTAGTGACTACACAAGGTTTTTCTATGATTTGACCTTGTGACCTAGTTTTTAACCCCGGATGACCCAATATCAAACTTGACCTAGATTTTGTTGAGATGATCATTGTGACCAAGTTTCTTAAAGATTAAGTCAAAATTGTGACCTCTAGTGACTACACAAGATTTTTCTATGATTTGACCTAGTGACCTAGTTTTTGACCCCGGATGACCCAATATCGAACTTGGCCTAGATTTTGTTGAGATGATCATTGTGACCAAGTTTCATAAAGATTAGGCTAAAATTGTGACCTCTAGTGTCTACACAAGCCAATTGTTGACGGACGGACGGACGGACGACGGACGGACGACGGACGGACGACGGACGACGGACGAAGAGTGATCACAAAAGCTCACTCTGTCACTTTGTGACAGGTGAGCTAAAAACCATAGTGAAATTGCGTAAAAGTGGCGCATTATATGCGCGGGAAAAATATTTTTATACCAAAAGAGTACTTACAATTGCATATTACATACATGAAAGTATAGTTAATATAAACTTAGAAGAAATTAACGTGTTACAAGATTTATCTTAGGTGCAGTTACGTCGCAATTGCGTCTCTTCTCAATGAAATTTGCGGTAAAATGGCGGTAAAATAACGCAAAAAGGCCAAATTTGTACATTTTGCATATGTTTTTCCCATAGTTTCTAGACTTGTCATAATTTATTTTTGGCTAAGGATGTTGAAAAAGTGTGCTTTATCTAAAAATTAAAATAAAACATAGGTTATCACGCTACACTTTGTGCTATAATAACAGAATTATGTACCCTTTTTCTTATTTGGCAGTGACGTCGCATTCCATATAGCAAGGGGGCTCAGATGGGCCCTAAATCGCTCACTTGAATAATCTTCACAATTTTAGTCAATATATCACAAATTTATTCCCTATATATCAATAAAAGACTTTTTCTTATTTGGCAGTGACGTCGCATTCCATATAGCAAGGGGGCTCAGATGGGCCCTAAATCGCTCACTTGAATAATCTTCACAATTTTAGTCAATATATCACAAATTTATTCCCTATATATCAATAAAAGAGGATCTGTGTAGTTTCAGGCAATATAAACACTCATTATCAATGTGTACAGGTAACCCAAGTAATAATTTCTAATTTCACAAAAAATGAATGAAAACGTTACCGCTATATCACGCAGAGTAATTTCATATTATTTGCTCAGTGAATTTATTTTTTACCCCCAAAGTGCCCATATTTATACTAACCCTAGATAGTATCACGACAAACATTTTGCCCAATTTTCCTGACGATCCAGTGCAAAACGCGGCCTCTATCCTCGTTTAAGGTATATGCGCAGAAATGATGTGCATAAACAACTGTATCAAACGTCCTTAAGTTTAAGTAATTGGACAATATAGCATTATCTCTTAGATTTTATTTTTCTCTTAAATTATGTTAAAATAACTTCTGTCATTGCTATGGGTACCAATTTATGAAAAGTACCATATTGAGCATAACAAGGGGTTAGTGGTCAAAAACAGTTACTGTAGCTACTTTTTTCTATTAGCAAACAATAACAATTTTGACATGTTTTATTAAAATAGGAATATAATTCTAAAATGTGACACAATTTTGAAAAGGTTACGTCAAGAATTTATCAAATTCTGGATTTGTGAAATGCTTGTTAACATTACGTCAAATAACGTCTGAATGACGTTTGCGACGTCACTCAAAAGTAGACGGGAGTGGTTAGTTTTAAAAGTCTATAACTTTGTAAATGAATGTAATAATTTGTTCAAATTTTCAGAAACTGTTCATAAGTGTCTCATCTTTCTAACGATATATTATTGTGATTTCCTGAATTTTGTCACTTAGCCCGGTTTTCGTGGACAACGGCTCATATAACGGTCAAACATTATGTGACATAGAGGACAAAATACAGGGGGTCCTACTTAGCCATAATGCCCAATACTGAAAACGAGTCGCAAGTCAATTTCAGGTGCCATTAGCACACATCCCCACACCTTAACTAGGTTTCCAACATTATTTTATTGTTAAAATTCAGATTATGGAACTTCAAATGACCATAACTTTGTTAAAATTCAGATTATGGAACTTCAAATGACCATAACTTTGTTAAAATTCAGATTATGGAACTTCAAATGACCATAACTTTGTCAATTGTTTGAATTTTTTCATCAAATAACTTTTTATTTTGTGCATAACAGATAAGTCTTTCTAATGCAGCAAATCAAAATTTCCAGATTATTCTGAAACTGTAGGGCCCCTGAAAATATGAGATCTCTGCGTTCAGTTTTGGTTGTTTATCTTTCAAGTCTCTCCCACAGTTCCCATTGGTCGCATTCTTTCTTTAGCCAGTTTTCTAGCCAGATATCTAACTCGAGCATCTTTCACGTCACTTTCCGTGGACTTCCTCGCGTATTTAGATTTCTGTTCTTCCGGTTCAGCCCCCTTACCACTGTCGGCACCTGTCACCTCTTTATCAGAACGTTTACTTTTATTAGCATCACCCTGACTATGTCCATCTTTCGACGCAGATTTTTCATGTTTCTTTGAGCGATTATCAATGGGTCGTTCTGTCGATCTTGATCTATCTTGCCTTCTCTCCCGCGACCTTGACCTACTTTGTCTAGATTTACGTTTATGATCTGATTCTTTTCTTCCGGAACGATCTCGAGATCTTGGTCGAGAGTGTTTGTCACTAGAATCATGTTGACGACCCTTCTTTCTGTCACTATCCCCGTGTTTATCATGTTTATATTCCGGTGACCTTGAACTTTTATCATTTGACCTTGAATTTTTATCATTTGACCTTGAACTTTTATCATATGACCTAGATTTTTTATCATCTGGCCTTGACCTTTTACTTCTATCATTGTCTGTTGAATCGTCGCTACTTTCACTGTTTTTTCTCTTCCTGTATTGTTTATCTGCGTGAACATTTTTGGATGATTTATTAACATGATTTGAACCGCTATCAGAATCCCGGGTCTCTGTGTCAGCATGGTTTCTGAAGTGACAACATTCATACACTTACAATATCATATTCAAGAGTGCTTGCCTAAATTCAAGAATTTTCAGTTATATTCAAGTTACTTCCATTTTGGCATTTTTTTTAAAACATCACTTAATTCAAGTACTTTTCAAGGTTGAAACCAAATTCAAGGACTTTCCAAGGTCTGTGTGAACCGTGTCTTATGTTTGACAGCTAAGTCTTCTGTAACATTAGATCTATAAACAATTACTGTAAAGTTATTAATATTTCAGGTGGATTAATTTTCTTTGATTTTGCAGATGAACTAGATCGAAATTAAATCTCCTGAAACAATTGACCACAAATACATAACAAAAGATTACTTTTTTAATATTTCAAAACCACAAATTTAAGAATCCACCAAATTAACATTTTACCACAATTCGCAAAATTTAATATGTGCAAGAATTAATGATTTTACAATACCTAGAATTCTGTGTTGTTTTCTCCATCACATCACTTCCTGCAACCTTCTTGTCTTTGCTGTAACAACAAACGCAGATCAACTAATGTAAAACTAGTGATTTCATGAGCACTAAAATTTGTGGTTTTTGGTGTATAATAACAAGATTTTAAGAGTAACAAGGGAAGATAACTCATAAACTTAGGCCACAGGGTTACCAGCCCTGCCAGTATGGACTCTACTTGTGATGGTGAATAATTACAATGAGTTTCAAGTTGATACCTTTGACAGTCTTTGAAAAATTGACATTTTTGTGTAACAGTTCAAAGTCGAAAAAAGGGGAATAACTCTTTAAAAAATGCAGGATAGATTTGTTTCCTCTTGTCAGTAGATGTAGGTCATCACATTCCACAAGAACATTGACTTTCAAGTTTAAAGCTTTGATACTATATGACAACAAGAGGGCCCAAAGGGCCATAGGTCGCTCAACTGTCCTAGTTGTTCATGAACCCCTAATGGTAGCCTCTATTGCATGTACAAGGTTTTCATATTGTCTTATGCTTTATAATTTACATCACATTTAAACCCAATGACTTATTGAAGTGATTTGACCTTTGACCTAGTTTTTGACCCCGGATGACCCAATATCGAACTTGACCTAGATTTTATTGAGATGATCATTGTGACCAAGTTTCATAAAGATTAGGCCAAAATTGTGACCTCTAATGACTACACAAGGTTTTTCTATGATTTGACCTTGTGACCTAGTTTTTGACCCCGGATGACCCAAAATTAACTTGACCTAGATGTTGTTGTGATGATCATTGTGACCAAGTTTCAAACAGATAAGTCGAAAATTGTGACCTCTAGTGACTACACAAGGTTTTTCTATGATTTGACCTTGTGACCTAGTTTTTGACCCCGGATGACCCAATATCGAACTTGACCTAGATTTTGTTGAGATGATTATTGTGACCAAGTTTCATAAAGATTAGGCGGTCATTGTGACCTCTAGTGACTACACAAGGTTTTTCTATGATTTGACATTGTGACCTAGTTTTTAACCCCGGATGACCTAATATCGAACTTGACCTAGATTTTGTTGAGGTAATTATTGTGACCAAGTTTCATAAAGATTAGGCCAAAATAGTGACCTCTAGTGACTACAAAAGGTTTTTCTATGATTTGACCTTGTGACCTAGTTTTTGACCCCAGATTTCCCAATATCGACCTTGAGCTAGATTTTGTTGACATGATCATTGTGACCAAGTTTCATATAGATAAGGCCAAAATTGTGACCTCTAGTGACTACACAAGATTTTTCTATGCTTTGACCTTGTGACCTTGTTTTTGACCCCGGATGACCCAATATCGAACTTGACCTAGATTTTGTTGACATGCTCATTGTGACCTAGTTTCATAAAGATTAAGTCAAAATTGTGACCTCTACAGACTACACAAGGTTTTTCTATGATTTGACCTTGTGACCTAGTTTTTGACCTTGGATGACCCAATATCGAACTTGACCAAGATTTTGTTGAGATGATTATTGTGACCAAGTTTTATAAAGATTAGGCCAAACTTGTGACCTCTAGTGTCTACACAAACAAATTGTGGACGGACGACGGACAGATGGACGACGGACGGACGACGGACTGACGGACGAAGAGTGATCACAAAAGCTCACCCTGTCACTTTGTGACAGGTGAGCTAAAAATTGAAAATTCAGTTTATGTGTAAAATTTGCACTATTGCTATGTACTAAGTCAAAACAAGGGCAGATAACTCCATAAATGTAGGTCACAGGGTTACCAGCTTTTTTGGTATGAACTCCCCTTGTGATGGTGAATAAATATGTCGAGTTTCAAGTGGATACCTTTGATAGAAAATGACTCTAACGATAAACTTAAACAAGGCACACAATTCCGTCACAACATTAGCTCAAACTTTTTTCTATGAAAAACACCTTTCCGCCCACAAAACGTGGCGGGGGGGGTTGTTGGTAATAAGGCTAGTTTTGAGGGGTTGTGAATTCCAAATATATATATATAATAAAAGTGACAAAATGTTTATACAACTGGGTACTGTTATATCAAAGCACTTACAGAAATCGTAAACTTACGATCAGTTTTTATTTCCTTTTAATTCTTTAACAAGAGGGCCCAAAGGGCCCTATGTCGCTCACCTGTCGAACTTGACCTAGATTTTGTAGAGATGATAATTGTGACCAAGTTTCATACAGATAAGGCCAATATTGTGACCCCTAGTGACTACACAAGGTTTTTATATGATTGGAATTAATGACCTAGTTTTTGACCCCAGATAAACCAATATCAAACTTGGCCTAGATTTTGTTGAGATGATCATTGTGACCAAGTTTCATAAAGATAAGGTCGACATTGTGACCTCTAGTGACTACACAAGGTTTTTCTATGATTTGACCTTGTGACCTAGTTTTTGACCCCGGATGACCCAATATCGAACTTGACCTAGATTTTATTGAGATGATCATTGTGACCAAGTTTCATAAAGATTAAGTCAAAATTGTGACCTCTAGTGACTACACAAGGTTTTTCTATGATTTGACCTAGTGACCTAGTTTTTAACCCCGGATGACCCAATATCGAACTTGACCTAGATTTTGTTGAGATGATCATTGTGACCAAGTTTCATAAAGATTAAGTCAAAATTATGACCTCTAGTGACTACACAAGGTTTTTCTATGATTTGACCTTGTGACCTAGTTTTTGACCCCGGATGACCCAATATCGAACTTGACCTAGATTTTGTCGAGATAATCATTGTGACCAAGTTTCATAAAGATTAAGTCAAAATTGTGACCTCTAGTGACTACACAAGGTTTTTCTATGATTTGACCTAGTGACCTATTTTTTGACCCCAGATGACCCAATATCGAACTTGACCTAGATTTTATTGAGATGATCATTGTGACTAAGTTTCATAAAGATTAAGTCAAAATTGTGACCTGTAGTGACTACACAAGGTTTTTCTATGATTTGACCTAGTGACCTAGTTTTTGACCCCGGATGACCCAATATCGAACTTGGCCTAGATTTTGTTGAGATGATCATTGTGATCAAGTTTCATAACGATTAGGCTAAAATTGTGACCTCTAGTGTCTACACAAGCCAATTGTTGACGGACGGACGGACGACGGACGGACGACGGACGAAGAGTGATCACAAAAGCTCACTCTGTCACTTTGTGACAGGTGAGCTAAAAACGGCAAATTGAGGACATGCATGGTTTGTAGCAGTTCATTAACTGAATCATTATAAGTATTGCAGCTCCATTTACCACACTTTATAATTGTAAACAAATTATAAAGAATTTAGATTTGAACGCAAGTTTAATATTTCCGTAAGTGCTTTGATAAAACAGTACCCTGTTACCAAGGGTATGATTATTGTTTCATTGGTTGGTAGGTCAGTTACGTTGCCCTATGAGGCAGACTGTTGGGTGGTAGGTCAGTTACGTTGCCCTATGAGGCGGACTGTTGGTTGGTAGGTCAGTTACGTTGCCCTATGAGGCGGACTGTTGGGTGGTAGGTCAATTATGTTGCCCTATAAGCAGACTGTTGGGTGGTAGGTCAGTTGTTGCCCTATGAGGCAGACTGTTGGTTGGTAGGTCAGTTACGTTGCCCTATGAGGCGGACTGTTGGTTGGTAGGTCAATTATGTTGCCCTATGAGGCGGACTGTTGGGTGGTAGGTCAATTATGTTGCCCTATGAGGCGGACTGTTGGTTGGTAGGTCAATTATGTTGCCCTATGAGGCGGACTGTTGGTTGGTAGGTCAATTATGTTACCCTATGAGACAGACTGTTGGGTGGTAGGTCAATTATGTTGCCCTATGAGGCGGACTGTTGGTTGGTAGGTCAATTATGTTGCCCTATGAGGCGGACTGTTGGTTGGTAGGTCAATTATGTTACCCTATGAGGCGGACTGTTGGGTGGTAGGTCAGTTACGTTGCCCTATGAGGCAGACTGTTGGGTGGTAGGTCAGTAACGTTGCCCTATGAGACAGACTGGTGGGTGGGTCAGTTACGTTGCCCTATGAGGCGGACTGTTGGTTGGTAGGTCAGTTACGTTGCCCTATGAGGCGGACTGTCGGGTGGTAGGTCAGTTACGTTGCCCTATGAGGCAGACTGTTGGGTGGTAGGTCAGTTACGTTGCCCTATGAGGCAGAGTGTTGGTTGGTAGGTCAGTTACGTTGCCCTATGAGGCAGACTGTTGGGTGGTAGGTCAGTTACGTTGCCCTATGAGGCGGACTGTTGGTTGGTAGGTCAGTTACGTTTCCCTATGAGACAGACTGGTGGGTGGGTCAGTTACGTTGCCCTTTGAGGCAGACTGTTGGGTGGTAGGTCAGTTACGTTGCCCTATGAGGCAGAAAGTTGGTTGGTAGGTCAGTTACGTTGCCCTATGAGGCAGACTGTTGGTTGGTAGGTCAGTTACGTTGCCCTATGAGGTGGTCTGTTGGGTGGTAGGTCAGTTACGTTGCCCTATGAGACAGACTGTTGGATGGTAGGTCAGTAAGGTTGCCCAATGAGACAGACTGTTGGGTGGTAGGTCAGTTACGTTGCCCTATGAGACAGACTGTTGGGTGGTAGGTCAGTTACGTTGCCCTATGAGGCGGACTGTTGGGTGGTAGGTCAGTTACGTTGCCCTATGAGACATACTGTTGGGTGGTAGGTCAGTTACGTTGCCCAATGAGACAGACTGTTGGGTGGTAGGTCAGTTACGTTGCCCTATGAGGCGGACTGTTGGGTGGTAGGTCAGTTACGTTGCCCTATGAGACATACTGTTGGGTGGTAGGTCAGTTACGTTGCCCTATGAGACAGACTGTTGGGTGATAGGTCAGTTATGTTGCCCTATGAGGCGGACTGTAAGGTGGTAGGTCAGTTACATTGCCTATGAGACATACTATGTGAAGGATGTACGCACCTATCATCCTCTGCCGGGGTCACATCTTTGGTTGTCTCATGTAGTAAATATCTGTAGAATCCTGTCATGTCACTCTGCTTGGTTACATCTTGTTTTGCTGGAAAAAACATAACAGAGTGATGTATTCACTCATTTATTTACAGAAATGGCCTTGTACATGTATATTTGTATACAGAATTACAGACAGTGGTGAACAAAACCATTGTAACTTCTCTGATTAATCTAACAAATATTGATCTACCAGATAATGCATGCATGAGTAGGTGGCCTAAATAGTAATTTTGAGTGTTTTTAGTATAATACAGTCGCTTCAAGCACCAGATGGATTAAGTGAGAGACAAGGTATGGTTCGAAATTGTGACCCCTAGTGACTACACACGATTTTTCTATGATTTGACCTTGTGACCTAGTTTTTGACCCCGGATGACCAAATATCAAACTTGACCTAGATTTTGTTGAGATGATCATTGTGATCAAGTTCCATAATGATTAGACCAAAACTGTGAACTCTAGTGACTACACAAAGTTTTCTTATGATTTGACCTTGTGACCTAGTTTTTGACCCCGGATGACCTAATATCGAACTTGACCTAGATTTTGTTGAGATGATCAATGTGACCAAGTTTCATAAAGATTAGGCCAAAATTGTGACCTCTAGTGTCTACACAAGCAAATTGTTGACGGACGGACCGACGAAGAGTGATCACAAAAGCTCACTCTGTCACTTTGTGACAGGTGAGCTAAAAACAATTATGGCAACGACGTCAGTTGGGGGCCATTTTACGTCACGTAATTTTGTACTGCGGGCCGCTATCAGCAATTGGCCCTCACGTGAGGGCCAGTCACTTTATAATGGCCCGGCAAAATAATACATTCAGAGGAAACAGCCTAAATCTGTTACTATTCATAGTAACATATGTATTATTTGTATGTCTTATCCGATTAAAAAAAAACCAAGAGCACCGTCTTGCGGGTGCAGACGCTCATCTGATCATTGCCACTGTAAAAAAGGCCCATTACCCTTGCATAAAGTAGGGTGGTGTAATGAGTCTTGCTTAAAAAAATGAGGTATTGATGGTGAAAAAAGGGGCAATAACTTGCAAAAATGCTGATTAGAGTTATGGGTCATGCTTGACATGGTCAGGTATTGATGGTAAATAAGTGTTGAAAGTTTCAAAGCAATAGTCCACATAGAGTATGGGAAAAGTGGACATAAACACAAAACTTAACCAAGGAAGGTTCTGAGTTCAAAAGGGGCAATAACTCTCGCAAAATGCTGATCAGAATTATGGTTCTTGCTTGACATGATCAGGTGTTGATGGTGAATAAGTGTTGAAGTTTCAAAGCAATAGCCCACATAGTGTATGAGAATAGTGGACCTAAACACAAAACTTAACCAAGGAATTTTCTGAGTCCAAAAAGGGGCAATAACTCATGCAAAATGCAGATCAGAGTTATGGTTCTTGCTTGACATGGTCAGGTATTGATGGTGAACAAGTGGTAAAAGTTTCAAAGCAATAGCCCACATAGTGTATGAGAAAAGTGGACCTTAACACAAAACGTAACCAAGGCATTTTCTGAGTCGAATAAGGGGCAATAACTCGCGCAAAATGCTAATCAGAATTATGGTTCTTGCTTGACATGGTCAGGTGTTGATGGTGAACAAGTGTTGAAAGTTTCAAAGCAATAGCCCACATAGTGTATGAGAATAGTGGACCTAAACACAAAACTTAATCAAGGAATTTTCTGAGTCCAATAAGGGGCAATAACTCATGCAAAATTGAAATCAGAGTTATGAGTCTTGCTTGACGTGGTCAGGTGTTGATGGTGAACAAGTATTGAAAGTTCCAAAGCAATAGCCCACATAGTGTATGAGAAAAGTGGACCTAAACACAAAACTTATTTAAGGCATTTTTCCAAAAAGGGACAATAATTCTTACAAAATGCAAATCAGAGTTATGGGTCTTGTTTTACAGGCTCAGGTATTGATGGTGAACAAGTGTTGCAAGTTTCAAAGCAATAGCTTTGATAGTTTATGAAAAATGTTTAACTAAACACAAAACTTAACCAAGCAACGCCGACGCCGATCAAGTGATGACAATAACTCATCTTTTTTTCAAAAATCAGATGAGCTAAAAAGGGTGATAATTTGGACAAATTATGCAGGACCGTTACCTACTCATGTGTAGGTCCTCTAGGTCATGATGGTAAACAAATAAGCATTTCTTAGTCCAAAACGGGGCATGATTTCAACATATGCTAAATAGTTATCTTCTCCTGTGTAAGGGTTGGGGTCATGATGGTGAACAAGTATGCAAAGTACCAAAGCAATACATCAATGCACTTTGAAGATATTAGAGGTTAAAAAACCTGTACCTAAACTTAAACATTTGCATTTCCAAGTCCAAAAGGGGGCATAATTTCACCAAAATGCTTGATAGAGTTACCTACCCCAGTTTATGGGTTGGGGTCATGATGGTGAGCAAATATGCAAAGTATCAAAGCAATATATAAATGCACTTTAAAGATATTAGAGGTTAAAAAACCTGTACCTAAACTTTAACATTTGCATGTCCAAGTCCAAAAGGGGGCATAATTTCAACATAATGCTCGATAGAGTTACCCATCCCTGTGTAGGGGTTGGGGTCATGATGGAGAACAAGTATGCAAAGAAATATGCGAATGCACTTTGAAAATATTTGAGGTAAAAAAACCGGTAAGTTGAAAAAAGGGGGCATAATTTCACCAAAATGCTTAATAGAGTTACCTACCCCTGTGTATGGGTTGGGGTCATGATGGTGAACAAGTATGCAAAGTATTAAAGCAATATGTCAATGTACTATGAAGATATTAGAGGTTAAAAAACCTGTACATAAACTTTAACATTTGCACTATTTGCACTAAGTAGAAAAAGAAGGCATAATTTCAACAAAATGCCTGATAGAGTTACCTACTCCTGCATATGGGTGGGGGTCATGATGGCGAACAGGTATGCAAAGTATGAAAGCAATATCTCAAAAGACTAAGAGAATATAAGAGGTTAAAAAACCTGTACCTAAACTTTAACAAAAGTGTTACGCCGACGCTGACGCCGCTGCTCGGGTGACTGCAATAGCTCCCCTTATTCTATGAATAGTGGAGCTAAAAGGGGGCAATAATTCTTACAAAATGCAGATCAGAGTTATGGATCTTGCTTTACAGGCTCAGGTATTGATGGTGAACAAGTGTTGCAAGTTTCAAAGCAAGAGCTTTGATAGTTTATGAAAAAAGTTTACCTAAACACAAAACTTAACCATGCAACGCCGACGCTGATCAAGTGATGACAATAACTCATCTTCTTTTCAAAAATCAGATGAGCTAAAAATGTAACCTACCTACCTCCCCATTCTAAATCTCCTTGGGCCAGGATGGGGAAACAAAGAATATTTTAAGTTTGGCCATATTTACCTTCAAGTTCTGCCTCACGCCTCTCCCTCTCTTCCTCCGCTTGACGTTCCTCCATCTTTTTCTTATACGCTGATGTAACGAACACTTCCTTGTCCGCAAACTCATCACCTTCTTCCTCGCGTTCTTTCTGTATCTTTCTCTCCTGTCTTCTTTCCTCTTCTTTCTGCCTCTTTTCACTCATTTTCAGCAGATGCTCGATATATTTCGGCTGTCAACATAATATAGGTTAAATAGTAAACAGGGTGGTCACAGAAAATGAAGAATGAAATTCCCTGATTTTACTAGGTAGATAGTACTAGGCAGGGCTTTTTTGTGAACTTTGGGGATGGAGCCTTACCTTTAGGGAGGGGGAAAATATTGGTATTTTGGTAACACAGGGAATAATTTTGTTGAGGTAAACTTAATTTTGGGGAAAAATGCATGATTTTGTAGAATTTTTTCCAGGGGAAGGGGCCTTATAACGGCCCCTATTATATAAAGAAAAAAAATCCTACTAGGGTTTGGGTTGAATAGTACTTGTAGTTCTGGGGTTGAATGAGCATAGGGTTGAATAGGCTGACATTCATACACTGCATACAATAAGTTATGGGAAGGGATTGCTCAAAATTGATGTTAATTTAATGTACATGTAAACAGGAGATGTTTGTAAAAGACCTATGCCCCCATGGCAGCCCAAGAGTCAGAAATGGTAAAGGTCACAGTGACCTTGATCTTTGACCTACAGATGGGTCATCTACTTTTGATGACCAACCTCCACGTTAAGTTTGAAGCTCCTAGGGCAAAGCGTTCTTGAGTTATTGAACATAAACTATTTGGTCAAAGATGGGGGGGGGAATAATAAAGTAATAGGATTTTCTGAAAGGATTCAAAAAAGATTATATTAAGTCAGACAGGGAAGGCAGCATTCAACTTAACCAGCCAAGCACAGAAAACATTAAAACACACAAAGCACAATGCCCAACTGAACCAACCGAGCACAGGAAACATAAAACACATAAAGACACAATGCCCAACTAAACAAGCATAGATCCGCCAAAGTCCAAGCTATCAAAAGTACAATAAATTGTAACTACAGTAAAACCTCGGTAATACGAGCAGCGATTATTCGAGCAACCGGCCTAATTCGAGCAAATTTCAAAGTCCCGACGAATTTGCTCTATATTGTACATTAATTTATCCCTCTAACTCGAGTAAAGTTATTACGAGCATCCGGTCTAATTCGAGCGCAGGTGTCGGTCCAATCAACAATTTTCAACGATAATTAATTACCTTATCTCGAGGCAATCATCCGAGCGAAATTTCACACCTCCGAAAAATGTCATACTAAATTTTGTTACGGTCCGTATTTTTCACACATCGTCATAATCACAGTTTATGACAATAGCGTAATCCCTAACACTTAAATTGATGTCCGTATTTTCGATCCGTTACATTAAACACGAAGTAGAAGATATTTAATTAATGAGCGTGATTTAAACTACGCATACGTTTCAGAACAAGTTCAATAGGCAACAATTGGGAACATTAACTTATACGAGAACTAGAATTATTATTTGCAACATCGTTGCTTCGAACGTACTGACTCGCACATACTTTTAAATTATCGTAAGATAAACCTACGCCCATGTAGAATCTTAAATATTTAGGCTCTGTTCGTTATAAAACTGCAAGTAAAAATCATTTCAAAAACTTCATTTCCCGTATTTCATGAAAACCTGCGAATGTAAGCTTACGTACAGTACAATTTCACGTGTCTGATTCTGAATAAGTGAAGTAGATCAAGTCCGCGATTAAATCCAATTCTTATCAAACAACCCTGAAGAATACAAAATTCGTCGACTTCGTACAGTAGAAAATTAAATGTCAATTGAATCTACACTATGCGCCGATTGGCGAATTCATACCGCGGTATGGAACTCTGACTAAACACTACTCCCAACTGTACCGGCAATTTCTTTGATGTGCGGCGCGTTTGAAGTCAGTCGAAAGACCGCCGCGTTTGATGTCTCCAAATTGTCGCGTGCGTTTCAATTGGAAACCACAGGGATATAACTCATTCAGCTAAACATCATGTCCTAAATAAATTATCATAGATAATATAGTGCATGTTTTTTACTCAATGAGCCGTATCCCTGTGCTGGAAACTGGATCGACTTTGCATCCGGGTTTTATTTTATCACGTGCGATTTTTGTGCGTGGGTGTTTGTTCAAACATGTAGGATCTATCGTGCGCTTTGGGTAATGTTATCTTTTTGCCGATGCGAACTTTTATTACAATTTTACCGTTAAACGGAGTTTGATATTTAATGTAAAAAGATTCATTACGACTTTCATATGCAATTTGTTCAATTCTGCAAATGTCCACACGATTCAAATTGCGTATAGACTTGATAAACAATGACAGTATTCGTAGTTACAACCAAATACATGTATCATACGTGTTTTCATTATAAACACAGTTACACTTAGTCATAACAACAATTCATCATAGACTTCGAATATTTCGAGCGCCTGGCTTAACTCGAGCATTTGGCTTGTCCCGATGGGTCCTTGAGATAACGAGGTTTTACTGTAGCTGAATGACCCAGTTTTCACAGCAAAAGGACTATAATGCCCCGCTTTAGCTGTAAGAAATCTTAAAACGAAGAAGTGCCCAACACACTACCGACCAAGAAAATTAAACGCCCCTTGTCTCAAAGCTGAATAGAAAAGATTCAGCAAACAAAAGGCAATAAGCCTACGCTGAATGACCTAGTTACAACAGTAAAACTGCTGAACTACATAGTTTTAGCAGCCTTTAGTCTCAAAAGTTAAGTAACAGTATTAAAACGTTGAAAGGCCCGATTTCAGCAACAAAAACTCTGAAAACCTTAAGACGAGTGACCCAGTTTCTATAAGTAAAGTGATGTAATTGAACAAATCAAGATATGACGTAATGAACAAGCCATTAAGAATTGCAAGCAATACAGAAGTCCCCTACCGGTTTAAAGCTATTTTCAATGTGTATGTTGCCATAGCAACCACACATAGGTCATTAAATGTGGATTATCATCATAGTCTTTTTTAAAAATTCGCGATTTTAAAAAATTTAACAAATTCCCAGATTTTTCCCAGCACCCTTAAATTCCCCTTTTCCCTGTTGCCAGAATTGTTTTCACTGTTTTTCACATTTTAAATACTGATATAATTTTAACTCATACAAACCTTCTTTTCAACAACTTTCTTAGACTTGTTTTTCTCTTCTTTTTTACCCAACATATCATCATAAACATTGTCGTACTCAAACACATTGGGGTCTTCAGCCAACGCCTTGTCAATGTCCAACTGTGTCTACAAAATACAACATATCTTTAAAACCCCATTAAGCCCTAAACGGCTACTTTCAAAAAGTAATAACTTGGTAATCTATCTGCAGACTGATGCATTTTGAGCACTTTAGTTGAGTACCAAAGGCGGAAAACACCATAAGGCGGAAGAAAACGAAATACAGACTCCTGTTGGTTTGTAGACAAAATAACGAATTGTAAACAATAATTGCATGATTTATAGACTAAGGGAAGCAACTCTTGCAAACTTAGTATTTTGTCTTCCGTACCCTAGACGTTTGGCTTAAATAATAATTGCATGATTTATAGACTAAGGGAAGCAACTCTTGCAAACTTAGTATTTTGTCTTCCGTACCCTAGACGTTTGGCTTAAATAATAATTGCATGATTTATAGACTAAGGGAAGCAACTCTTGCAAACTTAGTATTTTTGTCTTCCGTACCCTAGACGTTTGGCATATTATTTCGACAATTATTTGCAATTTATGAAAATCATCCTTATTCCTTGTATATACAAGCTGATCGGAAAAAAAGTTTTGGGAGAGATAATGGGGCTTTAACCATTGAAAATAAGATGCTAGTCTGTTTTGGATGCAATTAGCACACATCAGCCTGCACCAAAACTCTTGTTTCAAACAGTTCTATTTAGCATATAAGAAATTTCAAATTAACTTAACTCAAGCAAGACTTGGTATTATTTCATCAAATAACTTTTAATTTCTTTAGAAAGTTTCCTTCTTTCTAGTGCAACAACTCTAGATTAACGGATTATTCCCAAATTGTAGGACCCTGTTATAGGTAGGGGTGACTATTGAGTCCATTTTTTACTATTGCAATACTATTGATATTGCTGAAAGTACTATTGCGATACTATTGTATTGCTGGGAACTATTGCGATATTATTGCAATAGTTATTGCCAAGATTTAAAAACCAGAGATTAACTTGTAAATGCAAGTTTGCACTGTGTAAGATATAACTTTGCTGTACAACATACTGATCTACTATTTGTGGAAATGATTTAACATTAATTGGACAGAAATAGATGAATAAATTTTAACTAAATGCTGAAACATTGGTCCTTTGTGGCAAGTTTGATGCGTAGGATTATTTAAAATTATGTTTTTTTAACAAGAACGGAAGTTGTTTTAAATAAATAGTGAAACTATCGTAACTATCGATAGTTGAGTTTACTATCGGCGATAGTTATTGGATCTAGACTTTAACTATCGATCCATACTATCGGGACACTCGGGATCGCAATGCATCGATTTTTCGATGCATCGGCCCACCCCTAGTTATAGGTGGTCTAAGACACTATTTAACAGACTGACTGAGACTATTATGAATTTTAAAGGTTCTTACCTGACGTTTGATGACATTTTTACTGTTTGATGTTTTACCATACTTGGATGTAACACCTTTATTGCTGGATGTCTGAAATGTGTAAATAAATTATATAATTATACATGACTAGGCCATTCTTAAACAAGAGGGCCCAAAGGGCCCTAGGTCGCTCACCTGTCGAACTTGACCTAGATTTTGGTGAGATGATCATTGTGACCAAGTTTTGTAAAGATCAGGCCAAAACTGTGACCTCTAGTGACTATGCAAGGTTTTTCTATGATTTGACCTTGTGAACTAGTTATTGACCCCTGATGACCCAATATCAAAATCCACCTAGATTTTGTTGTGATGATCATTCTGACTAAGTTTCGTCAAGATTAGACCACAATTGTGACCTCTAGTGACTATGCAAGGTTTTTCTATGATTTGACATTGTGGCCTAGTTTTTGACCCCAGATGACCCAATATCAAACTTGACCTAGATATCGTTGTGATGATCATTGTGACTAAGTTTGGTAAAGATAAGACCAAAATTGTGACCTCTAGTGACTACAAAAAGTTTTTTATTATTTGACCTTGTGACCTAGTTTTTGACCCCCGATGACCCAATATCGAACTTGGCCTAGGTTTGGTTGAGATGATCATTGTGACCGAGTTTCATAAAGATAAGGTCGAAATTGTGACCTCTTTTGCCTACACAAGGTTTTTCTATGATTTGACCATGTGACCTAGTTTTTGACCCAAAATGAACCAATATCAAACTTGACCTAGATTTTGTTGACATGATCATTGTGACCAAATTTCATAAAGATAAGGTCGAAATTGTGACCTCTATTGCCTACAAAAGGTTTTTCTATGATTTTACCTGGTGACCTAGTTTTTGACCCCGGATGACCCAATACCGAACTTGACCTAGATTTTGTTGAGATGATCATTGTGACCAAGTTTCATAAAGATTAAGTCAAAATTGTGACCTCTAGTGACTACACAAGGTTTTTCTATGATTTGACCTAGTGACCTAGTTTTTTACCCCAGATGACCCAATATCGAACTTGGCCTAGATTTTGTTGACATGATCATTGTGACCAAGTTTCATAAAGATTAGGCTAAAATTGTGACCTCTAGTGTCTACACAAGCCAATTGTTGACGGACGGACGACGGCGACGGACGAAGAGTGATCACAAAAGCTCACTCTGTCACTTTGTGACAGGTGAGCTAAAAAGTGTTTGCTAGCCCTTACAGGACCCAGATTTTTTTCAGTGGGTATGTAGGGGTTTTTTTTGAGGGGGGTGTGTGTCTGATTTTTCTTATAGATGTTGTCTCACCTATGTATGCTGAATCTAAGATAAGTATATTATATTGTACACATACTAACCCTATATAGCTTTAATTATCTGTTGTGTACACCTATTGGCTATTAGTACCCCTCTATAGAATGCTTACTTGCTTTGTAAATCCGAAAAATATTGTTTAACTTTCATGTCCAAAAAAAAGGTTTCACCAGTCGATCGGGTAAGGGCAAACAAACATTTTTTTAAGGATGGCCTTACTGGGTACACCGGTTTCATTTGACTAGTGTTTAAACGAGGATTGAGTATACTGGATGATTCATCGAATTACCCTGACATTATATCATCGATTTTAACTGTCCATAATCGATCATTGTTACATGTATAACTAAGGGAAGTAACTGCTCTGAACCAAGACCACTTTCTGAGTACATGGAAAACATTCTTTCTAGAACTTCAAGAGTACAACATGAAATACTTTCATACACTGGACATAAAACTTAAATTAGCTTGAATATCTTTTCCTACTATATGACTTGTCTGCAAGAAAACAACAAGAGGGCCCAAAGGGCCCTAGGTCGCTCACCTGTCGAACTTGACCTAGATTTTGTTGAGATGGTCATTGTGACCAAGTTTTATACAGATTAGGCCAATATTGTGACCTCTAGTGAGTACAAAAGGTTTTTCTATGATTGACCTAATGACCTACTTTTTTACCCCAGATGACCCAATATCAAATTTGACCTAGATTTTGTTGAGATGATCATTGTGACCAAGTTTCTTAAACATCAAGCCAAAACTGTGACCTCTAGTGACTACACAAGGTTTTTCTATAATTTGACCTTGTGACCTAGTTTTTGACCCCGGATGACCCAATACCGAACTTGACCTAGATTTTGTTGAGATGATCATTGTGACCAAGTTTCATAAAGATTAGACCAAAATTGTGACCTCTAGTGACTATGCAAGGTTTTTCTATGATTTAACAATGTGACCTAGTTTTTGACCCAAGATGACCCAATATCGAACTTGACCTAGATTTTGTTGTTATGATCATTGTAAACAAGTTTCGTAACGATCAGGTCAAAACTGTGACCTCTAGTGACTAAGCAAGATTTTTCTATGATTTGACCTAGTGACCTAGTTTTTAACCCCAGATGACCTAATATCGAACTTAACCTACATTTTGTTGTGTTGATAATTGTGACCAAGTTTCATAAATATTATGCTAAAACTGTGACCTCAAGTGACTACACAAGGTTTTTCTATGATTTGACCTTGTGACCTAGTTTTTGACCCCGGATGACCAAATATCAAACTCGACCTAGATTTTGTTGAGATGATCATTGTGACCAAGTTTCATAAAGATTAGGCCAAAATTGTGACCTCTAGTGACTACACAAGGTTTTTCTATGATTTGACCTTGTGACCTAGTTTTTGACCCCGAATGACCCAATATCGAACTTGACCTAGATTTTGTCGAGATGATCATTGTGACCAAGTTTCATAAAGATTAATTCAAAATTTTGACCTCTAGTGACTACACAAGGTTTTTCTATGATTTGACCTTGTGACCTAGTTTTTGACCCCGGATGACCCAATATCCAACTTGACCTAGATATTGTTGAGATGATCATTGTGACCAAGTTTCATAAAGATTTAGTCAAAATTGTGACCTCTACAGACTACACAAGGTTTTTCTATGATTTGACCTTGTGACCTAGTTTTTGACCCCGGATGACCCAATATCGAACTTGACCTAGATTTTGTTGAGATGATCATTGTGACCAAGTTTCACAATTATTAGGCTAAAACTGTGACCTCTAGTGTCTACACAAGTAAATTGTGGACAGACGACGGACGACGAGTGATCACAAAAGCTCACTCTGTCACTTTGTGACAGGTGAGCTAAAAAACATCAATGCAAACCGAGAGAACAATATTTCACCATCTATCGGACCATAACTCAGTCAATACTGTGAATATTTTCTCCAAATAACTATAATATGTAATATCAGCTAGAAAGCACATTCTTTCTAGTGCAGCAAATCAGTGCAGCAAATCAGTATTTCAAGAATTATAGGACCCCTGTATACAATAACACAAGTTGTACAGGGTTTAGTGTCTGATCAGGACCACAGGTAAATGTATCATTGATCAAGATTTATTTTAAAGAAATTGATATAATTTTTATAATAGTTTCCTGGCAAATAAACCTTCTACATGTATTAGAAATGATTTTTTATATTTTTTTATTCTTGTCCAATCATCAATGATACAGTTACTTGTGATCAGGACAACACTCTAAGAACAATAGCTGGTTTGACCTCTCAGCAAAATAGCTGGTTTGACCTCTCAGCAAAATAGCTGGTTTGACCTCTCAGCAAAATAGCTGGTTGGACCTCCTCAGCAAAATAGCTGGTTGGACCCCCTCTGCAAAATAGCTTGTTGGACCCCTCAGCAAAATAGCTGGTTGGACCCCCTCCGCAAAATAGCTGGTTGAACCCCCTAAGCAAAATAGCTGGTTGGACCCCCTCAGCAAAATAGCTGGTTGGACCTCTCAGCAAAATAGCTGGTTGGACCCCTCAACAAAATAGCTGGTTGGACCCCTCAACAAAATATCTGGTTGGAACCCCTCAGCAAAATAGCTGGTTGGAACCCTCAGCAAAAGAGCTGGTTGGACTCCCTCAGCAAAATAGCTTGGGGATCCCCTCTGCAAAATAGCTGGTTGGACCCCTCAGCAAAATAGCTGATTGGACCCCCTCAGCAAAATAGCTTGGGGATCCCCTCTGCAAAATAGCTGGTTGGACCCCTCAGAAAAATAGCTGATTGGACCCCCTCAGCAAAATAGCTGATTGGACCCCCTCAGCAAAATAGCTTGAGGATCCCCTCTGCAAAATAGCTGGTTGGACCCCTTAGCAAAATAGCTGGTTGGACCCCTTAGCAAAATAGCTGGTTGGACCTCTCAGCAAAATAGCTGGTTGGACCCCTCAGCAAAATAGCTGGTTAGACCCCTCAGCAAAATAGCTGGTTGGGCCCCTCAGCAAAATAGCTGGTTGGACCTCACAGCATAATAGCTGGTTGGACCCCTCAGCAAAAAAGCTGGTTGGACCCCTCAGCAAAATAGCTGGTTGGACCCCTCAGCAAAATAGCTGGTTGGACCCCCTCAGCAGCTGGTTAGGACCCCCACAGCAAAATAGCTGGTTGGACCCCTCAGCAAAATAGCTGGTTGGACCCCCTCAACAAAATAGCTGATTGGACCCCCTCAGCAAAATAGCTGGTTAGACCCCTCAGCAAAATAGCTGGTTGGGCCCTTCAGCAAAATAGCTGGTTGGACCCCTTAGCAAAATAGCTGGTTGGACCTCACAGCATAATAGCTGGTTGGACCCCTCAGCAAAATAGCTGGTTGGACCCCTCAGCAAAATAGCTGGTTGGACCCCCTCAGCAAAATAGCTGGTTGGACCCCTCAGCAAAATAGCACAGTATAGATATATACATACACTATTGCATCTAAAAATGCCTACCTACTAAACCCTATTTATTTCACCAATGTTATCTGAACCACACATATTTATTTGATTTAGCCTTATTTACCTGATTAGAATCATCGTCATCTTCATCATCAAAGATATTGGCTGCTTTCAGTTTTACGTCAGTTTTCTTCACATTTCTTGGAATAAACAAACCATACCTGCAATCATAGTTTATGAATTTATCTATTTATGTTGAATGATTTCTAAACCAAAGTCAACTTATTAATTACAAGATGTGACTGGCTCAGCATTGCATGTACATGTACACTGCCCTCCAAAAGTTCCTTCACCCCCTCCAAATATTATGATTTATTTCAATTGACTAACACCTTAGTAAAATTTACAAACTTTCTTGCAGTTAAATAATTACATAATACCAACCAATTAAAAAAAATTATAAAAAGCAATCATTTTCAAAGGTGTTGAATGAAAATCATGAAGAAAACAACATTATCCATAAAACCATGAAAATCAAGAGTACTGACAACCAAGTTTGTGAGCAATAAATAATGTTTGTTTCCTAAGTTGGATTACATTTTCGTCACTATCAACTTAGTATTGGCATTAACGGTTGTTTGAATCTTTCAAAATCATTATTCCGCCAAGTTTCATGGACATTGACCTGTTGGCTGCCGGAATTCTGACGCCCAAGCACCGACGCAATGTCAAACCAACAATTTTCTATGGAATTTAGTCTGGTGACTGTGGTTACCCATCTAACCCCACAAGGTAATGTTTTTATAGCAATTCCTTCACCATGTTGGCTAGATGTCATGGTACCAATATCAAGACCTGCAGGAGTTTGGTGATGTCATCACACAGTCTCTTGAAATGTCCATGTAATCATTGCAAACCACCCTGACTAGGTCTTAACTAACAATACCAATGTCCCTGCATGACATACGACACCAAAGCATCAAATTATCTCCATGACATCAAGCTGTGGGCATCACACACTCTGGTTGAAGGACTCGATAGGCCTGAAAGAGGTTGATCATAACCATGCTTAATGGCAACAACGCTGTTACGTAGCCTCTGCTTACTCACAGACACCACATAATGTTACAGCACAACAGGATTGGTTCTGGGTGTGCTGTTGTGGATGGATGAGGGTAAAAATAATTAGTTTCAAAGTGATAGTTCTGTAAATGTTAATGGGAGATCAGATGAAGTAATTTGACCATTTTTGACCATCGTGTTTGATGCTTACAGCTAGATTTCAAGGAGGGAATCTGATCTTTTTGGGTTGAATGCCATTAAGTGACACAGGTATTGTTAGTAAGGGGCCAAACAAGTTGATTTGCAATGATTACATGGACATTTCAAGAGACTGTGTAATGACATCGGCCCACCTCCCGCCGGTCTTGAGATTGGTACCATGCCATCTAGCCAACATAGTGAAGATATTGAAATAGAAACATTACCTTATGGGGTTAGAGGGGTAACCACAGTCACTAGACTTAAATTCCATAGAAAATTTGTTGTTTGACAATGAGTTTCAGCTCGAGCGCCAGAATTCTGGAAGCAGACAGACCAAGGAAGCCAATGTCCATAAAACTTGGAGTAATAACAGTTTAGAAAGATGCAAACAACTGGTAATGTCAATATGAAGATAGGGAGTGACAGAAATTTAATGCATTTGATGATCGAACCATTATTTAATGTCAAACACTTGGGTGTCAAAACCTCGAATTTTCACGGGTTTATCGATAATGTGGTTTTCCTTATGTATAATAATTTTCATTCAAAACCTAGGGAAATTATTGATTTTCATCATTTTCGTGTTTGATTGATACATGTACTATGTTATTATGCAACTGCAAGAAAATAAATAAATTTACATAGGCGTTAGTCAGTTAAAGTAAATCATATAATTTGAGTAGTGTGAAGGAACTTTTGGAGGGTAGTGTATACACTCAACCACTTTTCTAATTGGTCACTCTACGAACCCGAAATACCTTTAACTGTGATCATATTAATTGATAATGTTTTGCACACTTTCGTGTTATGAATTGACTCAACACCTGAATCATTAAATATTCAAAATCATGTGCAAAAGTAAGCATTTTTAATAAATTATGTATTAGGCCAATTGCATAAAACGTTTGTGTAAATATCATCATACATTAGGATCACAGTTAATCATATTTGGGGTTTGAAAAGTGACCATTTAGAAAAGTGGTTCAGTGTATATGACTTAGTTTCATATCGTCACAATCACATGAGTGTAATTACAATACATGAAAGGAAACTGGTTTCTAAGTACTCCTAGACTCTGTGTCAGATCCTTCTTCTGGTTAAGTACAGGTCCCACTTTTTCCCAGGCAGAGCTCAATTATTCAAGGATTGGCCTGGTATGGCAAGCGTCTGGTAGCATTGTGCCTTTTTCTTTTGAGGACAGCTAGGCAGGTTTCTCCTGAGGAAGGCGAAGCTATTGTTTGCCTTCATCGCAGTGGTAGCAACGTGGGTGTTGAAGGAGAGATTCTTTAAAATTTCTATGTATACAAGGGTCACCCTGTCCCAGGTATTATTGCCTCCTGTCACAACATGTAGTTCGCTGCTGTAGATTTAGTATGGCGTCATGATGGGGGTTCTCTTCCTAGTGATACGGACGACCTCCCACTTGGATGGATTGAAGGACATTTATTGATCAGCCAGTCACACACCAACTGCTGTAGTCTATCCAGGTCATAAGGCCTTGGCATCTTCTGTAGAGCGAATTGTCCTGTATAAACCGATTTCGATAACATGGATTTCTCGGTTCAGCGCATTCAAAGCGTTTAGGGGAGCATGTTTTGTTATCGGATTAGAGCCAAAATGCATCCTTAACTGGATAAAATCAGTATAGCAACGTGTTATATACAATAGCCTCTGTGGCTAAGTGGATATGTGCGTTGACATAATTATATTTGTCGTTCGAAATCGTTGGTTTTGAGTTCAAGCCCAGCAGAAGTCATCTTTTTTACTCTGCATAATTTATTATTTTATTTTTATTCAATATAATATTATATAAATCAATATTCAAAATATAAACTTGTTCGTCTGGTACGAAGTTGAAACATTTTGCCTGCATGTATTTTACATTCTTTGTGGGAGTTTCGATTTCCTGAGTTAACTTTCTTCTTACCATGAAATTATGTTCATACATTTTATCAGCCTGGTACTATAAAATAAAACATCAAATTATAAGCAATGAATTATTCATATGCGTTTTTTAAAAAAAATAGAGACGGTGTGGGGATTGAACCTAAAACGTTATTCCATTGGTATTTGAAACTATCTGCTCTGCCAACTGCGCTATGGTTGCAATTGAAAAATGTGTGCTTTGTATAGCCTAATAAAGAGTGTGTATGCATGTTATCAAAGCTGGATCACCTGTATTATGTTTATGTTATAGCCTTCGTATATAAACAAACGGTCAGATTATCGAAATCGGTCTATACAAGAGACTTTTGTCAGCAAACAGACGGGATGTGGATGTTGCACGAAATGGGAGGTCGTTGATGTACACCAGAAAGAGGAGAGGTTTGATGACTGATCCCTGAGGTAGGCTGGAGGTGACTGGTGCTGTGTTGGATGACTGATCCCTGAGGTAGGCTGGAGGTGACTCAGGTGCTGTGTTGGATGACTGATCCCTGAGGTAGGCTGGAGGTGACTGGTGCTGTGTTGGATGACTGATCCCTGAGGTACGCTGGAGGTGACTGGTGCTGTGTTGGATGACTGATCCCTGAGGTACGCTGGAGGTGACTGGTGCTGTGTTGGATGACTGATCCCTGAGGTACGCTGGAGGTGACTGGTGCTGTATTGGTACGCTGGAGGTGACTGGTGCTGTGTTGGATGACTGTCCTTCAACCAGTACTTGCTGTAGACAGATAAGCTCTCTCCAATTGGCTGCTTTTAAATTCTGACGGACCAGTCACTGTACAGGTACTGTACATGGTTTGACAAGTACTTGCTGGGTTCTGTTTGCCAGGAAGCTACTAATCCAAAACAGCTTCGTCTCTAGTTAGGCGGGAATCACTGAAAAGCGTTTCATAAACGATTAAGTGCCCCGACCGAGATTCGAACCAGGGACCTCTCGACCACCGTGATCGGCTATGCTTCTTCCACACATTTGAAACTATGACTGACATTGTTTCAGTAAATAAACTAATCTTTTTTTAAAGTGATAATCAGTGAACAAATGCACTGCATCCAGCGGGGATTTCCCATCAGGTTTTTGGATAATCTGAATGATCGAGGAAAAAAATGACAAAGGAATTTGTAAATGCTCCACAGAGACTATAGATCTAGCCTCTGGCTGCCAAGCAACACCACATAGGAGACCAGGCGACCAATACTTAGAAGAGTGTTTTCGGATCTACATGTAGGAGACAGGTTGCACAGATATGCCCTATAAATAGCTATAGTTTTACACTCATCTTTTATTTGCTATTTATAATTCAATTCAACATATTCACAAGTTGGCACGCTATGATGTGCGACGACGTCGCGTTGACGTGCCATGATGTCGCGTTAAATGATGTGACGTCATTTCCAACATCGCCGTATTGTTTTTTTACGTTGGATTGAATAAGATATGTATTTTTTCAATGATTTTCATGGTTTGATACCGGCTTATAATTATATGCCGAAACGTTATTAAAAGCGTGGAACTGTATTTATATTTCATATTGGAAAAAAATGAATTAAACAATACTTCTTGAATACTTCTTGAATGTTGGGGATCTTCTAATAAACTCTTAAGGTTTTGTCTTCCCCCTCAATTTAAAGATTGGTTCTCAAATCTTGGGCAACAACTTGCCTCTACCGGAAGTGGGACGTGAATGCCAATTCACCATATCGACATTCCAGGTCAAAATCCGTTTTCCGGGATAACGGAATTTATTGAGCGACAATGTGTGAGATATTCCGAATGTACGTCAGGGGGGGGATACATATAGCGTATAGAGCAATCAGGTACAATAATCGCGATTATTTAAGCCAAATGATAAGAATTTGTCGAAAGTCTTTCTAGTAAACAATGACAACACAATTGTACGACCTCGCTGACAATATTTACGCCAAAATAATATGTTTTACTTGAAAAAATGCGTATATTTTCTCGCCACCGGTATCGAGCTACGGAAGCGACAGTGTAGAATAAAATGCAATATTTCAAATATAATGCATTTTTTGGGTCTCACTATTTAGCGTCCAGAGGCGACCAGAAGCGTCCAGAGGCGTCCAGGCTGTTTTCTATGTTATTTAAGAGAAAATATAAGCGTCTAATGATGAATTTGTATTAATTATATATATTAGAATGTATTTCAAGAAAAATAAATGTTCAAAAAACTTTAAGAAACCCGTAGTTTGTGATTATTTGTCGGCGAAATTCTGAATAAGCCGCCATCTTGAATCAAGGGACATAATCCCCGCCTGATTATTGATTGTCTACCTTGGTAAATTATCGTCCAGAGATTTGTGCACGAGTTAAAATAGTTTAAAGAATATTATTATAATATCTTCAGAGTCCAGAGATGTTACAAAGATTTTACTACACATGGATATTAATGTATATTATGACTAGATTCCTATATTGGCTGGAAGCGTCCAGGAATTGTAAGCCATGTTAATTTAGCGTCCAGAGATTGTTTACCGTGGTGTTAATGTAGTAGCGTCCAGAGATTTCTATAGTACAACAGTAGCGTCCAGGGATTGTAAGCCTGGTTGATTTAGCGTCCAGAGATTTTTACAGTACACTGGTAGCATCCAGGGAGTGTAAGCTTGGTTGATTTAGCGTCCATAGATTTTTACACTTACAGTACAAAAGTAGCGTCCAGGGATTGTAAGCCTGGATGATTTAGCGTCCAGAGATTTCTATAGTACAATAGTAGCGTCCAGGGAGTGTAAGCTTGGTTGATTTAGCGTCCAGAGATTTTTACACTTGCAGTACAATAGTAGCGTCCAGGGATTGTAAGCTTGGTTGATTTAGCGTCAAGAGATTTTTACACTTACAGTACAAAAGTAGCGTCCAGGGATTGTAAGCTTGGTTGATTTAGCGTCCAGAGATTTTTACACTTGCAGTACAATAGTAGCGTCCAGGGACTGTAAGCTTGGTTGATTTAGCGTCCAGAGATTTCTATAGTACAATAGTAGCGTCCAGGGACTGTAATCCCGGTTGATTTTTATTTTGCTTTTATTTATCCTCGCCACCGGATAATCCATATGGGCGAGGCCCCCAGAAGAGGCTAGTCACTTTAGTGTTTGGGGGATAGTGCATGATACAGAAGATGCTCCAGTTCCAGAAGCATCCCTGGTTCTTTTACGTGCCGATGTAAAGCATCATACACGGGACCTCGCTTAACGTCTCGTCCGAAAGACTGTTAGTAAGTTTAGTTATGTTAGGTTAAATTTTACCTTACAAGGATATTAATGTATATTATGACTAGGTTGCTATATTGGCTGGAAGCGTCCAGGAATTGTAAGCCGTGTTAATTTGGCGTCCAGAGATTTTTACCGTACAATGGTGTTAATGTGTAAAATGACTGTATTGGTAGCGTCCAGGGATTACATACGCCTGGTTAATTTAGCGTCCAGAGATTTTGAACGTACAATGGTGTTCACAGCCATGACTAGCAAAGCTATTGCAAACACATTTGTAAATAAACAAGCGTGTGTGTTTGGTTTCACGGCTGTGACTTCGAGATCTATCAATTTAATAGGTTTTCCTTAATTTGTTTGGTATAATTATGTCCTTCACAATCCATTTCACAGTTTATGAAGTGTAATTAACAAAAGGTGATTTTTCTGTACAAATCTCTGGACGCTAATTTATCAAGACTTGCAAGCATTGGACGCTACCATTGTACTGTAAAGATCTCTGGACGCTAAATTAACAAGGCTTACAATCCATGAACGCTACTATTATACGGTTTATACCGTTAAAATCTCTGGACGCTTATTTATCAAGGTAGACAATCCCTGGACGCCACCAATATAGTCAGGATATACATTAACACTATTGTACGGCGAAAATCTCTTTACGCTAATTTATTCAGACATACAATTTCCTGGACAGTAAAAATCTCTGAGCGCTAATTTATCAAGGCTTACAATCACTGGACGCCACCAATACAGTCATTATACATTAACACTATTGTACAACAAAAATCTTTGGATGCTAATTTTCTTCAGACATACAATTCCTGGACGCTACCATTGTACTGTAAAAATCTCTGGACGCTAAATCAACCAAGCTTACAATCCCTGGACGCTACTATTGTACTATAAAAATCTCTGGACGCTAATTTATCGAGGCTTACCATCCCCAAACGCTACCAGTACAGTCATTCAACACATTAACACCATTGTACGGTAAAAATCTCTGGACGCTAAATTAACACGGCTTACAATTCCTGGACGCTTCCAGCTAATATAGCAACCTAGTCATAATATACATTAATATCCTTGTAAGGGACTTATTTAACAGATTTAACATGTCTGGACGCTAAAGATAATATAATAAAATTCATTAAAGTCTTTTTACTCGTGCAAAAATCTCTGGACGCTAGACAATCAATATGTCGTTAATGGGAATCCCCTTTAACATATATAACTGCAATCAGGGAATCTAACAATAATTGCTGTACCCCACCCACAAAAATACAAGCAATCAAACGTAAACATAACGTTTTAAACTATGAGGGATTTCAGTGTCAACCCAATTTATTGGTGGTTATGGTTAACACAATAATAAAGTTATTGATAAACGCTTTCATGAGTGAATTTTGAACACAACGTAACTGTGATTCTATTAAAACTTTTATTTTTACTTTTTGTCGGGCGCAGACATCTTGAAGATCCGCAGTGAATATTTGTCGAATTTTGATTGGTTCATATATAACAAAGAACAAAAAGTTTAAAAAAGCGCGCAAAGATCGTATCAGTAAATTAAAAATATATTCGAAATTTAAACAGAAAAATTATCGATTTCTTCGTGATATAACTTGATAAAATCGTGTTCATTTGCATTTTACTATGTTACGCACTCGATTTGTACAATTTTGCCCATCCTGATTTATTTATTAAATTTTGGCTTTTTTTACCGGAAAGAGCAGAAAGATATATGATTCTTATCACTTAACACGCCTCCTAAAATATAAACTTCCTTTTAAACTATTTTTGTGACTAACAAATAATATTATGGATGGGGATAGTTCAACGACGACTCTAAAACATCAAAATCTTGGTAAATTTTACGTTACTTATTTATACACATATCTAAAATATAAATTGTGTGATACTGTATAGATGTACAACGACCTGCGAAATATGACCTTTGGACTAGTCTATTTGCTAAGGTTGAAACGGTATTTACCGTTATTTTTCTGATATATTATCGACAAATATATGAAAACTCACCTTAACTGTCAAGTTGACACAGTGGTCTAGTGGTTAACATGGTCTATACAAAAAAAACTTTACATGTTTTATTATATGGGTCGTGGGTTCGAATCCGCTGCTATACATTTTTTAAAAATATAATACAGTAATAAATGTTTTTTCATTACTTTGTAAATGATAAAATTATTTTTTATGTTTAGTAAACATTTTGTTTGTTTCAATCATATTAATTTCCGTCCGCCCTGGATACATTTTAACATTACTCGGATGACAATCGTGTTGAATTACAAAGTATTTTATCATTAATTTATGTTTTCAGTGTATCAAAATACAAAGGAAATCTATATATGTTAGTTATGGATATAAGACATATGCACGCACAATTTTTATTTATCAAAATTAAAAAAAATAGTCTAGGTGGGTGGGATTCGAACCTAAGCAAAAATATTGATTTACATTTGTAAGCAGTAGTTTACCCAACTGCGCCAATGAGGAAGATGTAAGTCGCACTTTCGAATATGTGTGTCTATTCTGATTGTTAAAAATACACCCCTTTTACCTGGATTATTTCATTACTAAAAGTACAGTTACGCCCGACTGATTGTGGTTTATCTATAAAGCTGGGTATTAAAATAAACGTTTGTTTTAATACCCAGTGTGAAGCTATATTTAGGTCATAGACTGGTCTACCCTGCACCCATCTAGACAAACTTTTTTGTGATCACATTGACTAAAACTTCCGTAATGAGAACCACTATAATGAAAATGCAACTAAAAGCTAGTTCTCTATCTATAGATGTGATATTATTAACATGACCATTTTATTATTTGAAATGCATATTGATCAATGACATGTGTATAAAGCTTATATGTGTGTTGTCTAAGCACTGATAAAGTGAAATAATAAGCCCACATTCCTCTGGCAATGCAGTTCATTTATGTCTGATGTTTGACTGATGTGTATGCTAAATAATGTTTGCTGTCTTTGTGTAAGTGATCTGTATGTTTGGTATATACTCTTAATCACACCCCCAACGCAACACCTAGATTTTTCGTCATTTCTCAACTATTTATAATGGGATTTGGTTAAACTTCGGATAATGATAGATACATATCTAACTGATGTTTCTATGATTGTTTTATCAAAATCGATTGATTGTAAGATAAAAATAATTTCAAGTAATGACTATCACTGCAAATTGAAAAGTCACACCAATACACCATGAAAAATATTACCAAGGTGGGTGTATAATTTACTAAACAGTTCATAACAATAAAAAAAAATAACACCATTCTGTCCCATGTTCATTAGTATCTAGTATGTCCTTCCATGTATTTTATGATATATTTTTTCTTCAGCACCATCGAGAGCACCTAATTTCTATCAATAGATCTGGGAAAAGGTCTCCGTTTCCCGAAAAACGGTCCGTTTCTGTCGTTTTTGCGGGGTTGGTGGTCGTCTCGTGTGTCGCCTGCACAGCTTGTCCCCGCAAATTCTAAATAATCTTGAATTCTGAAGCCTTTGGTGATAGCGGCAACTGTTGTATGTTGTGATTATGCAGAAATGCTTGTGTTGCATCACATGTGCCATATGAGCCGGAGTTCAATCTTGCAATATTTTGACATGGCGTCATTTTTGTGACTTTTCGTTTTGCAGTGATGCTCAAAATGTTGTTTTATTTTTATCTTGTAATGAACTGATTTGCATATAATTTCTAGGAGGCATGAAAAGAATATTAGTTCATTCACATTCCAAATTTGAACTATATCCAATGAATAATAGTGGAGAAATCATGAAAAATATAGGTGTTGCGTTGGGAGTGTGATTAAGTGTATATATAAGTTTATGATAGATTGGTTGATACTGATTGATATTTATTTATATATGTGACTGACCCTTGTTTGTATATATGCATGTATATATGATTCATCATACTGTATATGTTTGATTGTGTATGGGCCGGAGGCCTATTTAATGCAATAAAACTTTGAACTTTGAACTATGTCATATTAAATATACATGTAGTACTAGTCTGGTAATGCGTTCACTAACACTAAAGTGAATTGAACGTTATATGTAAGCAAATTATGACATAAAGTTGGACAAAACAAAATCCAAAGATAAGAGTACGATAACAGTTTACTGCAATACTGCACTGGTAAAGAGTGTGATAACTATTATTGTATATCCTATTTGCACTGTGTATGCATTTTTACCACCACATCTCCCACGCCCCCTATAGTTTAACTATGGTATACACCACAGCTAGACCCTCGACTCAATAACCATGATAACATAACCTCGGGTTTCAGTTATATATCACAGTATTGTCATTTGCCAATAATGAATAACCTTCCAGCATAGTGAGCTCTCATTGTTCAATAAGGACACACCCTAGACTAAATAAGATAACCTCATGTATCAGCTTTCTATCTCAAATATATTCAAAGATATACACAGTTAAGGGCTCTCAATTTGTCTTATAGTATTGTGTATTGTACAGTTTAGGTGACGTGTGTTTTTATTTGATTTGATGTCCTGTATTTAAACCTTGACATATTATTTATTTATTTATTCCAGGTTTGAGTGTTGGGATAGGATGTGCCCTATTTATATTGTACATCAGTCTAGCCGTTATTGTATACTGGCCACGTCGTCGGAGACATGTTACAAGCGAAATGAATGACTTACATGTAGCATCTTGAACGAAACAGTCATGGTGGTTATAACATGGAGCATTTGGAACGAGAACTAAACAACAAGCTGGCCTAGTTTGCTGCTTTTGAAAACATTCTGTTTTATTTAACCGATTAGATTTCTTTGATTCAGTTTAGGTCGGAAGAAGGACTACCGGTATTCGATGATCGAAGATTTTCAGCAAACTGTTTGGTGTGCGCAATACAATGTATGTCTTAGTGTTTCATTCATATCGGAACTGTTCAACTTCTCACACGTCAATTTTTTATAAAGAAGCGGGGGTTTCCATTTGACTCGGGAGTAGGGTTTTGACTCTTGAACATTTCCAAAAAGCAACATTTTGACCCTCAAGATTTTGGTTTGAAGTGTCATTCAGTGACCATTCAGATTCAAAAGATAGGGGAACCCATGAAGAAGTAAAATAGTTTGTTGATTAGGAAAGGAATTTATGAATACGATGACAGTTAACACGAACCCACCCTGAAAGTGTGTATATTACCTAACTGGCTAGCATCATAGCATCCACAAACATTACTTAATTATATTGTAAAATCATTAATTTTCGTGGGTGTTTAATTCCTCGGATTTCGGTCATGATGAAAATGATAATTTGGTGGTTTCTGCCATTCGTGGATTTAAAACATTGAAAGAAAAATATCTTATGTATTTTGAGGTGAATTATTCGAGGGGATTTAAATACACAATCTAGTTCATCCGCGAATTCAACGAAAGTCAATCCACTGCGAATATTGATAACTTTACAGTAACATATTCATAACATACATGTATAAGATTATAATATATTATAATATATATGCAGGAGTGTCTCTTATTTATAAATGTGTGTATAAATAGTTTTATTTGTGATATTGTGATACTTGTGTAGATTGTTTATGAATGTACATGTATATGGAATATGATATATAAGACAATAAAGATATAAACCTTTATTAATACGGCTACGGTAGTTAATTGTTTTCAGATAGCGGTACATACATGTAAATGTTACATTATATCAAAGAATATTCTAATGTAAATCCGTGATTATATGCAAAAAGTAGTCTACAGTAAACTGTCATATGAATAGCAAGCGGCTAAGACATGGCTATTTGACAACTCATATATAACAGTCCACGTAACAAAATATCACAAAACATCCCATGCCACTGCGCTTTCCAGTCTATGGGAATGCATGCTTAGTAAATTTCCATTTTTAAAATTAAACAATTCTCGTTCACCAGAGTATTCTTAAGCTTCATCTGTGATATCTGGGAACTTGACTAACTACTGGTGTATGAGGATAGATAAAACTGGCATATTTCTTTTCCTTATTAGTCGATATACGTAACAAAATATTTGCTATATTATTGAATAAAGGGCGATATGTACAGCGATAGGTCTTGATTTTGTTTAAGCCGATCTAGCGCTATATTATGTTCCTTTATCTAATGATAAAGTTCACCCAGTAATATTACGTTTTTCTCGTGTATACACGTATACCTATACGGAAAAGAACAACGGAAGTTTTATCTTGAACATCATTATGCACGAAACGCACGCACAACAAGCATGCATTTGTGTCACTGACGTGCAAAGTCGCGCATTTATTATTATTGATAGACGATTATCCATACAGTTAAATAGGCCTACTAGAGTTTTTGGAATAATTTTAAACATCATTAAAATATAAAAGAAAATTTATGAGCTACAGAATAACGCATTTTAGGAAACTTTTGTTATTCTAATGGCGGCCATTTTCAGTATCTTTCTGTAGCTGCGAAACTGTAACACAATTTTTTAGATCCATTGGTGAATTCAAACTCTGACCAAACCACGTGACCGTTGACTTAATGCGAAAATTCGCTATTAACATGAAAACACCTCGCACATTTCGACGGACGTTGCGTGAAACGTCACTACGTTTGCCTATCTGCACATCCCTGTTTCGTTTTGAATACCATGCTGCGTTTCAGAAATTTGTTTTTGCCACTCGTACAATACCAAAATAAGATTTACATATGTTAAATATGATCATATATGAATCAATGTATCAAATGTTACAAAAAAGCACATCCAGCTAGTTTGCTTGTCAGGCACACATAGTGTTGTCAAAGATATATTGAATGCACGCAGTAACATACAATTCATTGGCATTGTATGATGTGCATTGTCTTAGAACGATTAGCGGTTTTGCAAAATTGAAACAGGTTTCACCTTCCAATCGAATCGTATCCGATTAATCGTGTAATCTGGTCCAACACAACACAGGTTACATGTTTATGGTTGACAGCCAATGCAAGCCTCATTTATTTATATTTATTATTACTGTTATAGAAGGTCGTAAGTACAAAATCAATATTTTGAAAAAAAAACAAGAAAAAAAACTGTCTGAAAACTACTCTTTACTTATGGAAAAACACGCTTTTTAAACTTCTGCTAGGTCAACATGACCAGTTCCGATTTTCATGAAAATGGGCTCATAAGAAGCGCCATGAGATGCAGATGTCAAATATGCATGAGTCTCATAAGGTCGTGCTTACGACCTTCTAATTCTAAGCCAGCGATAAGTTATTCTTCGTAATAAAGGATTTTCTCATTGTCAGCATAAAATGAGTTGAAAATATGGTATATCCTGGTGTCTAGTGCGTCCGTGCTTCTTAAGGTGCGTCTAGACGGTAAATCTTGTTGTTTAAGTCGAAGATGTACACTTCTCAAGATGTACATCTTCCCTAACTACACAGTAATCATGACTTATAAACCACACGTTATTTCTCTACAAACACTTGTAAAAAAATGGAGTCGTACATCTCCCGAAAATGTGTGGTAGAAGTGTATTACTCGTTAAGTAGTACTACACGGTACATTTTGACTTATAGGTTAAGATGTATACACCAAGATTTACCGTGTAGGCGCACTTTTAACAGTTTCATTGACACATGCGCTCTCGTGCATTCGTAAATTCAACAAAATGTCTGCACCGTGTTCGGAAGAAAAAGTGTTGACTTAAGTAATAAAAGACAGTAGCAAAGACAAATGTTAATTAAATACGTAAAATCACAGTTGTTTTATGCCTAGGTCAGTGCTCTGAAACCTGTTAACTGGTGACCAATAAATCCGTGCCTCCGTAGCTTGTTTTAAATATTGGGCATCGATGTTGTGAAATGTTAGAGTCGTGTTTAAATTAAGTAAAGTTGGAGTAGGTCTTATCAAAAAGTGTTTTCAGTTTGATTGGTATACACTTACTAACACTCCCAACGCAACACCTATATTTTTCATGATGTCTCCATTGATATTCAATGGGTATAGTTCAAATTTTGAATCTTAATGAACTTATATTGTTTGCATGTCTTCTAGAATTTATATGCAAATCGGTTTATTAAAAGATAAAAAATAACCAAATAATGAGCATCCCTGCAAAACGAAAAGTCACAAAATTGATGACATGAAAAAATCTTGCAAGATGGAGCTCCAGCTCATATAGCACATGCAACACAAGTATTTCTGCATAATAACAACATACAACTTGTATAACATCTGCAACCTGGCTTGTCTCCTACGGCTTTCAAGAGATGCCCACTGCACTGGAGATCCTCTAATATCTTCGTGACACATCCAGGGGTCTTCGTTGAGTAGTCGTTGGTGACAAACCTTGCCGCACGCCTTTGTACTTGTTCCAGGGCTCTGATGTTGTTCTGTGTAGTGGGGTCCCAAACTGTAGCAGCATACTCCATTGTGGGCCTGGCCTGTTTATAGTGTTGTTTGTTATAATGTTTTTGCATTTATGTTTTACGCAATAAATATAGTGTATTTTATATATTCAAAGAATACTCTAGAACTAAGTATGATCTTTGACTTCTTTTCCTGCATATTTTTCGGTTCCAGGTCTATATCAAAATTTTTATAAACAAAATATTTACGATCAGAATGTAACAATCCGTGATATATTTAGTGGTGTTTAACCGCTTCAAACACTTCCGCCCGGCTTTATTAACGCAAATCAACTGTGACCGCGCTATCTGAGCTGGTGCCCGTTCCAGAATCGCGTTGCATGGCGGTACTGGCTAGGGTTTTTGGGTAAGTTTTCCCAGTGTTCCTTGTTGCTGGAGAGGATGAGAAATTCTAACCATGACAAACGATACTGAAAACGAAATTTTGTAAAGACGAAAGCTTAAATTAAGTTGGAAAATGAAGGAAAATTTATATTTTGTTTGTTTTTATAAAGAATATGCGTTCCAATTATTCAAGATGGCTACCACTTCATTACCTTCACCACGAACAAGGTCGACACAGAAAGAAATTTATTTTCTACTTTCACTTTCGCTTTAATCCTTGGGTCATTATAACGATTTCTCTCCAAAGAAGACTTTGTTCCACTAATATTTGATAATTTAGATGCATGTTCGGTGTATGACTATAACTTAAAGATCACTGTCAACTTGGACTGGGTCAGCTGATGGCCATCCACATAACAACTGTCAGTGTCAAATATTTATAAAACCACAGGGATCTGGTCCATTTATTGAGCATGATTTTATAGAGTTTCACACACATAAGTCATCAACCATTAAGTGCGCAGACAAATTTTACCCTTTAAAAGTATTTTAAAACTATCCTTAGACCTGGTCTGCTCAGCAACTGCCTGGTACAAGGCTGTATCGTCATCAAACTGCCACACCTTAGACCTGGTCTGCTCAGGGAGGTCATTTATGTTCCATAAGAAGAGTGTCAGCCCTATGACAGACTCTCTGTGGGTACTCTTAAATAACAACCCAACTATAAACCAAAAATGATAATTATCATCAGAGCTGTCATCAATAGAAGCGATAACGACTTATCAACACTTTTTTTGGCCGATAGATTATCAATTCACATTTTGAAATATCGATACATGAGAACATGGTTTGAACCACCCACAATCCTCATTTTTCCTGCACACCAGTGACCTTTCTTATTTTAATTGGTGGTTTACAAAAGATCAAAATTGGTCTAGTCGAAAATAACGGAAATTCTAACCAAACAACTTTCAAATTATATTTTCGAAAGCTGAATCTATAGTACCCAATTTATTCAACAGCTAAATGAACCATGACTGATGTGCCTGTTATGATGCATAGATCTATGATAAATTTATATAATTTTTGTCAATATATTGATGTATCATCGATACTTGTCTTCCAATATATCGGATTCCGGGAATCGCTGATATGTCTCAGATCAAATCAATGACAGCTCTAATTGTCATCTTATAAGTTATATATTAGTCTGTCACCTTATTGTTTAATAGTATATATGCAGGTACTTCACATTGTATTGTGTACGGTGACCTTGGCGTGTTAATCAATGACGTTGAGTATGGATGACCTTCAGGGCGATAATGTACAACATATTATAGCCAGTCTAGACGTTAGCGATGTGAAAACTGAAGTTGATGCAGCTGTTGGTATTAAATGTCTGTGTAAGTAGGTAATTTATAAACTTATTTATATAAGTCGGTAATTTTGTCGGTAATTTATAAACTTGTAAGTCAGTAATTTATAAACTTGTAAGTCCGTGATTTATAAATTATATTAACTTATAAGTCAGTAATTTATAAACTTATAAGTCGGTAATTTATAATAATGTTCAGTATTATATATAAATTGAAAAATTGAACATTTTATATGTGTACTAAAATTGTTTAATGACATAACTATATGAAGTGTGAAGTGTCACATTTGTAAGGACATTTAGTTCTGCAGAATGTATCAATATTTATGCCCCCCATCTTTGATGAGGGGGTATAATTATATTGCTTTGCACCTGTCTGTTGGTGGTATCAAATGGTTTCCGTTCAGTAACTCAAGAATGCTTTGTCGTAGGATCTATAAACTCTACATGGAGGTTGGCCATCAACAGTAGATGATCCCTATTGATTTTAAGGTCAGTAGGTCAAGGTCACTGTGACCTTTACCATTTCTGATTATTCAAATGGTTTCAAATTAATAACTCGAGAACACTTTGCCTTGGATCTTCAAACTTTACATGGAGGTTGGTCATCAACAGTAGATGACCCCTGTGACCTTCACCATTTCTGACTATTCAGATGGTTTCTGTTCAATAACTCAAGAACACTTTGCCCTAGGATCTTCAAACTTAACGTGGAGGTTGGCCATCAACAGTAGATGACCCCTATTGATTCTGAGGTCAGTATGTCAAAGGTCAAGGTCACTGTGACCTTTACCATTTCTGACTATTCAAATGGTTTCCATTCAATAACTCAAGAACACTTTGTCCTATCACATGACCCATATTGTTGTTGTTATTGTTGTTGTTGTAGGGAGTGGTGGAGATTCTCAGCTCGGAAGTTTTGAAGTTTTACCGGAATCGATCAAAGTGAAATCTCCGTCGTCCCCGGAAGATGGTTCCCTGCCGGAGATGGAAGACGGCGGAGAAGATCAGATACTGGGTAATGAACTAACGGTGGATCAGGAGGAACCAGGTATGTCAACATTTCCAGGATTTCCATTTGACTCGGGAGTAGGGGCTTTTGACCCTTGAAATCTCCAAAAAGCCACATTTTGACTCTCAAGATATTGGTTTGAAGGGTCATCTTCTCTTAAAATCATGCGTGTTTTGCCTATAAATTAAGTATAAATGGATAAAATCTAGTCAAATGTATCAAAATGACCCTTCACACTCAGAAACCAGTGGAACCCCTGATTTCTTGTCATGTCGTGTGACTAGCATTCTGTACACCTTCAGGGTTGTCAAAATTCCCAATTTATCCGGAATTTCAGATTTAACCATTCTAAAAGAGCTATAATTTCTGACCAAAATAAACACTATTTGATGAATATATCTCAAGAAATGGCATAGTTATGGTCAATTGAATTTGCTATGAAGGATTTTCTTTAATACAAACTGACTTGATATATTGAAACAATAAGGTTGAGGGTATGATTTCCAGCTCCACCTTGTCATACCCTTCCACGAAAAATTCCTCCACATAATTATGGAGATTGAGAAGCTGCTGGTGACGTGTGACAGGGTGAGTTAGTTTAGTCCGGAGAATTTGACGCGATCCTCGACCTTCTATTAGCATAATTTAACAGCTGATATCTTGACTATATTTATAATCCCGGTTGTATGTTTTCATAAGCGGGAGTATCACAAAGACGCTTGGGGTGTAATACCAACACAAATCTAAGGGATCAATATTTCACGATTTGCTTGCAAAAATTTATTAATTCAATGCTAGAACCTTGTAATATATTCTTACATAAAGGTCAGGATCAGGTCAAATTCTCTGTGCTATACTGGTTAGGATACAGAGTAGGGTGAATCAGTCACCATATATAACTAAAAAATCGTAGAAAAACGGCGTTAAACTGGAATAAACATCAATATGTATCAACATACATTACTGTGATTCCCTATTAGGGATATTTTGTAACCAGATCAATATGAACTTTTGTTCCAACTTGAATAAATATAAATATGTACTTTCATTAAAACTTGAAAAAAAGATAAATATGTACTTTCGTTAAAATTTGAAAAAACATAAATATGTACTGGCTGGCGACCACCAAATCCGGACGACCACCAACCCGGACAAACTCAAAAACGCTTTATCGCGGCCATTAATTTTGATCATATTTTGTCAATCAATTAGGCGCTTGATTTTCGTCAACACTACGAAGTAGCAACGACTGAAGTTAAATATTTTGCAAAGAATGTCGCATTTATTTTTGTCTGCACTCGCGAGGCTTGTTTACATTACGGGGAAGTCGAAAATCGTATGCGCAATACTTCTGCGCAGCCCCGAAATGTAAACTACGGTTCTTATGCTAAATATGAGGTAAGCCGATGCGATGTTTTGTTGAAAGTTAAACCAGGAAAATATAGCTTTAGTAAATCGGTGCAGTGTTTCAAAACATCACACAACGCCATTTTGTATCAAAACGACTGCTATGAAAAGTGGACGTTTAAAATTTTACCGCTATGTTTGGATCGATATTTTTCCAATATTCACGGGAGATAAGTCCTACAAATTTTGAACAAACCATTCATCAATTGGTGCTCTCCCTTGATGCATTATAAATTTATTTTGATATTTAATGCTACTTTCGTAATGAAAAACGCGACTACAAGGTGTCCGGATTGATGGTCCTGTTGGACTTAAAAATGAGGTGATGAAGTGACCCCTAGAACGGCCCTCAAAAATGCACTTGAGCTATTTTAAGAAGTAAACAAAATAACTCTTCAGTTCAGAGACGAACCTAGCTTCGTTCAGGTGAAATTTCAATGACTTGATTTACACATTTCTCGAGTTATCGTGAAATATATGCCAAAAGTGTCCGGATGGAGGACGCCTGCCAGTACTTTTGTTCAAACTTGAATAGATATAAATATGTACTTTTGTTCAAACTTGAAAAAAAAAAAATGTAGTTTTGTTAAAACTTGAAAAAAAACATAATTATGTACTTTTGTTCACACTTGAATAGATATAAATATGTACTTTTGTTCAAACTTGAAGAAACATAAATATGTACTTTCGTTCATTCTGTTTCAGAAGAAGAGAATTCTGTATTGCATTCAAACATCGGAGAAACTCATCACCATATGTTAAATGTAGCCGACCCAGGTAACACGATCATGTGTACCGCCGAGAACATCGTCTCTTCATCTAGTCTGACAGGGGACATAGCTTCACGTTTAGCCGGAGATATAACGTCACACCCGACACAAGATGTCTTACAACTATTACTTCCTTCCTCCGTCACTGAAGAGGTACCAACCAATCAGTATTCACTTGATAATCCGGAGTTTTGTAAAATTTGACGTCTAATTGATTTTTTTACCCAGAAATTTTGACCCCAGAAATGACTCATTTTTAGCTCAATATTAAAATACTGAGCACTTAAGTTTGGCAATAAAACATTATTTATAATCACTATTATTTAGTGATTTGTCATGTGTCTGTGTGTTACATAGAAACCTTTAATTCTACCCTAAAATGGGACCCCTGAAATTGATTATATTTTAGCTCTACACTTTATATTATTTTGCATTGAGCACTTTGTCCTGCTTATTTGTCATATATGTGTTTATATATATTTGTAGAATTCAGTGACTGCCAATGGTTGTTTACAGTCACTGAACCTGGATACAGTAACCATGTCAACGGGTGATCTTGTGACACAACCTGTCACACAAACTATACAAGCTATCACATTGGCTGATGGTAACACAGCGTTTATACAGCATGCTGGTTAGTACTCTAATGTAAAGTTGGTATTTTTCGCGGGCGTTAAATTTTCATTGATTTCGTAGTTGAAATCTACCACATAATTTAATCCCCACAATTAATTGCTCTCATAATTACAGAACAGGCTTTATCCTTCCACGTAAACTTTTTTTGAAATCCAGGAATTTACAACCCCACAAAATTGCGTTTTTACAAAAATCCATGAAATTTAATGCCTACAAAAAATAAGTGATTTAATCATTTTACAGTCATGACAAAAATGCCTGTGTGGCAAATCTTTAGTTGGGGTTTTGACCTCTAATCTCATACAACTTGACCTGTTAATTCTTGTTTGTTTCTAAGGTGGGTCAAAGTTCATGGAAGGTCAAACGATCACATTGGATGATGGTACCACTGCTGTTGTGCAAGCTTTGCCGGATAAATTGAACCTGATGTCCACGATGCAGGGATCCAGTATGGTTCGAGATGCTAACAACCCCCTACAGCTAGAGGACACAACGGCAAGGTTCCTGAATCACGTTGCTAAGGACAGTTTACAGGCCATCATTCTTGAAGATGGGACTACGGCGTATCTGGCCGCGCAGCAACCTCCGGGTGGGGGTCTGATTGATAATACACAATTAGAGACTACGACCTTGAGCTTAGATCAGCTGACGTCACCGACTCCAGGGATTCCAACCGTGGTATCTAATGGTTTAGTGGACGTTGACAACAAACATATACCTATAACCAGTCAATCACAGGTTCCGGTATGTATCACTCTGCTCTCTCTGTCTGTTTACATACCAAGGATGGTATTCAATATTGATCTTACTTGACTTCAGGATAAGGACAACCAATCAGACTACACCATATTAAACCCCAGGGCACCAGGGATGGTATTCAATATTGATCTTACTTGACTTCAGGATAAGGACAACCAATCAGACTACACCATATTAAACCCCAGGGCACCAGGGATGGTATTCAATATAATTGATCTTACTTGACTTCAGGATAAGGACAACCAATCAGACTACACCATATTAAACCCCAGGGCACCAGGGATGGTATTCAATATAATTGATCTTACTTGACTTCAGGATAAGGACAACCAATCAGACTACACCATATTAAACTCTTGGTCAGTAACAAGTATTCTCCAATTAAATGAGATCAACATTATAATAATAATAATAACGACTTTATTTATATTGGATGACATATTTGGTTCTAGACCAATTTTCAATATTGAATAGCCACTCCAGGACTGGGTTTAGTTTAAACCAATCTATTTACAGTTCAGGGGGCCTACATTTCCCGAATAACCGGGAAATCTGGATTTGCTACGCATTGTATTAAGAATGAACTTTGCTGCAGAAAATCAGTTATTTGATGAAGCAATAGTACAGTATTGACAAAGTTATTGTCATTTGAAATTTTAAGAATAGAACAATCTTTGAAACACAGTTTGGTCTAAGGATGTGTGCTAATGCACTAGAAATTGACTTGAGTCTGCTGTGTGGAAATAGTTTATTATACCCCCAGATACAAAGTATATGGGGGATATAATGGAGTCCTGCTTGAGGTCAGTCAGTTTGTTGGTTGGTTGGTCTGTGCATATTTGTCTGCGCTCTGTAACCATTAGTCAGATTTCAACGAAACTTTGCATGAGTTATCAGTACCAAAGTCTAGTTGTCCATATTGTCAATGCACCTTGGTCGGATCAATTTTAAGGGAGTTATTGCCCTTTGTTTTTATGACCCGGCATCTAGTGATTGTCCATCCTTCTTTTCGTCGGTCAGTCAGTGAGTCCCATTGAAATTGTTTACCAAAACTTTCAAGTTTTTGAAAATCAAATATTTTCAAAGGTCCATCAAGACGTTGCTTTCAAACTTGGCATACCTGTTTACTATCATAAACACCTTTCTATGTCAACTCCATGTAACACAACCAACATTTCAACATAATTATGGCCTCATATTGAATTAGCTAGTTATTATGGACCAGGGGTGGTATTCAATATTGATCTTATTTAATTGGAGAATAAGGATAGCCAATTACATCGCCTGTTACTGACCAAAAGTTTAATATGGTGTTTTCGATTGGTTGTCCTTATCCTTAAGTCAAGTTAGATCAATACTGAATACCACCCCAGGGGTCCGTTGCCTAAGCAAAGCGCTACCTAGTGCCTTTATTTAGTTACCTCCCGTTCAATTACACATAGAGGGTAAGGATTACCTCCCGTGGAAAGCGCTACGTAGGGCTCGTCCATGTTAACAGTCTCCAGGATTCCACCTGGGCATAAGCATTTATCGAACACAGTCTCAATTGAAGAAGTGTTCCACTACTGTGATTAATGTTGCTGGTGAGGAAATCAAATCTAACAAATCCATAATATATTTGGATGCTTTCTTAGACGAAACTTTGAATTTCAAAGAACATACTAAGAAAAAATGTTGTACGGCCATGTTGAACTTCTTACGCATTAAAAGTATCATGACATATCTCACTAGAGGTTACTGAAATTTTAATTCTATCACTTGTTATTTCCCACTTGGATTATTGCAATGTAATTTTGTACGGTATAGCCAATAGTGATTTGAGCAAAATGCAACATATACAAAACATGTGTGCCAAATTAGTTTTAAATCGCAGAAAATATGATAGTTTTAAAGATGCACTTTATGATTTACACTGGTTACCAATTAAAGCCAGAATTAACTTTAAACTTCTGTCTGTGATGTTCAATTGTTTTATTGGTAATGCACCACTCTATTTGACGGAACTGCTAACAAAAACTACCCCAAGACGATCGGGTTTGAGATCATCATGTTATGCTGACTTTAGCTACGTTGTTCCTTTTAACAAAAGAAAGACATTTAACGACCGTAGTTTCAAAACAGTTGGTCCAAAATTATGGAATTGTCTCACCTTAGACATAAGGCTGTCCGAGTCTTTAGAGGTTTTTAAGAAGAAGCTGAAAACACACTATTTTAGATACTTTTATACTTTGTTTTAAGATGTAACTGTCAATTCTGTGCAATAGGATTAATTGCTGGTTGTTTTACCTTTTATTGTCATGACTCATAATTAATTTTATGTTTTAGTTCGTAATATTGTTTTATGTATTGTCGTTTATAATCTGTTCAACATGTATTAGTGATATTTTACCACTGTTTTTAGCTCACCTGCCACAAAGTGGCAAAAAGAGTATATTAAGTCAGACAGGGAAGGCAGCACTCAACTTAACCAGCCGAGCACAGAAAACATCAAAAACACACAAAGCACAATGCCCAACTAAACAAGCGCAGATCCGCCCAAGTCCAAGCTGTCGAAAAGTATAATAAATTATAACTAGCTGAATGACCCAGTAGAAAAGATACAGCAACCAAAAGGCGGAATGCCTACGCTGAATGACCTAGTAACAACAGTAAAACTGCTGAACTACATAGTTATAGCAGCCTTTAGTCTCAAAGTTAAATAACAGTATTAAAACGTTGAAAGGCCCGTATAGTGGAATGACCTACTAACAAGCTGAATGACCCAGTTTCCACAGCAAAAGGACTATATTGCCCCGCTTTAGCTGTAAGAAATCTTAAAACGAAGAAGTGCCCAACACACTACCGACCAAGAAAATTAAACGCCCCTAGTCTCATTATTAAAAACTGAATAAAAAAGATTCAGCAAACAAAAGGCAGAAAGCCCACGCTGAATGACCTAGTAACAACAGTAAAACTGCTGAACTACATAGTTTTAGCAGCCTACAGTCTAAAAGTTAAGTAACAGTATTAAAACGTTGAAAGGCCCGATTACAGCAACAAAAAATCTGAAAACCTTAAAACGAGTGACCCAGTTTCATTAAGTAAAATGACGTAATTGAACAAATCGAGATATGACGTACTGAATTGCAAGCAATACAGAAGTCCCCCACCGGTGTAAAGCCATTGTCAATATGTATGTTGCCATATCAACAAACCAATAGTCCCCTCCGGTCAAAAACCGGTAGGGGACTTAAAACTACAATAAATGACCTCAGGGGACAGAACACTACATCCATAACTCCACAGCTGTACATAGACTCATGAACGAACCCGGTAGGATGCGAACCGCTGGGACGAAATAGTAAGAGGACAACCGGCAAATACGAATAAATAGTTAACTCCTAGCTCCTATTGGCCCCGGTCAAAAAATTAAATACTGAGAAATTATGGCATATTATCGATTATTTAAAAATGAAAAACTCGATTATAAACGGAATTGGCGTTTAAATCCAGATACAAACCCATATTATAATAAGGTGAGCTTTTGTGATTGTTTTTTGTCCGTCTGTCTGTCCGTCCGTTAGCTTTTTCACCGTTAACACTCTAGCACTCTCAATTTTACTTTGATCTTCATCAAACTTGGTCAGTAGTTGTATCTCAATGAAATATAGGTCAAGTTTGAAGTTGGGTCATGTGGGGTCAAAAACTAGGTCAAGAGGTAAAATAATAGGAAACCATGTTAACACTCTGGAGGCCACATTTTTGCTCTGATCTTCATCAAACTTGGTTAGTAGTTGTATCTCAATGAAATCTAGGTCAAGTTTGAAGTTGGGTCATGTGGGGTCAAAAACTAGGTCAATAGGTCAAATAATAGGAAAACCTTGTTAACACTCTGGAGGTCACATTTTTGCTTTAATCTTCATGAAGTTAAATCCAAATGTTTATCTTGGTGACCCTAAGGTCAATTTCAAAGTTGTGTCATGTGGGGTCAAAAACTAGGTCAAAAGGTCAAATAATAGGAAAACCTTGTTAACACTCTGGAGGTCACATTTTTGCTTTAATCTTCATGAAGTTAAATCCAAATGTTTATCTTGGTGACCCTAAGGTCAATTTCAAAGTTGTGTCATGTGGGGTCAAAAACTAGGTCAAAAGGTCAAATAATAGGAAAACCTTGTTAACAATCTGGAGACCACATTTTTGCTTTTTGGGGTAAAAAACTAGGTCAATATGTCAAATAATAGCAAAACCTTTTTAACACTCTGGAGGCCTCAGTTTTGCTTTAACCTTCATCAAGTAAAGTCAATATGTTTATCTTGATGACCTTAAGGTCAAGTTCAAAGGCGATGTTTAGCAGGTGAGCGCCCCAGGATCTATGATCCTCTTGTATATTATATGTATGATTGTACAACACCATTGAATATGTAAATTGTATAAAAATAGGCGTTTAATCAAATTAACAAGTTTCAAGTTTCAGTCTTGTTTAAGGTTGCTTGTGTACAACTTGGTAATGTTTTATCAAAGCATAAAATTTTCCACAGTATTTTTTTATAAAACCTCCAAACTTGGGACAGATATGGTTTGTAAGAGTTCATTAATTGATTCAGTATGAATATTACATATTTATTTGTCGTACCGTAATGTGTTGTTGTTTAAGAATTGTCAAGAATTTAAATTTGAACGTAATTTTACTATTTCTGTGTGCTTTGATATCTTTATTTTTCTATTACAGGTGACAGGTATACAGAATACACAGGCGGCTGCTGTTGTTGTAAGATATTTGGTATTTTATATTTAAAAGATAATATAAAGTCAGACAGGGAAGGCTGCACTCTACCTAACCCGCCGAGCACAGAAAACATTAAAAACATAAAAGGCACAATGCCCAACCTAACCGAACAGAGCACAGAAAACTTAAAATACATAAAAGGCACAATGCCCAACTCAACAAGTAAAGATCCGCCAAAGTGCAACCCTCTACTCCATTGACATGTCAATCATATGTCATTGATAGGAGCAATATTGATGTATCCCTGACGTATTTAGTGCATCGATTATCAATTCACATTTTGAAATATGGATAAATGATTGGAACCACCGAAAATACTCATTTTTCCTGCACAAAAAACTTTTGGTACCCATTTGTCAAAACGGGTCAAGTCAAAACTCAAACTGAAGCGGCAAGTTTCAAAATCAGAAATTAATTTCGATTATATTAGGCCATATTTTACGTAGTATCCATGCAAAAGCATAGAAACTTACCACACTTGTTAGGTATTTTTAATGAGGTGGTCTATTGTTGATGTTATATACTGTAGTTGGTACATTGATGTTTCAGTTACCGAACTACACGACAGAGAAAGTTGGCCCGTTCCTGGAGAAGGCTTATAAATGTAGCTTTGATGGATGTGGTAAATATTACACCACACTGCATCATTTAAGGGTAAGATTTATAATTATACCTCCCATCTTTGATGAGGGGGTAAATATTACACCACACTGCATCATTTAAGGGTAAGATTTATAATTATACGATATAATATATATATATATGAGGGGGTATATATTGCTTTCCACATGTCGGTCGGTCTTGTCTGTCAGTAGACGAAAGGGTTTCCGTTCAACTCCTCAAGAATGCTTTGCCCTAGGATCTTCAAACTTTACATGGAGGTTGGTCATCAGCAGTAGATGACTCCTTTCGAGGTCAGAAGGTCAAAGGTTTCGGTCACTCAATTTGAGATTTTTAAAATTTCTTTAGAAAAAGTTTGACAAAGATAATAGAAAGTCTGACAGGGAAGGTAGCACTCAAGTTAACAAGCTGAGCACTGAAAAAGTTAATGACCTGAATGAGAAAGTGAACTGCCCAAGTCATAGAAGAAGCTTTGTTAATAGTGTAGATTGTTTTTATTTTCTATGTCACCAGAATAATCCTGCAATCCGGATTACTGAACTAGAAGGAATGAACTTTTATGCATAAAATAAAAGTTATTTGTGGAAAAACTACCAATTACCGACTGGGCTATGATCTTTTGAAGTTTCATATCTTTTGGTGTAGGGAATTTTTCAATTGGCACCCGAACCAGACTTGCGACTTATATTCAGGATCGGGCATTGTGCCTCAGTTGAACCCCTGCTATGTATCGGTGCTATACACCACTGCACATTAAAGAACCAGGCTGTTTTTTCAAAATAAGAGCTAGGCGCACTGCTGCAGCTCTGGACTTGCCTGTATCTAATGTCTTTTTCTCCCTTTGGAGGCTTTCTCTCAGTCTGTCCCTCTGGTCAGATCATGCTGTATCTGCACTTTTAGAGGATGCACCTGTGTCCTTGTGGCTGCAATACTATCATGTAAAGTGCCTTTGAACGTGTGTTTGCATGAAAAGGGCGCTATATAAATCTGGTATATTTATTATTTTCAGGTTCACGAGAGGTCACATACTGGTGATCGTCCGTTTAAGTGTGAGTTCGAACATTGTGGTAAAGCGTTTGCGACAGGGTACGGTCTAAAATCTCACACTCGGGTTCATACGGGCGAGAAGCCGTATAAATGTATGGAAGATGGATGTGATAAAGCATTTAAAACATCCGGAGATTTACAGAAACATGTACGGACACATACTGGTATGTCCCTTGGTATAATTAATATATGTTCAGGGGTCCTATATTTCCAGAATAATCCGTTGTCTTTTGCCTTTAAGAGGTCATTGGCCTATTAGGTAGGAATAAAACAAATTGACCACAAACTACAACAGTCTCAGTCGAACGCAATTGTTTTTAGCTCACCTGTCACAAAGTGACAGAGTGAGCTTTTGTGATCACTCTTCGTCTGTTGTCCGTCCGCCAACAATTGGCTTGTGTAGACACTAGAGGTCACAATTTTAAACTAATCTTTATAAAACTTGGTCACAGTGATCATCTCAACAAAATCTAGGCCAAGTTCGATATTCGGTCATCTTGGGTCAAAAACTAGGTCACTAGGTCAAATCATAGAAAAACCTTGTGTAATCACTAGAGGTCACAATTTTGACTTAATCTTTATGAAACTTGGTCGCAATGATCATCCTAACAAAATCTAGGTCAATTTCGATATTGGGTCATCCGGGGGAAAAAAACTAGGTCACAAGGTCAAATCATAGAAAAACCTTGTGTAGTCACTAGCGGTCTAAATTTTGACCTAATCTTTATGAAACTTGGTCACAATGATCATCTGAACAAAATCTAGGTCAAGTTCGATATTGGGTCATCCGGGGTAAAAAACTAGGTCACAAGGTCAAATCATAGAAAAACCTTGTGTAGTCACTAGAGGTCACAATTTTGGTCTAATCTTTATGAAACTCGATCACAATGATCATTTCAATAAAATCTAGGTCAAGTTAGATAATGGGTTATCCGGGGTCAAAAAGTAGGTCACAAGGTCAAATTATAGAAAAACCTTGTGTAGTCACTACAGGTCACAGTTTTAGCATAATCTTTACAAAACTTGGTCACAATGATCAACACATCAAAATCTAGGTCCAGCTCGATATTGGGTTATCCGGGGGTCAAAAACTAGGTCACAAGGTCAAATCATAGAAAAACCTTGTGTAGTCACTAGAGGTCACAGTTTTGGCCTGATCTTTATGAAACTTTGTCACAACGATCATCTTAACAAAATCTAGGTCAAGTTCGATATTGGTTTATCTGGGGTCAGAAACTAGGTCATTAGGTCAAATCATATAAAAACTTTTGTGTAGTCACTAGGGGTCACAATATTGGCCTAATCTGTATAAAACTTGGTCACAATGATCATCTCAACAAAATCTAGGTCAAGTTCGACAGGTGAGCGACCTAGGGCCCTTTGGGCCCTCTTGTATTATCTTGTAATGTTTTTCTTGGGCATAAATTTTTTGCTTAATTTGTGGTTGAACTTGACTATGAACTCCAATCACCTTGATTAATCTTCCTCTCAGGGACAGAACATGTGTAAGAGTGACTCTCCTTCAAAATTTTGTTAGGAAAAATTTGCGACTTCATGAAATATTTGAATTTTTACTAAATTGCACTTTTTGAATGCCCACAAATGATGTGACTTTGCTTTATTTGATAATAATAACAAATTTATTTTTTGTGGATTACATATTTGATACTTATAGGTGAAAGACCATTCAAGTGTCCATTTGAAGGTTGTACACGATCGTTTACCACGTCAAATATACGTAAAGTACATATTAGAACGCATACTGGGGAACGACCATATATATGTCCGGAGGAGGGATGTGGTCGAGCATTCGCTTCGGCTACAAACTACAAAAACCATGTTCGTATACATACAGGTAATATGAACTCTGAGTCTTTTATCTTTGATATTGATTTTTAGCTTGACTTTTCGAAGAAAATAAGTCAAGCTATTGCCGTGACAAGATCGTCTGCGTGTTGCGTTGGTTAAGTTTATTGTCAGAGTCAATTTCTCAAAAACCATCAAAGGTATCAACTTGAAACTCCATATAGTTATTCACCATCACTAGGGGAGTCCATACTGACAAGGCTGGTAACTCTGTGACCAATATTTACGGAGAATTTGCTCTTGTTACTCTTAGAATTTTTATTCACGGATGAGCAAGGGTACTATCACGTATAAAGTCAAGGGTCCAGCACTCATAGGCGGTGCTCTAACTTGTTATCACACGACTTTCCTTGTATTCCGGGTTAGTATAACTTTCTTTCCTCTGGTAAAGATTTGCACCCGTTGAAAGGTTGATTAGTAGGTGGGTCTGTTGGTCTCTAAATCAATGGTTTCTGATCGATACCTCAAGAACGGTTTGGCTTAGGACCTTGTTGGTAAACATGAAATGTGAGGTCAATCTTACACCTTGGAAAATAAAACAAACAGAAATTGATTGCTGAACACGGCAATTTATAAAGCTTAAAACTTAATTGCAATATCGCAAGTAAACCGGGCGTAATGACATTGAAAGTGTTCACTTAGTGTTGATTAATTGCGAACATACATACATTTTCATAAGTCCCATATTGCTATCATAGTCACTAATTAATAATTAATTAAACAAGTCCGACAATTTAGAACTGACAATACGCTATGTTATTACTTTTCACCTACGCAAAATCAAATCAACGCTTCCGATATTCAGGAATTTTCTCAACACAGTGTGTTCGCATGCTTAGTTATTTAAAATGTTTCATATTGTTGGGGCGCACAGGGAAACTCTTTGGTATACAGAGTCTTAAAAGAAGTCAGACGTATTATAAGACTATTTAAACCTTCTGTCCATGATTTGTTTATGATCCCCACCGGTATAACATATAAGGTCGTGTGCTTCTGTTCTTCCAAATTTGATGATTTATAAACGATTTATGGGATTTTCAAATTACACAGTAAGCTTATTTTGTTTTATTCATAATCGCTTGTTGCGTTTTGACTGTTACTTTTAATGGTTTGTTCGATGGCTGAGTTGACTATCATTAGAAAATGTACACATCAAATACTTTTTCGGCAAACATTTACACATTTTGCAAACAAAATCTTTAAACTATATTTTGTAATTTATGTAAGTCGTAGCCTTATTGTCGTATTTTACCGCATTTTGCTAAACCGACATACTTCTTGCAAAGTCATTGGGTCAACGTTGGTTTATTTCTTGTTGCTTTATCATGTATTGTCTCCCTTTGAAAATTTTGTATATTTACAAGGTGAATATTTCGCTGGGTTTAGATTTCGCGCTATCGATGTTGACCGCGTATATAGTGATGATGTATACCCGCTATACAGTATTATAGATTGATTTCATGGTTCAGCACATTCATGAAATTCATGAAATTAAATCCACCCAAGATCAGAATGATTTAACAGTTATTATTCAGTAAGTGTTTTATCTCTGTTATTCGCGAATAGATTTTCTCACTGTTTGTGTATTTTATTATTACAGGAGAGAAACCCTATGTGTGTACAGTGATGGGTTGTGGGAAGAGATTTACAGAATACTCGAGTTTATACAAACATCATGTGGTACATACTCACGCTAAACCCTACACATGTTCTCGTTGTGGTAAAACATATCGACAAACATCCACGCTGGCTATGCATAAACGTACGACACACGGTGAAGATGTGACTGCTGCTAGTGAAGCATTACTGTTCCAAGAACAAAACCAAGGTATTATATACTGTACAGTGCAACATCTCGTGAGCAGCCCTCTAAAAAATCCTGGTTGTTAGATTTCTGGCGGGCGGGTGGACGTCAACAATTGGTTTCCGTTGGATAACTTTAGTTAGTAATGAGATATCATAATGAAACTTGCTGTGTAGGTAGCTTGTGTGAAGACCCCGCTTTGGATTGAAAGTGGGGCTGGTGGGGTCAAGGTCAAGGTCACCGTTACTAAAAATAGAAAAATGATTTCCGCTCAATAACTTAAGTTAGGAATGAGATATCATTATGAAACTTGCTGTGTACGTAGCTTTTGTGAAGACCTTGCTTGGGATTGAAAGTGGGGCTGGTGGGGTCAAGGTCAAGGTCACCATTACTAAAAATATAAAAAAACGGTTTCTGCTCAATAACTTAAGTTAGGAATGAAATATCATAATGAAACTTGCTGTGTAGGTAGCTTGTGTGAAGACCCCACTTGGGATTGAAAGTGGGGATGGTGGGGTCAAGGTCAAGGTCACCATTACTAAAAATATAAAAAATGGTTTTTTCTCAATAACTTAAGTTAGGAATGAGATATCATAATGAAACTTGCTGTGTAGGTAGCTTGTGTGAAGACCCCGCTTGGGATTGAAAGTGGGGCTAGTGGGGTCAAGGTCACCGTTACTAAAAATAGAAAAATGATTTCCGCTCAATAACTTAAGTTAGGAATGAGATATCATAATGAAACTTGCTGTGTAGGTAGCTTGTGTGAAGACCCTGCTTGGGATTGAAAGTGGGGCTGGTGGGGTCAAGGTCAACGTTACTAAAAAAAGAACAATGGTTTCCCTTAATAACTTAAGTTAGGGATGAGATATCATATTGAAACTTGCTGTATAAGTAGCTTGTGTGAAGACTCCTGCTTGGGATTGAAAGTGGGGCCAATGGGGTCAAGGTCACCATTACTACAGTTATTTTCTGCTCAATAACTTAGGTTAGGAATGAGATATCTTAATGAAACTTGCTGTGTAGGTAGCTTTTGTGAAGATGCAGCTTGGGATTGAAAGTGGGACCAGTCAGTGGGGTCAAGGTCACATGGGACCAGTCAGTGAGATCAAGGTCACTGATACTAAAAATAAAAAACAGGTATTTTCATCTGAATGAAACTTGCTTTATAAGTAGTTTTGTGAAGATGCAGCTTTGGATTGAAAGTGGGGACAGTCAGTGGGGTCAAGGTCACTGTAACTAAAATAGGAAAAACAGTTTCAGCTCAATAACTTCCACAGCCATTTCTCAGTACCTACCAGTTAGAATTTCATGAAATTTTTAATGAACATCAACAAAGTGACTGCGATGTTGCCCGTCAAGATTCTTTTGATCGGTCAATTCACTTTAGAGTTATTGCCGCTGATTTAACAGCACCATTTCAAACTTCTGCACATTCACTTAACCTTTGAAAACCTGGTCTTCGTCGCCATGCGGCGTTCTTGTTGGATAATCTGATCGAGGAAAAAAATGACTAAGGAATTATGTAAATGCTCCACAGAGACTATAGATCTAGACTCTGGCTGCCAGGCAACACCACACAGGAGACCAGGTGAACAAATACTTAGAAAGAGTGTTTTCCGATCTCGGAGATGGGTTGCACAGATATGCCCTATAAATCTAGTTATTATAGTTTTACACTCGTCTTTTATTTGCTATTTATATTTCAATTCAACATATTCACAAGTTGGCGCGCTTTGCCGTGCGACGACGTCGTGTTAACGTGCGATGACGTCACCGTATTGTTTTTTTTCTGTTGGATTGAATAAGATGTGTATTTTTTCAATAATTTTCATGGTTTGATTCAGGCTTATATGCCGAAACATTAAAAAAGTGGAACTGTATTTTATATTTCATATTGTAAAAAATTAATTAAACCAGATTGGTTCTCAAATCTTGAGCAACATCTTGCCTCTACCGGAAGTGGGACATGAAATTCAGTCTACTGAATCATTATTCTACATCCGGTCTGTCAGAAAATAAAATAAACCATAGCCAATGCAACTACAACAACAATCGCGTGTATTTCGCATGTAATCGTTAATGGGAATTTTCCCGGCCGCATAAATCCCCTATAAATTTAACCTCTGTAGAGCGACAACCTCTAAATAACGACCAGTAGTTGCCAAAGGGTGCTGCTCTACAGAGGTTGTACTGTATACTCTAATATGATTTATGTGTAACTGGATTCAAAGTAAGTACAAGGTTCGCACAGGTCTTGAAAAAAAACTTACTTAAACTTCAATTTGAAACGGCCAAAAAGTCCTTGAAAAGTACTTAATATAGCAGCACTAAAGGGTATAGGGTTAACATCTCGGCACTATAGGGGATAGGGTTAATATCTTGGCACTATAGGGGATAGGGTTAATATCTCGACACTATAGGGGATAGGGTTAATATCTTGGCACTATAGGGGATAGGGTTTATATCTCGGCACTATAGGGAATAGGGTTAACATCTCGGCACTATAGGGGATAGGGTTTATATCTCGGCACTATAGGGAATAGGGTTAACATCTCGGCACTATAGGGGATAGGGTTAATATCTCTGCACTATAGGGGAACATGTTAATATCTTGGCACTATAGGGGATAGGGTTAATATCTCCGCACTATAGGGGAACATGTTAATATCTCAGCACTATAGGGGATAGGGTTAACATCTCGGCACTATAGGGGATAGGGTTAACATCTCGGCACTATAGGGGATAGGGTTAACATCTCGGCACTATAGGGGATAGGGTTAACATCTCGACACTATAGGGGATAGGGTTAACATCTCGGCACTATAGGGGATAGGGTTAACATCTCGGCACTATAGGGGAACATGTTAATATCTCGGCACTATAGGGGATAGGGTTAATATCTCCGCACTATAGGTGAACATGTTAATATCTCGGCACTATAGGGGATAGGGTTAATATCTCGGCACTATAGGGGATAGGGTTAACATCTCAGCACTATAGGGGATAGGGTTAACATCTCGGCACTATAGGGGAACATGTTAATATCTCGGCACTATAGGGGATAGGGTTAATATCTCCGCACTATAGGTGAACATGTTAATATCTCGGCACTATAGGGGATTGGGTTAATATCTCGGCACTATAGGGGATAGGGTTAATATCTCAGCACTATAGGGGATAGGGTTAACATCTCGGCACTATAGGGGATAGGGTTAATATCTCCGCACTATAGGTGAACATGTTAATATCTCGGCACTATAGGGGATTGGGTTAATATCTCGGCACTATAGGGGATAGGGTTAATATCTCAGCACTATAGGGGATAGGGTTAACATCTCGGCACTATAGGGGATAGGGTTTATATCTCCGCACTATAGGGTATAGGGTTAACATCTCAGCACTATAGGGATTAGGGTTAACATCTCAGCACTATAGGGGAACATGTTAATATCTCGGCACTATAGGGGATAGGGTTAACATCTCGGCACTATAGGGAATAGGGTTAATATCTCGGCACTATAGGGGATAGGGTTAATATCTCAGCACTATAGGGGATAGGGTTAACATCTCAGCACTATAGGGGATAGAGTTAATATCTTGGCACTATAGGGGATAGGGTTTATATCTCGGCACTATAGGGAATAGGGTTTATATCTCGACACTATAGGGGATAGGGTTAATATCTCAGCACTATAGGGGAACATGTTAATATCTCGGCACTATAGGGGATAGGGTTAATATCTCGGCACTATAGGGGATAGGGTTAACATCTCAGCACTATAGGGGATTGGGTTAATATCTTGGCACTATAGGGGATAGGGTTAATATCTCCACACTATAGGGGATAGGGTTAACATCTCAGCACTATAGGGGATAGGGTTAATATCTCCGCACTATAGGGGATAGGGTTAATATCTTGGCACTATAGGGGATAGGGTTAATATCTCCGCACTATAGGGCATAACAAAATACATAATCGAATGTATAATTATGAATTATTTTCACAGCAGATGGACTTGAGCCACCTGGAAAACGTATACGGCTCGGAATGATAAATCAACCAGAGATTAACACTGATGAAGGGGAGGGAACTCTGATCATCAACTCTACAGATACCTCACAACAGGTATATAGAATATATTTATGTCATTCAGGGGTCCTACAATTCCAGAATAATCTAGAAAATCTGAAATCCGGATTTGCTGCACTAGGAAGATTTAACTTTTCTGCAGAAAATAAAAGTAATTTGAAGACAAATTCTTAGTTACACCGGTATAAAAAAAGTTATGGTCATTTGAAGTTTGTAAAGCTGAAATAATAAACAATAAAACAACCTAGTTAAGGTGTGGGGATGTGTGCTAATGGCACCTGAAACAGACTTGCGACTCGTTTTCAGGATTCGGTATAATGGCTCACACAGACGTTAACTTAATTGATATTTCTATCTATAGAATAAAGAGAGTTGGATGCATTAAATCATGATTTTTTGCAAATTAATTAACAAAGCTTTGTATGAATGTGGGAGACTATTTATATTGTGTACACTCCCTCGTTTTGGGTGTATTGGACTTTATAACCTTTTACTTCATAGGCTCATAATTATGCCCCCCCCCCTCCCCATCTTTTATGAGGGGTATATTGCTTTACATGTGTCAGTCTGTTGGTTGGTCGTTAGACCAAATGGTTTCCTTTCCATAACTCAAGAATGCATTTCCCTAGGATCCTCAAACTTTACATGGAGGATGATCATCAACAGTAGGTGGCCCCTATTGATTTTGAGGTCAGTAGGTCAAAGATCAAGGTCTTTGTGACCTTAACTATTTTTAGCTCACTATTCGTAGAATAAGGGGAGCAATTGCTGTCACCCGAGCGTCGGCGTAACACTTTTGTTAAAGTTAAGGTACAGGTTTTTTAACCTCTTATATTCTCCAAGTCCTTTGCGATATTGCTTTCATACTTTGCATGATTGTTTGCCATCATGACCCATAACCCATATGCAGGAGTAGGTAACTCTATTAAGCATTTGTTGAAATTATGCCCCCTTTTTCTACTTAGTGCAAATAGTGCAAATGTTAAAGTTTAGGTACGGGTTTTTAACCTCTTATATCTTCATAGTGCATTGACATATTGCTTTCATACTTTTCATACTTGTTCACCATCATGACCCAAACCCATAAACAGGGGTAGGTAACTCTAAAGTGCAGTCACATATTGCTTTGCATACTTGTTACTTTATCGAGCATTTTTGTCGAGCCCGCTTGTTGTCGAGCCCGCTTGCAGTGAGCGAGACTTTGTCGCCACTTTTGGTGTATGTGCGTCCGTCTGTGCGTCCGTCCGATTTTGTCCGGACCATAACTTTGTCATGCTTTGACCAATGTTGCTTATATTTAGCATGAATGTTCACCTCCATGAGGAGAAGTGTCATGCCCAACCCCCAGGTTCCTATCTCAAAGGTCAAGGTCACAGTTGGAGGTCAAAGGTCAAATTGAAGCTTGTCCGAACCATAACTTTGTCATGCTTTGACCAATGTTGCTTATATTTGGCATGAATGTTCACCTCCATGAGGAGGAGTGTCATGCCCAACCCCAAGGTTCCTATCTCAAAGTTCAAGGTCACAGTTGAAGGTCAAAGATCAAATTGAAGGCTAATTTAAGTTGTAGCCATTTTTCAACGTGCGCCGAGGCTCGACATAATTTGCCGAGGGCACGAATTTCTAGTGTTGAAATTATGCCCCCTTTTAGACTTGGAAATGCAAATGTTACAGTTAAGGTACAGGTTTTTAACCTCTAATATCTTCAAAGCGCATTGACATATTGCTTTGATACTTTGCATACTTGTTCACCATCATGACCCCAAACCACAAACAGGGGTAGGTAACTCTATCATGCATTTTGGTGAAATTATGCCCCCTTTTTCAACTTAGTGCAAATGTTCAAGTTTAGGTACAGGTTTTTCACCTCAAATATTTCCAAAGTGCATTCACATAATGCTATGCATACTTGTTCTCCATCATGACCCCAACCCCCACACAGGGGTGGGTAACTCTATCAAGTATTTTGTTGAAATTATGCCCCCTTTGGGACTTGGAAATGCAAATGTTAAAGTTTAGGTACAGGTTTTTAACCCCTATATTTTCAAAGGAAATTGATATATTGCTTTGATACTTTGCATACTTGTTCACCATCATGACCTCAACCTCTACACAGGAGAAGATAACTATATAGCATTTTTGTTGAAATTATGCCCCCTTTTGAACTAAGAAATGCTTATTTGTTTACCTTCATGACCACACATGAGTAGGTGACTGTCCCCTTTTTCGACTTAGAAGCCCCAACCTCTACACAGCAGAGGGTAATGCTGCTGTTATGAAGCATTTTGTTTTGAATATATAGTGGAGTGCGCTGTTCGTGGACAGCTCTTGTTGACTATTGGGCTGCCATGGGGCCATACATGTTTTACAAATGTCTCTTGTTGTTTTGAGAAAATATAGTTGTTGATTGATGCACAAAACATATTTTCATGGATTATATCTCCCACATAGAGTGGTACCAACTGGTTGCATAGAGTGGTACCAACTGGTTGCATAGAGTGGTACCGACTGGTTACATAGAGTGGTACCGACTGGTTGCATAGAGTGGTACCCACTGGTTACATAGAGTGGTACCCACTGGTTACATAGATTGGTACTGACTGGTTGCATAGAGTGGTACCCACTGGTTGCATAGAGTGGTACCCACTGGTTGCATAGAGTGGTACCCACTGGTTACATAGAGTGGTACCGACTGGTTGCATAGAGTGGTACCCAATGGTTACATAGAGTGGTACCGACTGGTTACATAGATTGGTACTGACTGGTTGCATAGAGTGGTACCGACTGGTTGCATAAAGTGGTACCGACTGGTTACATAGAGTGGTACCCACTGGTTACATAGAGTGGTACCGACTGGTTACATAGAGTGGTACCCACTGGTTACATAGAGTGGTACCCACTGGTTACATAGAGTGGTACCCACTGGTTGCATAGAGTGGTACCGACTGGTTGCATAGAGTGGTACCCACTGGTTGCATAGAGTGGTACCGACTGGTTGCATAGAGTGGTACCCACTGGTTACATAGAGTGGTACCCACTGGTTACATAGAGTGGTACCCACTGGTTACTAGTATCTCGATGGACGTCTGTTTGTCACAAAGTTTGTCTGCGCTTGTTTTGGTGGTCTGTCAGTGGTCTGATTCCATTGAAACTTAATATGAATATTTGGTACCAAGGCTAGATGTGCGTATTGACAGGAATTTTAGGTTGTTAGATTATTGTTGAAGTTAAGGCCTTTCATGTTAGACATTTCTTTTTGTGACAAAAAAGATAATAAAAACTCCAACAAGGAAGGTAGTACTCAACGGAAACAGCCGAGCACAGAAATCAGAAATAATACAGACCACAATCACAAGACACAATGCCCAACACACAACTGAACGAGAAAATGACACCAAATTTCTAGTTTCAGCTGTCCAAAGGCTTAAAGTCCTAGTTTCAGCTGTCCAAAGGCCTAAAGTCCTAGTTTCAGCTGTCCAAAGGCTTAAAGTCCTAGTTTCAGCTGTCCAAAGGCTTAAAGTCCTAGTTTCAGCTGTCCAAAGGTTTGAAGTCCTAGTTTCAGCTGTCCAAAGGCTTAAAGTCCTAGTTTCAGCTGTCCTAAGGCTTAAAGTCCTAGTTTCAGCTGTCAAAAAGTCCTAATAAGTTTGAGAATTACTGTAAATGGTAAAACACATTCTATTTTCTGATTTGTATTTATTTTATTTTCAGCTAACATTAGTGAGTTCAGAAGGTCTTGCTGCTAGTTCAGATATATTACAAACATCATTGACCAATCAGAGTGCACTGTTACAACAAGCTGGGATGGCGATCACGTTAGGCGATCAAGGTCAACAAGTGTTTGTCATCACTGATCCGGCTCAGCTAGAAGCATTACAGGTTTATATCACTTTTGTTAAATCACCAAAATTATGTTTCTGGATAAACGGTCTTAACTGCCTTCTATGTCTGATTGGTATTATCTGCCTTCTACGTCTGATTGGTATTATCTGCCTTCTATGTCTGATTGGTATTATCTGCCTTCTACGTCTGATTGGTATTATCTGCCTTCTATGTCTGATTGGTATTATCTGCCATCTACATCTGATTGGTATTATCTGCCTTCTATATCTGATTGGTATTAACTGCCTTCTATGTCTGATTGGTATTATCTGTCTTCTATGTCTGATTGGTAGTATCTGTCTTCTATGTCTGATTGGTGTTATCTGTCTTCTATGTCTGATTGGTATTATCTGATTTCTATGTCTGATTGGTATTATCTGCCTTCTATGTCTGATTGGTGTTATCTGTCTTCTATGTCTGATTGGTATTATCTGTCTTCTATGTCTGATTGGTATTATCTGTCTTCTATGTCTGATTGGTAGTATCTGTCTTCTATGTCTGATTGGTGTTATCTGTCTTCTATGTCTGATTGGAAGTATCTGTCTTCTATGTCTGATTGGTATTATCTGCCTTCTATGTCTGATTGGTATTATCTGTCTTCTATGTCTGATTGGTATTATCTGTCTTCTATGTCTGATTGGTATTATCTGCCTTCTATATCTGATTGGTATTAACTGCCTTCTATGTCTGATTGGTAGTATCTGTCTTCTATGTCTGATTGGTAGTATCTGTATTCTATGTCTGATTGGTATTAACTGCCTTCTATGTCTGATTGGTATTATCTGTCTTCTATGTCTGATTGGTAGTATCTGTCTTCTATGTCTGATTGGTAGTATCTGCCTTCTATGTCTGATTGGTATTAACTGCCTTCTATGTCTGATTGGTATTATCTGTCTTCTATGTCTGATTGGTATTATCTGTCTTCTATATATGATTGGTCTTATCTGCCTGATTTCTATGTCTGATTGGTATTATCTGATTTCTATGTCTGATTGGTATTATCTGATTTCTATGTCTGATTGGTATTATCTGCCTTAAAAAACAATTTTTATGGATGAAACACAAGTTTGACTGACAGTGGTAAATGCATGTTATCTCCCGCCTTATTGTTTGATGACCTTCCGCTTCGAAGGAAGAGACTTGTGCCATACTAGGAATCTTGGTGTATTCCCTAGTTCATTCCTAATAGACTCCTTGCAGGGCCTCCTTTGAAGTTCGCAAATTGTGCCAATGGCACAGAAATCAAGAATTTGGCGAAAAAAAAATCAATTTGGTGAATTTCATGGCGAAAGCTAACTTCTTTACAAAATTTGACCTAATGTGGCAAAAGATCCATTTCACTGCATGCTTATGTCGTAAATGTCAGGTGATTATGATTGAAGCGTGACATTGTTTGATCAACAGGTCTCATTGGCAATTAATGATGTTAGATGAAATTTTAACACTTGATTTGTAAAATTGTTTAAACAAGAAACTTGAAAGTGAAAGTGTGATTCACATAAGTCGAAGAATGGAAGAAATAATTACAGTTAGCATGGTCCAGTCTGTCTAGTATTGATCTATCAGACTATTTAATGAACTTGCTGACTGTAAATGTGCCAGTATCAGTGATCTGGTCATCATTTGTATTGCCTCTGCTAATGTAGCTTTGATCTTTCTTTATTTTATGAGAATATAAAAAAATAGAAGATTATTTAATATTATTCTTGTTTGTTCATCATGCAATGTAAAATAATTAAATATCATCAGGGCCATATCCCGAGACAATAAAGCACCAAAACAAATATTTTAAGGGTTTATTTTTGACATTTTTTTCTAAAGAATCAGTCTACTTGCTTGTTTTTAAAATTATTTACTGGAGGTTAGAGCTGTGGTCAGGTGGTGTACCTCTTCATGGCCTTTGGCTTGATTATAAAGATTAATGACTATTTTCTTATTTTATATTTATATATATTTTTCATTGGTAACTATATTATCAAATCAAGATTTCACTCAAAATAAGAGAAACAAAAGAAATACAACATTTAGTGCAAAACGATAGAAACATTTTAAAACACACAGAACAGAGCAATTTACTATACTTGTAATATATGTAAATATAGTCAACAGAAATCTTAAGAAAAGATTTGGCCCAAGTGGCTCCAAAGTGGCGACAACTTTTTTCATTTGGCGATTGTAGTGGCGAAAGCTAAATATTCTCCAGAGGAAGCCCTGCCTTGGTTCCTTTACTTGTGTGGTGTATATATCACTGCTACATGCAAGATTAGTTCTTGGTTAGCAACTAGTTATGCCCCCGATCTTTGATGAGGTGGTATATTGCTTTGCACATGTCTGTCTGCCTGCCGGTCGGTAGACCAAATAGTTTCCATTCAATAACTGAAGAACGTTTTGCCCTAGGATCTTCAAACTTTACATGGAGGTTGGTCAGCAATAGTAGATGACCCCTATTGATTTTGAAGTTAGTAGGTGAAAGGTCAGGTCACTGTTACCTTTACCATGTCTGACTTTTGGGCTGCCGTGGGGCATATGTGTATTACATAGAGGATATTACATGAGTGTCTTTTCATATTGAATTTATTAAACGAGTTGAATAAAATAATAAATTTTATCGATTTTATTAAACGAGTTTGATAAATTCAATGTGGAAAGTCACAAATGTAATGTTCTTTTTATCACATGTTAGCTTTTTTCCGACCGAAACATAAAATAGCTACTTTTTTCACTATAATTAACGCGCAACTTTGACGACGTCGCCCATGCTTTGAGTGACGTCACGTGAAGGCTTTATTACACTAGTGTATTATCAAAAATAAATAATGGCTTTATTACGCTACCGCGATGACAAACATGTGATAAAAACATATCTTGTGGTTTTTAGTGTTGGGGAGTTTAGGTAGAATAAAATCCTCCAAGTTATGGCCCTTTGTGGGAGACATGATTTTGTGTTGAAAACTGTTCTAGTTCTATAACTTTTTTCAGCAAATTGCCAAGCACCAGATGGATTCAGATGCTCAGACGTTATTGACGACGGCGTTGAACACGGATGTTGTGATTCCAACTGCTGACACCAATATTAATAACGTCACCATGGTAACAGAGATAACGTCGGAAACAGATCTAGATAAAGACTTACCTGTGACAATAAACGTATCCAATGAACACGATGTTCAAAACATGTGATAGATAAAGGCTTAATTCAGAGACTATAGAAAACTATTATAGTCTATAATATCTAGTTATCTATTGTCTCTGGCTTAAATTAATATTAATACCTTAAAGTAGATGTTACAGTAATTTTTACAAATATCAAAATTTGCAGTAATTTTTACAAATATCAAAATTGCGATTTATTTACAAAATTAAAATTCAAAACTAGTTGATATTCTTATGAATAAAATGCCGAAGATTTTGCGCTAAACCTCGATGGACCATTCATTACAATTGCTTTTCAAACAAATATAAGTGATTGATAATGCTTTGATAAATTTCGGGCGGGTACATAATATTATGTTTCACAAAAGTTGTTACAAATATTTGGTGAGTTTTGTGTGTTTAAAGCATCAGGAATTAATGATCAGTACAATTTTAGCCATTCGTTTTTTCTGCATTTTATCTTTAGAATATAAATTTGTCTTTACTCTATTCACGTACTTGAATCGCAATATTAAGATATGGAAAGATGCGGGTACAACCATTTTAAGGTATGCAACATTTATTTCTCTGATGTTTGATGAATGACAAAATGGCTTCCTGTTGAATTCATTGACATATGTATAGGATCCTTCATGAGTTGTATTTGGAGATCAATATTTCTTAAACGAGTCTAGAAAACACAGGTCATTTAGCGAGCCCTTGGCTCTTTGTTTTCGTGACGAGTTTAAGGAATGTTGATGTCAAAGATAACGATTGCTGGATTCTTTTTATCGCATTTCCATAGTTATCGTGTAAAAACAACGTCAGATATAACAAATTTAAGCTGGCAGTGTTACGTTTACGTGCCGAAAACTGGTAACGTCACACATTTGTTATCACACACATTAAAGAACAATGTTCCGTGATTTGTTCTCAGATGGAAGATCACAGTACTTATGTGATAAATATCTTACTCACTGCTAGTAGCATGATTGAATCTCAGATTTATATACATCCGTATACCTCCCACATGCAGTGGGGGGTAGACATTGATTTTGTGCTGGGAGTATGTCAGGATATACGTCACAAAGTTTGTACTCACTTGAGCTCCATAACTATTGGTTGGATTACAATGAAACTTCATGTGAACAGTTAGTACTAACCCTAGTTGTACATACTATCGTATGATAAATGCTAAAGTTATGGTCTGGACTAACTGAATTGTGATACTTTTTGATATTTGTTTAAGGTAGTATTATTATTGCCAGAGTTACAGCCCTTTGTGGGAGATATATGTTCATGTGTCAAAAACTCACCTTGATTGGAATTTATCATTTTATAGCTAAAATACTTTGATATTAGTAAAGGACAAATGGATTTATATGAGAAACCATGACGCATAAACTGTCACTTTATATGTTTTATTGCATGTGCATGCATTGTGTTTAAACTTATTTCACATAATCTTGCGACTGTTTCATTTATCAAACTTTCTTGTACCCTGAGTACGACGATGCTCCAGAAAGGGTTATTGTACAGTATCGACAAAAGAAGAAACTAAAATACACGAGTATAGTATAAATAATATTAAGTAATATTCATTGATTGATATCACATTTGCAGTGATGTAAAATGGCTGGCCATGCATTATTGTTTAACAGTAACAGGTGTCACACACGTTGATTGGCACGGACAATAATTATGTTTGACATAGCGTGAGTGCATTGAAGCCATTTGAGGTTTGAACTGCAGTCATGGTCCGATTGTAAGAGTACTGGATTTGAAATCTGCAATCTTCGTTTCATTTCCATTTGTGGCATGGTGGTAGGTCAGTTACGTTGCCCTATGAGGTAGAGTATTGGTTGGTAGGTCAGTTACGTTGCCCTATGAGGCGGACTGTTGGTTGGTAGGTCAGTTACGTTGCCCTATGAGGCAGACTGTATGTTAAACCCTTTCAGAAAAATTAGATAAAATGTATATTTTCTTTCACATGTGGAGAAGTTATTAGGTTCCTTTGGAAGGGTAAGTAAGTAATGGTCAGGAATTTATTGATACAGTCCAGGAAAACTGGGTTGAATCTGTCGCTTTATTAAACTAAAACATTGTTGAGAAATGGAATTAAACGGGAATTAACTTTATGTTTAGTATAACGTTTTGAACTAATCGACATGCACATGGTACTTACGTTATTTTTATCAGGGATCCTATTATTCCGAAATAAAAGGAAGGAATTTTTCTGCATAAAATAAAGTTATTTGACTAAAAGATACCAATTATTGGCTGCGTTATGATCATTCGAAATTTCATATGCTGAATTTTAACTATAGAACAATAGTTGAAACAGAGTTTTGGTATAGAGATGTGTGCTAATGGCACGCGAAACAGAATTGCGTCATATTTTCAGGATTGGGCATTACTCGTATATACAATAAGACCTGTGCCATTCCTTACTTGTCCACTTCACTTTGTGATTTAAATTTGTTGTTATATAATTTAATAAAATATTATTTGATATGTTCCATTTTGTGTTCTTGTCTTATTTATGTATTTAACGAGGCTTTAATATATACAGGGGTCCTAAAATTTGGGAAATCCGGATTGGCTGCTGAAGAAAGCATAAACTTTTTTGCAGAAAATAAATGTTATTTGATAGAAATATGCCAAGTTTTGACGAAGTTATACATGTACTCATTTAAAATTTCCGAAGCTGAATGGTAATAATAGAACAATGTTTGAAACGGAGTTTTGTTTGGTATGGAGCTGTGAGCATCAATGGCACTCGAAATCCACTTGCTCATATCTTCAGGATTGGGCATTATGCCTCAGTAGAACCCCTGTATATAAACAAACACCTCTGTTACAGCTGCAAAGTACTAGAGTACTCAGTGCAAAGCTTTAATACCTTACATAGCCTGATAGGACTAGACATATACCACTCAAAGATTGACCAGGCTCGAGAAATCAATATTCATGTATGTGTTGCGTTAACAGCACAAAATCAATGAATAAGAAAACATACATTGTGCAAATATTAAAATATCTTAATCTGCTGCAAAGTATCGAAAATTTCATATGATGCATTTGGTATGCATTGACATTATTTTGTCTTTTTCAGGTAACTGATAAGCCCTTTTGGCAGAAAACAAAGTGGCAAGAATGAAAAGGAAATGTTTGTCTGTTTTCAGTTCTCATATTGTTTAAGACCCAAAGTTAAAAAAAAACGAACCGTATTCTGTTATCACATTGGCTCGAAACCAGCACAAACATTTTAGTGAGGTCAGGCTTATCAGTAAAAATTTGTGGCAGTCTTTACTCCTTTACAATATTGCAGATGTAATTTTATGATTTTGAAAATTCCATCAGCCAATTTGCAAGATATTAACAAGGAAGATTTGTTGACCCTTGTCACAGTTTGAGTAGTGTAATTATGTAGTTATAATTATATAATTGTTTATAGAACTATGAGGTCTTGTAACCACAACATATAGCGCTATACTATAGTAGGGTAGCAATACTACGTGACATCACTAAAGGCTTCAAATACAAGACAATATTCGTCAGCAATACAATAAATTTATTTTGAGTCGACGAGTCATATAACATCATTGTTATATATTTGTATAGTCACTGAAGCATACCATTCTTTGAATGACACTCAGGGCTTGTATTCACCAAGCATCTTAAGTGAAAAGTTAAATATTTTGACTTAAGTAAAAAATTTGTGCAGCTCACATGTCCCGCTATTTGAAGAATAATCCATGTTTTCTTAGTGATTATAGTAGTTGTTTAAATAATGCTATGTAAAATATAAATCATCTTGATTTTCTTGCGTAGCTGTCACACTTAAGATTGTTTTAGATTTCCTGTTAAGATCCTTTGTGAATACCAGCCCAGGGGTCCTTTGCCTAAGCAAAGCGCTTCTGAGCGCCTTTATCCAGTTACCTCTGTACAATTAGATATATAATGCATGAATTACCTCCCATTGGAAAGCGCTACGTAGCACTCGACCGTGTTAACATTCTTCAAGATGTTCATCCCCGTACTTGTCTACACAAAGAATATAAGAATCCATCATGAGCTTCTACGTAGGATAAGGATATCTCACCCGAGGGGTCGGATTTTAACCAGGGACGAGGCTTGTTATTTTTCATACTTTATTCATACTTAATTCTTGTCCGGGCAATAACTCCAACAGTATTTGAGATATCAATTTGAAACTTCATAGGTGAATATATCCCATCGAATGGCAGTGCAGTGCACAAGAACCATGACTCTTCATTGCATATTTTTTTAGTTATTTCCCTTTGTAATTTTTCATACCTACTTCCTGTCTCATAATGCTATAACTCAACAGTATTAGAGATATCAATTTGAAACTTTATAGGTAAATAGATCTCATTGAGGGAAAGTGCAATGGCTAAGAACCATAACTCTCTTTTGCATATTCTGGAGTATTTTTTCTGTGACAAACATCCCACGGGGAGCATCACCCGTCACTGACGGCTCTTGTTATGAGAGAGAGATTTATTCACTTATGATAAAGTAACAATTAAAATTAATTAACTGAGTTCGGTATTTTGTTAATTGATTAGTTAAGTAAGTTAGTATGCAATAACCACTATACGACGATCGAATATACGGCCGTAACACTTGTTAGGGTAACACAAGAACCAGCATAGCACAGACCCATCCCGGCAATCAAACGTTCACAAGGGATCTAATTCTGAATATTTGTATGAAACTTGTACCGTTCCATCTAAAGAAGGTTTATTTGAACATTCAACGCCATAGTCAGACACATATTAAATACTTCTATCATTTCTACTTAATAAAACATTAAGAAGTCGTTAATAAGCCAGTTTTACTGACTGTGTTAGCCATTCAGTATGTTTGACAATTATCATTATACCTTTATCAGTGATAGTATCTACGTTGATGTCTGCCTGATGTATGGTAACCATATTCAATATACCTGTATGCTTATATAGGTGCAAAATGTTCAAATTTTGGTTACATGTAATTCACCTAACAGTGTTGTTGATGTCATTTCTGTAATAAGGGAAACATTTTTCACGAACTTCACGCATTTGAACTGTGCTTTCTTTATCGCTCTGATTTCATCTTCAAGTGCTACTAACTTTGTACGCGTTTCTTTTGTCCGCACAAACAAATTGGCTGTATTGTCGATGTTGGACGTCAGACTTGCATGCAAAGATGTTATTTGTTGACTTGCAGATTTCAGTTCAACGTTCGTTTTCTTTGCAGCTATTTGATTAACTGATTTAATTTTTTCACATTTTACTGCTTGTTTACGTTCAACTTCGTCAAAATGAGCATTAACATCTTCTCGGTGTTGTTTTATATCGGCTATGGCTTTTATCACGGTCTCTTGTGCCGTTTTAGATGATTTTCCAGCAACTGCCAGTTTATTATTTACTTCCGTCTGAAGTTGATTCACCTTCTGAACTATGGAGGTGTATTCAGCACTTTCATTGTAACGTTGAGCGAGTGTAGAAATATAGTCAACATTACACGATTTGTGATCCAGAATCATACAGTCACCACATCCTATGGCCTCATGGTTCTTACAGAAGAACATCATAGACTCGGTTGGATGTTTATTGCATGTCTCAGTACATAATGTAACGTCCGGGTTTCTTATTTTGTTCTTTGGCATTTCATGTTTATCAAACACGATATGATGTTTACACGGCCTTGGTAGGCAATGGACCTTCACACACGCCGGGCACAGATACTCATCACAGTTCTTGCAATATCCCGAAGCTTCAACGTGTTTTCCATTTTCTCTACACGGTTCACAAGTTATCTCAAAGCATTCATCCGACCCTTTCTCCAACGTTCCGTTTGACGCTCCCATGTTTATGTCCACACACAACTTGCGTCAGATGTCACTGGAATAGTTCAATAATTATGTTCATCACTTATGAGCGAAATCTGCTCAACTATAATTATCATGGGACTAGTCGGTATACATTACATACGTTTTAATGATCCAGATAATATAGTTGAACCAATCGTAAAAACGACAGTAAAGAGTTCAATAACCCAATGAATAGTATACCTATATCTATGTCAAGTTTAAAGTGGCTGCCATACTTGATTTCAAGTTTATTCAGGAATATTACTTTTGGCATATATCATTATGTAATAAAACAATTATTCTATCCGTTTGATTTTTGAACGATTTCTGATAATTTTTCATGAAATCCACAATCATTGAAATGATATTCCCATGAAATGGTCTCTTTCACCCGAACCACGAAATGTTGTCCCTTTGAAGTTAAATAATTTTACAGTAATACAACTTAAAGTCATGACTTAACATTTTAAGAATTTATTCCTGATTAAATATTTACTACATAACGCTATGTAATGCATGTATGTAAGACATATAACTTATATATATTTGTATTTATACACAGCATGTGATTTTGAAAACATTATACATTTTTGGTGGGAATTTGTGCAGAACAATTCATTTTCTGGCGAAAGTACACTTTTCTAGCAAGTGATCGTATTCACGAAATACATATAATATAATCCGCAAGTACACTATTTTAGATCATCAGTATTACTTATCTCACATATAAGTTACATACGGGGGGTGTTCGATATGTATTGACTTTGTCACTTGGGTAACAAAAAAAAAAAATCGTTGATATCTTTATACTTTTCTGGAACCATCAAGATTTCCGCGATAGTTCGTGAAAATATCAATAAAATTTAATTACCGGAATGTTGTTTCTGTTGTCTTTTCAAAGGGCTAGTAATAGACACTGCGACTTTTTGCGAATAACTGTCGATTAAAACTTCCTTTCGGGAAATAATCTTGTTCCACAACTATCATACCGTAAATAATGTAAATTCATTCCATAAAAACATGATTTGCTGCATTGGATTGCCATTTTTGAACAAAATAAGTGCATTTCAAAGTCGCGAAAATAGGTGTCAAAATTAGTCAAAAAAGCATGCTATTTTTTAATGAACATTTTCGATTAGTTTGATTGATTGGAATTTGACATGTCGTACATGTATGTAAGCCATTGACCATCAACATTTATTTCTGGGAAGAATTTGCGATCAAAATACAATTGATATGAAGTTATTGGTGCGTGAAACAACAAGCATCATTTGGTATAAATAAGAGTGATCTCCCTTGTTATGACCGTCTTACTCGTAGGCAACAAATAATTTCATTTTGATTTAAAGTTCTAGTGGAAATATAAGGATCCAGTTATCGTATCGTATGTTGCAGTTTAACGAATACTGACATTTACTTTTCTAAACAACTACTGCAAAGATGACACAAATTTAGCTTAAAATGAACATAAGGCCAGTGTACTCGAGCATATCCTCTTCTAAGTTCAATAAATTACTTAAATGTTAGTTTAATAATATTTTATTGCATGAATTTTTTTACAACACAAAACATGGTTTGCATACATACGAGGGTTGTTCAAATTGGAATGCAAGTGATGCTATATCTTTTTTGTATCAATGAATTTTTAAAATTAATGATCTGTATATTAAAGACCATTGTATTAGCTTTATATTGATACCTCACATTTGAAAATCCGTTCAGTGTAGCTGTAACAATACGCCATTTAACACTGTCTACTCGTGTATACTAATGCTAAAATAATTGGGAAATTGTCAATTTTTTCTGACCAAATTCGGTCTCATTCAATTATCGTTGTTTTCTTAATGCAGGAGCAAATACAATATTTAAAATAACTTGTATGGTAAAATGGTGTCATGTAATGTCATATTCATCAAGTTTTTGATAGTTTAAGAAATTCAAAAGTGGTGTAATTGTATTTGGAAATGAACTCCATGCACGCAATCAGAATACCGCAACATACTAGAAAAGGGTTGAGAAAATCAAATATTTTTTTGAAACTGGTGAAGTATTTACAGTTAGGCATATAGCTCAATGTGTTGGGACATCATTAGGAGCGATTCATACAATTATCAAGTGTATTACAAAAATAAGGACGATTAGTATAGTTTGGGTACCCCTATCTGCTTTGAGACGCCAGCACATATGCCCTTGCAAACTGTCCAAAAATAGCAAAAACAAGTTTCTAGATAACAAAAGTCGACCATTTGCAAATGTAATGACTACAAACTAGACATGGGTTCATTTTATCACCAATGCGACAGATCCATAAACAAATATGGGCCAGCAAAGACATAACAAAAGTATGCATTGCAAAACGTACCATGGACGCCCGTAGAAATGTACATTTTTTTCCATTTAAACCAAGTTTTACTATTACATTCGGTGTATAAAACGGAGAATGAGTAAATGCCAAGCTTAACAAAGGTAAATTCCTTCAGAAATTGAAGCAACACTCCAACAATCGCTATCAAGCCAAATATTTAAAGGATGGCATGCTATTGCAGAGCAATTGGCCTCCACCTGCAGCAGCCATTAACGCGGCGTTTTGAGAAGCGTGAATGTTTTTGAGCTTTCCGACCATCTTTATTTGTCAAGCATTGGCCCTTGTGATCTTAATTTGTTTCAAACGACTCTTAAATCGCATTGTCAGAAAAAATATCAGGTACGTTAAGATCTCAGTTTGGCTCATGTCCAGTATATGCATAGTGTACCTAGGAATGATACCAAAATCGCATTTAAAAAAAGGAATAACTGAATGAAACTTCGCATACATATCGGAGATGAATACTGCAATGGGATCAAAGGCTTGTTTCATTAGAATCTATCTAGGATAATTTTTTATGTGCTTAGATGTATTCCAATTTGAACAACCCTCGTAATACTATTAAGAAAGAATAGAAGCATAACATCAAAGTAAACCAGAGAAAGTTTTATAATATCGCTTTTATTACAAAAGGATCGGGCCACAAGTTATTACAACATTAGATATCGGCCCTCTCCATACTTAATTGTTGACGAAAGGCTATATAATTTTCCAGATATAGAATAAAAACATGCACCTTTTAGACGGTACTCGTAGAATCTTTCTTAATATTGTCATAGAAAAATGCAAAGGGCAGTGACAATACATATCGAACACCCCTCGTATACTACTCAAAATTTGATGAGGGTCAACCAAATTCCCTTGCAAATATTTTGCAAAATTGAATACGATAGACTGATGGAATTTTCAGACACAAATTGTTTCATCGGCAGCATTGTAAACGGATGAAACTTGCTTCCAAATCTGATGTTTTAAGTGCTTATAAGCCCAGCCTCCATAAATTGTTTGGGGGCATTCAAGCCTCTGTGATAACTGGATGCGATATTTTGTTTTGCATTGTATGGTCTTACACAATATGAGAATAGGAAAGAGACAAAAAGTTCCATGTAATTCTTGCAACTTTGGATTCTGCAAATAGGCCTTATCAGTTACCTGGAAAAAGACTACATTACGTAAATGAATCTCAAATGCATCACATGAATTGTTCGACATTTAGCAGCAGATAAGATAATAATTATTTCAATATTTGCACAACGTTTTCTTAATCAATTGTGTTCAATTGGGCCAGATACAATCGATGAAAGCGATAGTTATTGTCATTTAGGCATCACGTGCACTGATAAGTTCAGTACAAAGATTAACATACAGGAGGCTTGTACCAAGTTACGTGGAACATACTTTAGTATTGTAACCAATGGAGTCGATACGGCATCAGTGAATCCAATTACAATTAGAACTATATATCAAACGGTTGTTTTGCCTAAGGCGCTGTACGGTTGCGAACTGTGGTCAACATATTCAAAAAGTGACATGAATAAACTTGAAAGGGCCCATCGCTTCTGCATTAAACACATGCAACAGTTCGTAAAGGGCACCAGTACTAATCTTGCTCTGACATGTGTGAACCTGGTTGCAATAGAGACATTGATCGATTTCAAGAAACTTCAACTATTGGGACAATTGTGTAGGCTATCAAGTGATTACCTTGCCAGTAAAGTATTTGTGCACAGATTATGTCGATTTGTTAATGGTGACAGACAATCTATAGGATTTATTCCTGATATATACAGACTTTTGAACAGTTACAAATTAGTAGAATATATTGATACTTTTATACAAAGTGCGACTTTCCCTAGTAAAAATGCATGGAAGGGAATACTTAAACGGAACGTGATGTCTCCTAGCCACACCAGAATGTTTGAAGAGGCTATACAAGGCGAAAACAACTGGCTCTTTCCTAGTGTCGTTGACAGTGATCGCTGCTCCCCTTTGTGGTATGTCTCAAAGAATACGCCCTCCTTATCGCGCGCATGTAGACGCATTCTTCATACAGTCATGAAGTTTACATCAAGACAACACATACAACGATGCCGGAAATGCTCATTGCTCACAGATAATTTAGTGATTCACTGGTTATGTCATTGTGTTAGTAATGACCATACTGAACTGTGGAATTCTCTGATATACTGTATTGGATATAACGAGTACAGAAAACTTATAAACATGAATGTAATAGATCAGTGTAAGTTAATTCTGGATCTCGCTGTTAGAAATAATGGTATTGTATTGCATAATGTACATATTGCTTTAGCTGTATGCAAGCTTGTGTACGTGCTATATACTAGTATATGTATAGCCAGAATACAATTTTATTACGGGCAGTTGCTATACAGAGGTAGTCATATGGTGATTAGTGACTCACTTGTTTTGCCTTACATTTCGTTTCGGTAAGGTAAACCGTCAGTGAATTAAACATGATATTGAGCCGTGGGTATATTATGAATATGATGTTAATACTAATGAACACTTGCCGCAATAATTGTAGTCATATATTTGTTGATATATTTGTTGATGTATAAAATGCAAACAGTTTCAATTGTATATATGTATCTTATTTTCATGTAAATATATTATGTATATCTTCATTACTGGAGGAATAAAAGTAAATCAGCAACGTAAGGCGGACACAAATATTGATTTCCTTGTATTATTTGCAAAGTTTGAGTAGTATACAAGTCATATGAATGTATTGCAAGACAGATAGAACCCATGAGAATCTGTCTGATTAATTTTGTTACATAGGTTATTTAAGACACGTAGCTGATTCATACAGGTAACTACTAAAACTTAACAGCATAAAGATGAATCAGAGATAATAAATTAAAAGTGTTATCATTCGTATTACTAAAGTATGGAGAATTTTATGCGACTCTCGACCTTCTATAAGCATAATTAAATAGCTGATAGAATATGTTTTCATTAGCGGAAGTATCACGGAGACGCTGAGGTGTAAAACCAACACAAATCTAAGGGACCGATATTGCACAATTTGCTCCAGGAAATTCATATATTCAACGCAAGAACCTTGTTATATATTTAAGAATAAATGTCAGGATAAGGTCAAATTCTCCGTGCTATAACACACATCTAATCTTCATCTATCAAGCATATTATAATCCAAGTTTATAAATACGCCAACATGATATCAATGGTGATTTAGTTCATATCAATGTATATGTCCAAAGTGCAACTACACGGTTTGTTCAAAATGATCAGTAGGCCTATCCGTGACTTTATACGAGTGCACTTTGTTGTTTATCCAATCTATTTTGAAAGCAACTTTAATTTCTGATGAGCAATTAAGGACTTTATTGTAACGCATTATCTATCACGAGGTCAATGTTCATCTTCCCGGCTTTGTTTTATTTATTTGACAATTGTTTTTGCTGATTACATTAACTCATCCCCACATCGAAACCTATGTCCAATGTTGTTACACGTTTCTAACGCGTATCATTTTATTTCAAACGTCTGAATGACGTCATCACTCACGAAGTCTCCGAATTTGCTAACACAGAGAACCCCGTTATATTCATCCAAACATATTCCCGTGGGAATTCTCACATCATTCTTCCGAGTGATCAAAGTTTTCTGAATCTTGCAATCACCAGTCATAACACGTACCGCTGTAGTGGAACACACAAATACAGAACCGTTCCGACCAGCACACATTCCCCGTGTGTCTTCTAGTTCGGACCCTTTATATGACGCCTGTACCGTTCCATCTATGGTAAATTTAGTTATAGGACGACCAAATACATTAGACACATAGATACTACGACCACACTGACTGAAAACAACATACCAAGGACACATAAATAAGTCCGTACCATTGTTATCAGTTTGTATAACTTTCAGAACGTTACCATGGAAATCTATTATCTCAACCTTTGGTGGTTCATCGTAAGACACAACAATTTTGTCATCTTTACTATCAATACCACGACATGCACCATTCACATCAATAACACCCTTCAGTGTCAGAATGTCATTCTTCACTTCAAGAAACTGTATTTGTCTGCAAGGAGTTATAGTAACAGCCAATGTATCGTGAGATATAGATGTTATATCCCACGTTGAACCCATCACTAAAGCTGTAGACAATACTTTACCTTGCTTGACATCTACAAGCTTCACCGACAGTTTGTTCCAGTCAGTACATGCGATGATATTCTCGCGTACATGTACCAAACCCGACACCTTACACCAAGCCGCCAGTCCTAATCTATCAGAGCTGTCCACTACGCTGATGTCTGCTTTGTATTGTACAGTCATCTTCATCAGACGTTTTCGTTGTTTGTTGAGGAACACTGGGATTGTTGACACTTGTAATTCACCCAACGACCATTCTGACGTCAGAGAAACATTTTTTACAAACTCAATACATTGCAGTTCTGTTTTATTTATCGTTTTAATTTCCCTTTCAAGGTCAACTATCAATGGACGTACTTCGTCTGCCCGCGCAAACAGATCGATAAAATTATCAATGTTAGACGTCAGGTGTTCATGTACAGTATTCAACCGTTCACCGTAATCTGTCAGTGTGTCATTATTTTTTGCTGCTTCGAGTCCGTTTAACGAAGTAATTTTCCCACATTTTGCAACTAAAGTACTTTCAATTTTGTCAAAATATGCATTTATGTTCACCCGATGTTTAGCTATATCGCCTAAGGCTTTCTTTACAGACGCTTCTGCTGTAGCTTGTTGTTCAATCTTATCCTTCACTTCAACCTGTAGCTGTTCCACCTTCTGGACCATAGAAGTGTAATCATCAGCCGTATCTTTATGGGATCCTTTAGACCAGCATGCACCCATGTTGATTCTGGAACTAATAAGTATACATTGCATGATTATAATGGTACTGGATAAATGCCAGCCACCTCACATCGATCACTTCCACTTGTATCATAGTTTTAATATGTACTATCCGACCAAGACTTTTTGACAGTGACGCAATTTTGTCAACAATCTATAAATAAGCAGGATATATTCCCAACGGATTTATGATTGTATTTGATAGAAGTAAGTTCATATCAACTCTTATATTCCAAGCAAGGCATGGTACTGTGGATGTGTTGGTTTAAACTGTATTTATTTCAATATTCATACATATATACAATAATACAAACATGGAATAAGTAATGGATTGGAAAACAAGTATATAGAGGATATTTGTTGATTTTGGTGTAACAAATTTTCTGTTTATTATATGCTTCAATTTCTCTTAAAAGGGTACCGTAATTGGCTTAATTGGAAAAATCACGTCGAAATTGGAACGTCACGACGTGACAATTGTGACGTCGTGATGACGTAACGTACTTTTTAAAGCCCCGCGCCGTTGACGTTACGTTTCTTTTTTTGAACGATACTGGAACCAGCTTCTAAAACAGTGAAAATAACAAAGTGGTAAGTTCACTGTTATTTTCACTAAAAAATCTCCGTAATCCATTGAAAGCAAATAATAAATGAATGTATTTGTTTGTATGATGTACGGGAAACACATCTAATGATTTAATAAACTCAACAAAAAAAGAAACTTTGCATTTTTCATATATTGATATTTTAATGATCATTACACAAATAACCAAGTTCAGCCATCGTGTCATTTTAACTACCCACCCCGTTGAAGAATTCCAGGGAAAACAACCGGAAAGGGGAAAACTGATTTTATTAAAACTGCATAATTCGTATTCAATATATCCGTTCATAGGCTGTTGACCTGTTTTTATATGTTGTAAACATCAATACACGTATTGTTGTTAAGAAAAACAAGTTTGATACTGAAAAGGTTTAACGTTTTTCTAATCATGTGACTGAAAATAGTTCAATATGTCGCCTTGTTATATCTGGGGCCGGGATTACAACCACTACTTACACTCAGCACTTTACACTCAATATTGAAAATGCAATATAATGAGCTATTATTTGTCCTTGGTAGCAAATTTAGACGAGGAAAGATAGTTAATGACTATAATGAGTGTTGAAAATAACATTTGCTACATTTTCTTTGCAAATTTGTACTATTCATGGGGTGTAAATGTAATTATTGAATCTGAGTGCCCACTCAGCACTCAGACTGGTGAATTGCAATTATAGCTTACAAATACACTAAATCAAACTAGGAAGCAAGCCAAAAACAATATTTAGTACCAATTTAATATTATTACAATGTCTTGCTCTCACAAAATGGCAAAATGAACCTCAAAACAGTGAATTTCAATATTTGAGTGCTGAGTATAAGTATTCGTTGTAATCCCGGCCCCAGAGGTCTACTGCAATGCATTAAGTCCGAGGTGATCAGAATGGACTACTTGAATTCAACTTTAATGTAACCGCACATTTCTTTAACAGTCAGGCGACATCGTGGACAAATCACGTGCTATCCAGGCAGTTGAGTCGGTATCGGGCAAAAACTGTGATCTTTTGTTGAAACTTAGTTTAAAGTTGCATGAAAAACATTCGTTCTCGGCTTGAGCGTCGATGATAGCTCGTTATAATCACCTGAAATTTTTTTTGAATACTTACGGTGGTTTTAAATTTTTGTTGACAGATTTCTACCTGCGTTATTAGCCCCAAATTACGCCACATATACCATGTGGTATGTCCACGCTGTAAGTACAATTGGAATAATTCCGACACTAGTCTTTAAGATACATGTTCTACAATTGCGTATTAATACTCATCATTAATATTAAGTCACCACTGAAGTATTGAACTATAATCAGTGTGTACATATACATATGTATAGGATCATGTGTTGTCACGTATACATGTTATCTGGATAAATATGCATGTACATTGATGTACATGTCTATATATCTATCTACATGGTACGTCGACGCGGTCACACTTAGCGACATGTAAATTATATTAAAAGCCTCATTAAGCCTTTAACGGCTATTTTCAAATAGCAATAACTTCATTCAGCTAGTTAGTAGGTCATCCGACTATACGGGCCTTTCAACGTTTTAATACTGTTATTTAACTTTTGAGACTAAAGGCTGCTATAACTATGTAGTTCAGCAGTTTTACTGTTGTTACTAGGTCATTCAGCGTAGGCATTCCGCCTTTTGGTTGCTGTATCTTTTCTACTGGGTCATTCAGCTAGTTATAATTTATTATACTTTTCGACAGCTTGGACTTGGGCGGATCTGCGCTTGTTTAGTTGGGCATTGTGCTTTGTGTGTTTTTAATGTTTTGTGTGCTCGGCTGGTTAAGTCGAGTGCTGCCTTCCCTGTCTGCATTTTGAGCACTTTAGTTTCCAAAAGGTGGAAAACACCATAAGATGGAAGAAAACGAATACATGCATGATTTATAATCTAAGGGAAGTAACTCTTAGAAATTAGTATATTTTTATCCATACATTTTATGTGATTTTGCCATACTCTCTCGACAGCTGTAGTTAACAATATGTCGTCATTATTTGTCATTTGTGAAAAGAACATCCTAATTCCTTGTATTTACTGCATGTTAGGAAAATGTATGGTAGATGTTACCCCCTCAGAATTGTACGGGGTTTAGGGTTCACTCTGGGTGGTTGGACTCTATAAATACAAAGGCTACGTGTCACCACATGGAACATATAATAACCAAGACGTGTGAACGGTTCAAGGTATTATTGACGAGTGCGCTCGTAAGCTTGGGATTAATGCACGGGTGAACATGACGTATAGTGAGGCCCGTCACGGTATTAGTTTACATGTAGATGAAAGGAGATAAATCATGAGGTTTATGAATGATAATGGTATGATGGAATGGTGATTTTGACCCTGTTACATAGACACGATGGGGTTTTAAGTATAGGAGCAAACACTTAATACAATGTATGTGGTTCATGTAACCCGTCCGCCCCTAGGTTTCATCTGGCGGACTTTAATAATTATTTTGTATAAAATTTACAAATGCTAAAGATCGCCAGTCCTGTATCTAAATACACTGGGGACGATTGTAAGGTAACTGGCAAGTCTTTGATCTGCCCATACAAGGTATATTAAACATGTTATACGTACATTTGTATGAAGAACACATTTCACCTGAACGAAATGAATAATGTCAAGAACTTTTATACAATCGAGAAAACTGAATATTTCCGAAAGAAAACATACAGAACAACTTCTCAACGATCTACAACCTCTATAAAACACCTAGGCTCAGTATGGAAGATTGCATTATTGTAAATAAGTTAGCCTCGTAAAATAAATACTTTACTTACTTACTTAATAAATACTGGGACGAATATACTCTATTAGAGGGTCCTTTCTAAAGACTATAATAATAATAATAATAATAATAATTTACTTACTTACCTACCAAAATATCCATAAGCCGATATTAACTATAAAATTAACCTCTGAAAGGGCCAATGTATTTAGTCGTATGGCTTTTCTGAATGAAAAAGTGTTATCAAAACTAGCGATATATCAAATATTAATATTTTTGATGCAGATTTCAAATATGCATGAGTCTAGTAAGGTCGTAAGTCACATCGTTAACTAGCGAATTGTGGTATGTGATGTTTTTTGTGCTCGGCTGGTTAAGATGAGTGATGCCTCCATTGTCCAATTTTCTATTACCTTTTTGGGGTGGGTCGGTGAAAGGTTCTTATGTGTTACATGAGTGTGTTTGTACATTGCCAATGTGTTTTTTTCTCAGTAGGACCTCGGCATTATAGTTGGCAGCGACATATCGCTGGCCTAGAATGAGAAGTACTACTTACGACGTTATAAGACTCATGCATATTTGAAATCTGCATCTCAAGGCGCTTCTTATGAGCCTATTTTCATGAAAATCGGAAGTGGTCATGTTGACCAAACTGAAGTTAAAAAAGCTTGTTATTCCATAAGTAAAGAGTAGTTTTCGGACTGGTTTTCTTGTTTTCTCCAAATATTGATTTGTATTTACGACCCAGTGATATAGGTAAGGGAGATCACTGTGTAGATGTGTTAAATATTCAGTGTAGAGTTGTTTCCCTTGGAAGATAAAATTAGGACGCCAGATACATGTTAAATCACTAAAATGTGGTGGTCCTGCGGTGACATTGATTGGCTTCTGATCCGGGAGGTTTTGGGTTTCATCAGTCCGATAAAAGCTGAAAAACGATCCTGTGTTTCATATCTAATATCACTAAGGCCGGAATTAAAAAAAAAGATACTCGGACGTTGGTGAGTGAAATGTCTACAGGAGGATGAAAAATATATAAAAACTACCAATATATAGCTACCACGCTTTTGGTGGTGGACTAGTCAATGACAGACGATTTGAATCAACAACAAAGTAAATTTATCTTAAGACTAGTACACTGCACTGAAGCACATATAATACCAGCTTATCGTGAACAAAATACTAGGATGATAATACAATACAACTGGTACATTACCATTAAAATATTATATGCAATTTTGGTTTTCAAGTTTCATTTTTTTAAATGACAAAGAATTGGGTAGGAAGATCTGAGTAACGAACAATCAAAGAACTTAACAAACCTTTTGGACGAAATATAAAAACCACGAGGTCCCGTTAATGGCACGTAAAAGAACCAGGGTTGCTTCTGGAATGAGGGCATCAATGTATCATGCTCTGTCAAGTATCCTCCAAAATATGACCCAACTAACATCTTCTGAGGGGAGGGTGTCGCCAGTGGCTAGTATGAATAAAACTATGCACCAGTCAATTGAAACTATGCCCCCCCCCCAACTCCGGGGAATGGCGGGGAATTTTACTTTTAGCTTTATCAAACAACTGATACAGTTCCTGCCCCAGGGCCATATAGATGGTGTAACCCCTGCAAATTGTCCAACCCTATACCTGCCATATTCTCCCGCAATTTTGGCGAAACAAAAGCCCCGCACTTACACGACAGTGTGTGACATAGGAAAGGTAAAACCACGGTACAGTTTCCCCACTATCGACCCCGCCCTAACCAGGAGTTTAGGGCAGTGGTTACAATTGACTGATGCACTATATGTATGTATATGACATAATTATGCATTGGATGGCACGCATATCGAGCGGGTGGCGCTTTAGACAATCAATCCAGAGGTCCCAGGTTCGAATACAGCCCGGACAATGGACATTCAGTCCGGACACTGATGAGTGGATCCGGCTCTAGAAGTGAACTGGTTTTTACATCAGAGGTAGTCTCGCGTGTATTGTAGCTATTACCGGGCATGAGAACCGAATAGTCTAATCACGGATCACAGACCTAGGGGCGGCGTCAAGACTTGGTGATTGGGGCGTAAGTAAAAAATGGAATATTTAAGTGAGTAGTATCACTTAGAAACTTCAGCTGAAACTGCGTCAATCCGCATTTTATGACTGTTATTTTTTAACTTGTTAGGACTTCAGACAGCTAAAACAATGTAATTTAGCCGTTTTACTATTGAAACTCACAGGGTCATTCAGCTAGGCCATTCAGCTTTTTGACAGCTGTGACTTGGGTAGTTCATTTTCTCGTTCGGTTATGAGTTGGGCATTGTGTCTTGCTATTGTGGTATGCGGTGTTTTTTATGTTTTCTGTTCTCGGTTGGTTAAGTTGAGTGCCGCCTTCCTTGTCAGACTTTATATTATCTTTTAGAAGGTATTATGCGAACATTGCGAGCACGAAAAAATGTGTATTCATATTTTGGCCTGTGGTGGTATTCATAAAGCATCTTAAGAGAAAACTTAGAATTTTCTTAAAATCTTAAAATTTCTTTAAATGTTTCAGCTAACTTACAGGAAAATCAAGTTTATCAATTTTAAGAGCTACAGACATGGGTTAATTTTCGTTCCGTATTCTTTGAGTTTTCCCTTAAGAAGCTTTGTGAATACCAGCCCTAGAATAAAAGACAAATTACGGTTTATTTGCTTTTATTTATCCTCGCCACCGGAAATCCATATGGGCGAGGCCCCCAGAAGAGGCTGGTCACTTTAGTTTTTGGGGGATAGTGCATGATACAGAAGATGCCCCAGTTCCAGAAGCATCCCTGGTTCTTTAACGTGCCGATGTAAATACATCATACACGGGACCTCGCTTAACGTCTCGTCCAAAGACTGTTAGTAATTTTAGTTATGTTAGGTGGGAAACACTGAAAAGCATTTCTGTTTTTGACCGTCTGGAGTAGGGAACGAACCCACAACCTTCAGATCAGCAGTCAGTAGCCCTAACCACTAGACCACTTGTCCACCATAAGACAAATTACCTATGCTCCGGCGCTGTTATATGTGCGGACGCCACCCTCTGCCCCCTTTAATCTAACCTTACACACCTGTGTCTTCCCTCGAAGTAGGAGGTCATTGGTCAACCCGAATGGTCACACCTTTACCACTGTCTCAGTCGAACGCACAAACAACAACAACGTTTTACATGTATTAAAATTAATTTGGCAATCTGTGGATAGGATATCATAAAATATAGTTGTTCACATAAATATAAATATGTTTGGTAAAAATGTAAAATACAAATGTATGAAACACAATGTCATATACAACACATTTCTGACCAAGCTGGAGTTCATGTAGATATAAATAATTGCACTTGATCGATCCACGTTGAACCAGTTCCAAAACACGCCCATTTTATACCTGACTTTTTGTATAGCGCGGGCGCTGAATATATAAATTTCCGCGAGCGAATCGCGCAATATTGGTCCTTTAGATTTGTGTAGGTATCACACCTCGAGCGTCTTCGTTATACTTCCAGCTTATGAAAACATACAGCCGGGATAACAGCCGGGATGATAAAAATAGACAATATATCATCTGTTAAATTGTGCTATTAAAAGGTCGAAATATATCATCTGTTAAATTGTGCTATTAAATGGTCGAAATATATCATCTGTTAAATTGTGCTATTAAAAGGTCGAAATATATCATCTGTTAAATTGTGCTATTAAAAGGTCGAGTTCGAATAAAACTATCCGTACTATATACAAATTTACATTGTGATTATGTATACATACATGAACTGTCCAGTTAGGATACTAATAGAGTGACGCAGTGGTCGAGTCCACTAGTATACGGTGTAAAACCAATTATATAAAGACTTAATAAAATATGCAGATATCTATACAATTTCAACGCTAAACTAAAATACTAAATTGTACAGACACATAAAATAACAGGTTACTCTCACATTGTCCTAACTGGACAGTATTACGGTCTCCAAGTAACTCTTTAAAACCACTATAAGTATAGTCCGCCGATATAGTACGCCGATGATAACACTATAAGTATAGTCCGCCGATAATAACACTATAAGTATAGTCCGCCGATATAGTACGCCGATGATAACACTATAAGTATAGTACGTCGATGATAACACTATAAGTATAGTACGCCGATGATAACACTATAAGTATAGTACGCCGATGATAACACTATAAGTATGGTCCGCCGATGATAACACTATAAGTATAGTACGCCGATGATAACACTATAAGTATAGTACGCCGATGATAACACTATAAGTATAGTACGCCGATGATAACACTATAAGTATAGTACGCCGATGATAACACTATAAGTATAGTACGCCGATGATACCACTATAAGTATAGTACGCCGATGATAACACTATAAGTATAGTACGCCGATGATAACACTATAAGTATAGTACGCCGGTGATACCACTAGTCTTTGTTTACAAATAAAAATTAAATGCATTTTCTATATTCATTTTTGTTCAAACTTGTGCATATTCACTTTTAATGATATACTCTTTAAATCTACACTGATGACAAGCGGTCAGTGGACCGTACAGTGTGAGTGTGTTTATGTTATGCATGTTTTGTTTATTGATAAGTCTAGAGCTATCTCCGGCAAACTATATATTAGTATCGATACCACAGCGAACTTCACCGCCAGGACAAATGACTAACTTCTTAGTACGTCTCCCAAATCGAAACCAATTGCAATGGAATGGAATATTCGCCCGTGACATTGTCACATCATGAGTATACTTCGTATGTAATAATGTACAAAAATGTACTACTCAGGCGTATATAAAAATATTATATTCATACGATATATGTAATATTCTGGTAAATGAAACTATTTTTTTTCGTATAAATATATCGCTTGTTTAGAATGAGTAGGTCGTAAACCTATACATACTTTTAACTCTGCATCACAAGGCGCTTCTAATGAGCGTATTTTCATGAAAATTGGAAGAGGTCATGTTAGCTAAACTGAAGTTGAAAAAGCATGTTTTTCCATAAGTAAAGAGTAGTTGTTTTCAAACAGCTTTTCTTGTTTTCTCAAAATATCGATTTTGTACTTACGACCTTCTCAATTTAAGCTAACGACATGTCACGACCATTCTTTAACGTAATATATACATAAAATCTTCTCCCGCCTTTTGCGGAAAACTCCCGCTTTTTCTAAGTCACTCCCTTCCCCTCACTTGACAGTCTCAACTTGTAAATACGTACGTAATTAACTGACGTACATGAAAACAACTTCACTGGTATGTGTTTGAGTATTTGAGCTTAGATAAGAGTATTCTCGGTCTTTAAGGCATGCGATTGTCCACAGGTCACGTGTCTTCTATTAGGTCACGTGTCTCTATCAGGTCACGTGTCTGTCAAATATGTTTTTAGGTTCGTCATCATATCCAAATAATTTAAAATCCACTTCATACAACTTTTTAAGTTTATGTAGATCTGACAAATCAACGGAATGCCAGAAGTCTGTGTACATTTGAGCTTTATACGCCATGCGCTCTGCAACCTTAGATCTTGCCCCAGAATGCATTGCGTGCGTCACGAGATCCATCATTTTGGTATGCCGTTCGTCCAATAAATTCGCGGGCAAAGTCTCGTTTGCGACGAGACCTCGTATTTGTAATTTCTTCCAAGCGCGTAAAACTGCATCCTTAAATGTGACACACGGCTTGTACTTTGTACGGAATGTGAATGGTTGTTGTAAAGTATCTTTGACGGCGTCATCGGAAGATACGTAACTTCCGTTCTCGTGGAGAAAGGCCGCCATCTTTGTCATTCCAATTTTATCAATAATAGGAATTGTGTCGTCTTTGAAATGTTCCATTTTGCCTACGTAATCATAATGTAGTTGACATGGGCGACAGTTCCTCTCCATCTCTACCCAATGTGGGTCAATATTCTGCCTGGTTTCTAAAGTATGAATCACATACTTGATGAATTCTTTAAATGTGACGTCATGAGCACAACGGATTGTGCGTTTTGTTGCAGGTCGGGTCAGTTTAGCTATATTAATACTGACACTTCTCCAAAATACTGGATTCGGTGCCAGCAGTTTGTCAACATAGAACGAAAACAAACGATTATAGGGATCTCTCGAGAACATGACTTTGTATCCACCCAAAGACGTGTTGGGCGCCAATTTAACCTTCACGCTCGGATAGTCTTTATCAAAAGGAATCTGGTAGGGATTTGTCAGGCGGGCAAACGCTGGAACCAGATGAACCATGAAAACCCTACGCCAAAAAGTAGTCCCAATTTTATAGATAGGACATAACTGGAGAGTGGCGCCCTTTGATCGTCGCATGGTTAGGGTCAATGCTTCTTGTTCTGTTTTACCAAGTTCCAGGCAGGTTTTGTGTACGCGTACAGCGTTATTTTCACATCGTTCTAATGGCGACTGTTTCTGAAATATTTGACGAAATCTTATTTTACTAAATTAAACATAAAGAAGTCGTTGCGTCGAAACGTTGAAGTGATTAATAGATCATAAATTCGTGTTCTGGTAGATTTATTGTTATTATAAATAAAATATAAAAATGGACGTGTAGTTCAAGCAGAGTGGCTGGCAAAATGGTCTGAAAATACCCGGTAATCCTGGTCCCAGAATACTAAGGAAAATTTGTTTACATGTACATTTTATTTACTAGGACCCACATAGGTATTTTAAAAATTTCTAACAACTCTTAGCAAAACGAGAATACAAAATGTGCTTTTTTCTATAAACAATGTTTAAGTGTTTATGAATGCTTCCATAGGCACATGTCAATACTTACTTAATGGCATGTTGCTTAAAATTGATGTTGAAATCAAAATATTTAAAACATCTTAAAATAAAGAAAATGGTGTTTAAATCATAATCAACAAAAGCAAAATTTTGAATTATTAGATTGTTGCTAGGCAACGGTGCAGTAATGTAACAACAGCAGCAGCAACAACAACAACAACCAGCATATACAGCATCGTCTAAAGTAAGACCATGTTATAATTGATTATAGTTCCAACAATAATCAATAACATGTTTGTCTTTGCTAACAAGAGATTTTCAATTAGTGGACTAAAATAACTGCATTAAACAAAAGCGATAGAAAATGAATAGAAAACATACAATGAGTTCGCCAGTGCCTTAGTTACATTGTGGCAGACTTTTTCTTTTGTTATCATTTTCCGGACATGAAATTCTGTACTGCAAAAGCATTTATATAACGTACATTCAGTTTCACGGATATTTAATTCCGCGGACATTAGCGTAAACAATTATGTACGGGCAGCTAATTGTAGTGTGCGAAATATTCCGTGCATTTCTGTCGCCGTATACTACAAGGCTTGTTATGTTAACACGTACAAGACAAATTTGTGATGCAATGCATCAAAGTAGCCGCAATTTTGTGGTTTACATGGCATGAATACTGTTATATCAAGCAACGGTGTTATAAATTATTCTAAACGACTGAAATCTCTAACGTTTCATTCAGATAGAATGAAATTGAGCGGGAAATATTCCAATATACACAGGTATTTGACATTATAAACTGGGAGTCACTGAAAAGTTACCACTTATATATATCTCTGTATTTTGTATACAATATGACCTATCGGTACAAAAGTTTTCTAGTGTGTGCATCTGAATATTGTTAAAGTTGTGACTTCTCAGTAAGGTCAAAACATAGTTGTGTTCGGCTTTTAACACAGTGTAACGTGAATTTTAAATATAAGAGTCAATTGATAGGATGGTACCTAACTTTTCATTGAGTATAAGTAACGGTATTGTATAACAGATCTAGATCTTTTAATTTCTACTTATTGTTTAACAGCAATTTCGTTTACAAATGCATTTCTATATGGATGAGCAAAACGTTCTTATATATACATGCTGCACGATATGAAGTAAAAACACGTAAATACATGTAGCATGCAACCCTCGCATATATACAATTACAAGCACATTATAAATCACTGAAACATTATTATGTGACCATTCTAAATAGCTTACTGGTATTGGAAACTAGTCATCATTCCTTTGACCAATTGGATGTGCAGTGTTGCAATGTCACCAGATTATTAACATAATTCAAAATAAATTTGAAGTACTTGATAGTTCCACATATTTATTGGATTAAAGTAAATATAGAATACAATGAATCGGTAAAACCGAATTATGCTTCCCGAAGCAAGTGTTTGTCCCAAAATTGGAAATAACTTATTACAGATACAGGTAAAAAAAGAAAATAATGTAGAATTTTGGTTCTTTGACACCGCACTTCCTCTACCATTATGTTGAGTTTCAATCAAATGCCATCAATACTGTTCAAGTGAGGGACCTGCCAAGCATTAATTTGTATGAAAAAGGGAGATAATTAAACAAGAGGGCCCAAAGGGCCCTAGGTCGCTCACCTGTCGAACTTGACCTACAATTTGTTGAGATGATCATTGTGACCAAGTTTTATACAGATTAGGCCAATATTGTGACCTCTAGTGACTACACAAGGTTTTTATATGATTGACCTAATGACCTACTTTTTTACCCCAGATGACCCAATATCGAACTTGACCTAGATTTTGTTGAGATGATCATTGTGACCAAGTTTCGTAAAGATCAAGCCAAAACTGTGACCTCTAGTGACTACACAAGGTTTTTTTAATTATTTGACCTTGTGACCTAGTTTTTTTACCCCGGATGACCCAATATCAAACTTGATCTAGATTTTGTTGAGATGATCATTGTGACCGAGTTTCATAAAGATTAGGCCAAAATTGTGACCTCTAGTGACTATGCAAGGTTTTTCTATGATTTGACAATGTGACCTACTTTTTTACCCCAGATGACCCAATATCGTACTTGACCTAGATTTTGTTGTTATGATCATTGTGAACAAGTTTCATAAAGATCAGGTCAAAACTGTGACCTCTAGTGACTACACAAGGTTTTTCTATGATTTGACCTTGTGACCTAGTTTTTTACCCTGGATGACCCAATATCAAACTTGATCTAGATTTTGTTGAGATGATCATTGTGACTGAGTTTCAAAAAATTAGGCCAAAATTGTGACCTCTAGTGATTATGCAAGGTTTTTCTATGATTTGACAATGTGACCTAGTTTTTGACCCCAGATGACCCAATATCGAACTTGACCTAGATTTTGTTGTTATGATCATTGTGAACAAGTTTCATAAAGATCAGGTCAAAACTGTGACCTCTAGTGACTACACAAGATTTTTCTATGATTTGACCTTGTGACCTAGTTTTTTACCCCAGATGACCCAATATCGAACTTGACCTACATTTTGTTGTGTTGACCATTTTGACCAAGTTTCGTAAATATTATGCTAAAACTGTGACCTCTAGTGACTATGCAAGGTTTTTCTATGATTTGACCTTGTGACCTAGTTTTTGACCCCGGATGACCCAATATCGAACTTGACCTAGATTTTCTTGACATGATCATTGTGACTAAGTTTCATGAAGATTAAGTAAAAAATTTCACCTCTAGTGACTACACAAGGTTTTTCTATGATTTGACCTTGTGACCTAGTTTTTGACCCCGGATGACCCAATATCGAACTTGACCTAGATTTTGTTAGGATGATCATTGTGACTAAGTTTTATAAATATTAAGTCAAAATTGTCACCTCTAGTGACTACACAAGGTTTTTCTATAATTTGACCTAGTGACCTAGTTTTTGACCCCAGATGACCCAATATCAAACTTGGCCTAGATTTTCTTGAGATGATCATTGTGATGAAGTTTCTTAAAGATTAGGCTAAAATTGTGACCTCTAGTGTCTACACAAGCCAATTGTTGACGGACGGACGGACGGACGGACGACGGACGGACGACGGACGGACGACGGACGAAGAGTGATCACAAAAGCTCACTCTGTCACTTTGTGACAGGTGAGCTAAAAACAATAAAGGTGCACTTCTCCTGAATGAGATTAATTCACCTATAAAGTTTCAAATCAATACCTCCCATAATGAAGGAGTTATGACCTGGACAAGAAGTAAGTATAAAAGTACAAAAGGCCATAACTCCAAAAATTTACAATAAAGAGTTATGTTTCTTGTGCACCGCACTTCCTCTCAATGAGATCTATTCACGTATGAAGTTTCAAATTGATATCTCTAATACTGTATGAGTTCTGGCCCAGAGAAGAATTAGTATAAAAAATTACAAAGGGAAATAACTCAAAAATATATATTGTAGGGTTATGGTTCTTTCACACTGCACTTCCTATCAATGAGGTCTATTCACCTATGAAGTTTCAAATTGATATCTCTAATACTAATTAAGTTATGGCCCGGACAAGAATGAAGTATGAACAAAAATAGAAAGGGGAGTAACTCAAAAAATGTGCAATCAAGAGTTATGGTTCTTGTGCACTGCACTTCCCCTCAATGAGGTCTAGTCACCGATAAAGTTTCAAATTGATATCTCTAATACTGTTTAAGTTATGGCCCGGACAAGAATGAAGTATGAAAAATTACAAAGGGGAATAACTAAAAACATATGCAATCAAGAGTTATGGTTCTTGTGCACTGCACTTCCCCTCAATGAGGTCTATTCACCTAGTAAGAAGTTTCAAATTGATATCTCTAATACTCTTCAAGTTATGGCCCGGACAAAAGTGTGACGGATGGACAGACGGGCGGACAAAGCGGCGACTATACACAACTATAAAAAATACACAATTAGGCCCTCCTGCATTTTAAATGCGGACTTGGGATTCGATGACGGTGCAGTTACATTGTACCTAGGGTTTTTCTACTTCACTCTCAGTCTCTGGGAGCTGAAAATATTGGCTGTCATTTTGAGGTATTTCAGCTCTACAGAGGTTAAATTTATAGCTATGCTCATTCAGGTTATTGTAAAAAGGTAAACAACAAATTAGGTCCTTTGGCAATCACTTATTAAATATGTTAAAAGCTAAACATGCATTTCTGAATTATTTAGCTCTCAATAAAGCAATTAAAAAATTTAAAAGGTACAACTTTAGGTCTATTTTCATTTTAATATTTTTTTCGAACTGACAAATATTCATTCATACTGACAAATATTCATTCGGACTGACAACATTTTGACCGTCGTGTGGATAAGGAAAATTATTTGCTGAACTGTCGTGCGGATAAGGAAAATAATCGGCACAACCGACGTGCGGATAACAAAATTAATCAGTATAATCATCGTGCAAATAAGGAAAATAATTTACGAGACTGTCGTGCGGATAAGGAAAACAATTCAATTATTGGCACAACTGTCTTGCGCATCAGGAAAATAATTGGCATGACCATCATGCGCATAAGGAAAATAATTGGTACAACTGTCGTGCGGCGGATAATGAAAATTGGCACGAGCATCATGCGCATAAGTAAAATAATTGGTACGACTGTCGTTCGGATAACCAAAGTAATCGGGACGACTGTCAGACGCATAAGGAAAATAATAATTGGCATGACTGTCAATCATGTGGGTAAGAAAAAAAATTGGCCCGACCATCATGCAGATAAGGAAGATATTCGACAACATACTGTTAAAAAGGATTTCACGAGCATATGATTAACGATGCTCATCCAAGACTGCCCAGCTCGACTGAATCAATCTAATGTCATAAGTCTGTGATATTTATTCATTTTGGTTACTGAACTTTTATAAGATTTCAGATTTTATCATTTATTTAACAGTTTTCAATAGTGCTAAATTTGTATAGTTACAGTGTAGCACACAATGCCTCGTACTGATGTAAACAATTGGCGTGCAAAACGAAATAGCAATGCACAATAGATGCATAACATTGTTCAAAAGTTGTTTACATTTTTTAACATTTTGGGTCGAATCGGTACGAGTACGACAGTGACTTACTTCAAGGTCTGTATCGGATGTTGATGAAATTGCATAACTACGTTCGTTATGAGTATTAAAGAAGATTTTCCTTGTTCAACAAGTACTCGCGTCTTGTATTCACTTATTCCCGGCTATTTTTGATAAGTAAAGTTTTATCAAAACAATATATCTACTTCCGCCGTCATGTTTAATACGCGGCCAAACTGCGGGCACGTGCGGCCAAATCAAGCAACTTTAAAATCATCAAGATATTGTTCATAATATATGAAAACAACTTATATAATCACAATAAACAGCACAATATCACAATAATTGCTAAAATACTGATATGTTACCGTTAAACTTTTGGAAGCAAGTACCCGGGCCAACCCATTCTGTAGTCTGGTTCCCTGTCGTTCTATATTTGTTTAGTAGTGATAGGGGAGGTAATCCAGACTACCCATTCTGTGACCGCAGCTTCGGTAGTTTTACCGCGTTTTAAACAAGTCTATTTATAGTACAGAATTTATGAATAGACTAATTCCGGCGACTCAACATTTTTTTTATCAAATTAATGTTTAAATTTCAGCAATTTCTTTTCTTTTCCTTATCTATAATTGATAATAAAAGAAAATTTATATGAAACTCTATATTATTGTTTTCATGCGAAAACATCAGCATCATTGGTAAACGAATACGACTATCGATAAAATTAGCGATCAGTTCAGTAGTAGAAAAAAATAGACACCTCAGCTAGTCTACGCAAAAAGGGATCAGCAATTAAATTATTAATACGGAAACATTTTTTATTTTAATTACGAACATTATCCATCCAAAAAATGTCATTTATGGTGGGATCAATGAGAATTTAAATGTGTTTGTACAGGTATCAATTAATAGCTTCAATATCCACGCAAACAAATTTATTCATTTTAATAACTATCAGTAACTTGTCCTTTCACGTCCAGGGGAGAAATTTGGTTGGTATTCCATAAGATAGCCGCCCTTGAGCGGCTATCAATAACAAAACTATCTTACGGTACATAATTGAGAGGTTGCGAAAATGAACACATGTAACGTGTACGTCTTCGTGAATACAATGTTTTGGGTATTTCGTCATCCAGATAGGTGTAGTTTCTACAAATAATGGACGTGTGACAGACGAAAATAACATGCGTACTACATCACACAGGTATGCCTGTGCACGGGAACACATGCTTTTATATTAACACTCATTATCTCCATACATGAAGAAATCATGCCCCAAGTGCCATCTGATCTAACACGCACATATTTTGTTTCGCAAACAAATCTCAATGACAACATGTACGTATACGCGTACTGTTAGATACACGTACAGGTACATGAACACGTTCGTTTTGCAACCTTTCTACTAAAACACACGAAGAAAAATGAGTCCCAAGAAAATACAACCGGACTTTACATGTAGCAAAAACGCTCGATGGTTCCAAGTAAATACAATTGACTATAAAAGTACGAGTCGTATCGATACACGATCGTTTCGCAACTTCCCTACGTTTCGCCACCTCCCTCAGTTTCACAACATATCTTAGTTTCGCAACCTCCCTACGTTTCGCAACCTCCCTACGTTTCGCAACCTCCCTCAGTTTCGCAACCTCCCTTAGCATCGCAACCCCCCTACGTTTCGCAACCTCTCTTAGTATCGCAATATCCCTACGTTCGGCAACCTCCCTACGTTTCGCAACCTCCCTACGTTTCGCAACCTCCCTCAGTTCGACAACCTCCCTTAGTTTCGCAACCCCCTTTAGTTTCGCAACATCTATGATGTTTTTGTTGGTGTACGGTGTCTGTCAACAAAGTGTCGTAAGTGATTCTTCTAACGTTTAAAATATTCATTTGATTTCAGGTCTCGTAAATCTGACAGTCGGGGAAAGAAGTGTGGGATCGATACCAGAGGACGGAATGAGTGTTATGTGATAATTTAACAACAGTAACCCAACATACGTGACGGTAACTTGTCTAACAAAGTAACATAATCCTCGAGTGCCAGCCACAATATCACCAAATCACCATTCGATATATAGTACTAGTACTCAACACGGATTACACAGTGTATAGTTCGATTTCGAGCATTGAGCCGTGACTGCACTTTTAAGGTTTTAACCACTAATCGTTATAGGTTGGTATAGGTTTGACCAGTACGATAAGTAATACAATTAAGGCCAACTATTTCAAGTGTCTGGTTGGTCGTGACGGTAAAGCGCTTGATACATTGTAAAATATTTTTTGTCCGATCAGGGCGAGTTCGAATCCTACCAAAATAGTTTTTCATTTATATTATATTTTTTAAATGCACACAACTTGTAAAATCCGTGTAATACTAGTATATGTGACAAACCATATTTGTTACATGTATTTGTTGAACGTTATGAAGGCTAATCAACCGAATAATAATAATAATAATAAAGACTTTATTTTACGAGGAAACTCATTTGACAATTAAATTAAATGGCAATCTTCCATGAGATCCTCAAATATAGGATGTTAGTAAGCTCGAAATACACCAACGATCAAAATGAGTGAAAATGATAAATATATTGAATCGAAACCTTTCAATGGGTAAATTAAAAATATAAACAAAATCTTTAAGTTACAATCTCTTCAAATAACAAAACAACGAATTAAAAAAATGAGCGAATCAGGGAATTGAACCACCGACTTCTGGGTTAGAAATTCTGAACGTTGCCGACTGCACTAAACTGTAATCTGATTATAAACAGATATCTGTAAGAACCATATCATATCAGTTCAAAATGTCTTCCCCGATACCGAGGGACAATAGTTTTGACTGTTAACCCAAAACAGACATGAAATAACTGTTTTATTACCTAATACTCTATATAACTACAGTAAAGTTCGACTTATACAACAAACAAAAAAGATATTTCTAAGACATTTTGTCATACTAATAGCGGATATGTTTTGTTATAAATTCAAGACTGTCATTATCCCCATGATTTTATTATCAAACAAATAAAATCGGCATGTAATAAAGCAAAAAGGGACAAAACATTGTTCAAGAGTTATATTAAAAATACGCTATAGATCTAGCAGGGTGTTTTTGCAGGAATTTATATTGCGCATCGTAGTGCGCAGGTAACAGTTCATCCAGGGGTGTAACAGTCAAAACTGTTGCCCTCCTGGCAATGAACTGTTTCATACCTGAATCTAAAAATAAACATTAAGACATGAAACAGTCAAAAATAACGAATTACTCGTTATATAGAGTGCTAGGTAATAATTTGTCCTGGTCCCCTGCTTTGCATTATCGTCCACCAGAGTATTCTTCGTCCGAAACATAGTCTGGAGAACTTGATTAGCCACTGATGTATGAGGATGTGCTTTTGACGTTACAGACGAAATGAGCAGGGACAGTGGGGTAACGGAGAAACATGGAGCAACATAGAGCAAAATAGAGCAGAAGCGAGAGAAAAAGGGAGCAACATAGAGCAAAATAGAGAAGGAGCGAGAGAAAAAGGGAGCAGCAGGGAGCAGGAACATAAAGAAAACAAAGCAGCAAACATCCCGGTCGAACAGAAGCAGTTCTAGAGGAAACAGAGCAGTTGGGAGCAGAATAGAGCAGTACAGCAGAGTAGAGCAGTACAGCAGAGTAGAGCAGTACAGCAGAGTAGCGCAGTACAGCAGAGTACAGCAGTACATCAGAGTAGAGCAGTACAGCAGAGTAGAACAGTACATCAGAGTAGAACAGTACATCAGAGTAGAGCAGTACATCAGAGTAGAACATTACATCAAAGTAGAACATTACATCAGAGTAGAGCAGTACATCAGAATAGAACAGTACATCAGAGTAGAGCAGTACAGCAGAGTAGAACAGTACATCAGAGTAGAACAGTACATCAGAGTAGAACAGTACATCAGAGTAGAACAGTAAATCAGAGTAGAACAGTACATCAGAGTAGAACAGTAAATCAGAGTAGAACAGTACATCAGAGTAGAACAGTACATCAGAGTAGAACAGTAAATCAGAGTAGAACAGTACATCAGAGTAGAACAGTAAATCAGAGTAGAACAGTACATCAGAGTAGAACAGTACATCAGAGTAGAGCAGTACATCAGAGTAGAGCAGTACATCAGAGTAGAACAGTACACCAGAGTAGAACAGTACACCAGAGTAGAACAGTACATCAGAGTAGAACAGTACATCAGAGTAGAACAGTACATCAGAGTAGAACAGTACATCAGAGTAGAACAGTACATCAGAGTAGAGCAGTACATCAGAGTAGAACAGTACATCAGAGTAGAACAGTACATCAGAGTAGAACAGTACATCAGAGTAGAACAGTACAGCAGAGTAGAGCAGTACATCAGAGTAGAGCAGTACATCAGAGTAGAACAGCACAGCAGAGTAGAACAGTACATCAGAGTAGAGCAGTACATCAGAGTAGAACAGTACATCAGAGTAGAACAGTACATCAGAGTAGAACAGTACATCAGAGTAGAGCAGTACATCAGAGTAGAACAGTACAGCAGAGTAGAGCAGTACATCAGAGTAGAGCAGTACATCAGAGTAGAACAGTACAGCAGAGTAGAGCAGTACATCAGAGTAGAGCAGTACATCAGAGTAGAACAGTACAGCAGAGTAGAGCAGTACATCAGAGTAGAGCAGTACATCAGAGTAGAACAGTACAGCAGAGTAGAACAGTACATCAGAGTAGAACAGTACATCAGAGTAGAACAGTACATCAGAGTAGAACAGTACATCAGAGTAGAACAGTACATCAGAGTAGAACAGTACATCAGAGTAGAACAGTACATCAGAGTAGAACAGTACAGCAGAGTAGAGCAGTACATCAGAGTAGAACAGTACAGCAGAGTAGAGCAGTACAGCAGAGTAGAACAGTACATCAGAGTAGAACAGTACAGCAGAGTAGAACAGTACATCAGAGTAGAGCAGTACATCAGAGTAGAACAGTACATCAGAGTAGAGCAGTACAGCAGAGTAGAACAGTACATCAGAGTAGAGCAGTACAGCAGAGTAGAGCAGTACATCAGAGTAGAGTAGTACAGCAGAGAAGAGCAGTACTATGTCGTACAACGATTTATAAATCCGGTGTCATTCAACTGTACTGAAACTATTTTTATAATGATTATAATTATACTAGTCTTGTTTAACCAATAATTGGGAAATCGCTCTTTAGTAATTACACAATAAGATTTTCGCCCGTATTTGTAACTGATTGAAACGATATGACGAAGACAATGTATCGCGTGGAATAGGTGCTATGAATGGTGTGTTGAATATTGCTGTTATCTGATGGCATGGTTCTGATATTAAGACAAACGGATATCGAAATGACTGCTGAACTCAAGTTGACTATGAAATGTTTAGTTGTTTAGGTCCACTGCAAATGAAATTGTTTGAACAATGTTTAAATAATAATAAATTCTTGATTTCTTCGCAAAGGTATGTCAAGAAGTTTTGTAGGGTTCCTATTTTAGCTGGTAGACATGATAACGAACGAACGAACGGACAGACGGACGGACGAACACCACTCACCTCCACAGATGTCTGCTCGATGTGACCGCTAGGTAGCATACTAGTGGCATGTAAAGAACTATTCTGTCTGGAGTTGTTTCCCTTTATAACTTCTTCATGTGACAATGTACCACGTGACACTGAAATACGTGACGTCATAGGAATGATGGTATCTGAAATACAAAAAAATAAACATATATAAAATCAAACAATTGATATACTAGTCTGTTCATTGGCTAATTCTTCTAGATGTCCTGCTAACGTTTGAATTTCTACCATTTTCGCATTTACGAGAAAGTTAGGTGTGGGTCAATCGGGACCCCTAGGTAGGACGTAACATGCCTCGGGTGTCAATATAGGAACGTCGCCATCTAAATTTGAACCGTTCTTAATGGTTATTAGTGTATGCTAAACTATTAAACGGTTTTGTAAACATTATAAATTATGGAATGCACTAAACCGATTAAACATCTTGGACAATAATAAATGCTTGCTTATTGATCATGCACTACATTCATGTTCTGTTAAATGTCATATATTGCTAGGGGACGTCAGAATCTATTTTCTTTGGTGTGATTGTATCATGTTAACCGCCGGAATTGTGCCAATCACGGACGATTTACGTCTTTATTATTCCGCTTGATACATCAACTTCAATATTTTATTTGACTAAAACATATAAAATGTTTATTGCCAATGCAATAATAATAATCCCGATGGAGCTTCCGGATCCATGACGGAAAGACCCGAGTAGTCAGATTGGGTTTTGGGTATAACTACCCATACATGTTCCGTAACGCCGGAATTAAACCAATGACCTACGTCAATTGATGGCGCAACTTCCCTATTGATTCTTCTCCATCAAAAGAAACAATTCATCGGAAGTTGACTATAAACATATCCAAACACCTGTCACTTTTATAATGGTATGGTATAGATTTTGTAAAATAAGTCACAGGACTCGAGGGATATCGATTTCACTGACTTAACAGAGTGGAGTTTAGTGAATTTCTATCATTGATCAACGAACTCGTTTAATTGTTTAGCGGTTTGTATATTCCTCTTTAAAGTTTTATGCGTCGAGTGCGAGAAGTTTCGAGTTCGATACCAGACCGCGACATATCAAATGTCGTTACTAATGGTATTGATAAATCTCCATTGCTCGACCCTCAGCGTAGTAAGTTCCAAGTTAAAGTTAAGTTACCAGTTTCGAGGGCCGCTTTCAACGAATCAGCCGTTCAGCCAACTCCCCTGGTCATTGGACTACCTAAGAAAACCTGCGTTCGAGTCTATTTCTCTCCAGGTTTGTGTGCAGCCAACATTTAGATACGGCGCCCAGAAATATCAAACAGACACCGCCCTCACGTGTACCAATTCACATCTTGGTCGAGTGGAGTATTGTGGGATATTCTTGCTCAAAGACATTGGGCAGTTGCGCAGACGGGGATCGAACCCGGGATCTCTCGATCAAAAAGCGTGCACCCTACCTCTAGGCAACCGCTCCCTACTGCTGATTCGCCCGGTGTCAGATAAAGTAGTGCACTGGATAGTCTTCATATTACTGAAATTCTGTTAACCGGTGGGACTTTTGTTTATAATTTTTTGTTTATTATTTTATATTGTTATGACACCAAAGTGTTATGTTTCGTTAATAAATTATAACACATCTTAGAAAGACATTGAAATGCAGTTGAAAGTCGTGGTAGTGTCTACAGATACGGGCCCGTACGACTAGCCAATACTACCCGTGTCAGTTAGTCGTACGGCACTTTTTTCAACATGCCCAAATACGGCGTTAATGTATTTAAGATACAAAAATGCAAAAGAATACTGGAAAATGCTGAAATCCCTTAGTTCAACCGATACTAATAACTCCAAAAAACCCACATTCAATTTATCAAATTTTGAGGCTTATTTTAAGGCAATAAATGACCCAGACTCAATATTTTTCCAAGCTGACGAAGATATCATATATTTCAATGATAGATACTGAAATAATGAATTAAACATAATGTTTGAGGAACTGAACTTAGAAATTACAATAATAGATATAAAAAAGGCATGTAGAGAATTACATAATGGTAGGTCAGCAGGACCTGATCTTGTATTAAATGAATTTTTCAAATATGGAAGTGAACATATGTATATATACTTACATCACTTATTTAATAAATTATTTGACATTGGGTACTTCCCAGAACAATGGGCTGAGGGATATATTATCCCAATACATAAAAAGGGTTCTACATTAGATCCAGCCAATTATAGGGGACTGACTCTATTAAGCACACTAGGCAAGTTTTTCACCAAAGTTTTAAACAATAGATTGAATAATTGGATGGAAACCTACAATGTTTATATAGAGGCTCAAGCAGGATTTAGGAAAGATATGTCAACTATTGATAATATTTTTATCTTATACAATGTAATGAATCATATGCTAATAAGAAACAAAAAATTATATGCAGCTTTTATTGACTTTTCTAAAGCTTTTGACCTTGTTGTGAGAGATATACTATGGTACAAGTTTTTGAAAACTGGTATTAGAGGTAAGATTCTTAACATAATACATTCTATGTATACACAGGTAAAGTCCAGAGTTAAGTGTAATAATACACTAAGTGATGACTTTATCTGTAATCTAGGTGTTAGACAAGGAGAAAGTGTATCCCCATTATTATTTGCGCTCTACCTTAATGATATAGAGGAAACTTTTATTCATAAAGGACATGATGGTATTGATATTGGTATGTTTAAGTTATATTTGATATTGTACGCGGATGATATACCGGTAGTTCTATTCTCAGAAACCCAGGATGGCTTACAAAAAGGCTTAGATATATTAGAAAATTATTGTGACAGGTGGAAATTGTCTGTTAATGCAACTAAAACAAAGGTAATGGTTTTTAAAAAGGGAGGTAATCTGAGTCAAAACTTAAATTTTACATACAAAGGTGAAATTATAGAAATTGTGAAAAAATTTACATATCTTGGACTAGTTTTCTCAACAGGTGGTTCATTTAAATATACATGTGAAGCCTTAGCTGGTCAAGGAATGAAGGCTACTTTTAAAATGAAATCTTACTTTGATAATTTCTATAACATGTCAATTAGTCACAAATTGGAGATATTAGTGGAGCCTGTTTTAAGCTATGGCAGTGAAATCTGGGGTTGCTATAATACCAGTGAAATTGTTAAAACAGTATTAAAGTTTTATAAACAACTATTATGTGTTAAAAGACAGACCCAAAATACTTTTGTATATGGGGAATTAGGAAAAGTGCCTATTAGTATAAAGTTGATATTACATACAATTAGATATTGGCTAAAAATACTATCAATTGATGATACAAAATATGTTAAACTTGTATATGATATGATGTTACAGGATCTTGAATTATACCCAAATAAGGTATCTTGGGCTAGTAAAGTTAAGGGTATACTTAACAATCTTGGATTTGGTGAAATATGGTTTTTCCAAACAGTTGGAAATAACAAATTATTTTTATCCTTGGTAAAACAGAGACTAATTGATCAATATTTACAGGGTTGGAATAGTGACATAGAAACTTCCAGTAGAGCAAATACTTATAAATTATTTTCAAGTTTCCAATTACAGCCTTATTTAGACATAGTACAAGTGAACAAATATAGAAAAACATTATCAAAATTTAGAGTGTCATCTCATAGACTACAAATTGAAGTTGGTCGTTGGACCAAACCTAATCCAACACCTGTCCCTGAAAGAAAATGTAAATTTTGTAATTGTTTAGAAGATGAATTCCATTTCTTGTTTGAATGCAACCTATATGACAATCTTAGAAAAAAATATATTCCTTTATATTATAGACAACACCCAAACATTCTAAAGTTTAGAGACCTGTTACAATCTAGTGATGAAAAGATTTTAAAAAATTTAGCTGTCTACCTTTTTAAATGTTTTGAATTAAGAGAACAGGCTTTATAGATACAATTTTTACAATATTTACTGCGTTCTGTGAGTTCAGAATGGCAAGTTTTCCATATTGCTACATAACCTCAGACTTTATTAAGTTTGTTAAAGTAAATGGTGCTGTATATCATTCAATCTCACAACTAATATTTTGAATATTTTTCATGTAAAGTGTTTGAATGTATATTAGTATTATATGTGTATGCATGAGAGGTATGCGTGGGTGTGCGCGTGTGGGTGTGAGTGTGCGTGCGTGGGTGGGTATGTGTGTGGATGTGTGTGTGTTTGTATTGATGTGCTTGTCTTGTATGCGTATTTATATAATTGTGTAAATATACATTGTTGTATTGTTGTAAACATGATCCATGGGCATTATGCCTTAAATTCTGAAATAAACTGTAAACTGTATGAAATGATAGACTATTTTTGTTTGTTTTTAATCAAATATATTATTATTAACCAATTATCGACAAGTTTATAATTACCTTCTTTTTGGCAGCATAAGATCATCAAAACAGCCGATACATATATGATTTTATTACATTGTATTACTCATTTAGAAAATTATTCTGAGGCTCACCTTTGCTGACGTAAAGTGCTACTGCCAGGAGCGTTATAACTGGTAACATTTGTTTGAATCTCTTCACTAACAATCGACACATGCTCCCAAGTAACTGCTTCATCTTTATAATCGTCGTCACATTTAAAACACTAAAATACCCATCACCATATCCAAATACAACATTCACTGTAGTGCCAACGACTATGCCCACTTCAATATCCAGTTAAAACTCGGTCAAACTGAAACGACATAATAATACCAGGCTTAAAATAAACATAAACGAAATATCTTAATTGTTCACTGGGTTGCGGCAAAACGGATTATTCAGTATGGGCTTGTCGAACAATGGTATATAAAGATTACCTTTATGGACTTTAAAACCGCACCACTTGTCAGAGGGGTGTATTTCTTGTTAGAAGCAAATTTATGTTATCATAGCAGGGTTCAATTGACGGTAAATTGACCAGACATTCACTAATGAGCATTTTGTTTTAATAAACATTTCATTAATATTGGTGTTATTCTAAATATATCATACATATTCAGAAACTAGAGAGTCTCCTCCTTATAATGGTGTAAAGAAATGTAGAATTGAATGAACAATACAAAATAAACAGATAGGGCCGTGGAATTCGAACATATTGAAAATATAATTTCACATTGTCGTTTTTATTGAATGCAACCTTAGTGATTGACTGGACAACGGGTAATAACATTGTCAGTGAAGAACATCTTAAATTGTTTTTACCGCACAATTTACCAGTAGAAATCCCGTGACCAGTAGAAATCCCGTGACCAGTAGAAATCACGTGACCAAATATCATTTCTCTTCTGATGCGTTTTCAAAGTCCGTAAGTGTTCATACATGAAGATGTATGTAATTGTGGACTTTCAACCTTTCAACAAGCTTACTTCGATTTTTCAACTGCTTGTATAGAACTAAAGATCAATTGTACCATAATAACTATTATGTACATGTACTTTAATTTATTGTTGAATCGACATTGGGTAGCGCTTGACGTATGTAAATAATTTAATATTTTAAGCTAACAAAATACCGTTCTTGTGTCTCTGTGCTGCAGATAGCAAAAATAGTATAGATCTACAGTGCCCACCAAAAATAAGTGTACAGATGTTATTTCCCCATTTACTTGTATATGAGAACACGGAGATATACCTAATGTACTGCTATGTGTGCCTACTGACATACATTTAACACTTTCAAGTTGCATCCATGGACGTACATAATTTCGCTTATACTATGTGCTATGGATAATAATTCGGAAACGCACACTCTATCTTTACGCGCTCATGGCTATTAACCCCCCCCCCCCCTACGCCCAATGCAAAAAACGGAAATTCCGGAAAAAACGCGGTTTAGCCACCAATTCCAAAACATTGGACAACAATTGGATGACGAATTCAAAGTAAGAATTTTATTGTAAAACGATCACATACCTGATATACAAATGTAAATACTAAGTTTCCACAATACACCAACTATTTCCTATCTTGAATGATATACACACACGTAAGCCTACTGGGCACCACAGACGCCGGTACGTACACCAATAAAGGTATTACAGATTAGCTTGTCACGTGTAAGAAATGGATGCTGTGTGTTTAAAACTTTGCTAGATTTAGTATAGGATAGAACATGAGTAGGTGTTGTATATGGGATTTTAATCCGAGTGAAACGAGGATTATAATCCCATATCAACACCTACGAGCCGTTCTATCTGACTTAGACTATAGATAAATAATCTTTGTTTATCAGGTACAATTTGCCTATAAATCGACCAGTACCCGGTACATAGGGTATGGTAAACCATTTAAGTGCTGGTGTAATATGTTAAGTATTGCATGATGCATATAAAGATCTAAGTGGCAAAATTAAGCTATTTACAGTAAAACCTCAATAATGAAATTCTTTCTTGAGACTGTAAAAAAATTATCTCAATAATGTTGAGTAATTGCATCATACTATCAAAGAGCAAACAGATGAAAACGGAACGAAAAATGGTTAATTCTGAGCCCATCTTGTTAAAGAGATGGTCTTCATATAGGTGCAATTTCACTGTGAATTTGAGGTTGAATAATGTGCAAATAAGTGGACAGAAAGTAGTGGTCTTTATTTTGAGATGAGGTCCTAATTTGTAAATTATGGATTGAAACCGGTTGTGTTAGTATGAAAGTCATTTACTTCAATCACCTGCAGACACCATTGGAACCCCTTCAATACGGAATCCTGTTCGGGCCACATTGAATTTCGCATGTCTAACATGTGAACAGGCGATAATTATCGTGTCGAAGGCGATAATTATCGCCTCTTCTCATGGAGAGAGACACTTGTACTAGCGAAATTTAACACCTTCGCGAAAGTTTTGGGGCGATAATTATCGTCTTAATTTTCGCATGTATGACTCAATTTTGGACAAGCGAAATTTAAGGACATGCGAAATTTAACGTTAAATTTCTCGTGTTTTTAGTCCTAGGATACAATTGCTGAGCAAGTAGGGCTGTTTACCCGGGTAGGATCATTTTGACGGACTGATGATGCTGCATGTCGGAGCCGATCATGGGTAGGGCTAATTTCAAACCATTAGAATGTGTGCATATACAATCGTGTAAAACACGGATAAATAAAGAACAAATATTTCTGCGGGGTATTATCGCTTTTTATCTAGTCACTTCCGGCAAAAGCTGCCTGTTAACGGGACGCCGTTAAACTTAGCTATAATCGGTCACCTGGTCATGTGACTAATGATAATACATCACCTTACCACGTGATCTGACGGACTTTTTCTTATATGTGAGTCGCCGGTTGCAATTCCGTGCCCGAGGGTGAGGTTTTCCTATTCTAAATGAGCTGGTGGTTGATCGGTTATTTTTTCGACTTACCTGCGTCTACACGACGTCTGACGTCGTTGTTTATCATGAAGTCACGGAACGAACGTGACGTTGCGCGCTAGTTAATGAAAGAGTGAGAATATAGTCCCGAATTTGATCCCCTTACTTATTGTGTACGATTAGGGTCATAACTATATGGTGTACGATTAGGGTCATAACTAATATAAACTGTCTGAGACACTTTATAAACTGTCTGAGACACTTTATAAACTGTCTGAGACAGTTTGGAACCTGTCTGAGATACTTTATAAACTGTCTCAGACACTTTGTAAACTGTCTCAGACAGTTTTCATAGTTATGACCCTTTCGTGCGCATTATTTTAAACTGTCTGAGACAGTTTTCGTCCATATGCTAATTTTGATTGGTTCTCAATAGACCAATCGGAGAGTATTTTACAAATCCCTTTACGAGGTGTGTGTATTCCCCGGCCCTATGCTATTTTAATCAAGAAAAAAGAAGTGATTTCACGACCGCAGAGTTTATTTGTTTATTTATGGACGGATTTTTAAAATGTTTGTATCAAATTAAAGTTGCAACCCTATAGTTTCTAAATAATAGAAATTATTTTATTGCAAATATGAATTATATTGGTTCAAACACAGACTATTTTTCGGGGAAAAAATTTACATATGTTTGTGTTGGAAAAACACATCCGTATTGGTTAACTGTTTTGTTTATTAACATATTTTATTCAAAATAAAGATGAAGTTCTCTAGTTTTTAAATATGTAAACATATTGACAATCCGTCCATTAATTTTGAAATAACGCCTCATTGAATATTGCTCAATTTTCTCGGCGTGAAATTATATTTTCATTTTTTTCAATATGTTCGAATTCCACAGCCCTTACCTGCTTATTTTTTACTTTCCATTCAATTCTATATTTCTTTACATCATTATAAAGATAAAGCTCTCTAGTTTCTAAATATGTAAAATAATACCAGTATTAATGAAATGAAATTGATTAGAAAATTGCAATATTTCATGATCAACACAATAATCTGAACATAATAGCAGTATAAGCCACAATGATCTTAACATAATATATGCTGTGTTAGACCGTTGTTGGTACTCTGTGGAGCTATAAAATGCTGCGTAAGACAGTTGTAGGTACCCCATGAACCTATAACATACTGTGTTAGGCAGTAGTTGATACCCCATGAACCTATAACATACTGTGTTAGGCAGTTGTTGATACCCCATAAACCTATAACATGCTGTGTTAGGCAGTTGTTGATACCCCATGAACCTATAACATACTGTGTTAGGCAGTTGTTGATACCCCATGAACCTATAACATACTGTGTTAGGCAGTTGTTGATACCCCATAAACCTATAACATGATGTGTTAGGCAGTTGTTGATACCCCATGAACCTGTAACATGCTGTGTTAGGCAGTAGTTGATACCCCATGAACCTATAACATACTGTGTTAGGCAGTTGTTGATACCCCATAAACCTATAACATGCTGTGTTAGGCAGTTGTTGATACCCCATGAACCTATAACATACTGTGTTAGGCAGTTGTTGATACCCCATGAACCTATAACATGCTGTGTTAGGCAGTTGTTGATACCCCATAAACCTATAACATGCTGTGTTAGGCAGTTGTTGATACCCCATGAACCTATAACATACTGTGTTAGGCAGTTGTTGATACTCCACGAACCTATAACATGCTATGTTAGACAGTTGTTGGCACCCCATTGAGCTATGAAATGCTGCGTTAGACAGTTGTTGGTACCCCCTTGAGCTATGGAATGCTGTAATAGACCGTTGCTGGTACCCGTGGAGCTATAACATGCTGCGTTAGACAGTTGTTGATACCCAATGAACCTATGGCATGCTGTGTTAGGCAGTTGTTGATACCCCATAGAGCTATGAAATGCTGCGTACAAGACTGTTGTTAGTACCCAATTCTGCTATGAAATGCAGTGTTAGGCAGTTGTTGGTACCCCATGGAGCTATGCAATGCTGTGTTAGACAGTTGTTGGTATATCCATGGTGCTAAAAATGCTGTGATTGACAGTTGTTGGTGTCCCATAGAGCCATGAAATGCTGTGATAGACAGTTGTTGGTACCCAATAGAGACATGAAATGCTGTGTTCGACAGTTGTTGGTACCTCATAGAGCCATAAAATGTTGTGTTAGACCGTTGTTGGTACCCCATAGAGTCACGAAATGCCGTGATAGACAGTTGATAGTGTCCCATAGAGCCATGAAATGCTGTGATAGACAGTTGTTGGTGTCCCATAGAGCCATGAAATACTGTGATAGACAGTTGTTGGTACCCCATAGAGCCATAAAATGTTGTGTTAGACCGTTGTTGGTGTCCCATAGAGTCACGAAATGCCGTGATAGACAGTTGTTGGTGTCCCATAGAGCCATGAAATGCTGTAATAGACAGTCGTTGGTACCCCATAGAGCCACGAAATGCCGTGATATACAGTTGTTGGTGTCCCATAGAGCCACGAAAGGCTGTGCAAGACAGTTGTTGGTACCCTGTGTTGTCATGAGAGACAGTGTCATATATTATTAGATATCCCACTAAACACTGGTTTACTGCGCCAGACAGTTGTAGATGCCCCATGGAACGAAGATTAGCTATACTAGGTGATGATCTTATTCTTCTGTGGCTATTAATAGTTGTATTTGATAGTGTTGAGTATCCAAAAATTAAGAAATCTTTACCTGGACTTTTACTCTGCACAATGATTAGTAAAGCTTTTTTACAACCTTTAAACATTCATGTTCCTTACACTTGAGAAAAACATTGGAAACATTTGTTGACACATTTTCTTTATTATGACTACTACTATTGGGATTTACTACTATTGGGATTTAAATAAATCAGCTGCAATGTATGTTATGAAAGTGGGTGGGGTAATTTTTATCTACAGCTAGTTGCCACTTAAATCTCTAATTTTCCCTTTATATTGGTACATTTCAAATTATATTATTGACTCGAAATCGACTTCCATGAGTAAATGAATGTGTTTAAGCATCATTTCTACAACTGGTACATTCGATATCTAGTGTATACCCGTTTTTGTACTTTTTTGACCATTTGACCTTGAAATGACATTGACCTTCATTCATGATGACCTCAATCAATGACCCTTAGCATTGGCAGTATTAGAACTTTATATTCAGTCAAACATTCAATAATGATAATTCAAATACTACAGGCTATTATGTGTAAATCAACTACATTTAATGTTTTGAAAGGGGGTGGGGTAATTGTTTATTACACTAAATTGCCTCTCAGACTCCGAATATCCCTTGGAATTGATATATTTCAAATCTTTTTCATCTAATATTCACTCCCATGTGCAAGTGCATGTGTTTAAGCATCATTTATACTATTTATGACATTTGATTCCTGGTGCAAATCAATTGTTTGTACTTTTTTACCATTTGACCTTGAACTGACCTTGACCTTGACACTGTTGGACTACAAATTGGAATTAAAATTGTGCAATTAGTAAGGATGTATCAAAGTGAGTTATCCATTTTACTATTACATGCAAGTTTGGGGTATTAATAAAGGTTAAGTAAACTGTAGTTTGTTTCTCATTTTAAAGCACCATGTGACCTTGAACTTGATCTTTTCAAACTTTCCTCCTAAGGACGGCAACTTTTACCTATAGTAGAGTAATCCTGAATGTCTCAGGAACATTTTGGTATATGACTCAGCTTGTGTACTTTTTTTGCAATGGTCACTCTACTTTGAGTCAAAATGCTGCTCTACTAATAGCAGTAACTGTCATTATGATCTGAACATAATAGCAGTAACCGGCATTATGATGTGAATATAATAGCAGTAACCAGCATTATGATGTGAACATACTACCAGTAACCACCACAATGATCTGAACATATAGCAGTAACCGCAACAATGATCTGAACATAATAGCTGTAATGAGACGGTCTAATTACCGCAAAACACCGCAAAATACCGCAGACTACCGCAAAATACCACTAAATACCACAAAACACTTTAAAATGAGTATAAAACTCCCTAAAATACATTACAATCTGATGATATAACATAAATAAACCTTATAACGAACATTTGATTATACAATTATGGTTAAAAAAGCCGTTAAGTACAAATTCTACATATCAACCCAGGGGAAGCAACTCTGAATTACCGCAAAACACTTCCAAATGGAATAGAATTACCGCAAAACACATATAAATCACGCAAATATTACATATAAATGAATAAATTGATATTTATATAAGTATATAATTATTAGATATTCTAACACGATCTGCGGATTAATCCATATACGCATAGAGCAAACCAGGACATGTATTATTACGGCAATAAAACATACCTGTCCAATTGGCTGTTACTATTTACGCCCCGTATCTCGTGACATATTTATGAATGAATGAACGTAAACTTTATAGTAAAATCTTCAACGTGTCGCTTACAAGGCAAGTTGCACGAGTATCCAGTGTTACAGCTATGACGCATCTATTTTTAGAAACTCCAATATACTCTCGAAACTAAGTTTCATAAAAACTTCTGATAATCAATTCATTTATATTTTTCATTTCATGAAATAGATACCCTATACTTGTGTTATTAAAATTGTTTCAATGTTTAAAATATGTTATTTCCTTCAGAAAATTACGAAGGTCGTTTTCATTAACGAGGGAGGTAATTATACCAGCTAATAAGCCACTCAATTTCAGCGCGGAATTATGTTCACTGTCAAATGGGTGAAAATGGAATGCGCACGGTTAAACAGTACGGGATATTATCGTGTTAAGAATCGAAATAAAAACTATGTTCTTGTATTTGGTCGGTGAATAAAACACAGGCACTCGTTCGGATGCGGAAAAATTAAATCACGAGTGCCACCGACAAAATATAAGAACAGATTTTTATTTCTTAAACAAACAAACATAATCAACGAATATTTACTTCGATAAAACAGTACCCTGATGCGTGTAAATACACTATGCGGTCCGCGTGACAATAGATACTATTTGCAATTTTTTGTACAGAACGTTTTCCTCAATTACAGTATATCTTTCAATCGTTTTGAAATGAAATACCTTTTATTGGTTGGCTAGAGTATTTGATGTCTATCTTGTTTGTTATTATTCACTAAGGAATGTTAAATTTGGAGGAAAACTGTGTTTTCATAGAAAACTTGGCTAAAGATTATTATAAGAAAAGTAAAAAACAATTAGCTGATGGTAAAAAATTTGTTTACGGTAATCTATAAATAGTATGTTTTTAAGTATGCTATTTAGTATTCGATGCAAAGATCTTTTATTTGTTCTAGTTCAATGAATGCAGACACAGATAAAAGCAACATGACTGTGTTCTATAAATGTTTATGTCCCTTATATGTCCCTTGTCCATATAAACTAGTTAAGTCTATCAGGGGCCATACTTCTGTTGAAATGGTGGATAGTGTTACATGGCTTTGACAATGTAATGCGTTTATGATGGTAAACAAGTATGCCAAGTTTGAAAGCAATTCCTTGATGGACTTCAAAAGAAGTTGAGTTTCAACAACTTGAAGGTTTTGGCTTACATTTTCGGACGGACAATCACTATTATGCCTCCGCAACAGTAGATGTCGGGGCATATAAAATACCTTAGCACAAAGATGGATTGTTAAATATCAGTAATGCTGAACCAGGGACCGGTCACTAGTTGAACCTATGTTTGGAAAAAATGAGATAAATGAAATATTTAAAGTCCCATTATGCCTTAAATGGCTATTTTCAAAAGGCATAATTAAACTCGGCAACCTATCTGCAAATTGATGCAGTGTGCACTTTAGGTGAGTCCCAAAGCTTGAAAACACCATAAGATGGACGAAAACGAAATAAAGCCTCCAGTTGGTTTGTAAACAAAATAACGAAATGTAAACAATAAAGGCATAATCTAAATACTAAGGGGAGCAACTCTTGCAAAATTAGTATTTTGTCATCCATACATTTTACTTAATGTGAATTTTGGCATACTACATGTATTTCAAAAGATATAGCTGACATTCTGTCGTTAATTATAGGTCATTTGTGAAAAACATCTTAATTCTTTGTATTTAGTCAATTTACTAGATGATCGTGAATTTTGTTTGGCACAATGTCAATGAAAATGTCAATGAAAATGTCTGGCACATACTGGGTGGATCGAAGCTCAACTACATTTTCCAGCACTTAACCAATTGAGCACAAAAAACATGAAAACATCACATACCACAATTACACGACACAACGCCCAACATATAACTGAACGAGAAAATGAACTGCTGAACCCCAAGTTTTAGTTAAGAAATCATCGAATGCACAAGTCCCAGCTGACTGAACGACCTAGTTGCATCTATAAAAAAACAGAATGTCCCAGTTTTAAGCGTTTAACGAGACTCGAGTTTAATGACCGCTTCATGTTGAAGGCATATTGCATTTTTTAGCTTCTATTATTTATCAAACCTCTGCATTCTACAAACACAACACTTGCACATGCTTAGACATAGATGTAAGTTTTTCTGGTATCAGTTTTTAGATTTTATCTCGGAAAATGTTAAAAAATGTCAATTTTTCTAAAATTACCTTATTTTGTGCGTGACGTCTACTCAATAATTCATGACGTTTCTAAGATGGCTGCCATACTTACGTTTCACTTCTTGCATTCATGCTTTGAAACTAAATGTATAATGTAGGACTCGGGTTTATAAAGAAAAGTACATGCTTTAAAACTGGCGTTCATGGCGATTATTGCAATGTAAACCTGCGCTCTGTTTTTTTCTGGCCTATATTTGGTTGCATTATCTTTCACATGGGTTACAAAATGAACCTACGCCTCATTGAAGGCCATTGCATTCGCAAATGATCGACTTTTGTATTCAGGGCATATAAATGGGTATAACTTGTGTTGTGGCTAGATACCGTTTGCGCAGTTACCTACTTGAAACTTGAAACTTTTCTTATTAAAATACGATGATATTAGCAAAAAACGATAAACCGACTTTCCTCAATATTTAACGTATACAGTACATACGTGCACGATTTATTTGTAGACGGTGTACTTTACATAACCTACCCTTGAAATATGTTTCAAAAACAGCTGATACAATATTGAGGAAAACTTGATGTGCAGAAAATGACGAATGTTATTTTATTCGTTTCATTACTTTTAAACCAGATACCCGGGAAAACTTGACCGACATCCCGACTTTCCTCAATATTTAGCATTCCCCAGTGAACAAACAACAGGTACATAATGAACTAATTCTTAGCCTACCCTTGACATATTTTCGAAACGGTACGTTGCACAAAATTGAGGAAATTTTCTGTTGAAAAAATGACGAATGTTTAAATGAAAAAAATCAATAGCTACCCAGTCCTAATTTTAGGTGTCAATGGACACATAAAAGTCTTTATGTCATTGGAAAGCATTTTAGCGCATTTATGACTAAGTACGGTCAGGTACAGGGGTTGTACTTTATGTCCATTACAGGGGTTGTACTTTGTGACCACTACAAGGGTTGTACTGTATGACCACTACAAGGGTTGTACTGTATGACCACTACAGGGGTTGTACTGTATGACCACTACAAGGGTTGTACTGTATGACCACTACAGGGGTTGTACTGTGTGACCATTACAGGGGTTGTACTTTGTGACCACTACAGGGGTTGTACTGTATGACCACTACAGGGGTTGTACTGTGTGACCACTACAGGGGTTGTACTGTATGTCCACTACAGGGGTTGTACTTTGTGACCACTACAGGGGTTGTACTGTGTGACCACTACAAGGGTTGCACTGTATGACCACTACAAGGGTTAAACTGTATGACCACTACAAGGGTTGTACTATAGGACCACTACAGGGGTTGTACTGTATGACCACTACAGAGGTTGTACTTTATGACCACCACAGAGGTTGTACTGTATGACCACTACAGGGGTTATACTGTATGACCACTACAGGGGTTGTACTGTATGTGAACTTTAGAGGTTGTACTGTATATCCACTACAGGGGTTGTACTGTGTGACCACTACAGGGGTTGTACTGTGTGACCACTACAGGGGTTGTACTGTATGTCCACTTCAGGGGTTGTACTATAGGACCACTACAGGGGTTGTACTATAGGACCACTACAGGGGTTGTACTGTATGACCACTACAAGGGTTGTACTATAGGACCACTACAGGGGTTGTACTGTATGACCACAACAGAGGTTTACTGTACGAACACTACAGGGGTTGTACTGTATGACCACTACAGGGGTTGTACTGTATGAGAACTTTAGAGGTTGTACTGTATGACCACTACTGGGTTGTACTGTATGACAGCTATAGAGGTTGTACTGTGTGACCACTACAGGGGTTGTACTGTGTTACCACTACAGGGGTTGTACTGTATGACCACTATAGAGGTTGTACTGTGTGACCACTACAAGGGTTGTACCTTAGCCACTGTAGAGGTTGTACTGTATGACCACTATAGAGGTTGTACTGTGTGGCCAATATAGTTGTTGTAATGTATGGCAACTTTAGAGGTTGTACTGTGTGACCACTACAAGGGCTGTACCTTATGACCACTATAGAGGTTGTACTGTGTGGCCACTATAGTTGTTGTAATGTATGACAACTTTAGAGGTTGTACTGTGTGGCCACTATATTTGTTGTAATGTATGACAACTATAGAGGTTGTACTGTATGACAACTATAGTTGTTGCAATGTATGACCACTAAAGAGGATGTACTCTGTGGCCACTATTGTTGTTGTAATGTATGATAACTTTAGAGGTTGTGCTGTATGACCACTACAAGGGTTGTACTGTATGGCCACTACAAGGGTTGTTCTGTATGGCCACTACAAGGGTTGCACTGTATGACCACTACAAGGGTTGTACTGTATGACCACTACAAGGGTTGCACTGTATGACCACTATAAGGGTTGAACTGTATGACCACTACAAGGGTTGTACTGTATGACCACTACAAGGGTTGAACTGTATGACCACTACAAGGGTTGTACTGTATGACCACTACAAGGCTTGTACTGTATGGCCACTACAAGGGTTGCACTGTATGACCACTACAAGGGTTGTACTGTATGACCACTACAAGGGTTGAACTGTATGACCACTACAAGGGTTGAACTGTATGACCACTACAAGGGTTGAACTGTATGACCACTACAAGGGTTGTACTGTATGACAACTATAGAGGTTGTTCTGTTTAACCGCTATAGAGGTTGTACCGTATGACAAATATAGAGGCTTACTGTATGACCACTATAGAGGCTGTACTGTATGGCCACTATAGAGGATGTAATGTATGACAACTATAGAGGTTGTACTGCATGTCAACAATAGAGGCTGTACTGTATGACAACTATAGAGGTTGTACTGTTGGGAACATACAGGAACCCATGCATTCTACTAGATTTGACATATGTCCCATATAGGAACCCATGCATTTTACTAGATTGGACGTATGTCCCATGTAGGAACCCATGCATTCTACTGGATTGGACGTATGTCCCATATAGGAACCCATGCATTCCACTAGATTGGATGTATGTCCCATATAGGAACCCATGCATTCTATTGAATTTAAAGTATAACCCGTTACATTCTAATGGATGGGGCGAATAACCCATGTAGGTACACATGTATTCTAAGTGATTGGGCGTATAAACCATGTTGGAGCCCATGTATTCTAGTGGATGGGACGTACAAATCATGTACAAACCCATGAAGACTAATAGATTGGCCGTATAAACCATTTTTGAACCAAACATTCTTAGGGATTTGTTATTTAAACAAGGTATGAACCCTGCTATATGCCTTTCATCAGAGACAATACGACCCGCAGATTTGTTTATTATCCGTTAGTTATACGATTCTCATGCACACATTCTAATAGTTCGGAGTTTTTAATAAATTGTTATGGTTTGTATTTAGCCTTATCCCCATTTTGCCGGCGTAAGAAGGTAACCGGTGTTAACGTAACACCGGGTACACTTATACCACGTGTTAAAAGCCCGCCAAAATTATAAGGGCGAAATTTAACGCTAAATTTCGCATGTCCTTAAATTTCGCTTGTCCATATTCCGTGAAAATTGAGACATACATGCGAAAATTAAGACGATAATTATCGCCCCAAAACTTTCGCGAAGGTGTTAAATTTCGCTAGTACAAGTGTCTCTCTCCATGAGAAGAGGCGATAATTATCGCCTTCGACGCGATAATTATCGCCTGTTCACATGTTAGACATGCGAAATTCAATGTGGCCCGAACAGGATTCCGTACTTCAATTTGTTTTAATCGTTTACTTGGTTTTAAGTTCTACTCTGTGGAAATGATGTCTTAGAAGAGAGGGGTAATCTGCACGTAATTATTGAAGACACAATAGTACAGAACAACCTCTGTAGAGTGAGACCCTTTGTGGGCTGCAAATATTGGTCAGTGTTTAGAAGTTGTTGCCCTACAGAATTAAAAAAATGTATACATGTAATAACTTCAAGTAACTTTGAAGGTTGTGTTATACAGAGGTTGTTGCACTACATATGTCCCCATGAGAGGTTGTACTGTAGTCATAGAAGCTACCACGGCATTCACCCTCTACTGATAATGTTGTCAGCACTCAGCAGAGCTGTTGGCAATACTTTAATTGGTTAATTATCTATCAAAATGGTTGTCTCAGATTATGACAGTAATTATAAACAAATGTAGAAAGGTTTGATATACATGTACATGTATTCTAATAAGTCCAATCAGTTACTTGTTTAAAATATAGTATTGTTATAATATAGACTTAACTAAACTTGGTATCAAAAAATGTTTGGCATCCACATTTTCTGTGCTAAATGCATGTATACATTATTATAGCTATGCTCAATTATTTTGCTTGGCCTACTATAGTATATAGCAATCTATTGTCATATATACCACAGCAAAGTCTTTTTCTCCATGCTGATTGGCTAGCTACTGAGATCTATAGTCTAATTAAGGATTTAAATCAATACTTCTTTTGAAAAGTATAGTCGAATACGAATACGAATACGAATACGAAAGTTTATTTTGCATAAAGCATAATACAATGCTTATAACAAATAAATACAAATAACAGAGATGAAAAACATGAATTTTCAGCAGACAAACAAATATGGAATGAATATATTGATATTAAGCGCTGTGTGTTCAAAGTCCGGCTGGCTTCGTAGGCTGTCTGGCTAGTCCAAACGCCCATTACTCCACCAGCCGGGCTTTGGACAATCACAGGTAACAAGAGATATAACATACCATGTTACAAGTATAACATTTTCAACAGACAATCAGTCACATATATGGGATGGATTTAGACAATAGACATTCAACCCAATAACATGATTTATACCAACATTAAGACATTAAGAGATACGCAAATTATTTGCAAAATATATATATTTAGCGAGAGCATAAATAGTTTTCTTTGACTTTGAAGACATTAAATTTTCAAATTTTTGAATGGTTGGCCAGTGGCAATAATACTGTTTAAAATATTTCTGTCTGAGCTCGCGATACAGCGGACAAACTAAAAGAAAATGAAATTCTGTCTCGACTTTCTTCATTGTGCAAGACATACAAAATCGTTCTGGTCTGGGTGTGTTGTCGTATCTTCCAGATTCTATACAAAGGCTATGAGAGGAAGTTCTAAACCTAGCTAATGAAGTTCTATATTTTTTCTCCGTAATGAAATCAAGATATTTCTCAGGTTCGAAGTCAAACTTGAATATACAATACGTTTGCAAACGACTAGAGTTATTAATAGTGGCGTACCAACTTTGTAAAAATGTATCAATGATCCTTTGTTTAATGGAAACAAAAGGTATATCTATCTCGAACTGGTTATTCCACACGTACGTAAATCCATGTGTTGTTAATATATTTTTTATACAAAAAGCCCAATTTTTCGAGTTATATGTATTACCAGAATCCACATCTTCTTTCAGCATTAAGTATATTAGCTTAGCAATTTCTGAATTGTCAAGTTGTAAGATTTTCGTCCAATACTTAACCATTCGAATTTGTCGCATTATGAAAAGTGGAAATCGCCCTAGCTCCCCATACAATGCTGAAAGATTAGTTGATTTTCTAACACCCAATAATCGTTTTATAAATTTTGTATGTATTTTCTCAACATCATTACCTTCATGCATTCCCCAAACTTCAGAGCCGAAGTTAAGGATTGAACCTACAAGCGAGTCAAATATTCTGCATTTCTGGGATACAGGTAACTCAATGTTGCTAAATATAGTCATAAACACTTAAATTGATTGTTAAACAATCGGATGATAAGTTTTTTAGTTGACGTTCCCACTGGACAACAAACCGTTGCGACACAATAGTCGCTTTGTCGTCTATATAATTATACTAAGTTAAGACCGTCTGTTACTTTTAATAAAATTTGATTTGCATTTAAGGTATTCGGGACTGTTCGGGACTTTCCATGGTCGAATTAAAAAGATGAAATATTTGCTTGAAATTAAAATTAGTAGAATCTACGAACGTATAATATAATCATTGCCACCTGTCCTGCGTTTCGTACATATTTTCAAGCAAATATTTCATCTTTCAAATCCGACCATGGACAGTCCCGGACTACATTAAATACATGATTTGAAAGTGTGTACTATAATGAAACCCGTACGTTCTGTTCGACAAGATATCTGTGTTTTACCCTGGTATCAAATAATGTATAAAATCATACATTTAGTACAGACTATAATACTACATGTTGTTATTTGGTTATTATTTTAGAAATAAAGTAAACTTCGAATATCATGCGTTGAAATTAGACGCATATTACGTATATGTTATTACCGGTATTAAGGTGGACGGGTACTCAAATAACAACCACAGCTTTAGGCTGAAATACCCGATATCAGATGTGACGTTTATACAGTAGCAGGTACTTTCAGCTATAATCATTTGGGGCTCCGTAAAAATTAATGGCAAACTCGTAAACAGAACAGTTACATAAAGTGATCATGTTTATGACGTCATGCAGACAACGTCATACATGTACATGTAATATGTACCATTGCATATCAAATACTAGTAACGTTAAGTTTCCAACGGTGCATAGCATTATACCCGAACATATTTTTAAAGTCCGCTTCCACCTTAATACATGTATAAAGAAACATTCGTAGTAAATAGCTCTTTAGTAAACGACTCATCCAAATTATGAAGATATGTATACAGGCATTTTGCTGCATCGGATTTCATGTTAAACATTATAAACCGACACAATGGGTGATATTAAGTAAATACGACACTTCCTTAGTTATGAATAGTACACCGAACTTATTGAAAGCTGTATTCGACTTGATGTCAATGGATATATGTCATTATACAATATTTGACAACATATTATATATGTCCGAGTTTACACCATTTTGAAATGGATTCATAGTAAAACGAGAGAACATTATATTTTAATAAAATATTTGCTGTTTTATGAACTCACGACAACCTTTTGTTCTTTTTGTGTATTCAACATACAGTGAATATTTGGAAAGCTGTCTTAATGCAAGAAAAAAAATTAGTCATGCGAGCAGAGCAGAGCAGAGCAGAGCAGAGCAGAGCAGAGCAGAGCAGAGCAGAGCAGAGCAGAGCAGAGCAGAGCAGAGCAGAGCAGAGCAGAGCAGAGCAGAGCAGAGCAGAGCAGAGCAGAGCAGAGCAGAGCAGAGCAGAGCAGAGCAGAGCAGAGCAGAGTGGTAGTCATTACACGGTTGGGAGGAGAGCGATGCTATGTCTTCCTTCTTAAAGCCCCGTTCGTTTGGTATCCCCGGTGAGTCCCGGTTTACAATCCGGGGGAACCGTGTCTAATCGTGGAGACAACCGTATACACCGTGGACTTCAGGGATCATCCGGGGCGATCCGGGATAAACCGTGTTGCACCGGCTAACAGCTCCGGTTGTTTTAAAATGTTTAATACAACCGGGAGACACCGGGTGTTACCGGGAGCGATATCGAGAACAGGCTTAATCCGGGGATGACCGGGACAATACCGGGACCATCCGGGAAGGACCGTAGCTCCACCCTATGTCCACCGTGATAAACTGTAGCATACCGGGTATGATATAGACTATGGGGAAAGCAGTGGAGTCAATTGTTGACGCTTTTTAGACTGAGTATGAGGTGGATGTGATGTGATCTCCCACCAGCGGAATTATAGTCCGGTTCAGCTTCTAGAGCTGGTTCCTCAGGCTCAACAGGCACGCATTTCTTATCTGGCTTCTCATTTCTTGGCTTGATGTGATATGATTAATAGCCTAATGGGAACCGATGTTGTTCCCACCTTTTATCCATGTTCATACACGCTCGTTTATCATCTCTAGTGATTTTCAGGTAACACAGGCGTGTCACCGGGGTACAACCGTTGCGATACCGGCTGTCACCGTAACACCACCGATAACAACCGGGACCAATCCATGCTTTACCGGAGCCTACCGCTCTGCACCGTAATGACACCGTAACGACACCATACTCAACCGGGAATAACCCTAGTTAATCCGGCGTCTAACTGATAGAATATTCTTTCAGACCGGGATAACGTCGGGAATGTGAGTTTGCAATTGATTTTTGTCACAAAAATGTCCCGGATCATTACTGTATACCGGCTTTCCTTGACGTACCGGGACCTGAACCGGGACAGTGAGAACTGAGCTTAAAAAGCACACGTGCTGGCATGTAGTCCGAGGTTCGATCACCGTTCGTGTCATAGGCCTACAAAAGACGAAGTGAAAATTGATTCCCTTCTAAGTCCCCTTTCTAGATGCTCAGCATAAAAAAGGAAACTAACTTATCCTGTCAAAAACCCTCGTGGCGATAAATTAAAAAACACTTGTTTCAAAATCGACACCAAATGCATTAGTACAAATAAACTAATGAAATCCCACTGATTGGTAAATATTGAAATGCCTACTTTAATATATTTTACGATAAGATATATTATTTTCAAAACGCTTAAACTGCAAAATTAATGTATAAATAATTTAAAGTGATTTTGAAAACAAAGAAAGACGTTAAAATCATTTACATAAATTATAATAGTAATAAGTTATATTATCTTCCTTACCCTGTCATAAGACGATACGACTAAAATCCTTGTTTAAAAAACATTCAACAATTTATATCCAGTTGATCAAATGAAACTATTAGAAGCAGTAGAGTGATCTATAACGCGAACGATCGCGAACCGCGAATGTAGTAAAATAACCCGGACTATTTTAACCATGCATTTAACGAGCTGTATATAGAGGATCTTACATGAGTGTCTTTCTATATTGAATTTATTAAACGAGTTGGATAAAATGATAAAATGCGGGGCTCTGCCGAGCATTTTATCACTTTTAATCAACGAGTTTAATAAATTTAATATGGAATGACACGAATGTAAGATTCTTTTTATCACATAAACTAAATACACAGTAAAAGTTTGTCAAGAATGCACACACTTCCCCTTTAGCAAATAAACTCCATAGGAGTAAAGCGGTTCATTGAAAGAGCTAAGAAAATAGTGCAACAATGTATACTTCAATATGTTAATTTTTCTGCCTTTGAAAATAATATTTACAGGGTATCTAAAATCCTGCAGATGTAAAATTACGCTTAAGAAAGTAAATAATTAAATCTAGGACCGCAGCAACACAACGTATTCTGTTCTGTTCCGTGTTCCGTTCCGGGTTTTAGTAACAACCGAGGACAGGGGAAGTAACTAGGTTTTCCGCGTGAATTTATTCGCGATTCGTCTGAATAGCCGAAAATAACTGATTGTACACGATGCAAGTACTTGGTAAGCAAGGAAAATCGTCTTTAATACTCAAAATTAACGGATTTATACAATGAAATCAACCTCCGATGCTGTGTTTGTGTAGATGCCCGATATTTGGTATTTACATTTCGTCCCGATCTTATTCGTACCCTCGTTTAACGGACCTACCGTCATGTTTACTTACAGTCATATCTCTTAAGTTCTTGTGCATCTGTTATTGTGTGATTATAACATGCCATAGAGTGCTCATAATCGGATATAGAATTTATTCTATTCTAAAAATGTATTCTTTTACTTTTTTGACAACGTGTATGAATACATGAATGAAGTGACTCGCCCTTGTATATACCTCATTTGCATGTTTATTACACGTGTGTATTATGACTTTTATGTAATGGGTTTATTAAACTCCCAGAGCCTATTTTATGTGATACACAAGTATAATTCTTTACTATTCGTATAACATCAAAGAAACGTAATGTTTACTATTGTTCTATTTCGAGCACTGAACTGTGACTGTACTCAGGTATTCAATAAACAAAGGCTTGTATGAGGTGGATTATGCAGATAATTATTACAATTAACGACAATTCTTTTGTGTTTTATCAAAATATTGGTTTATATTCTTACGACCTTCTAATTCTAAGCCAGCGACATTTCCGATGTCGATTTATAAACGAGGTCGTGCATTTTGACTTTTAATGCTGCACTGATAGCAAGCGGTCAGTCGACCGAGCGGTATTGATGCTATCCATTTTTGTTTATTAGTATATAGAGCTACCAGGCTTGAGTTATTTCCGGCTAGCTATAACGCTAAAAGTGTACCTACATGTATTATCAGCGACGTTACAGTTCTCTGGATCAAGTAAAAATACAATGGACAAAATAATAGTAAATTCTCCAACTTTAAACACTTCAAGCATCGTTATATCGATTATATTATTGAATTACTCTAAATTAGATCTACGACTTGGACAATGAAGCTGAAAACTGGATCAGTCAATTGTTCTCAAAGAGAAGACAAAAAACACAATCAGGACAAGAACGTTCAAAGATACGTGGTTCTATTTCAGTGTGAAATATTGGATCATGTATACATCGGTGAAACAGTAATTGATTTTAGCACCATGCAGTTCTAAAATGTCACTTTGAAAAACTAAGTAGTATGTGTCTATAAATGGACTTCGCTGAGTTCTTAGTGTTTAAAACAAGACAGGACAGGACAGAAAAGAAAAGAGCATAGCTGACCCGATTCGAATCGAAACGAACTGACATGAACTGAAATAAACTGAACTGAACTGAACTGAACTGAACTGAACTGAGCTGAGCTGAGCTGAGCTGAGCTGAGCTGAGCTGAGCTGAACTGAACTGAACTGAACTAAGCTAAACAGAACTGAACTGAACTGAACTGAAATGAACTGAACTGAACTGAACAACACTTCACGTATGCTTATTTAGACGTGTACAACTGTTAACTTCGTCTTTTTCACATAAACGCCATTCTAATCTTGTATAAAGTAGACATGTATACCGGTAAGTTTTGTAGATATGCATTATGTATTTTATGATGTGATTTCTTCAAACTAATAAAACGAACCTAGATTCTATAGGTTTAAAGAATTACGTTGAATTATTGTCGTGTTTTCGATTTGACACTATCGAGTATGCAAAATAATGGTTGAAGCGGAAGTGACGTCATCGTGGTAAGTTGAGAATCAACCTTCGTAAAATAAATCATTATTTGGCTAGCCAGATCGACTTACACAATATTTAAACTGGATTGTTTCCACACGAAGTATACTGATGTATGGGTCTCGGTAGAAGATTAAACAATTGTACAAATTTGTACTATTGCTAGATCAATCAATGTTGTCGAGCATATGATCACGTGGTTTAATTATCAACATTTCACGTGATGACGTGTTTTGGTTATCAACATATTACGTGGTTTGATTATCAACATATCACGTGGTTTGCTTATCAACATATCACGTGGTTTAGTTATCATCATATCACGTGGTTTGATTATCAACATAGAATAGAATAGAATATACTTTATTTGCATATTTAGTCCTGAAAAGGACTTTTTATAAAGCAACAATAATACAATTAAATAAATAGCATGGTGATATATGGCGAGAAAGTATGCGATATGATATTATACCAAATTAGAATCTGTTTTAATCGCATGAATTCAAAAGACGTCGATTACTATTTTTGTAGTTTGGCTGTGGTATAAATCGATTATTCAGGTCAGCCAAATATTTACATTACATTGTGTACATAAACATTGCAATTTCTCTTGTTATTGTATCATTTTAAATTTTTAATAGACATTTATATGTGTAAAAGTATACGTGTATGTAACTTAGTGAATAACGTATTGGTTTTCACTCCCATTTTCTCCAATTAAAATATTTTAAAACATAACATATATTTTATTAACATTAAATTGCATAAAACAATAACAAGAGGGCCCAAAGGCCCTAGGTCGCTCACCTGTCATATAAGTACATGCAAGCCCCTATGTCGACCTCAGTAATCATTTATATTTAATGAATAAGATTCAGGAAAATTCAGCCTCTATTGTAAGCTTTTTATGATTTGACATTGTGCCCTAGTTTTTGACCCCAGATGACCCAGTTTCGAACTAGATTTCATAGAAACATACATTCTGACAATGTTTCATGAAGATTGGGTCATAAGTGTGGCCTCTAATGTGTTCACAAGCTTTTTCTAAATTTGACCTAGTGACCTAGTTTTTGACGCCACATGACCCAGTTTTGAACTTGACCTAGATTTCATAGAGACAAACATTCTGGGCAGGTATTTATAAAGCATCTTAGTGGAAAACATAGTGGATATTTTGATTGAAGTTAAACATTTGTGATGCGTACTAGTATATTTTCCGCAAATTGAAGAATAACCTATCTCTCCTTAGTGATTATAGCAGCTCTCTACATCATGCATCAAAACTATGCAATCAATTAATAATTTTAATTATATTATTTAGCTGATACACGATTTTGAGAAAATTCTTAGTTTTCTACTAAGATGCTTTATAAATACCGGCCATAATGTATCATCTAATGTGTTCACAAGCTTTTTCTGAGATTCGAAATAGTGACCTAGTTTTTAACCCCACATGACCAAGTTTCTAGCTTGACCTAGATGTCATTGAGACATTCTAACCACGTGCCATCAACATTGGGTCATTACTGTGTCCTCTAATGTGTTCACGAGCCTTTTCTAAGATTTGACCTAGTGACCTAGCTTTTGACTCCATATACCCCAGTTTTGAACTTGACCTAGATTTTATAGAGACAAAAATTCTGACCAAGTTTCATAAAGCCTTGATTGTGCCATAAGTATGGCCTTTAGTGTGTTCATAATAAATTGTGAACGGACGGACGACGGACGAAGTCGAGCAGCCGAGCATAGCATTTATTTGCCACTCAGCTTTCTGCTGAAATATGGCAGACATATTAGTGCATCCACACACGTACTTGAACGCCGGATGCCAGATTAGACGGCAAGCGCGCTAACCATTGAGCTGCTGAGGCACACAATCGCACAATCACAGTGTAAGTTCTTTATTGAGATTCGATCTTCGTTAAATGTTATAGAAGGTCTATCTATTACATAGCCAGCCTATTAAATTGATCACGTTACAAAAGTTAAGAGACATCCTATAACAAGCGAAGTGTTGATGTGTGGACCTCAGCCCAACTTCAAACGAATACACGGTATCCGAGCATAACTTGATCGATCTATGGGATGACGTCACAAAGTTTGTGATTACTTGGTGTGAGACAAGTTTATTTATTTATACAACTTTTCTGATCTGTTGCTGTCATCTATATTTCATCAACTTGCTAAATGTTTTAATAGCAAACATGTATAGTTTATTAGCATGACTTTTGTTTTCAATACCAATAAAACAAAAGTCATGATTTTCAGAAAAGGTGGCAGGTTAAATCGTAGGTTAAATTTTTTGTACAATGAAAATGAAATAGAAATTGTTAGTTCTTTCACGTACCTGGGTATTACCTTTACTAGCGGTAGTTCGTTTATGAAAACGTTTGAAACTTTAGGCGGTAAAGCCTTAAAAGCTATTTATAAGTTGAAGGGGGTACCTATTAAAATTTACTAATGTCAGTATAAGTCACACATTAAACCTGTTTGATAAATTAATAATGCCAATCCTAAATTACGGGTCGGAAATCTGGGGATTTGCAAAGGGAGATTACTTAGAAAAAATACATCTCAAATTTCTTAAAAATGTTCTTGGTGTTAAACATCTACATCTAACTATTTTATATACGGCGAAACTGGCCGAAGAAGCCTTTACTCGTATCGCATGATTAACATTATTAGGTTCTGGCTGAAAATAGTAACTAGCGATGAAAGAAAGTATATTAAAAAGGTATATAATATGATGTTAAACGACATATAAACAAACCCGAATAAACCGAACTGGGCGTTTAATGTTAGAAATATTTTACAAATAATGGGATTTAACGAAGTATGGATTATGCAAGGCGTCGGGAGTATACCGAAATTTTTATCTCTGTTTAAACAAAGAATACATGACTGTTTTATACAGAATTGGTATGAAGAAATTAACAATATTCCTAAAGCAACAAGTTTTAAATTATTTTCAAATTTTGGTTTTAAAGAATATCTCGATTTTATAACAGTTAAGAAATTTAGACACTCGTTAACAAAAATAAGACTTTCATCACATAGACTTGAAATAGAATTAGGTAGATGGCACAGACCAGAAAAAATACCAAGATCAGAACGCAAATGTAAAATGTGTCAATCTTTAGAAGATGAATTTCATTTCTTGCTAGAATGCCCCTTATACAACGACCTAAGAAAATATATATTAATAAGAAATTTTGGACACACCCAAATATTCCAAAATTCATCAGTCTTATGTCGTCAGAACAACCCACAGTCTGTAGAAAATTATCTATCTTTATTGTTAAAGCCTTAGACAAACGAGACGAAGTACTTTATAAATAATTACCATTCTTCTCCAAATTATATTCTTTACTTGTTATTATCATATGAAATATTCAACTCAAATATACACTCAATGTTAATTATGAAATGTCTTTATATACCAAATACCTGATTCTCTGAAGATTTTCAGTGAACATTTGTACATGTACATAGCTATGTGTAGTGTGTGTGTCTGCGTGCGTGTGTGGTTGTTGATGTGCGTGTATGTGTGTATGTGGGAGCGGGTATGCGTGCGTATGGGTGTGCGTATGTGTGTATGTGCGAGCGTGTGTTCGTGCGTGTGTGCGTGCCTATATGTGCGTGTGTACGTGTGTGTGCTTGCATGTGTGCCTGCGTGTACGCATGCGTGTGAATGATATATGTCTGTATTTGCGTGAGTTAGAATGTAAACTGGAGCGTGTACATGAGTGAGTGTAATTTTGTTGTATATATTACATGATGAAGATGTATTTTATTAATATCATTGCTGTAACGGAACATATATTATAATATTGTTGTTATATGCATGTAAACGGATGGGCAAAATGCCTAATGTTTCAAAATAAACTATATAGTTCGTGCTAGATAATGTGGCAGTCGAGTCTATTTCACGACAGGTAATACATGATATTGATTACTTTAAAATAATCTAATTGTTTGTTGTTTGTCCGTTTCATTAAATACTATGTAAGTGGTAACTGTTGAAATACAGACTTAATATGGACTAGTGTTTGTTTACCTTTCAGACCAGTATGACTGCCTTGTGCAGATAATCCTTTACCATCCATTCAACGACGAAATTTAACATTTAACATAGACAGTTATCCAGGCAGTTAAATTGCTTGGCCTTATCTTCATGCTTGACTAATTACAATGTAATATAAGCACTAAATAATTGCAAGTAGTTATGTATGCTGTAATAGCTCAGGTGGTAACGCACAGGAATTGTAACTGAGCGATTCAAGTTCAACCCATCAAAGTAGTATATTTAGTATTTTTTTTTGAATTCATCACAATATTTTTAATGTTATTTTCATATTCTTTTCGAGAGAATTTATAATTAGTTAATTATATATTTTTCTTGTTGTATTATGGTCATGATAAAATTATTTTTAATTCAATTCGACTTTTATGACAAGAACACACAATCATTACAATACAAAATAATTTTACATCACTTCATCTGCTGTATCATGGTCTGAGTTACAGTCACACTCAGATAATGTATCTGTGGCTTCGTGTTGGTAGTTACAATACTTAAGTACTAGCAATAAAAAATATTGTGCTTTAATTATAATACATGTACAATACGTTGATTGTGTACATGTATATTTAGGCTATACACTCTTTAATAATAGACTTAATAACTTTAATTAAAGGTTTGTATCACTATTGGATAGAACTGATTATTTAAGCCATTTTTCTGTAAAACTCTTAGCTTTTAAATTTATAAAGATGAGAAAAAGAAATAAAAAAATACATACAACTTGACAAGGTTTCGAACTCGCGGCCAAAAATAACGATATCGTTAGAAAGTATCTACGCACTAAACCACTCGGCTATGAAGTATGTTTGAAAGGATGGATGGTTAGAATGATTTATAATCACAAACCTTAACCATGGTTTACCTAATTCAATCAATTGACAGTGTCCACATTGTGTCACGTGACTGCCACATTATCCTGCACGGACTGTAAAACCTTTGTTATTTTTGTTGTATTGTAGCTCAAATACAATACTGTAAAGTTATTGATATTCGCGGAGGATTATTTTTCGTACATTTCGTGGATTAACTAGCCTCGTGAAATTAAATCTCCTCGAATAATTGATCTCAAACGTCCGAACCAGAGTAGCTTCGTTCAAAATATTAAAACCGCGAATTTAAGAAACCACCAAATTACCACTTTATTATAATCCACGAAATTAAATACTCGCGAAAATTAATGATTTTACATGTATTATTAATTGTTGTCGACACAGGATCACTGACTTGACACTTCAGCATGCCATCTGATCCTTCAAGCGATTGTTTTCTATCGACCCAGTCGTTCGCCATAAGAAAAAGGGACATACTTTCGTGATAAATATATATATATCTTTATTTACAAACTCGGCACATACGTGCCTTTGGTAATATAACACAAAACAGCACAAAGACATTCAATACATACATACTCTCATACATGCAAGAACATTCATATAAATACATACAAACAAAAATACATGGAAACAGACATGATTAAATGGTGGTCGGTAAATACAATTAAATACCGTGGTTGGTTATTAAGACTTTAAAAGAAGAAATTTTAGTTATCTAATTTAGATTTTTCAACTGGTCATTTCTGATAGAAAAGGCTTCTCTTAAAAAAGTAGCAATTTTATATAAATGTTTTTTATTCTTTGAGGACATTATATTAATAAACTTGTTCAAAGTGGGCCATGATGAATTTCCTAGATATTTATTTCGAATATTACTGTATAGAGGACAACACATTACAAAGTGGAATTCAGATTCAACCTGATTAAGCGGACACAATTTACATATACGATTTTCTCTTGGAATATTGTTAGCTCTACCCGTTTCTATATTAAGGGAATGTGAAGAAAGTCTAATAGATGTCATATGTTTTCGCAAATTATCATTATCAATTAATCGAATGTAATCAGAACACTCAAAGACGCTCTTAACTTTTTTGAAATATTCTAGTCTGGACATATCGTGTACAGTTGATTGCCATTCCTGAATAAATTGATCACGAAGTCGTCTTTTAAGCAAAGGGAGATAATTCGTATCAAAGTTTCCAAAGATATTTGTACATCCTAAATCATCAAAGATTATTTTCATTTTATTAGCCCAACAGTTCGTATTATTTGTTTGGCGTTGTTCATCAAAAACCTGTCGAATAAAAGATTCATTATCTGACATAATTTTAAACAAGAATTTTAATGACCTCTCTTTAGCTAAAACGTATAAGGGATATCTCCCCAGCTCCCCAAGAACAGCACAATTTGGTGTATTCGCACGCACACCTAATATCTTTTTGCAAAATTTGATATGTAATTTATCAATTTCTTTATACTGATATACCCCCCAAACTTCTGAGCCGTATAGTAATATTGGTACAACCATTGTGTCAAATAGATGCAATTTAGTTTTTATATTTAAATTTATTCTGTCAAATAGTGATAGCAAATTATGGTACGCTTTTAATGCTTGATCGCACAACGTTTTTACTGCATGCTTTAAATTCCCATTGCTAGTGAAATGGATACCAAGGTAAGTAAAGTGATCAACAATCTCAAGCGCTTCATTATTGATGAAAAATTGTTCGTTATGTAATTGTTTTCTTTTTTCAAAAACACAAATTTTAGTTTTATTTACATTTATTTTCAATCCCCATTGAATCGAATAGGTATTAATATGATTAATTTGAGCTTGTAAGCTTTGGGGGTCGGTCGTAAACAAAACAATGTCATCCGCGAAAAGGATTAAATACCTTGAGAGTAGACTTATGTCGTTCTCTGTTAATGAGTCAATGTTTATACAATTTGTAATGTCATTTATAAAAAGGATGAATAATAACGGAGATAAGGGCTCACCTTGTCTCAGGCCTACGGTGACATCGAAAAAATCAGATATGTTCATGTGAGAAGACAACTTTACGCATGATTTAACCGATGTGTACATAGCTTTAAGAATATTTAAAATTTTACAGCTGATTCCAGATTCCAACAATTTTACCCACAAACCATCACGAATTACCGTATCGAAAGCACGTTCATAGTCAATGAAAACACACCATAGTTTTTTATTTTTCGATAATATTTTTTGAATAATACTGTGTAAAATAAAAACTGCGTCTGTAGTAGATTTTTTATCCCGAAAACCAAATTGAGAGTCATTAAATAAATGCTCATTTTCACACCACGTGTTAATCCTGTTTCTTAATAATAATGAGAAAATTTTGGCAATTACATTAATGAGTGTAATACCACGATAGTTCGCAGGACACCTTACATCACCTTTCTTAAAAATTGGTACTATTGCCCCCTTTGACCAGTTTTCTGGGTAAACACCGGAGTCAAATATATGATTAAAAACATTACATAGATAAGGAGAAATAAAGTCACAGGAGTCTATGAAAAAATCAGCAACATTATTATTGATATCGCAACTTTTATTGCGCTTCAGCTGATGGATTGTTTTTCTTACTTCTTCGATAGACAACGGAGAATCAAGTTGATCGATATAAAGCGTAGAGTCACGCTCATTTGTATATTCGTTTTTATTAAAATCGCAATGGGGTGTATTTGAGATATTTTCAAAATGTTGTAAGAATTCTTCCATTCCTACGTTTGTAACATCTTGTTTTTTCTTATTTTTAAATTTATTGATATATTTCCAGAATTTCCTTGGTGAGGTTTTACTCATGTTCTCCAATTTATTCGATTCTTTACAGAAATGTCTGTTCTTACATTTACGTTTCACTTTCGCATAATTTGCTCGGCAGTTTAAAAATGAAATTTTATTAAGATCTGTGGGGTTAGATTTAAATTTTCTTTTTGCGTTTAGAAAATTAGATTTAGAAATTCGACATTCATCATTAAACCAGTCCGCCTTATTTTTGAGAGGCTTACGTGTGTTAGAACAAGTTTTGCCGAAGTGGGTGAATGATATGTTGGAAATGGTATTTGTAAATTGATCAATACATTGATTAATATCAATTTCATTGGATGAAAGGTTATTAAAAATATCATCAAATATATGACGCTGGGATTCAAGGTTGGTAAGAAATTCTTCTCTACGGGAACTATCCCATACAATTCTGTCAGTAGTATTATTAACATTATTTGGTAAAACATTATGATTACATGCTAAAGAAAATATCAACGGACAGTGGTCTGAAAACTCGGTCATATCCATAACACACATGCTGGATATATATTGAAAATTATCGTATTGTGAGATTAAATAATCAACAGTACTAGAAATAGTTTTATTTCTGCACACAGAATTATAAGTAAATGATCCCTCCTCTAATCTGCCATTTGTAATAAAAATATCATTGCTTTTACACAAATTTAGTAGTTTTAATCCGAAAGAATTTACGACACTATCGCAGTTTTTACGATCAGGTAAATTAGCTGGTGGCTTGTCATCACAAGGTAAGTCAACAAATCTACCAAGATTAAGATCAATCACGTGATCGGGTAGAATACCAGTGCGAGAATTGAGATCTCCAGTTAGGTAAATTGTGCCTAACTCACTATAACGACGTATATCGTTATTCAATGTATCAAAGAAGTCAAAATTATGCAAATTTGACCTGGGATTGGTATAAACAGGTGAGTTTTCTGGAGGTATGTAACATAAACATATAAATACATCAGAGTCATGCAAGGTGAGTTCTTTACTGATTTTAAACCACAACATACCGTTACTATTGTGGCTTGAAAGAGTAATATAATTACGGTATTTACTTTTGAAATATACTGCTAAACCGCCACTAAACCGTTTCGCAGAACGGTTTGTCTTCGGACGGGGACAAGATAAATAATCAAAACCATCAATCGACAGATTCGAAATGTCAGAGCTCCAGGTCTCGGTGAATAGTAACACATCAAAATCACTTACAAAGTTCAAGAAGTCACAATCATTGAGCTTCGATTTAAGTCCTTGGACATTCCAAAGCAAAAACGATAACTGTTCTGTGTTCGAACCCTATTGCGGACCGCCCTGGGGCAGGAGGTGCACATTTTCTACCGTGAATGCCTGATTATTGACATAAAGTTTATCGTAGGCAAGTGTTGCAGGTTTGTTCTGCCTTTTAGCCTCCACATAGGCTGGAATTAGTTTTTTTCTACGGTCTTGGATAGCCTTGGGGAATTGGTCCGATACGCCGTATTGAGATTCTCTATTAAATGTTTCATATGCCCGATAAATAGAGAAGCATAAAACATTTAAAACTGCGACACGCCTCAATCCGTCATTCGTGCATTTTTCATCGCCACATTCGATCTTTATTGCAGCGCTGACCGTAGATCGTAGAAGCAAAATGACGGCGACGACGGCGGGTCGACCGACCAACGACGACGACGAGCGTCTTTTCTTTCATACCATCAACACCAAGAATGAGATGTCGAGACAGATTAATCATATATAATAATATATAAACATGCAGCCAAAATTCCAGAAGTCATTTCCGGAAGTAATGTGTCAAAGTTTGGTGAAAGTTTGGTTATATAATGTACTTTGTTGTACAGTAGCCGAGGTGACTTAAATCCTGATGTGCCTCCCTTAGTGATAATGGTATACATGTACTTGTTAAGCGGATTTACTTTTTGCGCTTTAGAGGCTGACCACAAAAATTAAACATCCGCGAAAATTGAACATCCGCCCTATAGAGCGATATTGATTCATTGTACAAATAAATATTTTATAGATACAATGTCAAAGTCCTGTGATAACACCAAGAATGAGGTGTCGAAGTAGATTAATCAACCGCGAAAATTAAACATCTAGGAAAATTAAACGTCCGCGAAAATTAAACAACTGCGAATATTAAACAACCGCGAATATTAAACATCCGCCCTATACAGCGACATTGAATGGACCGATTGTTATGATATTTAATGGATATAATTTAAAGTTCTGTGATAGTACCAAGAATGATGTGTCGAGGTAGATTAATCAACCGCGAAAATTAAACACCTGGGAAAATTTAACGTCCGCGAAAATTAAAAATTAAACAACCGCGAAAATTAAACAACCGAGGAAATAAACAACCGCGAAAATGTCCCACTATATAGTATAATTCAAAACCAACTCATAAAGACGTACATAATTGTTAATTAGTCATACGATTAGTATATTTTAAGGAGGTAACTGATGATACATCATCCAGACAGGTGTCAGTTCAGGTGTCGTACAAACATACTTATATAGGTACGCTCTAGTTCAGTGAAATGTAAACGTTTTATCGCAAATAAAAGTTAATTTCCGAATACCGGTATAGTGAAACCTTTGTCAGTAATGTAGGGTTAACGCATGCTTTTTCGGGCTATAACATCTGCAGATTCCCGAGGGGCGGTTGGTGCCCAAGCCCGCCAACGCTCCCGAGGGTCTCTGCAGATGTAATAACGCGAAAACATGCGTAAACGCTATTATAGCATACAAAACATCAATTAATGCGTTTATATTTCAAAATAATGATATTTTGGGCGACGTCGCGAAGACAAACGTAACGTCATACCAGTTATTGTTATGCACGTCGACTTCCGCAAATTTTACTGATTATGCATGTTATAGCTACTAGTAATTAACGCATACGATAGCTATTGACAATTGGATGTTTTTCTGTGAAAATCGTCATTTCAAAGGTCATGTTTGATGACATAATTATGTCTATTTTTTAAACCGTGGTGGTTCCCATCGCTACGATGTAGTCCCAATACTGTATTGTGATTCTCAGCAAAATAAAGAGATTTCTAATGTACGTGTGTTGATGTTTTCATTATACTTAAACCGTATATATTTGATTTTACATGTATTTATACTTGGGAAAGCAACATCAACCACAACGCTCAAATACTAACGGATATTCTGTCATTTTTGTAAACATGGCCCTTAATTGTCAATTTGAACATTACTTTATATATATAACGCAACATGTATGTGTAAAATCCATTGAAAGTAATCGAACTTGTACTGAAATGTAAATGCTAACGTGTGTACTGTCATTGTAAAATAGCAGTTCAAATCCGGATGGAGGCACACATATGCCTGCCATATTTCAACAGAAAGTTGACTTGCAAATAAAGGCATTGTTCGGCATGGTTGTGTTCATTATTAGTTTACCCCTACAAAATAAGGGTTAACATCTGCTTTTAAATGAATACACACGGCATTATTATATACAAATGTACTTCGACACCATGCAGATCTGTTTAAGGCGGCTCGTGACGTACTTATTTTACTGAAAGAATGGGCTTCAAGTTGAGACAACTGCAAACATAGTTAAGTAACAATACATTGTCTTGTTACATGTTTTAATAACTCCAAATGAACACTGAACAGCTTATACAGGTACATATACATTGAAAAAGTTTTAAATACAACCTTATATAACTAAAGGATCAAATATGCGTTTTTTCTTACGACCTTGTGACACTACATGTGGATGAGTTTACACTAACGTGTACCTGAACAATTGGCAAGTGCATGAAAAACGCTGACATAATTATTTGTTACTTGGTCGATCCTAGCATGATTATGCTTAACGCACATGGTCATACAAATTGCACAAAAGTACGTATAACCACATGCGTAGCGTCCATGACAATGGACACTTTTACACAAGGCTAGTCGAACTTATGTCTAACTGAAAAGCAACACCTCGGCATTCGCTGTAACTACCTATGTGTGCACAGAAACATATACCATCGCATTTCATGCTGGTTGTAACTGTTAAACTAACCTTAGACGTACATTTGTATTCGATTTGCACCAGCGTATAGTTTCTAAACACTAACTAGTACATTCGGCAATCATTGACCAGTGTTAATTAAATTTTGTCGGGAAACAGGTCAATTACATAAATAAAATTATGTGAATACTTTAGCAAGATTATTAGATCAAGTTTGGAAGAAATTCGTAGCGTTCGACATTTCCAGAACTCGAACCGTGACATATTTTTTTTATTTCTTCCAGGTATAATGGAGCGCATATCAAAACACTTCAAAGCTGAACAGCTTACATATTATGGCATTGTGGCATTTGTTTTCACTTTTCAGTAATAGTGTAACGATAAAATTATTCTAAAGAAACTCATAAGCTTGATAAATATTCGTCGTAAGTTTTTCCAGGGTATTTTTGGTTTACTTTTGAATAATTGATATGCGTTTATCTAACTATCTATCTTCCTCGTTATTTACTATATTTTGCTGGGAATCACAACGCCGTATTGGGACTACAACGAAGTGATTGGAACCACAACGGTTACAAAATAGGACATACGTCATCACAATTAATCTTACAAATGTCTACATTTAGCATAAAACATTTAAATATCAATAGTTATCGTATACTATTATAACTAGTAGCTATAACATGCATAATCATGAAAACTTGTGATAAAATTCACATTTTGGTCTGATCAACACTCTGACTGCACATTTTGTGCGAACTGTAAAAGATCAGATTCGGATTTTATTCTGAATATCGTGCTTTTACAACAAAGCCTGTACATATCTGCATAGCACTACATTCCCCGATTAATAAAATTCTAGCTTAGATGTCTTTAGTAAAGAAAAACACTCACCATTGTCAACAATTTTTGTCGATTGGCACTATAACGGAAGTAGCATTGGAACATTTTGTACACATAACGAAATGTGGTGGTGCCAGTGATTACCAGGCGTGTTCCGGGATCGGCAAATACAAAGAAAACACGGATACTGCGGGTTTGTTTAAATTTATAATTTAAATGTTATAGAAAACTAATTAGTAGTTAGAAATAAAATGGGAATTACTGTTCATTTGACGCTGTATAACGTTTATAGTCGCCGGCGCGGCCCTGAAATAAGCATACGTAAAACTGGACGTTAACAGCGCGTGAATCTTTATGTTTACGCATGGTTTTCGTCCCGTTAACGTATGGGCAAAATCACCGTTTTTATACTATAATATTGAGTCATCCGGCTTGTTGTTCTGGAAAACTCCTTACGGAGCTGGTCTTAATATTGAGGTTAAATAAATGACAAAAAGGTTCCGGCCATGTCTGTTAATATGTCTAGGACCGTTGCTATGTTTTAGCGATAAGTCTAAGGCTTAAAAAGCCCGGTGCTATGTCTGGCAATATGTCTAGGACCGTTGCTATGTTTTAGCGATAAGTCTAAGGCTTAGTAATTCCGGTGCTATGTCTGGCAATATGTCTAGGACCGTTGCTATGTTTTGCGATAAGTCTAAGGCTTAGTAAGTCCGGTGCTATGTCTGGCAATATGTCTAGGACCGTTGCTAAGTTTTAGCGATAAGCCTAAGGCATAGTAAGTCCGGTGCTATGGCTGGCAATATGTCTAGGACCGTTGCTATGTTTTAGCGATAAGTCTAAGGCTTAAAAAGTCCGGTGCTATGTCTGGCAATATGTCTAGGACCGTTGCTATGATTAGCGATAAGTCTCAGGCTTAGTAAGTCCGGTGCTATGTCTGGCAATATGTCTAGGACCAGTGCTATGTTTTAGCGATAAGTCTAAGGCTTAGTAACCCCGGTGCTATGCCTGGCAATATGTCTAGGACCAGTGCTAAAACCTCAGATGTAGTCGTATCCTTTCAGACTCTGATTTGATCAAAATATTAATTTGAGCTGAGTTATCTGCTTCAGAATCGCCGGTAGATCGGAGCCGACGAATAGGTATGGCAGTGTAGTTTATACGAATTTATTTAAGGTCGATTGTGAAACAAGATTTTCAAACGTATATCAATTACTCTCGACACCTCATTTCTGATGCTATCCATCACCACGAGGGTATGAGAGAAGAGAAGCCAGTTTCTTTTTTAGGCTGAGCGCCTAGCAGGGGGGATTTTTGGTACCATTGTTATTTCGTCTTTGGTATGACGAGGCAGGGGATCGAACTCGCAACCTCCCGCATTCGCAGCGGACGCTCTACCACTAGGCTATCGAGAAGGCGGTTGTGGAAGTGTAAGTCTTGGTTGAGCTTCGTCGCCGTCGGACTCCACGTTTCAAATATTGGAACGTGACTATACAGTCAGGTAAAGCAAGTCTAGACGATTAGTGTTGTTTAAAATATTTATAAAATGTGGATTGTGATGTCGATTTGAAACTTTGATGATCTTATTAATGTCATCACCTCTGACGTGTGAAATGAACACATCACATTGGATATCCTTAAATAATAAATCAGCGTTCGCGCGTTTGAAATAGTTTTCTTCTTATCGGGTGTGTATAAATTGATGGCACCGATAGTAATATTCTCTTACGCTTGATTAGATCAGACATTGAAAATAAAATGTTGTTCTTTTTCCGACCCGATGGTCAACCGCGGGATTATGTTCCCTTATAAGAATATAAATATGTTTTATTGATACGTTTTTATATAAACTATCTAGTCTATTATAGCTACAGTTTGGAGCGGCAAAGTACATTTATCAGTGGAGGGCAAGTCGGTGATTCCCCTATTTACTAGCCCGATCGGGCAATTTTGCTGCAAAACTTGCGACGTTACGCTCATTGTTGGCGTACATTGGCAATTTATACCATTTTTACACTTCAATATTGCATAAAAATCGTTTTAGAAATACGGTTGTTTATATTTTGATATCATAAGCAAGATAAAAGAATCGCCATGCTAGTAATGTGATCCGCATGCACGTTTAATTATTAGTATATATTAAATTAAACATAGAATGACGGAGAACGTCCCAAAAACGTCATGTAAGATGTAACATAATTGACCAATGCGCAGTGTTTAGCAGCTCGGCAAATTCATATAAGTATCTTTATCCGCCCAAAAAGTAGATGCGGTGACGTGATGGCAACTCCATTTCGCGTTGTTTCATTTATGTGCCGTTCAAAACTTCCAGTAACAAACCGTGAGCGAAAAACATATTCAACTGAAAACGTAAGATTTAATTTCTTTCCGCGACAAGATTTGTTAAAACTTCAGTATTTTCTATAACTTAAGTCGACTTTCTATAATCTTTATTTTGACAAAAAGTACATGCATCCTACTTTTGAATTGGGTATAATTTGTACGATTATGACTTTGAATTAGGCTTTTAATATAGGTATACTTTTTTCTAGCCACGATGTCACAAATTAAAATTGTGATGTTGCTATGCCTCCAAATATTTAAAGAAGTATGCATTTATTAAAACGACAGCGACTACAACCAAAAAGTACATATAATTGTCGGTATTTCGATGTGAATAAGTCTTACATTCAACATAGCTTTAATTTTATTTATGAATTTTGGCAAATCTAGCCATAATGTCACACCCTTGAAATTAACGTAACGTCAACGTCTACGTGATCGGTAGAATCGTACCCGTTTTAATAAAAGAGTCGATGTACTGCAGATTTAAATGAAATTTTGTATGAATGAAGTATGAGCTGTGGGGTTTATGTAATTATGGTGTTTTAGTCTGAAATAGTAAGTTTATCGGTATTAAAAGCGCCACTTGTCGGGACGTGGTTTTCGTAGTATTTTCTAACTTACTTTCTCATTTTTGTACATGTATTTTAATGTCTCGGCAAAATGTAAATCATCTACTTGTATGGAACGATACGCAGCGTATTATTGGTATATTCTATTGTATGTTTAATTAAAATGTACGACTGTAACGCCTTAATTACCCCTCCGCCTCGCCATATGGCCGATCTAAAAACTGTCATACATATTGCGTAAAAATGCACTTATCAATCAAGCGGGTTGCTCAAAACCATTTTAATTTTACAACAATATTTTTTAAACCAATCGCAAAATATGTGACGAATAAAAATATGGGGTTTACGGCATAATTTAAGAAAAATTGTATTCGAAACACCCAAATAAGTCTTGTAACGTCAATAATCGTTAAAACGTCAACAACGTCGGAATTGGTTACGCTAATGTACGCCAACATCGAGCGTAACGTCTTGCACGATCGGGCAATAGAAACGTACTTTTGAAAAAGTAATCTGTGCATACAGATTAATCTAAACACACGTTTCATACCACAAAGGGTATATCTAAAATCTTACCCAGTTGAAATTTCCTTTGAATTGTCTAGATCCTGAGAAATTTAGCCTTAAAATCTACCATTTGACCAGTCTAAATTCATTGTGTTCACTTGCCCGTTCAGGCAAGTTTCTACTATTCAAAATATATGTACTTGCCCGAACTGGCAAGTGAACATAAAACACTAAATACAATGTTTCTCAGAATGTAGACAATTCAAAGAAAGTTGAACGGTAGGATTTTAGGCATATCCTTTGTGATATGAAACATTTGTTTAGATTATCGCTTCGTCAAATATCCTTATGCACATATTACCTTTTCAAACGTGGGCGTTTCTACAGTCCGATCGGGCAAGTAAATAGGGGAATCACCGACTTGCCCGATCGGACAAGTTCTCCATTGTTTATTATTGTCGAAGTATGCTATGTTAATATTGTACGAATGTATAGTTCGCTGGAGATAACATTAGCATCTGTTTACAAATAAAAATGAAAATTAAATACATGTTCGATATTCATTTTTGTTCAATCTTGTGCATATACACTTTTAATGATATACTCTTTAAATCTACATTATAGCATAAAAACGGTGATTATGCACATACGTTAACGGGACGAAAACCATGCGTAAACATAAAGATTCACGCGAGAACGCGCTGTTAACGTCCAGTTTTACGTATGCTCATTTCAGGGCATCACCGACGGAAATAAACGTTTTTACAGCGTCTTATGAACTGCAATTCCCATTTTATTTGTAATTACTAATTAATTTTCTATAAGATTTAAATAATAAATTTAAACAAAACCCACATTATCCACGTTTTCTTGGTATTTGCTGATCCCGGAAGTCGACGCTCATAACAAAAACAGTTATGACGTAACGTTTGTTTTCGCGACGTTACGTTTGTTTACGCGACGTCGCCACAAAATATCCCGCTAAAATCTAATAATTTCGAAATGCAAACGCATAAATTGATGTTTTGTATGCTATAATAGCGTTTACGCATGCTTTTTCATGCATTAACATCTGCAGAGTCCCGAGGGACGGTTGGTGCCCAAGCCCGTTATAGCACAAAAAAGCATGCGTTAACCCTACACTGATAACTGGCGGCCATTCGACCGTGCAGTGTTTATAATTTGTTTTGTTTGTTTATTGATAAGGCAAGCAAGCGAGCGAGCGAGCGAGCGAGCAAGCAAGCAAGCAAGCATTTAAGTGACATGTGCAATATTACAAAATATACATTCATGATATTATATACAAAATTACAGTACCCAGCCTAGTATTTACTGTATGATCTGAAAAAAAGTTTTGGGGAAGATAGTGGGTCTTCAACATTAATTGTCGCTTAGTTTCCACAAGGCACAATGTCGTTAATTCGAACAAATACTAGAGTTACGTCTACAGTGCCACATTTTAAGCATCGGTGGTATTGCAAGATTCAAGTCTCTTGACGTGGTGGTACGCTGGAGTGAGCGACTCTTTCCACTACGTTTCCATGGGCGAAAGTTTGAAAATCTGAAAACCTGAAATCATTTCTACAGATACAGGGAACAGAAATTGCTGGCTTAGAATGAGAAGGTCGTTAGTGCTAATAAGACTCATACACATTTGCAATATGCATCACAAGGCGCTTCTCACGAGCCTGTTTCATGAAAATCGGAACAGGTTATGTTGACCAAACTGCAGTTGACAAAGCTTGTTCTACCATAATTAGAAACTAACACGTTAGCTTTCACACAAATTTTTCGTATTTTAAACGTATTTGTCGCATGAAAATGGCGCTATATAAATCTGGAACATGTATATTGATTGATCGCTTATACAATTTCAGTGAGACCGTTTGAAAAGCAAGAACAAATAAAACTGAGTACATTTATAATTCAAATACACTTGGGATCAAAATCAATGACTTCATTGCCTTCAAATACCACTAAACCTAAATAAAGTTCGACTTGGTGGGTTATTAATTGTTATTCAAAACATAGAAAAAGGGCAACTAGAGTTATAGTTGCTATTGCAAACTTTATCTCAGCCGCAGTAAGGGTAGGGTAGGGTAGGGTAGGGTAGGGTAGGGTAGGGTAGGGTAGGGTAGGGTAGGGTAGGGTAGGGTAGGGTAGGGTAGGGTAGGGTAGGGTAGGGTAGGGTAGGGTAGGGTAGGGTAGGGTAGGGTAGGGTAGGGTAGGGTAGGGTAGGGTAGGGTAGGGTAGGGTAGGGTAGGGTAGGGTAGGGTAGGGTAGGGTAGGGTAGGGTAGGGTAGGGTAGGGTAGGGTAGGGTAGGGTAGGGTAGGGTAGGGTAGGGTAGGGTTACCAGATCCACTGTTTCATTTTGTTTGGCCTTATTATAATAACAAACATGTTATTGCAACTAAAATTGTTGACAATTGAAGTTTAAAGTTCTCTTAAAACCATTAAGTTAATAACTATCTTATAATCTAATTACATAAATGTATTACAGTTTGTCTGGCACGCATAGAAATAACAAAATTATAAATTCAAGGTAATACTGGTAGGTGCACATTCATACATTGGTGCCAAAGTTTCGTAATGTTTGTGAAACTCGTGACACGCATTCGTAACTTTACTCAACAACACATCCACCCCACGAATACTTTTCATTCTGCATTTCTTTCCAAATCTAAAATCAACGCATTAACCGCTCCCGTTAACCTATTATGGATTCCGCGAATTTGAATTCCTACGAATATAGCTGCATTTACAGTAGGTCTTTATTTTAAAGAACTCGCGCGTTTTAATTATAACAACCCGTCTTGTTTATGTTGATGCTACCAGACGTCTGTATCAAATATTCATATAATTATGGTCCTTCGTTTATACTTTTTTATTTTAGGTATTTATTGTTTTTCCAACTTATATTAATCACTATCGACACCTCATTCCTGATGTTATCCATCGCCACGAGGGTATGAAAGGAGAGAAGCCAGTTTCCCTTTTAATTCTGAGAGTCTAGCAAGGGAAATACAGGTACCATTTGGTTTTCGACTTTGGAATGACGCGGTTTGGGATCAAACCTGGACCTTGGCGCACGACCAATAGGTAGCAGTCTACCTCTTATCTCGTCTATTTTAAGACTATCTAGTATCTATTGTTAATTGTGCAGGACACGGAAACGCAGTTAACACCATGTGCTACGGTACATAATGTCTTACATACAGGATTCAAGTAGAGTCGTTTAAGTTAGATTAACCGTTAACAAAGAATACATGAGAGATTCTAGTATATATCCGTGCCGTTAATAAAGTCGGTAATTGTTAACAGGATTTGCTTGGCAAACGTTGCATGTATCAGCTTTAAAAGATCTTCGATCCTTGTTCGAAAAATAGCAAAAATGGTCCGACATGCGGATAACATCTGTCTTGGTCGCATTACAACAGTTCATCAGTTGCCAGTTACCAGAAATAGCATATCGAGACCATGGGTCCATTGCATGTGTTAAGCGGATAAGTAATAAAACCGAGTACCACTGTACATAAACTGTTAGCAAAAGGTGTTAAATAGAATAGATTAGGCAAGATTTACCGGTAGCACTATAATTCACCCTGTGGCTGTTAACACAGTTGTCTGACCCCAGGAACAACCAAACCCTGTTCTTTCTGAGCTATCAGCGCCTTGATTTTTCTATAGACACGGAGTCTCTTTATGTAGCAAAGCGCTACCTAGCGCTTTCCACGGGAGGTGATCCATACCCACTTGAATAGGAGGTAACCGAATAAAAGCGCTCGGTAGCGTTTAGCTTAGGCAACGGACCCCGTGGTTTTGCGTTTTCGACTTTTCCCTATCGTAGAACTACAACTTTGCCCAGGGGTAATGCCCAATCCTGACAATAAGACGCAAGTCTGTTTGTGTACCATCACTGAACAAAAACTTCGTTTCATATATTGTTATATCGTCACAATTCAGCATAATTATGAAACTTCAAATGGCCATACGTCAGTCAATACTTGGTATTTTGTCATCAAATAACTTTTATTTTCTGCAGAAAGGCTCATTTCTTTATGTTGCAGTAAAGCATATTTCTGTATTATTCCGGAGTAGTAGGACCCCTTTTTGTTGCTGTTTCGAGTCACGTCTATACAACGATGGCCCAAACTGGACATCATAGTTTACAGGCTATATTATGACAGCCAGTCACTATTTATTGACAAACAGAAGGTCTGCTTTTGTCACTTAGCACATACTCGTGAGTAAACATGGTGACATGTGATTAAATGTATATAAAACAATACGCATACAATGTACAAGTATATAGTATATGTCGATTATTCAGGTCAGCCAGTTGTTTACATACATTGTGTACACAAACAATTCAATTTATCTACAGGCTTTTAATGATAAAATTGTTTTCCAACCATATATGTCAACTTATACTAAAACAGGCTGATATTAAAATAAGTTAAAAGTACCAATTTTCGAGGGCTGATTTCAGCAGTTCAGCCATCCTTTGCCATTTTAACTTCCCCTGGTCATTGGGATACCTATGGAAACCTGCGTTAAATTCTCCCTGGGGAGACTATTTCTCTCCTGGTGTGTGTGCAGCCAACATCGATCTGCGGCGCCCAGGAATATCGAACATGTACAGACACCGTCCTAACAGGTACCAATTCACACCTTGGTCGAGTGGAGCATGTCGGTTATTCTTGCTCAGAGAAATTAAGCAGTGGTCCAGACGGGGGTTAAACCCGGGACCTCTCGATCCCGAAGCGCACGCCCTACCTCTAGGCCACCACTCCCCACCAAATAACTAGTCTACGTACTTTTTGAACACACCACGTAATGTGTGGCTATTAACCTTTCATTTACTGTTGGCATCCTAAAATAGTTACAATCCATGTTCATTACTTGTATAAATTATAATTTTTATGCTACAGTAGGAAGGATTCATAAACCTTGTTAAAAGCTCCTCTTCATGCTCTTGGTGCATTTAAAGTAAACAACTGGTGCTGTTTTATCAAGGCTATTACGCTCAAATTAAAACCCTGAGTAATTCATTAAAAGCTGCAAAATTGTGGTAAGGGGGTCTGTAAAATAAAGGATGTTTCAGTAAATACATTTCTTGAAACTAAATGTTGTTCAAGAATTATGAAAAATGTAAAACTACGTGCGTAACTTTATTATTTCCGTAAGTTCTTTGATACAAAAGGGTATTGTTTTATCAAAGCACTTACGGAAATCATACTTTTACGTTCAAATTCATAATTATTCTTTAAACCCTACACATTAGTGATAGATATGGTTTGTACGAGGTCCTTGACTGAATGGTGACTAATATTGAACAACCCTTTATCACAATTTCTAGCGTGTGTGTGTGGAGAATGTTCAAATACCACATCCATGCACGTATGAAAGCTTTGTAGCAAGCCATATTAATGCTAGAAGAAACGGTCAATTTGGGTTAACCAAGAATTTGGCCCTTCAAAAAGTCTAAGTCCAAAATTAGGTCAAGGTGAAGGTCAAAATGGGGTCAGGTGATACAGGCGTGTGAAGAGTGTTCATATACAACATCCATGCACGTATGAAAGCTTTGTAGCAAGCCATATTAATTCTAGAAGAAACGGTCAATTTGGGTTAACCAAGAATTTGGCCCTTCAATAAGTCTAAGTCCAAAATTAGGTCAAGGTGAAGGTCAAAATGGGGTCAGGTGATACAGGCGTGTGAAGAGTGTTCATATACAACATCCATGCACGTATGAAAGCTTTGTAGCAAGCCATATTAATTCTAGAAGAAACGGTCAATTTGGGTTAACCAAGAATTTGGCCCTTCAATAAGTCTAAGTCCAAAATTAGGTCAAGGTGAAGGTCAAAATGGGGTCAGGTGATACAGGCGTGTGAAGAGTGTTCATATACAACATCCATGCAAGTATGAAAGCTTTGTAGCAAGCCATATTAATTCTAGAAGAAACGGTCAATTTGGGTTAACCAAGAACTTGGCCCTTCAATAAGTCTAAGTCCAAAATTAGGTCAAGGTGAAGGTCAAAATGAGGTCAGGTGATACAGGCGTGTGAAGAGTGTTCATATACAACATCCATGCAAGTATGGAAGCTTTGTAGCAAGCCATAATAATGTTAGAAGAAACTGTCAATTTGGTTTAACCAGGACGGACGAACGGACAGGTGAATCATTATATGCCTCCCCATCTATCGATAGGGGGCATAATAAAAAAGAGTTATAAAGAATTAAGATTTGAAGAGAGAAAAAAACAGATTTAAAGCACGTACGTACACTCTAAGCTTAATTACTAGTCTGATTTTTTCAATCTTCCTCGATCGAGTTTTCGATCTTCTACGATCGAGTTTTCAATCTTCCACGATTGAGTTTTCAATACTGTAATCCACGATCGTTTTCAATCTTCCACGATGGGGTTTTTTGATCTTCCACGACCTTTTTTATTTTAATCTTTCAGTGGTTCCTTTTGACTCGGGAGTTGGGATTTTGACCCTTCACGTTTCCACATTTTAACCTCAAAGAGTTTGATTGGAAGGGTCAATTTCTCTTAAAAGCATGGGTGTTTTGCTTATAAATTGGTCAAATTTAGTTAAAAATATTATCCTTCTGATTGATGAGCTAGTGGAACCCCTGATATTCCACCACGACTGTGGTTTTCAATCTTCCACAATCGAGTTTTCAATCATTCAAGAATGACCTCTTTATGGTAGATGGGTACAACGTGTACCAGTATAGAGTAAATGAGTAATCTAGTTATTACCATCAGTTAGCATGCTCTGTTTAATTATCTAAAATTCCAACAACTCAATGTATACATAATAGTTATGAATCTCTACACAACGTAAAACAATACCACATAGACATGCGTTACTTACGATTATCCATTGACCTAAATTCCACGTTCATGTAGTTAGCACATTTATTTTGTTATTCCATGATCTGAAGCCGGCTGTTCTATATTTCACGATATCACATGATCTCTCCAAACATTAAACACGTGACCTATCTTGAACACGTGACCTTTCTGCAGCAGACAAAACAGACGCTGCAAGCTATTAGCTCTAATTATCGTAACGCTTAAAAACAAGTCAAGCACACCCACTCCAATAAATCCTACTCCGATATCAGTACTTCAGAAGAGAGTTTATTCCACTTGATTTATACAATACGTTTCGGTTTTATTTCACAAATGAAACTTATGTAGAAATAGCGTTTTAATCCATCACTAACTACTGTACCAAGCTTTTTACTGAGTTTCTGTACCGTTACGTAAATCCTGATTTTTGTATTTAAACGATGGATTGTTAGTTATACGTACAGTGATTTGACACAACTTGGTCGTATTGTCTCACGGTACAACGAATATTGAGTACAATAGACATACTTGTACAATACAATGAAATAGCGTCATGGGACCCTGTTCGTTCATGATATTGAAAGTCATTGTATTATGATTCCACAGTACTGACCAGTGGCAATGTATATCACATAACGCTCAAATAGTCCGGCTGGGGCGACCGTGCATTGCCAGCCATATTTACATACCTGTATAGCACAGAGAAATTGACCTGATCCTGACCTTTATGCATGAATATAGTACAAGGTTCCTGCGTTGAATACTTAAATTTCCGCGAGCAAATCGTGCAATATCTTTACATTTATGTCGGTATTACACATCGAGCGTCTTCGTGGTTACTTCCCGAAAACATACAATCGGGGTTATACATAATTTTATTATATACAATATATCAGCTGATACATTATGCTAATAGAAGGTCGAGAGTCGTGTCAAATTCTCAGGACATAATCATCAAATATGATAGGTATAGTACTGATAATTTGACTTGAAATTGTGCAACATATTTAATCAACTGACTATGATTTAATCAATACTTATTTTAAAAGTTGCCTATATATCATAAATTAATCCGATAGTTAATGAATAGTTCCGGGATCAAAGTTGGACTATATATACAGTATACTACACATGTATCAGCTAATTGACCAATAACTATGCCAATATAAACATGCTTTATTGTTAGTTGATCATCATTTTCTCTCTAGCAGAAAGTAATTACAATAGTGAATGGTTCACACAGTACACTAACGAAATTTATTATATACCTAGCAATGTATTGTCACAAATACAGGCCAAATCGCGCAGTGAAATACAACGCGACAGATTGCATTTTCCGTATCATACATGTCTGGTTTTCCGAATCCGTATCATGCCTGTCTGACGTGGTATATGCCAAACACATACCAACTTCAATGACGTCACGACGTAAACAATTGCCTTTTTATGAATGGGCGTTGCGATATATGCCGAAAATATGCCGACGTTCATGACGTCAATGTATACTTATCAAACGCATTTACGCGCGTAAAAGCGCTTTTTTCACTTTTGCAGGTATATACGTGTAATAAAAGGAATATTACTGCAGTGGTGTTGATCCGTTAAGCCGTATAACCTCTCGTTGCTTGCGCCATACCTCATCTCACCCGACCTAGCGGTCTCGTGAGATACGGCATTACACAAGCAACTCGAGGCTATACGGCACAACGGATCAACACACTGCACAATCGGAACGGTCCGTACGGCATTTATCGCTTCCTGACGTCGCCTGATAAAATACAGTATGATTCTACAGCAGAATTGTACGAGGTGCTCCGAATGCACACTGCAGTGATATTGACGTAACGTCAAAAGTTGCGACCCATGCTAAAATTCGTTGGTGTGATAATTAAAAAAGGTGAAGTATTTAATTACTATTCATCCTATTTTCTTCACAAAAGTATCAAAATACACAGAAATAATAGGACTTTAATAAATTATTAAAAGTGTAATAGTTTAATAACGTTAATCTGTAAAAACACACAAATTGCGTGTAAAAAATGCCGAAAAAGCGTGCGTCATATGTAACATTTATTTTAAAGACGCAGTACCTTATATTAAATTATTCTATTGAGCGGAACTGAAAATTCGGCAAATTTTGCATGCGTTGTCGTGGAACGTGAATACGTTAGCGGTGTAATTTTGACGGTTGTGCATACGTTAATAAACGAGATGGGTGTGTTTTTCGGAGCTAGTGTGTTGCGTCATTTTCCCTTAAAATAGCTAAAAAATAAGACATGTTGAGCTTTAAAATGATGACAAAAATGTATTAACTCATAAAAGTTAACGATTGTTAGATCTGTTTCGTTTGCATTCTTCACAGAATCTGTATAAGTAATAATAAACGAAATATAAGCATTTGCTTTGTTGTAGTGACCGGAATACGAATACTTAAAATTGTCCCACTTTAAAAGAAATACCTAAAAAAATACTCCAAGTATTTCAATATACAAAAATAAACAATTTTCCATATTTACTTTTTGTATTTTAATTTGTTTTATCAATTTCGCTTATTTTCCTGTGTAAAATAAGGGTCTTGTCTTCGAAATACTTGCAATAGTGACATTTCTATATACAGATGAGTGATTCTTAAAATTGTCCCACCTTAAAGAAATGACGCCATTTGAAAGAAAAAACACACACTTATATTAAGGTGTTATTTAAGCGAATAATATGCACTTTTATAGTGTTTGTATTACATTTGAAATATGATTTAATGTTAATATGTTATGTATTAAAAATATAACATGAAATAAAATTATGCCTGATGTAAAATTATAGCATTTAGGTGACCCCTTTTACCGTGTACAAACTATAAAATTTCGCAAAATTTTGACGTTACGCGTATTGTGTTACGCTAATGGGTCGCAACTTTTGACGTTACGTCATTCCGTATATATTCTGACTATCTGCACTCGACATGGACACTCTACCACAGCGTATCGTGTCGGCTTAAATAAATGTAAATGGGTGGTCTCCTTATGATTAAAGCACCATGATTTAGCTGTTAATCATTAAATGAATAACATTTTATTAATGACGTTTCTCCGGTGTGGAGAAATGTATTCAGATGTTAACTATGGCCTCACCTTGTCATAACGTAAGACAAGCGACGTACATATTTCACGTTGAATGTTAAAAAATTAATTATCATCGCTAATAAACGTGAATCGGCCTGTCAACACGTGCTAGATGTGTTTACTATAGTTGTATAGGTTCTATATAAGCTCGTATAACACACAGACCGTTCATCATAAACACTTTAAGATAGGTACTCAGATTTAGAATCTTTAAAATATATAAACAATAAATTGGCTAAAATGTTTTCATTGTATCTAAACCAAATGATTGAGTGTGTAAAACACTGCATGCTTATGCCAATTTATACAAAAATACTATATAGTGACAAAACATAGAGCATAATAATTTAACAGCTGAGTTTGTGTCTATTATTTAATTCCGTAATTATTTTCTTTAGCGAGTAAAGTATTACGAATATAATATACGACTCTAAATACTCAACTGAATTGCCGACACAAGGCACCATCTTCTCGCGGAGAATTGTTATACTGTAAAATCATATATTTTCGTGGGTATTGAATTTTGTGGATTTTGATAAAAATGCATCTTCGCGGGGTCGTAAATTCTTGGATTACAAAACATGAAATATTAAATACATGTTCGATATTTGAGCGGTAAATTAATCGTGCGACAATGAAATAAAAAAATCAATTCCCTCGAAAAATAATGATATTACGCTATTCCACAGAAGAAGCCGTTTGTAATAAATTCATGCATAAATGTCGAAGATCATGTAAACATGTTCGCACTAAACCAAGGTGTCGAGACGTTGTAGGTTCCTAATGTAGTAAGAATACAGTTGGGAAAAAACCAAGTTAATCGGCAGCCGTTTATATACATGTATATTATTATTTTGAACATTGTAAACATTATTTTTTAATTTTCCAGCTACGTTAGATACCCAATTCATTATCCCCGTCATAGGAAGGAGAGTGCCGGGGAATCATCCCTCCTCCTACCTTACAATTATGCATGAATTTAACCAAAAAAATCTAGCTATTAAAAAGATTAAACTTAAGGCTGTATCATATTCACAATCCAAATCCAAGGGGAGCAACTCTAATAGCCTTATAATACTAACAATGCAAAGTTCCTTCCCTTGGAATGTATTTTCATACATTGAAGGGCTGTATAGCTAGCCTTTGCTTACTTATAAAAATTCCAATTTAATGCATTTCTGATGTCAAGTTTTTATATTATACATTTTATCCTCCTATAAATGTAAATTATACCTTTATATCTGGGTTACACAACAATAAAACAAATATACCAGGTTTATATAGCGCACGTTTCATGCGAAACACACGTTCAAAGGCACTTAACAGAGTGCTGCGGCCACAAGAGAGCATGTGCATCCTCTACCAGTACATATACAGCATGATCTGACCAGAAGGACAGACTGGGAGAAAACCCCTGAAGAGAGAGAGATACATTAGATACAGGCATGTCCGGCGCTGCAGAAGTGCGCCTAGCTCTTATTTCGAATAAACAGTCTGTTCTTTAATGTGCCCGGTGTATAGCACCGATACACAGCTTCCTGACACTTTTTTAACCAGATACATGACTCAGAGATACTAAATGAGCTCGAATGACTGTCTTTTACTAATCGATGTCATTATCATACAGTTGTAATGTTTTACAAAGTCCAGAAGAATCTTGCTCCTAATTATCTTTCAAATCTGTTGTCATTTTCCAGTAATGATACATACACCCTTTAGATCAGTTAGTAACAATGACTTAGTGACACCTAAACACAGCATAAACTACATGAAAATGTCCTTCTCATATTTGTCTGCATATATGTGGAATATAACCCCAACAAACATTCGTCGGCTTACTTAATTCGTTCAAAAATCAGTAAAATATTACGTAAACAAAAAGATTAATACAATATATGTATGACTTACATTATCTATGTTGGAAATAACAAAATTGAATATTTGAATTGATTACTAATAGTATGTGTGTACATTAAGTGATTGTCAAAATTTTGGTTGTTGTTTGTGTAACAGGGTGAATTTGTGCATTAAGTTCTAACTTAATAAGAAAGGTAACTCTGTGGTAACTTTGTGAAAAGATAATTGGATTACCTCCCTTGGGTCATTGGTATTTTGGTGTATTCAGTCAAGCATTGGTTTCCCGCCTTGCTCATACTTTTAATCTCTTGATTGGTCAGATGACTTCTTTGTGCAAATAGTTTTCAGTGGACACTATGAATTTGGTTTGACAAGATGTGCTGTTGAGCGCACATACCTTTGTATGATTTATAAAGGATTGATGGAGGAATAGTAACCGTGATGGTAGCACATGTAGATGAAAGTCACAATATCTGCACGGGAGAAGATCCATCGAAAGGGTACTAAACTATTTACCTCTTCATTGACAATGATGAAAGTAATAATGCAATAGATTATTTAAACTTTATACATATGAAATCAATTACCGGACCTCTAGCCTGTCCTACACGCACGGTAACCGGACCTCTAGCCACTTTTCTTTTCTTTTCTTCTTGAACTTTCCCACTGTTAGATCGTGGCACTCTCGTCTGAAGACTCGTCAGCCGAGATAATTTCTTTCATAAATCCATACAATGAATAAAAAACCGTTGTGTAAAAGAACTCATGCACATGCCTTTTTACAGTTATATACATCCCATATTCAGTTTGTGTCAGTGTTTAAAAATAAGTAAATCACTATGCCTATATCGCTCAGACTGTCATAAAGTCTATAGATTTTATATCAATACTTATAAGTCATATCCTTATATTTTGAATATAATAGTTAAAAATACTATTATTATTTATTTCTACGCGAGTGGTCTGTATTTATTTTTTGGGGTTAGCTAGGGGGATCAGTTGTAAGCAATCGCACTCTGGTCATATGATGTATGAAACTCTGGCTTGCACGTTCAACTCTGACTTGATCCTTCTTTGACAAGTAAATAGACGACTTAATACTATGGTGGGTACAGTCAAGAATCATCTGCAGAAGCTTTTTCTCTCTAGTGACCAGCGAGAAACCCTCTGGATGGATGTCATTCAATATGCATGCCATCATCTGGAGCCCTTTTCTTCGCGGTTCTTCCAGCGACCTGCATAGTAGTAGGAAGTGGTACATTGTCTCATCATTTTCTCTGCACATGAGGCATGTGCCATTAACCTTCGCTTTGTTGAACTTGGCCGTGTTCATCTGGAGTATGTACGTGCCAGTTATAATTCTGGCTTTCAGTTCAGCTTGTCTAACTTCATGGTCAATAGGTTTTATGGACTTCCATATGTTATGCGCAATCTTAGTAGGTTTGTCTTGAATCTGTAGGTATTGGAGAGATGATAAAGATGAGATTTCTGCCTCCCATTTATGTCGCCAATAATTATTTATTGCATCGTTGACCATTGATTTCCATCTATATTTACGTAATGGATTATTGAAAAGGCTTCGTGAATCTGGTAATTGGTATTTTTCTAGGACTTTCTTCATTGTTGTAGCTAAGGAATGGCTACTATTGCATGCCATTGATAGCTGTCTTGACAGTATCATATGCTCTGCACTATGTTCGAGCCTGGCAATATTCATGAAGTGGGAAAGATGTCTGCGATCTAATGCTGTCTCTATAGGTTATGTACCCATGAGAATATAAACTCCTGTTGTGGCTGTGCGTTGAGGTAGGCCCTGAAAATGTTTCAGCATGGCTCTCTGTTGTGTCTCGAGACGATCTGTATTGGCCTAGTGACTTTCAAAACTTCTGACCCATATAGTGATCTGGGGAGGGCATGACTTTGCCACATTTTCAATGCCACAAGTGGTGATCGACCTCGTCGTGCATGGAGACCCGGGCCGAGGAGGGCATAGATAGTCTTATTTGCAGTCTTTAACCTGTCTTCTGTGTTGAGCCTATTCTTCGCAGTTCTTACCACACCAAGATGTTTTATTTCTGTAGTCTGTTTGACAACTGTGTCGCCAAGATGTCGAATACAAGCTTGTAGCTTATGTTTATTATGTTAACTATAATCGACGTTAAATAAAGTTTATCTTATCTTATCTTAAGATGGACATGGCTGGGTGGTTTGCCTTTGATAGTAAGGACCTCCGATTTCTCCGGATTTATTGTTACTTTGTCCTTTGTGGAGCAGAAATAAACCATGTCCATCATTGCTTGCAGGTCGTGCTCTGATGTTGCTAGCAAAGCAGTATCGTCTGCACAAGTAGGGGCTGCTACCCTGACTTCACCAAGATTTGCGCCTAGGTTACTTCTTGAGAGTGCATCTAGTGTACTGTTGTGGTAGCACTTGTATACCGTAGTGCTGAGTTTCGAACCTTGCTTCGTGCCTTGTTGTACAATGAACTTGTCAGATATCAGGTTGTTCCATTTGACCCTTACCGCTGCATTTCGGTATAGGTTTCTAAGGAGGACCCAGAGATGTCCTTGGATACCAAAGTGATATAGTTTGTTAAAAAGGACCTGATGATCAACGGTATCAAACGCCTTTTGGGCATCTAGGCTTGTCATATACAATTTGTCATTTGATTTTGATTGATAGATTGTTTCAGATATTAGAAACGCTGCGTTGACCGAAGAACTGTTTGATGTAAATCCTCCCTGCATAGGATTTTTGTTTTTCAAATATTTTGTCAATTCGTGATTTCAGAACGCTTTCAAGTACCTTCATTATAGTATTTGTATATGCTATGCCATCATGATCTGGTGACTTTCCATTGTTGAGGTTGACAATCGCCTCTTCTATTTCTACAGTAGTCGCCTTCTCAACGGCAGTTCCTCTAGACGTTTCTTTCTCTGTGATCAGATCATTCTGGAGATCAATTAGGCTCCTATCTTCGTCGTTGTTGTGTGTAGGCGTTGCAAGCGCTTCAAAGTGTGACTTCCATACTGTAAGTACTTCTTCAGGACTTGAGCTCTCCTTGCCATCTACCATTAACGTGACATTTTGGTCAGATTTGCCAGTATTTCTCTGTGATTTTATCATCTGGTGGAACGTTTTCTGGTCGTTTTCGGATGCGTTCATGAGTTTGTTGATATATGTCTTTTTTGAGTCGGAGTGTGCTCTGTTCTGTAATCGTATGAGGTTCATCTTCTCTCTTTTCATCATAGCTTTTGTCTCTGTACAAGTTTTACCACTGATTTTCCATTTCCAGAAGAGCTGTTTACACCTATATCCCTGCCCCAGATACTTTTTCCTGTGGACTTCAGTGTCTTCAGTTTCCTGTAGTTAGGGATAGATTGCTTTGCAGCGTGATGTAGGACATTTGTCAGATTTTGGATTCTCTCATCCGTACTTCCACCTGAGGTTTTGTCTATGTTCTCTTTGATAGATCTTCTGTAGATATCAGAGTCACATTTACTCCAGTTAGGCTTCGTGAGTACCTTCTTCTTCTCCGTTTACTTTATCATTCTCTTCGCGATGACTCTCAGGGATAGGGAAATTAGTGTATGGTCTGATGTGTTAATAGCGTTCATTTCGTCAGTCTTTAAAGCTTCTATTAATGGCGTGAGATCCGAGTTTGAGAGGAAGTAGTCAATTCGTGAGAACCACTTGCCGTTATGGTGAAAGAATGTAAGCTTATCTTCCGTGCATACGTCCAAGGAGTGTTCGTTTATGAAGTTCTGAAAGATTTTGTCTCTAGGTCGGGATCTAATAGTTGAGGCATTCATATCCCCTGCAATAAGTATACTGTGTGTATCATTGTACTTCATATTGATCTCATCCAGCTGAGCCAATATGTCCCTGTATTCATCATCAGTGGCTTCTGTTGACGGCATGTAAACATTTACGAGTAGGACAGGACGAGTTTCTGTTTGAATTTTGAGGAGGATTAGTCTGCAGTTCCCCACACCAATATGCTCTACATATGATTCGAAAGATTTCTTGTACAGTATGCAGACTCCCCCGAAGCCTCTTCTATGTTTGAAGTCTAGCCTTGGCATTTCATCATCCACTGACTTAGATAACGAGAGATAATTTTCATCAATACTATTGAGGTAGTTGCTGTCTAAGGTGAAGAGCCAGTGCTCTTGAATGCAGAGGAAGTCAAATTTTTGCAGAATTGATTTAAGATAGGAGAGGTTGCTTTTAATGTTCTGGATGTTGAGGCTGCCAATCCTAACTGATGCTGCGATGTGGTTGCCGCTTGGCCCATGCACAAAAAAGACTTGTTTTTGTTGTTTTGTGGTGGACTGGAATGCTCGTTACTGAAGTGCCTAACATTCTGAGGGTCATTGACAATAGATGTGGGGTCAGTGTTCCCTGTTGCCTGTGGGACAGGGGCGCTGAGCTCTATTGGTGCAGCGTTTGTATTATCCGGTTCATATCCATTTAGTGTCAGTCCAGTCCGGTGCTTCTGTTTCAGAATGGGTATCTGTCACATATGCTTTTGGAGGTTTGGATTCTGTGGTCAGAGTAACCCTTGTAATTTGTATTTGTTGATGTACAGGTGGGTTGCCCTGACAATTGAGCAGGGTTCTGCCTATACTGTCGGTGGTCATCTAAGGTACGATGATTCATCCTATGGTCTGTGGTATATACCTGCTGCTGTCGCTGCAGTGGCACTGTCATAGCTGGTCTTCCCATAGCCCTCTGGTGAAGTAGATTAGGAGAGGTAATGTGTGGCTGTGATGGTATATGTGTGGGTGTTACGTATATAGGCTGCATCTGGGGTCGGGCCATGTTAGCAGCATAGCCAGGCAAGTGTGATGGCAATGGATTTCCCACAAGGTTGGCCGGTGGTATCACAGATACTGGCGGTGCCATAGTTTGATGTGGCATATGCATAGTTGTGTTGACAAAAGGTAAAGGGTGCGGCATCATAGGCTGCATTCCAGCAACGTGGATTTGATTTAGTGGCACTGTCATCTGGAGCTGCATTGTCTGATTGTGCGACAAGGGTTGCCATTGGTAATGTACTACTGATTTCTCTTGTAGGGATTGCTGCAGTTTTAACTGCATTTGCAGGTTTGCTGTTTCTAGGTGGTGTTTAGTGTTTAACTCAAGTATGTCCATTCTGTGATTCAGATCATTTTGTAGAGATTGGATTTGAAACTGAAGACTTTGGTTATAATCAGTGGAACAAGGGCCTTGTTTACAAGGTTCGTTTAATTTTGTCCGATACTCGGGATTGATATTCATGTGGTCAATTTTATCTTGTAGGAGCTGTATAGTATTCAGGTAGTCACGATTCTTGGTTTCCAGAATGATAATACGAGCCTTACAATCGGCTAAATCTTGGGCAGTAGTGTCCTTTTTGGTCCTTTTCATTCTTGGTTGTCTCTGTCCGTCCTTTTGTCCTGCGTCTTCATTGTTTTCTTGGATGTTACGTGTCTGATGTAGGGCCTCAGTGTCAACTTCTGTAACCTGTTGCCTAGAAAGAACAGTCCCATCTTTCATCTTAGGGGTCATGATAACTTCTTTTTGTATTGCAGCTCTGTCAGCAGGTGTAGTGTTGGTGTGTCCCTGTTTGATGGCAAGTGTGCCATCTATAGCAACCTGGGTAACAGAGTCAGCTAGTATGGCACGTGTACCATCCACAGGGTCCTCACTGTCTATGTCTACTTGCATGGTAGGTATATCGTCTGTGGTGACATCGTCTGCTTGCGCCTTTCCTGTATTCTCATGAGGTAGATCATCTGTGTTATCGTCTTCTGTTCTTGAGATTGAGAGATCAACATAGTTCTGTTTCTGTTTGCTGTAATCATGTATTCTCAGGACATTACATGATGTACATACGTATGTTTGCATATAATCAGTAGTGTCTTAAAGTGTGTTATCACAGGTGATGTGTATATAGTTTTCACATGCATTACATTCAATGGTGTCCGAGACATCTGCTGATTGTGAGCATACTGGGCAGTTCCGGATCTCATCATCATCATCTTCATGTGAGCGATCCAACGAATCGCAGATAGACATGGTTAGAATGTCAGTCGATACGGCTGAGCCAATACTAGGGATTACTAGTTTGGTGCCTTTTGTTCTAGGTTCATTATTTTTTGTTTTATGAGGAATTGTGGGAAGTGCACCTTTTATAGGGGTACAGTTTCGTGAGTTATTCTTACATTTTCCGTCCAGGAAGTCAAGTGCATGCTGACACATGGGGGCTATCTGCTCATTGTATTCCGTCAATTTGTTGTTTTGGATGAGGGCTTCACATATCAGGGGGAGGTCATCTTTTAGGAATACATGATTGTGTTTACCATTCACGCTAACTCGACTGGTTGTGGGATATAGATTTATCCTGTATAGCTGATGATGGTTATATTTCTGTTTGATAGATATGGATGAATCGACTACAAGGTCTACTTTTGTATTTTTACGTCTACTTTTATTTTCTACGGTTTCATATATAAGGTCAGGATGGCTATTGTAATATTCAAAGATATTTTCCCTGAAGAGCTCATATGCTGCTGCAGTGAAAGTAAGAACCGTATTTCGATCCTTGATATCAATCTTAAGGTCTTGCTGTCTGCTTTTACTCTCTATCTTCTGTTGGAGTAGTTTCTTTGGGTTAACTTCATAAGTTGCCCTTCTTACCTTGACATTTGGTAGAGGAGTATATGGCGGTAGTGGAACCCTGTTACGAGTGGACCTCAACAAAGCAGACATAATGAAGGAGTGGAGTGCGATTACTTAAAAGATCAAGCTAAAAACCCCTCAAATTGTAGAATAAAGCGTTTTATTCCGATAAAACGAGTAAAAACGATAACTGTATAGGTCTATTTTAGACTTTTACAACGAGTAGAAACGTAAAATGCATGTACGCATTAATGAACTGTACTAAAAACACAATATTCACATTTCAATGTGAGTGTGCAAATGTCATATAAAACCTTATAACTAATAAAAATTCTGTTCTAAGAATGTTCAAACTCACGTGTCACGGATGTCACCTTGTAGTTGAGTATCACTTACTGATTAAAAATATCGTTTAAAATGATTAAAAATGTTTCAACAGGACCGATCCACCATACGCTTCACACGTCACAGCATAATAATTCACCAGTATTTTATTGGCGCATACATTAGTTCAAAGTTCAATTGTCTTCCATGGCGGACATTTTGAATTTGTTCATGAAAAGCATGTGCGCGGACAGACCACTTTGAAGACTTCAGAAAAACACACTTGTTCAGAACTTATTTCGGTGTAACTACCATCAAACCTATGTACAGTTCTTCAACATTCATATGAAACACTTTTCAGACTCAAATAGTCAACATAAAACTTTAAAAATATAAAACTTTTCTAGCTAAAAATTCAACACGTCTTCTTTGTACAGCGCCCTCCACCTATCGAGGGATCCTTACATAAAACCCATATTACACTAGTGTAATAAACATGCAAATAAGGTCTATACAAGGGCGACTCACTTTATTTATGTATTCATACACGTTGTCAAAAAAGTAAAAGAATACATTTTTAGAATAGAATGAATTTTATATCCAATTATGAGCCCTCTCGGACATATATAATCACACAATAACAGATGTACAAGAACATAAGAGATATAACCGTAAGTAAACATAACGGTGGGTCCGTTGGCCGTGGGTACGAATAAGATCGGGACGAAATGTACTTACGAAACCACTCACAACTACACACACACGGCATCGGAAAGACGATTTCCTTGCTTACCAATTACTTGCATCGTGTTGTAATCTGTTATTTAACTGACACCGGCTATTCAGTCGAATAAAATCACGCGGAATGTACTTCCCTATTCCTTGGTTGTTTCTAAAACCCAGAACGGAACACGGAACGGACAGAATAAGCTATCTTTCCGGACCTGGGGGGGGGGGGAGATGGGCTAGATTTATTTATTCATTTACTTTGTTAATCGTAATTTCGGATCTGCAGAATTTTAGGTTTAAAACATTTCCTAAAGGGGAAGTGTGTGCATTCTAGACACACTTTTACTGTGTATTTAGTTTATGTGTTAAAAAGAATCTTACATTCGTGTCATTCCATATTGAATTTATTCAACTCGACAGAGCCTCGCATTTTATCGTTTTATTCAACTCGTTTAATAAATTCAATACGGAAAGACACTCATGTATGTGGGATTAAATAAATAAAAAAATATATCTATGTACTATAAAAGTTAAAAAAGGAAAGTTTTTAAATGACAAAAATAGTTTGTCCACTTGTACATGTACGTGTATGTATCATTCCTTGTCCAGTAACTACACGCTGTGTCTGCCCTTGATGTGTGTGGTCGCCCTTGATGTGTGTGGTCGCCCTTGTTGTGTGTAGTCGCCCTTGATGTGTGTGGTCGCCCTTGATGTGTGTGGTCGCCCTTGTTGTGTGTGGTCGCCCTTGATGTGTGTGGTCGCCCTTGATACTACACAAGTTTTTCTTACTGGTCAAACTGTTTTTTAATCATTTTATATATTGTTACACTGCCGAATGTTATAAGCCGATTCAACGAACCACACAGAGTGGCTTTTATGGTCCATGAGAGGGGAACAAAACGTTCATAAAGACTGTGTCGTTGTGTTTTGTTGTGTATGTCCAGTTACCAATTTTCTATGGCTGCATTTGGCAGTTCAGCCGTTCAGCCACCCTTTGACAGTCAAATTGCAAATGATCGTCACAGCTGTACATTCACGCACCTGGCTGACTTCAGATTTAGCTTAGCACTGAGCTTTGTCATCCAGTTAATGTTAAAGCGCCATTAAGCCTTGATGATGTTGGAGCGGTTGGGATCCCGAATTCAGATTTTGTTGATAAAAATGACAGGAAGTAAAGACTCCTAAGGGTTCCTAGAGGTAACGAATGTCATTTCTTAATTGGCACCAACATTCCTGAAAGTCTGCGAGTGTGTCAGAAACAGTCGCAGACCGATGCAATGGACTCCTAAGGGTCCCTAGAGGTAAAAATGTCATTTTCTCAATTGGCACCAATATTCCTAAAAGTCTGTGAGGGTGTCAGAAACAGTCGCAGACCGATGCAATGGAGTCTTAAGGGTCCCTAGATGTCAAAGGTATCATTTTCTCAGTTGGCACCAAAATTCAAAAAGTCTGCGAGGGTCCCTAGGGGTAAAAAATGTCATTATTCACCCACCTTATCCATCGGAATAAAATGAATGTCGATGTCAGACCTGGCTCTGTATTCAATCCCAGCTCTGTATTCACCCACCTGATTTTGCGAATGGCGAACACAGAGCATGATTTGTATTCACACGTGTTTCTGAATTCAACCACGGTATACATCGAATGTCGATGTCAGACCTGGCTCTGTATTCAAACTCAGATCTGTATTCACCCGCCTTATTTCGCGAATGTCGAACTCAGAGACCCTAGGTCTTTATTAGCCGTCGGTATACATCGAATGTCGGTGTGAAACCTACCTCTATATTCAATACCTCCTCTGTAGGCCGTACCTTATTTTGCAAATATCGACCTCAGAGCTGGATTGGTATTCAAACCTAGGTCAGTATTTATTGAATGTCGATGTCAGAGCTGGCTCTGTATTCCGACCTGGATCTGCATTTGTCATCGATATATATATAAATATATATATATATATATTTTATATCGAATGTTGATCTCAGTGATGACTCTGTATTCAAATCTTGCTCTGATTCGCCGTCGGGATAAAATAAATGTTGAGGTCAGACCTGGCTCTGTATCCAAACTCAGACCTTATATTGCGAATGCCGATATCAGAGCTGGTTGGTTTAGGCCACTGGGTCTGTATTAGCTCACCTTATATTGGCAAGATCGATTTCAGAGCTTGCTATGTACATGTATTAGCACTCAGGTCTGTATTGGATGTCGATCTTTGATTGTCGACCTCAGTGCCAACTTCACACACCTCTTTGAAATAGTACAATGGCACATTCAAAGACCGACTACGATCAGACAAACCCAATGTTATGACCCTGAGTCAGGTGGAACATGAACACATCGCTGGCTTGGAATAAGAAGGTCGTCAATACAAAATCAATATTTTGAGAAAAAAAGATAAAACTGTCTGAAAACTACTCCTTAACTAAAAACAAGCTTTTTAAACTTCAGTTCGGTCAACATGCCCACATCCGATTTTCATGAAAGTAGGCTCATATGAAGCGTCTCGTTATGCATGAGTCTTATAGCGTCTCGTTATGCATGAGTCTTATAGCGTCTCGTTATGCATGAGTCTTATAGCGTCTCGTTATGCATGAGTCTAATAGCGTCTCGTTATGCATGCGTCTTATAGCGTCTCGTTATGCATGAGTCTTATAGCGTCTCGTTATGCATGAGTCTTATAGCGTCTCGTTATGCATGAGTCTTATAGCGTCTCGTTATGCATGAGTCTTATAGCGTCTCGTTATGCATGCGTCTTATAGCGTCTCGTTATGCATGCGTCTTATAGCGTCTCGTTATGCATGCGTCTTATAGCGTCTCGTTATGCATGAGTCTTATAGCGTCTCGTTATGCATGAGTCTTATAGCGTCTCGTTATGCATGAGTCTTATAGCGTCTCGTTATGCATGCGTCTTATAGCGTCTCGTTATGCATGAGTCTTATAGCGTCTCGTTATGCATGAGTCTTATAGCGTCTCGTTATGCATGAGTCTTATAGCGTCTCGTTATGCATGAGTCTTATAGCGTCTCGTTATGCATGAGTCTTATAGCGTCTCGTTATGCATGAGTCTTATAGCGTCTCGTTACGCATGCGTCTTATAGCGTCTCGTTGTGCATGCGTCTTATAGCGTCTCGTTATGCATGAGTCTTATAGCGTCTCGTTATGCATGAGTCTTATAGCGTCTCGTTATGCATGAGACTTATAGCGTCTCGTTATGCATGCGTCTTATAGCGTCTCTTATGCATGCGTCTTATAGCGTCTCGTTATGCATGAGTCTTATAGCGTCTCGTTATGCATGAGTCTTATAGCGTCTCGTTATGCATGCGTCTTATAGCGTCTCGTTATGCATGCGTCTTATAGCGTCTCGTTATGCATGAGTCTTATAGCGTCTCGTTATGCATGAGTCTTATAGCGTCTCGTTATGCATGAGTCTTATAGCGTCTCGTTATGCATGAGTCTTATAATGTCGTACGTACTACTTGTTAGTCTGAGCTAGCGACATGTTGCATTACTTGAATCGGTTTCGCACGACTGCTAACAATGTCAGTCGGATGCATGGTGTCAACGGAGAAGTCGAAAATAAAAACTATAAACCATATATTTTATTTCGTGTCAAGAATTTAAATGACAAACAAGTGTTTACCATGTTGTATTTGACAGAAATGTAAAACATTGACTGGGAATAACAGTGATTTCGAGTGTTTCGATAGTTTCGTCTGTGTTGAACAACAATTACACATTGATAACGACTTGAAGTCTAGAGGGGTACCACACATTGTATATATTTTGGTCACTTTTTCACACACACGCCCGTCAGTACAACAAACTGTGCAAACGTCTCAATAAAGTTCTATGCAAGATCCACCCTAATAAATGTTGGTACCACGGGAAACAGCGCATGAACAACGATGACATTGATCCTAGGGACAAAACCCATCTGCGACGTTCTCGAGAGCCTAAAAAATTATAATAACTTATTTAAGTGTCGCGTCGCACACTTCTAATCAACTTGATTGCTAATCAATTAACAATTTTTTACAAGATTTCTGTCAAATACTTACCTGTATAGCAAGGTAAATGCATTGGAAGTCTCGCCAGGATAAAATAGATATTGTTTATACACATGAAATAAATTACCGGACCTCTAGCCTGTCCTACAAGCATTGTCTAGAGAGGTCCGGTAACCGGACCTCTAGACTCCAGGTCTAGAGGTCCGGTTACCGGACCTTTAGTCACTTCCTTTATGTAATGGGTTTATTAAACTCACAGAGCGTATTTTATGTGATAAATGTATATTATTACAACATTCTGGTTTAGGCTGAAAAGCCCATAAGAAAGTTAACCAAGGGACTTCCTACCTGGTATGCAACACTAGACAGAAACAAAAGAAAAGCTGTGCAGCCATTCACAATCCCGATCGCTTATTACAAGTTTAGTGTGATGCACGGTTTTCCGGCATTCACTGTTGTTGGAATAAAGTAGAACTAACGACTGTTCGGATGTCCAAACTTTGTATTTTGCACGTGAGAATTCTCACAAGTCCACAATCAACAATAATATAATAACAAGATATAGTCAATGTTGGTAAAATCCAAACAAATGTAATATTAACTGCGTAATTGAATTCTAATGGAAAACCATTGATACGTTCAGCTTGGAGAACCAAGTTCGAATACCTCCAAAACCTTTACAGAACCTCCACCAGTAGGGCGTGGCTTCTGTTTTAACCAACCAAATGATTGTGCAAATTTGCATCAACCAATTATATTTTCGTATTTTTTACGCATAATTCAAATTAACTTAAGCCGCGAGCCAATGATGACAAAATGGTTTCATAATTACGTATTGATACAAAATCCGACCTAGCGGCTACAGAAGAGATTGGTCTATCAACACTTTTATCACCTTCTATTGTTTGATGACTTACAAGTCACAACACCATCCGTTTCAATCGGACAAAAATGCACGGATTAAAACGTCAACCGTTTTGCGTCGATACCTATTATCTTAATCTGAATGAAAAATTACCGAAAATCGAAATATAAAACTAAAATGACTAAAACGTTTTAATATGTGCATCGGCCTATACGTTTGCACAAAATAAACTCACTTATGCACGGCACAACATTAGTATTTCGACAGCTTGGACATGGGAGGATCATAACTTGTTTAGTTGGGTTGGGCATTGTGCCTTGTATATTTTTATGTTTTCTGTGAAGGGTTGGTTCAGGTGGGCATTGTGCCTTGTGTGTTTTTTATGTTTTCTATTCTCGGCTGGTTAAGCTGAGTGCTGTCTTCCCTGTCTGACTTAATATTATCTTTTTGGAACGTATTATAATCCTTTAGTATACGCTGTTACATTTTGCACATTTATCATATCTGGATGGCACTATGTATAGAGTGATAATTCAATTTTAGATGCAAAGTCATATGACAGAATAATGCAAACTAAATCATGAAATATAATCGAGTTTTAAAATATTTAAACCTGTTGTAATATCTGTCGACAACTGAGATTGTATTCCTTTGTTTATAATATTGTTTAATAAATCAAAATTAATCATGCACACATAATATATTCACTACAGATAGCTTCCATTTGTTCAATTCAATTCTATGTTATACTTTATTATGATTCGATATGAGAGAATGATCGACCTGAATGCTGTAAATAAATTATTCAAGAATTCACGTTAATGTGCACGATTCAAACGTAATCATAATGTTTCTACGTGATGTGAACATACATATATGAGACGAAGGCTGTAAAACGAAAATGGATAGTAATACATGTAAAATAATATGTAATATCATAAGCCCGCTCCACAAGATATCATCACCCCGCCTGCAGAGTTTCATAAATATTCACCCATTATCTGTAGAGGTATCAGCAGTTTTGCAACCTTCGATACAGCAATCCACTGCATACAAACTACGCCAATGACGTAATGTTCATAAACGGCTTACCATTTGAACTTTACACTACTTTAATAAATCGCTAATGAATCCATAACTTACCACTAATTCAGTATGTAGAAGGGAATATTTTTCAGTTGTATAAACCATTTCAGTTGTTATAAAACATAATTAATATATTAAATAATAATTTGTATAATGCAGATTGAAACTAAGAGAGGATGTGGTTACCACGCCATTAATCAATATTTAACAAGAAACTAAACCAGTGTAGTCATTCCACGTAGTGAGATTCTACCAGTGTAGTCATACCACGTAGTGAGATTCTACCAGTGTAGTCATACCACGTATTGAGATTCTTGATAGTAAACCAGTGTAGTCATACCACGTGGTGAGATTCTACCAGTGTAGTCATACCACGTAGTGAGATTCTGGATAGTAAACCAGTGTAGTCATACCATGGGTGAGATTCTACCAGTGTAGTCATACCACTTGGTGAGATTCTACCAGTGTAGTCATACCACGTGGTGAAATTCTACCAGTGTAGTCATACCACGTGGTGAGATTCTACAAGTGTAGTCATACCACGTGGTGGGATTCTACCAGTGTAGTCATTCCACGAGGTGAGATTCTACCAGTGTAGTCATACCGCGTGGTGAGATTCTACCAGTGTAGTCATACCGCGTGGTGAGATTCTACCAGTGTAGTCATACCGCGTGGTGAGATTCTACCAGTGTAGTCATACCGCGTGGTGAGATTCTACCAGTGTAGTCATACCGCGTGGTGAGATTCTACCAGTGTAGTCATACCGCGTGGTGAGATTCTACCAGTGTAGTCATACCGCGTGGTGAGATTCTACCAGTGTAGTCATACCGCGTGGTGAGATTCTACCAGTGTAGTCATACCGCGTGGTGAGATTCTACCAGTGTAGTCATACCGCGTGGTGAGATTCTACCAGTGTAGTCATACCGCGTGGTGAGATTCTTCCAGTGTAGTCATACCGCGTGGTGAGATTCTACCAGTGTAGTCATACCGCGTGGTGAGATTCTACCAGTGTAGTCATACCGCGTGGTGAGATTCTACCAGTGTAGTCATACCACGTGGTGAGATTCTACCAGTGTAGTCATACCACGTGGTGAGATTCTACCAGTGTAGTCATACCACGTGGTGAGATTCTACCAGTGTAGTCATACCACGTGGTGAGATTCTACCAGTGTAGTCATACCACGTGGTGAGATTCTACCAGTGTAGTCATACCACGTGGTGAGATTCTACCAGTGTAGTCATACCACGTGGTGAGATTCTACCAGTGTAGTCATACCACGTGGTGAGATTCTACCAGTGTAGTCATACCACGTGGTGAGATTCTACCAGTGTAGTCATACCACGTAGTGAGATTCTGGATAGCAGTTGAGTCGGTTTCAGACAAAAACACAATTATATTAAGTGGCATGGATAGTACTTCTCAGCATGAGCGTCGAGAATGTTTCGTTAAAATCGGTCTAAGAATAAAATACGGTTGTATTTGCTTTTAGTTGATAATCATAATTGAGTAGCCATTTCTAAACATGGTTCTGTTCATGTCCGCAGCTTAAACTTAAATAAGGTAATTTATTTACAATTTTACCAAAAAGTTCTAGCTGAAATTTTAAACTGTCACTGTAGAAGTCGCGGGTGAATCCAGGAGACCTTTGTCTAGCTAAATCGCTACCGAATGCTCGATGGCGTTTTTCTAGGAAAAACCGTTACGAAGCGAACTGTCAGTATGACCGTCGTATATGCTACCGGAGAGCGCTTGCGGATTACAGACGGTTGCAAAAGCAAAGCGCCAACGAAACCGTCCGCTACACAAACAGCGCTCGGTAGCGTTCTCTAAAGCCTAGGTCCCACGTCCTCATTGACGATGTGTTCGCAAAACACTAAAATATCTCCGAATGTTCCTGGCACTTTTAGCGAAAATACTCCGATGTGTCGGGAAGCCTCTGGGATGCCTCGCAGAATAAGTTTTCATTGCGGAAGCTTCCCTTATCATTCACCAAGGTCCGGAATGACTCGGGGATGCCTCACCGGGATATTCCCGTCATAATATCGCGAATACATCGGTCAATTCAACACATGCATTGAAATTTCCCGATGTACTCGCGATCTGACTAAAATCCTCAAGACTTCACAAAGCTTCCCCGAGACATCAGTGAACCGCCGGATGTCCATCGGCAGTACATCCCCGAGGCAGTTGGGACGAAGCATAAAGTCGGGAACACAACGGGAGTTCTTCCGATGCTTCCCGAATCATCAAGATTCCTCCCGATTTCACAAATTGTCTCATGATTTTCCCTGAAGCTTCTCATAGACCACAAGGACCTTGTTCCCGATGCCACCCGAAGCTCATTAATTTTCAACGGGAGTACATCGCCGGGACAAAAATACTACTTTTTTTTTCGTTGCATAATTGTAGGAAAGTGCTTCGGTAGCGGTTTGGTCAGGCAACTGGCTCAAATTGTGTGAGAAGAGAGGCATACATGTACTTTGAGGACCAAGAGAAATTGAAAACAATTATTTTAAGACTCGCTCATGGAAAACTATACAAAAAGAAAACAAACCGATTCCATGTTTCGATAATCTATTAATAGGGGAATTCCCCAAGGTCGCGAAGCGACCGGGGAATCCCCAGTAACGATTACATGCGAAAACGCACGATTGTTGTTGTTGTTGTAGTTTTGCATTCATTAACGCCGTTATTTTTTTGACAGACCGGATCCTTATGGTCACTAGGTAGACCATCTCTTGCTTCCGACTTCCGGTAGCAGGAATTTGATACCGAGAAATCGATAACCGTTCTTAATTTTATTTTTATTTTTTAAATGTAGAACATGAATAACAATCATAGTAAAAGACCAGAATAAAACTATAATTAAATATTTATAGAATAAATTTATTATGCCAAAAAACCTTTAAATAAAAAAATATCAGTCTTCCATGGTTGCTGTGCAACCCGTCTCCTAGATGGAAGACACTCTTTTCCATAGTTTTAAAAAACAAAAAAGGCAGCCATTTTTTTTGCCCGCTTCAGAAGGCAATTTTAACATTTTCAGTGCATAAACGATGCTTTAAACTGTTATGAGACACATGATTACTCTGAGATTACGAAGTAAGTCGAGCAGGAATCGTTCAAATGTGCGAAATATCAACCAATCTTAAGCAAATCTAATAAAAACGACACATGTTCAAGTTACTTCTTTTTGCAAAGCGGTTACTTTCCTTTGCAATACAATTAATATAAAGTCCGTTTCGGGTCTTTACGTATCCGGACCGGACGGTGATAATTCCACATCGTAGTTGTAGGTTATTGTAAAGAAAGTAACACGAATGCATTTCGTAATTCCTATCCGAGATGTAATAAGAAATCCCTCCAAAATCGTCAAAAAATGTAAAAATATTCGCGGGATAAAGGTCGCGAAAACTAATTAAATGTTGTTGTTGTTGTGATTGGATACAATAAAACCCGGAATTTTCCGTCTGAATATCTTTTATGTTTTGATGATTTGCAACAGAGTTTATTTAACAAGAAAAGGTGAAGATGTTTGATAATTAATCGTAATGTGATTAATTGAAATGATTAATTTTCTCTGGAACAAAAGTACTGTCTGATATGCTTATGCAACTCATTATAAAAAGGTAAAATATCAAATTAGGCCTATTTGAAATCAGTTGTTATATATGTGTTTATATCTAATTATATGTAAACTAGTAACCCCTGAATTAAGCAGACCTAGAATTAAACAAATTGAAAAACGTGCGTTATCCACAGACAGATATATTTTCATTTTGATCGGGCTGACAAATGTTCATTCGGACAACATTTTTTTTTCTGCCAGTCCGAATGACTGAAAGCCTTTTAAAGTTTTCGCACCTGAAATTTAAAGCAAGAATGATAAATGACTAAGCATTTTTTCGCTATGCCTTCTACGTGGTTCTGTCTGGGAGCCAAAGACTGTAGTGTCAAAGACCTGACGGGAAATTCCCTACTTGATGCAGTGCATTTGTTCATATTACATTTCAATAAGTAAGATATGCTGAGGTACCATGCGGCTGCAGTCAGATCGCACAAAGAACAATAAAATGAAGATCTACCGAGATATCCTAAATGGCTACAGTTAGATCTTTAAGCTATTAAAGTCATGATGTTTCTATTGTAATATACCATATGTATGATCATATCACAAGCACACTTATCTAAGAAAGCACTGAAGAGTCAATTAAGTTTTTGGAGGTATTTGGCCGCTACGAAAGACTAACCGCCATGCATGCGTCTTGGTATGACTATTGGCTCTGACAGAAACCCCAGCCTCAGAGCTATCAAAATGTAAATGTTGAATACATTAAGTAAGTTAAAGCATTCCCCCGCTTTACTGCTTGAATTGTACAGACCAGGCAATACTGTGTAGTGTTGGCATGTTATTACCCGCACTACCGTGCAACTTATTACCAGCACTATCTTGCAGCGCCGCCATGCTAAAAACAAGAATGTACATGTATTAGCCAAAGAACAAGGGTAGCTCAAGAACGCCTAACATAATGTTATACGAGCGACTCAAGACCCTTTAGTTTTTTGACGTGCGATAAATACAGGGGGTGCCTTAACTTACACGTACGACAAAATAGAACTATATAGTACGGATTTAATCAATTGTCGATATTACGAGTAATACTTGAACTTTATGATATTACTGTGTTCTAGTTTTAAAGCTCTAAAGCTAGAATTTCCGCCACAAAATATTTACCTGAAAACATTTCCCCCAAATTCGAGCAATACATATTTGACTTACAAGTCGACCAAGCTCAATTGTTACCAGTGGCCAATACCTCAAATTTGGCCGCATGACCTGCGCATATAGGCAAAAGTGTATGAGTCAATACCCGTGTAGATCTAAAATACTTATAGAATTTTCCTACAATTAAACACTAGGTCATCTAGAACTAAAATACTAGATGAGCATATACTGAATACCTATTGACATATTGGTAATACCCGCCAAGTGCCACATAACAACACTAAAGAAAATATAGCTAACTCTATTTATCTCATTCAAAACCAAAGTGAGAACACTGAGCACCACCAACGTACCAAATTGAAATTCAGTAGCTCGGGGGCATTTCAGGTTCCATATGCTAAAGGATAGAGTCTACAATTTAGCCGAACCGATAACAAATTAACTATACAATAAACACAAATCTACCCACTATAGCTGGGCAATTTCAATATAACAGCCTGACTGTACTTTCATATTTAAAAGAGTGTATATTACAATGACCCTACAAACCAACCATAGCCCAATATAAATCAGGCCAGGGCCTTTTTCTAGTTTAATATATATATTAATAAGGGTCGTACAGAGCATGTATACACTGCATGAAAGACGATAACAAAACAAGATTTACAATAGAGACGAAAAAGGCTCTATGAACTTGCCGTGTGTACATCGATAATATAATGCTTACAGTGCTTTGATTCAGAATTAGTGGGTCTCTTTGCAAATTGAAGTGGCCAATATGCACACACACACTGCTTACAGTGCTTTGATTCAGAATGCCGAGCAAACAATCATTACTTACAGTGCTGTGATACAGAATGTCGACCCAAACAATCATTGCTTGCAGTGATTTGATTTAGAATGTCGAGCAAGCAGACATTGATTACAAGTAACAGTGATTTAAATCAGAATGTCAAGCAAAAGGCCACTGCTTACAGTGCTTTGTTTCAGAGTGTCGAGCAAGCAGCCACTGTTTACAGTGCTTTGATTCAGAATATCGAGCAAACAGCCATTGCTTACCGTGCTTTGATTCAGAATGTCGAGCAAACATTCAATGCATACAGTGCTTTGATTCAGAATGTCGAGTAAACAGCCACTGCTTACAGTGCTTTAATTCAGAAGGGTCTAGATGCTCTATAGCCTGTATTGAGTTTGGTCGATATGCAACCAAAATAACATTTCAATATGCAACTTGATGAGTCGACATCTGCATGCGACGTATTTATACCAGACGTAGGCGATTACCTACAGCCATACACACACGTCGTGTATATACTATAAATATTTAAATAATTCAATAGAGCTTGAAATAAAACATGAGTACCCGATTTTGTAGTCTGCTTAAAACAAATCTCTAGCGCCTCTCAACTTTTGTCAACATCATCGTAATCGCAACGAAATAGCCCTCTACATCTCGCCAGTATGATCATCAACCCTTCGTGTAGCGTTTTATACCAATCATATATACTTCGGAAGCAGGATTTCCACGATTTAATCAGATACACTTGGCCATTCATTTTTGTAAACTTTGCCCTTAGAGATGCATACAGGAAAGACGAAGTGACGTCATCGAATGCGCCATCGAATGCAATAAAGTTCTGTATTGACCGGATCAGACGGACTCAAAACGTTCAGTTAGAAATGAGTGAAAAAGGGACCTATTACTATTGCACAGATCTCGCTAAAATAAATGTGGTTATTTTTTAGCAATAACCATGAATAGTTCGAAGTTATCATTTGTTTTCGTTTCTTTCGGGTAACCGTTTATAATACATGTTACATTTAAAAACAAAAACGACAATATAGTCAAATACATTTGAACATGTTAACATTATGCCATTTTGCTAATAATTGCATTAAAATGCTGTGTATTCCTAAACCGATTTGTTGGTATTAATTTAACGATGTAAGATCACTGAGTATATATGCATAGTTTGTACAATTATAAATTGCCAACATAGAGCAGAGTGTCCGGATGCTTGATCGGCCCGGAACTCGATGTACTTCAGTCGAGATCAGAATCAAGGCTCAATCTTCTATTATGTTCCGCTAGTTCAGGAAGATAATAATTATATCTATATTCAAATTAGAAACATGTACTAGTATCCTTTAAAATTAATTTTCTTACTGTTTAAAGCCCCACTATCTCTACCAAAATAAAATCCCCAATCATCTAGTAAATAGACTAAACACAAGGAATTACATGCAGTATGTTTTTCACAAATGACCAATAATTTAAGACAGTATTTTAACTATATCAGTCGTATAATAGTAAGCCAAATATCACATTTAGTAAAATATATGGAAGACAAAATACTAATTTTGCAAGAGTTGCTTCCCTTAGACTATGAATTATGCATTTGTTGTTTACATTTCGTTATTTTGTTTTACAACCCAACAGGATGCTAAATTTATTTTTCTTCCGTCTGATGTTATTTTTCCACTTTTAGGAATCAACTAAGATTCATCATTCTGCAGATAGGTTATCAAGTTATCGCTTTTTGAACATAGCTGTCTGAGGCTTAATGGGGCTTTAACGATTGTATTTATAGTTATGAATAATCGCTTATTACAAACGTTCACAACATCTTCGTTAGTCGTTCCTGCAAAGTTGTGAAATATACGCCATGTAGTTATCGTCTTCGTGAATTGTTTGAAAAACGCACAATAGAAACCACAGACAATAAATATGGCAGCTTTAAGTGGATCTGATTGTGAAGGAACTATTTATAAAGGCTCGGTCGAAGACTTTGATATCACATGTGAACTATGTATTGAAAACGGGAATTTCGTTGAAGCTTCAGGATATTGTAAAAATTGTGACGAATATTTGTGCTTGTCATGCGTGAAAGTTCATCGTGTACCGAGACCATGTAGACATCATGTCGTGTTAGATAAACATGAAATGCCTCAGAACCAGCAGAGAAAACCAAAAGATACATTATGTACCGTGACATGTGATAAACATCCAACCGAATGTTTGAAATTCTTCTGCAAGAAACACGATGTTATGGGATGCGGTGACTGTATGTTTCGGGATCATAGACAATGTAAGGTGGACTCTATTGCCACACTAGCCAAGGGTTACATCACAGGAATAGAATGCCAGTCTATATATAAGAAGGTGGATCAACTTCAGGCTGAATTAAATATTAAACTATCGGATACTAGACGCTCAGCTACAAAAGCAGAATCGGCCATAAATAACGCAAGGACAGATATAATACAGTATAGACAGGATGTGAATGCATATTTTGATAAGGTCGAACATAAGTTGACGGCAAAATGTGATGAAATCAAAACATTTAATCAGATTGAAGTCAAGAAAAAACGCGATCAACTGAAATCATTAAGTACACAATTAAGATGTATCCATACGAACATGACATCAAACATTGATAATACTGCCAATATGTATGTACGAGAAAAAGAATCCCGTACAATGTTAGCGAAACTTGAACATGAAATGAAAGCTATAAAGAAAACACAGATTCAATGTGTTGAATTCGTGAAAAATTCTGCTCTGACATCATCTAAAAAGCCGACATCTACTAGGTTAGGTGAGTTACACGTTTCATCATTACCCGTATTTTCCAGCGTGCGGCATAAAGATGTGATGGGTGTGGCTCCACAGCCCAAATCAGACATGGGTGTGGTAGACAGGACTGATACACAGGGTTGCCATGTTAGAGGTATGGTACTGGTACGTGAGAATATGATCGCATGTACTGATATGTTCAACAAATCCGTGAAGCTTGTTGATTTCAAGCAGTGTGAAGTATTGTCTACAGTTTCTGTGATAGGCAATCCATGGGATGTTACTTCTATATCCCACGACACTTTGGCTGTCACTGTTACTTCTAGCAGTAAGATTCAGTTTCTTGAAGTGAAGAATGACATTCTGACACTGAAGAACGTTATTGATGTGAATGGTGAATGTCGTGGTATTGATTGTGGTGATGATAAACTTGTTGTATCATATAGCAAACCACCAAAGGTTGAGATAATAGATTTCCGTGGACACGTACTTAAAGCTATACATACTGACAAAACTGGGGCTGACTTATTTACCTACCCTGATTATGTTGTATTGAGTCATGATGGTGAAAGTATTTACGTGTCTGATAGTGGTGTTCATTCTATCAGTAAACTTTCATTAGACGGAATAGTTGAAGCTTCATATAAGGACTCAGATCTAAAGGATCCGTACGGAATGTATGTTTGCCGGGATGGATCTGTGTTAGTTTGTTCCACAGGATCGATACATGTTATATCTGGTGATTGCAAGAAACAGAAACTACTGATCACACAGAATGACAGCGTTTTTGTTCCGTTGGTTACATGCTATGATGACGACAACGGGATTCTTTGTGTAAGCCAGTACGGACATAATAGTTCTGATATCATTCATACTTTTATAACATAATGGTGACTATAGTGTTTGTTATTTATAAAAAACATTATTTATGTTCATAATTGTAGTTATACAGACCCAGGGCAACAGATACGGTTTTAGTCCATTGGGTTAATTACCCCCAGTTTCAATTTTAGTTTGGTTTTTGACAAATTTTAATTGGGTATTTACTCAAACATACAGGGTAAATGATATATTATGTATTATGTTCACTATATCATCATTTTCTATTTGGGTATTTCAGATTGTCTTTGCCTTTTAATACTCTCTCCTCTCAAAATCTATTGGGGTTTTAGAAAATGAATTGTGTAATTACCCCTATACGCAGCTTATCTGTACATAGCTCTGAAATGTATACAGCATTTATTTGGGTCCGCACATGCTTTTAGAATGAACCATGTTGTACATGTCTCTGTTGGCACAATATCTACAAGTCAGTTTGTAGCAACGTTAAATGTCGCATCGACGCTAAATGTCGCACTTGACGTTAAATGTCGCAAGGCTGACGCTAAATGTCGCAAGGCTGACGCTAAATGTCGCAACCGTAGCTAAATGTAGCAATCCCTCCTGACGCTAAATGTCGCATCTGTGACGTTAAATGTCGCAACAAACTGGCCTGACGTTAAATGTCGCAACTTTAACGCTAAATGTCGCAATCCATTATAAACACTGTTTTATAGTATTACTGTTCTAGTCTTAGTCCTGACATATCCACAGTTATTAGGGGTTTACCCAAAGGGTTTCGACACAGTGATTAAAAACTGTTTTCAAAAAAAATATTTTTTTTTACTTCTACTTCTACTAAGTACATGTATATTGTTTAAAATATGCAACAAAGTAGAAATAAAAACATATTTTTTTGAAAACAGTTTTAATCACTGCAAGTTTATGTGTCGAACCCCTTTAGGTTTAACGGGATGAACCGAATCTTACTCGGTATACCCGGTTCAGTGAACCGTCGTACAACCGTAACAACACTGGATCGGCAGGACGAACCGTGGTGAACCGTGATATTCTTATCAAACTGGCAAAAGAGGCCCGACGGTTGTTTTAAAATGTTTAAAGCCTCATGTAGTCATCAGGAGCTACCGGGAGGAATGGTCAAGATTTCAATAGAATCGAAATATGGAGTCAAAACTTGATTACAACCAGGGCTACACATTAGCTCTACCGCGATGTTGCATCCCGGTCTCAGTACGGATTATCCCGCTGTACACTCGGTGTATCCCGGTTCTGAGCTGACAGCAGACCTTGTGTCGGTTTGGCACCCCGGTTTGTCCCTTTGTATGAACCTTAGAGACATCGTGAACTTCTTAGTCGATTCGGGCTTACCGTGACGAAGCGTGTTGATCCGACCGTTGTATGACGTCGTAAAGTATGGGTTCGATATCCACTATAGGTGCAAACCAATTCTGGTATCTTCTATTTTATTTATTTAAAAACCGTGGTATACCGGTATTATTTGGACTGTGCTGAACCCTGGCTCTACACCGGTTGAGTCCCAGTAAAGTGTGTTTCATACCGATGGAGGCAGGGAAGAACATAGCGGCATATACCCGAATTATGGTTATATATACGGTATGCCCGGTAGAAACCCGTTTCGTTACGGATTATAGGTCTACTTAATTATACTGGTTTCATCACGACCAAGGTCTGTGTAGTTGCAGTTACCGAGTATTTGTCGAACAATGCAAAATACACTAAATAAATAATTATGTAAATCATAATTGAAATTCTGTTGACATCAATTTATTTGTGTTTACGAATCAATAAATTCAATCCGAATGGTCCGTACGGCATTTTTACGAGTTCGACACAGTCATGAACCTGCAGTGATTAATTTTTTTCAAATTTTTTTTTTTTATTTCTACCGTGTGTAAATTTCATACAATATACTATTACATTGTAGAAGTAAAAAAAAAATTTGGAAACGGTTTTTTATCACTAAATGCTTATGTGTCGAACCCTTTTGGGCAAACCCCTAATAACTGTGGATACGTCTGGACTAAAACTAGAACAGTAATACTACAAATGAGTGTTTATAAAGGATTGCGACATTTAACGTCACAGATGCGACATTTAGCGTCAGGACTCAGGGTGGATTGTGACATTTAGCGTCGGTTGCGACATTTAGCGTCAGCCTTGCGACATTTAACGTCAAGTGCGACATTTAGCGTCGATGCGACATTTAACGTTGCTACACAGTTCATTTTAAGAGGCTTGGTGAACAAATATACTCGAATTGTGTATGCTGTTAAGTGATATGTTCAAATCAAGTTGATCATCTCTTATAACTCACATATTCATGAGTGGCAACACTAACGTTTATAATTTTGTTTTATTGTCATAGATGTATTTTGTATATGTACATATGGAAATATATTGTAGAGATATATATTATTATATATAACTGTTAATAAACTGTCTATCGATCTCGTTTCTTTTCACTTTTACGAGAGACTATAGATAACAGAGGTTTGCAACTAGACTGAGAAATGAAATACCATGTGTCTGCTAACTTGTGACATCTACAACTCAGTAACTACTGGTCAGACAGACTTAAATTATACAGCTGCAGTAAAAAATAGTTACAAATGTTGTATTATCCGGAGAGATGTTTTCATATTTATAATTACTACCCTTCAAGATTGCATAAAAATCGAAAAAAAACGGAAATTAACTCAATAATGGGTTGCCTCAGCCTTCGATTTTTGTACGTTACAAACAAAATAAATGAATATAAATGAAGAAAGCCATTAAGTACATACTAAGCTTTCAGAAAAACCAAAGCCTGAGACTGTAGGACAATAATCTTCAGCGTAGGGGAGGTAATCCAGACTAAGAATGCTCCATACTCATATGCAGTGATCTCCCTTGCCGTTTATTCTAAGTCAGATGAGCAATTTGGACGTTTTGATTGGCCGATAACACTCCATCCGATATGCGATATTCTGAATATTTTTATCTCCCTTTCCGTTATTCTCAGTCACATGATCAATGTGAAGTTTTGATTTGCCGATAGCACACCACGTGATATTCGATATTTTGATATCGCTGTTAGGGAGGAGCTTGACAAGTTGTCTGAGAAGGACCACGTTTATACCGGAACCTAGTTTATGGTATGTATAATACCACATGTGACCACTATATGAATATTTACCCAAAGGTCAGTGGTTTACATTTTTAAAATAGTGTGTTAATTTCCACATTCAAATTATTAGACGCTCACTTATGCTGGCTAGCCTCAGCGAGACAGTACTGTCCGACCAACAATTTTTGACAGTTACGTCATTTTGTCAACAATCTATATATAATCAGGGTATATCCACAACGGATTAATGATTTTATTAAATAGAAGTATGTCCTTATCCATTCTAATAATCCAAACAAAACATGGTGCTGTGGATGTGTTGACTGCTTCTCACACAGGCGGTCCAAGTTCAAAGCTTTTGGTAGACAAACTATATGAATGTCTTTTTTGTACAATATTCGGGACACATATTTTATGATTTAATTCAATAACGAATTTGAAAATATTCTTTTGCCTTATGATTAATATAAGCTCTTAAAAATCACATTATCTCTAAAACAGGTTTAGAACAGACGTTGCATTCTCATTGTTCTTAAAAAAAGACTCACTACAATAATCTAAAACGCGTTCTTAGCCCTTCAAATTAGCCATCTTAAGTTTAGTGAAATAGCAAAGATATAATTCATTTTTCACACATAATTTGTATTCAATTGCAAAATAGTTACGAGCGGGAAAAAGTTACGCTGACGGGGTTCGAACTCGATACCTTTCAACTACTAATACTGCCCGGTATCCTCTCGACTACGATATCATATTGGGATTATAGGAAAAGAACTACAATGATAATCGACATTTTTGTAGAACAATTAATAAAGTAAACATTGGATTGTAAACACGATGTGACGTCACTGTCAGGTATCCCTGGTCGAATAGTACATGTATTACGGTATGGGTTTACTATATTATTTCATTGAAGTGATTTCTAGCTTCTGTGTCATTTTGCCCTCCCCCGCCCCAAATAAACAGAATGAACCGAGCCACGTTCTAACTATTTAAAGGCTAAACTTGTACGAATACATTGTGTATAGGCATATCCTGACCAATCTTAGCAAAATAGGGAGACAGACCCCTCTGTGCGCACACAGGACACTCTTAGTGCAAAACAATTGGTTTGACAGTCGACGCATTGAAATCAAAATGTTTCTCCAAAGCAAGGTTTGCTCATAAAACTCTTAAGACCATGAGTTGACACAAGGATCTCCCATTGCGTTGTTACTGTTTCAATTGAATTGTCGGGTGATACAGGTTCAAACTAATGGACCAGTCAGTTGAAACCACGGCCCCCAACCCCGGGGACTGGTGGTGAGTTAAACGTTTTGTTTTTCAAACACGTGCTTAAACCCCTACTCCCAGGGCCATACAGATGGTAACACCCCCCCCCCCCTCCCCCGACGCCCTGTACCTTACGAATTAATCACGACTATATAGTCCCCGCTATTGCGGCGCGAAACAAAGGCCCCGCACTCACACGGCAGTGTGTGACATCGGAAAGGTAAAACACGGGACAGTTTCCTCACTATCGGCCCCGCCCTAACCAGGAGTTTGGGGCAGTGGCTTCAATTGACTGATACAGAAGATGGTGTGTTGATATTGCTCGAATAAATATCGAGTCGTATTTACTTGGACCTATCGACGACGCTAAAATACTTTTCTTTTTGAATATAGCAAATAACTAGTACGTCGGATATTAATCCGCTGATCTTACCTCTAAATGCTTATTATTGGTTACTTTCATCAAGAATCTTCAAAAACGCCCTACTGCCGGTTTTGAGGATGGACTGGTCCCTTCTTGTAGTAAGATGCTTTGTGAATACCACCCCTGGGCTCTTTTGGCTCTCTGCATGGTAACCCTCGCGTTTTTTCAATAAAAACTGTCATAGTCTTTCCGGGGCATGATTTTGTCACTTATTGCAGGATTTTCAAATAATCGGGTACAAACAATCACATCAACAAGACGGCTCGTCCAAGAACCGCGTTCCTATCTCAAATCTCAAGGTCACGTGTGTTTGAAAATCTAACGATCAAAGTCACAAAGTTATGACCCGGACAACCTATATAATAACAAAATAATTAAACTGTTTGCACATTTTGATTTCAAACACCGGAAGGTTATTCGTCCTAGTTGTAACGGCAGATAACCACGAAACAAGCACTATGCTTTTTGCATTATTTCGTTTCATCTCAGAATATGAGGGGCATTCTGAAAGTTCTGATAACTGAGTGATAACTTGACACCGGTTGGTCAGAATTTTTTAAAGTGGACATTTTCTGAAAGATCAATCCTTAAGCGAGACATTCATAGCGAATATATTATTTTATCTCTGAGAATGTATATTGTTTTGGTATTCAAACAATACATGGTTTGTGGTATTGACTGAAATATCTCTTGAATACGCGAGGGAATTGCGTATATATTTCAAAGCGCACTGCGGAAGTATCGGTGAGGCTGATTGAAATAAATGTGATATTATTTTAAATATACATAACTGTACTTTCGAATAAAATTAAGATATTGAAAAAACTTTGAGTTCTTAATAAAATAACAGCAATATGTACATCCTAATTAGAAGACCATTTTACCACATATGCCATTTTCTTAACTCTAGACATACAATATGTTTAAGGACCATCAGCTACTCTAAATAAGTCAAATTGTCTAGATTGGAATGTATCTTTTCATTCGGGGGACGTTATTAATGTATTTTTTATAAAGTTTGATTTTGGGAGCAAAATCTTGTGCTATACCAATAATTTTAGAAAGTGGGTGGGGTAACGGGATACCCTTATACCCTTATACATGTGTTTAGTTAAATTATTTGTACCAACTTCAAATTAAGAAAATATAAAATTATTTTTATTTTGCGAAATGCTATTTTGAGAATATGACGTCATAATTCTAAAGCGCGTGTTTTGGGCCACGTGGTCATATTCTTTAATATGCTGTACAGATGAATAAAGACGGGGTTTTACTGGGACACAAGAACCAGTTCGAAGCAAAATACTGTTCGAGGCACCAAAGTCTCACTGTATATTGGTTGCCTGCTATTTTATATTCTAACATAACCAGCGGTTTCACAGAGGAAACCAAAGGTGTGCACGAACTCCCTATAAGACACAGATACGGCAAATCACTTCAATAGCCTTACCTGGAAGAAAATAGTGCTTTATTCTACGATAAAACACAGGTACATACTCGTTATTTCGTAAGCTAAAAACGAGTAAAGAAAATTACAAATATATTGTTGCCATGGTGGCTTTTCATTGACTGTCTATTTCAATAGTTGTTCTTGTTACCTTTTTGTTGTTCGAGCCCTTTTGCAACGATGAAGTTCATCAAACATGAAAGGGCTTAGTTGATTTTAAAGCGACATGTGAACTGTTTCTGATTAGTGCTGTTTTGTGGGTCGTCCTTGTGATGGTTGGTTGTCATTGTGATGCGTGGTCGTCCTTGTGATGGTTGGTCGTCCTTGTGATGGTTGGTCGTCCTCGTGATGATTGGTCGTCCTTGTGATGGTTGGTCGTCCTCGTGATGGTTGGTCGTCCTCATGATGCTTGGTCGTCCTTGTGATGGTTGGTCGTCCTTGTGATGTATGGTCGTCCTCGTGATGGTTGGTCGTCATTGTGATGTGTGGTCGTCCTTGTGATGGTTGGTCGTCCTTGTGATGTGTGGTCGTCCTTGTGATGTATGGTCGTCCTTATGATGTAAGGTCGTCCTTTTGATGTATGGTCGTCCTTGTGATGTGTGGTCGTCCTTGTGATGGTTGGTCGTCCTCGTGATGGTTGGTCGTCCTTGTGATGGTTGGTCGTCCTTGTGATGGTTGGTCGGTCTCGTGATGGTTAGTCGTCCTCGTGATGTATGGTCGTCCTCGTGATGGTTGGTCGTCCTTGTGATGTGTGGTCGTCCTTGTGATGGTTGGTCGTCCTTGTAATGTGTGGTCGTCCTTGTGATGTATGGTCGTCCTTGTGATGTATGGTCGTCCTTGTGGTGTATGGTCGTCCTTGTGGTGTATGGTCGTCCATGTTGTGTATGGTCGTTCTTGTGATGTATGGTCGACCTTGTGATGTATGGCCGTCCTTTTGATGTAGGGTCGTCCTTGTGATGTATGGTCGTCCTTGTGATATGTGGTCGTCCTTGTGGTCTGCGGTCGTCCTTGTGATGTATGGTCGTCCTTGTGATGTATGGTCGTCCTTGTGATGTATGGTAGTCCTTGTGATGTATGGTCGTCCTTGTGGTGTAAGGTCGTCCTTGTGATGTATGGTCGTCCTTGTGGTGTATGGTCGTCCTTGTGGTGTATGGTCGTCCGTGTGATGTATGGCCGTCCTTGTGATGTATGGTCGACCTTGTGATGTATGGTCGACCTTGTGATGTATGGTCGTCCTTGTGATGTATGGTCGTCCTTGTGATGTGTGGTCGTCCTTGTGATGGTTGGTCGTCCTCGTGATGGTTGGTCGTCCTCGTGATGCTTGGTCGTCCTTGTGATGGTTGGTCGTCCTTGTGATGTATGGTCGTCCTCGTGATGGTTGGTCGTCATTGTGATGTGTGGTCGTCCTTGTGATGGTTGGTCGTCCTTGTGATGTGTGGTCGTCCTTGTGATGTATGGTCGTCCTTATGATGTAAGGTCGTCCTTTTGATGTATGGTCGTCCTTGTGATGTGTGGTCGTCCTTGTGATGGTTGGTCGTCCTCGTGATGGTTGGTCGTCCTTGTGATGTGTGGTCGTCCTTGTGATGGTTGGTCGTCCTCGTGATGGTTGGTTGTCCTTGTGATGTATGGTCGTCCTCGTGATGGTTGGTCGTCCTTGTGATGTGTGGTCGTCCTTGTGATGGTTGGTCGTCCTTGTGATGTGTGGTCGTCCTTGAGATGTATGGTCGTCCTTGTGATGTATGGTCGTCCTTGTGGTGTATGGTCGTCCTTGTGGTGTATTATCGTCCTTGTGATGGTTGGTCGTCCTTGTGATGTATGGTCGTCCTTGAGATGTATGGTCGTCCTTGTGATGTATGGTCGTCCTTGTGATGTATGGTCGTCCTTGTAATGTATGGTAGTGCTTGTGATGTATGGTCGTCCTTGTGGTGTATGGTCGTCCTTGTGATGTATAGTCGTCCTTGTGGTGTATGGTCGTCCTTGTGGTGTATGGTCGTCCGTGTGATTTATGGCCGTCCTTGTGATGTATGGTCGACCTTGTGATGTATGGTCGACCTTGTGATGTATGGTCGTCCTTGTGATGTATGGTCGTCCTTGTGATGTGTGGTCGTCCTTGTGTTGTATGGTTGTACTTGTGATGTATGGTCGTCCTTGTGATGTATGGTCGTCCTTGTGATGTATGGTCGTCCGTGTGATATGTGGTCGTCCTTGTGATGTATGGTTGTACTTGTGATGTGTGGTCGTCCGTGTGATGTGTGGTCGTCCTTGTGATGTGTGGTCGTCCTTGTGGTGTATGGTCGTCCGTGTGATATGTGGTCGTCCTTGTGATGTGTGGTCGTCCTTGTGATGTGTGGTTGTCCTTGTGATGTGCGGTCGTCCTTGTGATGTATGGTCGTCCTTGAGATGTATGGTCGTCCTTGTGATGTATGGTCGTCCTTGTGATGTATGGTCGTCCTTGTAATGTATGGTAGTCCTTGTGATGTATGGTCGTCCTTGTGGTGTATGGTCGTCCTTGTGATGTATAGTCGTCCTTGTGGTGTATGGTCGTCCTTGTGGTGTATGGTCGTCCGTGTGATTTATGGCCGTCCTTGTGATGTATGGTCGACCTTGTGATGTATGGTCGACCTTGTGATGTATGGTCGTCCTTGTGATGTATGGTCGTCCTTGTGATGTGTGGTCGTCCTTGTGTTGTATGGTTGTACTTGTGATGTATGGTTGTCCTTGTGATGTATGGTCGTCCTTGTGATGTATGGTCGTCCGTGTGATATGTGGTCGTCCTTGTGATGTATGGTTGTACTTGTGATGTGTGGTCGTCCGTGTGATGTGTGGTCGTCCTTGTGATGTGTGGTCGTCCTTGTGGTGTATGGTCGTCCGTGTGATATGTGGTCGTCCTTGTGATGTGTGGTCGTCCTTGTGATGTGTGGTTGTCCTTGTGATGTGCGGTCGTCCTTGTGATGTATGGTCGTCCTTGTGATTGTGATGTGTGGTTGTCCTTGTGATGTGTGGTCGTCCTTGTGATGTGTGGTCGTCCTTGTGATGTGTGGTTGTCCTTGTGATGTGTGGTCGTCCTTGTGATGTGTGGTCGTCATTGTGATGTGTGGTAGTCCTTGTGATGTGTGGTCGTCCTTGTGATTGTGATGTGTGGTTGTCCTTGTGATGTGTGGTCGTCCTTGTGATGTGTGGTCGTCATTGTGGTGTGTGGTAGTCCTTGTGATTTGTGGTCGTCCTTGTGATTGTGATGTGTGGTAGTCCTTGTGATTGTTTTTTGTCCGCTGAATCTCTATCCATTTCAAGTTGATTTCAATGACCCGGAGTAGTGTATCGATTTTCTTGTTAATTTTGATAGTTTCACTTATGCCTTGTTCTTATAATAATACTAATAATAATACTAATAATACAAATAATGATAATAATAATAATGATAATGATGATGATAGTAATAATAATAATTACGATAATAATAATAATAATGATTATGAAAATAATAATAATGATTATGATAATAATGGTGATAATAATGATAACTTTATTTAACGATTAAACACCCATTAAGCCAATGGCTTATCTCCCATTGGGTAATCTTGCAGTATGCTATATTTCTATGTTTACGAGATGTATAATCTGTTTGTGCCTTCCGTACTCCGCTGTTACCATTGAGTTCTGTCTTCCATGTCTGAGTTCTTATTATCTTGTTTTTACTCGGCATCTGTGATTTGTCTTTTAAAGCCCGGAAGCTACTCATGCGCGAGACATATATGGATTGTCCCGTACGACCGTCTGTTTCCGGTCGTCTGTCTGATTGAAAATGTCAATCATAGCTTTCAAAGTTTGAGCTCGAATATTTTCAAAGTCCACCAAGGAATTGCTTTAATAATTGGCATACGTGTTACCATCATAAACACCTTACACTGTCAACGCCATGCAGCAATATCCAACATTTTAACTGAATTATGATCCCTGAGAAGGTTATTATGTTCAAGGCTTCAACTGGACATTTAAGTGTCTGTCGATTAATTCTGCTGTTGCTGAGTGACACATTTGGCTGCAATGGGGACAACATGTACACATATCTCTTGTTTTATATTGAGTTGTTCAATACCAACTTTCTGTATATAACAAAGTTGCATGCAAATATGGCTGCTAGTTTAAAGTAAGGGACGTCGATATTTTAGATGCGGGCACCAAGTATGGTCTAACTGATAGAGGCAATGCTAACACAGTATATAGTGTACCAAACGGAAATTGGTATTTATTTTAATGAAATTGTCTTCCTCATTTTCATACAAGGAGAAAAGCAACTATATACACTACCCCCAAAAATTAAGTATACAGAGATTATTTCTCAATTGACTCATATCTTTACTATTTGCAAAATAGTGAAGACAAGGAATATGTTGTTTGTTTAGTGGAAGTATCATACATTGATTGGTACCCTATGTGCAAAATTAAACGTTTATTTTTCTAACTTGAAAGGTAACTTTGTCGTAAAAAATATGGACAAACTCAGCCTATTAGATCACATGGTTATTTTGATTCAGAACATCTCCAACTTTACTTCCATCTTTTTGTACTCATTTAACATAGATCTGTAGTGTCAGAAACTTCTGTAAGTCGTTGGCTTATAATTAGAAAGTCGTAAGTACAAAATCAATATTTTGAGAAAACAAGAAAAACAACGTCTGAAAACTACTCTTAATGTAATGCAAAACAAGCTTTTAAAACTTAAGTTTGGTCAACATGACCACCTCCGGTTTTCATGAAAATAGGCTCATAAGAAGCACTTTGAGATGCAGATTCAAATAAGCATGAGTCTTATAAGTACTGACGACCTTCACATTCTAAGCCAGCGAATTGTCACTGTCTGATATAAACTGATAAGGATTTTTTTACCAAGTTAAATGTTGCAACTGTATACTGATTGTTGGTGGCTACTGTATATTATATCTTATGCATAAGAAAAAATACTGAAATCGAGACTTAGATTGATTAGTTTATTATACGGGTGATACTAGTAAAAAGAACGAGGCATATAAATGTGTAGCGGTTTCTTTTTTCTGCCATTTACAACTCAAGAGTAGTTTGTTGTTTGATCTTAATCCATGACAGGCTGACAACACGAATAGAAAAAAGTTATTTTTAGAATTGTCCTTTGTATGTTGTTCAATTACAAAACAATGTTTGTTGATTTTTTGCGTCCACGACTACTTTGGACGGATGTAAGGTCATTGTCTCTGACGCAGTGTCGAGTTCGTATAAATCTAAGGCATCGCTCTCTCTGAAAAAGAAAATATCAAAAATGTCAATCATGAGCAATTACAGGACAATTAAAGAATTATGCTTTATTAATTACGATAATCAGTATTAATTATTCGTCATAAAGCATGACAGATTTTAAAATCCCACGAAAATTTAGTTGGCTTTTTTTCTTTTTAATGAGAAAAAAATGGACGATAAAATAGTATTAATGTCCTTGCTTCATTTAGTCATTGTTTCGGGATAGAAATTGGTTCCGTTTTTAGTTTTCTTTTTTATTTCAGTGCATTTTTGTAGTTGTAGTTATCATAGATTTTATTATAAAATGTCGATGAATTACTTCAAATATTGTATAGCCAGTTTCGCATTTGTGACGTCATAACGTCACTATACACTACGCCGAAGTTCTAATTGGCCACCCTATAAAATTTGATCCTATGTGATATATTTAATCAATACATATGAAGTTGCGTTATATTTTCATTCCAAACATTATTCTATCGATTTACAGAAATAAAAGACGTGTTTTTGTGCAAAATCATCCATGCGGAACGGTTAGTGCGAAATGGCTTTTGTGTACGTGGTACTCGTGCACGGGATGAAAAATGTTTGTATTTAGTTGGAATGAATCCTCGGTGGATAGCCTTTTATGAAAAACATCAAACTTTGAGAGATTGAATGATGTGGAACTCGCCAAAGCCCTCCGAATGATGAGTACCGCCACTCAAAACAGCGAAGTGCGCCACACGCCTTTTTAAAAAATTGCGAACTCTTTAATTACGTTTAATTTAGCGCAAACTACTGTGGGAAACATGTTTTCCTATCAATGTAAGTAGACATCATCGGGTTTTGGGTTATTTGTATTCTTCTGCAAACACTTTTTCTAAAATATATTTAAAAAACACGTGGTCAAACAGAAATTTATTGAAGTGCATGCATACATCTGACGGCTTGAGCGCGTTCCCGTTGCTCATGCTCGCACGGTTTTAAGTTTTTTATAAAAGGGGATCCACAGAGGATGAGCTCCAACAAAATACGGACATGTTTCATACCTGGCACACGCACCACGTGCATAAAACCAATTTCGAACTAACCGTTCCGCGTGGATGATTTTGTACCTGAGCACGTGTTTTATTTTTGTAAAACGATAGATTAATGTGTGGAATGAAAATATAACGCAACTTCATACGTATTGATTGAATATATCACATAGGATCAAATTTTATAGGGTGGCATATTAGAACTCCGGCGTAGTGTATCGTTGTCGTCGCATACATGTTAGTATAATTATCGAAATCTTGTTACATATAGTAATTACATAATGTCATTATAGCAGGTTTTCCTGGAGACTGGCTCATATAAATTACACTGAAGAATGTCCGGAATTTCCCGAAACATGTCTGTGATGTAACTAATAGATTTCGAAAGTTGTAACTGACTTTATAATTGAATTTCACGTATCATCAGCCTTTATTTGGACGCGACGAGCGGTAACTATTTACAAGGTGCTGATGTTCAGATAGAGCTTAAATTTTGTATGACGTAATTTTCCTACCTAACCATATAGGTTCCGTCATGAGTTGTCTGTGGAGATCAACATTTCTTAAACGATTCTAGAAAACACAGGTTATTAAGCGAGCCTTTGGCAGCGAGCCTTTGACGAGCTTAATAATTTGTTTTCGTGACGAATTTAAGAAATGTTGATCCCAAAGACAACGAGTGGTGGATTCTTTTTATCACATTACCATAGTTACCGAGTCAATACAACACCAGAAATAGCGTATTTAAGCCAAGAACGTTACGTTTTCGCGCCGAAAAGTTGGTGACGCCACGCATTTGTTATCACAAGTGTTGGAGAACATTGTTCCGTCATTTGTTCTCACATGGAAGATCACGGTATTTATTTGATAAAAATGTTGATGTCGTAGAAAGCTGGTTTTTTTCACTTTTTTGAAAGATTTATTGTGTTTTGATATCAGCCTCCAGTTTGTTAATAAACAAAATAACCAAATGTAAACAATAATTGCATAATTCATAGTCTAAGTGAAGCATAATATATATAGCTGATATAGCTAACGTTCTGTCTTCAATTATTGTTCATTTGTAAAAAACATCAACAATGCGAAAATGCAACAATTTAAAGATACGACAAAGTTGACTATCAAAGTTATTTATGATTATCAAAATGATTATGTGAAGTGAAATTCGTCAACAATTTTGTTTGTATTACGTAGATTTATAATTATTGTTTATTATTACGTAAGTTACTTTTTATGTTCTGGAATTCAATTTACGTTTAACTTAGTGCGTTTGTTAATTGGAGTCTTTATTAACACGTTAAACAACCTAATATCGTAAAATACAATACAGTCCCTTAACGTGTTAAACAACTTAATATCGTAAAATACAATACGCTCCCTTAACATGTTGAACAACTTAATATCGTAAAATACAATACACTCCCTTAACATGTTAAACAACTTAATATCGTAAAATAAAATACGCTCCCTTAACATGTTAAACAACTTAATATCGTAAAATACAATACACTCCCTTAACATGTTAAACAACTTAATATCGTAAAATACAATATGCTCCCTTAACATGTTAAACAACTTAATATCGTAAAATACAATACGCTCCCTTAACATGTTAAACAACTTAATATCGTAAAATACAATACGCTCCCTTAACATGTTAAACAACTTAATATCGTAAAATACAATACGCTTCTGTACTTCCCAACTCACTATTGACATATCTCGATATTTCATTAAATACGCGAGATATTGACACTACTGCATGTTCTCGTCGGTTGATGAGAATCTCACGGCTAACGTGATTTCACGAAATATCAGTATATTTCTATGCCTCCGGCTGAGAAAGGAAATTAAGATAGGACAGAGATGGTTTGTTTATTTTTTGTATGGAGTTTAGCGCTGCTTTTCCACAATTTCCAAGTTATACAAGTCTGTCGGTTGACCTCAACAATTCTTTCTGCTATTGATAATCCACCAGAACAAACTTACTCCTTTCTACAAGCAACAACCTGAGTTATAACTCAGCTCCTATATTGTCACGCGTCTATTGAGTGGATCTTCATACCAAATCGGTCTCAAAATAGTTAAATCTAAAGCCTAGGTCCCACTGAGGAATACCTCATCGGCGATGTTCTCCCGAAATCTTCCGATACCACCCGATTAATCACAATTCCTTTCCATAGCACAAACTGGATCATGACTCATTAATTTAAATCGGGAGTAAATCGTCGAGGCAAAATATGCTGAGTGGGGCCTAGGCTTTAAAGAGTTATTACGTAAACGTCCTTTACTACCAATCCGGAGGGCCCTAGTTCGAATCTAAACCGGCTCACTGGACATTTCAAAAACGCTTTTCAGGGTTTCCCGCCCAACTAGAAAATAACTGGTTGGCATCTCAGAGGTATCCAGCCATGTATCGATGCTATACAACGGGTACGTTAAAGAACCAAATAGTATGTTCGGAAAGAGCTAGGGTACCCAATCTGGATTCCGTGTTGTTTCATATAAACGAGGGGGTATCAAAAAGTTCGTGCACTGGCCCGTTCATTTTAATATGCGTAATGCGATTGAATAATTTGTTTTGCCATCTTAAAAGATATTCAATTTTGTACCCAGAAACCAATAATAAGGTGGTTATATGCTAATATCAATAAAATATTAAAACGATTTAAAAGATGATCGGCAGCCACCCGGCGCACATTGCTGACGTCACGACGTCGTCCAACGTCGACGCATCTATCACGTTTCGATCGTTCAAGGGTTATTCTTTCACGAAGTGTGATCGTGCACACTCAATACACTTTTACCATGTTCTGATCAACTGATCGTTAAATCCTCGAACTAGCATGTTATAATTTCCGCCATAATGTGGTGTGTGGTCGATAATAACACACCTATACCCTAGAATGGTCACCGTCAATGTTCATTCTTAATTTTGGGTAATATAGCATTATCCCAAGGCGCCCAATCGGGGCTATAGGCTCGAAAATAAATTTAATTTATTAAAAAATAATTGGGTAACGAGTGATGTGATTGGACTACCGGTAATAACAATAATAATATTAATAATAATAATACAGACTTTTTTTACGAGGAAACTCATTTGACAATTAAATTAAATGGCAATCTTCCATGAGATCCTAACACGCGGGAAAATGTCACGTGTATCTTGTTTACCAACATCAGTTAAGAAATAATATTTATTAATTCAATAAATACTCGGCTGATGACTTTAAATGTAAGACGTTGAAACAATAAACCATGGCTCGGAGTTACAGCCAATTCTTAAATCTCAGCACTCAGCACTCAAATATTGAAATCCACTCTTGTGAGGTGTCGAGACTAAGAAGTTGTAATAATGTAAAATATGCACCAACTTATTATTTTTGGCTTATTTCATAGTGTACTTTAGTGTATTCGTCAACTATAAATGTAATTTATCAGATTCAAAAACTACACCTATTTCTCATATATAGTATTCAAGGGCAAATAATATGTATCAAATGTTATTTTCAACTTTATGCAATTTCCTCATCTAGAATTGTAATCTAGGACAACTAATAGCTCATTATATAACATTTTCAATAGTTGAGTGTTGAGTGCTGAGTGTAAGTGTTGTTTATAATTCCGGGCTCAAATTTCTAAGGAAATAATGATTTATAAACGAAGTGTTGTTTATAATTCCGGGCTCAAATTTCTAAGGAAATAATGATTTATAAACGAAGTGTTGTTTATAATTCCGGGCTCAAATTTCTAAGGAAATAATGATTCATAAACGAAGTGTTGTTTATAATTCCGGGCTCAAATTTCTAAGGAAATAATGATTCATAAACGAAGTATTGTTTATAATTCCGGGCTCAAATTTCTAAGGAAATAATGATTCATAAACGAAGTGTTGTTTATAATTCCGGGCTCAAATTTCTAAGGAAATAATGATTCATAAACGAAGTGTTGTTTATAATTCCGGGCTCAAATTTCTAAGGAAATAATGATTCATAAACGAAGTGTTGTTTATAATTCCGGGCTCAAATTTCTAAGGAAATAATGATTCATAAACGAAGTGTTGTTTATAATTCCGGGCTCAAATTTCTAAGGAAATAATGATTTATAAACGAAGTGTTGTTTATAATTCCGGGCTCAAATTTCTAAGGAAATAATGATTCATAAACGAAGTGTTGTTTGTAATTCCGGGCCCATATTTCTAAGGAAATAATGATTTATAAACGAAGTGTTGTTTGTAATTCCGGGCCCATATTTCTAAGGAAATAATGATTTATAAACGAAGTGTTGTTTGTAATTCCGGGCCCATATTTCTAAGGAAATAATGATTTATAAACGAAGTGTTGTTTGTAATTCCGGGCCCATATTTCTAAGGAAATAATGATTTATAAACGAAGTGTTGTTTGTAATTCCGGGGCCATATTTCTAAGGAAATAATGATTTATAAACGAAGTGTTATTTGTAATTCCGGGCCCATATTTCTAAGGAAATAATGATTTATAAACGAAGTGTTGTTTGTAATTCCGGGCCCATATTTCTAAGGAAATAATGATTCATAAACGAAGTGTTGTTTGTAATTCCGGGCCCATATTTCTAAGGAACTAATGATTTATAAACGAAGTGTTGTTTGTAATTCCGGGCCCATATTTCTAAGGAACTAATGATTTATAAACGAAGTGTTGTTTGTAATTCCGGGCCCATATTTCTAAGGAACTAATGATTTATAAACGAAGTGTTGTTTGTAATTCCGGGCCCATATTTCTAAGGAACTAATGATTTATAAACGAAGTGTTGTTTGTAATTCCGGGCCCATATTTCTAAGGAAATAATGATTTATAAACGAAGTGTTGTTTGTAATTCCGGGCCCATATTTCTAAGGAAATAATGATTTATAAACGAAGTGTTGTTTGTGTTGTATGATTTGTGCCGTATTACATTTTTCTTTAGTAAACTAATGACCATTAACATCATAACAAGCAACTGTAAAATCATAGATTTTCGTGGGTATTAAATTTCGTGGATTTTGATAAAATAATTTTTCGTGGGGTCGTAAATTCTTTGATTACAAATGATGAAAGCGTAAAACAATGTTTTACATTCGGAGGTCGATTAATCGTTAGGATTAAAGGGGTATGCCCAGAAACTGGACTGTCCTTGGTTTGCATACAACAGAATTGCGTTTATCACTTGTAAAACCAAATATTACCGAAAAGTCTAAGAAGAATTTGACTTAAAAAATTACTTTATAACGCGCGCTTCGATACTTTGTATATCGATTTGAATTGATTGACGACAACGATATTTAGTTATTCTTGAAATATATTTTTTTTTTAAAAACTAGCCGGATATTTCGTTTTTTACAGGGTTTTCATTATTTGATGCAGGTATTGAAATGATACCAATTTAATTGCTGCTCGAGACACTTCATTTCCAGGGCATTCCCCTTTAAATGTCGTGGTAGAGTTCAACAACAAAATCAACGTTAAATTAACTCCCTCGAAAAATAATGATTTTTCAGTAACTGATGACGTTTTGTATCATGGTAATTATACATAGTATAAAGACAATACGACAATCTATCATATCCAGTCGTTATAACGTTGCTATTTCTTATTACGATAACTTAACATGGTTTCAATTTTGTAATTACATGAACAAATAAGACACACAGCCAATTAAAACAGATTATTACCAATAGTACTAGTAAAATAATTATGCTTTTAATGGCTGCCTTGTTCAATTCAAAGCAAATATCATAAAACTTCTGAAATAATTAAGTATAAAACATAATGCTTTATTTCAGAAGTATTTGGTTGACTGTATGAAATATTGGAAACGGACTAATTGGATGAAAACGATAAAACAACTCTTTTGACAATGCCCAATTAAGATTTAATGATATTGGCCAACTGTCCAGTTGTAATAGATCATCGTATCAATGACATGGCTAGTACATCTACCCCAATCGTACTTTTACCTCAATCGTATCTTTACTTAGATCGTCCTTTAGTCCAAATCGTACTTTTATCCAAATCGTACTTTTACCTAAATCATATATTTACGTCAATCGTACTTTTACCTAAGTCGTACTTTTATCTCAATCGTACTTTTACCTCAATCGTACTTTTACCTAAGTCGTACTTTTACCTAAATCGTACTTTTACCTAAATCGTACTTTACCTAAATCGTACTTTTACCTCAATCGTACTTTTACCTCAACCGTACTTTTACCTAAATCGTACTTTACCTAAGTCGTACTTTTACCTAAATTGTACGTTTACCTAAATCATATATTAACCTTAATCGTGCTCGTACTTTTACCTAAATTGTATTTTTACCTACATCGTATATTAACCTTAATCGTATTTTTACCTAAATCGTACTTTTACTTAAATCGTACATTCCTCACGATCGACAATCATACCTTTACCACAATCGTACTTCAACCTCAATCATATTTTTCAACAATTGTACGTTTATCCAAATCGTATTCTTACACCAGTCGTATTTATGTCTCAAACGTATTTTACGACAATCGTAGACGTACAACCTACATATAATGTAGGTACCCTAATGGTACATGTTTTCTCACAATAAACATACTTTACGACAGTCACTGTCGTATTATAAATCCACGAAGAAAACCGGTCAAACATCACATAGAACACTCCTTGTATACACATACAAACATTTGTTTTTATAAACACATGATGTATCGTCATATTTATCATATCCGGCATCATTAGTTCAGGTGGAACATAGGGAGTGAGTTACGTCAAGTGTCCAAATCATATTTTCTGGAGTAATTATAAACTTATGTTTGTCAATAAACAGGATACGACAGTTTTGAGAATAATTATGTATAGTCTACTAGAGTTATTTATATGTTTAATATTTTCAATTATTAATACCGTGACACCGTAAATAATAAACGACAGTGCAGACATAACGGTAAATTGTTGCTGACGTCACGGTATTAATTACAGACATAGAGGATCTTACATGAGTGTCTTTCTATATTGAATTTATTAAACGAGTTGGATAAAATGATAAAATGCGAGGCTCTGCCGAGCATTTTATCACTTTTATTCAACGAGTTTAATAAATTTAATATGGAATGACACGAATGTAAGATTCGTTTTATCACATAAACTTAATACACAGTAAAAGTTTGTCAAGAATGCACACACTTCCCCTTTAGCAAATAAACTCCATAGGAGTAAAGCGGTTCATTGAAAGAGCTAAGAAAATAGTTCAACAATGTATACTCCAATATGTTAATTTTTCTGCCTTTGAAAATAATATTTTTAGGGTATCTAAAACCCTGCAGATGTAAAACTACGCTTAACAAAGTCAATAATTAAATCTAGGACCGCAGCAACACAACGTATTCTGTTTTGTTCCGTGTTCCGTTCCGGGTTTTAGTAACAACCAAGGACAGGGGAAGTAACTAGGTTTTCCGCGTGAATTTATTCGCGATTCGTCTGAATAGCCGAAAATAACTGATTGTACACGATGCAAGTACTTGGTAAGCAAGGACAATCGTCTTTAATACTCAAAATTAACGGATTTATACAATGAAATCAACATCCGATGCTGTGTTTGTGTAGATGCCAGATATTTGGTATTTTGTCCCGATCTTATTCGTACCCACGTTTAACGGACCTACCGTCATGTTTACTTACAGTCATATCTCTTAAGTTCTTGTACATCTGTTATTGTGTGATTATAACATGCCCTAGTGTGCTCATAATCGGATATAGAATTTATTCTATTCTAAAAATGTATTCTTTTACTTTTTTGACAACGTGTATGAATACATAAATAAAGTGACTCGCCCTTGTACATGTATATACCTCATTTGCATGTTTGTTACACGTGTATATTATGATTTTTATGTAATGGGTTTATTAAACTCCCAGAGCCTATTTTATGTGATAAATAATGGTAAATTGTTCCTGCTGTAACGGTAAATTGTTTTTGACGTCACCCTATAAAAGTACAGACATAATGGTAAAATGTTGCTGACGCCACGGTAAAATGTTGCTGACGCCACGGTAAAATGTTGCTGACGCCACGGTAAAATGTTGCTGACGTTACGGTAAAATGTTCCAGTTGTAACGGTAAATTGTTGCTGACGTCACGGTATAAAAGAACAGACATAACGGTAAAAATGTTGCTGACGTCACGGTTAAATGTTCCAGTTGTAACGATAAAATGTTGCTGACGTCACGGTACAAAAGTACAGACATAACGGTTACCTATTGCTGACGTCACGGTATTGTGCAAACTTGCGCCGTTTTTTATAATTTCTAAAGATTTTAGTTGCAATGCCAGAAATATGCAGGCTTTTGTATTTATGTGAATTTCTAAGTTTTATAATTCAGCATTAGATATTTTTTATGTATTTAAATTAACAACCGAAACAAGCTCAAACCATGTATCAAACGAACTACTATGTAGAGTAATAAACTATAAAAGAAAATCTGGTTTGTTTGCCGAAGAAAATTGTGAATACACTCGACATACTAAGAGACAGTTATATAAACGTCCCAACCTCGTCAGCGAATTGGAGCGACGTAAATTTCATCATTACTGTCTAATATGAAGATGTCTTCGCGGCAATTTCACAAATATCATACATAATGTCATACAACCAACATTTGCATTGAAGATCAAGTGCAACTGTCGTGTGCATTTGTCTTACTGTCATTACTGATGATTCGATTTTAGCACCGCAGGAAGATTTGTGAAAATGACTTTCGCCCAATTTACTATGACAGACACGCTGAGAAACAAATAAACATATGTGTGATGTTCTGTTCCATATAACTAGACCACGTTACAGAAAGTAGTATACAGAATGTATAAGAAAATGAATAGTTAGGATTAAGAACAAATATTTAACTTAGCTTAGCTTCAAGATGAAAATATTGGAAACGAATCTGGTACATGTATCAATGTTTAGGATTAATAATGCAATAATGAAATCAGCAACACATTTCCAAATAAGGATTAATAATAAAATACAAAACAATTTGTTAGCTTTATAACGTGGACATATTGACGAAGAATTTCATTTTTCTCTCATTGACATGTTTAACATGTCTGGTGATGCTGGTGAAGTTGAATGTCGGGTTAACATATTCCAACAGTAGTGAGAACAGCATGAAATATTCGGCACCGACGACTGTTTAACAATTCAATAATAATGAAAAATGTCATGAGTGAATGGTTGGATTTCATGTTGAGAGTTTAAAATTTGAAAAAAAGTATTTATGAACATGTCCTCTAACTATTCGGCTGCTGAGATTTATTATCGACATATCGCTGGCATAGAATTAGACTCGTGCATATTTGAAATCTGCATCTCAAGGCGCTTCTTATGAGCCTATTTTCATGACAATCGGAAGGGGTCATATTGACCAAACTGAAATTTAAAAAGCTTGTTTTTCCCATAGGCACATGATTTCAAATTATCCGAGTTTCAAATTACATTGTATCTGAGTGTATCCTATATATAGAGTTCTATATATAGAATACACTCAGATATTATAAATTTGAAACTCGGGTAATTTGAAACCATGTGCCTATGCTTTATCCATAAGTAAAGAATAGTTTTCAGACAGTTTTTTCTTGTTTTCTCAAAATATTGATTTTGTACTAACGACCTTCTAATTGTAAGTCAATGATATGATACTACCAATTCCATTGTGTATGTCTATTGGTTGTCAATGATTAATAAGTATATACTATTAAGGTGATGGGATAATGTGAGAGTGACGTTTGTGTATTTCTATTGTTATGTGGATTATGTCTCCTTTAGTGATTATTCATGTTACCAAAGAAAACCTTTCAGCAGTGTCTTTATACGTTAACTCAATTTCTATGCGTAAAATTCTACCGGAAGTGACTAAAGCGACCACCTGGAACTTTTTTAACTTGTTTTATCTTAGTTCATACGAATTCCGTAAAATTGATTACATGTAATTGTTTTTCTAATAAAATATATGTCTGTAAAAAATGTACGGAAGCCTAGAAGGCTCACAAGTTAACCACTAGTTAACAGATGCTTTGCAATGTTTGCGCTAAGTCGACTTGCGTTTTATACAATAAACAATTTGACTTGACTTGACGTATTTGAATATCGTAAAAATATTCTTCAAAGCAATCAACTTCTTTGCATCTCATGAGATCATTATTTCTTTTTGATAAACATTATAAACGCTTTTCGAAAAGCGAGAATGATTTATCACTTTATGATAAACATTATAAACGCTTTTCGAAAAGCGAGAATGATTTATCACTTTATGATAAACATTATAAACGCTTTTCGAAAAGCGAGAATGATTTATCACTTTATGATAAACATTATAAACGCTTTTCGAAAAGCGAGAATGATTTATCACTTTATGATAAACATTTAAGTTTTTCGTAAACAGTCTACACGCACTCATTAAATACTTTGAATGGTTTCATATTAATTATTCCGAGTTAATGAGATGTTAAGTCAAAACAACAAAACGCAAGTCGATTTTGTGCAAAACATCTTTTAGCAGGTGGCCGTTCCATGCTCCCATATAAATGCTTTTATAACAACTTGGCCCGAAACGTTTAACGAATTATTGGTTTGTATGGAAGTAAATTATCAATACATTAAAACATAAAAATAATTTCTTCGTCTGATTATTAATTCGGCGTTCCATATAAATCAGTTAACAGTTTACCAGTTTATTTCATATATACATTGACAATGTGTCCATGAGTACACAATTTTACATTTATAAATATTTATACATAGATATTACACCCAAAGAACATTACATTACAGTTATCAATATTGTCTTGTCCCCATTAAATAATGAAAATTCTTTATAAAAATCTTTAACAATAATAATAAATAAATTCTTTATTTTACGAGGAAACTCACTTGGCCATATACACTATTCTTCCATAAGATCCTCAACAATGAACAATGAACTAGAAAAATAACCTACGATAAAAACTATTATAGTACGATATTTGATATGTTGGCCTGATGTCTCACAATATACTACTCAAACTTTGCTAAGGGTAATGAAATCAATGTTGATGTCTGTCTTATGTTAACTGAACGAACCCGATTCAGAACAGGTTGTGCAATTATGAACATATCATCATAGCTGCTGATATATTTCGATACATTCATGTCTTGCATTTGACAAGCATTGTCAAAATGACGTCGTTTTCAAGGTAACTGATAAGCCCTATTTGCAGGGCACAAATTGGCAAGCATAACTTTGAAATTTTTTTCCCGTTTTTATTTGCATATCGAGTAAGACCAAAAATGCCAAGAAATGGACCGCAATATGTTATTACAGAAGCTTGAATGCAGCACGAATATGTTAAGTGGGTTGGGCTTATCAGCTCTTAGACATTAAATTTTAAAGTAATCTTTATTTGTTTGCAATATTGCAGATATATCATTATGTTTCTGAAAATTCTAACAGTCAATCTTATTCAATTTGCAAAATATTCAAATGGAAAATTTCTTAACCCTTATAAAATTTTGAGAAATATAATTTGAAAGGATTCATAAAAGAGTTTCAGTGAAAGGAAATGAAAAAGACAAATTGACAAGGTTTTTGGCAAAGAATCCAAATTTCACTTAAGATATATAAAAATGAGCGCCTCCCTTCAGTCTATCTAAAGAGTTACAATGGACCCTCTATAATAAGACCACAACCTTACACAACTGATCGTTTTTATTGTTGAAACTAAGTCATTCGGCTGGTGCATTCGGCTGGTGCATTTGGCTTCTTTATTGCTAAACCTAGGTCATACAGCTGAAACTAGGTCATTCGGCTGGTGCATTCGGCTTCTTTATTGCTAAACCTAGGTCATACAGCTGAAACTAGGTCATTCGGCTGGTGCATTCGGCTTCTTTATTGCTAAACCTAGGTCATACAGCTGAAACTAGGTCATTCGGCTGGTGCATTCGGCTTCTTTATTGCTAAACCTAGGTCATACAGCTGAAACTAGGTCATTCGGCTGGTGCATTCGGCTTCTTTATTGCTAAACCTAGGTCATACAGCTGAAACTAGGTCATTCGGCTGGTGCATTCGGCTTCTTTATTGCTAAACCTAGGTCATACAGCTGAAACTAGGTCATTCGGCTGGTGCTTTCGGCTTCTTTATTGCTAAACCTAGGTCATACAGCTGAAACTAGGTCATTCGGCTGGTGCTTTCGGCTTCTTTATTGCTAAACCTAGGTCATACAGCTGAAACTAGGTCATTCGGCTGGTGCATTCGGCTTCTTTATTGCTAAACCTAGGTCATACAGCTAAACTATGGTATTCAGCTTTTTATTACTGTAATTATATAACTGTTATGGACTTCAGACGGCGAAAACTAGGAAAATTCACCCTTTTTACTGTTGAAACTAGTTCATTCAGCTTTTTTACTGCTGGGACTTGGGCAGTTTATTTTCTCATTCAGTTATTAGTTAGGCATTGTGCCGTGTGATTGTTGTATGTGATGTTGTTATGTTTTCTGTGCTCGGCTGGAAAAATTGAGTGCTGCCTTCCCTGTCCGACTTTCTATTATCATTATGTATGATAAAACAGCCGTCTAAAATAGTCAATGATTCGCTTTTGACACAATAAATGAATCATCTTCGTTGAATTAATTTCCTACGGTATAAAAGACTCATATGGTATATACCTTTACAAGATATGTCAATATTAGAATATAGAGAGGTTGCAAAACTGTACGGGTTACGTGTAAGACTACGTGACTTAATCTACATTTGAGCATTTCGTCATCAATGTATGTGAAGTTTCTACCAGTAACACATTGTCTTCCATACCTTTTATTATATGTGATTTTTGACATACTATTTCGACCGATATAGTTAATATTATGCTTTCAATTATAGGTCATTTGTGAAAAATATCCTAATTCCTTGTATTTAGTATGTTTATTGGACGATCAGGAAAAAACTGTTGTGAAAGATAGTGGGGCTTTAAGTTACTAGTATCTATGTCAAACAAGTATGATACTTACCATCAAAGTGGAAAGTGGATGAATGTGACCAATATCTCGGTTTATCGTTTACCCCAAGTCGTCAGTCCGGACCAGCGTCTTTTTCCTCCATTTTTTAAAGCAAGCCAAGCTTGTGGGTTTCGAAATCGTTTTCCCCATGATGAAAATTTAGCCCACTTTCGTTTATCCATACCAGTATCTTCCCCAAAGCCTCGTTTGCCCCATGCTGCAAGCGTAGACCATCTTCTTTTATCTACGTCATTGGTGACGTCATCATCTATATCGCGTTTACCCCACGAGGCAAACTGTGCCCATTTTCGTTTATCAACCGTGTCCAGATCATCAGCCCTCTTACCCCATGATGTAAATTTCGCCCATTTCTTAACCAGATCGTTTAAATTGTTATCATTGCCCCTTTTGCCCCAGACCGCCAAATTGGACCATTTGCGTTTGTCTACCTCATTATCAAGGGGTTCCCCGTCCCATAATGGGAGATTTGGCCACATTTTATCCACTACAAGAGGCGCACCTGCGGTTGCTAGGTTTCTTTCGTCACCAATGACGTCGTTGCTCCAATCTACGTCATCTCTCAATCCAAGGCTTCTTTTCCCCCATGACGTAAATTTGGCCCACTTACGTTTTTCAGGCGGTGCTAGTTGAGCAAAAGATAGTTCACCTAAGCTGTCGTCTGCTTTGCCCAAAGAATTGAAATTCAACCAGTCCCTTTTTCCCCAAACGGCAAAGTTTTTATTCCAACCCCTTTTATTCATGCCATTGTCAATGTCATCATGTTCACTGTCTACTACTCCATCTGTACCCACTAATTGATCATTATCTGATTCATAATTGACGTCACATTGACATAAGTTGTTGCTAAGGACTGATAGGATGCCCGTGAATATTGCTGTCCGTAAATACTTTATGTTTACTCTCATTGTTTACTTGAGTTTTCTGAAAATAGAAGAAAAATAATAATGTTATATTGTATTAAAGCACCATAAGCCTTAAACGGCTATTTTTAAAAAGCAATAACTTAGTAACTTGTCTGCAGAATGTTGCATTATGAGCACTTCAGTCGAGCACCAGATGAAAGAAAACGAAATACAGCCTCCAGTTAGTTTGTTAACAAAATAACGAAATGTAAACAATAAATACATAATTCATAGTCTAAGGGAAGCAACTCTTGCAACATTAGTATTTTGTCTTCCATACATTTTGCTAAACGTGATTTTGGCTTACTTTTTCGACAGATGATATAGTTAACATTCTGTCTTCCATTATTGGTCATTTGTGAAAAACATCCCTATTCCTCGTATAAAGTCCATTTACTGGATGATCGGGAAACAGTTTGAGTTACCCTTGAAGTTAGAACTCTTGGTATTTTAATGATTTAACAATAAACTCGGAATAATATTTAATCGAGCCGTGCATGGAAATTAACAAATATTTGAGATGAGATTATTTGAGATAATATTCAACTCAAATAGAGATCAGGGCCAGGGGTGGTATTCACAAAACATCCCAAAGGAACACTTAGAATTTTCTTAAAATCTTACAATTTCCTTAAGTGAACCAGCTAAACATAAAGTCGAGATTATAATATTTACATAGTTTAGAAACATTCAATAAAGAGCTGCAACAATCACAAAGAAATCATGCGTTATTCTTCGTTTCTTGGGAAATATGAGCAGCTCTATTTTTAACTTAAGTCAAAATATTTAAGTTTTCCCTTAAGATGCTTTGTGAATACTAGCCCTGAACTCTAAATGCATCTCATCTATTTTATATACATGTATTTTTCTTTATTTTTTTCGGCTGAGTCGTGCAACCCATTAATTTCCTAGTCATAAGGGTGTGAGGGTCGGGGAACCATCCCTCATTATTTTAGATAGCGTCATGTGTCTTTCTTGTTTAACCAAAACATAACGTAACATTCCTCGATAGCCTAGTGGTAGAGTGTTCGCTTCGAGTTCGGCCGCGTCATGCCAAAGACGAAATAAAAATGGTACCAGATGCTCCCTTACTCGATGCTCAGCATAAAAGGGAAACTGGCTACTCTTCTCTCATACCCTCATGACGATGGATAACATCAGGAATGAGGTGTCGAAAGTGATTAATATAAGTTGGAACAACTTGTTTCACAATCGACCTTAAATAAATGAGTATAAACTAATATAACACTGTATACCATGTAGAATATTTAAGGACAACTTGCTTTATCCCAAACATTGTGTACATAAATAAATTGGGAAAAAAGATGAAAACTAAATTAATTTGACGGAAACCATGTTATAAACGTAATGAACACATTAATTGCCAACAAAGGTAATTGCGTTTTTATTTTTCATTCCTTAACGAGTGGGTTGCAGAAGGCAAACCATATACAGCTAGTTTAATCATTTCTTAACGACCTCACTACCAACCAAGTCTCCATACAAATTAAGCACATTTCCTCCTCAAACACCAAGACATGCAAAACTTGAATTATGGTACATGAGATACATATATTTAGTCACGTGACTTTGTACTAAGTAGGTCACGTGCCCTAATTACGTCACTGTGATCGCAGTTGATTAAAACGCATACATCATAAATTTGCTAAACTTACTAAAACCGCCAACTTCTCAAAATATGGTAATTCGTTCATTTTTTAACGTCTGAAAATTCCCAAATGTAGAAAACATGGAAATTTCCTTTACGTAATTTAATCTTAAACTGGCAGTGGCATCGGCTTTTATCTTAATTGCACGTGCTAATGTCTCCCGATAGATTTGTCTCTTATTAAATAAACGTTTAATCTTAATTACTTGGAATTCTATAACTAATTGGTCATCGGTATCTCTTATAAAAGTACAACACGGCTGTATGTTTATGACGTATCTAATTGTGTAGATGATATCAATCTACATATATAAGGGATTTGGGAAATAGGACCATGTAACGCCTGTATAGATGTTCGCGTGACTCTGCGAAATATGTATCAAGTTGAACAGGAACGAAATGCTTTATGTTACGGTCACATAGCTCGTGCGATATCCGTGCGATATTATCGACTCGTACGAATTTATCAACTCGTACGAGTTCACAATTTTTGATATCCTAACGGTTTTTGTATGTTCGTAGCGTCTGGTCACAGCTCGTACGGACCACGAACGATCTATAGAGATGCATTCGTACGAAATCCGTATGATGCTCGTATGAGTTAAGAAAATCAACTCGTACGCAGCTCGTAAGGAGCTCGTAGGACAACTGTGACCTTAGCATAAATAGAGTGACGCCGTGGTCGAATCTACTATTACGGAGTAAACCCAAGTATATAGCCTTATCCAGATATCTGTAATTTCATTTCTATATTTGCTTTATAACTCGATTATTCGGGTCAGTCATTTGTAATCACAGGAATTCGAAATTATATCCTCAAAATATCATAGCAGTCGATCTAATCAAAATCGCTCTCTCTATATATAATACTGAAGGATTGCAACAGATCCACCCCCCCTCCAAAATGATACATGTATTTTATGGATAGAATTTCAAATTCTTGTGCTTGTTTACATAACAATTGCAATTTATCTTATTAATAACTTATTTTATAGATATTTCTAGTATATGTATAAGTAGGTTGCTTAGTGAATAAGGTGTTGGTTTTCACTGACATTTTCTCCAATTAAAAAATAGGTTTAAAACAATAAAACTACAATGTTATGATATTCCAATGTGACAGACCTGAATAAACGGACTGTGTAAGTTGTTTAATCAGGTCAGTCACCTCATTTCATACCATTGGGTATATAAACAGTGTAAACAAATGACAGACCTGGATAAATGGACTGTTCCTGTTTACATAATTGAGCCAGTCTCCAGAAAAACCTGCTATTTTGACAAAAATATTGACTTTAAGATTTTCAATAGGATTACAGGATAATGTTAAATAAGCAAATTGCAAAAGAAATTATGTTAATATCTTGAGTTTTAAGGAAGTTACAGCTGTTTTTGTAGAGTCCCTATTCGGAGCTTTTTTGTGTGACGTCGCAAGCGTCATTCAAACGTTATTCGATGTAATTAAAATAAGTATTTCATTATTACACCATTTGATCAATTCTTGACATAAACCAAATTCTATAATTATGTTTCACTTTTCAAAATATACATCAACATCGAAATTGTTTGCATTCAGAGAAAGGCTACTTCTGTTTTAAACAACTAAATCCTCGTTTTTCTCAATCGGAGTACTTTTCTGAAATTGGTCACCATAGCAACGAAGTATGTGTTTTCGACATAATTCATAGGAAAATTTAAAGCTAAGGTATAGTACTATATGGGTCAATTACTTAAAATAGAATCAATAGATTTGTATTTTTCCTTATTTTAGAGCTTTATCAAAATCTTGTTACATATAGTAATTAAATAATGTCATTATAGCAGGTTTTCCTGGAGACTGGCTCATATTGTTTGTATTTTGGTGTGTACACATACTATGAAACGTCACACTCATTTCCTATCTCTACAGTACCCGGGCCATAAACCATCCCAGCGTCGGACATTGAACGCTGTATCTGAGTAGCAATTCTCTATAGTCCGTTTATTTAGGTCTGTCACTTATATACAAACATTGCAATATCATAACATTGTATTTGCAGTTTTTAAACATTTTAATTGGAGAAAAAGGCAGTGAAAATCAATACCTTATACACTAAGCTACATACTAAGGCACATAAACAATTATTTTATTTTTTATTTTGCATACTCAGGCACATAATACATGTATCTGTATTGTTAAGCAATGGGGTCTGTATTTAGACAGCATTTTAGAAATGTTCATATGAATAATAATAGGGTTAATAAGAAAATGTTCGAATGGACCAAATCGTTTAATGTTAAAAATGGTTTTATAACGAATAACAGCCCGTCTCCATGACATTGGTATGTCACATGTAATTGAGTTAGGTGTCAAAATTCAAAAAGAATTGTGAAAGAAATTGAATGTAAAATATCTGATCAACAAATTGTTATTTGGAAAAACTTGATTAATAGAGAGACTGGAAACAGAGGTCATGGAGGGAACAAATTAAGAACATATAAGCTTTTAAAACAAGATTTTAAAACAGAATACTATGTTGAAAACAATATTCCTTTTAAGTACAGAAGTGCCTTTGCAAAGTTAAGGTGCGGTGTTGCACCCATACGTCTGGAAACTAATAGATTCGAAAATATTGCTGTTTGTGATAGAACATGTTTCCATTGTACAAGCACAGTAGAAAATGAGAGGCATGTAATCCTCCATTGTCCAGTTTATGTCGATATTAGATGTCAACTATTGGATACCCTGAATACGTATAATGAATGTCAAAATATGTCGGATTCAGAGAAATTTATCTTCATTTTTACCAATGAGAATTTGATGTATTTGTCAGCCAAAACCTGCTATAACATACTCCAAGAACGGAGGTAACTCCTGTATAAGTGATAGATTTTATTATACATTTGTTTGTAACTGTAAATATGTATAGCTGTTTAGGAAAGCAACATTTTAACATATGGCAATATTTTAATATTGTATAATTTTGCCAACATAACTGATTTACGCTGTTGTATGTATATATAAGTCTTAAGATACATATTATGTCATATTTTAGTGCTTTAGATTTAAGACATACATATAGACTTCTTTGATTTTATCATAGAGGATTTTTAATATTTTAGATGTATTGTAATTTTGCTACACTTACGGACTTTGAAAACGCACCATTTTTAAGGGGCCCGTATGTTTTTGTTTGAACTATTTAACTGACTTTGTACGAATAAAATGAGGTTCCTACCTTGCCAGTAGAGAACATCTGACACGTGTTTTACCACGCAAATTACACGTGGTAACCACGTGGCCAAATCTCATTTTCGTTCGTGGATCTCGCGTGAATGAAAATATCTAAATTGTGTAAATGGAAATGTGTACACGATACATTGACATGCAAATAAATCACAGTTTCAATCATGCAAAAGCATTAGTTGGTATGTCACGTTCACCCGAAAATGATGTGTCTAGAGGTGTAGCAATGTTACATACTGGAAAGAGTAACCACGCCGTTTTCGCACGATTCCACTGACATAATATAACAAATATTCGTCCACATGAACGTTTTATGCACACAGACACCGTCACTAACCGTCCAAGGCAGGATAAAAGGCCTAAAACTGCTATTGGTACGGATGAATTAATGCGCATGTGCAGCCGACGAAACAGCTTCCGGTCTGCAACCATGACTGTCAGTGTTATACTTGGTCACCATGGGTATGCAAAATGATTAAATGAAAGTTTAAATACGCTCGATATTTTCTTAAAGACAGTTTGATTTAGTACAGTTCGACAGTTCGTGTTCAATTTCAGGTCGAAGATGTTCTTCAATATGTTGCCATTCCCTTCTTGTACGGGTGAGTTCCGGTTCTCGATCTGCTCGCGAATTTCTCCAGACCTTTGTCTATGTATGATAAAACAGTCGCTCAGCAGCACATTTAAAATTTGGTGTTGTTTATGAGTGACCGTTGTTGTGAATGCACCACGAACAAATCGTTATACACAAACTACTATATTGTGAATTTGAGTTGGGCATTTGAGACTTGGGCATTTGAGACTTGAACACATCGATGTCACGTGACTTTTATATTTCGTTGACGTTTATTATGAAATTTTGCTAGTGGGTTAAATATAAAATAGGCTTTTTATACACCAATTTTTGTGTCGAATAAATAATGTTTACTATATATTTGCGTGGTTTGAATACGTGGTGCGTTTTCAAAGTCTTTAAGTGTACTAACAGTCTCTTATAAATCAAACATAGATAGATAATTTTATTCCTCCAAATATATGAAGAGTATAACATAATGTACAACAATGCAGCAGCATCAAAGATTTACAACAAAAATTAACACTATTATACAGAATGTCTACAATAAAGATACAAACATATATCCAATTTAGCATATATACACACAGTAACTTACGTGCCTGTACAACACAGTTTAATAATAATTGGCTGACAGTAATATAATGTGACTACGATCCATAGTACATGTACTATGCAGAAGCCTTAAACGAAAGCGAAATTAAGACTTAAGCAGTTCTTTGGACCAGGAGCACATCAGCGTCATAAGAACGGCATTGTCTTTAGATCTTTTACAATCATACAATTTATCAGAGCATTGAAAATGTGTCATTCACATTTGATAAATATTGTAACATTATACGACGAATTTGGCTCGGTCAGTGAAATACCGAGCTATTTTGGATTTTATTTGGCGAAACGTCGAAAGTAATCAAACCAGAATTATACCGTTTATATGAGCAGCTTTAATATATTATGATACACCAGTAGAACCAGTTTTAATGCTCACAGATACCTATCAGACTTGAACAAATAAGTCTCAACATACGCAAATGGCTGAACATTTTATCTGTCGTCTCGACAGCTAACAACAAAACTGCAGATGACTGTTCGTCGATTGATAACCCTTGAAATCGAATGAATCTAGATACACTCATAATATCAAATATTTCAATAATAAGTTTCTGTCTTGCGTATTCATGTTTTCTACAAAACCAGAGTGCATTATTCAAGTCATTGTCGATGTAAAGATAACAAATCATGCACGTCTTAACATAAGATCGTGATATCAAACAACTTAACTGATTGCTCACATTCTTGTATTATTGCATTTATATAATTTCGTTGTATAATTGTATTTTATATATGAAATGTGAATGAGACTTGAATAAATAATTGAATTGAATTGAAATGTATCTATTTAAATATGACATTGATAAGAGGCATCGCAATGTTTATGTACATAGTGTTATGTAAACAAGTGACTCCCCTCAATAATCGACTTATAAGTTGTTTGCCCCCGAGCCCCCCCCCCCAACAAATCATATCGAGTGACATATCCGGAACATTACAGTCCGAAAAGGGTGACTTTTGACAAGACTAGGTCTCGCGGGAAGAGCACTGAACACTGAGATTTTACGTTATTTCACTTATTGTCACTTCTGTGGTATTTAGGCCTGTACCCTGGCGTATTATTTCTTGTTTTATGTATCGCAAAACAAACATACTCGTTTTAATTACTCACAAAAAAAACATTAGGAGATAAAGTCCGTTATGTATTGACCAGGCTCGACATACGCAAACGGTTTAAGTTCATAATATTTCATTAATACCAAACTACATTGTATTTAGACAGGGGTGTCGTGTGATATTTTGGTGGTGTTTTTGTTCCCAATGATGTCTCGTGACATATTATTGTTGTTGTTGTTCCTTGTGATTTCACGTGACGTATTATTCTTTGTTGTTGTTCCCAGCGCTGTCACGTGACATATTGTTGTTGTTGTTTTTCCAGCTTCATGTTTTCATCAGTGAAAGGTTTAGCAGAAATAATATTATTTTAAACAAACACCCACATTATTGACAGTAGGTATCAATTTCCCCATTCCCGAATGGAGTTGGATAAATACGGAATATTACTGTAGTGTGTTGATCCGTTGTGTCGTATTATCTCGAATTGCTTGTGTAATGTCGTATCTCGCGAGACCGCTATGACGGGTACAGTCAGTGTGGTATTCACAATAAATCTTCAGGGACAAATTAGAGTATTCTTAAATTCTTAAAATGTCCTTAAGTGTATGAGCTAAACAAGAAAATCCAGATTTTTTCGAGGTTAATACACGACACAGCCGGGCAGGGAGGCGATAATCCGCCCGGAAAATAAATAATCACCTCGGGGGCTTCAGCTAGAGGGTGGTTTTTCATTCCGGGCGGATTATCAACTTCCGGCCAGACTCTGAATTGTATTAAAGTATTTAATACAATTGTTCGATTTCATAATATTTATGGAGAACAAATAACTGAAATACCACTGATGTAGATATACACTAAGGTTGTAATCAATGAAATGCCATAAGAGTAAATTAAATTGGCAAAGAAACCTTGCATATGACCAACGTTACGTCATTTTGGCTCAAACGAGACGTCATATTTAGTAAGTAAGTAAGTAACGACTTTATTTATAGTAGATAACATATTTGGTGTTATACCAATTTTCAATATGGTCTACATAATAAACATATATACATTAAATACATGATGATATACAAACAAATTTATAAAGAAAATGAAACAGTATTTAAGTTAAACTTTACAATATAGGATACTCAAGTATTGTTTAAAACGTTAACCTATAATTAAATAGCCTAGTACACATACAAAATCAATAATCAACTGTGAACAAAAGTGCTATTCAATATGTATATACGAGGGGTGATCGCGAAGTTCGTATAATTTGCTTATAAATTGTTTAGCTTTAGTTCAATATTAATGATACTTCACTATCAGAAGGATCAACATGATTGAATTTGAAATATAGAACGGAATAAAAATCCACCAACTTATGCGACATTTAAGGGCACCCTTGGCAACGCTAAAACACGTGGTTGCCGCACACCAAAATTGCTATATCTTTCGTTTTTCGTTCTACTGAAACAATGCCGTTTTAAAGTATTATGTGTGACTAAAATTCACGCAACTATAGCACATCATACGTCAACGTCATGGGGTCATTTCCATACAATATAATGTTGTTTACTACATTCGCTATCAAATTAGCACTGTGTTTATGTGAACAGATAATGAAACGGAAAGAACGTCATGACGTCAACAAGTGATATTGATGATTGAAATGCGGCGCGTTACAGAAAATTGCGTGGGAATATGAAAATATACTGACTGAATACAATGAATGTATGAAAATGTGCGATAATTTAAAAGTGTATAGTCTGCAGTTACCAACAAACAACGCAGACGACTCAAAGTACACAGAAGACAATTGAAGTCAACAGTAGAGAAAGGTTGCCATCGACAGTGATTCCGTGTGTACGTGAAAAGTGCACGAAATCATCCGAAAAGACAGACGTAAAACCATTAAACTGATAGTCAGCGAGCTCGGGAAATCTCCTTTAACTATGTATGGGTTCTGTACGAAAGAGCTATGTATGCCAAAAATCAGACATTTGTAGCCTTGCGTTGTGACTTCGTTGGGAAAGTGCTCCATACATTGGGCCTACATTGCGTTTGACGTTATGTGACGTCGTTTAGTTTCTGGTGTGCGGCGTCTATGCATAGTGACGGTTTAGGAATCGTCGTAACTATGTTATTGTTTGATGTATTTTTTTCATTTTTATAACACAGTTTGGTAATGCATAGAAGATTGTGATGGTATTATTTATTATTCCATATGAGCAAAACAGCACGATTCACAACAAAATTATACGAACTTCCCGATCAACCCTCGTATTATATATAAAAACGATAATATTAAGTCAGACAGGGAAGGCAGCACTCAGCCTAACCAGCCGGGCACAGAAAACATATAGGCGGCACAGACAGTACTGTCCAATATAAAAAATCTAGCCACTACAAAAACACGACATCCCGTCCCGAAAGTCTGCCGCCTCAGTCAGTCAAACTAAAACGGAACGAGAGCTAGGTGACAAGAAAATAACAACCGGACATTACACACCACAAGGACAATCTACAACATATATATAATGCACATGCAATTTTGAAAGATACAATTTAAGCAGCCTTGTTCTGGACTACGAAATTGCAGAATGACGCATACAAAATGAACAAAGTTTAACAAAAAAAGGCACAATGGCGAAATATTTTTGTATTTTAACATTGAGATATGTATGCATAGATTATTATGTAGTATTGCATTTCAATACCAAGAATTGTCTAATAAAAGAACTTATGTTCTCTGCCGGTCTAATATATAATGGAATATTATTCCAAATAGATGCTCCTGAATAGGAAAAAGATTTCTTAAAGAATTTCATGTTTGGGTGTGGTACAACCAACTCTTCATTCGTTGTTGATCTTAGTCCAGGATTAGATTTTAACACAAATTTATCACTCAGATATTTTGGGACTTTACATGGATAACGTAACGGGCGCCCGTTCAACCGGTCCGATTATGATTATGAGATTGCGGACCAGGCGGATAGGCAATAACCAATCACACATTCTATTTCGACAGATATAGTTAACATTCCGTCTTTAATTATTTCCTGGATGATCGGAAAAAAGTTTTGGGAGAGATAATGGGGCTTTAAGTAAAAATATTCAAGTTTTCCCTAAGATGCTTTGTGAATACCTGTCCGGTTATCATACCATGTCATAGGTTGCGTAATAGACGTGTACGGTTATCGTACCATGTCAGAGGTTGCGTAATAGACGTGAACGGTCATCGTACCATATCAGAGGTTGCGTAATAGACGTGTACGGTTATCGTACCATGTCAGAGGTTGCGTAATATACGTGTACGGTTATCGTACCATGTCCGAGGTTGCGTAATAGACGTGTACGGTTATCGTACCATGTCAGAGGTTGCGTAATAGACGTGTGCGGTTATCGTACCATGTCAGAGGTTGCGTAATAGACGTGTACGGTTATCGTACCATGTCAGAGGTTGCGTAACAGACGTGTACGGTTATCATACCATGTCAGAGGTTGCGTAATAGACGTGTACGGTTATAATACCATGTCAGAGGTTGCGTAATAGACGTGTACGGTTATAATACCATGTCAGAGGTTGCGTAATAGACGTGTACGAGTATCGTTACAAGTCAGAGGTTGCGGAACTGGCGTGCATGGGTATCGTTACATGTCAGAGGTTGCGGAATCGACGTATACGGGTATCGTAACGTGTCAGAGGTTGCGGAATTGACGTGTACGGGTATCTTAACATGTCAGGGGTTGCGTAATAAACATGTACGGCACATGTACGGGTAACATTATAATTATATCATTATATCAAAACTACGCACAGTGGAATAACGAAATGCTCACGAGGATCGTATATGTTACGCGTTAAGTTTCGCAACCATGCCTTCAAAGAATCTCGTTTTCAACAATAGTTCAAACATATCAACGTTCTTGAAACTAAAACGAATCCTTAAGATCTTTAATTATCTACGTTACTGATGGCCTAGTTTATCAACCTGTTGTGTAAGGCCAAAACAGACTACTATTTTGAATCAGTTTTCAGGATCAGGCTCAAGCTCCATTTTATTTTATTTCAAATATAGACAATATGTTGATAGAAATATTATATTTTAAACAGGGAAAATAATATTGTAATATTATAATAAGTTTTAATACGTAGTTACAGAAATATTGTGCTTAATAAACTGAAGCTGGGTTTTGAGCTTGATACCTGAATGTCTGAGATCAGTTTCAGTCTCAAGTACAATTAATCCCTTTTTTATAAGAAACTATTTTCAAGGTTCGTAATCTGTTATCTAGAAACGGTTTCAATATTCTGTAACTGCTAAGGAACATAGACTTTCATAACTGTACATTTATAATACATTTAAAAGAAATAGCAAAACCAGAATGGAGCTTAAGCCTGATCCTGAAAGCTGATTATTTGTGAACAAGGGCCTTGTAACCTGGTAACACTACTTAGCCTAAGTGTTTGCTCCTATTCTAAACATTTTATTGACATTTTGCTTCCAGTGCATAAAATCAATAAAATAGTTTGTTTAATGTTTTCCTACCTATCTTTTCTAGTTCTGTTAACATGTTACCAGAACAACAACGTTCATTTGTTTGGCCTAAATCATAAAATTATATTAAACTGTTATTAAACACATGTGCGACCTCATTACATTATTTATTTCCCATTAAAGAAAAAGAGCTCAGGTGTGCAAACTGAAAGTGCTGTAGATTTCTTACTATTCGTTCATACAAAAAGGAAACAAGCCAAACAAACGAAGGCCACACGAAGGTCAAACGAAGGTCAAATTAGTTACCAGTAGTAGGTACTTTTTTATGAAAGAATAACCCTAAAGTAAAAGTAGGCACATGTGTGTAGCTGCAAATACTTTACTTTCTGTTTTAAAATAGGATCTGCAGGTTTCAGTACGACGTTAAAGCTACTCAGCTACAAAGCTAATTTTAAGAAAGGAGTTTCGTACGTCTTTGAGTACGTATAAGTACTTCTATTTGTTGGCTACTCCCCTTCTCACACATCGTCGTGTTACCTTGCTGTCAGTATGCTTTCTTTACTCTTCTCAACACGTTTTATTCTAACGAATATCTTATTTGTAACACTGCGTTAACACAATTATCAATTAATTATTTAAGTTGTATGTGTGTGTCTAACATATTTCCTGTTGTTTCTACACGCAATGTGTGTTCGCTGCCTAGTTCACGACGTTCATTAAGATATTTCTTATAATTTATTTATACTAACTTCCAATTCTCATAAATTTTATAAGATCTTGTTGACCGACCATGTTGTAAAAAAAATTGATTGTGAATACTAACAAGTCTCACTGGAGATACTGTTCAAGCAGAAATGTTCGCTGGGAATTAATTTTCGTTGTATGCGCGAATTCGATATTTCGCGAATATTTGTACTCGTTAACTGAAACTTCAGTAGCACAATTATTTCTCACGTTAGAAAATCGCAAACATTTAAACCTCGCGAACTGCTTCATAATGACAAATTCCCGAACGTTTAAACCTCGCGAACTGCTTCATAATGACAAATTCCCGAACATCTAAACCTCGCGAACTGCTTCATAATGACAAATTCCCGAACGTTTAAACGTCGCGAACTGCTTCATAATGACAAATTCCCGAACATTTAAACCTCGCGAACTGCTTCATAATGACAAATTCCCGAACATTTAAACGTCGCGAACTGCTTCATAATGACAAATTCCCGAACATTTAAACCTCGCGAACTGCTTCAAAATGACAAATTCCCGAACATTTAAACCTCGCGAACTGCTTCATAATGACAAATTCCCGAACATCTTTAATCCTCGCGAACATTTCCAGTTTTACAGTAGGATGTAGGGATCCTTTTATACCAACATGGTGATGCTGTGTCTACACATATCGCTGGCTTACAATAAGAAGGTCGTAAGTACAACATCAATGTTTTGAGACAACAAGAAATCAAAGCACTGAGAGTGCTGATGGGAGGCGGTCTGGTTGCTGCTACTATAGCTTAAACCGACTTTACACGTTTAATGTCCGTTTTCTTACTGCCAATCTTGTCTTGAATGTCAAAATAGACATATGTGACTATATAGGCATGTTGGGTATTTAAATAATTGTAAAAAGGGGCATATTAATTTATATGTAATACGTGTATTGAATGCGTATATCAAAAGTGGCTTTAAAATGATACTACGCGCCTATTTATCAGATTCTACAGCACCGTCTTGTAATAACTTCATTCACAGCGTGAGACATCTCTAGAAAGCGGCTAGCATAGCCACACTATATGATGGCATAACAGTACTTTGCAGACGATATACGATTGATAAAACCATCACGTGACCCTGGTCTGAAGTTTCTAAAAATAGCTATACAGCCGGGACATTTGATGAACACGTCATTTTCATATTACGAAACAAGTTCAATATCGCCTCGATGGAGTGATTATCTGCAAAAATATCGATTTAACGAACAGTTTCACAATAATTGTTGATCTTAGAATAAAAAAATGTTGCTGATTGAATTAAATCAGTTTAATAATTTGGAGTAACATATGTAATAATCATAATAATAAAGACTTTATTTTACGAGGAAACTCATTTGACAATATATAGCAGTATTGGGAATGTTGACAGTTTCTGGAACTTCTTGAATGCGAATTCACATAGCAGCCTAAAGGCGGTTCAGGTTGCATTAATAAATGGGCAATGGTAGTATAGAGAGGCTAACGCCTCCCAAAAACTGTCTGAAAACTACTCTTTACTTATGGAAAAACAAGCTTTTTAAACTTCAGTTTGGTTACCATGACTGCTTCCGATTTTCATGAAATTAGGCTCATAAGAAGAGCCATGAGATGCAGATTTTAAATATGCAAGTAGTACAGTAGAACAGTATTACTAAAGAAACAAGAGAAATTAAACAACTTGTGCATCTTCACAATTTATAGATAGAAAACGAAAGCACGAAATTGTCTAAAATAAAACACGTGAGTGTGAGTTTGCTATCTAACTTGTATTATAGTCGTCCAATCAGAAGGGTACTGTTTTATCAAAGCATTTATGAAACTCTTACACTTACGCTCACATTTGAATTCCTTATACTACATTTGCATCTACAAATATGGGACACATACTGTATGTTGGCGTAACATTATCTGTATCATTGTTAATATTGCATATCCCTTTACCACAATTTGTAGCAGTTAAATAATTATAAAGAATTCAAATTTGAAGATAAATTTACTATTTCCGTAAGTGCTTTGATAAAATAGTACCAATTTTTATAGGGCGTATCTATTGTGCTTACATGGTCTGTGGACTTTAAAATGAAGACCCAGCACAATTAAACCAATGAAACTGACTTATGCAAGATGCTTTTTACATGGAATGTCATTCATAAAATTACAAAGCGGAATTCACGTGAATCATGTAACCGGGCTGTAGCTAGTGATAAGAACGTTTAGTGATGTGGCATTATGTTATAGCTCAGATAATTTGACATGATCCTGACCTTTATGCATGAGTATATTACAAGATTCTTTCTGAAATATAATATTCATAGTGCTGTAAATTCATTGACGTTTGTGGGAGATTTCAATTAGTTGAATAGTGCGTATATTCCACGTGACCACGAAATCAAATCAACACGAATATCTATTCAATAGCTGAATATGCTTTTAGAACGATGAATTTTGGACCCTACGAAATTGATTTGTTCGCTAAAAATCTTTTTACACTGATGTTACGTTAAGAGGTGTGGTTAAATGACCAATGTGACCGTAAAATCATCTATGTACATATTTCTTTCTCAGCTGCCCACCTGCGCTCTTCAGTACATGGAGGTAGTATTATACCCCAGTGGTCTATATTGTACTTTATAACACTCATCCATGGTCTCGTTTGTGACGAGAACGATGAAATGTTACCAGATAAAAACCATTAATTCAGTATTGCAGTCAAGAACATGTAGTGCGTTCGAGGAAAACTACCAACTTTTACGTTAAAAATCACGATATTTGTCGCTTTAATCCTTGAACGCTCTACTTGGCACAAACAATTTAAACGTGTAAAACCCCGCTTTTCCGTTCTCAGTTCGAAACATGTACGGATGAACGAGTTTTATTATTAACAAATTATTGTTTGCGTCTGTCAGCCATAGTGGTACGATATATCAATTTAGGTACACCACCTCGATCTATGGTTTGCCAAACATTACTCGCGTGACAAACCCGTGTAGCGTTTAACGAATCACTTGACACGTGACGTAACAGTTCGTCATATAATGCTTCCTTGAACGCACTGCTGATGTTAATCTTGTAGATATACGGTTTGTATGAGTTCATTAACTGAATCATTATAAGTATTGCAGCTCCATTTACCACACTGTGTAATTGTAAACAAGTTATACAAATGATAAAGATTTTAAATTTGATTGTAAGTTTACGATGTCCGTAGCTTTGAGAAAACCGGATCCGTGTGTATAGTCCCAACCACGGGGCCCAACTTGTATAGACTGTTGGGACCTTGATAAAACAGGGGCCCTGTGTATAGTCCCAACCACGGGGCCCAACTTGTATAGACTGTTGGGACCTTGATAAAACAGGGGCCCTGTGTATAGTCCCAACCACGGGACCAAACTTGTATAGGCGGTTGGGACCTTGATAAAACAGGTGCCCTGTGTATAGTCCCAACCACGGGATTAAACTTGTATAGGCTGTTGGGACCTAACGTAATGAAATGATGCGTTTGGTCTTGATTAGGACTACCCTTGTGTATAACCAGTTATGGTTTGTTCTTATGATACATCAATACCCATCATTATGTTGCGATCGTTATTAATTCGACGACTTCATTAAACTACGTTCACGACGTTATCTAACATCAGTATGGGTGTTTCCGTATTAAATATGTTTTACTGAGATGAACAATGGCAATTAAACGGGCATGCCCTGGAACTGAAGTGTCTCGAATAGCAATCAAATTGGTATCATTTTAATACCTAAGTCAAATAATGAAAACCCTGTAAAAAAGTGATAAACGCAATTTTGTTGTATGCAAATCAAGACACTCCAGTTTCTGGGCATGCCCCTTTAAAGAAGAATTTCACATTTAATGACAAAGTGGCATCAGTAACTCTTATCGGAACCATCATATAATATTTCATATCATCTATTTTTACTTTCTTCATTATTCAAACACACCGGATTCTAGGAACGTTTTTCGTCATTTAAATCGGAATTTCAGAGGACGACGTAAAGACCAGTCCAAAGCCGGATACCAAAAATCAATACTCGTTACAGGAATCCGATGTCAACTTCAGAAATGTAAGATTTTATTCAAATGAGATAATTATCGAAACTTTATTTTTGATATCTGACTATAATTTAGTGTCTTCTAATTTGACAGAATACCAAAACTAATGATCAGACAAACTTCAAATTGATAAACTAGCGGATAAAAATATATGTAACAGAGTGTGATTTTGTCATTTTGGATGCTTTGGAATAGTACAGTACAGCGATCGTCATAAGGTATCCATTGCTATCGTTACAAATTTATTAAATTGACAGTTGTGTCATTCTTTTTAAAAAAATTCGGGTCTTAAAATTGAATTTGTACAACGAAATAATCGGAAATACTAAAACTCCGGTAATGACGTCATGATATTCACGTGACGTTTAAAAATGTGTCAGGTCCGTAGCAACGCCGAGGCATTGGAAAGAAGTAACGAAAATGAAATTAAGGACCTTTCAATAAAACTTTTTGTTCCCTTGATACAGTTTTTACAGATTTTAGGCCATTGGCCCATGAATCATATATAAATACAAACAAGCACAATACAATAAAGCATTTGAACAAAGTATATCTACATAATACAAATGGTATTGTATAGTCCGTGCAGGATAATGTGGCAGTCACGTGACACAATGTTTTCTGTTTTGGACTATGTCAATTTATTGAAATAGGTGTATACCATGGTCAAGGTTTGGTATTATAAATAATTTTGACCACTCATCAAATAGAATGTACTTTGTAGCCGAGAGGTTTAGTGCGTAGATTATACTCCGTAAGGATATCAGTATTTTTGGCTGTGGGTTCGAAACCTGGCAAGATATATGCATTTTTATTTCTTTTTTTTTTCATCTTAATAAATTTAAAAGACATTGAAGTTATCAGGTGTTTCGTCTCTGTTGAACGATGCTTTTAAGTTAAACGACTAAAAAATGGTCACATTGTTGTAATCATGCTAAGGCAATTGAAGCCAATATTGGACGCTAGATATAGCCATCGAAGATTTACTGGAGCCACTTGTGATTCACGTCTCATCTAGCGACGAAGTCACAGACACAGCGTCTTAGTGTGACAGTAACTCAGACCCCGATACAGCCGATTAAGTGATGATTCGTTTGTATTGTAATGATTATTTATGTTCTTGCCATATAAGTTGAACTGGATCAAAGATATATAATTATTATCATGAACATGATAAAACAAAGAAAAATATATAATTAACAACTTCTAAATACTCACAAAGAGAATATAAAAAATAATATTAAAATTACATTTGTATTGTGATGAATTCCAAAAACACTTATTTGAAGGCTTGAACTTGAATCGCTCAGTTACAATTCCTTGGCTTTACCATCTGAGCTATTACTACATACATAAATACTTACAATTATTTGGTGCTTACATTATATTGAAATTAGTCAAGCATGTCGATAAGGCCAACCAATTTAATGGCCTGGGTAAATGTCAATGTTAAATGTTAAATTTAATGTAATTAAACGGTTTCTACATGCATGGTATTTAATGAAACGCACAAACAACAAACAATTACATTCTTTTAAAGTTATCTGTTATCAATATCGTGTATTGCCTGTAATGAAATAGACTTGACTGCCACATTATCTAGCACGAACTATATTGCGCGAGGTTATTTACCGGAGACCCACAAAAGCTACATGTTTTCCGTTGTATCTTGTTGTTTAAACAGTTTAAAATATGGTCATGTGTGTGACGTCATAGTTAAACGATACATGCTCACACTTGTACAAGAAGTGTTGTACACTATATGACGTCACACAAAGACCTAATCACCGATAGAAAATTTATATTAATTTATCATAAAAATCGGTGTAATTTTAATCAAATGTCATGTGTTTGCCTTAAAATAAATATTGTATTGTATTGTTATTGTATTCATTATTGTTGATCATCTGTTAGCACGGTTCTTATAACTTAATTAAGGCGAGCCCAGGCGAGTAGGTAATCGATTATATTATCATTGTTTTTAGTGTAAAATTTTATATCAAATGCTTTTGTGTGGCATCCACGGGTCAATGATTGGCACGGTTGCCGTCTACTCTACCGACCCGTGTTCAAATCCGGGTGGAGGCAAACATATGCCCGCCATGTTTCAGTAGGAAGCTGAGTAGCAAATAAAGGCTATGCTCGGCTTAACTGTATACGGTTGTTGTCGTGGTGTATAACGAGTACCGGCTGTAGAGCGCAGCGCACAGAAACACGACAATTTTAATTGGTTCGAATCCCACTTTTATCAATATTTTTTATACATGTATATTTGTTATTTTTGAATCATTTAAAATGTTGACTTGTCTGACAGAACAAAGATCTAAACACATTTGGACAGAATATAAAATAAACCAAATAGGAATTTAAATATACACGAAATATCCGTTCGTTTTAATGAGTCACCATAATATGACGTAGAGCTACGAGGTATAGACCAAATATTGCGCCAAATCGTGCAGATTCAGAAAAGACGAAAATATTTTTTCCAAAATTTGGTGCTACGTTGTTAAGATTGTTGTGGACGATATATTGATAGTACATTGTATGTTCCAGTCAGTTTGAACAGTATTTAATAACAATATTATTATCTGATAACCGGTATATGTGATGTCATAGTATAGCTATGTTGGTATAGCTTCGAACAAAACATCGAGGCTTACTGTCGGTCCAATAAGTAATACTAATGAGGGTACTATCCCATTCAAAAGAATCGGGGCGCTTATATTTTATATTGTAGAAGGGATACCTTCAATCAATAGTATAATACTTGAAAACCAATTTTTCATATCCTCTCAATAGTCGAGTGGGTTACCATGCCGCGGAATTATATCAGATATTTTGTTGAGATTTTGTTGAGATTTTGTTGAGATTTTGTTGAGATTTTGTTGGGATTTTGTTGAGATTTTGTTGAATTTGTCGCCACTGGTTCGACACCCATCCCAGTCACATACATTTTAAAGTTTTTATCTTTTTTGCAAGTATCTTATTTTGCTAATATAATAAAAAGATACTCGTAGTAAGTTATGTAGATTTATTTGTATGTTATGTTTTCATTCTTAATCTATCAAGTTGTTTCTTTTCAATTACATGTATTTTATTTTATCTACAGTTTGATAGTTAAATACATAAACACAAGTGGCGTCACTGTGAAGTTATCCGAAGCCGACTGTACTTGACTAGCGTAGAGAGGAGAAATTAAACTATTTAAATATCTGTCCGTAAATAATATTATATTCATGCCTAAAGGTGGAGAATCAGGTTAAATGGTTCCGTTTATAATTCTGCTTACTACATTTGAAAACATAAAATAAATAAACAACTTTTTTCACCCAATCGTTATCATTCCGCTTACAACCAAAACGTTTCGATAAAATCATCAAAAAACAATAATTAGATATTTGTTTAACAAAACACCAATGCCATTAATTTTTAATATTTTCCAATCAGTTTCGTGTTAATCAAAAAAATAAAATATCGATTATCTAAGTTAAAAGTTCAACAAATAAATCCATTACTGTAGACGCATTGACGTTTGTCTTGAATACCGAACCGGAAAAAACACAGAAGTAAGTTTCCATCAGTCTGTAGACATTATATGTTATACATTTTAAAAACACTTTATTTCTCTTCACAAAAACATTATTACACGAATATGCATTGTTTATAACTTGTTATTGATAAAATTACCATTTAATCACTTCTGTGTCGGCAAAATTTAGGCTAGAAATGCGTTAAAACACTGAGCACGAAGTATTTCAAGTAAACTATTGCATAAATTTGATGTTAATCGAGCCAACCACGTGACTGAACAGTTTTTACGTCTTCCGGTATATACAAGATAACATCAGATCGACGAGTGTTAGAAACGTGACGAGTTTTCCAGACAGAATTATTCTAGTTGTGTTGAGGTCGAGGACTGTCTTGTGTACATATCCATGTTTTAAACTCAAATTCAAAATTACTCTACTGTAGTCCTATTAGGCCTATTGTAGTCGTACCAAGATCGCGGACATCGCTGTGTACAGATCTATGTTAAAACTCTAATTCAAAATGACTGTACGTATTCTTCTATCTGTGCCAAGGACGAGGACTGTCTCTTACAGTGATCGATATTGCCTGGCTGCTGATAACAAATCGTGGACAAACAATGACCGAACACAACAGGAACTGCTCCCTCGAAACCGGAAGTCACTGGTCAATTAGGCAGGGATAAAACAATCAGTTAAGAGCAAACACACAGAAAACAAATCACGACAGCTACAAAATGAACTCAACAAAATCACTGAGTGTATATTTAAAACAGGGAAATCAATAAATCGCACACGGAAGACCGCGCCCAACAGAGAAAAGATCACAACACATACAAAATTACTGATATAAAATTCCGACATTATATTTTGTAAATTGTGCTAATAGAAGGTAAGATAATCACGTCAATATCTCCGCACTTATCACAATATACGTCTCGATACAACGACGCTGCTTGTGTCCAAAAAAAATCTCGTTGTAATGAGTATGTCATTAATTGAATTGATACAAAGAGTTTTTCTATACCTTTTCCCCAAAATATGATGTCAGTATAATGCATACGTCAGTATATCGGGTGTCGTTATATTGAGACATGACTGTATATCAATATAACGACCATAATATCTGTTACTAACGACTTGTTCTATGTGTTTTATGGGGTTGTTTTCACGGTTTCACAGGATGGTGGACAAATCAGCACAGCTGCTGAAAAAGATCTTACATTTCATGGAAAGCAATTTAAACCAGCAATGTTCCGTCAGGAACTAAGACAAATTAACGCTATAACACTTGTCAGTTGGGAACACGAAAACGCACTAATGGCTATTTTAGTTTTTCAATGTTGACAAATTTCGTCTTGGACCTGTAGCCAAAAATCACGTGGTATTGCTTCACTGATACTGGAACTCGGCAGTTCCAGTAGTATTAACGGCGGTTTCCTCTTTCTCGATAAGACAATTTCATAAACGCAGACTACTTTAACCGGCTGGTACTCGGTTTATCATCAGAACAGGTACACTGGCTATGAAGCTTTTTTCATGCTCAGCTCGAATTTCGTGCTCAAACTTTAAATGATTCAAACAGTACAATGTCATATACTTTACTGAACTTTTTATGTTACATGGATAGACTTAAAGGAAACAGAGGAATATTGTCAGGTTTAGTAGAGATAATTTTATTGTTGGGCTTTCTAGGAGCTAATCAGTTTTCATACTCCAGTTGAGTTGAGCATGAACAAACCTTTATAATCATGGGGCCAGATGAACATTCACAACAAAAACATTGGACTAAACGGACATCAGGATAAGTAGAGTTAACGAAAATAACTGTACAGTAAACTCGGTAAACGATATTTTAAGTCCTGCCAACAACAGCTTCAGTCCACGGGAAACGACAGTTTCAGTCCTGCCAACAAAAGTTTCAGTCCACGGTAAACGATATGTTTAGCCCAGCAAACGACAGTCTCGTAATTATAGTACGAAGATTTTCATACGACTCTCGACCTTCTATTAACATAATTTAACAGTTGATATATTGCCTATATTTATACCCCAGGTTGTATGTTTTCATAAGCGGGAAGTATCACGAAGACGCTCGATGTGTAATATCAACACGAATCTAAAGGACCGATATTGCACGATTTGCTCGCGGAAATTTATATATTCAACTCAAGAATCTTGTAATACTAGTATATTCATGCATAAAGGTCAGGATCAGGTCAAATTCTCCGTGCTATAATACATGTAACTCTAACTCCGATGCATTTACTATAACTACATTCTGTCTTATAGTCAAAGCGCCCCCGCCACATAACATGTTGTCGTAAATACAGTTAACTAGATAAACCAGCGCGGAATATAACAAATATCTTTCCTCATAATTAGCACATAAAATGACAAAATACACCTGCTACAAAAGTTAAAGCGCATGTATCCGCATTTTTACCAACATTAAAATTGCGATTTGATATTTTAGTATTTACTGGGTGGTATTACTCGTATAATGCAAAAACACTGCAGAATAACCTTTAGAACTCTAAAATTGTACGGATCATTTGTAACACAATTTAAATGCTTAAAACATCTGATATAAGCTCTAGATAATGCTTTGATTAAAGTTCATATGTGTGTTTAAAATAACGTTAAATACATAAGTCGTAACGAGTACTCGTTTGGAATAACCCATAAAATGTAAGCTTTATGTAGAGGTTCTTCTTCAAAAACTATTTTGTAGATAAGAATATCAACTAAAATTTACTTTTATTTATAATTTACTTTCAATGGATTATGGAGATTTTTCAGTGAAAGTAACATTGAAAATAACAGTGAAATTACCACTCTGTTATTGTCACTGTTCTAGAAACTGGTTCCAGTATCATGCAGTAATAAAAGAAACGTAACGTCAACGGCACCGGGCTTTAAAATATGCGGTACGTCATCATGACGTCATAATTCTCAAGTCGTGAGGTTCTAATTTCGACGTGATTTTTCCAATTACGGCACATATTTAAGAGGAATTGAGGCATAATTATAATCATCAGAAAATATGTTGATTTTTGGTGTAAGATCAATTTTATTTCACTCGTGATCAAAGAAAATTAAATTATAAAATATTGATTTTCTGTGATCACTCGGTGAAATAAAATTCGATCTTATACCAAAATCTACAAATATTCTCTATATAATAAAGTCTCAATTAAAGACATTGGATGCATTCCCTTTAAAATGTGAAATGCGTAGCTCACGGAAATATTTTTTTTTATATTTCATTAAAGGAGTCGTTGATCTAAGGAAACACGGTGAACTTTGTAAAAAAAGTAACAATGTAGTAGATCTGAAAAATCATTAATATGCGCTCGGATTAATTTTCGCGGATGACCTAGATCGCGAAATTAAATCCCCTCGAATAATTGACTTCAAAGACATAACAAGATATTTTTCTTTCAATATTTTAAATCCGCGAATTTAAGAAACCGCCACATTACCATTTTACCATAATACGCGAAATTTATTCCCGCGATAATTTGTGATTTGTTAGTATGTTCATCATATAATGTATTGTCTATACCGGTGTAAGCGTATGATATATGGACTATAAAACACCTAAGAAACATACTTCATAGAACTAGTGTTTACTCTGTAAATGTGAAGGACGAGTCATCGTTCACCTCAGAAGGATCAATATGAATTAGGGACTTGGCCCCGATTTGACGAAATATATTAAGTTCAATTTTGAGTTTAAGCCTATCAATAAGCTATAATTTTGTGTTAAGGTTAAGCCTTGTACAATAGCGGCGTACCATATATACCTAAAACCGCGTATAGGCCCTATAGGGTACTCAGTTTGATATTTTTTAGTTTAGTTTTTGGTGATTGTGGACCCCTAAATATTCAGTGCAAGTCACCAACAAGACAGGAAGGGAATTGAGTATAGTTACATAGAACACTAGTCAATCAAATGACGTTACAAGTGTCAACTGGACAGTCATGTTGCATGTACAAAACTTATTTCTATAGTTAATGTCCAGGATACTGTTTTATCAAAGCACTTACGAAAACCTTAAAGTTACACTCAAATTTAAATTCTTTATAATTCTTTAACAACTGCAAATTGGTGACGGATATGGTTTGTAGCAGTTCAGTAACTGAATCATTATTAGTACTGCAGCTCCATTTACCACACTTCATAATTGTAAACAAAAATATAAAGGTCTTAAATTTGATCGTAAGTTTACCATTTCCGTAAGTGCTTTAATAAAACAGTACCCTGTTGTCTCGTATATTCGTGCTTCTTCACGGAGTTCATGAAAAGACATTAGAAAACAAATGAGACAGAGGTATAGACATGTTTCAGTGTGACGTAGTCATTCATATGCAAAGTGTCATCCAGTAATCAGTTGGCTGATGAAACAATAAAAAACTAGATGTAAATGCCGAATATCCTTTCCGCTACAATAGCGTACTAATGCAGACTCGCCGGGATGGCCATTTCGGCCTTCCGTAGTTTTCGATCTAAATGCCCAAATTCGGGAATTTTGCTGTCATGGGTACACAGGCATCCCAGACTACAGGATATTACGGGCCCAGGGTCGTGCACAGGTTTTTGGGCCCGCTAGACCCCTTTAAAGAGGGTTTTGAACGTAGATTTTACAAAACTGAAATTACTGGTCCTACCCGCCATTGCGGTACGATTCCCTGTGGAATTGCATTAACATTTAGCGCCAAAACGTTTTTATTTTTCTATAGCATCAATATAAGGCTAGACAAAGGGGTCAGGAACAATGCCCTAAAGGGGCCAAAAAGTAGGCCTGTCAAGCTAAAAAAAAAAAGTTTTTCGCGCAAGGGTCACCGTCACATCGTCATTTCCGGTGACCTTTAGTCGAAATATTGACATTTTTTTCTACTTTCGGTTTAGGGTAGGTGTGTAGCATCCGGATGTATCGAGTTTTTATCAGTGCTGCAAGTCAATAGTGTCTCAGGGACGGGGTATAGGGACCATATAAATTTCTCAAAACCCCCAAAAAATCGTGGTAGCGGAAAGGATATAGCCTTTATTTGCCAGTCAGCTTTCATGTATGAGTGCCTCCATCCGAGACCCCGGGTCGCCTGATTAGATGGCAAGCGCGCTAACCATTGAGCTACGGAGGCCATTGACCAATACATCATTGAATGTCACTTTGCATTTGAATGATCCGATAACACGAAATGGTTACAGTTTTCAGGAATGTATCAAATATTCGTTCCGTTTCGTTCCTTTTTCGTTTTCACAATATTGTTTAAATTGATGAGGCACCGACCAGTCAATATGCGATATAAAACTATGAAGGAGTAGAAATGGATATTTTCTGTCATTGATTGTAACCGGTCTGTCATCTTATTTACTTGTATTTCTCCCTTAAAGGCATATCCGTGGCTGTAATTAAATGTCGACGCACATTTCGTTCATATATTTGATTTGTCACTTTGTAAGGCTTGCCCAGGAAACTGGAAGTCATGTAACTCGGTGTGGACAAGACATGCAGGTTATATGATTCACAATAGTTCACATACAATGGCCACGTGATATATTCGCCCTGCATTATCAAAGTAACTAGTTGTTTATACTTGTATTATGATATTCAAGCATAAAGGTCAGGATCGCGTCAAATACTCCGTGGAATACTAGTAGACGCTGTGCATCTATAGTATTTAGTCCTATGATATTACCAGTAACGAATGTTAATATATATATAGGATTATCTCAAAATAGCATCTTCATTAAGATGATCATAGTTTCAATTTATTTTTCTTCCACTTGTGTTCACAATAACCAGATCAGTTTATTCTTCAAACCAACCATGTAGGTAAAAATGCTGTGGTGTTTACAGGTCAGAGGTCACCAGTCTAGATGAGCCAATCAAAGGAATATGTCATCATCTCACAGCGCATGCGCAGATTTACAATACTTTCTCTTAAGAATTACGGAACTCATCTAGAAAGACGCGTAAATCACCTCTCTGTTCTAGGTAGGTTTGGTTTACCTTGTGGTCAACTAATGGTGACCATAGATACAACAATGCAGTACGTGAGTATGGCATACATGTGTACCATTTCATTTAGACAAACAGTCATGCATTAAACATTTATAACACTTTAACCGTCTTTCTGTTTTATGTTTAAGCATGATACAGGGTCGTACAAAATAAAGTCCTGCATCATGTTTGACCCTTCCGTGCGTACAACAATAACTAGCATGATGCAGGAATAATCTGCACAACACAGGGTATGTGTGGGTGTCTTAGGTTGACATAACTAGCAGGATGCAGGAATAATCTGCACAACACAGGGTATGTGTGGGTGTCTTAGGTTTATATAACTAGCAGGATGCAGGAATAATCTGCACAACACAGGGTATGTGTGAGTGTCTTAGGTTGACATAACTAGCAGGATGCAGGAATAACCTGAACAACACAGGGTATGTGTGGGTGTCTTAGGTTGACATAACTAGCAGGATGCAGGAATAATCTGCACAACACAGGGTATGTGTGGGTGTCTTAGGTTTATATAACTAGCAGGATGCATGAATAATCTGCACAACACAGGGTATGTGTGGGTGTCTTAGGTTGACATAACTAGCAGGATGCAGGAATAATCTGCACATCACAGGGTATGTGTGGGTGTCTTAGGTTTATATAACTAGCAGGATGCAGGAATAATCTGCACAACACAGGGTATGTGTGGGTGTCTTAGGTTTATATAACTAGCAGGATGCAGGAATAATCTGCACAACACAGGGTATGTGTGAGTGTCTTAGGTTGACATAACTAGCAGGATGAAGGAATAACCTGAACAACACAGGGTATGTGTGGGTGTCTTAGGTTTATATAACTAGCAGGGTGCAGGAATAACCTGCACAACACAGGGTATGTGTGGGTGTCTTAGGTTGACATAACTCATACTGAAGAAGGGAAAGTGTTATCTAAAGTTATGACTGATATGATTGAATCTTAGGTAATCAGTAAAAACACCGCGCCAACCGAGGGAGGCTTTAATAAACCTGACAAAAAAACAGTTCAAAATGTGCTCCATAACAAAACGTTTTAAGTGAATCAATTTTAGATAAATCGTCCAACATACGTTGCACAACTATCTTCCTATCATGGATTATATTGAGAAAAAAATAACAATTTTCCGAGTATTTATTGAACGCCCCTGGAACATAAAATAAGTATAATGTAATTTGTATAACACTGACATAATGCACAATATACATCATATGTAGGAACGTCTAATTGTCTAATGTAAGTCTGGCAATCCAAGTACCACAAGTACCGCAAAGTACTGCAAAGTACTGCAAAGAACCACAAAGGAGCAATTTTAACGCTAATGAAACAAAATCACCCACGATAATGACTGAAAAAGTTGTTATAATAACCCTTGTACTAATTCAGTTTGTCCTGTGTCCTTCCTTGCATTATTAGAAGTAGATTTCTAAATTACACTGTCCACCAAATGCTGGTGCTTGTGTCCTTTATATACCATATAACGGGGTTTGCCCGCAGAATTAACCCGGCATACGGTAATTAACAATATGTGTTTGTGTGTTAAATCAAACAACAGTTGAAACAAGATTACGGCATGTATTGAGATATGAGTATTTAGATTAAGTTAGTGAGTCAATGGGTAATAAAAGCTGAAGTTTTCCGTGCATACGTATGCCATTGTATGATAGAGTACACAAAACACTTTCGTCTGCCGCACGTTCAATCGTAACTACTCGGGTCTTTCCGTCATGAATCCGGAAGCTTCCTCGGATATATCAAGCGGAAGGTGCGAAAATCATATTTTCCGTGATTGGTCCGATTCCAGCGGATAACAAGATACCACCACGCCTAAGAAAGTAGATCCAAGGGTTTCCAACGATATTATGACGTATATAAGAGAACATGAATACTGTACATCGTAAGTTTAGCATATGTTTGTGTCAAAGATGTTTATCCGGTATAGTGCATTACATTATTAAGCGTTTTTACTAAACCGTTAAAATAGTTCAGATTACACTAGTAACCAATAAGAACCGTTCAAATAATGGCGACGTTCTATTTCCAACCGAGAGAAGAATCGTTTAAATAATGGCGACCGAGAGAAGAATCGTTCAAATAATGGCGACGTTCTATTTACAACCGAGAGATATTACGTCAGTAATGTCCGAGGGGTCCAGTCAGCTGTACGCTCGGTACTCGTAAAAGCTACATACACCTTGGTGACGAATAATATGAGTATTCATACACGTACTCCAATTAAGATGTTTTAAACAACAAAAGACTGACCTGATTAATCTATTTATATATCTCTAGCCGGCCTTATCAATGACCAAACAGTGATAATATAAACACTGCACATATCAGTGTATATCAAAAGAGTTTAAGAATTTAAAAAAGTGATTATGCACGAGTTTGAAAAAGATGGACGTCGAAAAATCATTTATTTTCATTTTTTTTTATTTGTAAACAAAGGCTAGTGTTATCATCGGCGGACTATACGTATTTAACGTGGGTTCTGTATTGATGAACATGAAACAACTCGACCGGTTGAAACAAGGTTATAAAAAGCGAAGGGCTGATCGAAACGGTGAAAGAGGTTGACAAGTGGTCAATCCAGTGGCTTTAGCTTGTATGAAAAATAAACCTAGTCCGGATCTCCCGAAACATCTCAATTTGAGCTAAATTGCATCTCAAATATTGTCATGTGTCTTTATGTTAATTTCCATTAGATGCTGGATTCAAAATAGGCATGAAAAACAGTAATATTATTCTGAGTTTATTACAGTAACATTCCAAAACTCGAACTTCAAACTTATCTCAATTTCAGACTCTGGTTTGAGCAAAATCTCAATTTGAGTTGAGATTTCTACTTGAGATGCTTCAGGAGATCGGGGCCAGAACGGAATATTCATGAGTTACAAGTAAGAAGTTTCGGACTATTTACAACGATAACTTCTCACCTATGTGTAGTACAGAGAATTTGACATGACTCTCGACCTTCTATTAGCATAATTTCACAGCTGAATTAGTGTCTATATTTATATTCCCGGTTGTATGTTTACATAAGCGGAAAATATCATGAAGTTGATCGAGGTGTAATATTGCCTAGCACTTTTAACATGTCACCCTTGAATATCCGTGCGTATCCTTTGTAAAATGACAACTGTTATTTTAACTAATCAAAACATTCTTACGTTACACTAACGAAAACACACGGGGATTAATTAGCGACAGGTCAAACGAGCTCGACAATACCAACACACATCCAAAGGACAGATATTGCACGATTTGCTCGCGGAAATTTATATATTCAACGCAAGAACCTTGTAATATATTCATGCCTAAAGGTCAGGATCATGTCAAATTATCTGTGCTATAGTGGGGAGTTTGTTTAATGTCAGCAAGAGAGAGATTTTCTAGATTAATTATGATTGTAATAGAAATAAAATCAAACATTATACAAAGACGTCAATGATAAATATAACACAAGGACAAATAAATATTCTATATAAAGCTTGCATGATGTGAAAAAAGCCGACTGTTTGATTTTATAACGGAGCCAAATGTGCTGTTCTCATACCTGATGTATGGGGAATCTATTTATATATTATATCATGGCTACGGCAATTTACATTTATGTTAACTGAGGCGGTGTGGCTAAATCCGATGATAATTGATGGGGTGTGTCTTAATTTTCAAAGGAATGAGTGCAATTACTACTAGTCCATGGGCCAGTGGGGTAAACCCTCCCCCCCTAGGGAATTTCGGACACTATATTTTTCTGAAAGCGTATGACCAGTAGAGTATTTTTCCAAAGTCTGCACTTTGGCCGTTGGGGCGTTAAGATTTTTTGGGGTAAAACGTTAAAAATATGAACGAAAGTGTGAATTTCTGGAATTGGTTAATTACTATCACATTTAGTAAGTTATTTTGTAATTAAACACTTTCATGGGTTGATATTAACTCATAGTTTAAGTCTGCAAAATTCTAGTCCCGTGTAAGTATGCAAAATGGGATATTTTTGGGGTAAAACATTAAAAAATACATGAAAAAGTGCAAATTTTGAGAATCGGTACACTTTATTGGCAGAATACAATGTCATTGTTCTTTTTTTTTGGTATTTATGAAAGGCTTTGACCTACCAATACTTTTCCCAAAGTCTGCACTTCAGACATTGAGGCGTTCAGCAGGAAAAGCAAAAATAAGATTATCTCCCCTGCTTTTAAATGGTGTACAAATTGTAACGATGTATTCACTTAACTATGCTATAACACATTGTGCCTTACTGTTTTTTAATTGCAATTGTGAATACCAATAAAGGCATATTCCCAAAACGTATTTTAACATTTAAATGCACAAAAGGTGGGTCTATTATGGAAAATGTGTGCCACAATGGCTGTGCATCATGGTTGTGTCAGGAATGGCTGTTCTGGGTGGTTGTGAGTATCCAAGAGGACCAGGAATCTCTCGACCTTGTAGTTGCCAGTACACATAGTGCAATAAATGAGATACCCCATGATAGTACACATCCTATAAGACCACGGATGTGTGTATCCAGTAGTACTGTCTGCTCATGGTGTGTGTCAGTACCCTACAGCACCATAAATACCTGTACCTAGTGGTATTGGGTACCCTCTAATTGATGCACCTAGTGGTTATGAGTACCAAAAACAACCTAGTATGCATGAACACGGTGGTTGTGGGTACCCATTAGGACTAGGATGGATGTACCTAATGGTTATGAGTACCTAATAAGACTAGGAGTTTATGTGCAAGGTGGTCGTGAATACATACATGGACTAGGACTGATTTACCCAGTGTTTATGATTGCCTAACAAGACCAGGAATGTTGTACTTAGGCACTAAGTCGTCAATAGGATGAGGAATAGGTGCTCCTAATGGTTGTCTGTACCCAACAAGACCAGTAATGTATATACATAACAGGATCCGGAATAGTGGCTATGCATAACAAATAATACCATGCATGTATGTACATGTACTAGTAAATGATGGTAGTGGGTACCCAATAGGACCTATAACGGTTGTGTATTGTAGCTGCAAGTACTTTATCACACTTCTTATGCATGTACATGGTGGTTACGGGTACCCACTTAGTCTAGGAATGTATGTATCCAGTGGTTATGAGTACCTAATAAAGTCAGGACTGTCTGTACATCGTGGTAATCATGACCCAATCAGACAAAAAATGACCACTCCTTGTGGTTGTTAGTACATAATCCGTCTGCAATCGTCTGTACATTGTGGTTTGGAGTATCCAATAGGACAAGGAATGCATGGGACATGATAGTTGTGGGTACCCACTAGGACTTGAAATGTATGTACCTAGTCGATATGAGTATCTAATTAGACCATGCTTCATGTACATGGGGTTAGTGATTACCAAATTTGATGAAAAAAATGGTCACAGCTGAGGGTTAGGCATGCCCACTGCTGAATTTCAAAGACCAGTAATGTCTCTACATGGTGTCAATAGGACAAGGAATGGGTGATCCCAATAGTTGTCTGTACTCAATAAGACCAATAATGTATGTAACTAGTGATTGAGAGATGTCTTAACATGATGATGTTCAGTATCTATCCTAAACAGGAATGTCTGTTAATCGTGGTTATTGGCACCCTATACGACCAGGAATGTATGTATATGCATGGTAGTCAGTACCTACAGGGACCAATAATGGCTGAGTATAGTGGCTGTGAGGACGCGATTATACCACTTATGCATGAACATAGTGGTTTTGAGTACCCACTAGGACTATGAATGTATGCATCTAGTGGTTATGTATCACTGATAGGGCCAGGACTGCCTGTAGATGGTGGTAGCAGTGACCAAATAGAACAACATATGACTGCACCTAGTGGTTGTTAGTGCCCAACCCAGTCACAAATGTCTGTACATTGTGGTTTTGTGTATTCAATAGGACCAGGCATGCATGTACATGGTAGTTGGGGTACCCACTATGACTAGGAATGTATGTATGAGTATCCAATAAGAACATCACAGTCTGTACACGGGGGTAGTGATTACCCAATAGGACAACAAATGGTCGCACCTAGTAGTTGGTAGTTCCCAATCAGACAACTGATTTTGTACATGAAGGTTTCGAGTAGTACATATGTTATGAGTGGTCAATAAGGCCAAGCATGTAGCCACATGGCGCGCCCGAGTTGTCAATTGATGATCGGCAGTATCCAACGAGAATGTCTGAACCTAGTGGTTATGAGTATTCTTTACGACCAGCAATATATGTACATGGTGGAAATGAGTACCCAATTGCACCTATAATGCCTGTACATGGTGTTTTAGAGTACCAAATAGGACCAGGAATGTCTGTATATCGATATGTAAGTCACCACTATGACTGGGCATGTATGTACTTCAATAAGCAGTTACGAGTACCCAATTAGAACATGGTAAGCGTGACTACCCATTGAGACAAGGAATGAATGTACCTACCAGTGGTTATGGGTACCCAGCCTGACCAGCAATATCTGTATAAGTATGGTGGTTTTGAATATCAAATAGAACTAGGAATGGTATAGGGTTGTTTAGTGCTAAATAGAACCAATATTGCAAGTAATGGTTATTCGTATGTACCAATTAGGACTAGGTATGGATGTACTTAGTGGTTTAATAATAATTTACCCAACAGTACCAGAACTTCCTATATATGGTTAGAATGTAATTTTGAATACCCATTAGGACTAGGAATGTCCGTACCCGATGGTCGTAAGTTACAACTAGGACACTAATTCCCAAAAATCACACTTTCCATTTATTATTTTTGTAATTTTCCCCCAAAGTATCTCATCTGGCAATATATATTTGAAATCTTAAACTGCACGTAACTACAAATTTATCACATTAATATTATTTAGTTACAAACAAATTATCATAGGAATGGTTTTATTGTAATCTACAGATTCCTAATATCCCCACTTTTCGGTTTATATTTTTGATGTTTTACCCCAAAAATATCACACTTTGCGTAATAACATGGTTTTAATTTTTTGCAGTATGAAACTGCACTATAATGTCTTTCAATTTGAGTATTTTTTATAAAAAAAATAAATAATTGCCAATGCAGTCCACATATTCCTAAAATTCGCACTTTTCTCTTATAATTTTTAGCGTTTTACCCCAAAAAAGCCATTTTGCACAATAGCAGCACTCTGATTTTTTCAGTCTAGATAGGACAGGTTAATATCTACCTGTTACAGAGATTTATTTTAAAATAACATAATAGATAAGATTGTAGTTAACCGATTCCGAAAATTTGTACTTTTCGTTTATATTTTTGGACGTTTTACCCCAAAAAATCTTAACGCCCCAATGGCCAAAGTGCAGACTTCAGGAAAATACTCCAGGGACCATATGCTTTCAGAAAAATATAGTGACCAAAATTCCCTAGGGGAGGGGGGAGGGTCATCTATTGGTGGCTACGCCCTCGACAAAATAAGACAACCTCGCGTCTGCGTTCTCTTTCTATAACTCAGTGTTTATAAATGTGTAAAAAAATAAAGTACCAAGCGCTTTTCAGTATTTCCCACCTGACTTATCTAAAATACTAATAGTCTTTTGGACGAGACGTTAAGCGAGGTCCCGTGTATGATACTTTACATCAGGCACGTTAAAGAACCAGGGATGCTTCTGGATCTGGGCCATCTTCTGTGTCATGCACTATCCCCAAAAAACTAAAGTGACTAATCTCTTCTGGTGGCCTCGTCCATATGGATTTCCGGTGGCAAGGATAAATAAAAGCATAATTATGAATAAACAAGAAATATCTTTATAAAAGATACACAGCGTTAATATAGCAGATAAGTGTATTTATTTTCAATGAAGATGCGGACGTTATTTCATATCGTTTAAATTGAAAAACACAAATAAAACTAGAATCTATAATTATACATGTATTTATACGTATATATTGTTTAAAGAATAATACTATAGGTATGTATAGTTGTCTATATTCTATGAGCGGTTATATCAGGCAATTCTAGCGATAATGATTCCAAACTAAACTCAGATTTTAATATTTAGCACGCATTATGTCTGAAAAAACCTGCAGACGGGGCTTACCTTAAATAAACGTAGAAATTATAGACAAAACGAAAATGGGTAATAGAAAATCAGATAAAAATATGACTCATCTGAGATTTGAACCCGAGGCCCTCTGCTCATAACACGAGTCAAAAAGACGAACGTGTAACCAATGTAGCTAATCTCGCTACTACTTTAACCTGCGCGGAATTATGTTTATACTTTCACTCATCACTTGACCCGGGTCACTTTAAGGTCAAACGGTTAGTAAAGTAATACTGTTCGTATCATGAGAACCGCGAATAACAGATCTGTGTGTGTATCTATTGTAAGTTTCGTTGACATGTTTAACAAAATGTATTTTTTTCGCGGTATCTTTTGTGATGAGTATAGCATATTCCCACCTATCGGGCATCTCTATATCTTCACTCCTAATTTATGTCCAAACATTTCATCGGTTGTCGAAGAGGTCAAAACGAGGTTAAATATCAAGCTAGACAGCTAACGCTGAAAAAAGTACCAAGTTAAAGTTTATATACAAACATGCTTCCGTTATGTACTCCACGTTCATTAAGCCTTTTTGTTCATTTTTGTTCCTATCTGTGCCTTTTAGTTCCTATCTGTGCCTTTTTTCATAGTTGTGCATTTTTGTTCCTATTTCTGTGCCTTTTTGTTCCTATCTGTGCCTTTTTGTTCCTATTTGTGCATTTTTGTTCCTATTTCTGTGCCTTTTTGTACCTATTTGTGCATTTTTGTTCCTATCTGTGCCTTTTTGTTCCTATTTGTGCATTTTTGTTCCTATTGTGCCTTTTTGTTCATTTGTGTGCCTGCCGTTTCCTGCTACTGCATTATTTCCTTTCTGATATGTTATTACCTTTTTTTAGTTTTCACAATAATTCGTAGAATCTCTCACGAAATAATGTAAATTTGAATTTTCCAGCTACTAACGACGCCCTAGAATTTGGTCAAGTTTCACATACGCTAAAGTTGCGCTAATAAGACTACTTCAATTATTTTCAAATCATGCGGAAACATTCGTAAAGAACCAAAATCTTAAATTAAGAACAAATATGGTATGTTATTAAGACGGAAGCGCTATTAAGACTATTCAATCTGACGTGTTATATTAGAGAAAGCATTATGGTATAACACTTGGTCAGTTCAACGACCCACTTGTGTTAGCTTGTTATTTCCTGGAAACCTAAATATTGGTTGATTAGCCCTTCATCTATTAGCTCCACGCACCTGAACCAACTGATAAACCTTGACAATCGTCGTCCTCGTCATTAATATATATACTAGTACCAGACAAAAAAGAAATTCTACTAGGGTCTGTTGTAGAGTGTTTATTTAGTTTCTGCTATAACTCAAAAACTACACCATGTTTTCACTTCATTTTAATTTATGCTGACATATTGAAACACCCTTTATTACTTAGCATAACTTAACAGTAAAGAAGTTAAACCAACACACAAACACCCTACAGCACGTAACTATCTAACTTCTACTATCATATACTCATAACTACCTTTTCAGCACGGCAGCAGCACGTGCGCAGTTTTATCAGGTTAAATCGTACATACACACACCCTACATCAAACTCAAGTATCGTTTTTGTATTTAGCGACTTCATTCACATAACCATAAATATATTCTCAGCACGTACGGTATCGGCAAGTACGAACTCTCAACCGGTCAAACCCTGCTCACCCAAAATCACCCACATGTATCCCTACATACCAACACAACATGCACATACACCCAAACCCACGCACAGAAACCAATCGGCACCCCTACATACATACACAGCACGCTCAGCAACCCAAACCCACGCACAGTCACCCACTGGCACCCCTACATACCCACACAGCACGCTCAGCAACCCAAACCCACACACAGTCACCCACAGGCACCCCTACATACCCACACAGCACGCTCAGCAACCCAAACCCACACACAGTCACCCACAGGCACCCCTACATACCCACACAGCACGCTCAGCAACCCAAACCCACACACAGTCACCCACAGGCACCCCTACATACCCACACAGCACGCTCAGCAACCCAAACCCACACACAGTCACCCACAGGCACCCCTACATACCCACACAGCACGCTCAGCAACCCAAACCCACGCACAGTCACCCACTGGCACCCCTACATACCCACACAGTACGCTCAGCAACCCAAACCCACGCACAGTCACCCACAGGTACCCCTACATACCCACACAGCACGCTCAGCAACCCAAACCCACGCACAGTCACCGACAGGTACCCCTACATACCCACACAGCACCCCTTAATACCCACACCGCTAGCAAATATTGAACGACTACATTATTATAAATACATTAAGTATATAAGTCGTTGATTAGTTTTTTCTTAAGTAGGCTGCGATATTAAATATCGACGTAGATGTTTGTATGTACTCTGATTGAAATAGTAACAAATGATTATTTATAGTGTTCCTACAGGTCGGATCTATATACAAATTAATCAGTTATTAGTACGTCTAATAACCACTTTTTTACATTTAATTAAACTCCGATCGGGGAGAGGTCGACCAGTATTAACAAACAGAAAATGTGAACACAAGTATCGGCTAACAACACAAAACCGCGCCCATAGTTTATAGTTGAGACGATAAAGGTGTCCGAACTAATTGTTTAGACACAATCCTGTTAATTGTAATCAATTTTAATTAATTACTATAATTACATCCTCGTGACATTGAGTTTCCTAATTGCAACATTTTACACTATAATTGAACAAGTCAGTTAAATACATTTCGTATAGGTGACGTCTCGGTAACTATTGTATCATGAAATATTCATGATTTTAAATTCTACTAAACAATCAAGGAATCTTGTTTCATGCTGCGTTTCTTACATTTTTTTTTTGATAATTCCGGGTGATTAATCACAGTTTCGCACTAGCATTGTTTGTAGGGAGAGAGAGAGAGATAGAGAGAGAATTTTAATTTCAGGCAATTAATCGGCAGATTCAACATTATGAACGCACTTTAAAGTCCTAGTTTACTAGATTTTCACATGTGTGTGTCTTGTTAGTGCGACAAATTACGGTTCTTTAGTTCATTGTAAAAGTGACAATAGTCTGCTTCAAAGTTCAACACGTTTTAAGGTGCATCTACACGGTAAGTCTTGGTGTATAAGTCGAAGATGTACACTTCACAAAATGTACATCTTCCGTAACAAAGCAGTACATCATGACTTATAAATCACACGTTATTTCTATACAAACACTTGTTAACAATTGAGTCGTACATCTCCCAAAAGGTGTGGTGGAAGTGTACTACTCGTTACTACACGGTACATCTTGACTTATAGGTCAAGATGTATACACCAAAACTTACCGTGTAGATGCACCTTTAGTCTATAGTCACCTGGGGCGGGTTCGGATGGAACGCGAGTTCGATCTATGTAGACTTGTGTTCCATTTAAACGCACTTGGTTTCTACACTTTTTGTGCCTTCACCACAGTGCCTGGAGAGTCGAACTCCAGTAACACCAACTCGTGGCATGGTTTACTGATTCCCTTTGGCAAAAGCTGTTTTAGATATTGCCAGGGCTAAGCTTTTGATTGGTTGATAAATTTAGAGACCTGTATTGGTGGGAGTAAACATCATTCCTGTAATAGCATACCCTACCCTAGAGTTTCCATCCGAACTCGCCCCTGAAGCACACACATAATTATTTTGTATATGAGCTGTTCTCCGGGAAAACCAAGCTAAGTGACAAAATTATGAAAATCATGACATTATTGTGTAAGAAAAACAAGAATCAACCAAGCCTAGTTTTTGAGTGATGGTGCAAACGTCATTCCAACGTCATTTGACATAACGTAAGCAAGCATTTCACAAATCCTGTATTTGAAACATTCTTGACGTAAACTTTTCAAAATAATAACTGATTTTAATTATGGGTATTTTTTAGAAATTGGTCGTCATGGTAAGGTATTTTAACATAGTTCATAAGAAAATTTAATCTAAGAGGTATCACTATGTTACTTAATTACTTAAAATTGTATCAAAGAACACAACTTTTTCGCATTTCAGATCCTTTTCTAAACCTTATTGCATTATTATTATAAAATGAACTTAAGTCCGGTTTTCCTGGAGAATGGCTCATATAATTTTATAGAAATACCTTTGAGTTTCAAAATACATTTTTGTAATCAAATAAAACGGGGTGTCATGCTTCTTCCAAGAGAGAGTTGTTCTTCTAACAGGGGAGTTCCCTTCTATACTTTCACCCACATGTGTACAATGAATTTAAACTCATTTTCGTAATTCTAGTGCAGGGATGTCAAGGAATATCCCATTTACAGGCGAGCCAGAATATATTAATATTAAGTCGGACAAGGAAGGCAGCACTCAACTTAACCAGCCAAACATGGTGTTTCATAATATCTGACCCCATTACAACCGAATGCCATGAGAATATGCTTGATCTTGAATGGCGTTTTCATATACCGATCGAAAGCTAACACTTGGGAGTTTTATTCAATATATAACTTGAACATATTGCTATCGATGCAAGACAGGAATGTAGATTCTTGAAAAACGTCATTTTTTCGATAAATGTCAAATGTACATCCAAATTGAATTTGTTCCAGAGTTCAAGTATTTAGCTTGTAGAGTATTGCACAATATAACCAGTTCAATAGTGTTATAAAACAAAATATTCTATCAAATCGAAAGTTTCATATATATGCAACAATTTAAAATATTTCAAATGTTATAGTTGCTTTGGTTACCAGTTGCTAGGTAACAAAATAACCTAACACAAAAGTTACATTCTCGTTTATAGCCCGAAAGTAAACAGGGGGACTGGTTTTTATTATTTTTCTTTCTACAATATAAATTATTGTTTAATTTCACCGTTTTGAAGTATCTATTCTACAATGAACAACTATATGCAATAGATCATGAGTTTAAAACAATAATTTAGAAGAGTGATGATAATGACAACACAGTCACATGTTTACTTGGTTAGAAGCGAAAAAGTACTTTTTATGATAGACTCTTTCGTCGCCTAGCAACTGGTAACCAAATCAACTGAAATATTCATAAGTTGCAAGGTTATCACAAAAGGGTGAACCTTTCCAATCAAAATATAATTGAGCTTATAAAAACTTTAAAAATACTTATATAATGCCATACTTTACAAGCTATTTAATTTAACTTGAGAAACAAATTCTATTCGGACGTCAATTTGACATTTATCGAAAAATGTCGTTTTGCAAGAATCTAAATTCCCCGGTTGCATCGATAGTAACATGGTTTGCCTATAAAACATACAAGGCACAATGCTCAACACACAGCCAAACGAGAAAATGATCCGCCCTAGTCCCAGCTGTCTAAAAGCTGAATAAACTAATTGTAGTTTCAGCAGTCAAAAAGCTGAATGCCTACTTGAGTGTCATGATCACAATTCGGGTATCATCTTTTGCATAGGTATCACACTGGTTGGGCCCACTTTGGCATTTTGGTGGTTCGTTAGCTATATATACTGTAGATACATGATGTGAGAAATCAATAAAATATGTCTATCAAACTTTAACTGGTTAAATTGTGGTACGTTGGTCGGGTGGTTAACATTTTCGACTACGGAACGTAAGGAGCCTGGCCCCGATCTCCCGAAGCATCTCAAATAGAAATTTTAGCTCAAATTGAGATTTTGCTCAAATCAGAGTCCTAATTTTAGATACATCAGAAGTTCGTGATCTTGACATTTTACTGTAATAGACTCAGAATAAAGTGTCCAACCTATCATGGAAATCACTTCAAACATGAGTGATAATATTCAAGACGAGATTTAGCTAAAGTTTAGACGGGGACTGGTTTTAATTTCGACCGGAGCACTTGGTCACATCTGAAACGCTTTTAAATGTTTTCAGCCCAACTAGAGACGAACTGGTTGATAACCCAGATATAGTCTAGCGTCTATCGGTGCTATACATTGGGCACGTTGAACAACAACCAAGGAGTCTGTTCGGAGATAGTTTGGGTAGGCGCAACCAGAGTCCTACTGTCTCTTTCCCCGAAACTGGGGGTCATTGGCAAATGAGGCAAGGCCCTAACTGGACACCGTAGCAACGCAACGTCATACGTTTGTGATGGTGATTATTGACAAAACGGGGGATTAAGGACTGATGTTTCACCTACGTGTGAACGACACATGCCTCAGTGCATAGCTGGCATTGAATGGACAGATAACATTTGTTACACGCTTAAAATGTGTCTTGTGTTAAGAACCTAACATAGCACACCCTTCAGAATCCATGAAAACACACTCATTAGCAAAATCTATTTTGTATCATCTAATGAGGCTTTGCGTGCATTTTTAAATTATGACTTTAAGGATGATTTTTGAGGAACATTTTTACTATTGGATGATTTCAGTAAAGAAACCTATGTCCTTATTTCGCCAAGGATTAACTGATCTGGAGCAAAGTTGAATTTATTTTCAGGATCAAAGTTGATCCTGATGCGTTATTCCTTTGTAAACTCAGGGTCGTTGGTTAGTCAAACTCCTGTATACTGTCAGAACACTACGCTGGTGGACGGAGAATGTGCTCAAATTGATATCAAACATTTTTTGGATTGCATCAAATTGTTTTCCTTTAAGCCAAGGTCCCACTGAGGAATTCCACATCGACGAGGTTCTCTCGATTTCTTCCGATACCACCCGATTCATCACAATTCCTTCCGATACCACCCGATTCATCACAATTCCTTCCGATATCACAAACTGTCTCACCCGTAGCTTCCCTTAGACCACGAGGAACGTGTTCCCAATGTCCTGAATACTCATTCAATTTAACCGGGAGTACATCGCCGAGGGAAAAAAATGCCCAGTAGGACCTAGGCTTTACAACTTTATATAGCATAAAATACGATATGTGAGTCGTTTAACAGGTCGTAAATTAATTATTTATATTTACGACCTCCTGTATAATGAACATTTTCACCTGTAGTGTCACGATTCTGATTCTGTGATAGAAACAACGCCAGCAGGGACAACGGATCACAACAACGCTGGCAGGGACAACGGATCACAACAACGCTGGCAGGGACAACGGATCACAAGAACGCTGGCAGGGACAACGGATCACAACAACGCTGGCAGAGACAACGGACCACAACAACTCTGGCAGGGACAACGGGTCACAACAACGCTGGCAGGGACAACGAATCATGTCAACGCCAGCTGGGACAACGGACCGCATCATATTTTAATAACCTGTAAAGACCACCCTTAGAAACAGCAAACTATAGTCTATGTAGACAAGTGGTCGTGCTAAATAAGTTAAATATCACCGAAAATTTGATAAATAAGCTAAGTAACCAGTTTTCGAGAAACACTTTAAGGTACCCTTTGAAATTTAACTTCCCCGGGTCATTGGGCTACATAAGGTAACCTGAGTTCGAGTCTCCCTATGCATGATGACTATATTTCTTCTTGTATGCAGCCACAATCGAGGTACGGCGCCCAGGAATATCAAACATGCACAGCGACCGCACTCACAGGTACCAATTGACACGTTGGTCGAGTGAAGCATTGTGGGTTAGTCTTTCTCATATAACTTAGGCAGTGACGCAGACGGGGATCGAACCCGTAACCTCTCGATCCCTAAGAGCGCACCCTACCCCTAGATCACCGCTCCCCATTTGATGAGAGATAAATAAGCCCAATATATAAATTTCCGCGGGCAAATCGTGGAAGAATTGAGCGTATTCGTGACACTTCTCGCTTATGAAAACATACAACCGGAATTATAATTACAATGTATAGACAATACATCCGCTTGTAAATTATTCGTATAGAAGGTCGACAGTCGTGTCAAATTCTCCGTACTATAGATCAATGAATTAAACACTAATTTTTCTCATTCAAAGTTTTAAATATCCATTATGAATTCGCCTTTGACTCAATACGTATCCCTCGCTTGATGAATGAGAATATTTGAGAATGAACGAACTATGAAGAGTTCAAAATGTGGTAACTAAATTAATTGTTAAAATGAACTTAATCATCACCGACTTGAGAATGAAAATTAATTTTGACTCAGCGTTATGAATTATTACAGCACTAATTATAATTTCATCATTTAGAACAAGATTAATTAATTAGATAAAGACGGTGTTGATAAGTGCACACGTCAGAGGTTTTGCCAGCTTGCTACATGTAAGGCTTTTTTGTCAAGCATCAGTTATATAAGATGTTCAACATTTCATCCTTTACTCAATAGAATCTTCAGCAACTTGTTTCTTTACATTAAAAGCCCCATTAAGCATTAAACGGCTAATTTCATAACCTATCTGATGCGTTTTGAGCACATTTTTACAGGGGAAGTTACGGGGTGGCAATGCGACATTTTGTGCCATCGGGAGGTGTCGTGATACATCGGGAGGAGTCGTGATTCATCGGGAGGTGTCGTGATACATCGGGAGATATCGTGATACATCGGGAAGTGTCATGATACATCGGGGGGTGTCGTGATACATCGGGAGGTGTCGTGATACATCGGGAGGTATCGTGATACATCGGGAGGTGTCGTGATACATCGGGAGGTGTCGTGATACATCGGGAGATGTCGTGATACATCGGGAGATGTCGTGATACATCGGGAGGTGTCGTGATACATCGGGAGGTGTCGTGATACATCGGGAGGAGTCGTGATAGATCGGGAGGTGTCGTGATACATCGGGAGGAGTCGTGATACAACGGGGAGTCGTGATACACTGCCTCGGTGATGTATCAAAAGTTATCCAAAGTTGGAAAAGTTATCCAAAAGTTATCCAGTTCTGGATCAATAATAATTTAGTTAAAAACTTTAACCAAACCATCCATAAATATGACGGAAATTAGGAGCTTCCTGTGGCGTCGGTAATCTATCTTGAAATCACGTCGAGAGTATCGGGTGCCATCGGAAGAATATATACATGCAATTCCACATCGCCGATGATTTTCCTCAGCGGGACCTAGGCATACTCAGTCGGACCTAGGCATACTCAGCGGGACCTAGGCATACTCAGCGGGACCTAGGCATACTCAGCCGAACCTAGGCATACTATGTCGGACCTAGGCATACTCAGCGGGACCTAGGCATACTCAGCCGGACCTAGGCATACTCAGCCGGACCTTGGCATAAGCTAATATGTAGTCGTACTCTTACTAAAGGGTCAGTATTAATCTTATATACGTCAAACATAACAACAATACTAACATGTCTATCCGGTGTCAACTTATAATCGTACTTTATTTATTCGAATTAAACATGTTCGAAGTCTAGCTTTCAACAATTGTCTAATTTTTTTTATTTTTTTTTGCATCCGACTAAGAGTGCAAAAATGCGTTTCCCTGCCAGGTTGCCAATAACCTCCTGTTTCGAGGGAATAGGCAGTTGTGTGATACAAAGAATTCGGGTCCGGTATATAGCTCCCTAATTTTAGCACGACAATGCTAACATATTAGATAGCGCTACACACGAACTTTACTCCGAATGTTTTCAACCAATGCTGCAAATACGTGCCGAGGTGCTACATGACATGCTTTAGAATACTGCCTTTTTCAACAAGGGAGCTACACATGATCTATATTCGGACGTTTTCTTTGAATAATCAGCTGTGCCCAAAAGGAGACATTTTAGTTTGACTGACTGAGGCGGCAGACTTTCGGTTTGAGATGTCGTGATTTTGTGGTTGCGTTGGACATTGTCTGTGCCTTTGTGTTATACAGTATGTGATGTTTTCTATGTTTTTTCTGTACTCGGCTGTGCCATTATCTATTATTCTATAGTATTGGGCCAATGATGCAAAGCCATCACTTGGCAAATCTAGCACAAGTTTATTCTCAATCCTAGTTTCTTATTACATTTTCTACGAGAATGTCCCTGAATAGACCGACATTGGCATCACACACTAATATAGCATTTCCTTATTAGATGATGCGATGTTAGAAGATTTCTCATTAAAACTAATAATTGATGTTCTTTATCTGGCCAGTAATGTGACGATTTGGTAATTAAACGTAAGATAGTACATAACAACAAGTACGAGTGAAGAAGAAGATTCCATCGTTCATCTTTATGGTGAATACATACTGTCAAATCATTATTTTCGAATTTCGAGGGAGTTACATTTTACTGTGATTTCATTGTTAAACTAAACGACGAAGTTTAATCGCCTAAATTCGCCGACCTCTCAAATGCAGACATGTGTTAACGTTCTGTAATTCACGCATTTAAAATTCCAGGAAAATGCATTTTAACAAAACCCATGAAATTTAATACCCACGAAAAAATGTGATTTTACAGTAACGTTATAATAAAAAAATAGTTTATATCTCGGACCAAAAAAACATCTGAAAAGCATTTTTTTGTTAATTTTAGTTTGTAAAACATGTCTAGAGTGATCGTCGGCGGACGATATACAGATAATGGACTAGCAGGCAATTAGTTAAGTACCGCCGCCTTGTAAGCGTAGAGGTAGAGTGCCCGCTTCTAGTGTGGGAGGGCTCGAGTTCGATCCCATGCCGCGTCATACCAAAGATAAAATAAAAATGGTACCAGAAACTCCCTTGCTAGACGCTCAGCATAAAAAGGAAACTGACGTATCTTCATGTATACCGTCTAAACGAAGGATAACATTCGGAATGAGGTGTCGAGAGTGATTAATATACAGTAAAACCTCCTCTAAAGACCGACACAATAATGAGACCAATGCAAATGAGAACCACAAGTTGCGGGTCCATTTTCATCTGTTCGCTCATTATTTAACCTCAATATTAGGACCAACTCAACAAAGAGACCAGTTTTAAGGGTATCAGGCTGGTCTCATTATTGAGGTTTCACTGTAAGTTGAAAAAAAACGACAATCGACTTTAAATGATAGTAAAAGTGTAACATAGAGGTCATCATGATTTTCGGAAATACTTTACGTCATGAATCATGCGTCATTAATATGGTTTATAATGATATTATATGCTAATGCTAAGGTCGCATTTGCCCTACTAGCTTCTTGCGAGCTTCGTACGAGTTAAGTTTGGCAAACTCGCGCGGCGTCCGTACGAACACCGAAGATTCGTACGAGCATCGTACGGATTTTCTTAACTCGTACGAGCATCGTACAGATTGTTTTAACTCGTACGAGCATCGTACGGATATCGTACGAGTGCATGTCTATAGATTGTTAGTGGTCAGTTCGAGATGTGACCAGACGCTACAAACATACACAAACCGTTAAGATTTAAAAATGTGAATTCGTACGAGTTGATAATTTCGTACGGATATCGTACGAGCTTTGTGACCCTAGCATAAATATGACATATTTGAAGTAGATTTAACTGTGAATTACGAGGAAAATGAAAATAATCATGCTTAATTGTTCGGAATGCAGTGTTTAGTTATTAGAAATATGGGACAGATTTATTGGAACTTGTATTTGTTATTTTTGTAGGCCTACTCATTTTCAGCTTGAAGGAATCAGCAAGAACGTCACCTCTCCACCGCGTCAAATAGAACAGCGAAAGCATGTTTGAATAATAGGCTCTTGTCTAATAATGTTTAATAACAGCTATGTCTGCGACACTTTACCAGTAAAAACAGCCATAACAATACATCACAGCAATAAACTCAATGGCAGCGCAATTAACAAACGTCGAGTGAAACTATAGCGCGGAGAAATTAACACGATCGTCGAACTTTCTATTACAATAATTTAACAGATTTATTGTCTAAACCAACAGTAGATCTATTACGATTATATACGAGGTATATTACAACCAGAAATTTAAATCATTACTCGTGGGAATTGGTATACTACACGTGTTATCACATAAATACCGTGATCTTCCATGTGAGAACAATTGACGGCACAACGTTCTCCAACACATGTGATAACAAATGCATGACGTCATCAGCTTTCCGGCGTGAAGACGTAACGTCGTCGGCTTAAATTAGTTATTTCTGACGTTATTTCGACTCGGTAACTATGGAAATGTGATAAAAAGAATCCATCATTTGTTGTCTTTCGGATCAACATTTCTTAAACTCGCCAAAGGCTCTCTTAATAACATAGACTCGTTTAAGAAATGTTGATCCCCAAAGCCCAAAGACAACAGAACACACTCATGACGGATCCTATATTTTCACACAAGAAGATTGTAACATAAATATTCTTCATGCACATTAATCACTTCGTGTTATGCACGCATAAAGGTCGAGGACCACGTTTATTTGTTCACACTATATTCCAACTATAAATTGTTCCATAACACAGTGCAATCAAATATTTTACTTTCATTTATGATTAATAGAGGCTAAATGTCAATAAGCATACTAGTATTCAGAAGAGGTTAATTGAATGCGCAGATTTTTTGGAGGGTTTTTTCCTTATGACGGCATAATTATGACGTTATTTGTTGTGCGTCATAAGTTTATCTATGAGCTTTTTTTATCTCACAATATTAAAATGAGACTGGGGGCTTATTCCATCCAGTGCAAACTGTTTGCTTTATGCATTTAAGCGAGGGTTTAATTTTCGCTATACAATGTATTCACGAAATCGGTAAGTCCGCGAAAATTTATGTTTGTGAACTCAAACAACGGCGGTTATAATAAATTATTATTGATAATAATAAAGACTTTATTTATGGGTGGAGCTTACTTGACATAATTGTCAATTTGATCTGGCGTAAGGCCCTCAACAGTAAAACATTAAAACAACAGAAACATGACATCAATAAATCTAAAGCAAAAGGAAGTAGCTATTTTCTGAATTTTAAAAAATCACGTACATTTAATCACATGACTTTCTAAGTATAACAATTCGCGAATTTTTCACGTCGCGAAACTTTCTGATTTTGCAGGCATGTTTGTTGTATTTACACATTTTCCGGGCGTTCAATTTGCGACACAATATTTAGAGCGGTAACGTGTTGGAAGGCAATGCTCTTACACAAATAAGAAACTTTCAAGAGAGTGTCGATATTTTCTTCACAAAGACAATTAGTTAATTGTTCAATGATCAAGAAATATCCGTAAAATAGAACAACAGTCAGGATTAAACATGAAGTAGAAGACAATTCACGTCTTGAGTGTCGAGATTGCAAAAGGCAACCTTCGTAACGTGTTTGTCTTCGTAAATACTAGTTTTGGGGTATTTCGTCATCCAGGTATGTGTAATTTTTACAAGTAACGCATGTTTGACAGACGAAATTAGTTGTGTACTATGTCTCACAGGTATTCGTATGCACGTGAAACTCAATATTACATCGCACGTGGTCTCATTGTGTTTATATAAACAATCATCGATTCACAAAGATATCATGCTACAACTGTCATGTGATTTTACACGCACACGTTGAGTTTCGCAAGCCAATTTTAATTGCAACATGTACTTATACACGTTCGTGTAGTTACACATACAAGTAGCCGTACACGTTCGTGTAGTTATACATACAAGTAGCCGTACACGTTCGTGTAGTTATACATACAAGTAGCCGTACACGTTCGTGTAGATACACATACAAGTAGCCGTACACGTTCGTGTAGTTATACATACAAGTAGCCGTACACGTTCGTGTAGTTACACATACAAGTAGCCGTACACGTTCGTGTAGTTACACATACAAGTAGCCGTACACGTTCGTGTAGTTACACATACAAGTAGCCGTACACGTTCGTGTAGTTATACATACAAGTAGTCATACACGTTCGTGTAGTTATACATACAAGTAGTCGTACACGTTCGTGTAGTTATACATACAAGTAGTCATACACGTTCGTGTAGTTATACATACAAGTAGCCGTACACGTTCGTGTAGTTACACATACAAGTAGCCGTACACGTTCGTGTAGTTACACATACAAGTAGCCGTACACGTTCGTGTAGTTACACATACAAGTAGCCGTACACGTTCGTGTAGTTATACATACAAGAAGTCATACACGTTCGTGTAGTTATACATACAAGTAGCCGTACACGTTCGTGTAGTTATACATACAAGTAGCCGTACACGTTCGTGTAGTTATACATACAAGTAGCCGTACACGTTCGTGTAGTTATACATACAAGTAACCGTACACGTTCGTGTAGTTATACATACAAGTAGTCGTACACGTTCGTGTAGTTATACATACAAGTAGCCGTACACGTTCGTGTAGTTATACATACAAGTAGCCGTACACGTTCGTGTAGTTATACATACAAGTAGCCGTACACGTTCGTGTAGTTATACATACAAGTAGCCGTACACGTTCGGGTAGTTATACATACAAGTAGCCGTACACGTTCGTGTAGTTATACATACAAGTAGCCGTACACGTTCGTGTAGTTATACATACAAGTAGCCGTACACGTTCGTGTAGTTATACATACAAGTAGTCATACACGTTCGTGTAGTTATACATACAAGTAGCCGTACACGTTCGTGTAGTTATACATACAAGTAGTCATACACGTTCGTGTAGTTATACATACAAGTAGTCATACACGTTCGTGTAGTTATACATACAAGTAGCCGTACACGTTCGTGTAGTTATACATACAAGTAGTCATACACGTTCGTGTAGTTATACATACAAGTAGCCGTACACGTTCGTGTAGTTATACATACAAGTAGCCGTACACGTTCGTGTAGTTATACATACAAGTAGCCGTACACGTTCGTGTAGTTATACATACAAGTAGTCATACACGTTCGTGTAGTTATACATACAAGTAGCCGTACACGTTCGTGTAGTTATACATACAAGTAGCCGTACACCTTCGTGTAGTTATACATACAAGTAACCGTACACGTTCGTGTAGTTATACATACAAGTAGCCGTACACGTTCGTGTGGTTATACATACAAGTAGCCGTACACGTTCGTGTGGTTATACATACAAGTTACCGTACACGTTCGTGTAGTTATACATACAAGTAACCGTACACGTTCGTGTAGTTATACATACAAGTAGCCGTACACGTTCGTGTAGTTATACATACAAGTAGCCGTACACGTTCGTGTAGTTATACATACAAGTAGTCATACACGTTCGTGTAGTTATACATACAAGTAGCCGTACACGTTCGTGTAGTTATACATACAAGTAGCCGTACACGTTCGTGTAGTTATACATACAAGTAGCCGTAAACGTTCGTGTAGTTATACATACAAGTAGTCATACACGTTCGTGTAGTTATACATACAAGTAGCCGTACACGTTCGTGTAGTTATACATACAAGTAGCCGTACACGTTCGTTCGTGTAGTTATACATACAAGTAGCCGTACACGTTCGTGTAGTTATACATACAAATAGTCATACACGTTCGTGTAGTTGTACATACAAGTAGCCGTACACGTTCGTGTAGTTATACATACAAGTAGCCGTACACGTTCGTGTAGTTATACATACAAGTAGCCGTACACGTTCGTGTAGTTATACATACAAGTAGTCATACACGTTCGTGTAGTTATACATACAAGTAGCCGTACACGTTCGTGTAGTTATACATACAAGTAGCCGTACACGTTCGTGTAGTTATACATACAAGTAGTCGTACACGTTCGTGTAGTTATACATACAAGTAGTCATACACGTTCGTGTAGTTATACATACAAGTAGTCATACACGTTCGTGTAGTTATACATACAAGTAGTCGTACACGTTCGTGTAGTTATACATACAAGTAGTCATACACGTTCGTGTAGTTACACATACAAGTAGCCGTACACGTTCGTGTAGTTATACATACAAGTAGCCGTACACGTTCGTGTAGTTATACATACAAGTAGCCGTACACGTTCGTGTAGTTATACATACAAGTAGCCGTACACGTTCGTGTAGTTATACATACAAGTAGCCGTACACGTTCGTGTAGTTATACATACAAGTAGCCGTACACGTTCGTGTAGTTATACATACAAGTAGTCATACACGTTCGTGTAGTTATACATACAAGTAGCCGTACACGTTCGTGTAGTTATACATACAAGTAGTCATACACGTTCGTGTAGTTATACATACAAGTAGCCGTACACGTTCGTGTAGTTATACATACAAGTAGTCATACACGTTCGTGTAGTTATACATACAAGTAGCCGTACACGTTCGTGTAGTTATACATACAAGTAGTCATACACGTTCGTTTATATGTATAATATATAATAGGTATATATACCTATGGTCCTTCGGGACTCCGCAGATATTATAACACGAAAACCATACATTAACCTTGGCACATTTACTCCTAAGAACGATACATTATTTGGCTAAGCTGTTCTTTAGCGTTAATTCCAAAGCACACCTTCTTTTCCCATATCCTTTCCGCTACCATAGCGTACTTATGCAGACTCGCCGAGATGGCCATTTCGGCTTTCCGTAGTTTTCGACCTAAATGCCCAAATTCGGGAATTTTGTCATGGGTACACAGGCATCCCAGACTACAGGATATTACGGGCCAAGGGTCGTGCACAGGTTTTTGGGCCCGCTATACCCCTTTAAAGAGGGCTTTGAACGTAGATTTTACAAAACTGAAATTACTGGTCCTACCCGTCAATGCGGTACGATTCCCTGTGGAATTGCATGAACATTTAGCGCCAAAACGTTTTTATTTTTCTATACCAGGAATATAAGGCTAGACAAAGGGGTCAGTAACAATGCCCTAAAGGGGCCAAAAAGTAGTCCTGTCAAGCTAAAAAAAAAAAAAAAGAAGTTTTTCGCGCAAGGGTCACCGTCACATCGTCATTTCCGGTGACCTTTAGTCGAAATATTGACCTTTTTTCTACTTTCGGTTTTTATCAGTGCTGCAAGTCAATAGCGTCTCAGGGACGGGGTATAGGGACCATATGAATTTCTCATAACCCCGCAAAAAATCGTGGTAGCGGAAAGGATATCGTTGATTTAGAAGGCCGTACGTACCTTATACGACTCATGCATATTTGAAATCTGTATCTCAAGGCGCTTCTTATGAGCCTATTTTCATGAAAATCTGAAGTGGTCATATATACCAAACTGAAGTTTAAAAAGTTTGTTTTCCGTAAGTAAAGAATAGTTTTCAGACAGTTTTTTTTGTATTCTCAAAATATTGATTTTGTACTTACGACCTTCTAATTCTAAGCCAACGATATGTGTATATAGGTATAGCTACTCGTTGTGTTATTACTGGGTATATGCCGTAATTCATCAGTTAAGCAAAATGCAATAGGAATTTTGTTAATATCATGATTTTTAAGGAAGTTACAGCTGTTTAGTTGAGGCCCTATTCAGACCCTTTTTGTGTGACGTCGCAAGCGTCATTCAAACGTTATTCGACGTCGTTGTAACACGTACTTCATAAATACTGCATTTGATCAATTCTTGACGTTAACTGGTCAAAATGGTATCAAGTTTTAGAATGATGTTTTAAGTTTTAAAATATACATCCAAATTGTAAATGTTCACATTTAGAGAAAGACTACGACTGTTTTAAACAACTAACTCCTCGTTTTTCTCAATCAGAGTACTTTTCTGAAATTGGTCTCCATAGCAACGAAGTAAATGATTGCGACATTATTCATAAGAAAATTTAAAGCTAAGATATAGTAATATATGGATAAATGACTTAAAATTGAATCTATTGATATGTCATTTGTTCTTATTTGAAAGCTTTTTTAAAAGCTTGTTACAAGCAGTAATTACATAATGTCAATATAGCAGGTTTTCCTGGAGACTGGCTCAATTATACACGTATTATTATTGTTGCCATTGACTATATTATGTTTAATTTTGTATTGTAAATAGTTGTATTATACAATGTACATGTATGTCCATAGACTGTAAAGTCTTATCTGTTGAAAATAAACCGTATACGAGTACTATGTAGCTTTCTACTCCCGCAATGCCAGAACATTAATTAAACACAAATTGTCATAGTTGATTGTGCGACACTATTTACTTGCATCTCATGGAAATATTCGGAAATATCCGGGCTTCTCCGTCGTGTTATCAGGCTCGTTATTTTAACAAGTCAAAGCAATCTCACAATAACACGATGATTAAAGATAAGATAAATTTATTAACGTCTCACTCTTGAACATGTTTGCTACAAATATACATATAAGATTATAGAAATGTAAAACATGCACAAAGCCACTCAATTTTTTGAGTTATGAGAGACAATATGAACGGCATAAAATTTCAAGTATGCATACATAAAAACAATAAAGAATTAGTATCCTTAAAATACAATATCATTCAATTGCAAATACAAATGGAAGGCATAATATAAAACATCATCTATACAAGTAAAAACCTTTATTGATTAATGAGATCCCAGTTAATAATTATGTAAAGTAAATATAATTTATTCTTATTATGTAAAATCACTAAAAAGTCTGAGATTTTGTAAAAATTATCAAATTATAAATCATTTAGTTTCATTATTAGTGCATTAACCAGAAATGATTAGATTCACTTAACGATACAGCCTACATTGTTTTACAAAATGTTACACATTTTATTTAACTGAATATTACACTAAAGTATTAAACGACAAATTTGATTCTTAAAAAGAATATAATAATTATATATATACAAAGAAATAACCGCTCTTATATTAATATTTTGTGCTAAATAGCCTTTACAAAGATCGGGAAATTCATTTTCAACCGCTCGATATGTGTTTTAATTAACTTTCTATAAGACTTGTTTTATTATCTTTTAAATACGTTTTAAATATGCGTTTTAATACTATTAGTTCGTAACTTGAAGAAACGTTTTGTCCTGACTGTAGAGTGGACAATTAAACTTTACTCAGGCTATAAGTTCAACAAAAGTTTCGATAATATAACTGTTATTATAGTAAATATAACAATTATGAATATTAGTTTGAAAGTCAAAACAAGGGTAAGATCCTTGACTTTCTATATAAATTGCTAAAAAAATACTAAAAAAAATACGTGTGTATCATTGTTAACTGACGAACGCACATAGTGGAAACTTTGAAAAAAAATATTGTTTTAATTGACACACTGCGCGTTTGGTCATTTATTTACTTTACTACATTGACTGCAAAAAATGTAAATGCAAATATAATGTGAAGAATTCTGGTAAAGTGGAAAGCTTATATTTCTGTGTTGGTTGTATCGAATTGAATTGAACATAAAAATATTATATTAACTGCAAAATATAAATATGTCTAGTTCCTAAGTTGTTAGGGTTATACTTTAGAAATTAATATACAACGTTAATGTTATTATATTAATTTCGTTCCAGCTTTCGTAACAAAATAGGGAGTAAAATAACTGTATAATCATTTACCTTGCAAATAGATTCCAAATATGTCGAGAATTTCGTGCTGTCAGTTCAAGGGGAGAATAGTTTGTGAGAATACGTGAGTGAAGCTGGTTATTTCACATCGCTGTAAGCTGACGAGGCGGAGTTATTGCAATCACGTGATCAATGCTGCATCAGTCCGTGGAGCTGAATATTTACGTGACGCGTGGATGATATTTAATTAAAGAACTGCCCACACGTTGTATATTACGTCATATATTAATTTTACCAAATCCAATGACTATATATTATCGATATATATGTAAACAGTGTCGAAGGAAGGCCATCAAGTTCGGGCTTTACTAATTATTTATACGCTTCGTGCTAAATGAGATAGGAGCGTGTTATTTTTGAAGAATATATGGAAGGCCGTGAGTGACTGTTTGAAATCAACAAACTGACGTTTAGGGCTGAAGTTGTTAAATTCCAATACATTATAAAGAGAGTCTATTTCTTGATAAAATGAAATTAGTTTAACAGAATACTAGTAACACGTTTTGTGACGGATGCCTGGTAAATGCGAACTAACCAATCGACCGATATACTATTCTGATAATTTAGTGTTTTAATTTTCCTAAAATTGTCAAGTTGAAACAATTTAAAGGTGTTTGCGGTAGTTTCCTGCATGAAATATTGGAAAACAATTTCCAAATAATAGAACTTTGATCAAATTTATATATGAACACTTTATCTTATTGGAAACAGAAAACTGAAAAAATAATCATTGTGCCCTGTCCGCCTGTGCTTGTTTATGAGTTGTCTGCCTTGAATACTAAACAATAACTTCTCGTGAGGAGTAAAACAATCAGTATGGTCAACATTTCATGGACGGGTATGATCTGCCGTGGACGGGTATGATCGGCCGTTGACAGGTATGGCATGCCGTGACTGGATATGACATGCCATGGACGGGTATGATCTGCCGTTGACGGGTATGACATGCCATAACTGGATATGACATGCCGTGGACGGGTATGACATGCCGTGGACGGGTATGACCCGCTTTGGACGGACATGACTTGCCGTGACTGGATATGACCTGTCGTGGACGGGTATGACATGCCGTGGACGGGTATGAACTGCCTTGGACGGGTATAACTTGCCGTGACTGGATATGAGCGGTCAAGTTAAAAAGTTAAGTTACCAATTTTCTAGGGCTGCTTTCAGCAGTTCAGCCGTTCAGCCACCCTTTGACATTTAAACTTCCCCTGTTCATTGGGCTACCTATGGCAACCTACGTTCGAGTCTCCCTGGGGAGACTATTTCTCTCCTGGTGGGTGTGCAGCCAACATCGATCTTCGGCGCCCAGGACTATCGAACATGTTCAGACACAGCCCTCACAGGTACCAATTCACACCTTGGTCGAGGGGAGCATGTGGGTTATTCGTGCTCAGAGAAATGAAGCAGTGGTCCAGACGGGGGTTGAACCCGGGACCTCTCGGTCCCGAAGCGCGCGCCCTACCTCTACGCCACCGCTCTATACACAGTCTTGGACGGGTATGATATGCCTTGGACGGGTATGAACTGTCGTGGACGGGTATGATATGCCGTGGACGGGTATGAACTGTCGTGGACGGGTATGATATGCCGTGGACGGGTATGAACTGTCGTGTACGGGTATGATATGCCGTGTACGGGTATGATATGCCGTGGACGGGTATGAACTGTCGTGTACGGGTATGATATGCCGTGGACGGGTATGATATGCCGTGGACGGGAATCATACCGGGATAGCCGTGTTACAGCTCCAGCGCACGGGGCATTTGCTGTAGTACGAGTATAGTTTAGATTGTGACGTAAGTGCACAAATCATATAATATTTATTTGTAAATGCAGCGATAAATGCGTCTTCATCAGAATTTAGTATTATTCTATAGGGGGCACATACTATAGTTATGTATTGTTCAAGCTCTGGGATGTGAAGTCCCAAGCTGGGTCGAACTTGTATGAAATGCACAAAGTGTTGAATGAAAATGGTAAATTATTTATTATGTTCTAAATAAAATGTTATTTAAGGCTCACCAACCTCACCTCCATGAAGTGTATGAGGATATTACGACCCCCAAGAAATGTTGAGTTATTGAACGAAAACCGTTTGATCTACCGACATACACTCCGACAAACAGACCAACTGATATGTGCAAAGCAATATACCCTCACCAAAGACCAAGGGGGGCATTAAATGTATTTTCCTACCAAGCGATCCTATGTATATGTCATCATTACACGCGAAAGAAACGAGTTTCTTAATTTGCCGAAAGGCTGTATTATATGTCTTAAAGTGTACCTGTTTTATTTCAATACGTACGCAATGATACCAATATTTACAAGTGTATTTAATACATGCGTTTGTAATTAAATCCCAAATTAAATGATTTAATAATTGATTAAGTTTAATTACGTTCAAAGAAAAAACTAATTAACGGCAAATGTGAACTTAATGACGCGATGCTTACTATATAAGTTTGTTATAAATGTACAATATGGACCGAATCATTCCGAATCTTCGCGTCAATCAGACAGTCAGCCAATCAGCTATGCATTTGACCTCATAAACCACAAGTTACTTCTTGAAAACTACAGTTATATAAAATTGATGAATATACAATTGCTTGGTTCCGGTCATATCTAACAAATCGCTCACAGCAGGTATGTGTTTCCGGAAAACCTTCCAGTGTTGAACACATATCAGCTGGTGTGCCACAAGGCTCTGTGCTGGGACCTCTCCTATTCATCATTTATATTAATGATATGCCCTTACACCTATCAAATTCTGTGTCTGATATGTGTGCTGATGATACCACTATTTCATCTTTTGGAAATACTTTAGACTGAGTTTGCGCTTACCTTGCGCTTACATTGATTCTATACAAAACTCGTTAAAAAGAAACTCCATGATCGCAAATCCCGAAAAAACAAAAGCTATGTTCATTTCATCTTCAAATCGCAAATCAGAAAATAATTCAAGTATTTCATTCAATGGAAAGACTGTTCAATTTTCAAACACAGAACAACTTCTGGGAGTTCATATTGATCACACACTTAATTGAATCAAAGCACTGAGAGTACTTTGGGAGGCGATCTGGTTGCTGCTACTAAAGCTTAAACCGACTTTACACGTTCAATGTTCGTTTTCTTACTGCCGATCTTGTCTTGAATGTCAAAATAGGCATATGTGACTATATAGGCATGTTGGGTATCTAAATAATTGTTAAAATGTGCATATTAATTTATATGTAATACGTGTATTGAATGCGTATATCAAAAGTGGCTTTAAAATAATACTACGCGCCTATTTATCAGATTCTACAGTACCGTCTTGTAATCACTTCCCTCACAGCGTGAGACAGTCTATAGAAACGGCTAGCTAGTACAGCGACACCCTATGATTGCATAACAGTACTTTGCAGACCGTATACGATTCATTGATAAAACCATCACTTGACCGTAGTCTGAAGTTTCTAAAAATAGCTTTACAGCCGGGACATTTGATGAACACGTCATTTTCGTACTATGAAACAAGTTCGGTATCGGCCGGTGTAGTGATTGTTTTGCAAAAATATCGATTTAACGAACAGTTTCACAATAAGTTTTGATCTTAGAATAAACAAATGTTGCTGATTGGCTTAAATCAGTTAAAAATTTGAAGAAACATATGTAGCAGTATTGGGAATGTTGACAGTTTCTGGAACTACTTGAATGCGGATTCACATAGCAGCCTAAAGGCGGTTAATTTTGTATTAAGAAATGGGCAATGGTAGTAATGAGAGGCTTAAACGCCTCCCAAAGTAATGAGAGGCTTAAACGCCTCCCAAAAACACAAGTACAAATGACACTCAAGAAATGCAACTCATTATTATACTTACTCATGAGAATTAAACACTTTTTAAACCTGCATACTAGGAAAAAGTTTTTCAATGCATATATTCTGCCTCATTTAGACTACTGTTGTTCTATTTGGGGGAACTGTACCACCGATCTTTCAAATGATATGTACAAATTTCAAAAACGTGCTGCTCGAATTATTTTAGACAGAGATTTTGATACACCAACAGATGAGTTATTCTTGCAATTGAATTGGATGAAATTTTCAGACAGAGTTAATTATAAAAAGGCAATTCTAGTATACAAATCTTTAAACGGGTTTCTCCCAAAATACATGGAGCAACTATTTACATATCATGAAAACAGATCATTGAGATCATTTGAACAAAAACTACTTGCGGTTCCAAAGCCCAGACTAGAATTTTGCAGAAAATCATTATCATACTCGGGTTCCAAATTATGGAACTTTCTTCCTTACCATGTAAGAAAATCTGCAAATGTTAACTCATTTAAAAGCAATTACTTGCAGTGGTGGTTCTCTGGAGGTCAAACAAACTTCTCTCACACTGCATGAAGAGATACATTATTAATTATTACCTATTAAACATGTTCAATGCAACCATTAAATGTGTTATATAGCAGGTTATATAGTCTGTTTAATAACATTTCATAACATTTCATTTTTGACTTTTTTTTAACTGTGTAAATATGTATATATTAATATTACTTTGCCTTTGTAGACATACTATGTCAATGTTATATGTATGAGGCTCACAGGGAAGACTGGGTTTACCCAACAGTGTTGCCTCTTTAAATAAAGTCTTTATTATTATTAATAATATTATTATTATTATGCGTTTAACGAAGGATTATGTGAAGATACGTTTGTCACGTTTCGTATCTGTTATTCATTGAACGCTCTGTTAACTAGAAATGTCCCATGACACGGGTGCCCCCCTTATAGCACATATCATTTACAATGAGGAAGGAGAGAGAATAGCGGTTTGATGTAACATCATTATTCAATTTCTTAGCCTTGTGTCGTTGTGTACAATAATTCTAATAAAAAAAAATATCAAAGGCCCATCATATAGTAAAAGTAACAAAGGGCAACAATTCTGGTAAAAAATTGCACAACAAAAATTCCATCCTTTAAAGTCATCTATACATTGCGATTAATAATCTGTGAAAGTTTGAAGAAATTCTATCCAACAGTTTGTGAGGAGTACAACATACAAGATTTTTCACTATAGGGTATATGGTAAAAGTAACAAAGGGCAATTACTCTGGTCAAAATTTACACAGCGAAAATTCCATCCTTTAAGGTCATCTATACATTGAGGTTGTTCAACTGTGAAAATTTGAAGAAATTCCACCCAGTAGTTTAAGAGGAGTTCAACACACAAGATTTTAACTATAGGGTATATAGTAAAAGTGACAAAGGCCCATAACTCTGGTCAAAATTTACACAGCAATAATTCCATCCATTACGATCATTTACACATTGAGGTTGTTCATCTGTGAAAGTTTGAAGAAATTCCACCCAGTATTTTATGAGGAGTTCAACACACAAGATTTTTCCCTATAGGGTATATAGTAAAAGTGACAAAGGCCCATAACTCTGGTCAAAATTTACACAGCAAAAATTCCATCCATTACGATCATCTATACATTGAGGTCGTTCATCTGTGAACGTTTGAAGAAATTCCACCCAGTATTTTATGAGGAGTTCAACACACAAGATTTTTCCCTATAGGGTATATAGTAAAAGTAACAAAGGGCCATAACTCTGGTCAAAATTGACACAGTAAAAAATCCTTCCTTTACGGTCATCTATACATTGAGGTTGTTCATCTGTAAAAGTTTGAAGAAATTCTACCCAGTAGTTTATGAGGAGTTCAACACACAAGATTTGTGTTACGTACGGACGTACACGTACGGACGGACGTACGTACGTACGGACGGACGGACGGACGGACGGACGGACGGACGGACGGACGGACGGACCCAATGCTATATGCCCCCACTTATAAATAAGTGTGGGGGCACAAAAACCAGGTTTGGCACGTGGGCGAAGTTTTGCTTCACCATTGACCGAGATGGTGAGCCTTTATGGGTGTATCGTACCAATATAGCTGACAAAGGCAAACAGTGATTTGTTAATAGTAAAACCCTTGCATTCGTACTTATTACGAACTGAGAACGGGAAAAAGCTGGGGTTGCAAATTGTTCAAATTGTTGATGCCAAACAGAACGTCCAATAAAGAAATAAATCGACAAATATCGTGCGCGTTTGTAAAAACATTTTCACAGCGTTCGATGGTATTATCTGATTTGATACAAAATCCCCAGGAATTTCATGTCAATCTAAACATATTGAACTCAGGGGTGGTACTCACTAAACATCTTAAGAGAAAACTTAGAACTTTCTTAAAATCTTAAAATTCCTTAAGTGTATATCTGCTAAACAGGTAAATCAATATTATCATTTTCCGAATGAGTGGATGGCGAACTTACACGAGGCATTTAGGGATTGCTTTAAACTGATTATCTTTTCCCGATACCTTTTGTGTCACATAGGTAAGGAGGGGAGACAATCCAATTACAGAAATTAACTCAACAAGACAAATAATCAAGGGAGACCACCAATTAAATAATCAAATCGGTTAAAAAACAACTAGTGAAAGCAGTGCTTAGAGTAACGTGTACCAAGGGGAGGTAACAACTGCGAGGAGTTTGGTTTTATTCATGCGATAATAAATCAATTCTCGTCGTTAAATCTCGTCCAATGAGACTTCTAAAAATATCTACACCTTATGGAATCCGATTATTAGCCCATAGGGATAAATTAATTATTTTTAATTAGCAGCGGCTTAAAGTCTTTATTTTGGGATAAAAGCTAATGCTATTTACCTTCTAGGTGTTAATTAATAGTAATTTTCTGTTTGTTATGTAGGGAAAGACGTAAGGCTTATAAATAATCAATCCCCATTTTGAGATGTCAATATGAATGTTTCTAGCAGTCAGTTGGATAAAAAGATTGAATGGTGAATATGCACCTATCACCAATGGTTGGGTACGCTTGAATTAAAATTTTTATGCGCATAAAAGTTTATAAAGTCAATCAAGCATTAGGTGGCCATTCATTGCGCGCTGCACGGTTGTAGAATTAGTACGGATTAAATCCTCGAGTGAAAAGGCGCTGTGCACCGTTTAAAATGTCGGTTAATTTCGTATCCAAATAAATATAAGCATAGATTACCTGTCCCTTACACTACCTGATAGAGCCAGGCATTGACGAACTTTGAACGAGTACAGTGAAGTGTCTGACCAGTGTCTCTGTGTAGAGAGGGTATGATTTCTACGTGCACATGTGCCGAGATTGAGCGCCCATTGAAACTAACAGCAACCTTAGTATACATGTACATTAAACAGAACTGGTACAATTCAGTTCATTGTGACCGATGTATTGCTTTCAAATCCAATATATTCTAAGTGTTGTTTAACTTACAAGCCATCGTCTCTTTCGTTTGGCGTTTGTATTGAACATATTTTTATGAGTTGTTTATTTAGAAGAAATGCGTTTATTTTTAAGGTGATCTCAGCTTCACCATTGCTATTTCGTAATTTTTGAATTTGTAACGTGAATGAATTTTATTGATGATTTGAATTATTTACACTTTTCCATGATTATAACATTTAAAGTACTGACGAAGTAAAATATTGTAAGTATTTAGTTAACATCTTCGTCATATGCTGTTTCACTAATTGACTTTTGAAATATAGGCGCAACGTATGTTACACTTTGACGCAAGTGTTTATGCATGGTAATCTTTTAGGTGATCAGTGGAATTATATCAAAATACATTCAACTCAATTCGGTGTAAATTTTGTAAATTTATCTTGGAACAGTTTTGGAGATATCCACAAATGTAGAGCCCAAACTTGGTGTTGTGTCGTTAAGTGTAGAGCCCACACTTGATGTAGAGCCCTCCAGTGTAGAGCCCAAACTTGGTGTAGTGCCGTTCAGTGTGGAGCCCACAGTTGATATAAAGCCCTTCAGTGTAGAGCCCACGCTTGATGTAAAGTCCTTCAGTGTAGAGCCCATACTTGATGTAGAGCCCTTCAGTGTAGAGCCCAAACTTGATGTAGAGCCATTCAGTGTAGAGCCCACACTTGGTGTAGAGCCCTTCAGTGTAGAGCCCACACTTGGTGTAGAGCCCTTCAGTGAAGAGCCCACACTTGGTGTAGAGCCCTTCAGTGTAGAGCCTACACTTGGTGTAGAGCCCTTCAGTGTAGAGCCCACACTTGATGTAGAGCCCTTCAGTGTAAAGCCCACACTTGATGTAGAGCCCTTCAGTGTAGAGCCTACACTTGATGAAGAGCCCTCCAGTGTAGAGCCCTAACTTGGTGTTGTGCCGTTAAGTTCAGTGTGGAGCCCTTCAGTGTAGAGCCCACACTTGATGTAGAGCCCTCCAGTGTAGAACCCACACTTGGTGTAGAGCCCTTCAGTGTAGAGCCCACACTTGGTGTAGAGCCCTTCAGTGAAGAGCCCACACTTGGTGTAGAGCCCTTCAGTGTAGAGCCTACACTTGGTGTAGAGCCCTTCAGTGTAGAGCCCACACTTGATGTAGAGCCCTTCAGTGTAAAGCCCACACTTGATGTAGAGCCCTTCAGTGTATGGCCTACACTTGATGAAGAGCCCTCCAGTGTAGAGCCCTAACTTGGTGTTGTGCCGTTAAGTTCAGTGTGGAGCCCTTCAGTGTAGAGCCCACACTTGATGTAGAGCCCTTCAGTGTAGAACCCACACTTGGTGTAGAGCCCTCCAGTGTAGAGCCCACACTTGATATAGAGCCCTTCAGTGTAAAGCCCACACTTGATGTAGAGCCCTTCAGTGTAGAGCCTACACCTGATGAAGAGCCCTCCAGTGTAGAGCCCTAACTTGGTGTTGTGCCGTTAAGTTCAGTGTAGAGCCCTTCAGTGTAGAGTTTACACTTGGTGTAGAGCCCTTCAGTGTAGAGCCCACACTTGATGTAGAGCCCTCCAGTGTAGAGCCCACACTTGGTGTAGAGCCCTTCAGTGTAGAGCCTACACTTGGTGTAGAGCCCTTCAGTGTAGAGCCCACACTTGATGTAGAGCCCTCCAGTGTAGAGCCCACACTTGGTGTAGAGCCCTTCAGTGTAGAGCCTACACTTGGTGTAGAGCCCTTCAGTGTAGAGCCCACATTTGGTGTAGAGCCCTTCAGTGTAAAGCCCACACTTGATGTAGAGCCCTTCAGTGTAGAGCCTACACTTGATGAAGAGCCCTTCAGTGTAGAGCCCTAACTTGGTGTTGTGCCGTTAAGTTCAGTGTAGAGCCCTTCAGTGTAGAGCCCACACTTGATGTAGAGCCCTCCAGTGTAGAGCCCACACTTGGTGTAGAGCCCTTCAGTGTAGAGCCTACACTTGGTGTAGAGCCCTTCAGTGTAGAGTTTACACTTGATGTAGAGCCATCCAGTGTAGAGCCCACACTTGGTGTAGAGCCCTTCAGTGTAGAGCCTACACTTGATGTAGAGCCCTTCAGTGTAGAGCCTACACTTGGTGTAGAGCCCTCCAGTGTAGAGCCCACACTTGGTGTAGAGCCCTCCAGTGTAGAGCCCACACTTGGTGTAGAGCCCTTCAGTGTAGAGCCTACACTTGGTGTAGAGCCCTTCAGTGTAGAGTTTACACTTGATGTAGAGCCCTCCAGTGTAGAGCCCACACTTGGTGTAGAGCCCTTCAGTGTATAGCCTACACTTGGTGTAGAGCCCTTCAGTGTAGAGCCCACACTTGATGTAGAGCCCTCCAGTGTAGAGCCCACACTTGGTGTAGAGCCCTTCAGTGTAGAGCCTACACTTGGTGTAGAGCCCTTCAGTGTAGAGCCCACATTTGGTGTAGAGCCCTACAGTGTAGAACCCACACTTGGTGTAGAGCCCTCCAGTGTAGAGCCCACACTTGATGTAGAGCCCTTCAGTGTAAAGCCCACACTTGATGTAGAGCCCTTCAGTGTAGAGCCTACACTTGATGTAGAGCCCTCCAGTGTAGAACCCTAACTTGGTGTTGTGCCGTTAAGTTCAGTGTAGAGCGAGCGACGTGAGTTAGAAAAAAACACGGATTTTATTATTTGATACCCGGCATAACACAAGAACACATTCTCTATATCTTATTCAAACACGATCTGCGGATTAATCCATATACGCATAGAGGAAATCAAGATGTATAGTATTGCCGCAACAAAATGCACCTGACAAATTGGCTAATACTATTTACGTCCCGCAAACAGCAAATTGGTTATATTTATTTGTGCGCTCAAAAATGACAAAACAGCTCAAGAATACATAATAAGTATTTATTGAATATACTGTTACAGTTGTAAACAAATTAAACTCCAAAAAATATGTTTCGTTCCTTCACAAAACATCAGCATGTGCGATTTAAAAATAGTTCAGTGAAATAAATATCACGTGACATATTTATGAATAAATGAACTTAAACTTTGTAGTAAAAAATACAACGAGCTGCGAAAAAGGCAAGTTGCACGAGTATCCGAGTTACAGCAATGACTCGTCTATTTTTAGAAACTACAATATACATGTACTCTCGACACTAAGTTTCATAAAAACTTCTGACAATTAATTCATTTATAGTTTTCATTTCATGCAATAAATACCCTATACTCGTGTTATTAAAATTGTTTCAATGTTTAAAATGTGTGCTTTCCTTCAGAGAATTACGAAGCTCGTTTTCATTATCGAGGGAGGTAATTGTACCAGCTAATAACTACTCAATTTCAGCGTGGTATAATGTTCAATGTAAAATGGGAGAAAATGGAATGCGCGCATGTAACGTTCATTCTAACCCTTGAAAATGATTAAAAACACACACTTGAAAAAAACTATTTCAAACAGCGTATGCCATTTGACTTTATCATTTAAACATGTAAGAGGAAACCATTGTAGCACTTGCGCGCGATGTGAAATGTGCCATATAGTCGCCTAATTAAAATGCTAACAGTAAAATAAAGGCGATTTTTGAATGAAAAATACAGCATTTGTTTCAAAATGTTAAACGTTATCATTGTTGTATTTTATAATACGAATTCATTGAATATACTTTATAATCAATCGTCGCAAGGGCATGCCAGGCTTGAAATTAGATGCTGGTGTTTAGTTTACGAGAAAAGCACCTTCATGTCGATATGTAATTTCGACAAGGAAGTCGCCATGTTTGCTCCCTCCTGTCACCGTAGTAAACGTACTGCTACATGTTTTTCAAACATAGTACATGAAATCAACATAATTATACATCAACTTTTTAAACGATCATACGATAATAACATAGAAATCCAAGTATTTATTACAGTTGTCATCTCGTTTATTTACGAATTTCGCGCTAGCAAATTTATATTCATGCGTCAAAGATGAATAAAAGCAGTGCGGCAGTTTATCAACGAAACCGTTATGATACTATAACAGTGTAGCAATACCATGTGACTTTTGACTACAGTTACAAGAAGAAATGTGTAAACATTGGAAAATAAAATAGCCATAAGTATTTTATTTCTTCATCGATTTCTATGAAATATACGCCACGCTTCGTTTGTGAAGCCCTTATATTTCTCCTTGATAACATTTTTGTTAGGCTGGGCACTACCATTTATAGACTATTATCGGTATTCCAATGGGAACAAATTGCGCACCTCTTGTCGCAGATCTGTTTTTATACTGTTACGAACGCGATTTCGTGTTAAAATTGTCTCCCGAACACCAATCTGATGAAATTACAGCATTTAATAATACTTCCCGATACCTTGATGACATTTTAAATATTGATAATCCTTACTTTTCGAATAAGATCATAGAAATTTACCCTGACGAGTTAACACTAAACAAAGCTTATTCATCCGATACACACGCATCATTCCTAGACCTCGATCTTGCAATAGAAGTAGGTCAAATTGTTAATAAAATTTACGACAAAAGAGATGACTTCAATTTCGATACTGTAAATTACCCACACTTGGATGGAGATGTTCCACGGTCAACTTCATATGGGGTTCACGCTTCTCAATTAATCCGTTTTGCTAGAGCTTGTTCTCGAGTGGAAGACTTTAATACTCGAAATCTTTGTATTACTGCAAGTTACTGCAACAAGGCTATCGCTTCCATAAACTTCGTAAAACTTTTATAGTCGTAATTCAGATCTCATTTCTAAATATGGTATTAATTTTAAGACACTTCTGCGACAAGGTCTGTCTCAGCCTGAATTTTATGGTGATGTGCTTAACAAATTTCGAAAGGTTTGTGTCATAGTCACTTTCATGATGTGTTTATCAAGATTATAAAACGTTTTCTGAGTAGATGATATGACCCTTTAATTTTGCAAAGGACTGCATGCTTAGTAGTGGGTCCATTTACAGCTCGCCATTATGCTTCCTATTTCATTTGCGATGACCGGACAATATATAGACTAGATATGCCTAACCTCAAGCCTTTTTGGACGGCTGGCATTGATACATGCCTGTTACATTGTCTTGTCGTACCCTTAAATGTTTTGCTCTCCGTTGCTATGACTTCTGATAGGTTATTGAGTACTTTCTGTGCTACTCGATGGACGTTATTTATATAATGTTTCACGTTTTACATTCTTTTATTACCTGTCACTGTGGCCTTTTTATTAGAGGGCATTACATGGCGGGAAACTTTTATTTACACTGTAATGTGCTATAAGGTTGTATATTGGGTAAGTGTGAGGTTTGGTGCACTGTAAAACCTTTAAGCCCCCAGTTACATTTGTCGCTGTCCGTACCAAGGCGGAAGCCCTTTTGTCAACCTTCCTATATGTATGTATTGTCCACTTTATAGTAAAAATACAAAAATACTAAATTATTTCGCCTTTGTGACTTTTTGTTGAACTTTGTTCATTTTGTATGTGCCATTCTGCAATTTCGTTGTCCAGCACAAGGCTGCTTCGTATCTTTCAAAATTGCATGTACGCTATATATATGTTGTAGATTGTCCTTGTGGTGTGTGGTGTCCGGTGGTTGTTTTCTCGTCACATGGCTCTCGTTCCGTTTTGGTTTAACTGGCATAGGCGGCAGACTTTCGGGACGGAATGCCATGTTTTCAGTGATTTGTGTGTTTTTTGGTGTTTTCTTTGCTCGGCTGGTTAAGTTGAGTGCTGCCTTCCCTGTCTGACTTAATATAATCTTTTTTCATAATGCTTCGTTCATAACGAAGGATGACATCGAATACAATATTTTACTTACGGTTTAATTTAAGTCCCAATAAAACATCAATATCAGCATTTTCCTATCCCAACACATGCTGCACATGTTACCGAATTGATAATCTGAGTTGTGTAACGCGGCTTCCTGTCAAACTTTATTTTAGCTAAATTACAAAAGTAATATACGTTTTTAAATAATCCTTATGTTAATTATGTTGGTATAATCATTGCAAACACTTTTTTGTAATTCGAATATCTGGATCGTTGCTCGATCACCTACAGTTTGTGTAAAATCGGTCATTACACAACTGTCAAAAATATTTCAAATCACACGGATAGTCCGTGCAAATGTTTCAACGTGCTCGGTAAGTTTACGTATGTTGTGAGGTTACTGCCATGCTATATATTTAGTAATGTGTAACCATGTTAACTCACACACTGACCAAATATCCTTTCCGCTACCATAGCGTACTAATGCAGACTCACCGGGATGGCCATTTCGGCCTTCCGTAGTTTTCGACCTAAATGCCCAAATTCGGGAATGTTGCTGTCATGAATGTGTACACAGGCATCCCGATCTATAGGATATTACGGGCCCAGGGTCGTGCACATGTTTTTGGGCCCGCTGGACCCCTTTAAAGAGAGCTTTGAACGTAGATTTTCCAAAACTGAAATTACTGGTCCTACCCGCCATTGCGGTACGATTCCCTGTGGACTTGCAATAACATTTAGCGCCAAATATTTTTTTTTTCTATAGAACGAATATAGGGCTAGACAAAGAAGTCAGGATCAATGCCCTAAAGGGCCCAAAAGTAGGCCTGTCAAGAAGTTTTTCGCGCAAGGGTCACCGTCACATCGTCATTTCCGGTGACCTTTAGTCGAAATGTGGACAATTTTTCCTACTTTCAGTTTGGGGCAGGTGTGTAGCATCCGGATGTCTCGAGATTTTATCAGTGCTGCAAGTCAATAGTGTCTCAGGGACGGGGTATAGGGACCATATGAATTTCTCATAGTCCCCTAAAAATATTGGTAACGGAAAGGATATAGCAGTTTTCCCCATGTCAAAAGAAACCGGCTAACGAACGGAACAAAAATTATCAGGAACCCGTACGACTAACGATAAATAAGCCATTTCTTTGGTAATAAAAAAATAAAATACAGTGGAAGGGAATCTTATTAAAATATGTTTATTATTGACAGAAATACTAAAGCTTTACTTAATTGTCCATAAACCTGTTTCAGTTCTTTCTTGGCAACTTAAAACTTGTCCAAATAATCGAGTATTAAGTGTTATAGACCCGATAAAATCGGATTTGGACAAACCAACAACTATCTGGTCCGTCAGGTCCACCATACCCTAAATTATTTAGGATTTATTAAAAGTAGTCCTTTACACATACACATGTGATTTATTTTAATTCATGTTGATGTATTTTATTGTTCAAAATAAATGCATTTTGACTGTTTTTATTTAAATAAATGGGCAGGCAGGCTTGATCAAATATTTGACAACTAAAATTTCTAATTTTTCTAAAATTTTGTTACCAAATAAATAAGACTGACATTTTGAAAAATGTATACCTATTACATGTATGCAATTATCTTTTTATAAATATTTCTTTATAACAAGTGAATATAGCAAAACACCCGTTAATATAGATTATTTGACATTTAAGCAACAAAATGATATATGATGGGTTATTCTTCAAAAAATGCATTTAATTCACTAAAGAAAAATACACATTTTCGCCCCTTAGAATGAACGGAAACAACCATAGTTTTCAAACTTAAATAATCAATCAAATGTCATCATATCTCATTACTTGTTAATTTGATATCTCAATGTTTTTACATCCAAAGTGCGAACTTTTTGACAGCTGGAATTCGGACATGTAGATCTAATGAAGTTGCATTTCTTTCTTTTTTTGCGCCCAATTATTCTTTATACGTTTCCTCATTTTATTTTGATCATACATGTCCGCTATCTGTAGGTTGGCTCGACCGTAGATTGACCATCCACGCACGTGCTATTGATAACATAATAACATTTAACACGTGATTCATGATTGGATGCGTTCTGTCAAATACTTGCTTCCGTCGTCATAGTTACGTGAATGTAAACTTTGCCTTAGACTGGTATCCTTTCGAATAATTATTTTGCGATAGTCAAATCTGACCTAGGTACCCGTCTACTTTATTTGTATAATGTCATCTACAACATCTCGGTCATTTAAGAATAGAAAATAACAATGTGTTTCGATTGCTGATGACGTCACAAACATCAATATTATAACCACATTACCAAGAGTCATAAAGTTATATTCTACTCATGATTTACAGTGATATACGTTTTCCACATATTCCAAGCAGTAAATAAATACGACAATGTATATAATGAACTTGCATACAACTTTTGTGATAATTTGTCTTCGTAAATTATCGTTTTTATTATCAAAAAACCGTCTACATCAATCGTATATTTCTTATCGGTGAACATTATCGATGATATATAGTTCGCCTTCGGTTTGGAGGAAGTTATGTCACATATCGCTGGCGTAGAATGAGAAGGTTGTAAGTTACTATACTACTTACGAATCTTACGACCTTATACATGTTATAAGATCAATGTATATTTGAAAACTGCATCTCAAGGCGCTTCTTATGAGCCTATTTTCATTAAAATCGGAAGTGATCATGTTGGCCAAATTGAAGTTTAAAAAGCTTGTTTTTCCAAAAGTAAAGAGTAGTTATCAGACAGTTGTTTCTTGTTTTCTCAAAATATTGATTTTGTTGTTACAAGTATACGACCTTCTCATTCTAAGCCAGCGAAATGTGCTTTTTATACACTCCAAATATATACTATAGGTAAATTTCTAACTTGGGTAGCTAAACGGGGGGATTAACTGTATAAACTCTATGGTTAAAGTACATAAACATGTTTAACCTAGAAATATTACCTGTCACTTTTAACTTGACACCGATGAATATCCATGCTTATCCGTTGTCCAATCAGAGTTGTTATTTTAAGTCATCAAAACATTCTTACTGCACAAAAACGAAAACACACGGGGATTAATTAGCGACAGGTCAAAGTGTTCGACTATACATCTATAGTAGAACAATTAAATACCATTGTGAAGACCGTCATAAAACCAAAACATTCGTCCTGATTGGTTGATTTCCAGATCAGTCGTAAAATTGACCAATGACAAAGCTTCAATTTAGAAATAATGTATCTGATTGGCTACGTTGCAGTTCAATCGAAAAATTGACCAATGGAAAGGCCGCAATTCAAAATAAGCATCTGATTGGTTACTTTCCAGTTCAATCGTAAAATTGACCAATGGCAAAGCAGCAATTTAAAACTAAAGCTTCTGATTGTAATCACCCTATGTCCGTCGTCCATCTCAATCATTGGACTGTTAACACTCTAGAGGTCACAGTTTTCATTTAATATTAATGAAGCTTGTCGTTATAAAATCTAGGCCTTATTTGCAACTGGGCCATCTGGGATAAACAAATAGGTCATCAGGTCACATCCCTCTCCCTCCCACTCTCGCAACGTCTAGGATACTACCCTTGGACGAAACTATCCAACTAATCCAAAACTATACTGTACAATGAAATCCGACAATAAAATTTAACTATGTGTGGCGTCTGTACGTTTCGCGAATGAAGTATTTTCGGCACTACAAAATCGCGTATTGGATTATATTCAATGACGCAAATTCAACCTTCTCGCGAAAAATAAATCGGGAAATAAAAGTTACGCGAAGATTAAGTGATTTACAGGATTGAAAGCTAACCTGACTGCTTTAAGCTAATGCAAAAGCAATGTTATATACAAAGACACAACTGTACGGTAGGCATGCCAAAGAACTTAGCGATTGTGTATAACATATTATAATCTCATTTATCAAAATAATCTGTAGAGAGTTACATTTTACTTCTGTTCAGTAATAATTCCGAATTGAGCTAAAAAAAACTTGAAATCGCGTTTGGAATTTCGTATAAGTGATTAAACAAAGACATTCAAATGAATTCGTGTAAATGATCATGATATATTTAAAGTTACGTGTTAATAATGATTAATTATTTCATTTCACTTAATTGACACGACGTTAGTTTTACTAAGGACGAGAGAACTGCAGTACAAAAACGGTTTAATAGTAACAAATAACAATAACAACAAATAAACTTTATTGCAAACCGGCAAACACATTTGCCTTAAAGGCTTTGGCAACGAAAAGCATAGACATATATACACAAAATTATATATACTAACATATATACATGGTACAATATATATACTAACATATATACATGGTACATTATATATACTAACATATATACATGGTACATTATATATACTAACATATATACATGGTACAATATGTATACTAACATATATACATGGTACAATATATATACTAACATATATACATGGTACATTATATATACAAACATATATACATGGTACATTATATATACTAACATATATACATGGTACATTATATATACTAACATATATACATGGTACATTATATATACTAACATATATACATGGTACATTATATATACAAACATATATACATGGTACATTATATATACTAACATATATACATGGTACATTATATATACAAACATATATACATGGTACATTATATATACAAAGAGAATAGAACAAAGTCATGTAAAATAAAGCACTTTATGTTCAAACAAATTAAGTTTATTAGAAGTTCAAAATAGGATACTTAGAATATTATGTTGTTCTTATGTCAAAGAAATGTTTCAAGAAGTAGCAAATTTTATACAGAGATTTCTTATTTTCAGTATTCATTAGATTGTTAAACATTGATACGGAGGGCCATCTGATAAAAGGCATGTATTTTTGTCTTAAATTATAATATTTATCGCATGTCATTAGGAAATTGTATTCTGTAGTCCTTTAAGGTAGATGTTAACAGTATTGTGGGAGTTTCAAATTTTGCCACGGAGAAAACAATTATTAAGATGCCAGTAGCCAAAATAAATTGCTTGTGTGTGCCCAATAAGATTTTTTTTATCTGAGATATTTTAAGAATTTGGTTATGCATTTAAAATTAATATTGAATGAGCTCGCAAATGTCCTCTTTTCTGATTGTAAAATATGGCAATTTGAATGCGAAACTACAGTCGGGTGCCAAATTAAAGTTCACAAAGTGCAAATTTCATTCAAATTTTAACAGGTTTTCTGTATTTAAAATTACATAGAAGGATATTTAGAAATCTGCCAAATAAGAATGTGACATCATATGCTAGAATTATCTAAAAGCAATTTGATTCAAATTAGAAAATATGTTTTATGTATTACGTTTCTCGTTTCTATGCAATTTTAGAACGTCAATGGAAATCCTTGACCTATGGAATAAGTTGTGTTGCCATGGTTACAAACATTCAGAATTTCGTTGATCTATGATACAGAATCATAAAGGAATGATTGCCATTCATTGATATCTAGTTCATTTTTTTAAGAGGTCAGCTTGTTAAATGGCAAGATTTTAAATTTGAAAGTAGTACAACACGAAATATGGTTCCCATTGACTCCCATGTAAATTTTGTCATTTTATTGTTAAAAAATGTCGAAACAAAATTTAAATACTTGCTATTTTCATCTAAGACATCAGATGTTCTTCAAATAGACTTTATTGAAAGTTACAATCTTTCGTTGTTAAAGACAAATTTAATTTAGAAATGTTTGTTGGTTTGTGTTACCATGGCAACATCATCAAGTGGGCTTATGGTAGATTTTTAGTGGTGTTCTAGAAGTGCTTTAGCAACCGAGAATGTGCAACATCGATAAGTAACATGCATCACAGTTCTGTCAGGAATTGATTATTCTACTTAATCATAGTCAACATAGTCAAGTAAGGGTTAAATTACCTCTGCTGTACTGTTATAGCGGAGTAAATTTACCAAATATTTTTGTAATTTTTGTGTTTTGTGAACTTTAATTTGGCACATGAGTGTAGAGGTAGTCTAGCTCGGCATGTGATTTATCAGTGAATTCAAAGGGTACAAACGTTTTACTAATAGCGAAACGATTCCACGGATGGTGTTATATTTACGTGTTATTCAGATGGAAGGTGCTTATATGTTGCTGTCCATGTGCAGTATATCTATACGAATATTCGGACACCAATTTGCTATCCGGATAGTTGAAACAGAAAACTAATATTCGGTTATTCGGATATTCGTTGCCAACCGTATTGTATAGTTAACTTCGCTGCAGGACTATTTTTATGAAATTTTGAAAACTTGCAATTTCGCATGCAATACTTAGTAGCGGTGAGAGTTGTGTATGAGGCATCTACTGATGTAATCTCATTAAAATCAGACCCTAACATTGGCTTTACACTGTTAGAGATCTGGCAGCACTCCATAAGAGGTCATGTTCAAATAACCTCTCTGGCGCACAACGACGTCACATGGCCTCAGCAGGTTTCAGCCCCTTTCAGATTTGTGAAAGAGAACGATTTGATTGGATGACGTAAAGTTCACATCGACATGACCCCATACGGAGTGTCGTTTGATCCTATATCAGCGTAAAGTAGTGAGACATAGTAAGGATCTGAATGTAATGAGATTGCTACTGATGTTAGGACAAGCTAACACATGGTGCTGATATTTTTATGGTAGGCACATGTAACCTGATATGAAAAACCCAGGCATAACGAACCATGTGCGTATGAGCCGACGGGGCCAACGCCATGCCGGGACGACGACCCATATTGAAATTTGGACATTTGTTCTGTTGACTTTAAATTCTACATCAGAACAGTTGAAATAATGCAGAATATCACCACCAGCATTGGTGCTGTAGCCGACATGACCTGTACATCCAATGTGAGGTATTGATAGAAAACACGTCATGCATAATATATAATATAAATTGAAAATTAGCATGCATATCGTCGGATATACTCTCTTCGCCTGTTATACTTTTTTGACTGTTTTGGGAAGAAATCAAAGTTTACTATCATACTAAATTTGTATATGGGTCAGGAACTTGTTTATAGTATGGTTCCACCTAAATCTGCAATTGAAACATAGTGACTAAACGTTTTGTGTTGAGTATACATATAGTACATGTATAAGGTTCATTGATGCAGCATTTTTACATCTGAACACTCACAAAAATTGCCGTCGGGACGACGTAGAAAAATCCCATATACACTCAAGGACTTTAAAAACGCCTCACCTGTTCCAAAGCCACATATCGCTTAAAATATTTATTTTATTGAAAAAAACAATTTCACATGCATGTTAATTGCTCTTTTGTGCATAGAATTCAATTTAGTTTGTAAAAATATTAACATTGTCAATGCTCTGCCATTCATAGCACAACAAGACAGGTTGACGTCAAACTATTTTCTTTCCAAGGAACGTTACCCAATCGGGACACCTCGGACAATCTCTACGAATCATCTCTCGGGTGTAAATAGAACGTCGCCATTTTCAACGTCTTTCGCCATGACGTCATCATGACATATTTAAACAGTGCTTCAATGGAATGCACGCCCATCAAGCAAGCGCTGCATAGCTGCGTGTTATGCTCAAGGAGTATAGCGAAATTGTATTGTGATGTTTCCGCTGCTGATAAGTTACGGTCTATTTTATTCAGCCCATTTTCTTCTGCGTAGGATTTAAGAAAGAAAGCTGCTGGATTCATACGCTTGATACATCCGAGGTAATTTATCTCGAAAAAATGCCGTACGGACCGTTCCGATTGGAACGTTACCGTCACCGTTACGTCATTTGTCATAGTATATGACGTCAAACGTGACGTCATCAATCAGCTATATTTTATCGCGGTAATAAAATATGGGAAGCTCAATATAGGCAAAGAAGGCAAATCCCACGTGATATGTTAGAATTGACTTTACGTCATGTGAGGCGTTTTTAAAGTTCTTGAGTGTATACAAGTATATTGTAGTGGGAAACACTCCTTAAGAAAAATAACAACATGAAACAGCTTTATTCTGCACATACGTAACACGGGGTCTTAAAATAAAACAAAATGTGTTCAATAATTTATTATTATTGCAAAAACCACCGACTTGTAGTTAACAAATGACATGATAACATGCGAAGGAAGTGACGGATGTATATATAGGATACCGTTGGGAACACATCAATGTTGCAACACGCTGTATATCGCTGGCTTAGAATTAGAAGCTCGTAACGGTTCTACTTACAACCTTATCAGACTCATGCATATTTGAAATCTGCATGCCAAGGCGCTTCTTATGAGCCTATTTTCATAAAAATCGGATGTGGTCATGCTGACCAAACTGAAGTTTAAAAAGCTTGTTTTTTTCATAAGTAAAGAGTAGTTTTCAGACAGTTTTTCTTGTTTTCTCAAAATATTGAATTTGTACGTGCGACCTTCTAATTCTAAGCCAACGATATATTTGTTAAACACATCAGATAACTTACTGTAAAATCACACATTTTCGTGGATTACAAACATGGAAGGGGGTAAAACTATGCTATGTATATTGGAGTTCGATACGTCGTGGGCATCAGATTTCGTGGTCGGGTTAAACAACCAAATCAACGAAAATTCAACTCCCTAAAACATGTTATAGAACGAGAACGCTAACGCGAGGTTGTCTTATTTTGTCGAGGGCGTAGCCCGAGACAAAATAAACAACCAAGCGTTAAGCGTTTTCTTTCTGACTTATATCATTGGCTGTCACTTTGTAAACATAAGGCGTGTCCAAATTTTTCCAATGCTGACCGATTAACATTCTCAATGAAAATCAATAGCACTGTGTTGTGATTTTAAAGTTGTGGACTCCAATTCAACTCGACCACGAAAATCGATAGAGGTCACGTTGACCGAAGTAAAGTACAATGGAGTTGTATGTATACAGTGCAGGATAATATTATCCGGCATATTTATCCTGCACTGTAGTAATTGCACTCATTCCTTTGAAAATTAAGACACATCCCATCAATTATGATCGGATTTAGCCACACCGCCTCAGTAAACATCAATGTAAATTGCCGTAGCCATGATATAACATGATTTAATTGTTCTTATATTCACTTATTTCGACACAGACATGCTAAAGGCTGATCAAAGAGAAAAATGTAAACTTTCTCAGTTTCACTTTTTTTATTTCATCGATGACGTGATAAGGAGAACACGCGGGCATTCTAGTTTCGAACTTTCGACCTTCAGAGTGGAAATACAATAATCTTAATGCAGCTTATAAGGACAGATTAACATAGGTGTTTTGGTTTTAAACCATACGATTAGGTAACAGTGTGATAATATATAAGACATGTGATATATGATAACCACTGTCTCGTATAAATCTTCATCACATGTTTGACGTCGCGGTAGCGTAATAAAGCCATTATTTATTTTTGATAATACACTAGTGTAATAAAGCTTTGAGGCGACGCCATTCAAAGTATAGGCGACGCCGTCAAAGTTGCGCGTTTATCATAGTGAAAATAAGTAGCTATTTTATGTTTCGGCCGGAAAAAGGCTAACATGTAATAAAAAGAACATGACATTTGTGACTCTCCACATTGAATTCATTAAACTCGTTAATAAAATCCATATGAAAAGACACTCATGTAATATCCTCTATGTATAGAATGGCAATGTGTATTAAAATTTATCCAGTCACTTCCGGCAAAATATGCCTGTTAACGGGGTGCCGATTAAACTTAGCTATAATCACAGGAACTTGCATTTATAATTTGAAAAAAAAATGAAAATTGATTTTTTTTTTCACTAGGCCTACTGTACTATTAAAATATAGACAGGGGTGCAATGCGATTGTATCCCACGAACTATTCTAATACAAATATTTTCTCTATACCAACTTGACAGTTAAACACATGATCTAGACAGTTAAAGGGGCTAATAACAATACAGAATACATCCGCACCTCAACCGATCGGTACCGATAATCGTCTAATATCGGCTTTTAAAGTCAATATTTGTGGAATTTTGATTCGGCGTCGACTCCATTGAGCGTCTGCTCCGAGGTTATTTTTTTTCAAATTATAAATGCAAGTTCTTTTGCTATAATCGGTCACCTGGTCATGTGACTAGTGATAATCCGTCACCAATCGGAACGGTCCGTACTGCATTTTTACGGGATAAAATACCTCGGATGTATCACGCGTATGAATCAAGCAGCTTTCTTTCTTACATCCTACGCAGTAGAAAATGGACCGAAGAAATAGACCATAACTAATCAGCAGCGAAAATATCAAAATATGTTTTATTGATTAAACAATACAATTTACAATTTCGCTACACTCCTGAGCAAAACACGCAGCTTGATGGGCGTGTATTCCATTGAAGCACTGTTTAAATCTGTCATGATGACGTCATGGCGAAAGACGTTAAAAATAGCGACGTTCTATTTACACCCGAGAGATGATTCGTAGAGATTGTCCGAGGTGTCCCGATTGAATCCGTGAACTGACGGACTTCTTCTTACATGAGAGTCGCCGGTTGCAATTCCGTGCGCGAAGGTCCTAAATGAGCTAGTGGTTGATCGGTTATTTTCTTCGACTTACCTGCGTCTACACGACGTCTATAAAGATGTCCGACGTTGTTGTTTATCGTGACGTCACGGAACGAACGTGACGTTGCGTGCTAGTTAATGAAAGAGTAACAATATGGTACGAGTTTGATTCCCTTACTGAACACATTAAGCGACTGGATAAATAGAATAATAGGTTAGTGCCGTGAATGAAGTAAAAGTTTTTCCGGCTCGGCTGCGGAAATTATCGGATTCACCTACGGCTCACCCGATAAATTCCTCCGCCTTGCCAGATAAACTTTTTCATCCACAGCTTAACCTATTATTCTCTATATCTTTTATATGATGTTTGATAACAATTTTATTGTCGAGCCCGCTTGCGGTGAGCGAGACTTAGTCGCCACTTTTGGTGTATGTGCGTGCGAGCATGTGTGCGTGCGTGCGTGCGTGCGTGCGTGCGTGCGTCCGTCCGTGCGTCCGTCCGTGCTGCAGTGCGTCCGTGCTGATGTGCGTCCGTGCGTCCGATTTTGTCCGGACCATAACTTTGTTATGCTTTCACCAAACTTGCTTATATTTGGCATGAATGTTCACCTCCATAAGGCGGAGTGATATGCCCAACCCCAAGGTCCCTATCTCAAAGGTCAAGGTCACAGATGGAGGTCAAAAGTCAAATTGAAGCTTGTCCATTCCATAACTTTGTCATATACTGACCAATCTTTCTTATATTCGGCATGAATGTTCACCTTCATGAGGCGGAGTGTCAAGCCCAGCCCCTAGGTTCCTATCTCAAAGGTCAAGGTCACCGTTGGAGGTCAAATGTTAAATTGAAGCTTGTCCGGACCATAACTTTGTCATACATTGACCAATCTTTCTTATATTTGGCATGAATGTTAACCTCCATGAGGTTAAGTGTCATGCCCAACCCCCAGGTTCCTATCGCAAAGGTCAAGGTCAGTGGTGGAGTTCAAAGGTCAAATTGAAGCTTGTCCGGACCATAACTTTGTCATACATTGACCAATCTTTCTTATATTTGGCATGAATGTTAATCTCCATAAGGTTGAGTGTCATGCCCAACCCCCAATTTCCTATCGCAAAGGTCAAGGTCACGGTTGGAGGTCAAAGGTCAAATTGAAGTGTGTCCGGACCATAACTTTGTCATACATTGACTAATCTTTCTTATATTTGGCATGAATGTTAACCCCCATGAGGTTGAGTGTCATGTTCAACCCCCAGGTTCCTATCTCAAAGTTCAAGGTGAGAGTTGGAGGTCAAAGGTCAAATTGATGGCTAATTTAAGTTGTAGCCATTTTTCAACGTGCGCCGAGGCTCGACATAATTTGCCCGAGGGCACGAATTTCTAGTATGTACATTGATCACAGGTAACTGTATCATTGATAAAGAGTAAAATAAATAATTTCTTTGATAAAAGTTATGTTATCTAAGATATTATAAATTTTATTAAAATCAATTGTTTGTTTACTCTTTATTAATGATACAGTTACCTGTGACATTGATGAGACCTTAATAAAGAATAAATGTATATCATCTAACGACTCTGCACACCAGATGGGTATATCAGAGCTTTCGATAGGGGATTAAACATAATGGCCTTTCAAAAATTGTGTTCTCGATGCATTCATTTTATGACGACATAATTATGTATACAACTACATAATTATTTTAAAGACAAAATGAAAGTGATCATTCAATCAGCAGTATTCATTTTATGGAAATATCAGGACAGAAGGACCGAAGCAAGGACAGTAGAATTGCATAACTTGGCACATACCGTAACTTTCATAAAAAACGAATTGAGCTTAAGTCTGGTCCTGAAACCTTATTCTTCGTAAGAGGGGCGGTATTCAATATTGAACTTATTTAATTGGAGAATAAGGACAGCCAATTATATCGCCTGTTACTGACCAAGAGTTTAATATTGTGTGATCTGATCGGTTGTCCTTATCCTTAAGTCAAAGAAGATCAATATTGTATACCAACCCAGAGCAGTAATATAAAAACTCTAGCTTCTACATTTCAGCCGTTTTACTGTTGGAACTGTGTCATCCAACTTGGGCATTCAGCTGTTTGATTGCTAAACTACATGTAGTTCGTTCAGCTTTTCGACAGATTGGACTGGGGCGGATCATTTACTGGTTCAGTAGGAAATTGTGCCTTGTATGTTCTTATGTTTTCTGTGCTCGGCTTGTTCAGTTTGGTTTGGCTGGCTCTGGCTGGCTGGCTGGCTGGCTGGCTGGCTGGCTGGCTGGCTGGCTGGCTGGCTGGCTGGCTGGCTGGCTGGCTGGCTGGCTGGCTGGCTGGCTGGCTGGCTGGCTGGCTGGCTGGCTGGCTGGCTGGCTGGCTGGCTGGCTGGCTGGCTGGCTGGCTGGCTGGCTGGCTGGCTGGCTGGCTGGCTGGCTGGCTGGCTGGCTGGCTGGCTGGCTGGCTGGCTGGCTGGCTGGCTGGCTGGCTGGCTGGCTGGCTGGCTGGCTGGCTGGCTGGCTGGCTGGCTGGCTGGCTGGCTGGCTGGCTGGCTGGCTGGCTGGCTGGCTGGCTGGCTGGCTGGCTGGCTGGCTGGCTGGCTGGCTGGCTGGCTGGCTGGCTGGCTGGCTGGCTGGCTGGCTGGCTGGCTGGCTGGCTGGCTGGCTGGCTGGCGTTTTTTTTAAAATATATTTTCCTCCTCTGGAGTAAAATGAAAACCTCAGCAGATTTTAGTCGCCTACCCGTTTTTGACCAGAGGGAACTATAGGTTTGCCGTCCGTCCGTCAGTCAGTCCGTACGCACCCACTTGGTTATGGTTGCTATGGCCATAGAAACATTGAAAATGGCTTCAAATCGGGAGGGGACTTCTGTATTGCTTGCAATTCTTAATGACTTGTTTTAAATATGACATAGTTTACTAAAATAGCCAAGAAATCGTTACATATCCCTCTGCGAGTATATCTTTGTATACTATAAACAGTTGTTTTTTAAAGGTGCTGCCTCATAGATCGGGCTAAAAAATTTGTATGACATAATTTTCCTACCTAACCAAGTATTTATAATTATAATAGAAAGTCACTGGTGGTTGCTTTATGAAAGATTTATGGCATATAAGCAATTTAAATCACTCTTGATATTTGGCACTCAGATTTTTTCTGTTTGAAAATATTGCAGAGTTTCCTTCAAAATGCTTTGTGAATTATGTAATTCACACATGATCAAACGGTAACTTCATCAAACTAAAGCCGAACCATCTGTGAGGTATTCAGTTCGTTTTGCAATTCGTTTTCAAACAAATTTCAGGCAATTTAAGTGATAGTAGTGCTAATTCTATAGGGTATTAATACCCTATAGAATTTTAGGTGTAAAAATGCTAAATTACTTAAAATGTCGATGTTTCCCAAGTTATTTTTTATGTCAATGTGGTAGTTTATGGCACATACAGGAAACTATACCAAAATTACATGAATATTTGACAATTTTATTTTTTATTTTCAATACACCAAAACGTGAGGCAGTCCCTTTAAAGGAACTAAGTACGCATGTTCCGTATTTTTTTCCGGAAACCAAATGGCGTTTATACCTAACTGTGCAAAATGGGTGCGCAGACTTGTACATGATGGTGTGAGCGCTTCTTCACTCGGATGCAAAAAAAAGTGTTCAATAGACACGATGAAGATTTTAAAACGTCAATAAAAGTCACACCAAAGAACATCAATGTAACATTAAAAGTGAATGTATGTTAAATTGGTGACTTTGTTACACGATAATATCTCGTTAGCGTGATCAGATAAAATCAGCAAGATGCGAGAGTTTGCGAGATTTGCTAATTGAGATTTTATGTACAACACATTTCCATCCATCAAGAAATTTTAGCGTTGAATGTCGTATTTCTTTTTATGACAATGTGTGAACATATGTTCACTAGCTGCAAGAAAGTGTCCCTCAACAGAATGAACACGTGCACGGAAAACCGAGAGTGACATTTCAATTTCAAAATTCCACGATTTTCACGTGTTTGCACTAACACACGAATTCAATTAAAAACGTCACAAATTTGCGATTTTATTTCAATTATTCACGATTTCACTGCAATATTTCACCCGAACCCAACCCCTGGTATTTTGGCAAAAAATGTGGCTATCTTATACATTACTGTAAGATATCACGTGGCAGTTGGAGCATTTCGTACACGTTCCAGTTCGTGTACTCCGTAATGGCAACGACGTTGAAACGACATACAATATGTACATGTTTAGGAAACTCAAGTACTCAAGTAAAAAACTTTGATTTGACTGGGAATGGTGGTATGTCTTGACAAATCTGTATTAGAATCATGAAAATGAGTTTAAATGCTTTGTACACATGTATGTGTTGTAGTGAAACTGATTTTGACATTCTGGCTTAAATATGAAAGTGAAAGTAGGGTGGGGCTATCGGACTTGGAATCAATCCGCGCGTCCGAGAAAATATGTTCACGGCGTATGACGAACCAAATTTTTCTTATGATACGCAACCCCCTTTTTACATTTCTTGAAGTTGTAAGCTATGTCTAATGGTTCGTGGATTTTGAGAGGTCCCCATGGAAAAAACGTCTTGTCATTTTTGGGGTCGGCAATTAGTCACTTTACTTTGAGTTAAAGGAATAGAGTCTAATCTTTAGTGAGATAGTGCGATTTTCGTTAAAAAGCGTTTTTGTCTTCAAATTAAAGTTGTTGAATAAAATAAGCATTGTATTATGATGCACTACATGTACTTTTGAAGTTCAACCCAAAATAAATATTGATAAAGTGAATTTATTGAAGCATGGCAGCATTTTTATTGCAAATCTTACTCGTTCACAAACAAAGTCAACATGGCATTAAGAGTCAAAATTTGTTGTCGGGGACATAGCCAATGGTATAAGGAACAAACTCTTACAAAGAAATAATTAGAAAACAAATTCATGAACTTCTTTCATGCAAAAAATCCATGATCATGAATGACCGTGCAAACCGAAAGTAGAAAAATGGACATGTTTTCGAATATCTTTGTAAGTATACATTTTCAGTCAGTAAGAGTTTGTTCCCTAGAGTTATATTGTAAGAATGATACACATTTTAGCAAGTACCCTTGGGCAGTTTTTGTTTTTGCGAACGAGCAAGATTTACAATGAAAATGCTGTCATTGGCACCGCGATGGATCGCGGTGTCTGTATTGTAGGACTTTGTTATAATGAGCTTGAAGACAATTCTCCCGTGGTGAGCCTCAACTGGTATGAAGTTTATGGACAATTCCCCGTGTTGAGCCTCAACTGGTATGAAGTTTATGGACAATTCCCCGTGTTGAGCCTCAATTTGTATGAAGTTCATAAACAATATCCCGTTTGGAGCCTCCATTTGTATGACAGCGAAATGTTTTGGCCATTTGTTTACCTTTTAAATCAGAAAATAGTTCGTCGTTTATTTTCTTAATGCAGATTATTTAGGTAAATCAAACTCATGATAAATACATGTTTTGACAAAAAATCATTTAATAAACATTTCTGTTAAAAAACAATTATGTTATTAATGCTAATGAACTTCTACGCATTAGTGTTTACTAGCGTATTAATTTTTCTTTTATGTTGTTTACATCATACGCGATGTCGTCATTTAATGAAACGATTTATTTCATTGGCTGGTTTTACCATGTGACCATGAACTGCGTTCGCTGATTTTTGGACGCCATATTGATTACAACGCAGTTTCAGAACCATTTCGACGCAATATATACAGGAGTGCCTTATCAGCGTCGAAACCATAAGTGCCCAAAATCACACGTACCCCATCGAATACCTGGTAATATTGGCCTTTTAAATTGGTAAAATGGTTGAATAAATCGGCACGCGCCGTCTCGATAACCTAATGTAAACAATCACTGTTAGTAGGATGTACGGGTTGCGCGTGAATTGCCTAAAGACCGTTATCCGTACTGTCCGGAACACGGGTTTGAAAACAAACTTTCCCACGGTATATTGACCAACATAATTATGGTAGATTATGTACACTGAAGAAATATATTGGGTTTTAATTTAGTAATGTTATAGTTAGTTACTTATTTCGTTTTTGTTATTTTTGATATACATGTAGATCTATACGGTCTTTAAACATCATGCTTATTGTAAATGTTGGAATATATTATGATACATGAACTATACGTTTTGTGTGTTTTAATTTCCATTTATCATTAAAATGTACGTTAAAACAAGGTGATATTTGTATTTGTAATTGCAAATTTTATCAGTGATTGCAAAGACTATCAGGTCGATGTCAAATTATGGATATGATCGTGTAGTGATTTATGTTTTAGGTACATCTTTGTATTTTATGACTATTATTGGTGTCAATCGCGAGATTAAGGTTCATTCTTCGTGCACATGCTATATATTTCATAGTGGTTTGACGTTTTCATATATTTTTTAAGAGCAAAAAGTGCGCAAAATATCTGTGCGCAAACTCCGGCCGTGTTTTGGTCTACTTGGTGTCCGTCTGTAGTGGCTGGACGGCAGAATTTAAAAGCAACCAATTTGCAGACAGCTTATCTGTCTATTTCAGAATGGTAAGAGTTTTTTTTAGGAAATGTGCATCAAAGAAGCCCGATTTTTTCTCCATTTAGTGGTAATCAGTGCAGTGCTATGGCCCTTATAGCATTGTTAGCTTTCTTTCAATGTTCGCGCGATATTAACCATGTTTTTTACCTAAAGATGTTGATGGAATATTGCACGAAGGAAATCGACTTTATGGACAAGTCAGTCAAAATCTTGGACAGATTCGTTATCTGAGTCATTCAGATTTAAGTTCCTTTATATTCAAAATGAAAATATATTTGTTATTATTCACTATAGCCAATATATTTTGAAAAATGCCACACCTGCTGTTTATTATGAAGATCAATTATATATGTCTTTACAGTTTTACATAATTTCTTTTACGGTGCCCTTTGATGCTTTGCATCAATGGTTATCTTTTTCTTCAATAGGTTCACTTTATTAAGGGTATATGTAACTACATATGCACTTGCATCATAATGCTATGTTACTGTGCCCATCAAATATCAATTTGAAGAATAAAATGCATTTGAAAAAAAGCATGCACCCACCCACTAGAGATCATACTCCATGTCCTTAAAATACATTTATTTGGTGGTTTTGAACCTTTAAAACAAACTAACACTGCGGATCTAGAACTATTTTACTCGTATTCTAAGAAAGAAACTCAATTTTCTAAATCAATACAAAAGTAGCAACATAATAATAAATACAATACATCGGCCGGAAGCCTTTCCCCCTTAATTGGTACTTAATTGGCTAGTAAGTGGCTATTTATTTGGTTTGAAGAGCTTTGAGGAACGATTTCTTTAATAACTTTCGCAAGTATAGCCGTAATTAGGTGCCACGCACATTATACTTCATGCGAATTAATTCTTCCGATATGGTTTTAAATCAGAATATCTAATATGCGTCAGATAGAATACTCATCTAGTATTATAAGACAAGATTATGGCTTATGTACTTCATTTATATAATTAAAGCATGTTACTGGTGTATAATCCACGGATATGAAAAGAATCAGATAATGTCGCACAGTGCAAGGAACGTAACTTCGTCAGCTGGTTCCAGGTTCAAACACCCACATACAAACACGTACAGGTACCAGAGATACGTCTACTGGTTCCATGTTCAAACACCCACATACAAACACGTACAGGTACCAGAGGTACGTCTACTGGTTCCAGGTTCAAACACCCACGTACAAACACGTACAGGTACCAGAGATACGTCAGCTGGTTCCAGGTTCAAACAGCCACATACAAACACGTACATATACCAGAGATACGTCAGCTGGTTCAAGGTTCAAACACCCACATACAAACACGTACATATACCAGAGATACGTCAGCTGGTTCCAGGTTCAAAAACCCACATACAAACACGTACATATACCAGAGATACGTCTACTGGTTCCAGGTTCAAACACCCACATACAAACACGTACAGGTACCAGAGATACGTCAGCTGGTTCCAAGTTGAAACACCCACATACAAACATGTACATGTACCAGAGATACGTCTACTGGTTCCAGGTTCAAACAGCCACATACAAACACGTACATATACCAGAGATACGTCTACTGGTTCCAGGTTCAAACACCCACGTACAAACACGTACATATACCAGAGATACGTCAGCTGGTTCCAGGTTCAAACACCCACATACAAACATGTACATGTACCAGAGATACGTCAGCTGGTTCCAGGTTCAAACAGCCACATACAAACACGTACAGTTACCAGAGATACGTCTACTGGTTCCAGGTTCAAACACCCACGTACAAACACGTACAGTTACCAGAGATACGTCAGCTGGTTCCAGGTTCAAACACCCACGTACAAACACGTACAGGTACCAGAGATACGTCAACTGGTTCCAGGTTCAAACAGCCACATACAAACACCATATTACAAATACTGGTGTAGTGCAGATTTATAGGAACATTGACATATTTTTATTTTGAAAAAAGAGGACCAAAAGTAGCCATTGGTGAGCGATGAACATCTATATCGACGATCGCATACACCGAAAGTAGCCATTGGTGAGCGTTGAACATCTTTACCAATGATCGCATACATAAAGTGTCTAATATTTAATGGGGTATAAAACCGGAAATGACGTTTGCCGTTCACACCAGAACGCGGCCACAAATCACGGAAAGCAGAATACATCTTCCGCCACCATTTTAATCTACATATCGGTTAATATGCAAATGTTGAATGCTCATTCTCGAATGTTGAGAGTGATGCTTCAAATGTGTTTAGAATGATTGGATTACCAAGTTATAATTGTTTTTGAATTGAACATTCCTTTTGTGATGAGCCGAAATATGTATAGTCCAAATTTCACTAAAAATGATGAAAGTACAAAAACGATACTTACTAAAACAGATATAAGTAACTGTAAAGAGTAAGTATTGTTTTTCACTGTACCGAGTATTGCCATCTATCTCGTTTGTGTACGGAGTATATCGGGTTTTAGACAACATTATGACTACATTACTCATTTACTCGCAATATCCAGTGTACACGTAAACCACTGAGACATTAACCTATAATAAATCTACATTTAAACACACCCTAAAATGATTACATGACAGTATTAGGATTGTTTCATTAAATTAATAACTGTTAATCCCCGAGTAGGCCAAAGGTTTTTTTTATAATTTGGTTTACATGGTTTAATTTGGTTTTTGGGGGAAGAGAATTGTTGTTTCAAAATAAAGACCCAAAGGGTCCTTAGGTACATCAGCTTTCAGTGTGTGTGTGACTTTAATAGGACCCTTTGAATCCTATCGATATAACTTCGTTCCTTCAAATATTTCCTAAAAATTGACCAATATGTTTGCGTTGTTGTATTTTTGATTGTGTATAGTTTATGTGTACAATGGCAGTTACCTATGATTATATAGAAATAAACGTGGTTACCCAAATGGGTCCTCAAACGAAAAAAAATATTGACCAATAACATGGCTACATTTAGGACACAACCTAAATAATGACCAATTATATGGCTACATTTTTGACACACCCTAAAAAGTGACCAATTATATGGCTGCATTTTGGAAACACCAAACGAATTGACAAATTATATGGCTACATTTGGACACACCATAAATATAGACTAATTATATGGCCTACATTTTGGACACACCCTTAAACGTGACCAATTATATTGCTGCATTTTGGACACACCCAACGAATTGACCAATTATAGGCTACATTTTGGACACACCCTTAATATTGACCAATTATATGGCTACATTTTGGACACACCCTAAATATTAACGAACTATATGGCTACATTTTGGACACACCCTAAAAAGTGACCAGTTATATGGTTGCATTTTAGACACACCTAACAAATTGACCAATAATATGGCTGCATTTTAGACACACCCTAAAAATAGACCAATTAGATGGCTGCAGTTTGGACACACCCAACAAATTGACTGCATTTTTGACACGCGCTAAAAGTATATACATCACAGTTGTAGACAAAATAAATCTTTGGCCTTAATTGTCCCGATCAGGTGCCTTTTGTTGAGGTACAGATAAACGTCACTAACTTAATACTTTATATGTTATTATGTACATGTACGTAGTACGTAATGCGGAAATCGTCATAGCAACCAGGGCGGGTTTACATGGAGCGCGAGTTCGGTCTAGGTAGATTCGGATTCCACCCGAACGCATTTGGTTTCTACACTGTTTGTGCCTTCACCACTGCAGAGTCGAACTCCACTAACACCAACTCCTGACAGGGTTTACTAATTTCCTTTTCTGTGCAGTACGGAAAATGAGCGGGGCAAAAGCTGTTTTAGATATTACCAGGGCCAAGCTTTTGATTGGTTGATAAATATAGAGACCTGAATCGGTATTCCTGTAATAGCATACCCTACCATAGAGCATCCATGTGAACTCGTCCGAGATTACTGTTGTTTTGATCTCATTATTAGTTTGATGCGTATACATTGTGTAGTGTGTTGACATGTCAATGAACAATCAATGTATTTGTATGTGGGTTGTAATCTGTAAAACATTATTAATCATCCGGAGCAATCTTCTAGACGCGGCTTGTCTTGAATTTAGCGCTTACAGTGGTCACTATAGTTCAACTAGAGAGCGCGAACACAGTGATTAAACTATACAACTTTTATGCGGTAATATTTGGCCACATCATTTGTTTTAAATTGTCAATGTTAACTAACCATTTTAGTAACGCGTTCTGAATATGAGTCTTTAAACTCTTTTACTAGCCATGGGCTACTGGATATTATTCGTATATAATTCTCATTAAAATGTCTACGTTAAAGCAGGATGCGTGAGATAGCATCTTAACTGATTGTTATCCGATACATTAAAGTCAACCTCATGTTGTCATAATTTCAATATTGGTAAACCCTTTGTTTTTGAAGTAATTATGCAATAATGTTGTAGCCACGTTTTAATTGGCTTACAAATTATATAACATGACATTTGATTGGCTAAGAACGTTTTAGTATTTTGTAACGTGTAATTTGATTGGTCAAAAGCTTTTAACATTTATTTTCTATGATTTGAAAATAATGTATATTAAGTAAGATTTGATTTAGACTGAATATATACAAACAAAGTGATGATGTAGGACTAAGACAGTTATGATGTAGGTTTTAAAAAGTTAGGAAAAGTGGAGTTCCACTACGCTTCATTAAAATACAACGTACTTACTAACTCTGTGTGTTAAAACATATTTGTTATTGTTAAACTATTTGGAGAAACTACAAAATAAAAATAGTAAAACTGACGGTGGATTTGTCATCACTTATTTAGTTGAGACTTTGTTATCAGATTTGAAATTATACTGGAAAATGCATTGGACTTACGACGTTAGCAGAGCCAAACTGACAGCTCACACACAACGCTGTTACATACGAGCTAATTCCCAAAACAACCGACATAACACTGTTGGTCTAACAACAAGCTGGATTCCACGTACTACAACAACCTCAAGAGTTAACGCAGAGTTCTGAGATTAGAGTTCAGAATCGGAACTCATCATCAACACAAGGAAAAATGAGCTCAATTCCCACACAGTATAACAACGCCTACATTACGGCATTACACTGGCGGAGAAGAGAGGCTAAAATTTGCGGTACCTCACAACATCACAGCCAAGCGAGCGAATTTCTACCAGCGAATGATCACAGCCAAGCGAATTTTTACCAGCGAGTTACTACTGCCAAGTGAATTTTAATCAGCGAATAATTACAGCCAAACGAATTTCTACACGTGAGTTATTTCAACCAGGGATAAATTCAGCAACGTGAATCAGTGCATATTTGTGAAATTAAATAATCATGTTAAATTATATCAGTGTGAGAATACATATTCTCGAAAATTAGGTGTGTTCGAAATCTACTAGAATGAACAATCGGCGATATTCGGTGAGTTTCCAGCATCAACCGATTATGGATTCCATATGGATTACCCATGGACTCATGTTATGTTCGCCACACGGTCGGTGAGAACATGCGATCTACAGAAACAAAAGACATTAAACTTTGGATGTGTAATAATCGGTGGACCTTCTGTGTCGATGAATCTGTACTTTTTATGTAAATTTTGGTACTTTTGTTATATTCACGTCACAGTTGAAAACTGTATTTATTATCATTGACAATGTTTTTAGTCTAACTTTATTATGCATTTGTATTAAAATGCGCGTAATTGTTTCCATACGTAAATTTTTCTAAACCTGTGGTACGTAATAAAGATATCATTAATTTATTTTTTACACGATCAGATGATAATTTTGGAATATTAAGTAAATAGTCATCTTAGACATTTTGCAGTTTAGCTAATATTTATGCGAAAATGGAGAAAAATATGTCAACTTGAATTTAAATGTTTAGGCATAATCGGCAACAAATGGTATTAAAATGTATGAGAGACATTTAATTAAATATACAATGAGTTACATTATTTCTAAGGGGTTATGAGTCAGCAATATTAAAAATAATTTATTAACTGTTTTAGGCGGTAATAATTATTTTGTTACTGGTAAAAATGGGTTAAAGCAGCAATGTTCTTGGTTGTTAAGAGCTCACAAATACTTCTAAGTTTGAATACATGTTACGTCCTTTCCAATATCGAGGACTTCATGTATAAATAACACTTTGGACCGCAGAATTAATATCATATGATAAATTAAGGAAATTCAGGCTCACTAAGCTCTATTACAGTCAATCTATTTATTGTGCTACAGTAGCACTTAATATTGGTCATTGGTTATCCCAATACCATTACAGGTGTATATTTTTTGTGAGAAAGGTGTGAGTGTGTTATCTAGTCTATCTATTAGTGTGAGTAAGGTATTTTTTAACACCTAGTACTGGTATATGTAGGATGCAGTAGTCTGCAGATGTTGCTTCTATGGTAGATAACAGTCAAATTCTTATATTTTAGTTGACTGGAGTAGACTGGTGGTGTTTCTGCTTTCCATCGTTCTGTGTCTCCATACGGTATTTTGGAATCAACCTTAAGTGGGCTGCAGTTTAAGAACTTTATAGCTGTCTTTAATTCACGGGATATATCCACGGGATATAATGCACTCGGCTTTGGAAAGCGCGGGTAGCATAGGCATAAATAAATTAAGTGTGCATTTACCAGAAAATAGGGAAATGTAATTATATAGAATTACATAATATTGCTGAACTCAAAACCCTAGGGATGTGAACTGCATGTATAAAGAATGGAGTGTTGTCCGATATTAATCAGTTTATAAAAACAACAGGAGACAAGTAAACTAAATAATTGTCTGTCTTATTTACATGATTCTTGAAAAGATTTTACATTGCCACTTTGAATATGTTGGTAGCATTACTAACTGAAAACCTCCGAATGTTAGGACATGGTTCCAATGAACTGTTGAAATTTGGAAAACTTCAACACTTTCCGGTTTCAGCCTTGCTGAACACTATGTTTGTTAACTCTAACATTTGTGGAATAGGCACAATATATTCAATGGCTAATAGATAATGTGACCGTGTACATGGCTTTATTTGTAACTGCATATTTTTTGTATATTTAAGTACTGTTGATAAAATTGGATGACCACTTCATAGGAATGAAGTTAAATACGGGAGGGGAAACTTTTATGCGGTAATATTTGGCCACATCATTTGTTTTAAATTGTCAATGTTAACTAACCATTTTAGTAACGCGTTCTGAATATGAGTCTTTAAACTCTTTTACTAGCCATGGGCTACTGGATATTATTCGTATATAATTCTCATTAAAATGTCTACGTTAAAGCAGGATGCGTGAGATAGCATCTTAACTGATTGTTATCCGATACATTAAAGTCAACCTCATGTTGTCATAATTTCAATATTGGTAAACCCTTTGTTTTTGAAGTAATTATGCAATAATGTTGTAGCCACGTTTTAATTGGCTTACAAATTATATAACATGACATTTGATTGGCTAAGAACGTTTTAGTATTTTGTAACGTGTAATTTGATTGGTCAAAAGCTTTTAACATTTATTTTCTATGATTTGAAAATAATGTATATTAAGTAAGATTTGATTTAGACTGAATATATACAAACAAAGTGATGATGTAGGACTAAGACAGTTATGATGTAGGTTTTAAAAAGTTAGGAAAAGTGGAGTTCCACTACGCTTCATTAAAATACAACGTACTTACTAACTCTGTGTGTTAAAACATATTTGTTATTGTTAAACTATTTGGAGAAACTACAAAATAAAAATAGTAAAACTGACGGTGGATTTGTCATCACTTATTTAGTTGAGACTTTGTTATCAGATTTGAAATTATACTGGAAAATGCATTGGACTTACGACGTTAGCAGAGCCAAACTGACAGCTCACACACAACGCTGTTACATACGAGCTAATTCCCAAAACAACCGACATAACACTGTTGGTCTAACAACAAGCTGGATTCCACGTACTACAACAACCTCAAGAGTTAACGCAGAGTTCTGAGATTAGAGTTCAGAATCGGAACTCATCATCAACACAAGGAAAAATGAGCTCAATTCCCACACAGTATAACGCCTCAACGCCTAAACACGGCATTACACAATGTCTGCAGTTCATCGGTAGGCGTTTATGTGAAAATTAGGCGTGATTTTCCCGACAGTTCATACACCGATGAACTGCAGAAAATGTCTATTCAAGTCTTATAATTACAATAAAAATTAAACAGTGTTGTTAATTTTCATAGGGACGCAACTGTTCCATTCGTGTTATGTTTAGTCGTGGCGTAGGAATGCGTTGTCCCCGGAGATGATCGAAGCGAAATAAAGTAACAAAACCAATCAGCGCGGGGGCACCAACACTCCCGAGGGACTCTGTAGATGTCAGAACACGAAAAACATGCGTTATAACGCTATTTTAGGATATAACTTACATTATAACTTCCGTAAATGCGTTTGTATTTCAAACTAATTACATTTTGGTGGGAATTTTAAAGCGACGTTACGTACGTTACGTCGCGAAAAACAAACGTTACGTCATACGAGTTTTTGTTATGAGCGTCGACTTTCGGGATCGGCAAACACCACGAAAACATGGATAATGCGGGTTTGTTTAAATTTTATCATTTAAATCTTATTGAAAATTATTTAGTTGTTACAAATAAAATTGGAATTACAGTTCATATGACGCTGAAGTACATTAACATGTCCCAGGTGATGAACGAAGCTAAATTTAGGATGAATCAAAAAGAAGTCCGTCGATTGATTTGTATACGGAGCTGCTTCATCGGGATATGAACGACAGGTCACATGGCCGTTTTATCCAATCAGAATGCAGCATTTATGTGAAAATACACAAAGTTGTAATTATTCTTTATTAATGTCTCATCAATGTACATTATAGCATATTCTAACATAGCACGTGAGATTTGCCTTCTTTGTGTATATTGAGCTTACCATATTTTATTACCGCGATAAAATATAGCTGATTGATGACGTCGCGTTTGACGTCATATATTATGACAAATGACGTAACGGTGACTGTAACGTTCCTAGGAAAGAAAGTAGTTTGACGTCAACCTGTCGTGTCGTGCTATAAATGGCAGAGCATATGCGATGTTGGAATCAAAATAATCAATAGGAAGCTGTGCTTTGTTGTTTTATAAAATATAGGCACTCGCTTGAATGCGTACATTAAATCACTCGTGGTACGCACTCGTGATTTAATTTCTACGCATCCAAACACGTGCCTATATTTTATTACGCATCAAAGCACAGCTACTATTCATTATTTCTTAAAAAACGGCGATTTTGCCCATACGTTAACGGGACGAAAACCATGCATAAACATAAAGATTCACGCGCTGTTAACGTCCAGTTTTACGTATGCTTACTTCAGGGCCGCCCCGGCGACTATAAATGTTATACAGCATCAAATGAACAGTACTTAATTCCCATTTTATTTCTAATTACTAATTAGTTTCTATAATAGTTAAATTACAAATGTAAACAAACCCGCAGTATCCATGTTTTCTTTGTATTTGCCGATCCCGGAAGTCGACGTGCATAACAATAACTGGTATGACGTTACGTTTGTTTTCGTGACATCGCCACAAAATCTCCCGCCAAAATACCATTATTTTGAAATACAAACGCATACAGAATTATAAGAGACAGTATCATATATCACATTTATCTCATGTTTGACGTCGCGTCAGCGTAATAAAGCCATTATTTATTTTTGATAATACTATAGGATTTAACGACCATTTGTTGACGTTCACTGATGTATAATTCCAAAGTCAGCAAATCCCTGCATTCTGATTGGCTAAGACGTGCCGTCAGTGAATCTCCGTTTTCACCATTCGGGTCTCTCGGTCATTACTGCCGTAAACGTTCTAGACCAATGTGTGTGGAATAAGTCAAACTGCAAAGGCCCACCACAGCTGTACAAGCTCTTGTAGCTTAATTTTGACATAGAACATTACCTACGTGTACGTGTATGTTCATCCCCTGATTTTGTGTTTACGTAAGAACCGGAGCATCTAAACACATTTTGTTTAGCTAACGTAATTAACTAAACGTCACGTTATGATGGCGTCACGTACACGACGTCATTAAATCAAGCTCTTTTTTAAAAAAGCGCGGGTGTAAATTCAATGTTTTCATTGATATTTATGTGATTAAGCGTCAGTTTGGAATTATAAGGATTAAACGACCATTTGTTCACGTTCACTGATGTGTCGGCAGGGGACTTACAACTACGTTAAATGACCTCAGGGGACAAAACACTACATCCATAACTCCACAGCTGTACACCAACTCGTGAACGAACCAGGTAGGATGCGAATCGCGGGGAAGAAATAGTAAGAGGCCAACCAGCAAATACGAATAAATAACTCCTAGCTCCATTTAACTTTTGGCCCCGGTCAAAAAAATAAATACTGAGAAATTACATACATGTATTATTGATTATTTAAAAATGAAAAACTCCACTGTAAACGGAATTGGCGTTTAAATCCAGATACAAACCCATATTATAATAATTAAACAAAATACGAAACTATCGGAAGTAGCACCGCCCAACAGAAACCGGGGGACACGTGAGAACAAATAGGCACAGAAAATATACAACTCCACTCGAACAGGCGCGGAACATACACAACATAAAAAACTAGCACAGGAACATGTAATACAAAACCGGGCATCCAATCCCGAAAGTCTGCTGCTTAAGTCAGTCAAACTAAAACGGAACAAGAGCCACTTGGTAAGAAAATTAACAACCGGACAAAACACACACCACAAGGACAATCCACAACAGACACTGAGTATATGCCAATTTTGAAAGATACGAAGCAGCCTTGTGCTGGACAACGAATTTGCAGAATGGCACATACAAAATTAATAAAGTTTAACAAAAAGGCACAGTGGCCAATTATTTTTGTATTTTTTCTAATTATACTATAAAGTGGACAGTACATACAACTCGTTTAATAAATTCAATATGAAAAGACACTCATGTAATATCCTCTATATCTTACATATTATCACAGTTTAACTTAATCATATACAGTGTGGCCATACCACGTGGTATGTGACGTAATTGTTGGCTAAGACTGGCAGCCAGATAGCGTCGACTCGGAGCTAAAAAAACCTGTAAGTATCTTATTTTCCATTTTGACGAAATATAGCCGATGCTAAGGGGAAAAGGATACTAAGTCGGGGAACTCTGCGACAGATGCAGGGAGGCTGTTCCATGGAGCAATGGTTCTGGGAAAGAAGGAGTTCTTGTAGTATGTTGTTGATGTTGAGATGAGTCTGTATATAAGAGAGTGGGGTGATTGTGTGGTGAGTCTAGCAGGTGTCAGGTACTTCTCTGCAGGGATGTCAACGTAACCATGAACAATCCTGAAGAGCATGGTTAGCTGTGCCTTTGTTCTTCTGGTGTTTAGAGTTTCCCATCCCAGTTGGTCTAGCATTGAAGTCACACTGCTGGTGTTATGGTGTCGGTTTGTAGTGTACCTTGCAGCGATTCTCTGAACCAAAAATTATAAAGTTTCACCGTGCTTACGGACTAATACCAAATTAATAGAAGTGTTTTATGATACGATTACACTATGAAAACATAAATCTTGACTCGACATGCACTATTTATTCGAATATTAACATAATAGACAAATCGGTATTATGTTACTTCCTGGTACGAACAGACTTAGTGCGAATCTGGAATTAAACCACGGTGGTCTCCCCTACCGAACAAGAAATGAGTAAAAAATGACAAGTTGAAAAATTAAAACAGTCAACTACGGCAACTATTTTATATCATTTATTGCAAAAAGAACAGTTAAAGAAAAACATTGAGAACATACCTTTTTTATTTATTTACATAAATAATTTCTATTTTGAAATCGGGGACATACTCGAATAGTGCCGCTTGTTTCCCTGTGCCCAGTAATTTGTCCCACGCGCGTAAAAATAACGTTAAAAATAATTCATGAAATTTCGACCACAATTTTAAAACATTTATCTCTTAAATAACCGCATTAGAAAAAATTGTCAATATACCTTTTTATTTTTATTTACATAAACAATTTTGATTTGAAATTGGAGACATACTTGAAAAATGCCGATAGTTTGTCAGTGTCCAGTGATTTGTCACATGCGCGTAAAATAACGTTAAAAATTATACATGAAATTTCGGCGATCATTTTATACCACTAATCGCAAAGGCAACCGCGAAAGAAAAAACATGCCAGAATACTTTTCGATGTGTTTATACTGAACCATAACTGAGTTACTAAACTATAACTGAGTACATTGTGCGACGTTATTTCTCGCAAGTCGGGCATATCAGTGGAGAAAGCAAAAATGACGATATAAGTCGAGTACGTCTCCTATCTAAAAGTTAAAATTTCATTTATCAACTAACATTATCGATTGTCCAAACCAAATCTTTACAGTAGCAATGTGTTAGTTTAACTTAACAGTAAAAATAGATGCATATAATTGCCAATTTTATGTCTAAAAATGATTGGTAACACAAAAAACGCAAAGTCAACAAACAACGTCATTTTACGCAGCGTTTAGTAGTTACAGTTTTGTGCGTTACGAGGAATTTGACGAAAATCACTGTTCGTTACACCACCCTCCTCTCCGGGAACATGCGTCCCGTACGTTACACCACCCTCCTCTCCGGGAACATGCGTCCCGCACGTTGCACCACCCTCCTCTCCGGCAACATGCGTCCCGCACGTTACACCACCCTCCTCTCCGGCAACATGCGTCCCGCACGTTACACCACCCTCCTCTCCGGCAACATGCGTCCCGCACGTTACACCACCCTCCTCTCCGGCAACATGCGTCCCGCACGTTACACCATCCTCCTCTCCGGGAACATGCGTCCCGCACGTTACACCACCCTCCTCTCCGGGCACATGCGTCCCGCACGTTACACCACCCTCCTCTCCGGCAACATGCGTCCCGCACGTTACACCACCCTCCTCTCCGGGCACATGCGTCCCGCACGTTACACCACCCTCCTCTCCGGGCACATGCGTCCCGCACGTTACACCACCCTCCTCTCCGGGAACAGGCGTCCCGCACGTTACACCACCCTCCTCTCCGGGAACATGCGTCCCGCATATCTTAAAAGTGTTTCCTTAAAATCACTACTAGAAGATATAGATCGCCACTACATTTTTATTTTGTTTTTCTAGATTCGATTTTTTTAAACTTGTAAAATCTTTTATACAGTACATCAATATAAAACATATACCACATCAAGATAATAACAGCAGTTAGCTGTTGTTCAACAAAGAGTACAGAGTCCAAATCCTGAATATAAAACTCTATCATTTACATGAAACTACTTATATACACTGACTAGTGACTACAATATTAAACTCATAATTATCACCAAACCACTGCCATACGTGCAACACGTAAGACATTTAAATGTTATCAGTAATCAATTATGTACATTATTCGAGCTAACTTCCGTCCCTCCAGCGTCAAAGTATTAGTACTTAATTGTGACCAACCAGCTAAATTATCTAACGTTAAGAAATTCAATCTTATTCAACTAGCAGGAAAGCCATAGCCTTAATTGCTCAACTTACAGATAGATGTAATTATTTCTCCTAACTAGCATAATCGCTCTAGCCCACACTCATCGACACTACTATTACTGACCCCGTAAACACAGCCACGTAACAAGCTAAACTCACATAGCAAAGCTATACCCCCATATCAAGCCCTAATGTTTACAACAAGTCCAACTTGCATATGGTAACCGATGTTATCCATGTTATCGCTAGCTGACCGTGCATAGCAAGTCTATCTATATAATTATACCGACAGATGTCAACACACCTCACACGGTCCATAGCAGGTCCTAAATGCTACCACTATCCCATGGAGTTCAGAAACAAGAAATATCTTTAAAAAAGATATACAGCGTTGAGTTTAAATGACACATTGCGATTGTTACATGTATATTTTTTCAATACATCTGCGAAAGATGTCAAGTGGTTTTAGACTCGATGATGTAAATCAGCCACTCACAAATATATCGAAGCAGACAAACTTTGTGAAAAACATCCATCCATCGTGACAGAGCAATGTCCAGCACAAATATGATATGTTTCCTGGGAAACGGGAAATTTTCGGATGCATAATGCATAAAAATAAAATGACGGTTCCCTAGCCAATGCACGTACCGTTTGCTAGCCAACCGGTGCCGAACGAATAATTTTGCTGTCTTGTCGTCCGGTGCCGGTTCCCTAGCCACTGCCTTCTTTCTACGCAATTCCAACCGTACAACCGATATGAATAAGTTATGACGACGCAAACGAAATAGTTCTCAAATGACCGGCAAGTATCATATTATATGCGTACTGTTTTGTAAAAATGTACACTACATGCTATTGTTATTCGTGTCCTGATTTTGTATTTAGAGAAAGAAGCAAGATAAATAATGTAATAGTAAAACGTTATAAAACAATCCATGTTTACGTATTACTCCGCATTGTTGTGCTCTGCTAATGTAAACCAAAACCCCGTTTATGTCAACATATGTAAGCGGTAGCCGATAACAACCGAAGGTGTTCGCATGGCTGTTTTCGATGAGTCACCGAGGTCATGGTAAGGCATGCGCATTAACAGAGAGACATAGCTTGGAAAAAGCTAGCGGACATTTGTCACCCTATAGACCACTATACTTTTCAACACACTACGAATACAAAAACATACAAATCAGCATCTAACTTTTTGTGTTAACTTTACTATATTTTCACCAATCACAATTTAAAATCTATACCGTGCGGAGATAATTACAAACATTTCATTGGTTTTTAAAGTGGGTCAATATCCAAGCTAGACAGCTAACGCTGAAAAAGTCAGTAAATTACGACGATGCTAAACGCTCTCGACAGCCGGACACTAAGAATGCCGATACATGCATAACCAGTCGGCACATGCTAGCTTCCAGACAATAAAAGTATTAGTACAAGGAAAGTTCGTTCGCCAGAAAACTAAAAGAGATGAACAAAAAGTTATCGTAGCTAACTCTGTTATACCTCAAACTACGTGACCTGCTATATAAGAAAATGTTTCTATACAATGGATACGCCGGATCTCTGAAATAACTTCATATCACGGGTTCCGTATCCTACTATATAATCACTATCAATTTGTACAACAGATACGCTTGGCCTCGGAAACATATTCCTACCACAGACATCACATTCCGTTGTAAGCCAACCAAGTTTGTATAGCAGACACGTCATAACTCTGATCACTGCATAACAATATACACAGTATTCGACATGAAACCAAGATGTTCTTCCATTGACCTTTTATACCAAAGCTACGCTTACAGAGTCTTTAGAGATGGAGAGAGGGGTGAAGAGACCTTCAGGGAGGATGGGACGGGGAGGGGTGGAAATACTTTCAGGGAGGAAACGCACTTAGTCAAGACTGTAGAAGAATCAATTACACACGTATGCACAAGCTATGCAAAATCATGTACACAACAGAAATAGACGAACACTTTTTGAAAATGGCCTAACGGTTTCAGCCACCTCTTTTCAAAATCAGGTTTCTTGTCGATGCTTGTGATGGGTCAGCTTAATAAAAGCAAACTTAATGTGTCCAACGTTGGGCGCCAAATTTTGTAACGTGCCGGGCGGACAGACACCAAAAAAACCCGCCAGTGAAAAGCTAGCTCACCACTAAGGGTGATTTGTTGGCCTTATATATGCCATTCTACTCTAATGACAACCTACAAGGTTTTCTTTGTGCATAATTATCCAATTACCTCCCTTTATGCACCCAACAACCGTTACACATTTTGTGGCGAAAAAGCAAAAATACGACATGGCATAAATCAGCCACCATAATATTGTATTTTGACGTCTGGGGAAACCAGACATGCGCATATATTCGACCTCAATAAGTAACTAAATTTTAGCTAACGCCAAAACCCAGATGGGACTAGTTAAGTTTTAGATATTTGTTAGGAGAGATAATTCAGTAGTTTCGCTCATTTTCTTAAGGTAATCCATCCATCATTGGCAATATTTAGATTCCCAATGAAAGTACCTTTTTCATAAAGGGTATCCCATGGCAAGTCTAAATATATATATATATTTTAAATATTTACCACGCCGTTTTGGAGAAATTCCATTTTAACTATGGTAACTCTCCATATCACAAGGGAGCAAGTTTCAGAGAAGGTACCAACAGTATGTTTGTATTTTTGTGTCTAAAATTTCAGAGAAGGTACCAACAATATGTTTGTATTTTTGTGTTTAATATTTCAGAAAAGGTACCAACAGCATGTTTGTATTTTTGTGTCTATAAAATCAGTCTATTTTTTTAGTTATCATTAAACCTTTTCAATTCAATAAGAGATGAGACCGAATGTTCCGCATATTCGGAAACCGGTCTAATATTCGAATCCAAAGTCCATATTCGAATTTTCGAATTTTATTATCCAACACGTTAGTTTTTTTAATAAGGGGAAATAGAAAGTGGTTGTCAGTTTATGAGAATATGGAGTAGGACAAATAAAAAAGATTTGGAACTAATACCGAATATTACGAATATATTCGAATACAGGCTGATTTTGGAAGTCATACCCATCTCTTAATTCAATAGTACATGTATGTCAATTCACGCCCATATTACATGTACAAGACTGTACATTACAACTTATGGTCGTAAGATTATTTAAAGAGTAAAGAGTAACATCTTGTACATGTAATATGGGCGTGAATTGACATACATGTACTATTGACTGACTGTCAAACTAGCACACAGGAACATTCCTTATAACCTTTTCCCAAAATTATTGCACTCGAAAAGGAAATTCTACAACAAAGCTGTCAAAGCGGACTACATTTACAAAATACTACCAGTATTTCAAAATATACATAAACACCCCGGCATGTATCAGCCAAGTGGGCTTCTTCTGGAACTTGGGGCACCTTCTATAACATGTACTATATGGCTACAAACTAACAATTCAGTGGGAGGCTTTATATTCATGGGATGATACATAATCGAAGATAAATAAAAACTAAACAACAAAGTCGTTTGAATGTGGTATAAATAAAGGCTATGAATGGATTTTTATTTATTCAAACTTCGGAAGGATGGAGCATTTCAACATAAAAAGCAAACAACGATCACTAATTGGTATGGTTGTAAACCTAGCCTTATGGCACGGTGCTTGTTAGTACTAGAAAAATGACATATGGTGCCCCTCCGTAACAATAACACATAATTTATATCATCATAAATAATAAATATAATTGCACGTCTTCTAGCTTTAATGTGAAATACGGACGCTGTCAATTGTCAGACTTACCCATTTGTGGGTTTACGTAACCTTTTATTAATAAGGCACTGCCTGTCATATGTGTAAGTCGTAAAGATTTACGATGTTGTCGTAAGGTTTTGCGTTTGTGTCCAATTAATAATACAATGAATTACATCAAACAGACAAACAACAATCGTAAAAGCTCGGTCATTAACGTTTTTTCCGGTGAATATTACATCAAACAGGCAAACAACAATCGTGAAAGCTTGGCAAATTCCGCTTTTCTCCGGTAAATATTAATCCTATAATACATTAAGTATGAGATAGTGTGAGCTTTCGTTGTGCTCAGCAAGATGCAATATATAATTGCTCACTGTAAAAATATGTGAACAATTCATGAATGTTCAACCATTTCATAGAATATCAGTCTCTAATAGAGTAAGTCTGGATGTTAAAGGTGCTGCCTCACAGATCGGGCTAAAATGTTTGTATAACGTAGTTTTCCTACCTAACCAAGTAATTATGTAATAGAACGCCACTGGTGGATGCTTTATGAAAGATTTATGGCATATAAGCAATTTAAATCACTCTTGATATTCGGCACTCGGCATTTTCTTTTTGAAAATTTCGCAGAGTTTCCTTCCAAAATGCTTTGTGAATTATGTAATTCACACATGATCAAACTGTAACTTCAACAAACTAAAGCGTAAACATCTGTGAAGTATTCGGTGCGTTTGCAATTCCTTTCATCAAATGGAAACAAATTTCAGGCAATTTAAGTGAAAGTAGTGCAAATTTTGGGTGTAAAAATGCTTAATTACTACAAAATGCCGATGTTTCCCAAGTTATTTTTTTTGTCAATGTTGTTGTTTATGGCATATACGGGCAACTATACCAAATTACATGAATATTTGACAATTTAATTTTATTTTTGCAATACACCAATACGTGAGGCAGTCCCTTTAAAAGTAAACTTTCGCTTTTTGATTCTTTAATAGCGCCAATTATTCTATACGGGTGTGAAGTCTGGGGCGTATATTTAAGAATTGAATAGACATTTTCTGCAGTTCATCGGTTTATGAACTGTCGGGAAAATCACGCCTAATTTAAATAAACGCGGTAGGCGTTTATTTGAAAATTAGGCGTGATTTTCCCGACAGTTCATACAGCGATGAACTGCAGATAATGTCTATTTAATTTTTATAACTACAATACAAATTAACAAGTGTTGTTAATTTCCATAGGGACTCAACTGTTCCCTTCGTGTTATGTTTAGTCGTGGCGTAGGAATCGGTTGTCCCCTGAGATGAACGAGGCTAAATTAAGTGACAAAACCAATCAGGGCGGGGGCATCAACGCTCTCAACGGACTATGCAGATGCCAGAACGCGAAAAACATGCGTTAACACTATTTTAGAATATAACCTACATTATAACTTCCATAATTGCGTTTGTATTTCAAACTAATTACATTTTCAAATTTGGCGGGAATTTAAAGGCGACGTCGCGTACGTTACGCCGCGAAAAACAAACGTTACGCCATACAAGTTTTTGTTATGAGCGTCGACTTTCGGGATCGGCAAATACCACGAAAACATGGATAATGCGGGTTTGTTTAAATTTATCATTTAAATCTAATTAAAAATTATTTAGTTGTTACAAATAAAATTGGAATTACAGTTCATATGACGCTGAAGTACATTAACATGACCGAGATGATGAACGAAGCTAAATTTTGGATGAATGAAGAAGTAGTCCGTCGATTGATTTGCATACGGAGCTGCCAATCGGGACACCTCGGACAATCTCTACGAATCATCTCTCGGGTGTAAATAGAAAGTCGCCATTTTTCAACGTCTTTCGCCATGACGTCATCATGACAAATTTAAACAGTGCTTCAATGGAATACACGCCCATCAAGCAAGCGCTGCGTAGCTGCGTGTTATGCTCAAGGAGTGTAGCGAAATTGTATTGTTTAATCAATAAACAATAAAACATCTTTTGATATTTCCGCTGCTGATAAGTTACAGTCTATTTTCTTCGGCCCATTTTCTCCTGCGTAGGATTTAAGAAAGAAAGCTGCTGGATTCATACGCTTGATACATCCGAGGTATTTTATCCCGTACAAATGCCGTACGGACCGTTCCGATCGACGGAGCTGCTTCATCGGGATATGAACGACAGGTCACATGACCGTTTTATCCAATCAGAATGCAGCATTTATGTGAATATACACGAGATTGTAATTATAATTATCATGAGGTCGACAAAATCCACCTCAAGTTGTGTAAGCGTATATTAGGTGTATAAACTGTATCGGCAAAACGCAATGGGTCCGGTTTAACGACGCGGGTCCGGCTAACGTAACGAAAATGATCCGGCTAATAATGGCGGATATCAACAATTAACAGCAGTTGAGTGTAACATTTTTGCGTATTTTGTATGGTTATTCGTGAATTCTGAAGACAGGAATACTCTTACGGAATGCCCAAGTTTGTCCTGCATGCTCGTAGCTACTTGACTTTGTCCTGCATCTATGTATATGTACGTAATGCACGTTGAAAGTTATTATTCAAACGTAAACAATGCAGACATGAAATGCGGACATCTAAGACAAATTAGACAAAGTAAAAGCTTACCGAGTCAAAACTATGTACTTGCATGTATTGTAGGGTTACATTTCTTGCCCAGATACTCATCTTTTATTAATAATGTACGAGGGGTGATCAACAAATACGCGGAAAAATGCCCTAAAATCTTTGTTACGTGATCAATATTGCCCAATATCGGCCTGGTAATAGATTGGAGTATTACAAATACATAACTTTAAAAAATTGAGCCCAAGGAAATATTTGGTGAAAAAAACATAGAAACCGTAACGGCACTATGGCTACACCGGCCCAACGCCATCGCGACGTCATTACATACATCATTATCCATACCCATTCGAGGCACAATTCATAATGTATAACGCATTGAATGATTCTCAAACAATAGCTGTACAACCAGGTACACTTTATAGACCTGTCAACCGAAAATCAGTTTTTTCTTTGCAACTTGCATGTCAATTAGAAGAATTAGCTGCGGGAGAACATTAATATTTATGACGTAATTTGACATTATTGACGTCGTATAGCCCATTCGCATGTCGGCATTGATTTCACATGGCTACATGTGAGGGAATATGCAAAACAGACACATGCTGTGTATGCTATTACATATTTGTTGTATTTTGGAATATTGTCATTGATATTTATGAGATTTCATTCGCAACACGAATTTTCGTCGCCGATTTCTGTACCACACTCATTTTCAGACAACGACTTCGAATCAAACAGTTCTCAAACGGAATTTTGACGTTAAAACATTTTTTTGAAATAATTAATGTAATGTTTTATCATTGCATATTCATAACCCACCCTTTAAAAACTTATAATATTACAAACGCACGAATGATATGTCATCGTTTGCTGCGTGCAACGTATGAAAATTTGGGCCGCATGACGTCGAGTGACGTTGCCATAGGAAACCGCGATCGTTCGGACTTTGGTTAATATTGATGGTCAGCGATGAATCAATTCAAAATAGATTTATCATCATGTTTATAAGGTTTCAACGACTTACAATCACTAATAAAGAAATTACAGCACTTTTCCGCGTATTTGTTGATCACCCCTCGTATTTATATAGGCCAAAATCTAACGTTTTCAAAGTTGAACGAATCAGGGTCCGGTTGTCGATACAACGCAAATGATACGGCTCGCTTTTTACAATTGAGCCAGTCTCCAGGAAAACCTGCTATATTGACATGATGTAATTACTATATGTAATAAGGTTTTGAAAAAGCTCTAAAATAAGAAAAAATACATATGTATTGATTTTATCTTAAAACAATTTACCCATACAGTGCTATATCTTAGCTTCAAATTTCCGTATGAATTACGTCGAAGTCACATACTTTGCTATGGTGACCAATTTGGAAAAGTACGCCGATTGGGAAAAGCAAGGAGTTAGTACAGCTTAAAACACTAGTAGCAATTCTCTAAATCCTAACAATTTCGAATATAATATTTATCTTAAAAATTAAAACATAATTCGAACACGTGATACTACTTTGAACAGTTTATGCAAATAATTCATCAAAAGGCTTAATTATGAAGTGGTACAGTTACGTCAAATAACGTTCGAATGAATAGTTAGTCTACAGTCCCTCTGGTCTGATCATGCTGTATCTGATGTCTCTCTCTCTCCCTTCAGGTGTTTTCTCTCAGTCTGTCCCTCTGGTCCGATCATGCTGTATCTGATGTCTCTCTCTCTCCCTTCAGGGGCTTTCTCTCTGTCTGTCCCTCTGGTCTGATCATGCTGTATCTGATGTCTCTCTCTATCCCTTCGGGTGTTTTCTCTCAGTATGTCCCTCTGGTCAGATCATGCTGTATCTAATGTCTCTCTCTATCCCTTCAGGGGCTTTCTCTCAGTCTGTCCCTCTGGTCTGATCATGCTGTATCTGATGTCTCTCTCTCTCCCTTCAGGTGTTTTCTCTCAGTTTGTCCCTCTTGTCTGATCATGCTGTATCTGATGTCTCTCTCTCTCTCTCTCTCTCCCTTCAGGTGTTTTCTCTCAGTCTGTCCCTCTGGTCCGATCATGCTGTATCTGATGTCTCTCTCCCTTCAGGTGTTTTCTCTCAGTCTGTCCCTCTGGTCTGATCATGCTGTATCTGATGTCTCTCTCTCTCTCTCTCTCTCTCTCCCTTCAGGTGTTTTCTCTCAGTCTGTCCCTCTGGTCCGATCATGCTGTATCTGATGTCTCTCTCCCTTCGGGTGTTTTCTCTCAGTCTGTCCCTCTGGTCCGATCATGCTGTATCTGATGTCTTTCTCTCTCCCTTCGGGTGTTTTCTCTCAGTCTGTCCCTCTGGTCCGATCATGCTGTATCTGATGTCTCTCTCTCTCTCCCTTCAGGTGTTTTCTCTCAGTCTGTCCCTCTGGTCTTATCATGATGTATCTGATGTCCCTCTCTCTCCCTTCGGGTGTTTTCTCTCAGTCTGTCCTTCTGGTCTGATCAAGCTGTATCTGCACCGGTAGGCCCCGAGATACACTTGCGCGCTAGTGACTGCAACACTCTATGTGAAGCGCCTTTGTACGTGCGTTCGCAAGAAAATGGCGCTAAATAATTCTAGTACATGTATATTAATTATTTTATTTACAGGACACCTCTGATAGTTTTTTTATAAAAACGTCTTTCAAAATCCCATGGATAATACAAGATACATACGGAATATCACTACAGTGTGTTGATCCATTGGGCCGTATTACCTCGAGTTGCTTGTGTAATGCCGTATCTCGCGAGACCGTTAGGTCGAGAGAGATGCAGTATGGCGCAAGCAACGAAATGTAATACGGCTTAACGGATCAACGCAACTGCAGTGATATTCCTTTTATTTTATTTCCACAAACGTGAAAAAAGCGCTTTTACGCGCGAAAATGCCTTTAATGCGTATACATACATTGACGTCATGAACGTCGACACATTTTCGGCATATAACGCGACGTTCATTCATAAAAAGGTAAATGTTTACGTCATGACGTCATTGATTTGACATAATGTTTGGCATATAACACGTCAGACAGGCATGATACGGATTCGGAAAACCAGACATGTATGATACGGAAAATGCAATCTGTCGTAATGTATCCCACTGTGTGATTTGGCCTGTATTCGTGACAATACAGTGTTAGTTATATAATAAATACACGTATTGACATTTTACGAGATATTTAGCTAATGCTCTACCTGTTTTTGTTTATATTTTGTAGGGATCACACCTTCGGCTAGTGTAATAAAAGAATGAACAAAACCACACAGAAATACTGGAACAGTGAACAGGAATTTGGATGCAGCCCCGTGCGGAAAGAATAGTTTAACTGTGATGAATCCAAAATTGACCCGCTAGTTAACACGAGCAGGATATCAACTTAGAAAGCACGTGCAAAGTGCATATACTGTATGGATACTACTAGTTAACACATAGTTTGAATGTGCATATTATTTATTTTGCATTTCTTGCTTCACTTGTTAAATACTATACATCAGAATCACAGAAAAATAAACATTTCTCCACTGAAGATAAAATATAATAACATATGTTAACAAACGGTACATGTAACGTTATGTATACATGTTTAGGACCCATGGTGGTAATCGCTAAGCGGCATCCAAATAGCCGTGCCATCCATATGACGTAGGTTTAAGCATGGAAGGTGGGATTACGAAGTTCGCCAGAAAACCTACGTTATATGGATGTCTCGGCTATATGGATGCCGCTTAGCGATTTTGCCGCAACGGATATGACGTTACAGGAACTGGCATCCGTGTTTGCTAAGACAACTGCATTAAAACTGTGTACCAGCTTTCGTAACGTATATAGGTTACACTCAGATAATTTGAAACATTGTGCCTATGTTTAAAACCACTGAGCATAGTTCATAATTATATATTGACATACTATAATTCCATTATACGTGCGAACCAAGTACAATGGTGATATAACAAAACTGAGATTTTCATGAACCTTTCAAAACTTCATTTAAAACGTTCCCGAAGTTTCTATATTTCAGCAACTTTAACGAACACCATTCATAGTATTCTTCTAAAGTTATGAATAAGTATAATTTTCTAACATTCGCCACAATAAGTCGTAGTGCAATGCAATGTTTTCCCCCAGAGGGGGCGGCGGGGTGCAGGGGGAAATAGACATAAAGACTTTCCCGATGTATGGGAATTTGATAAACCCTATCGTCACATGTAGCAGGAATAAGACTTGGTCCGTATTTTATGGACCTGGGATGGGAATCCAGTCGCTTATTTTAGTAGAGAAAATCTACCATAGGGAAACAACCACGCCCAAGGAATCAGACAGGACTATCTGCACATGGTGAAAACATTGACAAGTGAATAGAGCGCTATACTCTACACAAATCAGCCACGAAATGTATCTGTACATTGAAGTCTCGACAAAAGAATACATCATAAAATAATAAAAATAAGGAACATAGAACAAAACAAGACCAAGTTTAGTGTGATGGGGTTTTAATAGGTGTATATGTTACAAAGTTAGAATATTACGTGACTGTTAATTGATCATGTATTTATATGTAATTATTTTTTCCTGTACATTTTGTATATAGAGGATATTACATGAGTGTCTTTTCATATTGAATTTATTAAACGAGTTGAATAAAATAATAAAATGCGAGGCTCTGTCGAGCATTTTATCGATTTTTTCAACGAGTTTAATAAATTCAATGTGGAAAGTCACAAATGTAATGTTCTTTTTATCATATATTAGCCTTTTCAGGCCAAAATATAAAATAGCTACGTATTTTTCACTATAATAAACGCGCAACTTTGACGACGTCGCCTATCCTTTGAATGACGTCGCGTGATAGCTTTATTACACTTGTGTATTATCAAAAATAAATAATGGCTTTATTACGCTGCCGCGACGTCAAACATATGAAAACTTTGTTTACTCATCGGCATAAAGCCTTATGTATTTCAAATAAACTGTAAACTGTTTATGTTCGATTTGTGCATTATTCTTTTCAATAATCTGACCAATATGCCTATAGTTGTTTATATGTATAATATGTCCTGGATGTGATTGTTTTTTCAACACGTTTATCCCATAAAAATGTGGTCATAGCATGTGGTATGTGACGTAATTTTTGAGGTTAAGAATTTAACGCAAGTAAAAATCTGTAGACAAAAAGTAAAAAAAAGTAACAATTTATTCTTAGACCGATGTAACGATATTTACTCGAAACTCAAGCCAAATTTGAGTACTGTCAATGCGACGTAATATTTTTCTACGAAAGCTCTTAGGTCGAAATCGACTTGATAGCAATTGTGTTGGTTTCAAGAATACATGTATTAATTGACATGGATGGTACCTATTCTGAGGTTGAGCGTCAAGAGTGTCTTTAAGTACCTAAGATTGTTTGTTAATGTTTACTTGCGTTCCTAACCAATAATTACGTCACATACCACGTGTTGTGTCCGCATTGATGATGATGAACTAGTTACCTAAAACAGCAGTGTAGCAATACAATGTGACTTTGACATCACCTACGGCTACCAATCCAAGACGCAATTTGTCTCGCTTCGGAAGCAAAAATAGCGGTATTTTATTTCTATACCAGTTTCTATGAAACATTCGCAAGTCTGAGGGTAAAAGGAAAATTTCCTTGAAAAGTAGCATCCCTATCAGCAACTGGTCCGTTTTCTCCAGCATCCTGTGAAACATTGGAAAGGAAGACGACTTTGCGGTAAAACTTTTGCCACACTGGGTAAATTAATGTCCTTCAAAATGTTTTCCATGACTTAGTCTTTGCCTAGACATGGTCGAAATAAATATGAATGTCTTTGCACAAAATAAATAAAAAGGAAAATCAGTTGATTGGTTGTACATACACGTTCATATCGATGTCTGCATGTCAAAATATCTTGACAACATGGCAAACATTGCTCACCTGAGTATACATTAACACCAGACTTGTACAAATACCAAATGGAAACTATCAGCACATACAAGGTTTTTCTATGATTTGTCTTTGTTTGTACATGTATCCCAAAAGGACCCATATACGAACCTATTATGGCTTCCATCTGGACAAATATTCTAGTCAACTTGAAAGATTCATCTATGACAATCTATTCTTCATCTATAAATGTGCAACCAGTCCGGGACTCGAACCCATAATTTAACAGTAAGTGCAATATGTGAGGGCATGTAAATTATGCAGTTATCATGACACAAGCAACAAAACATAGAAAATGATTTTAAAATTAGTCAGAGTAATACAAAACAATGACATTGCAATAGTTGTAATGGCGAGTAAAACACGAGCCGGACCATTTTCGTTGTATCGACAACCGGACCCTGATTCGTTCAACTTTGAAAACGTTAGATTTTGGCCTATATAAATACATTATTAATAAAAGATGAGTATCTGGGCAAGAAATGTAACCCTACAATACATGCAAGTACATAGTTTTGACTCGGTAAGCTTTTACTTTGTCTAATTTGTCTAAAATGTCCGCATTTCATGTCTGTGCATTGTTTACGGTTGAAACATAACTTTCAACGTGCATTACGTGCATATGCATTGGTGCAAGACAAAACCAAGTAGCTACGAGCATGCAGGACAAACGTGAGCATTCCGTAAGAGTATTATTGTCTTCAGAATTCAAGAATAACGATACAAAATTCGTAAAAATGTTACACTCACCTGCTGATTATTGTTGATATCCATCATTTCTTAGCCGGATCATCTTCTAAAAGTTAGCCGGACCCGCGTCGTTAAACCGGACCCATTGCGTTTTGCCGATACAGTGTGTACTATGCGTAAGTTGAATCGAGCTTTACAAGAAAATGCCTACTAGCACGACCTACAGTCACGCACAGCAGTGGTGGAAGGTATCGTGTATCGCGAATCTGAGTCGCGATAAGCATGATAAGGGTTAATTCACCAACAAATGTTTGTTAATTTTCTGTTTGTTAAGTGTTTTTAAGTTTCAAGCGAGCTCATTCTCGATATTGACAATACAGGATAAAACCCGTTTTCCGGACTCTAGAATTTCTCGGTCAGAGGGGCCCCTTCAAAAGACAATAGGACAATGCTTTACCGACTGAGTTAGTCTGCAACATGTCAAACTAATTTGACCGGATACAGTATACACTGTTGCGGCTCATGTTAACAATTAAAAAGCTGCCAACACAGGTTTCTTCTCCATTAATTAGTTATTAAATACTACAGTTCTGCAATAATGTCATAAACATTACAATTAAAAGCACAATAGAGATACCAAAAGCACAATAGGGACATAACATTGTTCAAGATGTAATTGTTTGTTTGTTACGAAATGATGCGGGTACGTTAGTGTACTTACAATTTCAAGGATAAACTTGTCATCGGAGGTTGATTTTATCGTATAACTATTATATTTGTATGCATTAAAGATGACTTTCCTTGTTAAAGTACTTTGACGTGTAATCAGTGATTATCGGGTATTTTTTAAAGTTGATTTACTCATCAACAAACCAAACTGGCAAACACTTGAAATCACGCGAAAAACGACTTCCAGTCTGACCGGGCTATCGTCCCGGCTAGTCTGGCTTACCTCCCCTAGATCACTATCAACCTGTCTAAGCATTTTTTTCGAGCGTTGAGATCGAATACGACGGGGCAATGCGAGAAATGTTGATCGTTCGGAGAGTCATGGTAATGTATTGCTTTACCATTCAAAAGCCGTGAGAAAAACGTTTTCCGTAAATTCCACCAGATCGAACATACGCTCCGATCCCTCCCCTCGGTCGTATAAAAACAAGTCTCGCTGACAGCCGGGTATTCGAGGGTTCAGTTACTTTTAAACCGCTTGAGCGGTGAGGTATTTGTTAAATATGATGTATTGTATATGCATGACGATGAAATAAGGATTATTTGGGACATTTGATCCATTTACGACGAGAAAACAACGGGACGGTAGCAAAACAGACGAGTTTCGATGAGGTTTTCCCGAATGTTAGAAAAAAACCATAAGTGCTATGAATTTTTCAATGCATCACGATCAAGGGACACTTACTGTAGGTCATCCTCGGCCAATTCACAATCTCATAGTTTTAAAATTAAAAGAATGGTAATGCAAAACATGACCTTGACTCTCCGAACGATCCACTTTTCTCGCATTGCTCCGTCGTATTCGATCTCAACGTTTGAAAATACGCTTAGACTGGGTGACTATGTTACTAGGTCCGGCCGACGTCAGGGTGACTATATGTTACTAGGTCCGGCCGACGTCAGGGTGACTATGTTACTAGGTCCGGCCGACGTCAGGGTGACTATGTTACTAGGTCCGGCCGACGTCAGGGTGACTATGTTACTAGGTCCGGCCGACGTCAGGGTGACTATGTTACTAGGTCCGGCCGACGTCAGGGTGACTATGTTACTAGGTCTGGCCGACGTCAGGGTGACTATGTTACTAGGTCCGGCCGACGTCAGAAATGGCGGTTGACTGTAGTCGATCGACGCCCGTTGATTACAATGCAATCTCGTCAATTTTGTGAGCAAGCGGTTGAAACTTGGCAAATCAGTAGCATTTGAGATACTTAATACGAAGGTAATTTTGATTTTTGGTGATCACGTTGTTATAGTGCAAATTGGGAGACGTTATAAAAGTGGTTGTAATTTCAGATAGTACTGATTTCCATTGGTATTTCGTCATGGGGGGTATAATATTTCAACATAGAGCCAAACGTTTTGTCTAAATCACCACAGTGGGACATGCTTGCTGTATTAAATGGCTTGCCATCTTGAAATGATTGTTTATGTAAGGGTCTATTTTCATGAACCAGGTCTGACAGTAAAAATCAAGACTGGATCTAGTCATGATAAACTGTTGTTATCCATGTCACTGCCAAATATTCTGTGTTTATCTAAGTTTCCTTCATTTTTTGTAGAGCTTTTCAAAGACCATGGCTGAGATCTTTCAAGCTGGATTTCAAAAGGTTGGAGTCTCCCAAGAACGTAAACAGACTTTGTATAAGTTTCTACAAGTTTCCAGTCAAACAGAAATAAAATGGCTCCCCGTCAAAGAAATATTCTGCAGTGCACAATGAGGTAATCACCAAAACAACTAAATATTTAGGAAATAGAATATAGTTTTGCATGACGAACTGTTGAAGAAATCACTGTGTACTGGCTGGCGACCACCAAATCCGGACGACCACCAATCCGGGCAGCCTCAAAAACGCTTTATTGCGGCCATTGATTTTGATCATCTGTTGTCAATCAATCAGACGCTTGATTTTTGCCAACACTACCAAGTAGCAACGCTTAAAGTTAAATATTTTACAAGAAATGTCGCATTTATGTTCGTCTGTACTCGCAAAGCATGTTTACATTACGGGGAAGTCGAAAATCGCATAACTGCGCATGCGCAATACTTCTGCGCAGCCCCGAAATGTAAACTACGGTCCTTCTGCTAAATATGAGGTAAGCCTATGAGATGTTTTGTAAACAGTTCAACCAGGAAAATATAGCTTTAATAAATACTGGCAGAATTTCAAAACATCGTACAACGCTTTTTGTATCAAAATGCCCGCTATGAAAACTGAACGTTTAAAATTCTACCGCAAAGTTTCGATCGATATTTTTCCAATATTCACGGGAGATAATTCCTACAAATTTTGTACAAACCGTTCTATGGTGCTCTCCTTTGATTCATTACACAGTTTATTTCGATATTTCACGCCTTTTTCGTAATAAAAAACGTGACAACACGGTGTTCGGATTGATGGTCCTGTTGGACTTAAAATGAGGTAAAGTAAGTAAGTAAGTAAAGTCTTTATTTTACGAGGCTAACATATTTACAATAATGCAATCTTCCATATGGGCCTCAACATATATACATAAATATATAAATAGGTACATTACATCAAAGACAAGTTCACAAATATAAATAACAACATATTAATTACATAGAAAATAATAGGCCAGCACTATATTGAACACAGAGGTGATGTGGTGACCCCTACAGCGGCCCTCAAAAATGCACTTGAGCTATTTTTAGAAGTAAACAAATTAGCTCTTCAGTTCAGGGACGAACTTAGCTTCGTTCAGGTGAAATTTCAAAGACTGGATTACACATTTCTCGAGTTATCGTGAAAAATATGCCAAAAGTCTCCGGATGTAGGACGCCTGCCAGTATATATGCACAGTATTTAATCACATGCCTGATAACTATACATATTATGTGAACCAACGACTTGTATTACAATTAACATTGAGTCATTGACAAATACAAACTGTAGCATTCGATCTGTATAAAATATTTTAAACATCGACATGTGTGTTGATATTTTTTGATGATTGGGTAACAAATAAATGAAATCCCTTATACAATAGGATGCACCTGTCAGGTGTTCATGTCAAATATGTGATACACCATTTTTTAGCCAATATCAGTATTGAAATAGTGCTTATAATAGAATGTTGTTGTACATGAATAAATTAGGGGTATATGTGGTAAAGGGTTCTTTTATTAATGTCTATTCTATTACAATTAAATTATTTCAGGTTCAGTGACACCTACCTAGTGGGCCCGCTATCTAGTGACCTTAAACAAAGAAGAGGAAACCTTCAGGAGAGGAAAATGTTTTCTGGCGATCAAAATATGCGAAAACAAACTACATGTATGTGAAAGTCAAGCACCTGAAGCATGCTTTGCTGAAAAAATGACACTTTTTATTGAGCCTAAGGTTTTTTTCTGTATTAAATAAGAATTCATGGTACAACTGCAGTCAACTCTCGTTATCTCGAATTTTTCTGGACCGTGGACATTACTTTGACATAACAAATTCGAGATAAGTTCGAAAGTTTATTCAGGTGTAACGCTGTTTCTCAGCAATTTTTCTGTTATATATCACCTCGACAGTTTACTTAAACTATATTCTAACCAGCACTCTTGCTAACTTACCCTTCCACAATGTAGCAGCAACTTTTCCACATGTGGAAGAAAATCAACAATGTTTTCGAATTTTAATAATAGTCTATGATAAGCTGCAACCCAGATCATTTGATTTCAAATCAAGCACACTAACCATTGCTCCATAGCTCTTGTTAATATAGTTATAAGCCAACTTTTTTAAACTGTTTTTAATATAAATTGATGCATTCTTTAAATTAATACTCAATATTTTGTAAGAAACATTTAAGTAGTGCTCGACTGTTGATTGGAAGTTAAGTTATGTAGACATTGTTTTATGCCCCCCTTTCGAAGAAGAGTGGTATATTGTTTTGGTAATGTTGGTCGGTCTCTACACCTAATGGTTTCTGATTAAGAACTGAAGTGGTTTGACCGAGGATCTTCCGACTTTGCATGCAGGTTCTTCATCGACAGTAGATGACCCGGGTCACCCATATCCATTTTTAGGTCAGTAGGTCACCACGACCTTTAACATGTATAGATAGAGGCTAATAATTTCAGATCAAAATCAGTTTGGGTCAGAACCTTCAAACTTTGCGTGGAGGTTGGTTATCAACAGTAGATGTACTACATTATCACATGGGGAGCTTTGGCCTAGAGGTAGTGCCTGCACCTCGGAATCGAGAGGTCCCGGGTTTGATAACCGTCTGGACCACTGCTTAATTTTTCTAAGCAAGAATAACCCACAAGGTTCCACTCCACCAAGGTGTGAATTGGTACCTGTGAGGGCCGTGTCTGAACATCATCGATATTCCTCTTCGCTGTACCTCAATGTTGGCTGCTCACCAAATAGGAGAGAAATAGTCTCCCTAGTGAGACTCGAATACAGGTTTCTTTAGGTAGCCGAATGAGCAGGTAAAGTTAAAATGCCAAACAGTTGCTGAACTGCTGAAAGCAGCCCTCGAAATTTGTAACTTTCTGCCAAACTTTGTCACAATAATCATCTGAATACTGGTATCAATCACATCTTAATACTGGTATCCATCACATCTTAATACTGGTATCCATCATATCTTAATACTGGTATCCATCACACCTAAATACTGGTATCCATCACACCTCAATACTGGTATCCATCACACCTTAATACCAGTATCCATCACACCTTAATACTGGTATCCATCACACCTCAATACTGGTATCCATCACACCTTAATACTGGTATCCATCACATCTTAATACCAATATCCATCACACCTTAATACTGGTATCCATCACACCTAAATACTGGTATCCATAATACCTCAATGCTGGTATCCATCACACCTCAATACCGGTATCCATCACACCTTAATACTGGTATCCATCACATTTTAATACCAGTATCCATCACACCTTAATACTGGTATCCATCACACCTAAATACTGGTATCCATAATACCTCAATGCTGGTATCCATCACACCTTAATACTGGTATCCATAATACCTCAATACTGGTATCCATCACATCTTAATACCAGTATTCATCACACCTTAATACTGGTATACATCACACCTAAATACTGGTATCCATCACACCTCAATACTGATATCCATCACACCTTAATACCAGTATCCATCACACCTTAATACTGGTATCCATCACACCTCAATACTGGTATCCATCACATCTTAATACCAGTATCCATCACACCTTAATACTGGTATCCATCACACCTTAATACTGGTATCCATAATACCTCAATGCTGGTATCCATCACATCTTAATACTGGTATCCATCACACCTAAAAACTGGTATCCATAATACCTCATTGCTGGTATCCATCACATCTTAATACTGGTATCCATCACACCTCAATACTGGTATCCATCACACCTCAATACTGGTATCCATCACACCTTAATACTGGTATCCATCATACCTTAATACCAGTATCCATCACACCTAAATACTGGTATCCATAATACCTCAATGCTGGTATCCATCACATCTTACTACTGGTATCCATCACACCTTAATATCAGTATCCATCACACCTTAATACTGGTATCCATCACACCTAAATACTGGTATCCATAATACCTCAATGCAGGTATCCATCACATCTTAATACTGGTATCCATCACATCTTAATACTGGTAACCATCACACCTTAATACTGGTATCCATCACATCTCAATACTGGTATTCATCACATCTTAATACTGGTATCCATCACATCTTAATACTGGTATCCATCACACCTCAATACTGGTATCCATCACACCTCAATACTGGTATTCATAATACCTCAATGCTGGTATCCATCACACCTTAATACTGGTATCCATTACACCTTAATACTGGTATCCATCACACCTCAATACTGGTATCCATCACATCTTAATACTGGTATCCATCACACCTCAATACTGGTATCCATCACATCTTAATACCAGTATCCATCACACCTTAATACTGGTAATCATCACACCTTAACACTGGTATCAATCACACCTTAACACTGGTATCAATCACACCTTAACACTGGTATCCATTGCACCTTAATGCTGGTATCCATCACATCTTATGCTTGTGTTACTGTGTCAAGCAGTATCTGGGGATATTCATCACATTCTGTTATATTACTTGTTAACTATTGGTTTGTGCAACTTATATTTGTTTTATAATCATGGTTTCGAACATGTCTAAATAAAATATGTCAAGTTGATTGGCACTTGTCGGTATTTTTATTTATTCAATTTCCTACTTATTGGGTTCTGGCTTACCCTAGATAGCCAGTGGTGTCTGTCATGAACTGATTAAGAACCATTGGTCAAAATCGATAAAGCACCATAGTAGAAAACTTAAGATTATCCATCCTTCAATTTCAAAAATTGCTAAGGTGTATTGCAGCTAAATAATAAAAACAAGATTATTGATGTTAAAATAGTTCTCAAGCATTATATGAAAAGCTGTTTTTGAGAAATGATTATGTGCTGCGCAAATTTTTAGCTTAAATATTGATACTTATGTTTTTCACTATGATGCTTTATAAATACCAGTCCTGGTGTGACTACAGGATACTGAAAGCTTGAGATCATGCTCGCTACACTGTCTCAATCACAGAAGTTCTCCCAGTGCTGCATAGGAGGAGCAAACCAACCTGGTCTGGTGCATGGGTTAAATCAACACAAATTGTTACATTTAAGACAAAGTTTTTTTTGTTATACATTCATATATGTATTGAGATATCCAGCACACATAAATAAACAATCAAAAGCACAATCTTTGGGTGATGGGCGCTCTGAATCTGCATCTTGACTTCTAATCTGACACTACAACTCATCACATGATTTATCATTCAGCATGTAGTTTTGCACTTGATCTAAAAATACAATTCAATGATTCATTGAAATAATCAAGCATTTAATGAATGGTAATTTCAAGTTATACTGAGAACACCAGTGAATTAATGAAACAAAATATTTACTATCTAGTAAACTACAAATTATTATGCCCCCTTCTTTCCAGGTATGATTGATGGTGTTAACCAGGTATATTAGTTCTGATATGCCCTATTCTGTCCTTTTCACATTTAGCAAATAGTTGAGCTGAAATGGAAAACCGTAAATAAGAAACGATAGTATCAAACATCCATCTTATTCTTAGAAGCTATAAGAAGGTTGAATAATAATTATAAATCTGTTCTGAGACTGATATAACTGTTACTGGAGTGTGAGCTGAGCTGCACCCAGACTCAAACATCCATATAACGGAGTATGGTCAAGGATTGCACATACATAGGGTGACCCAAAAAGGAAGCTTTTGCATTTTAGGATACCTCTACTGATTAATCACTACACTAAATCTCGGGTTTAAAATATAATTTATAAATATTCATTTAGATCTATATTTGAGACATTTTTCAATACAAACCCGGTAAACATATTTATAAATGTAGATATTTATATCAGAATAAACGTTTAATACCAGCAACACATATTCATTTCATTTGTGACACGTCTTCTTTAATGAACAACGTATCCGAAATATGAAGAAACGCGACAACGCCCGAAATACATTCACTTTCAGTATTTCATTTTCTGACCAATAACATCGTGATGACAAAATATCAAATTCACCATCGTAATAAGAATGTTATATTTCGCTTATTTACCAAGTTTCATTCGCTTGCTCACAAAAATAACGAAAGTGATACTTATTGCAACGGCTGTAAAGGCGGCGCCATTTTTGACTTACGCCGGACGTACTAAAACACATAGTACGCCGGGAACCAGACTATCGTCACGGCGATGGTATTTCATAATTTTGTTAAGCGTATTCGTATTTGCGCAGAACTTCGGCCGATGATGGAAAGACCCGAGTAGTTACGAATACCGCGAAGACAATCGGTACGGTCCGAACGACATTTATAGGCTGCCGATTAAGGAAAAATACCATTCTCTACCGTCTTCGGCCGGTAAAATCTCCTATAAATTGAGAAAAACTGTTGTAAATAAACAGCATCTAAAACAATGTTGTATATTTTTAACTTTGGTAATCCAAACACGGACTCGTCTTTTGAAAAGGGGAGATATGTTTTCATGCAGGGTATCTATCACAACTGTAAAAATCAACGTGCTTATTTAGAATACCTCTAATCGGATTAGTCCATAGTTAAAAGTACAACAATATGCATAACCTAGAAATTTACCTATATAAATCAACCATCCGCTCTTTTAGTAACAAAGAAAAAACTAAGGAAGTAAACAAACTACGTAATATTAAAAGTAACGATCCTAGAGCTTATTGGAAAATACTTAAAGGAAAAAGCAAATATGAAAATCAAGCTACTCTCTCTGACTTGTATAATTCCTTCAAAAAACCAAATTCAGAACAAAGTGAAGATGTAGACCAAATCGATGACGACCATTTATATGAAATTAATGATAATACAAAGGAGCCAGTCTCCAGGAAAACCTGCTATATTGACATTATGTAATTACTACATGTAACAAGGTTTTAAAAAGATTTAAAATAAGAACAAAATGACATATCTATAGATTCAATTTTAAGCAATTTATCAATTTATTATCTTAGCTTTAAAATTTCTTATGAATTATGTCGAAATCACTTACTCCGTTGCTATGGTAACCAATTTCAGAAAAGTACTTTGATTGAGAAAAACGAGGAGTTAGTTGTTTAAAATAGTAATAGCCTTTCTCTAAATGCGAACATTTCCAATTATGATATAATTTTTAAAACTCAAAACATCATTCTAAAACATGTAACCATTTTGGACAGTTTATGTAAAGAATTGATCAAATGCTGTGTTTATAAAGTACTTTTAACAACGACGTCGAATAACGTTTGAATGACGTTCGCGACGTCACACAAAAAGGCTCTGAATAGGGCCTCTAAAAAACAGCTGTAACTTCCTTAAAAATCAAGATACTAACCAAATTTCTTTTGCATTTTGCTTCATTACGATTACTCTTTTAAATAATAAAAAATCTCAAGATTATCTTTTTGTCAAAATAGCAGGTTTTCCTGGAGACTGGCTCAAATACAGAAATCAATGAATCTGAAATAGAAATGGCTGTTAAAAGTCTAAAAAAAACAATAAATCTTGTGGATATGATAAAATAGTAAATGGGCATATTAAATCAACTTACGCAAAAATGAAACATGTATACCTCAAGTTGTTTAATTTAGTTTTTAACACTGGAATTATCCCTGAAGCTTGGACTATCGGCATAAATAATTCCATTTACAAAAACAACAACGATGCTACAAAACCGGAAAATTATAGACCGGTAACACTCCTCAGTTGCATTGGAAAACTTTTTACCTGTATTTTTAACAATAAATTAACGCAATATGTTGAATCCAATAATTTACTTACTAATTGCCTAGCTTGTTTCAGAAAGGGTGTCTCAACACCAGATAACATGTTTATTCTACAACATATCATTCAAGTTTTAAATAATAAACGTAAAAAGCTTTATTGTGCATTCATGGATCCTAAGCAAGCTCTTGATACCGTATGGAGGAACGGCCTTTGGGAAAAACTCCAAAATACAAATGTATAAGAATAAATGGCAAGTGTCTCAATGTTATTAAAAATATGTATATTAATTTTTAATCATGTGTATTCCTGTACAGGTATTCACAATAATCATTTCACATTTATTTGTTAAACATGTATGTTTGGTGATTAATTCATAATTGTAACTATTTACCGGTTTATGTTGATAACACCTAGTGAAAACACTTTATGAAATCCTTTGTTATAAAGAGATTAATTGATCATCGTACTTGTTATCAGGTCAGCTAAGGTCACAATCAATTGAATTTGATTTGTGTATACACGGATGGTGATGACAAACAATCCTATTGAAATTGCAAGATGTGTCAAACATACCTTTATGCCGTAGCGACTTTAGTTTCGCGGAATTAGCGGGCGTTATGATTCCGTGAAAATTTGTAGCCGCGAATATGCTGACGGTATGAAAAACGCGAAATATTGTATCCGCGAAAGTATCTAGGAATACAGTATCCTGTAATTCGAAAATGTCCAACTTCTTTGGAAGTGATATTGGTGTACGTCAAGGCGAAACTCTTTCTCCTCTGCTGTTTTCCATATTTCTTAACGACTTGGAATCTTTATGCGCGAACACCATAATACCCAAGGTATACACTTATAGTCCATGAGCCACCAATAGACCCCCTCCCCCCAAGGGAATTTTGGTCACTATATTTTTCTGAAAGCATATGGTCCCTGGAGTATTTTCCTAAGGAGAGAGTTAGGTCCCCTGATGATGGAAACATGTGTAAACTTAGCTGGAGAGAAATTGTGAAATATAAACAGGAATAAAAGCATTTAATAAATAAAAATTGGACTATTAATTGGACTATACATCAGGTGACTCAAATTAATTTTGTCGAACTTTTATCTTTAGCAAAATGAGTGTTTAAAACTGAAAACACGTTCATAGGTGTAAACAAGGATTATTTTACACATGAGTAGGCAGTGAGGTAAAGTTTAACACAAGTATTGTGTACTGGACCCTCTGAGATTAACACAGAATATTTAAAGTATACTTCACTACATTAATAAGGTGCAAAATGTCAGACGCAAAAGTTGACAGGAAAAGAGACAGAAGTGAGAGCAGTGTGAGTGATATGGACACTAGTGGTGATACAGCCACGTTATCGAAACCTCAAAAGAAAAAGGAAAAGAAAGATGAGAAACAAAATAAAGGAAAGATGAGATTAAAGTAATAATAGAAGAATCACATAGTGATACAGAGACCAGTGAATCGTTAGACATAAGACAAGAATTAAGAGAGATACACGAACAACTGAAAAATGTAACACTTAAAGATAATGAAGCAATAAAAGAAATAATCACCAAAACCCTCAGACAGATGAACGATGAGTTGCTGAAATCAATTGAACACAAACTGGATAAGTTAGAATCAAGGGTATATGATGCTGAATGCGAAAACGACCGCCTGAAGTTAAAGATAGAACAAATAGAAAAGAAAGGCCAAGATCAAGAACATAAACTTAGTCAAGTAAATCGTGAAATGGACGACACAGTTATGAGACAGTCCGAGCGAATCAACGATCTAGAGCAATATGGTCGTCGAAACAATGTGATTATTAATGGAATACCAGAAGAAAACAAAACCGGTAATAATGCTACACAATCATTTGAAACGACAGAAGAAACTACAGAAAAGGTTGTAAATATCTTGAACAAATATATGAAGCCAGATGAAATGCAGCTAACTCACAACGATATCGATATATCCCATAGGCTAGGAAAGAAGTCAGCCTCTGTGCCAACCTCTGAGCCATCGTCGCGTCCAATTATCGTGAAATTTATTTCATGAATGAAACGAAACGCGATTCTGAGAAATAGGAAAACATATAAGAAATTTGACATATTTGTTAATGCAGATTTAACAAAACTCAACAGATTCGTTCTGAAATCCATTAGACATGAACTGAAAGAAGACGAATTTGCCTGGAATCGAGATGGAAAAATGTGGTATAAAAGTGTCGACGGTATCAACCATTTCGTTCCTTTTGGCCAATACGGAGATTGGATTGGGGCTACCTGGTCAAAAACTTTGAAGTTCTTCAAAGATTGAAAAACTTTTGTAGTGCAGTATAGTGGTCACGCCATGCGACTTCACACACTTGTAAAACCTGCAAAGGCTATGTAAACATGTGACCCTGAGTGGTCAATTGTAGAAAATCAATTTTAGTACTAGATATTTATCTAGTATGAGTGAAATGTCAATGAGTGCAAAAATGTGTTACACATTATTTTTGTTAAACCTGATACATGATAATAATACTATTTAAACAAGTAAATTGATACGGTTACTCATATATTTATAATGATAATGATGGAAAATAAACTTACCACCATATGATATACATTAGACTCTTGGTAAAAAAAATGAATATAATTATTGACATATATACTTATGTTAACTGACATAAAATATGATAATAGACATAAATAAATACATATAATAACAGACAAAATATGTAACCGTACATTATATAGTATTGGGTTCTTGAGTGATAGTTCGAAAGAACTAACTGATTTTCACTGAAAACCGATGCAAAAAACCTTAATAAATATATCTTTTCAATCATGTGATACTGTAAGGTTATAGTGTTATTGATGACATGTATTTATACTATTTTGTTCACACGGCTCTGTACTCTTATATAACACTTAATACATGTGAATTAAGTGTATATTGAGCTTTGTATAGTAGGGTTTGATTGGTATGTTATTGTAATTTACAACTTGAATTTATGTTTTTGATACGTACCAGTGAGGCGTATACCGTCAAAATTTGTATCAACTTGTCCGCATGAAATGTGTGAAAATGTTATTATTGCGGTCATAAAGCACTCTTGGCACGATATAACATAATGTTATACATGAAAAAACATGTTTATTCTTACAATTCATGTGTCTTTTGACTATGAATTATTTTAAGTGAAGGTTTTTACATCTCCCTTCAACACCATTCAATGTTTATTGAATTGCACAATTACATAAGTAACTTAAATACATGTTTAAGAAAATCAGTATTGAAAATAATAAACTATACATGATGGATGTTGACGGTGTTGGGAGGTGATGTCATAACCTTTACTATGTACCTTTTTGTCTTGTATTGTTCATTTTATATGTTAAAGTCAGTGTTACATGTAAATTGCAAGTGTTACAAGACACTCATTAGTTGTTTTATGTAAATTGATGATCTTCATATAAATGTAAATATTAACATTTAGATTTTCAAAATCTCATTTTTGATAATCCTTGTAAACACTTATGATTGTGATTTTGTTTGTTTGTTAGAAACAAAAACCATATAACAATGAAACAAAGAGTAACTCATTTTTATTACAGCTTTAAATGTTTATTATACATTTTCAAAACATATGACAGTGAACAACTGAAATCCAAACTGACACTATGGAATCGACAGTAATATCTTCTTTAAATGTTAGAGGTTTAGGTAACATTAAAAAGCGTCTGCAAGTTTTCGGATGGTTAAAAAATATGAACAATCAAATATACTTTTTACAAGAAACCCACTTACCAAATAATTTCATGGAAAAAGGGAAATCAGAATGGGGTGGTGTATCTTTCTTCAGTGGAACAAGAACCAATAGTGAAGGTGTAGCAATATTAATTCATCCAAATAGTAATATACAGCTTTCGAACATACAAGAAATTGTGAAAGGTAGATTGATAGTTGTAGATACAGAAATAAATGGCAAAAGTATAACCTTAATAAATATATATGGTCCAAATAAGGATGATGAATTACTCTTCTTAAAACTAGAATCCTTTTTATTAAAAAATGATGATAAATATTTCATAATCGGTGGCGATTTTAATACAGTTTTGAACTATCAATTAGATAAAAGAAATGGGAAGTCAGACACACATAAAAATGTAGACAGAAAATTTTAGATATAATAAACAACTGTAACGTTACTGACATATGGAGGACTAAACATCCTGATAGCAAAAAGTATACTTGGCATTCAAATTCTAAGCCCCATATACATTGTAGACTAGATTACTTCCTTATTTCTGACAGTTTAGCAAATATAGTAAAACAATCTACAATTAAGACTGCCTATAAGACTGACCATTCACTAATACAATTATCCTTAGAAATAATACAAATCGAAAAAGGTCCGGGCTATTTTAAGATAAATAATTCATTATTATTAGAGCAGGAGTATCAAGAAAAAATAAAAGATGAAATAAAATTTACTTCAAGAGTGAACGAAGACTGCACACCCGATATTTTATGGGAACTTATTAAGGGTACCGTTCGAAATGAAACAATAAAATATGCAACTTATAGAAATAAGATAACAAAAATGGAAGAACATGATCTTCTAATTGAAATAAAAAATCTAGAAACAAAGCTCATTAATGAACCAACAGACATTGATGGAATTACAGAAAGCATAATAGATAAAAAAACAGAAATTAGAGAGTATATATGACAAAAAAATAGACGGTCAAATTTTAAGGTCAAGAGCAATACATATTGAACAAAATGAAAAGATAACAAAATATTTTGCCAATTTAGAAAAGCATAGGGCTGAGAAAAAAGCTATACATAAATTAACTATCAATGGAAAAGAAATAAAAGGCAAAACAGAAATCCTAAATGCAGAAGTAAACTATTACTCAAAAATACATAAAAAGTCCCCAATTAATAACAACTCACTTAACGAATTTCTTAATAAGCCATTAAATACACTAAACGAAACAGAAAGACAAACATGTGAAGGGAAGTTAACCGAGTATGAATGTGGATTAGCCTTAAAAGAAATGCAAAACAATAAAAGCAGGGGCTCAGATGGTTTAACTGTAGAGTTTTATAAAATATTCTGGAATGATATAAAAACTTTTCTTGTCAATTCCTTAAATTACTCTTTTGATAATAGTTCACTAACCCAGCTTCAAAAACAAGGCGTTATTACATTGATCCCCAAACCAGGAAAGGATTTAGATGGCATTTCAAATTGGAGACCAATAAGTTTGCTCAATTTAGATTATAAAATAGCTACAAAATCCATTGCAAACCGAATAACAAAAGTATTGCCATCAATAATTAGTAATGATCAAACTGGCTTCATGAAGGAGAGGTATATTGGGGAAAATGTTCGGACAATTTTTGAAGTAATTGAATATTTACAAGACCATCAAAAACCTGGTCTGTTATTTTTTGCAGATTTCGAAAAAGCTTTTGATTCATTAAATCATGAATTTATGCTTAAATGTCTGGATCGTTTTAATTTTGGCAGTGATTTTATCAGTTGGATAAAATTATTTTATACAGATATCTCAAGTTTGATAATAAACAATGGACATCTATCAGTCATTTCAGATTCAAAAAGGAGTAAGACAAGGTTGTCCATTGTCTACCTCTATTTTTATTGTATGCTTAGAAATACTCTCAAATTATATCAAACTAAACCAAAATATATCTGGAATCTCTATTAATGAAGAAGAAATAAAACAAACATATTTTGCAGACGAAGCAACCTTTATGTTAGACTGCACAAAAGAATCTTTTGAATCACTAGTAAAAACGTTAAGCGAATTTAGTTCAATATCTGGACTAAACCTCAACATATCTAAATCAACAGTTCTTAGAGTAGGAACTCTAAACAAAACAACTATAACATATTGTGATAACAAACAATTTATATGGACTTCAGAACGTGCAAAAACACTTGGAATGATATTTACTACAAATATAAAGCTAAATACCGAAATCAACTTAGAACCTAAGATAAAAGAGTTCCATGCATGTCTAAAACAGTGGCAACACAGAAAATTAACCCTCATGGGCAAAATAACTGTAATAAAAACGTTTGCTTTACCTAAACTTATTTATCCTCTTACAGTATTACCAAATCCACCAAAAACAGTTATTGAAGGAATCAATAAGGCTATGTTTAGTTTTCTTTGGAACGGCAAGCCTGACAAAATTAAAAGACTCCAACTTTATCAAGCATATGAAAATGGGGGTTTGAAATTAACTAACATAGAATCTTTCATTCAAGCAATTAAATGCAATTGGGTCAAAAGATATGTCAATTAAAAAAATATAGGTAAATGGAAGATTTTCTTTGACAATAAACTAAAACAATTTGGAAATGAACTGATTTTTGAATGTCATATAGAGACAAAAGATATCCACATTCCAAATTCAAAGTTTTTGAATGATGTACTTAATGCATGGTGTATTGTCAATTCTAAATTCAAAGAAAATGATAACAAAACAACAAAATGTATAGGTAAAGAAATTCTATGGAACAACTCAAATTTGAAAATTGATTCTAAAACAGTTTTTTATAAGAACTGGCATGATAATGGGAATTAAATACTTAGAACATATATATGATTATCGCAATAGAACGTTCTATAAATTTAACCATTTACAATATCTGTATGGAATTCCGAATGTAGATCTATTCAAATATATGGCACTAGTGCATTGTATACCAAATAAGTTCAAAAATGCCCTTAAGACAGAAAACTATAAAGATAACACAAATAGACAAAAAGAATTACTTTTAATCCATATAAAAAAGACAATGCAAGTGAATAAATTCTTATATTGTCTACAAATAGAAAAAGGAACAACACCAAAAAGTGAAGTAAAATGGAACGAAAAATTTCAAAATGAGGTTGAACTGAACTGGAAAAAAACTATACATGCTACCTAGGCAAAGTACTGGAGATATAACTCTTCAGGATTTCCAGTTTAAGATAAATACAAGAATAATTCCTACAAATAAACATCTTTATACATGCAAAATTGTTGACTCTAACTTGTGTGATTTCTGTAATTGTCATATAGAATCCATAGAACATTTATTCTGAGAATGCCATGTTGTTCAACATCTATGGAATCAATTCAATAATTATCTATATTCAAAATCAATAACTTTTCGAGTAAACAAATTAGATGCCATACTAGGAAATACTGAGCTAAAAGTATACACAAAGCAAATAAACTATCTACTGATATTAATGAGAAATTTTATTTACAGAATGAGGTGCAGGAAGATTATTCCAAGGTTCTCAGTATTTAAAAATTATCTTTCATGTAAATTAAAAATTGAGGCTGAAATTGCACTAAATAATAACACATATGAGTCCTACTGTCACAAATGGAACACATTTTCAATTACATAATCGTAAACTGTCATTATGGTACAATAAATAAGCATAAATGAAAAGATAAACAAAAACAAGAAATAAATAAAAAAGACTCTCTGTTTCCTATTTTTAAATATCTTAGTTATGAATATGAGTATGTGTTATTTTGTACTGTCTGTAAATGTATTGTTTGTTTTTTTTGTGTTTTTTGTGTTTTTTTAATGATAATAGTTAAATGTAAGTATTTGTATAGAACGTAACTGTGTATGATTGTCTGGCATGAATGAGAGTGTGAAAGAGAACGAGTGTGTGAGAAAGAAAATCTTAAAATCACTTTGTGTAAATTTTGTCAAAATTGTTATATATATGATTATGCATGAATGTATTTAAAGTAATAAAGAATGAGAAAAAAAGGTCTGCACTTTGGTCATTGGGGGGTTAAGATTTTTTTGGGTAAAACGTCAAAAAATATAAACGAAAAGTACGAATTTTTGGAATTGGTTAACTACAATCTTCTTTATTATTTTATTTTAAAATAAATCCCTGTAACAGGTAGATATAAACTTGTCATATCTAGACTGAAAAGATTAGATTGATGCTATTGTGCAAAATGGCTTTTTTGGGGTAAAACGCTAAAAATTATAAGTGAAAAGTGCGAATTTTTGGAATCTGTGGACTGCATTTATTTTTATTTATTTATTATACCATATTTATATAGCACTTTTATCATAAAATTACACGTTCAAAAGTGCTTTACAATCACATTTAAGACATGGTTAAAACAATTTTACATATGCATGCAAACATAACAACAAATGTATATACAGTCCAACTTGTACTAGCGACCACGCGTATTAAGCGACCTTTGTCTTAAACGACCAGTTTCAAATCCTCCCGACCATATTTGCTCTATATGTCTATTGTATTAAGCGACTTTTGTCTTACGCGACCAGCGACCACTGTTTAAGCACTATAATTCATAGGTAAAATTGCATTAAGCGACCAAAAAATTGTAAATCACTGGTCGTTTGTAGTGACAGGTTGTTAATCTATACCTGATACCTCGTCATAAATCATTGTTTGTTCACACTTCAGAGTATGTCTTTTGTTAATTGGGCCCCAATTAACACCATTGATAATCACAATTGTGTCCGATGGGCATGTCATTCAGATGATTTTAATCCGATTACACACATTATTACGGATTAATTGTTGTATCTTTTGCCGCAATCAGCTTGCAGTCTCCGTTCATTTAGATCGGGCTAATCCCCGGCCTATTCCGGTTTTTTTCTTCGAGTGCAAGCAAAACTGACTTGCATTAATTGCATTGCGTAATATATCAGTAAGATTATTAAAATGATAAATTGAAATGCTTATGAAGACCATGCATACAAGTAAGAATCATCATAAAATTTATTTACACACTAATGTTTATCAATTGAAGTTCAAAGGTAATCAGGCAGCCTAAAATCGGAAATTCGTTAATTACACTCAATGTTTCTTACATTTGTGTTAAACGACCGTTCCGTTAAGCGACCGTTTTCAGACCTTCCCCAGAGTGGTCGCTTAATACAAGTTTGACTGTATATTAAAGTTTAAGGCTAAAAATCCTCCCTCAAACACCCCCTAAAATGGGTGTTTCAAGAGCAGCGTCACATACCAATGCCACGAGAAACTAACTCCAAAGGAATAGTGATACTTCCTTTAAGGAGGCAGGAGACCCCCGATTTATTTACTACTGTACTAGTGTTTCAAGAACAGCGTCACATACCACTGCTACAAGAAACCGTCTCCAAAGGTATAAATGTACTACCTTTTAGGAGACCCTTAAAAAGTCAAACTAATCATCAGCCAGAATATGCTTTGGTAAAACAGTGCGTTTTTAGCGCTTTCTTGAATGATGGTAGTGTTTTACCATCTCTGAGTGCTGTTGGCAGTGCATTCCAGAGCTTCGGTGCTGCAGCCATGAAACATCGATCACCGTACGATACAGTCCTCATCCTCGGCACAACTAGAAGAATAGAGTCATTTTGTGACCTAAGCTGTCTTTGTGGAGTATATATTTCCAACATACTTCTGATGTAGCCTGGGGACTTTCCATGTAGTGCTTTGTAAACACGAGTCAATACCTTGTACTCCACTCTGTATTGTACAGATAACCAGTGAAGATCCTTCAGCACAGGAGTGATGTGGTTGTATCGCGGTATCCGTGCGATGAGGCGGGCAGCTGTATTTTGAATATTTTGTAGTTTGTTCAAAATGGTTTTTGGGGAGCCGCACAGTAATGAGTTGCAATAATCCAGTCTTGATGTTACTAAATAATTTATGAGGGATTTTGTTGCATCAACTGTCAAATATTGTCTGATTTGACCTATTTGTCGGATCTGCATGAAACAAGACCTGGAGACAGAGTTTACATGTTTATCCATATTCAGGTGTGAATCAAACATGGCACCAAGGTTTCTCACCTCTGATGATGGGCTGATCACAGCGTCACCAACTTTCACTGTAATATTCTCGGCAACATTGGTATTCCGTTTCGGAACAAACAGGATTACCTCTGTTTTGTCTGCATTAAGTTTTAACAAATTGTTCTTCATCCAGAGCAATAAATCCTTCAGACATGCTTCAATTCGTTGCAGTGTCTCATCGCGTGAAACGCAATCCTTCGGTTGGAATGCCATATACAACTGGGAGTCATCAGCGTAGAAATGATGTTACAGTTGATGCTTTCTGCAGATTGCACCCACTGGTTTTGTAAACATGATGTAGTTTTTGGGACCAAGCACAGAGCCCTGAGGTACGCTATAATTCATCAGTACTGGTTCCGAAAGTTCACCATCAATACAAACAGTCTAGTAACGGTCACGCAGATAGGATTTCATCCACTCCAATGATTTGCCTACTATATCAAAATGATTTTCAAGTCGGCGTAGGAGGGTGGTGTGACCAATGGTATCAAATGCTGCTGATAAATCAAGCATGACGAGGACAGTAGCTTTATTCTGGTCTAGAGAACAAAGGATGTCATTTTGCACACGAAGTAAAGCAGTTTCAGTAGAATGGAATTTTCTATATGCTGACTGGCATTCTTCATGGAGATTGTACAGTGTTAAGTGCTCATCTAGTTGAGCATCGACTACCTTCTCAAGAACTTTGGAAATGAAAGGTATGTTTGACACCGGTCTGTAATTTGTCATTACATTTTGATCAATGCCTGGCTTCTTTATCAGTGGTCTTATTCTGGAGCTTTTAAAAGCCGTGGGTACATAAGCATTTTCAAGTGATGCATTGAATAGTCGTGTTAATATTGGCAGTAGTTCATTTAAACAATCCTTCAACAACCATGTTGGGATTGGGTCAAGCTCACATGATTTACTAGGTGATCTATTTATCAGTTTCCGGATTTCTTCTTCTGAAGTCGGAGAAAACTCAGATAGTTGCTCTTCTCGAAAAGGTGTCGAATTCAGCAGTGTCACCATGTTGGGTTGACTGAATAGTGGAGGCAATTTCAGTTCGTATTCCTTCAATTTTGTTGATGAAGAAGTCACTGAAGTCCTGTGCAAGCAACCTGGCCGATTTATTAGATGGTAACACCACTTCCTTAGCATCGCCCATCGGATGTTTAGTTATCTTAAACAACTCTTTCTGATCGCGACCACATGCCTCTACCTTATCTGCATAAAAGGTTACTTTAGATGTTTTAGCAATTTGTTGACTGCCGAACATTGATTTCTATATATTTCATGATCTATCGTTAATTTGGTGGTTCGCCATTTTCGCTCAAGTTTACGCCTCAGGTGTTTGGCGTCATGTAGATCTTCAGTGTACCAAGGACAAGAAGGTCTTAAAACAATGGTTTTAGATTTGAGGCAATCGATTTTAGCTTTCTAAAATTCAGTTGTTCTCACAGGAGCAGGTTTAGCAGCGCATGCTTTAAATACTACTGCAAAATGGTCACATGACGTCTTTCCACTGTTATCAGGGAGTCCAGGGTCCGATATTTCAACTTGCGAAACAGTAGTGTCAGTGTCTCTGGTGATAACCACATCCAGCGACATGAGTTGCCCCAGTTACATGCTGCTGCATGCCGCAGATTCAAGTACACTGGTGAACTTGGCAGACTCTGGGTTTGAAAGGGTGACAAGGTGGATGTTTACATCCCCAACAATAATGATGTTACTTTCTGTAGTTACAAGTTTGGCCAGAAATGATGGCCACTCATTTTCCAGGAAAGAACATGTCTTAAGACATTGGCATTTTTTTTTTAAATTACTCAAATTGAAAGATATTTTAGTGCAGTTTCAGACTGCAAAAAATTGGAGTAAAACATAAAAAAATATAAACCGAAAAGTGGGAATATTAGTAATCTGTAGATTACAATAAAACCATTCATATGATAATTTTTTGTAACTTAATAATATTAATGTGATAGATTTGTAGTAACATGCAGTTTAAGATTTCAAATATATATTGCCAGATGAGATACTTTGGGGGAAAATTACAAGAATTATGGAAAGTGTGATTTTTGGGAATTGGTGTCCTAGTTATAACTTACGACCATCGGGTACGGCTACATGCTTGGCCTTATTGACCACTCATAACATATGTGCTACTCGAAACCTTCATGTACAAAATCAGTTGTCGGATTGGGAACTACCAACTACTAGGTGCGACCATTTGTTGTCCTATTGGGTAATAACTACCCCCGTGTACAGACTGTGATGTTCTTATTGGATACTCATACATACATTCGTAGTCATAGTGGGTACCCCAACTACCATGTACATATGTCATATGTTGTTCTATATGGTCACTGCTACCACCCTCTACAGGCAGTCCTGGTCCTATCAGGCATACATAACCACTAGATGCATACATTTGTAGTCCTATTGGGTACTCACAACCACTATGTCCATGCATAAGTGGTATAATCGAGTCCTCACACCAATATACGCAGCCATTATTGGTCCCTGTGGGTACTGACTACCATGCATTTATCATGCGACTGCCATGGTAACTGCCTGATAACACATGACCTGAGAACATTAAGTGTTCTCAGGTCAATAGGCTACTAGTAGCATGAGAACACTTTTTGGCTCCGCCCACAAATCACGGACTATTTTCCCATTTCTCATTCCTTCTGAAATTGACCTAGATATTATTGAAAACTACAAAAATATACTTTTGATAGCTAATATTTATTCGAAGTTAAGATTTACAACCAACATCAGCAATATTTCTTCGCCAGGTAGGGCTACGCCAGTGTAATTGTTCTTGAATTCATACGGGTCATCCACGGACCAATCGTTTGGGAAAGGCCCTGAAAAAAACCAATAAACACACATAAATCCACAGGCACAGTATCATCAAAGATAAATAAACATAGAAGGTATGCATAGCCAACGGTACTACATCAAATACACTGGACAAAATGCAAATTTGAACTCATTTGCAGACTCGATACGATGCGCATACAAAATCGTTGAAAATGAAAAAATCCGAAATTTTTGGCGAATCTTAAGACTAAGTGTGACAGTTAAATCATTGATAGCATTCAGTGTACATACGGTTTATACATAGGTAAAACATAAAAAATATAATAGGCTCTTCAACAAGATAATGTCTTACCATATTCTATTTCCATCTGTTTCCCAAGCATTGAGGTCTCCCTACTGCCATTCTCCACCCACTAACTTGACTAAAACGTGTAAGCGTGTATAAGCTGTTCATTCTTGAAGTTATTTCCCTCGTCCGGAATTCAATTTTGCACTGACAGTTTCCACAAACAACCTAGTGTACCACATAGTCAATGTTTATATTTATTCCAAGGCAATGTTAAGAATAACAGACGAATTTATGACGTAGTAACGGCCTTGTTCACACACGTACGTCATTGATGATTCATCCAGAAAACTTCAAAAATTCATGAGCGAAATTTTATTCTACTTTAATGACAGGATGTAGTTATTTGGTAATACTATTTACTAAGATTCCCCGTTCTGAATATATAATTCAAATATTTTATTTTTTATATTTCTTTTGTTAAGCAACGTAGAATTGAGAACTATTTTTGCGCGAAGAAGCACATTTAGTTGTGTTTTTCAGCGAGATAACTGGATCTACTAAAACCCGCATCTCGGTTGTAACTTTAAAAATTGAGGATTAACGTCCCTTACTTGTTCCGTGATGCTGGTTGCATGATAAATAGAAACTCGGGTCACTGTCCGGATCAAACAATGTTATCAGACTCGGCGATATCGTCCGGGGTGACTCGCCAAAGGCTCGCCATCCGGACGATATCACCTCGCCTGATAACATTGTTCTCACCGGACAGTGACACGAGTTTCTCTATATACATTAATTCCTGGTCGTATTGGGTACCAATAACCACGATTAACAGACATTCCTGTTCCGGATAGATACTGAACATCATCATGTTAGACATCTCTCAACCACTAGTTACATACATTATTGGTCTTATTGAGTACAGACAACTATTGGGATCACACATTCCTTGTCCTATTGACACCATGTAGAGACATTCCTGGTCTTTATAATTGAGCAGTGAGCATGCCTAACCCTCAGCTGTGACCATTTTTTTTTCAAATTGGGTAATCACTAACCCCATGTACATAAAGCATGGTCTAATTAGATACTCATATCGACTAGGTACATACATCTCAAGTCCTAGTGGGTACCCACAACTATCATGTCCCATGCATTCCTTGTCCTATTAGATACTACAAACCACAATGTACAGACGATTGCAGACGGATTAGGTACTAACAACCACTGGGTGTGGTCATTTTTTATCTGATTGGGTCATGATTACCACAATGTACAGACAGTCCTGGCTTTATTAGGTACTCATAACCACTGGATACATACATTCCTAGACTAAGTGGGTACCCGTAACCACCATGTACATGCATAATTAGTGTGATAAAGTACTTGCAGCTAAAATACACAACTGTTATAGGTCCTATTGGGTACTCACTATCATCATTTACTAGTACATGTACATACATTCATGGTCTGATTTGGTATGCATAGCCACTATACCGGATCCTGTTATGTACTTCATGTACGAGGGGTGATCCAGAATTACGTGGACTTTTGTTCTATTTCAAAAACCGTTTGACTTAAATTTACAATTCTGTGCACACTCTAATAGTAATACTTCCTGCACAAGTATACCAAATTTCATGTAGATATGATAATAAGAAATGACGAACGACGTCGCCTTCACGCCTATCATTTAATGATGCTTTTTAGCACTGTTAATTAACTGTTCTTTATTTTCCCTAACCCATATATGTTCTTACTGTATGCATATCTAATCGTCTTGTCAATATGTACCTAACTGTATCGTTACCAGCCCCGCAAGATGATATTTTCCCACTAATGTCACGAATGGTTGATTCTGACCATTGTAAGCACCGATCCAGTCAACGTCGGGGTTTTACCTCTACACGCATGGCCTTCACATCACCCAGGTCTCCTTTAAAACGTTTATGTCATTTAAAAACAAGTTACTGTGATACAATGTGTCTAATACAATGTACTTGATTTCTCTAACAGTTCTTTCGCCTGCGTTGGGGTTTTTCCTAGCTGTTCAAAGAATTTTATGGTTATGCGAGTGCAAATGAAATTTTGTGACGTCAATATTGACGTTATTTATGATATGACAACAGTTAAATATATATTCATAATATGACGATTACACCGAATTTTACTTTGAAATTTCACTCAGTTGTCGATACAAGATTAGACAACATGATACCATATTTCTAAATTTCTACATGAAGAAACACAGTAACAATCAGCAATAACGTAACACGTTTTACTAAAAAAATCGGTGTTGATCCGCGAAAGCATTTATGTGTTGCCATGGTAGCGTATAACTGTTGATGCAAAGAATTATTTTCAGATATGTGTTGCGTTTTATGTCAATAATAGATAAAAGTCGTTTGTGTGTAACTTTCATACCGATCTGACCTAAAATAAACTTTCTAGAGCAAAAGTCAACGTAATTCTGGATCACCCCTCGTACAACCATTCCTGGTCAAATTAAGCACTCTCAAACACTAGGTGCATACATTACTGGTCTTGTTGGGTACAGACAACCATTAGGAGCACCCATTCCTCGTCCTATTGACTACTTAGTGCCTAATCAGAACATTCCTGGCAATCATAAACACTGGGTAAATCATTCCTAGTCCATGTATGTATTCACGACCACCTTGCACATAAACTCCTAGGTACTCATAACCATTAGGTACATCCATTCATAGTCCTAATGGGTACCCACAACCACCACCATGTTCATGCAAACTTGGATGTATTTGGTACTCATAACCACTAGGTGCATTAATTAGAGGGTACCCAATACCACTAGGTACAAGTATTTCGGGTGCTGTATGGTACTCACACACACCATGAGCAGACAGTACTACTGGATACACACATCCATGGTCTTATAGGATGTGCACTATTATGTGGTATCTCATTTATTGCACAATGTGTACTGGCAACTACAAGGGCAAGAGATTCCTGGTTCTCTTTGATACTCACAACCACCCAGAACAGCCATTCCTGACACAACCATGATGCACAGCCATTGTGTCACAAGGAATAGCTGTACAATAACATTTGAAAAAAATGAATGTATATTTACCCCACCCACTCTTGTAAAATAAGTATAATTAAACACAATACATACATAATTATATTACTGATGCCAACTATTACATACATTGCAAACAAAGTGAAAAATGGAAATATATTTCAAAATCATATTGTGAGTACTTGTAAATAAGTAGAACGGCTGTTTTCAATATTTTAGTCATTTTGGCGGCCATTTTGATGGCCATTTTACATAATAGACCCACCTTTTGTGCATTTAAATGTTAAAATACATTTTGGGAATATGCCTTTATTGGTATTCCCAATTGCAATTAAAATACAGTAAGGCACAATGTGTTATAGCATAGTTAAGTGAATACATCGTTACAATTTCTACACCATTTAAAAGCAGGGGGGGGTAATCTTATTTTTGCTTTTCCTGCTGAACGCCCGCAATGTCTGAAGTGCAGACTTTGGGAAAAGTATTGGTAGGTCAAAGCCTTTCATAATTACTAAAAAAAGAGATCAATGACACCGTATTTTGCCATTAAAGTGTACCGATTCTCAAATTTTGCACTTTTTCATGTATTTTTTAATGTTTTACCCCAAAAATATCCCATTTCTCATAATAACAAGGCACTAAAATTTTGCAGACTTAAACTATGAGTTTATATCAACCCATGAAAGTGTTTAATTACAAAATAACTTACTAAATGTGATAGTTATTAACCAATTCCAGAAATTCACACTTTCGTTCATATTTTTAACGTTTTACCCCAAAAAATCTTAACGCCCCAACGGCCAAAGTGCAGACTTTGAAAAAATACTCTACTGATCATAGGCTTTCAGAAAAATATAGTGTCCGAAATTCCCTAGCGGGGGGAGGGTTCACCCCACTGGCCCATGGACTATTAGGCAATGAAAATGTAATGTAAATTATCTCAAATTATTTGTCTTATCATACCGATGATACAGTAATATTAGCAGATAATGAAAATGATTAACAAAGTGCTAATAACTGGAAGCTCACTGTTAATATAGCGAACTCCAAAATTGTAATATTTTCAAAGGATAGGCAACGCCCAGTTAATTTTACATTCAAAAATCAGCCTCTTGAAACAGCTAATGAGTACAAATATTTAGGTATTTATTTTTGTAAATCCGGATTCTTTACAAAATCTAAACCACACATTGCTGCTCAAGCTACTCGGGTTATGTATAGTTTATTAAAGAATTGCAATAGATAATGTTTGCCAATTGATATACAAATTGATATTTTTAATAAAACAATTAAACTTATTCTTCTTTACGGGTCGGAAATATTAGCCGTGTCGTGAGATTTCCGACCTTGTGGGCAAAATGACGTCACGTCAAAAGCAGACGACAAAGTTGCGCGTCGAAAACGTCGTAATTGGCAGCGCGCGATTATCGCGGTTGGTATATTTAACCCGTAACACCTCCTCAACTATTAGCGTAACCAATAACGTTGTGTAAACAAAGACAGACTCTACTTCGATGTGTCGTACGCTAGCGCATTGTTTACTAAACATGTTTAATTGTTTTAATATAAAATGTCTAGGGTTAAGATTTAGATTTTCAATTCACGGAAGCAGTGTAGAAGCGAATGAAATACGGACGATGTGTTCTAAATAAAATCTAGATTTAGTTGATTTATGTTTTACTGCCCCCACCCATTCATCTATAGACGACCTATCTATTCCTTCCACATGATGATTTATCATTTATTAGATCTACGAAATAGTTGCAGTATTTAGATATACATGTAGAATCTATGATATAATATTGTGTCGTATTCTAACAGTCTGTGAGGTAAAATCAATGTAAATTACTACTGGTACATTCGTGCCTGGTCCGTTACGTTTTGATAACAACTGTTGGTAAGATGTACGTGGTGTTTCAGTACACTTACGGACTTTGAAAACGCACCACTTTTAAGGGACCCATATATTTTTTTATTGAAATATTTAGCTGAATTTGTACGAATAAAATAATGTTCCTAGATAATAACCTTGTCAGTAGAGACTATGTGACACGTGTTTTACCACGCAAATTACACGTGGTAACCACGTGGCCAAATCTCATTTTTCGCTCGTGAATATCGCGTGAATGAGAATATCCGAATTGTGTAAATTGAAATGTGTACACGATACATTGACATGCAAAAAAAATCACAGTTTCAATCATCCAAAATCACTAGTTGGTATGTAACGTTCATCCGAAATTGATGTGCCTAGAGGTGTAGCAATGTTACATACCGGAAGTAGCAACCATGCCGTTTTCGCACGATTCCATTGTGATAATATAACAAATATTTGTCCACATGAGCGTTTAATGCACACTGACACTGTCACTGACCGCCCAAGGCAGGATAAAAGGCATAAAACTGCTATTTATACGCATGAATCAATGCGCATGCGCAACCGACAAAACGGCTTCCGGTCTACAACCATGACTGTCAGAGTAATACTTGGTCGCCATGGGTATGCAAAATGATTAAATGAAAGTTCAAATATGTTCGATTTTTTCTAAAAGAAATTTTGATATAGTACAGTTCGACAGTTTGTGTTCAATCTTACATCTAAGATGTTCTTTAATCTGTCGCCATTCCCTTCTTGTATCACTATTTTCGGCGACAGCGATGTTAACTTTAGACAACATGATAATAAACATTCGCATAAATTACTGAAAATAATCATTTTTATCAACGAAAAGAATATCAACGTGATGGATACTCCAGTTGTATCCTCAGATTTTGCACTTATTGAAAAATATGACATGCTCTTGCAAAAAAGTGTCCACGGGTGGTAACCGATTCTCTATCTGCTCGCGAGCTTCTCCAAACATTTGTCCATGTATGGTGGAACATTCCCTCAGCAGCACATTTAAAATGTGATGTTGTTTAAGAGTTGCCGTTGTTGTGAATGTACCACGAACAAATCGTTATACACAAACTACTAAATTGTGAATTTGGCATTTGAGACTTGAACATATCGATGTCACGTGACTATTTTATTTTGTTCACTTTTATAATGAAAGTTTGCTAGTAGGTTAAATATAAATGAGGCATTCTATATACCAATTTTTGTGTCAAATAAATAATGTTTACTATAAATTTGAGTGGTTTGAATAAGTGTTGCGTTTTCAAAGTCCCCAAGTGTATGTGTCGCAAAAAAGCTAATCCGAATCTAGTTTGAACTTTCTAATCGACATTTCTCATCTTTAAAAATATATTTATTAACAACACGCGCGGGTCTAGAAAAAACATGATTTGAACACCGCCCCTGTGAAAAAATATGATCACTAATTAGGGGATTTGTTTTAATTAATGTGCATGTCCGATCGCTGTTTAAATAGATGTTTCGTTTCATTTTAAAAGTAGATCTAGATGAATTTCAGATTGCGTCTGAAAAAAATAGCTCGATACACGCATTAAAGATTGGTGGTAAAGTCTACTTATTGCAATTTGGTAACAATAAAAAATGGCGGGATAATGAAAAAGACGCAGATCTAGATCTACATCATACATTTTGAAATTGGGTATACCCTATATACTTTCAGTGCCACGTGCCACATGATCAAATATAGGCAAAACACGATTGCCTGCACGTATATTTTTAAATATTTATTTTGTATAACGTAAATCAATTATTTAATTACAACGATGAAAACATAACTTAGAAGGATTAGATCTGGTTATATTGTGTGTTGACATCAGACTCCCTCTCCATGCGACATGTGAAAAATTGAGGAGACAGCGTGTCATCGATGCCAGTAAATATTGTGCAAAGACCGCTGTCACCAGACATATGCATATATATTTATCTACATCTCGTTCACACTAGGCTACGCTCTTACTACGATCAGGCCGATCTGCCCCGACCTGAAAGTATGAATCGGGACGAGATCGGCGTCAAAACTAAGAACTTTGACGAAAAACTTCACCGGAACGTCTGATCTACGACTACAGCGTTTCCGATAAGATGCTTATATGCTTACACCACGTTTCCACCGCGATAAATGCCGATCATAAACCGTTTGTACTTCGATGTCGCATCGATCTGCAAGACCCTACTACGTTGGTGACCGACCTAAAAGACTGTAGCACGATGTTGCGCCGTTTATGTCGGCAATACTACGATCTTGTGTAACGAAGTTGTAGTCGTGTGTTGAAACAATGAGAACAGTTAGAATTCACTTTCAAAGTTTATTTCGTATATAACATCCAACATAGTATATTTACAAGATATAACATGTGAGGACCGCTAGCTCTTGGTCCTTTGACCGTTCTGAAATCTGTTGCTAGCGGGACAGCTTATATACCTTTCCGAATGACCCTCGTCATTGGTAATTAGCATATGCATTAATGAGCATACATAAAACATGTCCGTATTCTGTCAAAATGTAACTTAATATAACAACATAATTACAGTTCGTGACAATAAAACTTCTAAGCATGCGTAGTTTGTGTATTAAGCACGTGACCTCATCATTTCTAGTGATAGTTTTATTGTCATGCACATCACGTAGCTGTCAACACATGTTTCATAAGGCGGTTTTTCTTTAGTAAACAAATTAATTAACATGACAGGCGACAACTTGTGTTTTATAAAATAATCGCCAAGTATTTAGCAATCAATCCATAAAAAACGAAATTATAACATAATTTCGTTACATCTCATTTTCGTATTCTTTGATTTTTCAATTTTTCCCTAGCACTGAGCCAGTTGAGTAAACATTAACATGAAGCCAGTTGAGTAACAATTTTAACAAAAGGTTATTCTTTTAAGAATTTGAACCTTGTCAAAAAAATGTATATAGTATGTTTATGAAGACAAAAGCGCAAACATCTACTTAAGCGCCCAAAAACTTTATCTCTTGATCATTATTATCATGTCTCTTGATCATTATTATCATGTCTTAGACATTTCCCTCCGTTTCATAATGTCGCTTAAGGCCTTTAAGTAATTATTTTCTTTAGGCCGACTAAATTGCGTACATAATTGGCCATTTAGCTTATAATATTGTAAGATAATAATCTGTAAAGTAAGGGAGATTACTCCACTGATAATTACCTAAGACAGAAGTGTTAATAACGCTTCTCTCTACTAAAGCGTATATATACCGTGTATTTGCTACCAAAGGTATCAATTGTGATTTTATTTGTATGGATTTAAAATCTTGAAGCTGACCTGTCCAAGGTAATGTTCTTTATTTGACTTTTTTTTCGTTGTAGACTGTCATATTATACACATTTTGGCAAAATATCTTAACAATAACATAAGGCAAAAATAAACAACAATACATTTAATGATATTTTTAGATTAGTACCACTAACAAATGATTATAATTAAAATCTTATATTATGAAAACAAACACATAAACAGTAGTAACAGATAATCAAGTCCATTGTTGATTCTTCACTGGTTTACAACATTCTGATAGTCATTTCTGGTAAGTGTCCTAGTCGTTATTTCTACACCCAGTCCGGTTCTTCTCTGTATATATAAGGGTTGTTCGGGTGTATGCGTTCTATGGATTTTCCAATTGGTTTTAGAAACACATGTTTTATATAGTCATCCAACGCCTTGTCTGATGTCATTGGTTTGTCCACCCATTTAGGATTTTTTTTCCCGGTGGTGGGCACGTTATGTAGGTTTCAGCGAAGGATGTTAATTTCCTTGGACCCTTCTTTCCCGGTGGTGGGCACTCATTCCCCGGTTGTGAACACTCAACGTAGATTTCTTCAAACGATGGTGTGTTTTCCGTGTGAACCTTATTTCCTGGTGGTGGGCACGCACTGTATTTTTCTTCAAAACATGTAATTTTCTCCGTAATTTGCGCCATTATTAGTCTGGTAGTTAAGTGTATTGTTTTGATGTTTTTTTCATGAACTAAACTGAATTTCCTATGCTATTGGCTGTTCTTTTATATCGTTTGTGTAATAAGTTGTCGTCCTTTGACAGCGGTTTTGACGTTGGTACTTGGTGACCCCATCATTGCTGTCAATTTGTCCTTCTGGTGTCTAATAATTAGTCTACGTTGTTCAAATCATCGTCCGTATAGTAATTGGAGTCCGTGCTTGTTGGAGACTGGCTATGTCGGGCATATGAAGTCCTTCTTGAGAATATGTATAGCCTATGATATACATCTGCCCTAAATTCTGATCTGTTTATTCTGCGCAACCCCGTAGCTGCACTGAAGACCGCCTGTAGGGTGATCCTCTCTCCTACCCCGAGGGACACTTCCATACCCCTCATAGCCAAATAGAAGCGGACGTATGGATCCATCAGTGGCTCCAACGCCGCCTGGAACGCTAATCCAAAATGTTCTACCAATGCTACTGTGCTTATCTCACTTGCAGATGTCCGCATATTGTTGAAAGTGTGCAACAATGCCCTGTTTTGACAACCACCGCACGTTTTTCCTGCCATTAATCTTACAATGTTTTCCACCGTTATGCCAATAAAATAGGCAATTATTGAAGATATGATTTCTTCCACCGGCAACATAATGATAGTTCTTGTTAGTCCAGTAAGTAACGTAATCCTATTGAAACTGATGGGTTGAATGGACTCTCTGCTGGCTTTTATAAGTTAGCTTCCAACATCATAACGTCAAAGTTTCTAATTGGCTTTGCTGTGTACACCTTGATGTAATAACTGTCATATTTTTTCTTCGTAAATCTGACATGACCTCTGGAATTTATGCCCGCCTCGGTACATTATTCGTACTTTTAACTGATGCTATGTCCAGTGTTGGGTACAATTGATGCACTAAAAAGAGTATATTAAGTCAGACAGGGAAGGCAGCATTCAACTTAACCAGCCGAGCACAGAAAACATTAAAAACACACAAAGCACAATGCCCAACTAAACAAGCGCAGATCCGCCCAAGTCCAAGCTGTCGAAAAGTATAATAAATTATAACTAGCTGAATGACCCAGTAGAAAAGATACAGCAACCAAAAGGCAGAATGCCTACGCTGAATGACCTAGTAACAATCACTGTGTCTACAATATAAAAACAGTACAATTCCTACTACTAATGCACAAGCAAGTGCAATAAGTACATAATAATATATCGACCAACCATCCTCACTCATGGGTATTTGTGATAGCTCGTGTAATGTTTTTATTAAATGATTCATAGGAATTTCATTTAATTCGTGCAGTTTAGGAGGAATTTTTATTGATGTCAACTTGGAAAAGTTGGACATGACAGGTTCCCAAATATTTGTTATTGTCGCATTATAATTACTTTTCACGTAGTCACGCGTCTGTTAATTTACAAAAACCGAATCCTTTTTGTAATATGGTCTCAATGTCAAGAATTTGTTGTACGCTTGACAATCCATATGTAGACTAATCATGTCTAATGGCGGTTTGACAGTCAAAGTTCGGTAATGACTTTCTTGACTGCTACACACGATTGAAAATCGTAAATTCTCCTCCGTAGCGATTACCCAGTGACCATCAAACAAGTATTGTGCCTTTGGCAAAACTGAATTCGGATATACTACTCGGTGACAATATTTTTGTACACGATGTGGTCCTTCATAAATAATGACACATGTCTTTGACAAGGCCGTTTGGTAAACAGGATACATGACCGCGAGATAGGATTTTCGCAATTATGTAAGCTGTCAGCTGATGTCATGGTATATTTTGTTCTTTCGTGATTTATTAACATCGCGTCCGATTCTAGTCTATAATTTGCAACCATTCTATACGTGACATCTAGCGATGTGTCAGTTACCGAACGATTTGCACTAAAAAAGGTATTTGGAGGTTATGAATTTTATACAATTCAAATTTCCCTTGTGACTCTAACAATGGTACGTCCATCATGACAAATATTCTCCCTGAACTGTCAATTAATAATTCTATACATACCTTATTACCCCTGTTAATTACAATTTACACTGCAATGCTGACATAAATGCATTGTGTTCAGGCTGTTTTCTGCCTTTGTGAACATAAAACTGTCAGCGCCTGTCAACTTTTGACCCTAATCTGTCAAATACGAGTTGACAATATTTTTTCTCTGGTCAATATCATTAGTGGTTTATGCGTAGACTCAGTACATTCGTGACTTAGAATTTGTGTTGAGCCAAAAAGGAATGTTGATGTCTTAACCTATTTCGTTACTTCAGGTAAGCGTTTTCTCCTTTCACATAATAACTGCTAAACCCTCTAACACTTGTTTAATTGAACTTGCACGGTCCATGCTTTGAATTAACGGAGTTTCTTCCTTTTTCATAGGTTCTGTATGTGTCCCAATTTCTTTAGTATGAATACTGGATTGTGAGCAGGTATGGTAAGTTTGGTTCATTCTAGTTATCTTCACTGGTGGTAGTAATTTAGTTTTAGTTAATTGATTAATAGACATTTCGACGTTATCGGATAAGCCATCATCGACACCGTCGTCCAACAGTTTTGCTTCAAAATTATGATCAAGTGATGGATATGGTTGCTGTTGTTCATTATAATTTATTTTCATTCTCGGGGCCGTCTGAATTGGATATATGTGTTTGAAAGCCTTTCCCAGCATAACTACTTTCGCTATCAGCATCTGACTGATCTTGTTGTGATTTAAGCCGTTTTGCTAGTTCCAATAACGGAATGTTTTCACTGTCAGAAGAACATTCTCGTTCTTTCCTATAATATTTTCGTATTCTGTTTTTAACTTCCGTCTTATTTTGAGATTCTGTCTCCGAATCGCTAGTTGAAGATTCGCTTATAGCACGCATGTTAGTTAACATGCGTGCTTATGGGGAACGTCAATTGTGCTTTTCTTTTCGGCAAGTTTCCATCTTTAGGTATTTCCCATTCTAATTTAGCTAAACGTAGTTGTTCCGCGTGTGTCGTAATTGTTTTCTGAGTTAATTGGTCTTTGATAACGAACATAACTGGTGATTTTTGTTCTATTATTCTAAAATATTCATGTTTTCTGTTATTGACATAATATACAGGGTCACCTATTTCAAATTTAATTAGTTTTGTATTTTTGTTGGCGTAGACGGCCTGTCTGCGCTTAGATTTTTTCATGTTCTTATAAAATGACAAAAAGCATCTTTGTTGATTTTCTAAGGCTATTTTGTGAAAATCTGTCCCGTAATAACGTCTTTGTGGTTTAAGAGGTTAATTAAATATAATGGCTTTACAACGTCCCTTTGATATAATAGGAAGAATGGTGAGTATTTTGAACTTTCATTGACATGGCTGCACGGCTTTGATTCAGGAATTGGTCACATACTTCTGGTTTATCCGCTACTTTCTTGGATAATATGTCATTTATCGAGCGGTGTGCCCTTCCTATTTTTCCATTTGTTTGTGGTCTATAAGTACATGTCTTTTTGTGAGTAATATTTAAAGTTCTTGGAGTTTCTTCCATTGCTTTGTTGCAATTCTCAGTTCCATTATCAGTCAAAATTGATATTGGAGTGCCATATCGGGACATTATCTCGTCAATTAGAAGATGTATAATCGTTTCTTGCGATGTGTCTGGTGTCGGGTACATTTTTAGCCAGCCACTGTAAATGTTTATAAATCCAACTGTGTATCTATTACCTGGGGCAGACAAGGGGAAAGGTCAAGCGAGATATAATGCCACACATGCCCACGGATAAGGCGGAATATCTGATTCTTGTATTGGAACTTTAATTTTCTTAAGGTTTCTAGATTGACATTCGACACATTTACCGATGTAATCTACGAGATCTTTGTATAAGTTAGGGCAATAATACTTTTGTTTAATACTGTGAAAACACTTGTAAACACCCATGTGACCGTCCCTATCATGATATTGTTTAATCACTTCTAGCTTTAATTGAGTAGGAACATATAATCTCATCAGGGCTAGAAATGCAATATAATATCTGGTCTATTTCAAGGTATTTTTTTGTGTATTGCATCCGAAACCCTATTAGCCCTTAGGTCTGATTTAAGCTGTTGTATGACATCGTCACTGTCTTGTTCGGTTGTCATGTTGAGTTGTTTAAGCTCATTATAAGTGACAGGTTGTGTTGTTTGATCTAATTGACAATTTGTATAAGCCGTAGGCTCAATTTGACTTGAATTCAGTCCGTTTATTTTATAAAATCTGTCATCAATCTCTGGTTCTAGTTCCGTTTCCTGATCATGACATTGAGTATTACTTTTTTCGTTATCACTATCAGGTCTGCGACTGAGCATATCGGCTACAGTGTTCTTAACCCCTTGAATGTATTCTATAGTACAGTCATAACTAGCAATATTAAGTGACCATATTTAAATGTTTCTGTTTTTGCTTGGAGAGCTAAGTAATGTCTTGACAGGAAGATGATCAGACCTGATTATGAATTTTGAATTAAACAAATAGTTATTCAGTTTTGATAGCGAGTACACTATCGCAAGACATTCTTTAACTACCACCGGATACTTCTGTTGCGTAGTAGATAATCTATGTGACAAGAAATGAATTGGTTTCTCTATTTTTTGTCCGTTTTCTAAGACTTCTTCTTGAACTAATACGCTTCCGCAAAATATAGGGTTTATTGGGATCCGGGTAGCTTAGCAAAGGTACTGCTGATAAGCTGCTTTTTAAATAATCGAACGCTTTCTGGCATTCTGTAGTCCAATTAAATTTGGTATATTTTTTGTGAGAGCTACACTCATTAAAAGTGATAAGTACACCAACTTGTTACGCTTGTATCTGTTTAACTATACATGATAGCTTGTTCATTTTTTGCATGTGTTCATGCGAGTAGTATAACAACAATATCCGATAATTTGATATTTGTATTTGGATTGGTGTAAGCAGTGAACCGTGAACCCTCGAAATTAAGAAAAATGCGCGTGCACAACACTGTGTATTGTACAATGTCTTGAGGTTTTGACTACACATTGTCCAGCATACCAAAACCCAAAAAAACATAAAATCTGAAGAATTCCGATTACAGACAGAACAAGAGATATTTGTTAAACATGCATGTCTCATGACAACCGAATAGTCATGTATACTTAAGGCTGTCCCGACCTTGACCTTTCACCTATTGACCTACAAATTTGTCGAAGTCTTCTGCTGATGTCTAGCAACTTGTCTGTGAAGTTTAACGATCTTAGGACCCACCGTTCTTGCGTTGTCGATTAGAAACCGTTATGCATTCGAAGGTCACAGTAATTTTGACCTTTGGACCATAGTGACCTCAAAATCAATGGGGGTCATCTACTGATGATGAACAACCTCCGCTTAAAGTTTGTGGGTTTTAGGTCCGACCGCTCTGGAGTCATTAATCAGAAAACATTTAGTTTTCCAACCCGACCGACCGACATGCATGTGCTAAGTAATAAAATCCATATCTACGATACGGAGACATAAAAAACTTAACTACTTACAATTCCTTAGATGTTTAAATATAACAACTTTAAAATAAACATATTAATATCATACATTTTGTAGTTCTATATTGTGTAATATTTCAAGTTAGAAGCAAAATGATATGCACTATTTGCATATATCGCTATTTACTATGTTGGTGTACTTCTAACTTTTAATGAGTGTATTATAGGAGAGGCTATTTCTGCAAAATTTGGAATGAACCTGCATTGACACATTTTTACTTATCCCAACACTGGTTTCAAGGTGATGGGATGAATTTAGTTTAAATGTTTTTATAAGTCCTATGATTTTGTTTGGCATTTGGACATTCTCTTATATAATGGCCATAATTTCTACACCCATAACATTGTATTTTTGCCCTGTAATCTTGTTGATCCTGACTATTTACTGCGTTTACATTTCGTTGCCGGCATAATTTTCCATGTGACCTAATCTCTGACAATCTCTGCATCGTTTCGGCATCGTTTAGTTTGTCTGTAAAAATCAACGTCCATAGGTTGTGGACGAGAATCATGATTAGAACTACTATTTTGACTTGGCCTATTTATGTAAATTGTGTTCTGCCATTGCGCTTGTAACTGCGTTTGCGAGGGTTCTAGGATTATCTCTCATTACCTTCATTTTTAGGTAGTCATGAGATAACCCAACGATAAAAATCCAATTAATTGTCTTTCTACCGCGGCCATGTCATTTTAATTGTTATCGACGTATGATTCCTCGGCTAATGATAATAACCGTTCCGCGTAAATTTGAATGCCTTCGTTCCGACTCTGCGAGACATTTCTAAGTAGCATAAAAGCGTGTTGCGGGTCTGCAAATCGTGATGATAACTCTGTTTTTAATTGATTTCACGTATGGTCCGTATGTATCGGTGAATAAAATCTGAAACGGAACCTCCCGCGGATTTATAAGCTACTAACTTTTTTGTTTTCATCGTCTAACCTTGTAAGTAAAGTAGACTTAATCCAATTTTTGAATTGCTTTGGTTCTCCCTCATACGATATGACAATTTGTGCTATCCCCTGAGCGCCGACGGCTGCTGATACATTAGCTAATTGTACTGACAAATTTTGAAAAACAGCCCAAATATCTACATCCGGGTTAGCCATCTTTAGTAATTCGTGTAACAAGTAACCACTTACCCTGAACTACCAGTACCGATGATCATAATTGTGTTTTGCGTTGTGTCTGCGACGTTTCCCAAGGTTCGTTTTCTAATCCTGGCTCTTTTAAGACACCAATTCAACAACGTGTAACTAAGTTGTAGTCGTGGGTTGAAACAATGAGAACAGTTAGAATTCACTTTCAAAGTTTATTTCGTATATAACATCCAACATAGTATATTTACAAGACATGTGAGGACCGCTAGCTCTTGGTCCCTCGACCGTTCTGAAATCTGTTACTAGCGGGACAGCTTATATATCTTTCCGAATGACCCTCGTCATTGGTAATTAGCATATGCATTAATGAGCATACATAAATCATGTCAGTATTCTGTCAAAATGTAACTAAATATAACAACATAATTACAGTTCGTGACAATAAAACTTCTAAGCATGCGTAGTTTGTGTATTAAGCACGTGACCTCATCATTTCTAATGATAGTTTTATTGTCACGCACATCACGTAGCTGTCAACACATGTTGCATAAGGTTGTTTAAACAAATTAATTAACACGACAGACGACAACTTGTGTGTTATGAAATAATCGCCAAGTATTTAGCAATCAATCCATCAAACGAAATTATAACATAATTTCGTTACTCTTGACACGATAATAGTACGCTTTGGTATGATGCGTACACTTAGTTAATAAATGAATTTTGAGTATTTTCTTCACACCACTCATTGCCTGAAAGACGGGATATGGACGTAACCTCCTTCTAGCAAGACCAGAACAGTTTGACAATATTTTCGACGTGTTGGGATGTCCCGTTTTGAGAACTAGTTCGGTGTGACTGACCCTTTAATGCACCAGTCAATTAGAATTGAAAAAATGCCCCCAACCCCGGAGATGGCGGGGATTTTTCTTTTTGCGTTTTCATACCCATTACCAAATCCCTGCCCCCAGGGCCATACATAATTGTAAAACACCCGCAAACTGTCCCGCCTTATACCTCATATAGTAACGGTAATTTTTCCCAGCTTCTTCGTTTGCGCGAAAGAATAGCACAGCACTCACACGGTGTGCGGCGAAATCGGCAAAGGTAAAACCTCTGGACAGTTCCCCGTCCTTCCCCGTGGCTGGGGTGTGGTTTAAATTGACTGGTGCATAAGTCGAGTAAAAGTTGTTCCTGTGCTACAACAATTGTTACTATTAAGTTTTATAAGCCGTCTATATAATTTAGAAATTTTAACAACTGACCAGCTGACGTAATTCCAGGTAGAATATCAATCTGGTGATTCATGTAACATTTATAATTCTAATAAGTCGGCAATACATGTTTATACCAAAGGGATTTGACCCGATAAAAATATCTTTCACATCTATACTATGAATATCTAAGACAGGGTCTGAGTTTATGACTGGCCCTAATATTCAACTCAACATTATGTCCAATATCTTAAACAAGCCGAATGCAATCATTTAATTTGTACTGCACACTTCAAGACAATATAATATTATACATAAAAATACAACTTTTATCAATACACGTACACAAAGTCGCCTGTGTTGAGCATAGAATGATCTCAAAATGCGTAAAACCCGTTTTGACGACACAGATCTGCATAGACAGAAACTAGAAAACGGCCTTCGATAAAGAAGAGAAATCATTACGAGGGTTGTTCAAATTGGAATGCAACTAAGCCTATACAATTTTATCCTTGATATATTCTAATGAAACAAGCCTTTGATCCTATTGCAGTATTCATCTCCAATATATATGCGAAGTTTCATTCTGTTATTCCTTTTTCAAAATTTGATTTTGTTATAATTCCTAGGTACACTGTGCATATACTTGACATGAGCCAAACCGAGATCTTAACGTACCTGATATTTTTTCCGACAATGCAATTTAAGAGTCGTTTGAAACAAATAAAGATAACGAAGGACAATTCTTGACAAAAAGGATGGTCGGAAAGCTCAAGAACATTCACGCTTCTCAGAAAGTCGCGTTAATGGCTGCTGCAGGTGGTGGCCAATTGCTCTGCAATAGCATGCCATCCTTTAAATATTTGGCTTGGCAACGATCGTCGGAGTATTTCTTCAATTTTTTAAGGAATTTACCTTTGTTAAGCTTAGCCTTTACCCATTGTCCATTTTATACATCAAATTTAATGGTAGAAGCTTGGTTTATATGGGAAAAGGTGTACATTTCTACTGGCGTTCATAGTGCGTTTTGCAATGCATACTTTTGTTCTGTCTTTGCTGGCCCATATTTGTTTATGGATCTGTCGCATAGGTGACACAATGAACCCGTGTCTGGTTTATGGTCATTACATTTGCAAACGGTCGACTATTTGTATCTAGAAACTGGTTTTAACTATTTTTTTGACAGTTTGCAAGGGCATATGTGCTGGCGTCTCAAAGCAGATACGGGTACCCAAACTATACTTTTGCAATAACTATTTTTTGTAATATGCTTGATAATTGTATGAATAGCTCCTAATAATGTGCCAACACATTGAGCTACTTGCCTAATTGTAAATACTCCACCAATTTCCAAAACATTTGATTTTTGATTTTCTCAACCCTTTTCTAGTATGTTGCGGTATTTGTGTGGCGTGCATGGGATTTATTTCCAAATAAAATAACACCACTTTTAAATTATAAATAGCTAATAAAAGACGAGTGTAAAACTGTAATAACTATTTATAGGGTATATCTGTGCAACCCGTCTCCTAGATCGGAAACACTCTTTTCTAAGCATTTGTGCGCCTGGTCTCCTATGTGGTTCTGCCTGGTAGCCAGAGGCTAGATCTATATTCTCTGTGGAGTAAACACATTCCTTAGTAATTTTTTTCCTCGATCATAATCCAAAAACCTGATGGGAAATCCCCGCTGGATGCAGTGCATTAGTTCATATTATGAGAGTACATAGGTGCTGTATATATAAAGTGCATTCAATGCAAACGACCAAGTAAAATTATATTTGCTATGTGTTCGAATTCCACGGCCCAACATGTTATATTTTTATTTATCATTTAATTCAATATTTCTTTACACCGTTACAAAGATGAAGCTCTAGCTCTAGTGTCTGAATATGTAAATATATTTAAAATAACAACAGTATTAATGAAATGTTTATCAAAACAAAATGCACCTCAGTGACTGTGTGGTCAATTTCCCATGTTATGGACCTATTAAGATAATATAAATTTTATAAAAACATTTTTTTTTTGCTCTTTATCAATGATACAGTTATCTGTAGTCTTAGGTATTCTGTAAATTATGCAAAGGAAAACTAGTTCTTAACTTTAGAAATACTTCCAAATAATAGCAAAAACAGAATTGATCTCCAATCCAGTCATGAAAACTGAATATTTGTGAACAGGACGGGAAGATGCTTGAAGGTCATATCATGCGTGGTCATATCGTCATTCAGCTTCAAGTGTCATCCGTGCAGTTTTCGGTCCGGATTTACGGACTTTACGTAAAACCGTTCATCATGCAAGAAGACGAATGTTTGGAGCAGCTTATTCTGAAATTATACGAAGTGGAGGGCGTGAAGTTTGGTGACTTTAAGTTGAAGAGTGGTATTCAATCGCCCGCTTACTTTGATCTGCGTGTCATCGTCTCATATCCAAATTTGATGGTAATATTATGATTGTCATCTATTTTCGCGACCCATACATGTACACATGTATGTGATTGCGTAATGTCATATGAATAGCTGATTGTAAGCTTGATTACTACATGTTTGTTCGTAGCGTGCGAGCTATTCGTCTGAAACAAACTAAAGTTGCACAGAGGCAAAATAAACACTTATAATTATGCTTTATTTCCAAGTCTTCTATAATAAAATGTGTAGGCCTACTTTCTGTTTAGTCATCAGTGTGAGACATTATATAAGTACCGAGCAGGTTATTAAATGGAACAATTCCAGATTACAGTAACAGATAGAGTAAATTAGAGGATAACAATCCTGATGAGCTGCACTTGCCAATCGCCAAAGGGAGGCTGGTCTATTACTACATGTACCCTTGATCCTTCCCATTTACATTTAAAACTCTCCATCATGCATCTACATATATTTTGCCAGGGGGGCGAGGGGTAGTGGCAGGCAGAGCCAGCAGAATTTGACAATTTCTTTTTTTTTTGGGTCTACTTCCAAAATTAACTCTATAGCCAAACATTATGCCTTATCCTCAAAGTGGGAGAGGCTTGGTGTATCAAACAAACAGCCATCTTTATACAGTTGTCTGGGTTTTTTTCGGCGTCAAAATTCTCCAAATTGGGGTATAAAATCCAGTGATTTTTTTTGCCCCTTTAGGAAAGGGTCCGGGTCCGTTCAGATTGGGAATTTTCACGTCATGACAACTTGAAATTGGGAATTTCCATGAAGCAGAAAGGCCAAATAAAACAGAAAAAGAGATTACATGTGAATGACATGTAAATGTTTACTGGTTTCTTTGAGCTTTTATGCTTGACCTCTTGTCAAAAATGTTCATAACTTTATCATTTTATGTCCGATTTTGAAAATTATTTTTTTCAATTGTTTATTGGGAATTTCTCCATTCAAATTTGGGAAAATTATAGCCTATTTGCAATTGGGAAAAGGTCCGTTTTCAGGACCCTAATAAAGAAGGAAAAAATCACTGAAAATCCGGCCAAAGTTTTATTTTCCCCGGACCCGGAATCATTTGGGGTGTCAAATTCCTGTCTGTCTTGAATCGTCTTCTTTCTAATGTAACGTCCTGTGTCTGCCCGCCTCTCCCCATGGGGCAAAATACTGATAGGTGCATCATTCTTCTCCGTGCATTTAAGTAAATAATAGGAACCCAATACAACAGGCCATAGTTAAACGGGATACTACATTTACTTCAAATACTTGTCTACTGTTAACCTCTTTGAACATTGAATTTTTACTCCACATGTGGAGAAGTTGCCGGTTCTACTCCTTGTAGATGGTTAAGTTATTATGGGTAAGAATACACTGTAAATTCTGTGCTCGGCTGGTTCAGTTGAGGGCATTGTGCCTTGTATGGTTTTTTTATGTTTTCTGTCTCGGCTGGTTAAGTTGAGGGCTGCATTTCCTGTCTGACCCCATATTAACTTTTCAGAGAGAAGTTTCTCAAGTATTATGGAAGGCATCAAAGAAAGCAGAGAAGTTTGTATCCATATGTGGAGTGCCTTACACAGCTCTACCCATAGCTTCAGTATGTATAGTCTGTTTATTCAGGTCTGTCACTTGCATCTATATATAGATATTATATTCTGTATATTTTAAGCTCATCTGTCACAAAGTGACAGGGTGAGCTTTGTGATCACTCGTAGTACGTCCGTCTGTCATCTGTCCGTCCACAATTTGCTTGCGTAGACACTAGAGGTCACAATTTTGGCCTAATCATTATGAAACTTGGTCACAATGATCATGTGAACAAAATCTAGGTTAAGTTTGATATTGGGTCATGCAAGGTGAAAAACTGGGTCACAAGGTCAAATAGTAGAAAAACCTTGCATAGTCACTAGAGGTCACAATTTTGACCTAATCTTAATGTAATTTGGTCACACTGATCATTTCAACAAAATCTAGGTCATTTTCGATATTGGGTCATCCAGGGTCAAAAACTAGGTCATTAGGTCAAATCATAGACAAACCTTGGCTTAAACTTCAATATGCCATTGGGTCTATGTGATGTAAATTGCAAGGTTGCTATATAAGACACTGTAAAAACCTTGTACATGCAATAGAGGCTACCATTAATGGGTCTGCATGAACTACTAGGACAGGTGAGCGCCCTATAGCCCTTGGAGCCCTCCTGTTAACTGAATTGTGCTTGAGAGACTCAGATAATTAGGGCCCCGCAAAACAATTTTGTGTGCCCTATTGTAATCACCCTGTCTGTCCGTCCGTCCACATTTTTCAAGTTTTTTCTTAATAACTTGAAAACCATTATAGGTATAGCCCGTTTGCAGCGAAAAAAATCGTCTAAATTTTGAATGGTTAAAAATCTGTTCATCAGATGTTGATAAAAATTTACGTAGAATCGTAATTACATTCTACCTACTCCCATTTTAAATTTCATAATTTTTAATTACTTATTTAAACAAGTTTATTCTTAATTGTATATTGATATTACCTGCATTTGAACACTTTAACGCAGGGAGGAAATCTGGTATTCCATTGATGTTTAACTGTCTTTTTATTAACTGTTATAATCCGTGATCAGCGAGATTAACATTGTTGTGATGAAAGCGAAATTTATGAGGCCCATATAAGTCGATTTATTTAGGTATGTCGCTTGTGTGTATACAGATTATGTATAAAACAAGTACTAACGCGGTAAAGCAGTGAAAACCAAACCCTTATTCACTAAACTACATAAGCTATGTATATCGATACTTATACATGGCCATACACATATATAATAATGTTAAATTAAGAACTTAATAAAAGCATTGTAATGTTTATGTGCGCAATGACATGTAGTCTTATGACTGAACCAGTCCTAAATAATTGAGTAATATACACCTACCCAAACATTTAGGATTAGTCTGAAATCGACATTCATAAACACGTTTGAAGAATGCCTAATATTAAGCAGTCAAAATCATTTAAAGACGCTGCAAAATCCGTGTTTTTATAGTTCGAGAATGAGGCTGCTAGACGCAAGCCATTTCTACGTTTAGACCCGAAAATATGATACACATAGACAGTATAGATGTACAGACGGGCCTCGTATTTGCCATATTAGATAGATTACAAATACGTAAATTTACCGTTAGACGTGTCACGTGACCATACAACTGGCTGTTGTGTGTATCGAGTCTACTAACATGAAGTTTTATCGTAAACTACAAATATTTTACATAGAACTTATGAACAAAACTTTTTTCACACATGTCCGATGTTGCTTAGATTTAATTATTGTATATTAGGTAGATACATTTCATTTACTCGTGCAAAATCTCATACTTGTAGGTGCAGTAAATACTGAGAAATCTTCATTTTAGACGATTTCTTTCGCCGCAAACGGACTATATTGACTTCAAACTTTAAACATAAGCTCACAACAACAGTACGCTATTTTATGGCCAGTTATATAACTCTCGCTACAATATTGGAAGAGTTATGGCCCTTTGTAAAATTCAAATTTTCATCAATTTTCAGCTTTTTTTCTTGATAACTTGAAAACCATTGAAGCTATTAACTTGAGATTTTAAACCAGTGATTTTTCTTGAAGAAAATTTAGCGGCCTGTGCCTTTAAAATTGGGAAATTTTAGCGCGACAATTCGCAAATTTGGGAATTATTAAAAAAGTTTGTTTGGGTTAAAAGTGGTCATATTTTGTATTTTCTGCTGATAATACACTATTCATATGTGGCAACAACCTTTGCAAGTTAGAAAATACATTGTTTCGACTTAAAAACAGCTACATATAAACTGTTGTTGCTTTGAAACCTGCGAGCACAAAAGGGGGAAAATATGCCTACTTTTTGGGAAAAAATTATGATTTTTTTGGAAAAATGGAGGTTTTTTTGCTAGGGGAAGGGGCCTGTATTCGGCCCTAAAAATAGCCAAAAAAAATCACTGTAAACATAAGCTCACAACAACAAACACTATTTTATGACAAGTTACATTACTCTAGCTACAATATTGGAAGAATTGTGGCCCTTTGTTAAATTCAAATTTACTAATTTTTCATCTTTTTTCTTAGTAATTTCACAACGATAGTAGATATTTAAATGAAACTTGCTATAATTATTGCCAGTGATAATACGCTTATCTTTAGCATAGGGCAACAACTCTAGCTTTGATAATTTTTTACTTATGCCCCTTTTCAGCTTCAAAAACTATAACATTGGTCAAAGTTAAAAGATATTTCAAGATATTCAAATGAAACTTGCTATACTTACTTCTATTGACTACGACAATAAGTACATGTATGTGGAGCAAAAACAATATACACATTTTTAGCAAAGGGCGACAACTCTTTAAAACTTTAATAATTTTTGACTGATTCCCCTTAACACTTGCACACAAAACAAACAGATTAATGTAGTTCTGTTTTGTGTATTTCCATCTTGCAAACAATATTGGCCGATAAGGAACAGGGCAATGTCAATGAAACCAATATCATGAACCAATGTCATGATTTCATGAATTCAGTGTGCAATTTTAGTCTGTCAAAGATATTTCCAAACTTTATAAAAGTCAAAGTTCATCATGGTTTCAATGTAGGAAATTAAACCTGCGCTTGTCAAACAACTTTAATTGAATTTTAGAAGGGAGTGAATTACTTTATTTCAGGCATCAACACATGAAAGTTTGAGATATGACTTTGTTATTGTGTCTGAGTACAGAAACTTATAGCGCTGATAATTATGCAACCCCACTATACTCCTACACTCCTCCCCTCCCCCCTCTTACGACATGCTACCACGGGGCCCTGTTCACGACAGTGATAATTCTAGTTATTTTCTTTCTCATTTTGCATCTGATGGTCTTCAGCATCTTGCACCTTCATGATTGGTGCAACTTTTTCGTGGAAACTATGAAAAACACTATAACATTCTAATATATAGAGGACATTTGTTTTTTTTATTGAATATGGTTTATATCTCATCGTGTAGTGATAAAATTCAATATTTTCGAGAGCGCGTAGCGCGAGTGAAAATATTAAAATTTTATCACTACAATATGAGATATTAACCATATTCAATTAAAACAACAAATATTCTATTTATTTAATGCTTATATGGTGTCAAAACTAGTACTGTTTATGCCAAATTACCACTGTGGTTAGGCTACGTATGAATATGTTATTCCATTCTTATTTTTCACTTCAAAATCCGCCATCTTGGATTATGGTGAATATGTGAAAACGGCTTTTTTGAGAATTTTGCATCAAATCATACACCAACTTGTAGGAAATGGTCTAACTAAAAATAAAAACCCCCACATGACATGTTTCCGTTCAGTAATAAAAAAAGTTACGGACATTTTAGTGTTGAGATTTTGGTAAATTAAAGTAGTCCCTATGAGGGGGCGGAGCTTATATCAGTCACATTGTAGATGATAACCAGTGACTGATATAGGTTTTATTTCACTGATAGAACTCCATATCTCACCAATTAGCATTAAATAAAGTAATATACCCTGTGGTTAGATCATCGAGACAATTTATGTCTGCATCCCCTAAGTGGTGTATTTTTAAGCTGCGGTGAGACAGAACTTTTCTGGCTAGCCATGTATTTGTCCTCAGACACAAGTAACATATATTTCTTCTTTTCTGAGGATTTATGAGTGTGTTTATCCTTTGTTACTCTTCTCATGCCCCTATCACATGTCAATCATCAATTATTTCATATGGGGAGACAATCCAATTATGGAAACAGACTTACAAATTAAGGGAAAATATTCAAAGACTCTTTATCAAGGGAGATCATTCAACACTTTTTATCCAGGGAGATCATTCAAGACTTTTTATCCAGGGAGATCATTCAATACTTTTTTATCAAGGGAGATCATTCAAGACTTTTTATCCAGGGAGATCATTCAAGACTTTTTATCCAGGGAGATCATTCAACACTTTTTTTATCAAGGGAGATCATTCAAGACTTTTTATCCAGGGAGATCATTCAAGACTTTTTATCCAGGGAGATCATTCAAGACTTTTTATCTTGGGAGATCATTCAAGACTCTTTATCAAGGAAGATCAGCGAGAATCTTTATCAAGGAAAATCCTTCAACACTCTTTATCAAGTGAGATCATTTAACACTCTTTATCAAGGAAGATGATTCAAAACTCTTTATCAAGGGAGATCATTCAAGACTTTTTATTAAGGGATTGATTTAGCTAGTTTTTTATGGACAAAGCTTCCACAGGGGTCTTAGCGTTTATTGAACGCCGTCTTGTGAATATATAAAGGTAGCTTAATACCCTTGCTTGTTTATGAGTATAGAGAGTTGACGACAGGGAGATATTGACCTGACCGTGATCTTTATGCATGAACAGTTTTACACCTGTAGATTATATTACAAGTTTCTTGCGTTGACTATATAAATTTCCCGAGCAATTTGTGCTTTATCGATCCTTCAGTTTGTGCTGGTATTACACCTCGAGTGTTTTTGTGATACTTCCATGAAAACATACCACCAGGATTATAAATAGACATTATATCAGCTGTTAAATTATGCTAATAGAAGGTCGGGAGTCATGTCCAATTCTCCGTACTCCCGTCTGTAAACTCTCCCTCCGTTTTACAGGGAAAAACCCTGTAAAAGACTGGAGTATTGAAACAGAGAATTTTATGTAAAATAATGTAAGACTCTGGAAAAAAACAGGGAAAAGCAGGGAGACAGATAGAAAAGGTTTTTTTCCACAGTTTTCCCTTGTTTTCCCTCAATTTCAACAGATCCTGTAAAACAGTGGAGTATTGAAACAAGATTTCCATGCTTTTCCCTACTTTTCCCTAGTTTATATCCTGGAAAGTTTTTTCCACTGTTTTCCCTTGTTTTCCCTCAATTTCCACAGATCCTGTAAAACGGTGGAGTATTGAAACAAGTTTTCCATGCTTTTCCCTACTTTTCCCTTCTTTATATCCTGGATTTATAGAAACTGTGGAAAAGAATGGAAACATTCAATACTACCTTGACTTCCCCTGTTTTACACAGTTTTCCAGCATTCTGGGGAAATTGCTGTAAAACTATGGAAAAAATCTATGGTTTTCCCTCTTTCTACACTGACCTGCAATTTAGGAATCATGTTGCTGAAAATTATGTATATTAATATTGTACTCCCAAGCATCAAATAAAAAATATTCCAGCATTTTGCATTTATATGAAAAATAATAAATTATATATGACCATTTAGTGACATTTCAGTAAGAATCGAAACAAGTTTTGTTAAAGAGAATTTATTAAAAGTAATTATTGATTCACATGAACTTGACAAACACACACACAAAAACACGTTTGTATTGTTATGAAATGTACTTAGCACAAGTCACTGATAAAAGTTCTGTTTTGTCCCGTTCCATCTTTTGTTTGCCTTATCACCTCATTTATCTGGCACCTCTCTGTCCCAGGAAAAATTTCTTTATAACTCATATTGTACTTAATCCACAAACCTAAATGACAATTGTATTATGCTGTTATATTTCATGCTTTTAGTCATTTTTTTAGCATGTAAGTAATTTTAAACATTAAGTATCTTTCATTTTCTGCCAATCAGCAGGAATTAAGCTTTCTCCTTGTCTGTGATAAGAAGGAGTTATTTTTTGGTACTTATTACTTTAACATAGTGTAACAGTCACAGTTGCTGTACTCCTGTTGCTCCACAGCCATGCTTGTGAGTCGAAGCGAACTTGATGGCGCGTATTTTTAACTTCAGGTATCAATAAAATTAATTTAAGTGTAATTTTGCCACTGACCTGCAACAAAAGCCGACTTCTTTCGGTCATTAATGGTTGGTTTATAGGTTCAGGTTTTTGATCACTGGCTAATTACGGATCTTCCCTGTCTTTTCACCTCTAAGACTTAATTAGTGGACTTTTTTTTGTATATTTTCAAATATCTGATTTTCAAGATGATTTGACTCTGAAAAGTAAAAAAAAGTTCTTGGACTAATGCCAGTCTAATATTAACATGAATACATTGTATCTTACTGGGACTAGGCAGTATTATTTAATCAACACCAATAATTGCCTTATTTCTGTCATCTAAAACTAAAATAGCTAATACTGTAAAATCACATATTTTCGTGGGTTTTAAATTTCGTGGATTTTGGTAACAATTGTGCATTTTCATGCCGGGTTACAAAACATGAAAGGGTAAACCAATGTTCGAGTTTTGAGAAGTCGATTAATCGTGGGGTTTAAATTTCGTGGTCTAGTGCAACAACGAAATCAACGAAAATTCATTTACTCCCTTGAAAAATAATGATTTTACAGTATACTGAAACTTACAATTACATAGCAAAAATGCATTTAATCATTGCATGCTCAGCTAGAAAATATTTTTCTTACCTTCGACTAACGATTGTCACCAAATGTTTTTGTTTTCTTCCAGCTCTGGCTTCTTGATAAAGTTAAAGCTCTAAATACTGTGGTAGCCGTGGAAGATTATGCACCTTTGAACCATATTTGAACCTCCCAATATTAAGAGCTGTTTATGCTTTGCCAAGAAAATCAGTACCTGTAATTGAGTTAGAATGAATGGTTTCTATAAAACTATATATGAACGTAAATGGGGGTTTCTTAATTATAAACCTGACATTTGTATATTAGTAAATGTTATCCACATTAATACAATTGTTACTTACTTACTAGTGACAACTTATGTAATAATTATTTATAGCAATAAATAGGATGAGGTAGTTAAAAAGAAATTGAGTGTAATAATTAATGAGCCAGGTAAAGTTACTGTACAAAACTTTTAATTAACTCCAACCATTTTTCATAGGGTCTATTATTTCGGACAATAATCACCGATGGCTAATTAAATATGAACTGATTGGTGATATTCATGCTTTACAAACCCCAAAATTGCTATTATTTAGAGTTTACAATTTTCAAATCTATTGTTTGACTTTAATGAAGAGTTGGAGAATTGTATAAATATATGCTCTGGCTAAAGGTATGTCTTTAAGATCTAGTTTTATTTTAAAGTTTGATGAACTGAACATTAATAAAGTGAAACTTTTGTAATATAAAATAAAAGGGAAAACCAAACAAACTTACCACTGACACTGAAAATATAGCTCCATTGTAAAATTTGTTTACATCTCATCTTTTGTTTGAAATCCATCCAAGTTCCCCCAAGTTATTTCTTTTATAATAACAACACTTAAACTCATCAGTGAAAAAGTTCAAGCCTTTTAACACATTTAAAATCGAACTCTACCAAACAATTGGTTAAATCCGACTTAACTCTGCAAGACCTTTAGAAAATAATATTTGAATTTCTAGGTCAAACGTTGTCTGCACCGGGCGTGAGAGTTTTATCTGGACAAGTCCATTTGGATAAGTGGATTGTTTTCAAATCTCGAATGATAAAATTTGTTCAATAGTTATAATTCTCATAAATTTACTAAGACTGTATACATAGGCTTTACCATTAATAATTATGTACTTGACATTGTTAGAATGTCACTGGCTACATGAATGTTTTATTATTCACAAAGCCGGACTGAGGAATGTCTTGATATATAGTCCAGTTAGGATATTGTGACAGTGACGTTGCAGTTTATGTGTACGCAAAAAATCACAACCATTGTCTAAACAGGTAGAGCGAAGTTTAGTTTGTTAGTTTAGCATTGTAATTATAGTTGTTGGTACAGTATAAGCCTTTATAATTGGTTTTACACCGTTATAGTGGACTCAACCGCTGCGTCACTGGATTTTTATTCTGACTGGACTATACCTCCCTCCAATGTTTCTGAAGTAGATTTACCCTATGTACTAGTAAATGTCAGAGGTTTATCAGAAACACAATGTAAGCAGTGTGGCTTGTTTATCTTGGTTGGTTTTGTAATTCAATACGTTTTATGAGTTTTCACACATACTGCTTGTGATAGTTAATTAAGTGAAGTGATTATTTGGCATCCTTATTACTGTAAATCTTTATTTAATGAAAGTGCATAGTTAAAATTTATTCATGCTTGGAAGAGCTGAAAAACAGCTCTCACTGAGTAGAGTGTATTTTGTATTAGACTGGCACAGCATTGTAATTTGTCAACCATAAGTAATGTACATTGTATATTAATGTATCATTTGTGTCTATTATAATTAATCCAAATAATTATTTCAATTTGTTTATAAATAATCAAAAGCAAGTTATTAATTGGGCTTTTAGTAATAGCAAAATTCTGAAAATGGCTTTAGTTCAAACAATTGGTTTCTGATTAATAACTTCAGTTTTTCATTTCTGCATTCTTTTAAACTTTGGTCAATTTCTGACTTAAAAAAAAAGTCTTTTACATGGTTTTCCCTTGTTTTACCCTTGCAAAATTTTCTATGTTCAACAATATGCAAGCATCAAAATAATTCTAAGTGTTTTACAGTGTTTTTCCCTGCCTAAAAATTGTCTTAGTATAAACTTACAGAGATTTCCCTACTTTTCCCTGTCTGATCATGAGGGAAAATAGGGAAAAGTGTGGAAAACATTTTTTTCCAGATATTTACATACTTTTCCTTAGTCTTTTACAGGGATTTCCCTGTAAAAACAAGGAACACTATGGAAAATGAGTGAGGATTATATGGAAAATTGATCTCTCCTGCCACTCTCCTAGACTTGTCCCTCACTACACTTTTGCAACTGGGGCCAAGGGCCCTCAGGTAGGGGAATTACGTGTCGTTTTGAAGGAAAAGGGGAACTTTGTCTTTTATAAATATCAATACTATTATAAAAGTAATACATATTTACTGTACAAAAAGCCAATTTTAAGCTATAACAACAGCTACAACAACTGATGAATAGCATTACAAAGGCTCTTCATTGACTTTCAAAGAAGGGGGATTTTTTTCAGAAAATAAGGAGAAAATGTATATTCATTTAGGAAGGGAATGGGGCCAAAATTTGGGCTAACCACCTGCTAAACATGGTCAAACTTTGAAATTGACCTTAAGGAGATCAAGATAAACATTTTGACCAAACTTCATGAAGATTGAAGCAAAAATATGGCCTCCAGAGCGTTAACAAGGTTTTCTTATTGTTTGACCCCACATGACCCAACTTCAAACTTGACCTAGATTTCATTGAGATACAAACAACTACTGACCAAGTTTGGTGAAGATCAAAGCAAAAATGTGGCCTCCAGAAAGTTAACAAGGTTTTTCTATTATTTGACCTATTGACCTAGTTTTTAATCCCACATTAACCAACTTCGACATGACCTTAGGGTCACCAAGCTTAACATTTTGACCAAATTTCATGAAGATTGGAGTAAAAATGTGACCGCCAGAGTGTTAACAAGGTTTTCCTATTACTGTATAACGGGTATATTTCACAGGGTCCATTATTTGCGTTATCTGGATCCTTTTGAATTCACAGTGTCTTGATTTCGGCAAACCACCTTGACCGCGAATTTAAAACCTTGTTGTTAAACGTGAAATGGGAGGTCAATCTTACGTAAGTTACACCTTGGAAAATAAAAAAATGGAAATTGATTGCTGAACACGGCAATGTATAAACTTTTTAAGCTTAAAACTTACATGCAATATTGTAAGAAAACTGGGCATAATGACAATTCAAGTGTTCATTAAGTGTTGATTAATTGCGAACATACATACTTTTTCACAAGTCCCATATTGCTATGTAATTACGCAGGCAAAATCAAATCAACGCTTCCGATATGCCGGAATATATTACGTCATTTTCTCAACCCAGTGTGTACACATGCTGCGTCTGATATATTTAAAGCGTTTGGGCACACAGGGAAACACTAGCCAGGTATAAATAGTCTAATAAGAAGTCTTTATAAGACTATTTAAACCCCCTGTCCATGATTTATTTATGCTGTCCATCGGTATAACATATAAGGGCGTGTGGTTCTGTCCTTCCAAATTTGATAATTTATAAACGATTTACGGGATTGACCAATTACACAGTAAGATTGTTTATTTTGTTCATAAATCGCTCGTTGCGTTTCGACGGGTTATTTTGAACGGTTTGTTTGATGGCCGAGTTGACTATCATTAGAAAAATTACACAAACAAATACCTTTTCGGCAATCATTTACACGTTTTGCAAACAAAAGCGTTAAATCTAATAATTTTGATGCACCTGCTTATAATTAACACCTTTTATTATTTGCTTTCAATGGATTATGGAGATTTTTCAGTGAAATAAACAGTGAAAATAACAGTGAAATTACCACTTTGTTATTTTCACTGTTTTAGAAGCTGGTTCCAGTATCATGCAGAAAAAGAAACGTAACGTCAACGGCGCCGGGCTTTAAAATATGCGTTACGTCATCATGACGTCATAATTATCACGTTGTGACGTTCTAATTTCGACCTGATTTTTTCAATTAAGACAATTACGGCACATATTTAAGAGGAATCGAGGCATATAATAAACAGAAAATTTGTTGATTTTTGGTGTAAGATCAATTTTATTTCACTCGTGATCACAGAAAATTACATTTTCACTTGTGGCTACGCCACTCGTGAAAATATTGATTTTCTGTGATCACTCAGTGAAATAAAATTCGATCTTACACCAAAATCAACAAATATCCTCTATTTAACGTTGAGAAAACATGATGCACGTATGATATTTGATACACATGTATAGAGTTTACACACGTTTTACAAAGATCTAATTTCAAATTATATTTTGTAATTTATTATAAGTCAAAGTCTTACAGCCGAATTTTATTTAATCGACGTACTTCTTGCAAAATCATTGGGTCAACATTGGTTTTTAATCATGAATTGTCTCCCTTTGTAAAATTTGTATATTTACAAGGTGAATATTTCGCTGGGTTTAGATTTCGCGCTATTGATGTTGACCGCAAATATAGCGAAAATTAGACCCCCGTGAAATATACCCGTTATACAGTATTTGACCTTTTGACCCAACATGACCCAACTTCGAACTTGACCTTAAGGTCACCAAGATTATAATTTTGACTAAACTTTATGAAGATAAACGCAAAAATGTGGCCACCAGAGTGTTAACAAGGTTTTCCTATTATTTGACCTTTTGACCTAGTTTTTGACCCCACATGACCCAACTTCAAACTTGACCTATATTTCATTGAGATACAACTACTGACCAAGTTTGATGAAGATCAAAGCAAAATTGAAAGTGCTAGAGTGTTAACGCTGAAATGTCTTACAGACGGACGACGGACAAAAATCAATCACAAAAGCTCACCTTGCCACTTTGTGGCAGGTGAGCTAAAAATGGAAAATTAGGGCCCTGCTAGAACGTGATTTGCAGTATAACCTAGTAGCGTGCTGCGCTTGAAAATGATAACGATCATTGAAATGATCATTTTAAAATTCTCGCTTTCACTGACCATAACCCAGTATGTGTTAATCAAGGAAATGTTCCCCAGGACTACATTGATCTTTTAGTCAGGGGTCCTACAATTTCAGAATAATCCGGAAATCTGTTGAAATTAAAAATGTTGCATTGGGAAGAATGATCTTTTCTGCACAAAATCAAAGTTTTTTGATGAAGAAATTCAAAGAATTGACAAAGTTATGGTCATTTGAAGTTCCATAATCTGAATTTTAACAATAAAACAATGTTTGAAACATAGTAAAGGGGTAGGGATGTACGGCTAATGGCACCCGAAACAGACTTGCGACTCGTTTTCAGGATTGGAGATTATGCCTCAGTAGAACCCCTGTTAAGTATTCCAGGATTAATCTTACTTGACTTATGGATAAGGACAACCAATCAGATCACACCATATTAAACTCTTGGTCAGTAACAGGCGATATGATTGGCTATCCTTATTCTCAGTTTCAATAAGATCAATATTGAATATCACCCATGAGCAAAAAATATTTCTACAACAAATTATTACTGAATACTGTAGTGCACAGACAATCCAAAGCCACACAAAAACTGCGGCATCACCCAGCCATACACACAAGAGTCAGACAAAGAAAGAACCATCCATATCTCCAAAAAATGGATATTTCAAGCAAGCCTTTATACTCACTCCGCAATGAATGACTCTTGTGCATAATTAATGAATATAAAGAGAGGTAATTATGAGTGATTTAATGTGTTACAATTTCAGGTGATGTCGGTAGACAACAACGTGCCGATGTTGATACGACGACGAGAAGCGAAGGATTATGGGACAAAGAAAATGATCGAAGGCAAATATAACGCTGGCGATGTGTGTTTAGTGGTCGAAGATGTTGTAACCACTGGATCAAGTGTGTATGAAACTGTCGAGGTAAAACTATACCTATCTAATGTAGTGTGTATGAAACTGTCGAGGTAAAACTATACCTATCTAATGTAGTGTGTATGAAACTGTCGTGGTAAAACTATACCTATCTAATGTAGTGTGTATGAAACTGTCAAGGTAAAACTATACCTATCTAATGTAGTGTGTATGAAACTGTCAAGGTAAAACTATACCTATCTAATGTAGTGTGTATGAAACTGTCGTGGTAAAACTATACCTATCTAATGTAGTGTGTATGAAACTGTCAAGGTAAAACTATACCTATCTAATGTAGTGTGTATGAAACTGTCGTGGTAAAACTATACCTATCTAATGTAGTGTGTATGAAACTGTCAAGGTAAAACTATACCTATCTAATGTAGTGTGTATGAAACTGTCAAGGTAAAACTATACCTATCTAATGTAGTGTGTATGAAACTGTCAAGGTAAAACTATACCTATCTAATGTAGTGTGTATGAAACTGTCCAGGTAAAACTATACATATCTAATGTAGTGTGTATGAAACTGTCGTGGTAAAACTATACCTATCTAATGTAGTGTGTATGAAACTGTCCAGGTAAAACTATACCTATCTAATGTAGTGTGTATGAAACTGTCGTGGTAAAACTATACCTATCTAATGTAGTGTGTATGAAACTGTCGAGGTAAAACTATACCTATCTAATGTAGTGTGTATGAAACTGTCGTGGTAAAACTATACCTATCTAATGTAGTGTGTATGAAACTGTGGAGGTAAAACTATACCTATCTAATGTAGTGTGCATGAAACTGTCGAGGTAAAACTATACATATCTAATGTAGTGTGTATGAAACTGTCGAGGTAAAACTATACCTATCTAATGTAGTGTGTATGAAACTGTCCAGGTAAAACTATACCTATCTAATGTAGTGTGTATGAAACTGTCAAGGTAAAACTATACATATATAATGTAGTGTGTATGAAACTGTCGTGGTAAAACTATACCTATCTAATGTAGTGTGTATGAAACTGTCGAGGTAAAACTATACCTATCTAATGTAGTGTGTATGAAACTGTTGTGGTAAAACTATACCTATCTAATGTAGTGTGTATGAAACTGTCGAGGTAAAACTATACCTATCTAATGTAGTGTGTATGAAACTGTCATGGTAAAACTATACCTATCTAATGTAGTGTGTATGAAACTGTCGAGGTAAAACTATACCTATCTAATGTAGTGTGTATGAAACTGTCAAGGTAAAACTATACCTATCTAATGTAATGTGTGTAATGAAAACATAACGCAATTTCATAGGTATTGATTGAATATATCACACAGTATCAAATTTTATAGGGTGGCCAATTAGAAATTCGGCATAGTGTATGGAGTTATGGGTTGGTATAGAGAAATGTTGTATATATGGAGTAATGAGTTAGGAAACAGAATGTTGTATCTAATTCTGAAGGAAAGGGTTAGGAACATTGATTAGCAAAAACAGCAGCGAATACACCTTCCATTTACAATCCTGCTCAGTATTTTATAGACTTTCTGGCAGTTGATTAAATCTCATGTCACTAGTCGCAATTTTGACAAATTCGAATCTTAGTCTGTTGGTATCTTTGATTTGCAAAAACGTATCTGATCAACATCTCTGTTAAGTTCATCCTTGAAACGTGTAAATACTGCTTATACTGTATTATCCTAAGTGTACAGTACGTAGCGAGACAGGTTTTAATCAATGTGGAAATGTCTATAAGTTTGGTTGTTGTTGAATGATTTTGTCTACTATGAAAATGAAGAGTTTACAAATGAAACAAGGTTGTCTGGTTCTTTGTTTAAAGGGGCATGCCCTGGAACTGAAGTGTCTCGAATAGCAATCAAATTGGCATCATTTTAATACCTAAGTCAAATAATGAAAACCCTGTAAAAAGTTACGAAATATCACGCTAGTTTTTAGCTCACCTGATCACGAAGTGCTCAAGATGAGCTATTGTAATCACCCTTTTGTCCGTCGTCCACCGTGCGCCGTCTGCCATACGCCATGCGCCGTCAACAATTGGACTGTTAACACTCTAGAGGTCATAATTTTCACTTAATCTTTTTTAAACTTGGTCACAATGTTTGTCTCTATGAAATCTAGGTCAAGTTCGTAACTGGGTCAATATGGGGTCAAAAACTAGGTCACATCAAAAAACCTTGTTAACACTCTAGAGGTCACATTTTTAGCTCACCTGTCACAAAGTGACAGAGTGAGCTTTTGTGATCACACTTCGTCCGTCCGTCTGTCCGTCCGTCAACAATTTGGTTGTGTCCTCTCTAGAGGTCACAATTTTGGCCTAATCTTTGAAACTTGGTCACAATGATCATCTCCACAAAATCTAGGTCAAGTTCGATTTTGGGTCATCTGGGGTCAAAAACAAAGTCACAATGTCAATTACAAAAATCACAATGTCAATTGATCTTTTCCTGAGGGTCGTGGGTTCAAACCCCACTGGAGCCATACTTTTTTTTTTTTTTAAGTGTTTAGGTATTGTTTTGTCTTTATAACATGTATTTGTACAGTTTTATGGAGGAAAATATTTTGTTTACATTATAGGTCAAATCATAGAAAAACCTTGTGTAGTCACCAGAGGTTACAATTTCAACTTAATCTTTATGAAACTTTGTCACAATGATCATGTCAACAAAATCTAGGCCAAATTCGATTTTGGGTCATCTGGGGTCAAAAACAAGGTCACATGGTCAAATCATTAAAAAATTTGCATTAGAGGCTGAATATCCTTAAATTTTATTCAGAAAACGTGTAGGGTCACCATAGGGGTGTGCATGCACTAGTACGACAGGTGAGCGACCTAGGGCCCTTTGGGCCCTCTTGTTGACATAATCTTAATGAAACATCGTCACAATGTATGTCTCTATGAAATCTAGGTCATGTTCATAATTGGGTCATCTGGGGTCAAAAACTAGGTCACTAGGTCACATCAAAGAAAAACCTTGCTAACACTCTAGAGGTCACATCTTGGACATAACCTTAATGAAACTTTGTCACAATGTATGTTTCTATGAAATCTAGGTCAAGTTCGCAAGTGGGTCATCTGGGGTCACAAACTAGGTCACTAGGTCACATCAAAGAAAAACCTTGTTAACAATCTAGAGGCCACGTTTTATGCCTAATCTTTATGAAACTTGGTCACAATGTTTGTCTTTATGAAATCTAGGTCAAGTTCGTAAGTGAGAAATCTGGGTCTAAAACTAGGTCACAAGGTCACAACAAAGACAACACTAGTGGTCACATTTTTTACCTCATCTTTATAAAACCTAGCTGTAAAGTGTGTAGTTGTAATATCAAATATTAAGGTCATATCATAACTTAAATACTGATTCTGCCTTAACTGCTAGTCATCAGGTAAGCGCTTTAGGGCCAATGGCCCTCGTGTTTGTAAAAAATATTTCCAGAATAACTAAATATCGTTGTCTTCAATAAAAGGCTAACAGCCTTTTATTCAAATCGATTTACAAAATATCGTTATAGAGTAAATTGTTAAGTCAAATTTTCCTTTGACTTCGGTAATAGTTGGTTTTACAAGTGATAAACGCACTTTTGTTGGATGACCAAGACACTCCAGTTTCTGGGCATGCCCCTTTAAAGGGGATGAGTCAGCATCTGTATGTGTTCAAGGGTTTCATTATAAAATGAATGTCGATTTGTCATTTATTATGCCCACTATCCTTGATGAGGAGGTATATTGCTTTGATGAGGGGGTATATTGCTTTGATGAGGGGGTATATTGCTTTGCATATGTCTTTCTGTCTGTCTGTCGGTCTGTTGGTAGACCAAATGGTTTCCGTTTAATAACTCAAGGATTTTTAAAACTTCACATGAAGGTTGGTGATCAACAGTTGATGACCCCTATTGATTTTGAGGTCAGTAGGTTAAAGGTCAAGGTCACTGTGGCCTTTACCATTTCTGACTATTCAAATGTTTCGTTCAATAACTCACAAACTTTTTGCCCTAGGATCTTCAAACTGTACATTAAGGTTGGTCATCAACAGTAGATGACCCCTATTGATTTTGAGGTCAGTAGCTCAAAGGTCAAGGTCACTGTGACCTAAACCATTTCTGATTATTGGGCTGCCATGGGGGCATTCGTGTTTTACAAACATCTCTTGTTTAAAACTGTGTAGGGATCTTTTTTTTTTTGGAAAATAGATAATTTTTATTAACAATTATAGTAACTATAGGAAGGCTGTTGACCAATCTTTCTTATAATATTATTTGGCATGAATGTTAACCTCCATGAGGCGGAGTGTCATGCCAAACCCCTAGGTTCCTATCTCAAAGGTCAAGGTCACTGTTGGAGGTCAAAGGTCAAATTGAAGCTTGTATGGGGCCTAACTTTGTCATACACTGACTGATCTTTCTTATATTTGTCATGAATGTTAACCTCCATGAGACAGAGTGTCATGCCCAACCTCCAGGTTCCTATCTCAAAGGTCAAGGTCAATGTTGGAGGTCAAATGTCAAGTTGAAGCTTGTCCTGAGCCTTACTTTGTCATACATTGACCAATCTTTCTTATATTTGGCATGAATGTTAACCTCCATGGGGCGGAGTGTCATGCCCAACCCCAAGGTTCCTATCTCATTGTCAAGGTCACAGTTGGAGGTCAAAGGTCAAATTGAAGTTTGTCCGGAGCCAAACTTTGTCATTCATTGACCAATCTTTCTTATATTTGGCATGAATGTTAACCTCTATGAGGCAGAGTGTCAGGCCTAATCCTCAGGATCCTATCTCAAAGGTCAAGGTCAGTGTTGGAGATCAAAGGTCAAAATGAAGCTTGTCCGAACCGTAACTTTGTCATACATTGACCAATCTTTCTTTTACTTGGCATGAATGTTAACCCCCATTAGGCGAAGTGTCATGCCTGACCCCCAGGTTCCTTTCTCAAAGTTCAAGGTCACACCCACGTCCACTGTTCACTGTGCGCCAACCTCCGTCAACAATTGGACTGTTAACACTCTAGAGGTCATAATTTTCATTTAATCTTTTTTAAACTTGGTCACAATGTTTGTCTCTATGAAATCTAGGTCAAGTTCATAACTGGGTCAATATGGGGTCAAAAACTAGGTCACATCAAAAAACCTTGTTAACACTCTATAGGTCACATTTTTGACATAATCTTAATGAAACATCGTCACAATGTATGTCTCTATGAAATCTAGGTCACGTTCATAATTGGGTCATCTGGGGTCAAAAACTAGGTCACTAGGTCACATCAAAGAAAAACCTTGTTAACACTCTAGAGGTCACGTTTTTTACATAATCTTAATGAAACATCGTCACAATGTATGTCTCTATGAAATCTAGGTCACATTCATAATTGGGTCATGTGGGGTCAAAAACTAGGTCACTAGGTCACATCAAAGAAAAACCTTGTTAACACTCTATAGAGGTCACATTTTTTACATAATCTTAATGAAACTTGGTTAAAATGTATGTCTCTATGAAATTTTAGTTCAAGTTCGTAATTGGGTCATCTGGGGTCAAAAACTAGATCACCAGGTCAAATCAAAGAAAAACCTTGTTAACACTCTAGAGGTCATATTTATGATGTAATTAGAATGAAACATGGTCACAATATGTGGTTTTATCAAATTTAGGTCAAATTCGCAACTTGGTCATGTGGGGTAAAAAACTAGGTCACAAGGTCACATTGAAGTAAAACCTTGTTAACACTCTAGAGGTCACCTGCTTTACCTAATCTATATAAAACTTGATCACAATGTTTGTCTTATAAAAATATTGGTCAAGTTCGTAAATGGGTCATTTGTTGTCAAAAATTAGGTCACAAGGTCACACTAAAGAATAACCTTGTTTACACTCTAGAGGTCACATTTTTTATGTGACATTAATAACACTTGGCCACAATGTGTGGCTTTATGTAATCTAGGTCCAGTTTGCAACTGGGTCATCTGGACCAAAAACAAGGTCACTAGGCTACCAGGTCACTGATTCAGCCTAAACTGCTAGTCATCAGGTGAGCGCTATTGGGCCAATGGCCCTCTTGTTTCAATTTTTTTTTAGTTAAATCATACCACACACTATTTTCGAATAAAGTCGAAGTTGGCAGTGTAGGGTAAATTTGGCAGTGAAAGTGATAAAGGTGCTTCACAATGAGAGAATAAGCTTCGCATGAGAGAATAAAAAACAGTTATGTCCGATTTTCAAAAAAATATCGAATAAAGCCTTCATTTAAATATTGTTTGTTTCCTCATACACTACCTACCTGAAAAAAACGGCTGTACGCAAAATATTTTATTGCCCACATTGAATTGATATCTTTTTTATGAAAAATTGGGATAAAAATGTTATTTTCTGTAAAAAGGCTTGTTTATACTTATTACTTTGTACCTATTTTAAAGTTAGAAGTTCCATTGATTTTCACCTTGGAGTTATTACTAAATTTCATTATTTGCATTATATTATCTTAACCAATAACTTTCATTCTGAAACAATTCCAAAAAATTTATTTAACCTACCTACCCATTCTAAATCTGCTAGGGTCAGGGAAGGGAAACAAAAAATATTGTTAGTTCAGCCTAACAACTGACGTGCTTTCTGTGCTTTGATTTCAGTTACTACACGAGTACGGGCTGGTTGTGAAAGATGCTGTGGTACTGTTGGAGCGAGAACAAGGTGGGACAGAGCGCTTACGTAACGACGGGGTCAACTTACACAGGTTCTATTTTAATGCATAGTCGCAATAAAACACAGTTATGTAAAATCATGTATAATTTTCATGACATCAAAACTTAGTATGTAATATTTTCATGACGTCAAAACTTAGCATGTATTATTTTCATGACGTCAAAACTTAGCATGGATTATTTTCATGATGTCAAAACTTAGCTTGTAATATTTTCATGACGTCAAAACTTAGCATGTAATATTTTCATGATGTCAAAACTTAGCATGTGTTATTTTCATGACGTCAAAACTTAGCAAATTTGTAATTATTTTAAAGTTACATTCAACTTTCATTATCTTGAACTTGCTTGAATTTTACATAATTTCGAAAAAGTCCCAAATTTTCTTCTTCTTTGTCAATATGAAATCTTGTCACTTATCTCGAAGTAAGTCTCAAAGTTTTTCGTTATCTCGAGATTTTTTAGTCCCCTCTCGTTATCTCAAACTTGCTTATATCGAATTTTCCGTTACATCGAAGTTTTTTTTCAAGGCCCGATTTTTCTCCTTCTTTGTCTTATATGACATGTTGAGACCTATCTCGAAGTTTCGGCTCGAATTCCGCTCAAATTTTTCGTTATGTCAAATTATTTTTTTGGTCCCGATTTACTAATTCGCACTTTAAATCTATTGTTCATCTCGAAGGTGGGTCGAAGTCTGATCATATAGCGTCAAATGTTTTTCTCATCTCGCCAGTCTGAAATCTTCGATTTACCTGTAATTTTCGTGCCTTCCATTGTTGAACAAATATTTGTTTGCAATAATTTGCACAAACATGTCATAAAGATTTGAGTTAAGTCCAAACATCAATGAACATGTCATCTCGAACAATTGTTTGTAAAAATAATAATTAATACATTATGTTTGAATTTATATACATGAACACGATCTAGAATACAAAAAAGAAACTATCACTACAGTAAATAATAAACTGTTTATCTTTATTTCTCATGTATTTATGATGTAGGCCTACAGCTTAATTTACATGTAAGATCGAGGGTGTTGGTATTTAAAGTTTTACTTCACTTCCTCAGTCATACACGTACATTAGCATGTCATACACTACACTTACTGATGAGTATATATATATCATCATATTTTAATGCAAACAACACAACTTACACAAACAAAAATGAATAAAATGCATTTTCTCGAGGAGGAATACATACATGTACATAAATATAAAAACAAGCAATTCTCAGGAACATGTCGTTCTTACGACCGTAACAATATGGCGACGTAAAATGACAGAAACTAGAAAACTTGCAACTTTGATACCGGAAATTCTATCTCGAATTTTCGATATGTCGAAGTAATTTCCACGGTCCCGTAAAATTCTAGATAACGAGAGTTAACTGTATGTCATTCTGTCTCTTGCCTAAACAACACATTGGAGCTAGAAATGGGGAACACACCAGAAAGCCAAACATGGGAAGAAGGAATGGTTGCGAAATTTCATAAAAATACGGGGAAATTCCTTGCATGAGAAAACCTGTTTTAACCTGTACTGTAACCGTGACTACGGTGACTATGACCAGAGCGAAAAATGGCTCTCGAACTTACCTTGAATTTTTGTTACGTTGAAGTAAATTTCACGGTACCGCTAAATTCGAGATAATGAGAGTTGACTGTAAAATTTGCATATTTGTTATTCTAAAGTAGTTCCTGACATTACATGCTCATACTTCTAAAAATGAATTAATGTTCAGCATGGTTGTTAAAGTGATGAGCAAAAAAATAAGAGGGAAAATAAATCCCTCATGAAAATTCTTACTTTTTGGCAATTTCACTAAAATGTGTTAAAGTGTTTAAACGATGATTGAGTTTACTCGATGATTGATTGAATTAAACTGACATTGTTGATCATCGATTTCATTTGTCCATAATCGATGTGACATCATTATTACTAAGGGATGTAACTGCCCTGAACCAAGACCTTGGAAAGATTATTTCTTGAACTTTCAGAGTAGTCCTCATAAAAAACTAGAGTACAGCATCTAAATTCAACCTCTTAGAGCAACCACCTCTACACAATGACCAGTACAGCATCTAAATTCAACCTCTTAGAGCAACCACCTCTACACAATGACCAGTACAGCATCTAAATTCAACCTCTTAGAGCAACCACCTCTACACAATGACCAGTACAGCATCTAAATTCAACCTCTTAGAGCAACCACCTCTACACAATGGCCAATACAGCATCTAAATTCAACCTCTTAGAACAACCACCTCTACACAATGACCAGTACAGCATCTAAATTCAACCTCTTAGAACAACCACCTCTACACAATGACCAGTACAGCATCTAAATTCAACCTCTTAGAACAACCACCTCTACACAATGACCAGTACAGCATCAAAATTCAACCTCTTAGAGCAACCACCTCTACACAATGGCCAATACAGCATCTAAATTCAACCTCTTAGAGCAACCACCTCTACACAATGACCAGTACAGCATCTAAATTCAACCTCTTAGAACAACCACCTCTACACAATGGCCAGTACAGCATCAAAATTCAACCTCTTAGAGCAACCACCTCTACACAATGACCAGTACAGCATCTAAATTCAACCTCTTAGAACAACCACCTCTACACAATGACCAGTACAGCATCAAAATTCAACCTCTTAGAGCAACCACCTCTACACAATGACCAGTACAGCATCAAAATTCAACCTCTTAGAACAACCACCTCTACACAATGACCAGTACAGCATCTAAATTCAACCTCTTAGAACAACCACCTCTACACAATGGCCAGTTCAGCATCAAAATTCAACCTCTTAGAGCAACCACCTCTACACAATGACCAGTACAGCATCTAAATTCAACCTCTTAGAGCAACCACCTCTACACAATGACCAGTACAGCATCTAAATTCAACCTCTTAGAGCAACCACCTCTACACAATGACCAGTACAGCATCTAAATTCAACCTCTTAGAGCAACCACCTCTACACAATGACCAGTACAGCATCTAAATTCAACCTCTTAGAGCAACCACCTCTACACAATGGCCAGTACAGCATCTAAATTCAACCTCTTAGAGCAACCACCTCTACACAATGACCAGTACAGCATCTAAATTCAACCTCTTCGAGCAACCACCTCTACACAATGGCCAATACAGCATCTAAATTCAACCTCTTAGAGCAACCACCTCTACACAATGACCAGTACAGCATCTAAATTCAACCTCTAAGAGCAACCACCTCTACACAATGGCCAGTACAACATCTAAATTCAACCTCTGAGAGCAACCACCTCTACACAATGACCAGTACAACATCTAAATTCAACCTCTAAGAGAAACCACCTCTACACAATGGCCAATATTTTCAGATCCCAAAGGGTGTTTCTCTACAAAGAGGTTGTTGCTCTACAGAGGATCGCTATGGGGAGGTTGTTGCTCTACAGAGGATCACTCTGGGGAGGTTGTTGCTCTACAGAGGATCGCTCTGGGGAGGTTGTTGCTCTACAGAGGATCGCTATGGGGAGGTTGTTGCTCTACAGAGGATCGCTCTGGGGAGGTTGTTGCTCTACAGAGGATCGCTCTGGGGAGGTTGTTGCTGCTTTACAGAGGATCACTCTGGGGAGGTAGCTGCTCTACAGAGGATTGCTCTGGGGAGGTTGTTGCTCTACAGAGGATCGCTCTGGGGAGGTTGTTTCTCTACAGAGGATCGCTCTGGGGAGGTTGTTGCTCTACAGAGGATCGCTATGGGGAGGTTGTTGCTCTACAGAGGATCGCTATGGGGAGGTTGTACTGTAGTAGAAATCTAAAATATTTCTGCCTAATATATGCCTTGTTTACAGGACAAACAAAATGTATTAACGGTGCCAGGTTAAACCCCAATGCAATTTGGTTAAGTCAATGATTGATTGACATTACCTGTCTGATTAATTTCCATCATCTATTGTGTTTTTTGTCGGATTATGAAACCCTATTGTTTATATTTCTAGCATTATTACCATGACGCAGCTGGTGTCAGTCTTAAAGAAACACGGAAAAATTGATGAGACGATGTTTAACAAAGTTTTGAAGTTTATTGCCGAGAACAGATTTGAAGTTCCGAGACAACCCAATCTCGGAAATGGTGACTCACTGGCTAAAAAAGTTAAAGCTGTAAGTTCTCTTTATTCTTGCAAAATTTATTCTTGAAAAATTTATTTTTATTTCAATCACTATTTAATTTTATAAAAAAAGAAACTATTTTTTATAAAAAAGATAGAAAACTTTCAAAGGAAAAGAAACCTCCATGTTTTCTTGTTTTACTGTGAATTTAAAAAAAATAAATTTAGGTGTTCATTAAACATCCCTCATATTATGACACAGACTTTTCTTTAGAAGCCTCAAACCTACACATTTAAAGAAGTTTGACATATTTATTGAGCAATCCTAGAATATCAAGGGATCTTGTATTCAATGGCCCCTACTGAGTACTATAAGGATACAAGCCCTGTACACTGAGTACTATAAGGATACAAACCCTGTATACTGAGTACTATAAGGATACAAGCCCTGTATACTGAGTACTATAAGGATACAAGCCCTGTATACTGAGTACTATAAGGATACAAACCCTGTATACTGAGTACTATAAGGATACAAGCCCTGTATACTGAGTACTATAAGGATACAAACCCTGTATACTGAGTACTATAAGGATACAAGCCCTGTATACTGAGTACTATAAGGATACAAGCCCTGTATACTGAGTACTATAAGGATACAAACCCTGTATACTGAGTACTATAAGGATACAAACCCTGTATACTGAGAACTATAAGGATACAAACCCTGTATACTGAGTACTATAAGGATACAAACCCTGTACACTGAGTACTATAAGGATCCCTGTATACTGAGTACTATAAGGATACAAGCCCTGTATACTGAGTACTATAAGGATACAAACCCTGTACACTGAGTACTATAAGGATACAAACCCTGTATACTGAGTACTATAAGGATACAAGCCCTGTATACTGAGTACTATAAGGATACAAACCCTGTACACTGAGTACTATAAGGATCCCTGTATACTGAGTACTATAAGGATACAAGCCCTGTACACTGAGTACTATAAGGATCCCTGTATACTGAGTACTATAAGGATACAAACCCTGTACACTGAGTACTATAAGGATCCCTGTATACTGAGTACTATAAGGATACAAGCCCTGTATACTGAGTACTATAAGGATACAAACCCTGTACACTGAGTACTATAAGGATACAAACCCTGTATACTGAGTACTATAAGGATACAAGCCCTGTATACTGAGTACTATAAGGATACAAACCCTGTACACTGAGTACTATAAGGATCCCTGTATACTGAGTACTATAAGGATACAAACCCTGTACACTGAGTACTATAAGGATACAAACCCTGTATACTGAGTACTATAAGGATACAAACCCTGTACACTGAGTACTATAAGGATACAAACCCTGTATACTGAGTACTATAAGGATACAAACCCTGTACACTGAGTACTATAAGGATACAAACCCTGTATACTGAGTACTATAAGGATACAAACCCTGTACACTGAGTACTATAAGGATACAAGCCCTGTATACTGAGTACTATAAGGATACAAGCCCTGTATACTGAGTACTATAAGGATACAAGCCCTGTATACTGAGTACTATAAGGATACAAACCCTGTATACTGAGTACTATAAGGATACAAACCCTGTATACTGAGTACTATAAGGATACAAACCCTGTATACTGAGTACTATAAGGATACAAACCCTGTATACTGAGTACTATAAGGATACAAGCCCTGTATACTGAGTACTATAAGGATACAAGCCCTGTATACTGTAAAATCACATATTTTTGTGGGTATACAATTTCGTGGATTTTGATAAAAATCTATTTTCGAGGGGTAGTCAATTTGTGGATTACAAACATGAGAAGGTACAACCATGTTATGTATGATTTGGGACTTCATTTATTTGTGGCCATTAGAATTTCGTAGTCGAGTTTAACAACGAAAATTCAACTTAAACTCCCACGAAAAATAATGATTTTAAAGTATGCAATATGTTGTAAACTTACTCAGATACCCCTTAATTACAGCAAAAATAATACACAAATGGATAGGCATGTCTAAAAAGAGCAAATTATGACTTGATGCATTGCGCTACTGACGTACGCCAATTGCCTTATTTCTTTTCAAAATGGCGGTTCCTATAGGCAATTTAGCTAAGTGTCAGTTCCATTGTCCCGTATTCTTTGATTATAGCGATGGATTGGGTGGGGATGTTCCTGTGATCACCTGACTTTAAACCAAACTCATAAATCTTTTCAGAAAATGTTCAACTTGGAATCATTAAGCTATAGATAGTATCAAGTTACGTTTCTACAGACAAATTTATTGTTTCATTTCGCTATTTGCTATCAATGGATTATAGAGATGTATTGGTGAAAATAACAGTGAAAATAACAGTGAAACTATCATTTTGTTATTTTCACTGTTTTAGAAGTTGGTTCCATTACCATACAGAAAAAGAAACCTAACGTCAACGGCGCCGGGCTTCAAATTATACGTAACGTCATTATGACACCATAATTGTCATGTCATGACGTTTTAATTTCATTGTCAACTTTTCCAACTAAGCCAATTACTCAAAATAAATACAATAATACGAGAAATTGAGGCATATAATAAACAGAAAATTCATTGATTTTCGGTGAAAGACCAAACTTTATTTTCAAATTCTTCAAAGCAAACATCCTTAGTCAGGTCAAAAATAAATTGTTTGCTTCCCCTTCCCTACTACCTACCCGAGCAAAAAGTGACTCTCTGAAAACAAAATGGTAAAAAAGTCGGTACGAGAGTACAAAATTTTTTTTATTTACAAGTCCACAAATAAAGGAAAATAGATAGACATTTTTTCCTACCTACCCAACCCTGGGATGGAGAAACTGACAATATTTATTTTTGGATCTAAACCGTCGCTAAGGGCTGTTATACATTTGCGAGATTTTTAACACTGGTACTATAACAAGGTTCAATTATTAGAAGGTCATTAAAAATGATGCTTTTACAGCTGTTTTTTTCCTTTTATACAAATTACATTGTTATTACGTTAATTTTGTATCACTGGAGGGAAATGTGATTGTAGTTAGGGAGAATTATTGTGAAAATTGTTGTACTCTATTTTGTTAAAAGTTTGAAGCTCTTCAGGCGGTGAGGTAGCTTTAGAGTTATGTTGGTTGCTTAGACAAAAATAAAATGTTGTTTATTTCTGCGTCCCTACATACCTGAGCATCCCCTTTCCAAAATACTTTTTTGACCATCTGAAAAAAATAATTTTATTTTGTAAAAATAGTGAAAATTTCAAATACAATGTAGTCACAATGAATATAAAATTGATACCAATCAAAACAACTAGTAAGGGGCAAAGGCAAAACGAAAATGATTGACGATAAAATATTTAAAAAAAAATTTTAAAAAAATTAAATATTTTACCTTCTTGACACTAATTGGCCAGGGTTCGGGAAGGGGAAACAAACAATATTTAAATTTTAAAAAGTTGATAGAGATGTCGTGATGGGATCATGTGCATCTGCATCAGCGTCTGTGTGTGCGTTGGTTAAGTTTATTGTTCGAGTCATTTTCTGGAATTGGGAATGGAAAAATAACAATCATCTTTTAAAAAGGCCCCATTATCTCAAAAATGTTTTTCCGATCATCCAGTAAATTAATATGATAATAATGAATTTTGATGGGGAAAACTATATCTGTCGAAATAGTATGCCAAAAATCACATTTAGTAAAATGTTTGGAAGGCAAAAAACTAATTTTCGAAAAGTTGCTTTCCTTAGACTATAAATCTTGCATTTATTAGCATTTCATTATTTTTAATCCCCCGCCACGAAGTGGGAGGGGATTTTAGGAATGGTCTCCGGATGTGGGGTGTGGAACAATTGGCTATATTTAGATTCTATTCATTCCATTGCTTACGGGGTGCAAAATGTTGCTTATAGGGTTTTACAAACAAAAGAAAGAACAAAAGAAAAACCCACTCATCAAGTCAGTGAGTCCATCCGTAACAAACTCGTGTCCACTCTCTAACTTTTTAATGCCTTGGCCGAATTGCATGAAACTCATACCAAATGTGTAACTAATGAAGATGATGTGCGGAACCTACATTCCAACCATGCCGGTTCAAGGTCCAGAGTCCTCATTCTAACCATGGTTCAAGGTCACAGTTCAAGGTCAAAAGTTTAAATCTTACATTTTATGACCGCTCTTTAACTTTTGAGTGGCTGGGCCGAATTGCATGAAACTCATACCAAATGTATAACTAATAAAGCCAACATGTAGAACCAACATTTCAACAATGTGGGGTCAAGGTCACAGTTCAGGTTCAGAGGTTTAAATCTTACATTTCGTGTCCACTCCATAACTTTTTAACGCCTGGGCCGAATTGAATGAAACTGATACCAAATGTGTAACTAATAAAGATGACATACAGAACCCACATTCCAATCATGCCGCTTCAAGGGCAAGGTCAAAGTTCAAAGGTTTGAACCTTACATTTCCCATCCGCTCCTTATTTTTTTAATGCCTGGGCCAAATTGCATGAACTCATAGCAAATGTATAATTTATTGGACAATTCCACTGTTCAGTAATGCGGCGGGGGATTATAGCCGTCTTTTGAACTGCCTTGTCGTTATTATTACAAATCAACTGTATATCTACTAAAAAAACAGTGCTAGACACTAGGGCTGCGTACCGGTTTCTGATATAAATCGAATACCGGTATTTTCGGTAGTCTACTTGTATCGTCTCAAAATGGTCAGGTAGTCGACGCAGCATATGTCCGAGTGAATCTAATTTTCAAACAAGATTCTGCTTTGCAAACTACTCATGCAATTTAAACATGTATAAATTGGTTGTTTATCACATATCTCAAGCCTGACGTGATGGTGTTCCGCAAGTTGAATGCATGTTGTAAGTCTGCAAGTGCCTATACAGCTTGTAGATCGTTTATTGTCAAAACAAAATATCAAATGATATATCGAATATCGATCATTTTGTATCGATACAAATATCGTATCGATCATTTTAACCGATACGCAGCCCTACTAGACACCACAAACAAATCTGTTTATCACACTTGTTTATCACACTTGCAATACTTATGTTTCAGGAGATGACATTTAAGGAGCGGGCACACCTGTGTAAGAACCACCTAGGAAAGAAACTACTCTCTATAATGGAGGAAAAAAAATCAAATTTAGTAATCTCGGTGGATCTAACAAAAAGTGAGGACGTTCTTAAGGTATGATAATATACAGTGGCCCCTCTCCAGAGCGACTAAAAGTATGATAATAAATAGTGGCCCCTCTCCAGAGCGACCCAAAGTATGATAGTAAACAGTGGCCCCTCTCCAGAGCAACCCAAAGTATGATAATATACAGTGGCCCCTCTACAGAGCAACCCAAGGTATGATAATATACAGTGGCCCCTCTACAGAGCAACCCATGGTATTATAATAAACAGTGGCCCCTCTCCAGAGTGACCAAAGGTACAATAATATACAATGGCCCCTCTCCAGACCGACCCAAGGTACAATAATGTACAGTGGCCCCTATCCAGAGCGACCCAAGGTACAATAATATACAGTGGCCCCTTTCCAGACCGACCCAAGGTATGATAATATACATTGGCCCCTCTCCAGAGCGACCCAGGGTATGATAATATACAGTGGCCCCTCTCCAGACCGACCCAAGGTATGATAATATACAGTGGCCCCTCTCCAGAGCAACCTTCTTGTCAAAAACATCATTTCATTAGCTCGACTTTTCGAAGAAAAAAAGTCGAGCTATTGTCGTGACGGGATCGTGTGTGTCTGTATGTGCGTGTGCGGTGTGCGTGTGAGTCATTTGCTGAAAGTCTATCAAAGGTATCAACTTGAAACACAACATAGCTATTCACCATCACAAGGGTAGTCCATACAGACAAGGCTGATAACTCTGTGACCTATATTTATAGAGTTATTTACCCTTGTTTGGACTTAGTACATAGAAATAGTCGCAAATTTTACACTTAAAAAACTTAAACTGAATTTTCTCAAACACTATCAAAGTTTTCTACTTGAAGGTCAATACACTTGTGGAATGTGATGACCTACATCTACTGACAAAAGGAAACAAATCAATCTAGCATTTATAAGAGTTATTCCCCTTTATGACTGAATTTTTACACAAAACTGTCAATTACTCAAAGACTATCAAAGGTATCTACTTGAAACTCAAAATAATTATTCACCATCACAAGGGGAGTTCATACAGACAAGGCTGGTAACTCTGTGACCTGTATTTTTAGCTCACCTGTCACAAAGTGACAGAGTGAGCTTTTGTGATCACTCTTCGTCCGTCGTCCGTCCGTCAACAATTGGCTTGTGTAGACACTAGAGGTCACAATTTTGACTTAATCTTTATGAAACTTGGTTACAATGATCATCTCCACAAAATCTAAGCCAAGTTTGATATTGGGTCATCTGGGGTCAAAAACTAGGTCAAATCATAGAAAAACCTTGTGTAGTCACTGGAGGTCGCACTTTTGACTCAAACTTTATGAAACTTGGTCACAATGATCATCTCAACTAAATCTAGGTCAAGTTAGATATTGGGTCATCTGGGGTCAAACACAAGGTTACTAGGTCAAATAATAGAAAAACCTTGTGTAATCACTAGAGGTTACAATTTTGACTTAAGCTTTATGAAACTTGGTCACAATGATCATCTCAACAAAAGCTAGGCCAAGTTTGATATTGGGTCATCTGGGGTCAAAAACTAGGTCATTAGGTCAAATCATAGAAAACCCTTGTGTAGTCACTAGAGGTCACACTTTTGACTTAATCTTTATGAAACTTGGTCACAATGATCATCTCAACAAAATCTAGGTCAAGTTCGATATTGGGTCATCCCGGGTAAAAAGCTAGGTCACAAGGTCAAATCATAGAAAAACCTTGTGTAGTCACTAGAGGTCACAATTTTGACTTAATCTTTATGAAACTTGGTCACAATGATTATATCAACAAAATCTAGGTCAAGTTTGATATTGGGTCATCTGGGGTCAAAAACTAGGTCACTAGGTGAAATCATAGAAAAACCTTGTGTAGTCACTAGAGGTCACAATTTGGACTTTATCTTTATGAAACTTGGTCACAATGATAATCTCAATAAAATCTAGGTCAAGTTTGATATTGGGTCATCCAGGGTCAAAAACTAGGTCGCAAGGTCAAATCAAAGAAAAACCTTGTGTAGTCACTAGAGGTCACAATGTTGACTTAATCTTTAAGAAACTTGATCACAATGATCTTCTCAACAAAATCTAGGTCAAGTTTGATATTGGGCCATCAGGGGTCAAACTCTAGGTCGCAAGGTCAAATCAAAGAAAAACCTTGTGTAGTCACTAGAGGTCACAATGTTGACTTAATCTTTAAGAAACTTGATCACAATGATCATCTCAACAAAATCTAGGTCAAGTTTGATATTGGGCCATCAGGGGTCAAACTCTAGGTCACATGATCAAGTCATAAGTAAACTTGCAATAGAGGCTGAATTTTCTTGAATCTTACTCAGTAAATGTGAATGATTACTTAGGTCACCATTGGGGTGTGCATGTTCAACTACGACAGGTGAGTTATCTTCCCTTGTTACTCTTAGAATTTTGATTCACAGATGAGCAAGGTTACTATCAACCACAAGTAGGGCTGAGTATCGATCAAAATGATGGATACGATATTATTGTGTATCGATACAGTATGATTGATATCTGATATATCGTTTGATATTTTATAATAATAAAAGCAGAAAACATTTCCTACGTGTTGGATATTAGACTAATTGATCAAAGTAACTTTTCCAGGCAAAGAATTGGTGGGGCTATATGTTGAGCTTATAGAATACGAGTCGGTCGGGTAATGACAGCTTGTAAAACGATACATTAACTCGCACTAAAGGAAACGAGATTATGATGCCCCTTACCATGAAGTCGGCAATAAACAGCAACATAAAAACCAAGCAAAGCACGCTTTTTATTAAATTTTGTTTTGATTGATATTTGTTCGATACAAGAACCGTAAATACCAGTCTTTGATTTGATACGTGAACCGGTACTATGCCATACTATCAAGTACGAGAAAGTCGAGTGTCCAGCACTCGTAGGTAGTGCTCTTGTTATGCACATGTCGGTCAGTCAGTTGGTCAGTTAAGTTACCAATTTTCAAGGGCTGCTTTCAGCAGTTCAGCCACCTTTTTGGCATTTTTACTTCCCCTGGCCATTTGGCTACCTATAGAAACCTGCGTTTGAGTCTCCTTGGGGAGACTATTTCTCTCCTGGTGGGTGTGCAGCCAAAATCGATATGCGGCGCCCAGGACTTAGAACATGTTCAGACACAGCCCTCACAGGTACCAATTCACACCTTGGTCAAGTGGAGCATGTGGGTTATTCTTGCTCAGAGAAATTTAGCAGTGGTCCAGACTGGGGTTGAACCCAGTTTGTCTCGATCCCGAAGTGCGTCCTCCCTCTAGGCCACCGCTCACCAAAATTTAATGGTTTCCATTCAATAACTCAAAAATGCTTTGCTCTAGGATTTACATGGGGGTTAACCAGCAACAGTAGATAACCCCTATTGATTTTGAGGTCAGAAGGTCAAAGGTCAAGGTCAGTGACCTTTAACATTAATGAGTATTTGGCTGCAATTGGGACATACATGTTTTACAAACATCTCTTGTTCTCACTAATAATTGAAAAAATCTACTTATAATACTGTTATATTTTGTTGTTATTCCTCTGACTGTTTATTGTTAATGTCATACTATTTCTGTACACATGTTTTTGCCATAGAGACTCACATGGAAGACTGGGCTTGCCCAACTGTGTTGCCTCTTAAAATAAAGTTGTTATTATTATTATATTATTATTATTATACTAATTATCTCCTTGTTTTACAGCTAGTAGATTTGATTGGTAGTAAAGTGTGTATGGTGAAAACACATGCTGACATTATTGTTGACTTCTCGGAGGAATTTGTCCATAAACTGCAAGATCTATCCAAGCAACATAATTTTCTAATATTTGAAGACAGGTGAGTTTGCTTGTCTGTTGACTTCATAGATCCCTGAATTATTTACCTTCAGTCTGGCACGGTAGTCGAGGAGGTAGCACTCACTACTATTGATCTGAAGGTCCTAGGTTTGAATCAGACGCCGGTGGATGGGGCCCGTTTTGTCTTGTATATCTGAAGTAAAATCTTTAAAATTCTTCTATAAAAGTATTGGTTGAATAACATTACAAATTGTAACAATGTAGTCTATCCTAAAGATAGCTAAATCATTAAAATCTATGCAGAACTTTAGTTACCACGACAACCGAAATCAGGGTCCTGTTTGAATATGGTTCTATAATTATGTACTTGATTAATGTGCACAGGTGAGTGATACAGGGCCATCTTGGCCCTCTTATTTATAAAAAACATAATCAAGCATGCTTGTTAAAATTTTATGTGCACTGTACCGTGTAAAATAATCTGATTTCAACCTTCTTCTTGTGTAAAGCCACATGTATGTGCGTAAATATTATACAAACAAGTTGAAAAATAAGAAAGTAAAGTAAAAAAGTAAAATGGTGCATAAGAAGTGTGACTAGACTGTACTTCAACAATATTTTGTACCATGCCTAGTTCAGGGTTCCCACGGTCAGGGTAAAGTCTTGGAAAGAACATAATTTTCAAGGTCAGGGAAAAGTCAGGGAATTTTGAAATTAGTCAGGGAAATCTGAAAATTGAGCAAAAAGCCTGGGAAAAGTCAGGGAATTCTTGATTTAAGCTGTCAAAAAATGCCATTTCCTATGAAGAAATTTTTTTTTTAAACTTCCATCGCTATGCTCGCTATGGACAGTTCTAAATTATTATAATTTATGTCAATCATCAGCCCTAGAACTAATAACTTAAACTTTTTTGTTCCATATAAAGCTAATATAACTTCTTTTTCTCTATTTTTATTGTCATATTTTATCCGAACAAAAAGATGCTTCCATACCCAATCGCTCTAAAAAGTCAGGGAAAACTGGTGAAAGGTCAGGAAAATATCAGGGAATTTTGAGTTAGAATATTTGTGGGAACCCTGAAACTTGTGCATATTGTCAGAGTTATGGCCCTTTGTGGGAGACAGATGTTTTTGTGTCAAAGCCCCATCTAGTTATTCTTAGACTGTGTTTTTTTTACAGGAAATTTGCTGACATGCAAAAAGGTAACTAAAGTTAGCGCTAAAATTTTGCAAAATTATTTTGTCTTTTTACGGGAAATTTGCCTACATTGGTAATACGGTGAAGTTAGTAAAAGAATTTGCAAGGTTTCGGTTTTGTCTGTGTAAATGAAATTTGCTGACGGCAAAAAGGTGACTAAATTTACTAGCATAAAATTTTGCAATATTTTGTTTTTGTCTTTTTACAGGAAATTTGCAGACATTGGTAATACAGTACTGTATCAGTATAATGGGGGATTACATAAGATCATAGAGTGGGCGGATGTTGTCAATGCTCATATTGTTCCTGGTCCGGGGGTAGTACAAGGCTTAAAAAAGGTAGAGTATTCAGAGTTTCTGGTCCGGGGGTAGTACAAGGCTTAAAAAAGGTAGAGTATTCAGAGTTTCTGGTCCGGGGGTAGTACAAGGCTTAAAAAAGGTAGAGTATTCAGAGTTTCTGGTCCGGGGGTAGTTAGGCTTAAAAAAGGTAGAGTATTCAGAGTTTCTGGTCCGGGGGTAGTACAAGGCTTAAAAAAGGTAGAGTATTCAGAGTTTCTGGTCCGGGGGTAGTACAAGGCTTAAAAAAGGTAGAGTATTCAGAGTTTCTGGTCCGGGGGTAGTACAAGGCTTAAAAAAGGTAGAGTATTCAGAGTTTCTGGTCCGGGGGTAGAACAAGGCTTAAAAAAGGTAGAGTATTCAGAGTTTCTGGTCCGGGGGTAGAACAAGGCTTAAAAAAGGTAGAGTATTCAGAGTTTCTGGTCCGGGGGTAGTACAAGGCTTGAAAAGGGTAGAGTATTCAGAGTTTCTGGTCCGGGGGTAGAACAAGGCTTAAAAAAGGTAGAGTATTCAGAGTTTCTGGTCCGGGGGTAGTACAAGGCTTAAAAAAGGTAGAGTATTCAGAGTTTCTGGTCCGGGGGTAGAACAAGGCTTAAAAAAGGTAGAGTATTCAGAGTTTCTGGTCCGGGGGTAGAACAAGGCTTAAAAAAGGTAGAGTATTCAGAGTTTCTGGTCCGGGGGTAGAACAAGGCTTAAAAAAGGTAGAGTATTCAGAGTTTCTGGTCCGGGGGTAGAACAAGGCTTGAAAAAGGTAGAGTATTCAGAGTTCTTTGTCCGGGGGTAGAACTAGGCTTGAAAAAGGTAGAGTATTCAGAGTTCTTGGTCCGGGGGTAGAACTAGGCTTGAAAAAGGTAGAGTATTCAGAGTTTCTGGTCCGGGGGTAGTACAAGGCTTAAAAAAGGTAGAGTATTCAGAGTTTCTGGTCCGGGGGTAGAACAAGGCTTGAAAAAGGTAGAGTATTCAGAGTTTCTGGCCCGGGGGTAGTACAAGGCTTAAAAAAGGTAGAGTATTCAGAGTTTCTGGTCCGGGGGTAGTACAAGGCTTAAAAAAGGTAGAGTATTCAGAGTTTCTGGTCCGGGGGTAGAACAAGGCTTAAAAAAGGTAGAGTATTCAGAGTTCTTGGTCCGGAGGTAGTACAAGGCTTAAAAAAGGTAGAGTATTCAGAGTTCTTGGTCCGGGGTTAGTACAAGGCTTAAAAAAGGTAGAGTATTCAGAGTTTCTGGTCCGGGGGTAGTACAAGGCTTAAAAAAGGTAGAGTATTCAGAGTTCTTGGTCCGGGGGTAGAACTAGGCTTGAAAAAGGTAGAGTATTCAGAGTTTCTGGTCCGGGGGTAGAACAAGGCTTGAAAAAGGTAGAGTATTCAGAGTTTCTGGTCCGGGGGTAGAACAAGGCTTGAAAAAGGTAGAGTATTCAGAGTTTCTGGTCCGGGGGTAGTACAAGGCTTAAAAAAGGTAGAGTATTCAGAGTTTCTGGTCCGGGGGTAGTACAAGGCTTAAAAAAGGTAAAGTATTCAGTAGGGGTTTTAGGCTATTTTATGCAGCACTCAACTTAACCAGCTGAGCACAGAAAACATTAGCTACCAATAAGCTACCAATTGCCTGATTTCAATGATACCTCACAGTGGTACCAAGCCTAGTTGTGCATACTATCAGGAATTTTAGATCGGATGATTTTTGCCAGAGTAATGGCACTTTGTAGGAGACATACATTTTTGTATGAAAAACCCGTCTACTTTTGAAATTTAGTTCATTTTGTATCAAGATTATTTGTCCTGGAAAAGTTACCTAAAAATTCCCTCTGATTTGCATCCCGCAGACACGATCTCGGGGTTGCCAGCGACCTGAACAAGTCAGGGAAAACTGATATTTTTTCAAGGTCAGTGAATTGTCAGGGAATTCTGAATAATGATCAGTGAAAAATACAATTTTAGAAAAGTCAGGGAAAAGTAAAATTATTGGTCGATGTTTAATAGAATGTTCAGTAGCTGTGGCAGTCTTCAATTTGTTTCTTGTTCGCTACACTCGCACAACTTCTATCTAGGAACTTTTATTAATAAGTAGTTGATGAAGGAAAGCTTTGCACTTTTATATATTTTCTTTTGACATACTAGGCCAGCACAGTTACTTTAATCAGTAAAGATATATCAAAAACTGGTGAACATAATAAAAGAAAATTTTACAAAAAAGTCCTCATTTGCAGAGGACGCTTCTATCAGTTTTCATGAAATCTTATGTCACATGCAGTTTTATGAAACTAAAGTTATACTTCATTGAGTAACAATGATAAGTTAATTGCTGTGGACTAGGAATGTAGCTGTTGACAAAGTTGTAGCTGTTTTCTTTGACTAAAATGGCCATAACCTATGTTGAAATAGTCCTATTTTTGGTAAATAACAGATATTGCTAGAAAGAGAGAATGCTTCAAAGGAGCGCATGTTGAGGAGTCCAAAATTGGCGGTACTGGTCTGTGAAAAGTATGATTTAGTCAGTGAAAAGTCAGGGAATTTTTGTAGTCGTAGTTGCTGGCAACCCTGAATCTGCTCATATGCTGAGTTTTCCTCCTAAGGTGACCTCAGGCCTTCCATTAGTATGCCCCATTTGATGAGGGGTTATATTACTTTGCACATGTCAGTTGGTCTGTCTGTTGGTAGACCAATTGGTTTCTGTTCAATAACTCAAGAACACTTTGCCCTAGGATCTTCAAATTTTACATGGAGGTTGCTCATCTATGAGGTCAGTAATTCAAAGGTCAAGGTGATCTTTAACATTAATGACTATTTTGCTGCCATGGGGCATACCTGGTACATGTTTTACAAACATCTTTACACCATTTACAGTCAATATGTGTAGCAGGGTTTGTACTGGTTGCTCAGTTAAACCTGTCAACAAAACCTTCATAAAGTGACTGGGTTTGTGATGACTCTACATCCATTTTTGTCCGTCCACAATTTGCTTGTTTAGTCACTAGAGATCATCAATTTTGGCATTGTCACAATGATCATCTCAATATAATCTAGGTCAAGTTCGATACTTGGTCATATGGGTTCAAAAACTAGGTCACTAGGTCAAATCATAGAAAAAGCTTGTTTAGTCATTAGAGGTCGCAAGTTTGCGTAATCTTTATAAAACTTGGTCAAAATGATCATGATTTACAAAGTCTAGGTCATCAAGTGTCAAAACTAGGTCAAGTTCAATATTGGGTCATCAAGTGTCAAAACTAGGTCAAGTTCAATATTGGGTCATCAAGTGTCAAAACTAAGTCAAGTTCAATATTGGATGATAAGAAACACTGGAAGCTAACATGATGTATGTTTATTACAGATTGGTATGGAACGAGGACGAGCGTGTTTATTGATTGCTGAGATGAGTTCGGCCGGTAATCTGGCCAAAGGGGATTACACTAAAGGTATGTCATTACAGTATAATTTGAAAGTCATCAAATACCTGCATTCTCAGTGGCTAAGACTTGACGTTTGCACATCAGTAAACCTCCGTTTACACCAATCCTCGGGATCCTGGGACATTACTGACGTAAACGTCCTAGAGGAAAGTGGGTGGAGTAAGTCAAACTGCAAAGGCCAATCACAGCTGAACACTAGCTCTTGTAGCTTAATTTGACATAGAACATTACCTACATGTACCTGTATGTTCATCCCTTGATATTTGTTTACGTAAGGTACAGGGCATCACGTTATGGTGACGTCACGTATATGACGTCATTCAATCAAGCTCGTTTGTAAATATCGCGGGAATAAATTCAATATCTTTATTGATATTTATGTGATTAAGAGTCAGTTTGGAATTATAAGCATTTTAAAAACGACCATTTGTTGAAGTTCACTGATGTGTAAACACCCGATCTGAAGGTACACATTTAACATAAAGCCCCTTCAATGTGTTCCTTCAGATCAGGTGTTTACACATCAGTGAACTTCAACAAATAGTCGTTTTATGCTTATTATAAAATACCAGTCAATATGACTTATAACAGGGGTCCTACAATTCCGGAACAATGCGGATTTCCTGCACAGGAAATAATGAACTTTTTTGCTGATAATAAAAGTTATTTTTCGCAAAGAATTGACAAAGTTATGGTCATTTGAAGTTTCATGAGCTGATCATTATAACAATTTGTTGTTAGGATATGTACTAATGGCACCGGCAACAGACTTGCGACTTGTTTTCAAGATTTGGCATTATGCCTCAGTAGGACCCCTGCTTATAAGTCACCTTCTTTTTATACCCCCGCTTAACTAGTTGTAAGGGGGTATACTGGATTCAGCTTATCCGTCCGTCCGTCCTCACAAATCCACTTTATGTGGCTAAAAAAGTCCCATAAACCTCAACTTTAAGAATTTTGGGTTTATGTGGCTTTTTTCAGTTTATGTGACTTATTTAGTCACACAACTACCAGTATTACTTCATTCTGTACAGTTTAGTCACATAAAACCGTAATGTTAGAACGTCCGTCCGTCTGTCTGTCCGTAGACGCATTCTTGTAGACGCAACTCCTACAGTTTTGGCAGGATTTGCTCAAACTTTCACAGATGAACAACTTCAACATATAGATGTGCATGAAGAAAGGAATTTGTGCTGCGATGAATTTTGGCAGAATTATGGCCCTCTGCCAGCGGGGGTGTATTAGTCTGCCGAATGGCGACAGCTCTTGTTTAGTACAATTAGATCCCAGATCCTATCCTTTAAGACCAGCTACCAGGGTACTGTTTTATCAAAGCACTTACGGAAACCTTGGGTGAGCTTTTGTGATCACTCTCTGTCCGTCGTCAGTTCACAAGTTCTTGTGAACACACTAGAGGCCATACCTATGGTCCAATCTTCATGAAATTTCGCAGAATGTTCGTCTCTATAAAATCTAGGTCAAGTTCGAAACTGGGTCATTTGAGGTCAAAAACTAGGTCACTAGGCCATATCTTAGAAAAAGCTTGTGAACACATTAAAAGACACAATCATGACCCAATCTGGATGAAACTTTGTTGGAGTGTTTGTCTCTATAAAATCTGTAAAAACAATTGGGTTGATAAAGTTATATAAGGAAAAGGGCTGAAAAAAATTGTGTAGGGGCCATTTCGATGGGTAGGTAGCGTTACCGCAAACAAACATTTATTTAAGGACAGCCTTATAATTTATTTTGCTAGAATATCATCCTAATAAGTTAGAGCACTGTGAAACCAGACCTTTTATATTAGCTTACCTGAGCACTGTGAAATCTATAGAGCTTTGATATTAGCTCACTTGAGCAAGAGCTTGATATTGCAACTTAGTATATAATTTAGTTTTACAAGGTTTGTGAACGAGGCCTGTACTCATAGTCCAGAGCTACTGTTATATTGCCGGTGTCAGGACAATGTGACTGGGCAGTCTTCCTATGGTCGAAATTAGAGTGTGAGACTTAAAACAACATTTTAATAAACAGTGTTAATTTCAATATTGATACATCCTTAATTTCAGCATAATTATCCTTTATTTCAGCATTTATCTTTTGTTTTAGCATATATGTCATGTATTTTAGTGTATACATGTATATGTACATCAAAATACATGTATATGTCCTTTATTTCAGCCTCTGTTGATATTGCAAGAAACTATGATGACTTTGTGATAGGATTTATATGTCAGAATCGTTTATGTGAAGACCCACAGTTTATACATATGACTCCAGGTAAGTAAAGTAAATGTCGTATCTCGCTAGACCGTTATCACAGGAAAAGAGACCGTTATCACAGGAAAAGAGACCGTTATCACAGGAAAAGAGACTGTTTTCACAGGAAAAGAGACCGTTATCACAGGAAAAGAGACCGTTATTACAGGAAAAGCTTCCACGCATGTTTAACATATGTTTCTAACACTACCTCTTGTTTACCCTCATACCAATAAAATAATATATCCATTTCATCTGGCACCAAACCAATTTATCAGTAAATGAATAAATATCAAATTGAGTGAATTTCATCTATAAAATCATTCGCTTTTGTGAATTATTCGTTGCATACTTTATTGTTGATAAGATGAACAAGAGTTCAAAGAAATTAAATGTTTCAATGTAAATTTGTAGAACCACAATGCTTACTATTTTTAGCTCACCTGTCACAAAGTGACAGAGTGAGCTTTTGTGATCACTCTTCGTCCGTCGTCCGTCCGTCGTCCGTCCGTCGTCCGTCCGTCCGTCCGTCAACAATTTGCTTGTGTAGACACTAGAGGTCACAATTTTGACTTAATCTTTATGAAACTTGGTCACAATGATCATCTCAACAAAATCTAGGTCAAGTTCGATATTGGGTCATCCGGGGTCAAAAACTAGGTCACAAGGTCAAATTATAGAAAAACCTTGTGTAGTCACTAGAGGTCACAATTTTGACTTAATCTTTATAAAACTTAGTCACAATGATCATCTCAACAAAATCTAGGTCAAGTTCGATATTGGGTCATCCGGGGTCAAAAACTAGGTCACAAGGTCAAATCATAGAAAAACCTTGTGTAGTCACTAGAGGTCACAATTTTGACCTAATCTTTATGTAACTTGGTCACAATGATCATCACAACAAAATCTAGGTCAAGTTCGATATTGGGTCATATGGGGTCAAAAACTAGGTCACAAGGTCAAATCATAGAAAAACCTTATGTAGACACTAGAGGTCACAATTTTGACCTAATCTTTATGAAACTTGGTCACAATGATCATCTCAACATAATCTAGGTCAAGTTCGATATTGGGTCATCCGGGGTCAAAAACTAGGTTACAAGGTCAAATCATAGAAAAACTTTGTGTAGTCACTAGAGGCCACAATTTTGACCTAATCTTTATGAAACTTGGTCACAATGATCATCTCAACAAAATTTAGTTCAAGTTCGATATTGGGTCATCCGGGGTCAAAAACTAGGTCACAAGGTCAAATCATAGAAAAACCTTGTGTATATACTAAAGGTCACAATTTTGACTAAATCTTTATGAAACTTGGTCACAATGATCATCTCAACAAAACCTAGATCAAGTTCGATATTTGGTCATTTGGGGTCAAAAACTAGGTCACAAGGTCAAATCATAGAAAAACCTTGTGTAGTCACTAGAGGTCACAATTTTGACCTAATCTTTATGAAACTTGGTGACAATGATCATCACAACAAAATCTAGGTCAAGTTCGATATTGGGTCATACGGGGTCAAAAACTAGGTCACAAGGTCAAATCATAGAAAAATCTTATGTAGACACTAGAGGTCACAATTTTGACTTAATCTTTATGAAACTTGGTCACAATGATCATCTCAACAAAATCTAGATTAAGTTCGATATTGGGTCATCCGGGGTCAAAAACTAGGTCACAAGGTCAAATCATAGAAAAACCTTGTATTGTCACTAGAGGTCACAATTTTGGCCTAATCCTTATGAAACTTGGTCAGAGTGATCATCTCAACAAAATCTAGGTTAAGTGCCATATTGCGTCATATGGGGCCAAGAACTAGGTCACTAGGTCAAATCACAGGTCTTGCATGTACTGCTATAACAGGTGAGCGACCTAGGGCCCTTTGGGCCCTCTTGTTTCATTTAATAACTTACATTTTAGTCTAGTGTAGTCACTGAATTGTAGTGCCCCTATGTTTAATACATGTTGTATAAATCGATTAGTCAGGTCTGTCACTTGTTGATATAACATGGTGTACTTTAACATTGCAATTTCTTTTATTAATGTCTTTTGTAATAGATAGTATGTAATTAGTATATACAATGTACCTAAGTGATTTAGGTATTGGTCGTCACTGCCCTTTTCTCCAAATAAAATGTTAAAAAACAATAAAATACAATGTTTTTATATTGCAATGTTTGTATACCAGTGACAGACCTGAATAAACAGACAATATAACTTACTCGGGGTTCTCTTGAGGCATAAAATCCAATCCTGAAAATGAGTCACAAGTCTGTTTTCGGTGCCATTAGCACACATCCCTACACCTTGACTAGGCTTCAAACATTGTTTTATTACTAAAATTCAGATTATGGAACATCAAATGACCCTAACTTTCTCTATTCTTTGAATTTTTTCATCAAATAATTTTTATTGTTCCCAGAAAAGATAATTCTTCCTAATGCAGCAAATCTGGATTTCCGGATTATTAGGAGCCCTGCTTACTACATGTATGTGTTTGTATATGACCAGGTGTACAGCTACAGGAAGAATCAGATGCCCTCGGACAACAGTACATTACACCACGAGACGCCATCTTAAACAACAAAACAGATCTAATCATTGTGGGACGTGGCATATATTCCTCGGATGATCCCTATACGGCCGCAGAGAAATTCCGTAAATCTGCGTATGATGCGTATTTGGAACGCATTGCGTGATCATAACATTTTGTTAACTTTATAATGAATTATGATCCTGTAAAATGACGCAAAACTGCTAGAGACTTTCTAAAAGTGTTATAACTCTATACAGTCAGGTCTCGTTACAACGACTCCCGATATACCGACAACTTCGTTATAACGACATTTTGCTCGGGAACAAACAGTGTCGTTGTTTCGAGACCTGACTATACATTACATGTTATTCATAAATCATCTATGTGATTTAATCATTGGCGCATGATGCTGTGAAGTTGTTAATGTTTATAGTATTGTAAATTTGATTTAAAAAATATACAATTTCAGATGAATACTTTTTGCCCCCCCCCCCCCCCCCCCCCTAAAAATAAGCACAGATTGTTGATTTTCAAGTACATAAAATCAATAAAATAATTTTAAAGAATGAAGTTTTTCCACCTACCTACCCTATCCATTTTTAGCATGTTACCAGAACCACAACTTGTTATACCCCCAGATACATAGTATATGGGGGCTATATTGGAGTCATGCTTGGTCAGTTGGTTGGTTGGTCTGTACAAATTTTGTCTGCTCTATTTCTCTGCAACCATTGGTCATATTTCATTCAAACTTTGCATGACTGAGCAGTACCAAGTTTAGTTGTGCATATTGTCAGCAGACTGCAGTCAGATTAATTTTAAGGGAGTTATGGCCCTTTATTTTTTTATACTTCTAAATTTTGTCCGGGCTATTTCTCTGTAACCATTGGTCAAGCAGTTTCTGGGGATATTCATCACATTCAGTGATATTTCTTGTTTTTGGCTGTTCTTCAAAACCAACTCTACAGGGTTCTCAATGTTGCCTCATTAAGCCATAAACGCTTAGTTTCAAAAAACAAAATGATGCAATTTCAGGGCTTTAGTTGAGTCACAGAGGTGGAAAACACCATATGATGGAAGAAAACGAAATACAGTATCCAGTTGGTTTGTAAACAAAATAAGGAAATGTTGACAAGAAATGCATAATTCATAGTCTAAGGGAAGCAACTCTTGCAAAATTCGTATTTTGTCTTCCATACATTTTACTTAATGTGATGTTGGCTTACTATTTTGACAGATATTCTGTCGTCAATGGTTGGTTGTGAAAAACATCCTACTTCCTTGTATTTAGTCCATTTACCGATCAGAAAAAAATTGCGAGAGATAATGGGGTTTTAAGGGAACCGCTGGTTACCTATGCTGATTCTTATTATGTCTCCTATATTTAAAGGGGAGACATATTAATTTTGATATGGATGTTTATCTGTATGTTTGTCTGCGCTTTTCTCCTTTAAATGAAACTTCACATGAATGCTTGGTACCAAGCCTTGTTATGCATATAAGTCAGATGATTTTTGATGAAGTTATGGACCCTCGTGTTAGACATATATTTTTGTGATATAATCTGTTATAGGTCATGATTACATTCAATGTTTGATTACAAAAATTTCAATCATTCATTTTTCTAGTTTCACTGTGTTAAACCTTTGCTATATGCACAATACAGGTTGTGTCTCTGACAACTCTCCAATCATGTGTTCACAAAGCTTCTTAGATTTTTTCTGAAGAAATTTGGTTATCTTTCCTCAACAAGCCATGCCCGAGTGGAAATACTCGAGAACAATCCATTTTAAATAAAAGCTAAGATTTTTCTGAATTTTTTTTTAATTTATAAGCATTAAGTAAAAGCATGTGTGAATTTTCTTAGATATTTCAAAAGTGTATAGAAATTCTTCAATTATAATATTTGTGTTTGTACCTTTTTACCCAGAACAAATGATTATGTTATTAAATTTTTGTGAAAAAAAAATATATGTAGTAGGTTGGAAAAAACACAATTTTTGTTATTTTCTTGAAATGTAATGTTGCAAAAGCCTCAACGGGGCCATTATTGAATATTGCTTCAAAATATATATCAATTTAAAAAATTATGTTTGTGCAAATGTTTATAGCATCATCGACGTCCTAAGGAGAAATGGAATTAAGTCGAAGGTCATTATCGGACAAAATTAACCCTTAAGCCTTGGTCCCATTGAGCATTTTTTGCATCAGTGATGTACTCCAAATTGAAATTAACGAGTATTCAGGACATCGGGAACAGGTTCCTCGTGGTCTAGGGGAAGCTTCAGGGAAGTCATGAGACAATTTGTGATATCGGAAGGAATTGTGATGAATCTGGGGGTATCTGAGAAATCAGGTTAAAATTGCTGATGTGGAATTCATCAGTGGGCCCTAGGCTTTAGGAACGTCCTTGAGAAGTTTTGTGAATACAGTACATGAGTTTGTATGTTTGTAACAATTGATGATCAAACAATATAAACTGATGTAACTTATAGTTGATCAATATGGTGCTAAATGTATGGCTTGAACAGGCTCTCCCCTGGCCCAACATTACAACCTATACATACACTCAGCACTTTAATCTCTAATATGTACAGGCTTTGAAGTAATATTTCACCAAAACCTGCTCACAAAGTGCTCAGTGTGATTTATTGTGATCGGTCTGGGCCCGTGGTCGATAAAAACATGGCTACCAGGGGTCTGGCTTGTTTTCTCAATAAGAACTTTGAAAATCTTTTAAAAATTACTGGCCCTATTTCAAAATAATTTCATAGACATGTTTATTGAGTGACCTCTCCCAAATTCCTAATTTTCATGTTGATTCCCTAAAAAATATGGCGGGGCTAGTTTCCACTATATGGCTATAATAGAAACCTTTAAAATCTTCCTCTCAGAAACTGCTGGCCTGATTTCAATATTATTCCACAGGAATGTTCCTCGAGTGACCCTCTACCAAATTCCCAATTTCTTCGTTGATTTGTTAAAAAATAATGGCTGCCAGGGGGCGGGGCTTGAACATGTTTACTCAGGATAACGTTTTGCTTCAAACGTTGTTCTAGTTAGCGGATGAAATTTCAAACCATAACTGAGTCGGTACTTTGAAATGTTTCAGCCAATTCATGTGTAGCGAATCTGGAATGTTCTCAATTGATATGACCGACCCCTAATGAATAAGGGGCAGCATGAAGAATGTTACACAGGTTAATATGTGTCAGCATGCAGGGAAGGGATTCATCAACAACAACTATACTATTGAGCAACAGTGTTTAATGGTAATGAATATTTTATATAGCAACTGTTTAACAAAGTAAACACAACTGGAAATGTACAACTCCTTAAAATGACATTTATCAAGTACACACAAAATGATGACTATACGTATCATCCCAATACATTACATATGATACGTATCACAACAGATGATATAACAACAGCTACATTCAGATTCTTACTATAAAGAATTTAAATGTTGGTGTAAACCTCACACTGTAATATTTTTAAATATTCGGAATATCTTTATATAATCGGAAAGAAAATTGTTTTATAACCTGAAAGTACTGTGAACTGATCAATATTGACACAACTTCAAGAAATAGAGCTTTCATTGGACAATATTGACACGCCTTCAAGAAAGAGAGAGCTTTCATTGGACAATATTGACATGCCTTCAAGAAATAGAGAGCTTTCATTGGACAATATTGACACGCCTTCAAGAAACAGAGAGCTTTCATTGGACAATAAAGACACACATATCAAGACCGGCTTGTTTTTTAGACTTAAACCTTTTATCACAGATTATACAACACAACAATCTTATTCAAATAGGTTCAACATAGAAATAGAAATGTGTATATTGTAAACATTACTCAATCTGAACACGGATCAGTCAAAAGTAGAATTGGACTACCCAAGTAATATTTTGAACAATTTAAAGCATTCATTTCGATTTTCTTTGAACAGATTGTTTCCCTTTATTTATTCAGGTGAATTTGAAAACATTGGGTAGATTTTTTAAAGAGTATAAGTGTGATCACATGACATATGAAGTATTGGACATCAAACGTAGTAAACAGATTAAAATGATCCTTCGAATTATGAGCACCAGTACGGAAACATAAATGATTAAAAGGATTATAACAAAATTCAAAACAAACACAAAACCTCAATGAATGACTTTCCCAACAAAATGGCACATGTTAATAATTTAATTCTTACAATTAACCGGCTGAACCGGTTGTGAACCTGAACAATAAGCAACCCCCGCCACCCTGTACACATTTTCTTGGAAAGTATCACGACATGAACATGATACATAGCCAGCAATAATTCGGTTGATTGCAAATTTGTCATTATCTGATTATATTATCTATTACACTAAAATCAATAAAACTAATGGATACAATACTATATATTACACTAAAATCAATAAAAAAAAACATGGCATACAAAGATGTATATTTAAGGTTCAATCACCAATGTATAGAATTAAATGATTCAAATATTTTGCATGATCCTCATCCAAATCAGGTTAAATTTAAATGTTTACTGCATTTTACCCAAAGTCATTAAATGAAATTTCAGTCTGGAAAAATTATATATTGATTCTGTGGTGACTATGTATAAAGGAATACTATTCATTATAAATCTGTGTGTACGACAAAGATTTAGCAAATCTTAACTGTGATTTTTGAAAAACATGAAAAAAGTTAAACCATGACAATTTTACTCATGCCAAAAAAGTCGGAAAACATGCAAAATATCATCATCACCATAGCAACAACAACAAATTATCAGCAACAAAATTTTAAGATTACACAATTTTACACAATACTATTCTACTTTTACACCAATTAAAGTAATTATAAACACATTGAATCAAGTGCAAAATCAAAAAGGCAAGAGTTACTACACAAATTATGTGCTCTCTGGAAATTAAATAATCATGCTACCCCTCTCCCCCATCCTCAACCCGAATCAAATTGATCCATCTACTTACTATGAAGTTAGGATAATGTGAGAGTGACGTTTTCAAAATATAACATTCGTTGTATTGATGAGACAAAAATAAACTATAAAACCTCGTTGTTTGTACAGGTAGAGCAAATAAAGTATTTCAGTTAAGCATTAAATTTATAGACTTATAATCATCCTAACTAACGGGACAGTAGACCCTCACCTGTAATCAAGCAGAACAGACAACAACAACACAAACCCAATCACAAATATCTTAACGACTGGCATAATTAAAGGTTGAATCAATTGGCAACGAATTATAACAAACAACTGGTTAGAATCAAGATTTCAGCTTATTTCCATCTAAGCAAAATCATGCTTGTAGAATTACTGTTTAAGCCAATACTGTCATAATTTTGGTTACTTTTTTCACTCAATCTAGAACTAATCAAATCCTAATAATTCATCATAGGGCTACCATTAATAGCACAAAGTTTGAACCGTATGTCAGTTTTGGCGGATTTTATGCCCTTTTTCTACAATATTTCAGTTATATATAAGGCAACAAACTGCCCTAACCGGTTTCCAGGACTGTATTTGAACCTGTATCAACATATCCTTCGCAAGTGGCTGTCAACATCGCCACAATCATGTGGAAGTTAATCAACAGTTTTTGGCAAATATGGTATGACCTGTCAGGATACAAACCCAGAAGCAAGTCTAGCACAGAAACCATAACAATGCAAGCAAGAAGAACAAAGTATGTAAGACATCAATGATAGCCCTATAACAAATATTTCACCTGATTTAGACATTCACAGCAAAATCACTGATTATAGTTTCATTTACAAACACGGCAACATTAAATATTTAGACTGCATAATTCATATGACTACTTCTATATGTTCGTTTAGAACATGATTTTAAAACCAGGGATGTGATTCCACCATCAGCTGTATTTTTTTAGTGATTTTGGATTTATCTGAACATATTTGTACATGTTTTTTATATTCAATACAACAAAGATACGGAATAAATACTAGTTTATACATATGTGTGTCTCAATAAAAATTCAAACCAAATGCAGTAGTTTAATTTGTTATTATATTTGACACAGATGTAGCAGAGTTTGGGTCTGTTTTGGCCCCTTAAATGATATCGAGTGCAAATGAGCCAGATTGACTGAAAGCTGGAAGGATCACATCCCTAAACATACATTTATTTCTCATGATAAATCTAAACACAATACTGATAATCTTATCTATAGGGCTTGTTGACACTACTGTAAAATCAGAAAGTTGTGTGACGTCAAAATCTCGCACATTTGTTACTCTGAAGTTGTTTGCGAGGTTAAATGTTGGTGAGTATTAAAATTCAGAAAAAATCTACTATTTACATTCTTAGAAAATTTCAGAAAAAATCTACTATTTGCGTTCTTAGAAAATTTCAGAAAAAAAACCTACTACATGTATTTGCGTTCCATAGATAGATGCTATTCTTAAAGTTTGCCAACATGAATTCCAGGACTTTAGCAAAAGTATTCCTCTAAAAATAACTGATTATACAGTAACACTTGTCTGAGACCACGTGTGCACACGGAGAAGCACACATACTGGACTTGCAGATGGTCCTACTGACCACTGAACATTTTAAAAAAATGATGATTTTTAACCAGGAGCCATTTCCTTTCCTGAGTTTCCAAACACACAGAGCAAATAAACTGATGATGGACATTGTTGAATGAAAACACATTACCAGTTCAAAATAAAACAAACCACAGTAAGAATATAGTCACACAACATGATGAAAGGCATGTTCAATTTGCCCAATAAGCAGTAGGACAACCCTTTAAGCCGCTAGTTTTTCGGATCATCAAGCCCAATTATCTATACGTAATCTACAAACATGCTAATATCAAATAGTTTAAGAGACATTTTGAGCAAAAATGTGTATGACTATTGCCAAGTAAAAGTTGTAAAACTAATGTAAAGTTCAACATGTATAAAAAAAATCTTCTGCTAAAACACAACAGAAAGAATCTCATTAACAACTTAACAACCTGTAATCTACATTCTCTTCTCCACCAATAACTTCTCAACCATTTACAGATATATACTGAGTGTCTATCTGAACAAGGTACAACTAACTTTATCCTTTTCATGATCGCAAAACATCATTATTACAATCTTTGTGCTGAAAATTGCAGCTGAAATGATCTCTCTATGTCGCATTAGTACATTACTCAAATTCAATCATACATTACTCAAATTCAATCATACATTACTCAAATTCAATCAATCATAATAATAGTATTTTGCTAGGTAAGTTTTGCACCTGTAAAAAATGCCAAATAGAAATAATTCAGCTGAAATTGTATCACAAAGGTTTGTTCTTATGATGGATGTTTTAGCCAATGCAATAAAAAAGGATGATTTTTTGTTGTAACTTGTCCAGATGGGCATATTATATCTTTAATCTGCAGTCTATTCTCAAACAATAAATAACATCAGTAATGGTATTATCAATATGAGTGTCAAAATTACAATCTTTAAACCACTGTCAGTCATCCCAATCCCTTGTACCATAGAACTCTTATTCTAAACCATTTTTTCTATTATGTAGACACATTTGTTCTAACTCCTTTACACATTTGTAGAGAATCCCTATTGATCATGAAGGTTCTTTACACCAAAGATCCCTTAATCTAAGGCCTCTACTCTAAAGACCCCTTATTCCAATCCTTTTTTTCTAACCCCTTTACACGTCTGTAGAGAAATCCCTACTGATCATGAAGCTTCAAAAGTTATTTTTAAGTCACAATTCAACACTGTTTTCATCAGTCTATAAATTGCTATACTGGTCAATATAAGGTCCAGCATGGATCCCTTCACATTTCATTCCAAACATCTTAAAACGCTTTGGCACTCCGCTGTAAACCAATCAACTCTTTTAATCAGTCAAAAAAACATAATAACTCTTGCATTTATTCATTGTGCATAAAAAATACATATAATAAAATAAATTGAACTGGTCATAAAAACAAACAAGAGGTTGCATTTATGGGCGCTCACCTGTTGTAGTAGTGTATGCAGAACCCTGTGAGTAATTATACAATTTCAAGGTTCAAATAAATGCAGCCTCTACTGCATGTACAACTTGTCTTAACCAGTCACCTTATAATATCAGACGACTCATGTTGAAACGATTTACAGTCAACTCACCCCCCTACCAACTCACCCCCTGACCAACTCACCCTGGATTTGGATAACTCGCCCAACGCAATGACCAACTCATCCCCCCTTAAAAAAATAACATACCAACTCGCCCCCCTAAAGATATTTTTATTAAATTTAATAGATTTGTTGGTAAAAATCACTTTGAATAGGTAATAGTTTATTATGAAATTATTAATATGTTCAATTATGTGATATTGGAGGCGTTTTTTTGTAAAATTAACAGTATTTTCAAACAGTGGCCATTTTGAAAACGCTGTAATGAAAGTGAAAAAAGCGAAAAACAAAGTAAAAATAAAAAACAATTTGTCAAAAAACATTATGATTGAAACAATTAGGACTATAATTAGATCTATTATATCAATTTTCAATAGTCAAATACCTTGTTTAAAAACATTGGAAAATTAGATAACTTGCATAGAAAATCATACTTTCCGAACGATCAAGTTTTGAAAATAACGAAGGTAAATAACTAACAAACTCGCAAGTATTCGAGAAAGCAGAGATCTGTTAATTTATTTGTGTATAAAACACTTTATTATTATGAATTAACACTAAGTTTAAAAATAAATATAATATTCTACATATAAAATTGATGGGGGGGGGGGGGGTGAGTTGGACATTTCGAAATTGACATCGGGCGAGTTGTCCAAATCCAGGATGAGTTGGTAGGGGGGTGAGTTGGTAGGGGGGTGAGTTGGTCGGATACCGTTGAAACTCTACCTAGATTCCATCTAAATGAACATTCTGACCTATTTACATGGAGATCCAGTGAAAAATACAGCCTTTATACAACACACTAGGTTTTTTTCATGATTTGACCTAATGACCTAGTTTTTGACCCCAGACGACTAAATATCGAACTGGCCGAGATTTCGTTGAGATAATAATTGTGACCAAGTTTCATAAAGATTAGCCCAAAATTGTGACCTCTAGTGTCTACATAGGCAGATTGTGGATGACGACGGGTGAAGAGTGATCACAAACATGAGAGCAAAAAATACAAAGAAACATGTAAATGACTAAACAGTTAAACATAAAATAAAACAAAGTAAAAATAAATATAACTAGGTATAGAAAGAAACTGTAATGTTTTAACTTATATCTTAAAACACTAATAAAAGCTTACAACTGATAAGCCAACATATTTAATAAAGAAAACAGTTAAGTTAAAAAAAATCTCTAGCACTATCGGCTAAACAAGCACCCAGTTAAATACTGCAACATATCGGTACATAAATGGCCAACAAATACAACACTGTTACACACATTTGTGAGTACACTTGCATGACCATGATATTATATACCTAAACTCACATAACAATAACATACATGCACCCATTTAAATAAACCTGTCATGGCGGCAGACTACTTTAATGACAGTTACTAGATGGCTTTGGGTTTTTGCCAGCCACAAAGAGCCAAATTAAAAATCGTACACAGCAAACAATTTTTGCCAAACAAGATGCCTTCAACCTTCCGTATATATAACTCAGCTTGTATGAAGATATTCTGTCAGAGGAGATTTAATTGACCATAACATTGCCATTTCTTGAGATATTTTTTTTCAAATAACTTTTTTCAGAAATAATAGCTCTTTTAAAATAAATAAATCTGAAATTCCGTTTATTGACACCCCTGCCAAGATCATTAAACTGTAAAGTTGTTGGCAAAAATAATTGCATAGGACTACGAGCCCCGAGATATCAACACTTATGACATGATTGTGACACATTTCAGCAGCTAAAATGAACCTGTATCCCCCTTCCCCCCCAAAGCTGCTTAGGCTAAATCTTGAGCACTATCTGTCAACCTATTTATTTGTTTAGTTTTTGGTAAAACACAATACTTTACACTGCTTCAACCATTGAAAGTTCAGGACGGAATTGAGACGCACATGGAATTGAGTTCGGCACGAAACATTTCGAAGTTTGCACGTGGACTTGAGTCAAGCATGAAACATGCTTTTATTATCATGAGGACTTCATATCTAAAGGAAATGCTGATACCTGCAGCATTGGGTAAACAAAATCACAACCCGAGTCATCTAACATTCAAGCATTTGTTTTTAATAATTACATAGACAATATTAAGCACTAAAATACTAAAACTGACCAACAAAATATCACCATATGCCAGCAGATACTGGTTCACTGTTTAACAGAAAATTGTCACCAATTCACTTGACACTATCAAATACTATATACATCCAAGTAGTGCATGCAGCTGTGTATAATGGACAAAGGTAAATTCGCAATATCAAATACCATTCTCATCCAAATATTCACACAGCCATGTATTGGGCACAGGTAAACAAGAAATACAAGATATACCCTGGTCACCATGAAGCCTCGACCACAGTAAATGGCTAAGTCAATCAAGGGCAGAGAGTGTAATTGTGTTGAATGCCCTGACTTGGTTGCATACACATACCTTATTAGGAGGGGTCAGTGTTGAACATGTGTGCAAGGCAAGACAGCAATTATACCTTGATTGACTTTGAAAATATTGTTTGTAAATCATGAGAGTTTGGATTAATGTTTTTAATGGAACAACTAGCTAAATCAATAGATAAATAAGAATACCAAGTTTGAAAATATTTTGAGTTTCAAACACTTGGTTAACTTTTTCACAGGGACGGACGTAGGAACGTACAGGACAATCACTACATGCCTCCTCCAATAGGTACTACAGTATTTGCTGGGGCATAAAAAAGAAGTTTGAAGATAGTCTGAGGCAAAAAATCATTAAAATACAATCATATTAAATACATGTACATTAATTACTTTAGATTCTCATTGTAAAGAACTCTCAAAGTTTAACTTATAGTGTTTCAGGTTAGATAATTGTGTGGGCAATACTTGGATGGATACTGTAGTAGACAGGAGGCAATACTTGGATGGATACTGTAGTAGACAGGAGGCAATACTTGGATGGATACTGTAGTAGACAGGAGGCAATACTTGGATGGATACTGTAGTAGACAGGAGGCAATACTTGGATGGATACTGTAGTAGACAGGAGGCAATACTTGGATGGATACTGTAGTAGACAGGAGGCAATACTTGGATGGATACTGTAGTAGACAGGAGGCAATACTTGGATGGATACTGTAGTAGACAGGAGGCAATACTTGGATGGATACTGTAGTAGACAGGAGGCAATACTTGGATGGATACTGTAGTAGACAGGAGGCAATACTTGGATGGATACTGTAGTAGACAGGAGGCAATACTTGGATGGATACTGCAGTAGACAGGAGGCAATACTTGGATGGATACTGTAGTAGACAGGAGGCAATACTTGGATGGATACTGTAGTAGACAGGAGGCAATACTTGGATGGATACTGTAGTAGACAGGAGGCAATACTTGGATGGATACTGCAGTAGACAGGAGGCAATACTTGGATGGATACTGCAGTAGACAGGAGGCAATACTTGGATGGATACTGTAGTAGACAGGAGGCAATACTTGGATGGATACTGCAGTAGACAGGAGGCAATACTTGGATGGATACTGTAGTAGACAGGAGGCAATACTTGGATGGATACTGCAGTAGACAGGAGGCAATACTTGGATGGATACTGCAGTAGACAGGAGGCAATACTTGGATGGATACTGTAGTAGACAGGAGGCAATACTTGGATGGATACTGCAGTAGACAGGAGGCAATACTTGGATGGATACTGTAGTAGACAGGAGGCAATACTTGGATGGATTCTGCAGTAGACAGGAGGCAACACTTGGATGGATACTGCAGTAGACAGGAGGCAATACTTGGATGGATACTGCAGTAGACAGGAAAACATGTTTAATCACAATCTTAACAATAAACTTTAACATGTTTGTACTGGTACATTATAGTCGGTGTTTTGCGCGAACCTTGTACAGGGTGTTTCATATCTGATCCCATTACAACTGAATACTACTAGTATGAGAAAATGCTTAGTCTCATATGACATTTTCTTGTCCAGGGTCAGAATTCGTATTAAAATAATGAATTGTCCTGTACGGTTAAACAAAGTGTTGGTAAAATTTCTATTATTTCACACAAAGAACATATCAAACAAGAACTTTTTTCTCTCCTGAACATTAAGTGGACATTAATGAATACAAGGTTTACGCAAAAAACTAATGATATTCTACAGTTAATACATGTATACATTTCAATCACAATCGTTAAAACAAAGTTAACATGTCTGAACTAAACTTATACTTCTATAGTTCATACATATATCACAGAGAATAGCCAAGAAACGGATACCCATGATCATGGCAGAATACTATACAATGAATTCTCCTGTAAATTCGGTTGTTGAATTCTTCTTTCTTTGATAGTTTAAGAGTTCTGACTGGGGACTAGATACACAATTCCACACTGTAACAACTATAGCATCGAAATATGTTCAGAATGACCTGAAACATTCAATTTTTATTTTTTATCACATAAATATACATCCTCTCCAAACTGGTCTATGATATTTTAACATATCGCTGGCTTAGAATGAGAAGGTCGTAAGTTCTACTTATGACATAATATATAAGACCCATACATATTTGAAATCTGCATCGCAAGGCGCTTCTTACGAGACTATTTTCATGACAAGAAATCGGTAAAACCGAATTATGCTACCCGAAGCAAGTGCTTGTCCCAATATAGGAAATAACATATTACAGATACACAGATACACAGATACAGCTAAAAAAAGAAAATAATGTAGAGTAATAGGTTATAAACCACTAAATGCTTTCGCGACCCAAAATCGGATACACTCAAATAGTCCTTACAGAAACTTCTGTTTGCCTGGAAATATACTGCATTCCAGTCCACCTGAATTATAGGACTATCACAAGTTTTTTAAGACCAACAAACTGTAATTTAACAAGAGATGTAACAATATATCTGCCTACACACTTAATCATATTCCAGTGGTTTTTTTGGCTAAAATATATGGAGATATAAGCCCCTTTCACCTCTCTGCAGAGTATATATTTTCCCCCAAATATTTCTAAAGTTTCCCCCTGGAGTCTTGCTCAATTTTTTTCCACACAAATAAAGAAAGTTGTGTTGATAAATGAATGCAGAATGGATAGAAATAGTATGTTTTGACCTCCAATGCTTAAAATACCACCAATAAACAATTATTCTAGACAAGGCAAGAGATGTTTGCAATAGAACATGTATGCTCCCATGGCAGCCCAAAAGTCAGAAATGGTAAAAGTTACCTTGACCTACTGACCTCAAAACCAACAGGGGTCATCTATTATTAATGACCAACCTCCATGTAAAGTCTGAAGATCCTAGGGCAAAGCGTTCTGGAGTTTTTGAACGGAAAAAATTAATGTTCTAACGACCAACAGAACAACCGACATGTGCAAAGCAATATACCGCCTTATCAAAGATAGGGGGGATAATTAATGTGATATTGGCCATTACCTTCATACAATTAGTATGTAACTGGTTGCATGCTGCTGACAGGTGGTGGACCAGTGTAGGCTTGAGGATGGAAGTATTCAGCTACTGAAATCACATAAATATAGAGAAGGTCAACATGATACACTGGGTGATTTTAAACAAATGAGGCAAAAACTATACAGAAAGTTAAAATTTCAAGTGACAACAAAATAATTTTTTTGCCAAATCATGTCATAACATTGAAGTTTTGAAAAATTATAAAACAAAACCTGAAACTTTTCTGTGATATTGTCATGACATTTTTCCCCCTCGTCCATAAAATATTTCTGTCATTCAAGGTTATCACAAGTAGAATTATATAGTCTCCCAATAAGTCATACAGTGATCATAAGTTACATGTGCTATTACTCGCAACAAGTCGTACAAGTTAATTTATATAGCATCACAACAGGGTTGTCAACAGAGCCAACTTAAATATTCAGAAAAACGTTTGCGGCCTTTAAAAAAGCGGCCTTCAACCACATTTCTACCATATTTTAAAAATTAGTTTGTATTGAATAAAATCCATTAGAGCAGATTAAATTGGCCATAACTTGGCCATTTCTGGAGCTAATTTCACCAAAAAACTTTTGTTTTGTCAGAAATCAGAGCTCTTTCAGGATAGATAATCCAGAATTCCTATATACATATACCATGCATACACAAACACCGCTGATCACAAGTGGTTAGGTTTATAGGTTGTGACAAAGGTCCTTGTCTATATGGCAATATTCATCTAACCTAAAATTCCAGACAATATGCACAACTAAGCTTGGTACCAACTAGTCATGTTAAGTTTCATTGAAATCCAACCAGTGGTTTAGGAGAACAAGCGAGGACAGCGTCCCAGAAAAAAAAGCATAAAATATTATTTAACTAACTTTTTTAAAATTAAAAATTGCTTTTTTTAGATTATCACATATTTATCTTTTATTTAGTATTGTGAAGAAGAGCCCTGGTAAATGAACAATTAGGGCAGAGAGTTTTTAATATTTCCTGAAAAACGCTACAGGAAACTTTGAGCTTTGACATGATCTTATATCGCGGACAATCCTTGTAACTGTGATTATACATAGTTTTACTATCTTCAGTGCAAGTGTGAACTTTTAACAACTTTTAACAATACACCCTGTATAGATAAACAGTGATAACATACAACAGTAGATAAACTACCGTATAATCATTAATATTTGCTGGTATTACTTTAGAATCATTTAATTTCAATGGTACATGTATAAAATTTCATGGGGACGTAATTTCAAGTATTTCGGAATTCATGAAAAAAGGCAAGCTCAAAATTTACACAATTCAACAGAAATCATTCAAAAATCATACAGATATAATACTGTTTTATTACATGTTGATATGTGCAAGTAAACCTAAAAACCCAGTCTTATACCTGAGTGAACAGGAAGGCAAAAAGAATGGCAGCCACTGTAAGCTTAATATATATACTGGTATAATTATGCATTGGGAATTTAATTTTGTGGTTGAGGTCATCCACCTAATCCCCTACGAATATAAATGATTCAGTAAACGTGACCAAGTTTCGTACTTGACTGAGATTATGTGGTGATGATTATTGTGACCAAGATTCATAAAGATTAGGCAAAAATTGTGACCTTCAGTGACTGCACAAGATTTTTTCTTGTGACCTAGTTTTTACCACTCTTGACCCAGTTTCGATCTTGGCCTGTATTTCATAGACATACATTCTGACCGTCTTTCATGAAGATTGGGCGAAAATTGTGTCCTCTAATGTGTTCACAAGCTTTTTATAAGATTTGACCTAGTGAACTAGTTTTTGACCCCACATGACAAAGTTTTAAACTTGACCTAGATGTCATAGAGACAAATATTCTGACCAAGTTTCATTAAGATTGGGTCATAATTGTGGCCTATAGTGTGTTCACAAGCAATAGTGAATAGACAGACAAAGAGTGATCACAAAAAATCTCTTGTTACATACTTTAGAGGTCCATTATTCTAAGGAATTTAATTTCGCGATCTAGCTATGTGATCCGGGAAATTTATCCACTGCGATTATTAATAATTTTCAAATTACGATAACATACAACAATCATAAAACTGGATTAGTGATAAGGTCACAAGCAAGCATATTTAGCGTTCATGTTATCAATTTTCACCAAATTTTTAAGATAATATTTTTATCAACATATGCTGTACATGATGTTATTGTAAAGTTTCTATTCACAAGGTTATAGTACACAATATATCTGTCTACATGAGCTTAATCATATTCAATCATCAGGGATGGTATTTATAAAGCATCTTAATAGTAGAAAACTAAGAATTTTCCTAAAATCTAACAATTTCCTTTAGTGTACAGTTCAGATTATATGGAGGATATTTGTTGGTTTTCGGTGTAAGATCGAATTTTATTTCACCGAGTGATCACAAAAAATCAATATTTTACACCATGAGTAAAAATTTAATTTTCTGTGATCAAGAGTGAAATATAATAGATCTTACACAAAAAATCAACAAATTTTCTGTTTATTATATGCCTCAATTCCTCTTAAAGGTGCTGCCTCACAGATTGGGCTAAAATGTTTGTATATCATGATTTTCCAACCTAACCAAGTATTGATGTAATAGAAAGCCACTGACGGTTGCTTTATGAAAGATTTGGTGCAAATAAGCAATTTTTACCACTCTTGATATCGCCCACCGAGTATTGTTTTCTTGAAAAAACCACGCTAAGTTTCCTTCCAACATGCTTTGCGAATTAAATAATTCACACTTGATCGAACTGTAACATCAACAAACTACAGCGTAAACATCAGTGAGGTATTTGGTTCGTTTTTAGATTCGTTTTCATCAAATGCAACAAATTTCAGGCAATTTAAGTAATAGTAGTGTTAATTCTATAGGGTATTAATACCCTATAGAATTTTTGATGTAAAAATACTAAATAACTACAAAATGCCGAAGTTCCTCAAGTTATTGGAGATGCCAGTGTGGTTGTTTATGGGATATATGTGGTCGGAAACTATACCAAAATTACACAAATATTTGACAATTTTATTTTTGCAATACACCAATATGTGAGGCAGTCCCTTTAAATATGTGCCATAATTGGCTTAATTCGAAAAATCATGACGAAATTATATTGTCACGACGTGAGAATTATGATGTCATTATGATGCAACGCATATTTTAAAGCCTGGCGCCGTTGACGTTATGTTTCTTTTTCTGCATGATACTGGTACCAGCTTCTAAACAGTGAAAATAACAAAGTGGTAATTTTACTGTTATTTTCACTGAAAATTCTCCATAATCCATTGAAAGCAGATAATAATGATTCTTTATTATTTAACAACTTGTCAAAATTTATTTATTTTGCAAATAAAATCAAAATTTCTGTATAATTTCATAGCTCTGCAACTGTTATCATCCTTTATTTCAAGACCTTTCAGCAAACTATGTCAGAATTTCACCCTGTCACAATATTTAAACATCTTTCAGACTTTCATTATTTTCTCTTTCCAGTATATTTGATAATTTGTTTGATTATGAATTGTATTAATGCAATTTTAATTAGGTCAATTAACTATATGCCATGTTATGTTACATAGATTTTATGCATTATGTAGAGAGCTACTAGAAGGAAACGTGAGGTATTCTTCAATTTGCAGGAAATATGTGCATTGCAAATTTTACTTAAAGGGGCATGCCCAGAAACTGGAGTGTATTGGTTGGCATACGACAAAATTGCGTTTATCACTTGTAAAACCAACTATTACCGAAAAGTCAAAGAAGATTACGACTTAAAAAAAATTATATAACGTGCAATTAGATATTTTGTATATCGATTGTATATCGATTTGAATAAAAGGCTGTCGGCCTTTTATTGACGACAACGATATTAACTTATTCTAGAATTTTTTTCGGGATATTTCGTAACTTTTTTACAGGGTTTTCATTATTTGACTGAAGTATTCAAATGATATCAATTTGATTGCTATTTGAGTCACTTCAGTTCCAGGGCATGCCCCTTTAAGTTAAAATATTTTAGTTTTCCACTAAAATGCTTTATAAATACATGTACCAGCCCAGAGGTCCTTAATTGAGGTATAGTTAACAAGAGATGTTTGTAAAACATGTATGCCCCCATGGCAGCCCAATAGTCAGAAATGGTAAAGCTCACAGCAACCTCGACTATTGACCTACTGATCTCAAAATCAATAGAAGTCATCTACTCTTGCTGGCCAACCTACATGTCAAGTTTAAAGATCCTAGGGCAAAGCATTCTTGAGTAATTGAACGGAAACCATTGGTCTACTGACCCACTAACACACTACTGACCGACCAAACGACCAACATTTGCAAAGCAATATACATCCTCATCAATGATGGGGGGACTAATTTATTAAATATTTCTGAAAATAAGATGCTCGCTTACATCGGGTACCATTAGCACATACACATCCCTACACCAGGATTCTGGTTTAAACATTGGTCTAAGTCTGCAAAATTAACACTTGTCTGACTGAGTAAACGTTTATGCCCCACTGGAAGCCTTGTCCATAATAACTAGCTATATAATAATAAGTAAGTCAATCAGGAGCCATAATTTTGTAGAAATGTTGGATTAAAACATAGTAGATGGATTTAGACAGATAGCCTGTGCGTTCTATAAATTTCTCTCATACATTACTGCTACATTGTTCATACACAATCCTCACACCAAAACTCAAGGACTTTTCAAGGTAGAATTAGTTCATTCAAGGCATATTTCCAAATATTTACCAAGGTAAAATTGTACGAGTTTGACTTTGTGCTGGATTTCATCATCTTCTGCCAATACTGTACAATATCCCTCTCTTGGGCATCGTCCTTCAATTTACATTTACATGAACTTATTGCCATCATGACAACGGCACATGTCTCACTATCCAACCAATACATCTACATACTTTTTAATTTTCAAAACATGAGTGTTTCAGTTTCATTTTTATGCAAATAATGTATCATTTTGACAACATCCATACACCTCTATGTATATTCAAGGTTTTTTGCCTAAACTCAAGGATTTTCAGTTAAATTCAAGTACCCCTTTTCGCATTTTTCAAGGCAGCACTAAAATTCAAGTACATTTTCAAGGTTGAAACCAAATTCAAGGACAAGGTTGAAACCAAATTCAAGGACTTTTCAAGGCCTGTGCGAACCTTGACTACAGTTTACTTACTTTGTTGAGGTGGAGGTGGCATCTTCAACATTTGTGTAGCGAAAGCGACATCGTGGCTGGATGGAATAGGGGCTGGTGCAGGTAACCCATTTGGTAAAGGCACTGACATAGGTATAGTTAATGGTCGACCAGTAAATAGTTCGGCACCTAGTAAATATATCATCCGTATATAACTCTGATTAATGTTCAACTAACTAGCAATATACATACTACTCAAATTTTGACAAGGGTCAAGAAAGCACAATGCATGTCCGTCTTATGTTAAATAAACAAAAGTTCTGATGATGAAGAAAACATTGGACAAAATAATATTATCATCTAATCTGCTGATAAATTTTGAAAAATCCGTATGATGCATTTAGTATGCATACATTAATGTTGTCTTTTTCCAGATAACTATTGGCAGGCACCAAAGAGGCAAAAATAGAATGGACATCTTTGTCCCTTTTTTATTCTCGCTGTGTAAAACATAAAATGCAAGAAATGTTCTTAAAAGGACTGCACTCAAATTCTTGTTATCACAGAGGCTTGAATGCAGCTCAAACTTTCAAGAGAAGTTGGGCTGATCAGCTCTTAAGACATTAGATCTTGAAGCAATCTTTATTTGTATACAATATTACAGATGTAACATTATGTTTCTGAAATATCAAAGAGTACATCTCATTGAATTTGCAAACTGTTCACAAGGAAAATTTATTGACCCAAAGCAAATTTGAGTAAGTATATAGATCAGGGGTGTCAACAAAGCAAAATTAAAAGTCCTGAAAATCATATGAGACTGACCATCTTTGCAAAACAAGAGGATTTCAATATCTAAATCAAGTTTTTATTGAAAGAAAAATCATTTAAATTGACGAGAACTTTGCTATTTCTTGAGATATGTGTTCATCAAATAACTTATTTTTGTCAATATTTTAAAGCTCTTTCAGGATGGATAATCAGGAATATTGACACCCCTAATAAATAAATACAGAAACAAACAAAAAGTTCTAGAGAAAGTTCTAACCCATGTATGTCTCCTTACTCAACCGCAGCAGTGGGTCTCATTTTTTTTTTGCAGAATGGTCAAAAAATATTTTGAGTATTGGACTTTTTGCTCGGGTAGATAGGGAAGAGGAAACAAACAATATGTTATTTTTGGCCCAAGTGAGTGAGCTGATTAAGTAGTATCTTCATCTATAGAAAATAGTTCACATTCAGAGGGGCCATTTTGGCCCTTTATTGCTCAACAGAACACCAGGCTCTGCTTAAAGTTTTTTTAACATATCAGTCCAAATTGGTAAAAAAAAAAGTGAATGTTCCTCTTTAGTCCAAAGAAAAATACAGGATTTTCTGTGAGCAGGGTTCCCACAATTTTCTATCCATTAAATTCCCAACTTTTCAAGGTTTTCCATGGCGAATTCCAGTTTATCGGTTGGTCATAGTCCAGACCATTACCAATACTATTTCAGACAAGAGATGTTTGCCCCTATTGCAGACAAATAGTCATTAATCATTTAATGTTACAGGTTACAGCAACCTTGATCTTTGACCTACTGACCTCAAAATCTATAGGTTTCTTTTACATGTGGTGACCAACATCCATGTAAAGTGTGAAGATCCTAGGGCAAAGCGTTCTTGTTGAGTTATTGAATGGAAACTATTTCGTCTCCTAACAGAAAGACCGACCTACAGACCGAGCAATGTTTCGTCCTCAAAGTCAAGCTTCTCAAACTTCACATTAGACTATTTATGTCAGAGTAATTAATACCAGCGCTCGTTAACGATAGTTGATACAAAGTTTGTTTTAAACTAAAGCCTATTTCTCGACGAAAAAGAATGTTTACCAAATAAAAAAAAAATTATGTCAACAATTTGCCGGGTGCCGTTTTATAACACGCCATGATAACTACTACATGGAAGTAGTTTCGTACCCGAATTCATTCGTACTTCTAACTTTCGCAGCTTTCCAGGTTTTTTCCCCCGACTTTGGCCAGTTTTTGATAAAATTCCTGACTTTTCGTGACCAGGATTCGATTTTATAGAATTCCTGACTTTTTCCCCGTTTTCCCGGATCTGTGGGAACCCTGTGTGAGAATCAATATTTGTCAGTCAGTACTGGAGGACTGACAGCGTGGAGCCTGTTCAGTCAGTACTGGAGGACTGACAGTTAGCGTGGAGCCTGGTCAGTCAGTACTGGAGGACTGACAGTTAGCGTGGAACCTGTTCAGTCAGTACTGGAGGACTGACAGTTGTCGTGGAGCCTGGTCAGTCAGTACTAGAGGACTGACAGTTGTCGTGGAGCCTGGTCAGTCAGTACTGGAGGACTGACAGTTGTCGGAGAGCCTGGTCAGTCAGTACTGGAGGACTGAAAGTTGTCATGGAGCCTGGTCAGTCAGTACTGGAACACTGACAGTTAGAGTGGAACCTGGTCAGTCAGTACTGGAGGACTGACAGTTGTCGTGGAACCTGGTCAGTCAGTACTGGAGGACTGACAGTTGTCATGGAGCCTAGTCAGTCAGTACTGGAGGACTGACAGTTGTCGGAGAGCCTGGTCAGTCAGTACTTGAGGACTGACAGTTGTCAGAGAGCCTGGTCAGTCAGTACTTGAGGACTGACAGTTGTCGGAGAGCCTGGTCAGTCAGTACTGGGGGACTGACAGTTGTCATGGAGCCTGGTCGGTCAGTACTGGAACACTGACAGTTAGCGTTGAGCCTGGTCAGTCAGTACTGGTGGACTGACAGTTGTCGTGGAACCTGGTCAGTCAGTACTGGAGGACTGACAGTTGTCATGGAGCCTGGTCAGTCAGTACTGGAGGACTGACAGTTGTCGTGGAGCCTGTTCAGTCAGTACTGGAGGACTGACAGTTGTCGTGGAGCCTGGTCAGTCAGTACTGGAGGACTGACAGTTTGCGTGGAGCCTGGTGTACTGGAGGACTGACAGTTGTCATGGAGCCTGGTCAGTCAGTACTGGAGGACTGACAGTTAGCGTGGAGCCTGGTCAGTCAGTATTGGAGGACTGACAGTTGTCGTGAAGCCTGGTACAAATTGATTCAGCAGAACTATACTGTAAACCAAGAAATTATTTCACGCGATTTAATTTCTTGAATTTTGCCAAATTAAACTGCTGCGAGAGCGCTAAAAACATTAACATGGACATTGTGAGACACTTAAAAACGCGAAAATCTGTAGTAAAAATATGCCGACGATTAGCAACAGGCGAGAGTTAGTATTCGCGAAAGTAAATTGGTTTACAGTATTGAAAATGGCCCAGGGTTCCCACAAATTTTCTAAGACAAAATTCCCTGACTTTTCCCTGATTTTTCCCTGACCACAGAGCAGTTTTCCCTGACTTTTTAGAGCAATCGGGCGACATCGGCATTTTTTGTTAGAGCAAAATATGGCAAGAAAATGGAGAAAAGGAGGCTATATTTGCTCTATATGGAACAAAAGAGTTTAGGTTAGCAGTATGCTGATTAACATTAATTTAATACAACTTAGAAATACTCTGAGCGAGCATAGCGAGCGAGAATCTTTTTCAGTTGTATTTGCTTCATAGGAAATGACACTTAGCAACAGCTTCAATGAAAAATTCCCTGACTTTTCCCTGACTTTTGCTAAATTTCCAAATTTCCCTGACTAATTTCATAATTCCCTGACTTTTCCCTGACCTTGAAAAAAATATGTTTTTCCCTGACTTCCCTGACTGTGGGAACCCTGTGGCCTAGTGCAGGTTCAGGGGGAAAAGTCTTTCAAAATGAATTGTTGACAATATGCCCAAATGGACGAGTAATCCCAAAAGGTCACTTTGACACTATGTAACAGGTATGAGCATTTAGTGAGCTAAAACTAGAGAATCTGAATATTTATGAACTTCTAGGCAGATCTGAGGAGAACACTTATGTTACCTTCGGTTGGAATCCCCAATTGTTGTAAGACAAATTCTGCGGCGTAAGATTTTGCTTCATCCACTGTTCGGCACAGTTTGTTGGGCTGGAAGGGTCCGTTAGAACTAATGGCAGGAATAGATATCTGCAAATAAAATAATAAAAGTTATAATCATTCAGAAATGTCCCAAGGAAGCATATAATAGGGGGTCCTACAGAGTACTGAGGCATAATGTCCAACCCTGAAAACAAGATAAAAGTCTGTTCCAGCTGCCATTAACAATTTGTCTTTGGGTAAAATTCAGGATGCGTCCAAAATACCAATATTTTTTAAAGTTAAGGCCCAATCCCAAAGGTTGGAAAACAAGAGGATCATAGAACCTGGGGCGCTCACCTGCTAAACATGGTCGAACTTCGAACTTGACCTTAAGGTCACCAACCTTGACCTTGTGACCTAGTTTTTGACCTCGGATGACCCAATATCGAACTTGACCTAGATTTTGTGGAGATGATCATTGTGAGCAAGTTTCATAACAATTAAGTCAAAATTGTAACCTCTAGTGACTACACAAGGTTTTTCTATGATTTGACCTTGTGACCTAGTTTTTGACCCCGGATGACCCAATATCGAACTTGACCTAGATTTTGTTAGGATGATCATTGTGACCAAGTTTCATAAAGATTAGGCTAAAATTGTGACCTCTAGTGTCTACACAAGCCAATTGTTGACGGACGGACGGACGACGGACGGACGGACGGACGGACGGACGGACGGACGGACGGACGGACGGACAGACGGACGGACGGACGAAGGACGAAGAGTGATCACAAAAGCTCACTCTGTCACTTTGTGACAGGTGAGCTAAAAATGTGGCCTCCAGAGTGTAAACAAGGTTTTGCTATTATTTGACATATTGACCTAGTTTTTGACCTCACATGACCCAACTTCGAAAATGACCTTAAGGTCGTCACGATAAACATTTTGACCAAAGTTGATGAAGATAAAAAAAAAAAAGTGGCCTAAAGAGTGTTAATAAGGTTTTTCTACTACTGTATTCCTAGATACTTTCGCGGATACAATATTTCGTGTTTTTCATACCGTCGGCATATTCGCGGATACAAATTTTCACGGAATAATAAGGCCCGCGAATTCCGCAAAACTTAAGTCGCTACGGCATAAAGGTATGTTTGACACATCTCGCAATTTTAAGTGGACTGTTTGTCATCACCATCCGTGTATACACGATCAAATTCAATTGATTGTGACCTTAACTGACCTGATAACAATTATGATAATTAATTAATCTCTTCATAACAAAGGATTTCATAAAGTGTTTTCACTAGGTGTTATCAACATAAACCAGTAAATAGTTATTATTATAAATTAACCACCAAACATATGTTAAACAAATAAATGTGATTATTGTAAATACCTGTACAGAAATACATTGACTTTAATCATGACAAAAACAAACCTTCGTATGTAGAAGTAAACTGAATGTTAACACCCCACCCATGTACCTCCGTGTTTGTTTACATTGAGCACATTACACGCTACGTCATCAGTGTTTATGTCTACACAGCCTAAAATATGCACGATTCTTACAGGATCGAAATTGATGTTATAATTGAGATAATTCATACAATTAATTTTAGATTTTATAAAGATGGATTTATTGACAGAAATTCCCACGTCATGTATGCGCAAGTACAATTATCCTTCGTCAAATGATTTTGCTATTTTAGTATGAAGAAGCTAGAAACGTTCGCGGATTCGTTGGAGGTAACATTTTCGCGGCTATTAAACTTCGCGAAATGCGCGAAACCATTTCTAGGAATACAGTATTTGACCTTTCAACCTAGTTTTGACCCCACTTAGCCCAACTTCAAACTTGACCTTAAGGTCATCAAGATACACATTTTGACCAAACATCATGAAGATTAAAGCAAAAATGTGGCCTCCAGAGTGTTAACAAAGTTTTCCTATTATATGACCTTTTGACCTAGTTTTTGACCCCACATGACCCAACTTCAAACTTGACCTAGACTTCATTGAGATACAACTACTATCCAAGTTTGATGAAGATCAAAGCAAAAATGTGGCCTCCAGAGTGTTAACAAGGTTTTCCTATTATTTGACCTTTTGACCTAGTTTTTGACCCCACATGACCCAAGTTCAAACTTGACCTATATTTCATTGAGATACAACTACTGACCAAGTTTGATGAAGATCAAAACAAAATTGAGAGTGCAAGAGTGTTAACGGTGAAAAAGCTAACGGACTGACAGACGGACGACGGACAAAAAACAATCACAAAAGATCACCTTGCCACTTTGTGGAAGGTGAGCTAAAAAGCCCTGCGCTTAGAGACTAGACAAGAACAAACCTTGTAGAGGAACAGCTGCATATCACCGGAACCGTTCTCCCTGCCTAGTGTAGAATGTAACATGTAGTTAGGAGCACCCCAGCCGTTCTTCTGACAAACCTCTTCCAATAACTGTAACAATTATAATACATGTTAAAATGCCTATCATATACAGGACTTTTCTTCCTTCTATAACAGGGGCCATTTACAGGTGGCTTTCCCTCAGGAAAATTCTTTAAAATCATGCAGTTTTTTCTTCCCCTTTTGCAAAAATGAATGATTTTTCCCCAATTCAAAGAAAAGGCCCCTTCCCCAACTTTTGAAAACAATATGGCCCATAGGGCCCTAGGTCGCTCACCTGTGCACATCGATCCAGTAGAACCATATTTTTCATGTTTTTTAAAAGGTTTTTCTCATCGGTTGCCATGGCAACCAGATTTCTGCATGGATCATAATTCTTTTAGCTATTTTTAGAAAGGATAACCCAAGGAACATTGTTACCCATTTAACATGAAATATCAGTTCTTTTAGAAGAAGATTTTAAAAGACTTTACTATAGATATATAGGAAAAAACAGGGCCCCACCCACTGGCGGCCATGTTTTTTGATGAATCACGATAAAAATGTCAATTTTGTAAGAGGATCATCTAACAACTATTTCTGTAAAATTATTTTGAAATCTGGCCAGCGGTTGATTTTTTACGATTTTTTTAAAGATTTTCCTATTGGTTGCCATGGCAACCAGATTTCAGCATAGGTTACAATTCTTTTAGCTACTTTAAGAAAGAACCACCCAAGGAACAATTTAACCAATTTATAGTGAAATCCAACCAGTACTTTTAGAGGAGAAGATTTTTAAAGAGTTTACTAGGAATATAGGGAAAAACAGCGCCCCACCCACTGGCGGCCATGTTTTTTGACAAATCAAGACAAAAATGTCAATTTTGTAAGAGGGTCACCCAAAAACTATTTCTGTAAAATTATTTTGAAATCTGGTCAGTGGTTGATTTTCATTATGTTTTAAAAGATTTTTTTATCGGTTGCCATTGCAACCAGAGTTCTGCATGGATTATAATTCTTTTAGCTAGTTTTAGAAAGGAGCACCCAAGGAACAATTTATCCCATTTATAGTGAATCCAACCAGTACTTTTAGTGAAGAAGATTTTTAAAGATTTTACTATAGATATATAGGGAAAAACAGCGCCCCACCCACTGGCGTCAATGTTTTTTGACGAATCAATTTCTGTAAAATTATTTTGAAATCTGGCCAGCGGTTGATTTTTTAAAAGATTTTCCTATTGGTTGCCATGGCAACCAGTGTTATTTATAGATTACAATTCTTTTAGCCATTTTTAGAAAGGACCACCCAAGGAACATTCCTGTGAAGTTTGGTTGAAATTGGTCAAGTGGTTTAGGAGGAGAAGTTGTTTGAATGAATTTTTGACGCACGCACGGACGCAGGCACGCACGGACTGACGACGAGTGATCACAATAGCTCACGTTGTCACTATGTGACAGGTGAGCTAAAAAGCCCTGGTATACAAAGTTTATACCAAAGTGTGTTACACTGCGATGATCTGATGTGACGTCCACATTTTAGCCAGCATCCGCATGCAATTATAGTATTACAGTAAACTCCCTCAAAACCGGACTCCCTCAAAACCGGAATCACCATAAAATTGGACGATTTCCTAGGTCCCGTATTTTCTTCTTATAAAGTTAACTTAAAAAGCTCCCGCAATACCGGACTCTCATAATTCCGGATTCCGGACGGCATTTTTCGGTCCGCTGACAAGATTTTCAACGATAGTTACTTGCGGAATACCGGACGCGTATATTTGTCTCACCCTGGGAAGAATAATATCCCTGTCTCACCTGACGGAAAACTTAACGCGTACATTTTTCTTGTCTAAAATGTCACTTTGTTAATTGTTAGTTAAAGAACGTGTCATAACAAAAGGTGCGATTAACAAGTCGTGTTTTTAATGTTTACTCTTAAACGGTCTCGCGCGTAATTTGCACAGGCGTGAAAAATACTTTGTGAAATTCGCCGCGATGAAATTAAATAATTGCCTAATTACGAACTTAATAAGAAAACTGTCCTTCCATTTGATGTTTTGTTCTTGAGGTAGATAGTGCAACAAACATTTACTGGAACAAAGGATCGTTTAGCCTATCAAAATGTTGTAATTACGACAAACACTGCACTCAATCGTATTTAATTAATGTCTCCAATTAGCTCACACTTGCATTTCAGGATTTGTAAGATTGCACTGTCTATGTCATTGGATAGTTTTGACGCCAATGAAAAAATGAGCAATTTGAGTACTCATCGATGTTAGAATTGAAATATTTGCAGCTCCCTTAATGGTGATGCTCTTCAAAGGTTGCACTGTACATGTAACGTAAACATGTATCATGAAACACACAGTATATTCCTTATGATAACATATCAAAGTGTACATGATACAGAACTCCCTTAAAACCGGACCTCCCACAAAACCGGACTTTCGAACCGGTCCGGAAAGGGTCAGGTTTTGAGGGAGTTTACTGTACTAGTGTAAAACTTAACCCTAACATAAATAATATAGTAATACACCACTACTGTAACCTCAAAATGTTTGCAAAATTCTCGAACGCTTGGCATATATTACGTTGTAGTGTGACATTACCCTCACTGCAGAACAAGTATCTATTTTCATGACAATATACTTAGAAATAAGACCAGGGGTGGTATTATTGGAGAATACGGATAGCCAATGATATCGCCTGTTACAGACCAAGAGTTTGACCAATGGTTAGCGTGCTTGCCGCCTAATCTGGTGACCCGGGTTCAAATCCAGGTGGAGGCACACATATATATGCCTGCCATATATCAGCAGAAAACTGACTGGCAAATAAAGGCTATGCTCAGCATATCGGCTTGGTAGGAAAAGGTTTTACATTTTATTTGGTAGGTAAAATTGAGAGATTAAAAAAATCCTATGCAAAAAGTCAGGAAAATGCGACATAAGCCTATAATGGCCATTAGTAATTTGCCCAGCTTTAAAGGAGCATGCCCAGAAACTGGAGTGTTTTGGTTTACATACAACAAAATTGTGTTTATCACTTGTAAAACCAACTATTACCATATTTTGGTCAATAATTAGATTTTTTTTCTGCAGAAAAGTTTATTCTTTCTTGTGCATTAACAGGGCTTTTTTTCATTATACAATAGGGCCATTATATAATACAGACATTCCGACAGTTTTAACACACAATTTTTGTCCAATTAAATTTACCAGCTATGATATATCATCCATTTTTCATGGAAAGTATCTGTTTTCCCGTTTCTTTATACTCTGTGCAGACGGCCGCAGTTAAATTAATCTTTTTACATGTTTGCACATCATCTTCGTAGTTCAACGACAACATTTTTGTTTTGAAAATTGTGAATAAAGGCCGATCAGTTGGACCGGTTCCGGATTGAAAACGGTGGACCATATCAAAATATTCCTGACACATCCGTCGGACCGGCGAATTTCTAAATGACTGTAATAGAGGCCGTTATAAGCAAAAAGTCGTTAAAATCATGCAGTCTTCCCAAAAAATGAAATTTACCTCTACAAGATCATGCCCAGGCATGTTACCAAAATACCAATAATTTTTCACCTAATTAAAGGTAAGGCTGCATCCCAAAGGTTTGAACAAATCCCTGAGCAAATCCAGATTTCCGGACTATTCCAGTAGGACCCCTGTTCTGTAATGCACCAACTCCCAACTACCTACGCTAAGCACATTTATCAACAGCAGCAACTAGCTTCTAAGTACAGGGGTGTCAACAGAGCCAAATTAAAAATCCTGAATATCATGCGGCCGACCATTTTTGTCAAACAAGAGACCTCCAACCATATGGTTTCCATATTTAACTCAGTTTGTATAAAATAAAATCCCAATGAGCAGATTTAATTGTCCATAACTTTATCATTTCTTGATATATTCTCATCAAATAACTTTTACTTTGGTCAGAAATCATAGCTCTTTCAGGAAAGATAAATCCGGAATTCCGGATAAATCAGGAATATTGACACCCCTTTAAGTAGTACAACACATACCGTATTACCTAGTATTATCGCCCCCGGGGGAGATGCATTTTGCTAAAAAATAAATCCAGACACAGTCAGAACTGGTATAAACACCCCCCACGATCCGCACTACACGACCTCACAACATAACCTAAACGTGTCACACGTTTCGAATGACGTCATCAGGCGTGTTAAATTTGATCAATACTGCAGCGTTAGGCAGGGGTTCTACTGAGGCATAATGCCCAATCCTGAATATAAGACGCAAGTCTGTTTCGAATGTCATTACTACACCAAAAGTCAGTTTCAAACATAGTTCTATTGTCAAAATTTAGCTAAAACATTTCAAATAACCATAACTCAGTCAATACTTGGTATTTTTTTATCAAATAACTTTTATTTTCTGCAGAAAAATTCATTCTTTCCATTGCAGCCAATCGGGAATTCCTGATTAATACGGAATAATAGGACCCCTGGTTAGGCCAGTTGAAAAAATCTACCGGATTTCGTAGCATGGAGTCTTACGCAACATCTTTTAAACTGAACATAATACAGTTTGCCGAAGAAGTAAGAAACAAGCAAATTAATTGGCATGCGCCTAATCAGTAGATGAAGGGAGATCAAAGACGGAGCCAACACTGGAAGCAGACGTTTGATCTCTGACATCAAACGCGGGAACATTCCATATTTGATGTCGGTTTACACCCGCCCATCAGGCGAATATCGGTCAATCAAGCGTTTTAAATAACAAATATTTAATAGGTTGAGTCGTACTCATATCGACCGCGTGTTACGTAAGCGAGTTAAAATAAGGTTGACGATTGACTCGGGCGTACCGTATACACAATATTAAACATGTACGATGTAATTACTCGACGGTAATTAATTGATTGTTCGTATGGATTATCATGGCTGACTGTTATTCTGGATTTGTTTGGATAATTAGTTGGATTACCGTTGGACCAATTATTAAAGGTGAGATTTTTTTGGTTAAAAAATCGGCGGGGGGCGTTAATTAGAGAGCGGGCGATAATACAAGATAATACGGTACACTAGTTCGAAATTTCTAAGTACACACATATGGTTGTGTTGTAATGGTAGGAAAAGTATTGTGACTTTTTTACTCCCGATGTGGCGAGAATAAATACTTGTAAAATGTAAAGCATGGGTATGTTAATGCATGAAAATGCATTTTTTGTTTTATAAAAATTGTTATAGTGCCATAGTAGTTCAGACACCAATTAGCCAAAATAAATGCAATTACGACCAGCTTCACACAATAAAGCTTACATATAGCTAGTACAACTGACTTATCCAATACCAATCCGCGCTCTATTTGCAACATATTCGGTGGTTAAGCGTTGTTATACACAACGCACATGATGCCTAACTGAATCTATTTGAAATATACTGGCAGACAAAAATAATGTTTTCAACAGATCCAATGCACGATGTGTTAATTGTAATGGCAGTATTGGTTTTATAGCAAAAACTAATAATTCAGCAATAAAATCAGCATAATCTAAAAAATATGTTAACGTCAAGCATTTTGCGTGTGTTTGTGTGGTCTTCCTGTATCAATTTTGCAATACTTGTTCACTTTTATATGTTTTTTTCTTCATTTGTGCCATGTGTCTCGATCGTAAACAAAACTTATTGAAGATATATTTTCACCTATTTTCATTTAGGTCAATTACTGGTCCTCCAGTATTTTCACTGGTCCTTCTGGATTTTCACTGGTCTCAGACCAGTGTTAGTGTTGAGCCCTGATATTTAGTTGATTTTTCACACTCAAAAAGTGTGTACTTAGGACATTTGTTGAGTGCACTTTCAAAGCATTTATAAATACTGAGTAAGACATTCCTTATAACAGTGTCCCTAAGCAGCAGGTTCCATCATATCCAGGGCTCTTGATCTACTGTTTCTGGAGCTGAAATTCGGCCAAATTCCCCCATTCCAAAAATTAAGTTTTTCCCCTCTTTCTGAAAAAAAATCCCCCTTTTTTACATCATGTAGATCTATATCCCGACCATCGAAATCCTTTCTAGATGTACATGTATATAATATTAATGCAAACTGTACCATTTAAAACCGGCTATATTAAGAGAAACTTAAACAGTATTACTATTTTGATCATGAATAAAATAAAACAAGACAAACTCCAGGATTTATCGACCTTTCGACTATATTTTGATGTCTTCATCAGGAATATAAACGAAGAGATAAACAACCTCGTAAGTTTTTGATCATGAGAAATTCCCCCTACCAAAGGGCCATAATTCTGGCAAAAATCATCTCGGCGCAATTTTTTTCATTCATGATGTTGTTCATGACGTGAAAGTTTGAAGGAAATCCTGCAAAAACTGTAGGAGGAATTGCGTCCACAAGAATGCATCTACAGACAGATGGACGGACAAGTTGAATCCAGTTTTTCCCCACTTACAACTCCTTGTGCAGGGGATACCTCCCTAAATACTTGTTGTGCCAATAATACTCGGAAGAGGCGTTTGGCAGTACATAAAGATAGATAGATAGGGTAGGGCTCGACACTAGCACTGGTCCGAGACCAGTGGAAATCCAGAAGGACAGTGAAAATTCTGGAGGACCAGTAACTGTCTTATTTACAAATTTGGCGCTTTTGCCCCGTCGGACCAGTGGCCAAAATAGTTAGTGTCTAGGCCTGTAGGGTATATATAATTCAGTGATTTTTTATGAACAAAATGGAACAGAATTTGGAAATTTTAGCGCAACAATTTGTTGAATTGGGAATTATTAAAAATTATTTGTTTGGTTAAAATTGTTCATATTTTCCTAATATCTACTGATAATACTCGAGTCATATGTAGTAACGACTTTTGCAAGTTTGAAAATCTATTGTTTTGACTTTAAAACAGCCATACCGTTATTTGCTTTTAAACCAGCGAGAACAAAACTGAAAAGGGGGAAAATGTGCACTCTTTTTGGGAGAAAATTATGATATTTTGGGGAAAATGGAGGTTATTTTGCTAGGGAAAGGTGCCTATTCGGCCCTAAAAAACCACTGTAATTCTAGGACTCGTTTCACCATCAACCAAAAATATTTTTAGTGCACCCTTACTATAACTAGCCTAATTTTAGTGCTAACATATAATAATTATATGAATCAAAATTGTGTTACCTCAGAAAACAGCAAAAACAACCTACAAATGAAGAATTCCACAGTACGTTTTTCTGTACACCACAGCCATACCCACCCAACTAGTGCTATATATAAAATTATGTAAAGTCTGTTGTGTTGACTCGTCCACAAATTACAGGTTATGCTTAAGATGAGAGTCGGCCAAATTTTCACATGATTGTGTGGAACCTGGTCAAAATTTGTCAGTCAGGGCCGTTGAGTTTTCCAGAAGTCTGACCAAGGGAGGGGATCTCCACAACCTAGGATTACTATATGTATCATCAGGGGTCCTACTGAGACGCATATTGCCCCATTTCTAAAAATAAGATGCAAATCTGTTGCGGGTGCCAATAGCACACACCCCTACATCAAACCTATGTTTCCATCATAGTTCTATAATCTTCTGTTAAAAGTCAGCTTTTAAATGAAATTTCAAATGAACATAACTTAATACATAGTCAAAACTTTCAATTTTTTGGCAGAAAAATTCTTTCTATTGCAGCAAATCCGGATTTTCGATTTATTCTGGTACTGTAGGACCCCTGTATACACAGAAGGGGATCTCTGGCTATATATACATCACATAGGTGACAATGTTAAAGGTACTACCTGAATAGGAGATTTTGAAGTTTGTGGTTTTAAAGTTACAGGATTAGTTGGTGTCAGTTCCATGCCTGGCAGCAGATCAAACAATGTTGCCTATAATTTCATACATATTGAAACATCGATGTTGCCAATAATTTCATACATATTAAAATAACGGTGTGGCCTACAATTTCATACATATTGAAACAACGATGTTGCCAATAATTTCATACATATTTAAAATAACGATGTTGCCTATAATTTCATACATATTGAAACAACAGTGTTGCCAATAATTTTATACATATCAAAATAACGATGTTGCCTATAATTTCATACATATTGAAACAACAGTGTTGCCAATAATTTCATACATATCAAAATAACGGTGTGGCCTATAATTTCATACATATTGAAACAACGATGTTGCCAATAATTTCATACATATTTAAAATAACGGTGTGGCCAATAATTTCATACATATTGAAACAACAGTGTTGCCAATAATTTCATACATATCAAAATAACACTGTGGCCTATAATTTCAAACATTTTGAAATAACGGTGTGGCCAATAATTTCATACATATATAATACATTGAAATAATAATTTCAAACATGCTAAAATAACAATGTTGCCAATAATTTCATACATGCCAAAAACAATGTTGTCCATAATTTCAAACATGTTAAAACAATAATATTGACAATAATTTCATTTCATGGGTAGATTTTTACCCAACAAATAATTCAGACAAATGAATGGCTACAGTTAACATGGCCATAAATACCACGGCTGGACCTGGATATCAATATAGAGACCTTGATTGCCTTATAAGGAAATACTACCGTGTTGTTGCATAGAAGTAATAAATCGCTGGATAGCAAGCACCTTATTGGTAGGGGTTTGATTAATCAGACAATGGGCTCCTGTGTTCAGGGGTTCTACTGAGGCAAAATGCCCAATCTTGAAAATGAGATGCAAGTCCTTTTTTGAGCCATAAACGCTCATCCCTACACTAAAACTCTGGTTCAAACAGTTCTATGGTAAAAATTTAGCTTATGGATCTTCAAATGACCATAACGTTAAGTCAATACTTTCACGGTAAATACGTTCACCAAACAACTTCTTTTTTTTCACAGAAAAATTAATTCTTTCTAGTGCAGTAAATCCGGATTTCTGGATTATTCCGGAATTGTATGACCCCTGTGGGTTTCCACAAATTAGGAGATCTCTCTACTACAGGCATTGATAAATCTACTTGTCCGCTCGTCCTGCAAAATGTTTCCTTCTTTATTTATATAGCAGGACTAGATTTTGGGTTTTTTCTTTATCTACATTGCAGGACATTAAGTGCTTTTCAACTTGAGGCCAACTAATTTCCCCAAAATCAAAATATAATTTGCACATAAATCCCTCTTCTGCTTTTTCTGCCAAACATCTTTGATTCCCAACTAAATTAGAAGAAACTGCTCTACCATTTAAGCTATACATGTTATCATCATGGTCAACAACAGAGAACCAATTCGAAAAGACTACATCCTACATGACCACATACTTTCAAGAACACGTTACATCAGCTAAATACCTGGGAGTCACAATATCATCAGACCTAAAGTGGGATCACCATATAAATAAGAGCAGTCAGTGACGGGTGATGCTCCCCGTGGGATGTTTGTCACAGAAAAAATACTCCAGAATATGCAAAAGAGAGTTATGGTTCTTAGCCATTGCACTTTCCCTCAATGAGATCTATTTACCAATGAAGTTTCAAATTGATATCTCTAATACTGTTGAGTTATGGCATAGACAGGAATTAGGTATGAAAAATTACAAAGGGGAATAACTAAAAAAATATGCAATGAAGAGTCATGGTTCTTGTGCACTGCACTGCCATTCGATGGGATATATTCACCTATTAAGTTTCAAATTGATATCTCAAATACTGTTGGAGTTATGGCCCGGACAAGAATTAAGTATGAAAAATAACAAAGGGCAATAACTCCAAAAACAGGTTATGTAGAGTTATGGTTCTTGAGCACTGCACTTCTACTCATTGAGATATATTCACCTATGAAGTTTCAAATTGATATCTCAAATACTGTTGGAGTTATGGCCCGGACAAGAATTAAGTATGAATCAAGTATGAAAACAAGACTGCGTTCAATAAACGCTTATGCCCCCTGTGGAAGCCTTGTCCATAAATAAGTCTAAGTCCAAAATTAGGTCAAGGTGAAGGTCAAAATGGGGTTAGGTGATACTGGCGTGTGGAGTGTTCATACACAACATCCATGCAAGTAAGAAAGCTTTGTAGCAAGCTAATTAATGCTAGAAGAAACGGTAAATTTGGGTTAACCAGGACGGACGGACGAACGGACGGACAGGTGAATCACTATATGCCTCCCCATCTATCTATAGGGGGGCATAAAAACAAAGGGCAATAACTCCAAAAATAGGTTATGTAGAGTTGTGGTTCTTGAGCACTGCACTTCTACTCATTGAGATCTATCCACCTATGAAGTTTCATGATGATACCTCACATACTTTTTGAGATAGGCTCCGGACAAAAACTAAGTATGAAAAAAAACAAAGGGCAATAACTCCAAAAATAGGTTATGTAGAGTTGCTGTTCTTGAGCACTGCACTTCTACTCATTGAGATCTATCCACCTATGAAGTTTCATGATGATACCTCACATACTTTTTGAGATAGGCTCCGGACAAAAATAATTTGCACGGAACGACGGACGGACGGACAAAGCGGCAACTATATGCTCCCCCAAATTTTCGGGGGAGCATAATAACATAAGTCAGAAAGCAAACAGAACTATTGAATTCTTAAAAAGAAATTTGAACAGTGCCAACCAGAACCTCAAAGAGAAAGCATATAGTATTATTACATCGCTTGTTAGACCAACTGTAGAATATGCCAGCTCGGTTTGGGACCCATACCTTCAAAAAAATGAACATAAATTGGAAATGATACAGAGGAGATCTGCCAGATATGTTACAAATCGATACCACAACACCTCATCTGTTCAAGGCATGTTACAACACCTAAACTGGCCAACACTAGAAGAAAGACGTAGGCATGCACGGTGCTCCCTGTTCTACAAAATCACAACAAATGAAGTAAAAATTGATGCTAGTCATATTCTTATACCACCTGACAAACTTACTCGGAACATGAACTTAAATTCTTTCCAACTACCATCTTCAAGAACAACCTTACGGAAGGAGTCATTCTACCCCAGAACAATCAGAGACTGGAATGCGTTACCTACCACTGTAACCTCGGCTACCAGCCTTGATTCATTCAAGGGACGCCTAAAGGACCATTAATTAGTGAACTTTTGTTTTTATCCGCAGTGTAAAATAGTGTACAGCACAAACTGTTGATACAGTGAACTCGTTCTTGTTTTTTTGGACAATTTTAAATAGTGTTCTATATACATGCGCACACCAAAGTGACAGAATAGTCAACCTGATGACGGTGGTCACAAATTGGTAGAAGTTGGTAGAAGGACAGGGGTCCTACTGAGGCATAATACCCCATCCTGAAAACGAGTTGCAAGTCTGTTTTGAGTGCCAATAACACACCTCACTCAACCTTAACTGGGTTTCAAATATTGTTTTATTGTTAAAATTCAGATTATGGAACTTCAAATGTACATTATAAATTTTGTCACTTCTTTGAATTTTTTCATCAAATAACTTTTATTTTGTGCCAAAAAGATAAGAAAAATCTGGATTTCCGGTTTATTTCAAAATTGTAGGCCCCCTGCATCAACAGTTTGAAATATCCCGACTTTCCCAACTTGAGCTATCAAAATATGAAAATTCCCTGACTCCAATTCTACGACTGTCAAAAAAATATTAAAATTATATAATCAAACAAGCGTAAATTATTGTACCTGCGGAGGTCCCCTCGTAAATGGAGCTCTTACGAAGCCGGGCAGTAATCCTCCACGCATTCCTCTCGCACCTGCAGCCCCGCGACCTCGTGTGCGCATCATACCTCGTACCCCTACTGCTGTTCTACCGATACCCCTAAAATAATACAAATATTTTCTTCATATACAGTCAGGTCACGATATAACGACACCCGATACACTGACAATGCATTATACTGACATCATGTTTGGAGACAAAAAACAGGGCTTTTTTTCAATAGTAGGGGAATAGGCCTTATCTTTGAATTCGGGGAAAAATAAGTCATAATTTTTGCAAAAGGGGAAGAATAAACTTGATGTTATTTGTTTTTTAGGGGAAAACTGCACGATTTTGAAGAAATAATAATTTTCTTGAGGGAAGCCACCTGTAAACAGCCTATATAGAAGAAAAAAACCCTGAAAACATTGGTAATTATAAACAACTTGCATTACATCCCCTTATATTATGATTTCACCACATTGAGGCCCAACACGGGTAACTTTAAAATTTAATATACAAATACATGTCATTTATAAATTAAATAGCGCAAAAATTATATTCTTTGCGCTTCACAATTACATGACACACTATGATTCTAGAGCTTGGATTTAGTCATAAAACATTAAATTGACTATTAGAAAGAGCACACTCATTGTCCATGAAACCGACTATACATGTGTTTTAAATTTTGATCATAACATGGCTTCGCAGTGAATGTCTTTCAGGCAGCTGGGTAGATCGTTCCATAAATCTGTCAGCTAATTTTGTTCCCCGTAGATGTGCCGGAGAAGGGCATCAGATTTTCCATGAACAGACCTCATGTTCACACAGGTTTCCACAGACCTTACGTTCACACAGGTTTCCACAGGCCTTACGTTCACACAGGTTTCCACAGACCTTACGTTCACTAAGGTTTCCACAGACCTTACGTTCATACAGGTTTCCACAGACCTTACGTTCACACAGGTTTCACCAGACCTTACGTTCACACAGGTTTCCACAGACCTTACGTTCATACAGGTTTCCACAGACCTTACGTTCATACAGGTTTCCACAGACCTTATGTTCACAGGTTTCCACAGACCTTACGTTCACTAAGGTTTCCACAGACCTTACGTTCATACAGGTTTCCACAGACCTTACGTTCACACAGGTTTCCACAGACCTTACGTTCACACAGGTTTCCACAGGCCTTACGTTCACACAGGTTTCCACAGACCTTACGTTCACACAGGTTTCCACAGACCTTACGTTCATACAGGTTTCCACAGACCTTACGTTCACACAGGTTTCCACAGACCTTACGTTCATACAGGTTTCCACAGACCTTACGTTCACACAGGTTTCACCAGACCTTACGTTCACACAGGTTTCACCAGACCTTACGTTCACACAGGTTTCCACAGACCTTACGTTCACACAGGTTTCCACAGACCTTACGTTCACACAGGTTTCCACAGACCTTACGTTCATACAGGTTTCCACAGACCTTACGTTCACACAGGTTTCCACAGACCTTACGTTCATACAGGTTTCCACAGACCTTACGTTCACACAGGTTTCCACAGACTTTTCCCAGATTTTTCCCTGACATCAGAGCAGTTTCCCTGATTTTTTAGAGGGATCGGGCGACATAGCATCTTTTTGTTACAGCAAATATGGCAATAAAATAGTGAAAAGGAGGCTATTATATGCTTTATATGGAAAAAAAAGTTTAAGGTAGCAGTTTTTAAGGCTGTTGATTGACATAAAGTTATTACAACTTAGAACTATTCTGAGCGAGCATAGTATAGGTATTTTCTTTATAGGAAATGACACTTATCCACAGCTTCAATGAAAAATTCCCAGACTTTTGCTTAATTTCCAGATTTCCCCAACTAATTCCAAAATTCCCTGACTTTTCCCTGACCTTGAAAAAAAATGTTTTTCCCTGACTTTCCCCTGACCGTGGGAACCCTGTCACAGTTGAAAAGTTAACTTGTTTTATTCTTCTAGCATTTAATAAGAATGTAAGATCTAGCTTAATTTGAGTCTGATTCAGCATTAAACGTTATCCCATTTACAGTTGTATTTCAAAAGGTTTCTAGGCACAAATCTATAATCCAATAATTGGTCTCTACTGTACATGGTACATGGAACATGGATTAGCCATAACTCTGGATGAGATGTTGTTTACCAAACCGATATTAATTGATAAAACAACAGAGAGTCTGTCAATGCTACCCACAGTTTATTATGATAACACACTGAGCATTCTATACACACATTTAAAATGTCACTGTTTTACTCTGTGATATATGTATTCCTATGTATGTCAATATTTTTCAATTTCCAATTCTTTTACATTCAATTATTCAATAATCCAAAAACATGTTCATTAAACAAGACTGGTTCAATAAACGCTTATGCCCCCTGTGGAAGCCTTGTCCATAAATAAGTCTAAGTCCAAAATTAGGTCAAGGTGAAGGTCAAAATGGGGTCAGGTGATACAAGTGTGTGGAGAGTGTTCATATACAACATCGATGCAAGTTTGGAAGCTTTGTAGCAAGCCATAATGATGCTAGAAGAAACGGTCAATTTGGGTTAACCAGGACGGACGGACGGACGAACGGACAGGTGAATCACTATATGCCTCCCGATCTATCGATACGGGGGCATAATAAATTCACGGAACACTAGTATGTTGGTCACAGAATACTAGTATGTTGGTCACAGAACACTAGTATGTTGGTCACGGAACACTAGTATGTTAGTCACAATTTCATTAATAACTAAGCCAAAAATCCAATTTCTAGAATCACTAGTTTTCTGCAAAAAAACCGATGAGGTAAAAAATGTGAAATGAGTACAGGGCTTTTTTTCGCTGAATTGTGAAGAGGCCCAAGCCCTTTTGTTTTGTGAAAATTTAGCGCTAAAATTCTCAAAATTGTGAAAAAGTAGGCGCGATAACTTTTCAAATTGTGAAAAACTTAACGTGATAATTCATCAAATTATGATACAAAATTATTCAGATGTTAGTTCATTTTTTGTCAACTTTTCCCGAACATGCATGTATCTATGATATAATACTTTATATCAAGTCCTGTACAGGAATATGACTGTTATCTGTGATTTGTTTGTTTGGTGCTTTGTGGTGAAGTTGATTATACTAAAACCATGACACAAATTCAAATTGTGAAGGGGCCTTTTGGGTTTGTGAAAGGGGCCTATAGCAAATTGTGAAGGGGCCTAATATAGGCCCCTCGTATATAGTGAAAAAAAGCCCTGGAGTATAAACAAGGGTTTTCTTCGATGTGGCCTGGTTGCCTAGATTTTTACCCCCAGAGGACCCAGTCAAGAACTTGACCTATATTTTACAGAGACAAACAAATTATGTGGCCAGGTTTCATTAAGATTAGGGAAAAAACGTGACCCCTAGAGTGATAACAAGGTTTTTCTTTGATGTGACCTAGTGACCTAGTTTTTACCCCAGATGACCCAGTTACTATCTTGACCTAGATTCATAGAGACAAACACTGCTGATTCATAAAGATTAAGTGAGTGTTAACAGTCCAATTGTTGATGCCGGATGCGGGACATAATGCGATCACCATAGCTCACCTTGAAGTGCTCAGGTGAGCTAAACATGGACAGAATCTTTCAAGAGTCCATTTGTGAAAAAAATACTTTTCACATATATATATATATATATTGAGGACAGCAACTTACTTTAATTCACATTTTTTTGCAAATGAGATTCAGATACTAGAGAAATGAGCCCCCACATACCCCCCCCCCCCCCCCCTTGTGGTTTCAACTACAAATTGGACCTTTAGTAGACAAAAAGCATATTAAATAGAACTAAGTTCATTAAAACATTTCATAGTATCAAGTAATAGATTACGTCATGTTAACAAATCCAATTTTTACATCCTGTATACCATGATTTAGTATGAGACGATGATTTAAATAAAGAATTGAGGCCTGTAATAGGTTTTTGCAATGATATTTATCATTTTGTATATCATGATTAGAACCTACTGTTCGATAACGCTAGTGACTGCTAAAATATTCACACAAAATATTCATACAAGTTATCATAAATCATTCAAAAATTAAACATATATAATAATTGTTTTATTACATGTTGATAAATGCCAGTTCAAATACCAAAAAACCCAGTCTTACACCTGATTGGACTTGAAAGCAAGTATGGCAGCCCCTGCAAACTTGACATATATATATATATATCAGGGTATGAATCCCGATACACCGCTTTTCAGTTCCGCAAGAGAATTGTTGTTTTCATATGGCTCTGACGGAACTGAAAACCAATGTTACACTCAGGATACATGAAATCTGAGTTTCGTCCTAGCGTTAAATTGGTTTTCAGTTCCATCAGAGCCATATGAAAATAGAACAATTCTCTCACGAAACTGAGAAGCGGTGTATCGGGATTTATACTGTTTATTGATTTAAATTATTAATTGGGGATTGGTGACAAAAAACTGAATTTTGCGAAGATAAACAAAACCTAGTCAATGTAAGAATTCAGATACTGTACTTGCCTTCCAAATAAAGCTTGTTGTTGATTTACAAAGGGGTTGAAAAGGCCACCATTTGTGGAGGCGTCACCAAGCTGTAAACCAAAACCAAATGCCTGAAAATAAGGGCCAAACATTTAACATACATTTTTAGATGAAACCTTCAAGGGTTTTTGACACGTAACATATGTCTCCCGGGCTTTTTTTTGTTATATAATAGGGGCCGTTATAAGGCCCTTTCTCTGATAAAAATCTTTAAAAGCAGTCTGAACAAAATAATTCCCCATATAAATGTTACCAAATACTATATTTCCCCTAATTTAAGGTAAGGCCCGAAGAGCCGATCTCACGGTATGTATCCTGATACACTGCTTCTCAGTTACGTCAGAGAATTGTTCTGTTTTCATATTACTCTGACGGAGCTGAAAATCGGTGTATCGGGACTCATACCTTGAATATGACCTCTGGCAAAAACCATCTGATCAAATACATTATGGAACGGTGTTTCATGTTGGAGAATTACAGTAATAAGAATATAACCTACATTTTGAGCCAATGAAAACATCGATATGTGTCAGTCAAATGCTACATTTAATCATTAATATTTTTTCAAAACAGACGTGACGTCATGCGATGGCGCAAATTTCTATAGGCCAATCAAACTTCCAGATGTTACATTCAAATTAGTAAGAACATATTAAGTAAGTTTTTAATGACTGAAAAGGACACTTGTCGCTCCTTTTGCCTAAATAACCATTAAAAATTCACATTATATGTTCAGGATGCCATTATAGAAGTGTGCAAGCAAAAGTGAATTGAATCGAAAGTGACAAGGCCGAGTTGTAGATCCAAAAATGAAATTACCGCCTCCTCGATAGCCTAGTGGTTGAGCGTTCGCCACAAGTGCAGGAGGTCACGGGTTCGATCCCTGGCCACATCATACCAAAGACGAAATAAAAATGGTACCAGAAATTCCCTTGCTAGATGCTCAGTATAAAAGAGAAACTGGCTTCTCTTCTCTCATACCCTCGTGGCGATGGATAACATCAAGAATGAGGTGTCGAGAGTGATTAATATAAGTTGGAAAAACTTGTTTCACAATCGGCCTTAAATAAATTAGTACAAACTAAAAATGAAATTGGTATAGTTCGCCGTGGATAACTCTAGCCTTATCAATAAACAAACAAAGCAAATTATAAACACTGCATGGTCGACTGGCCGCCAATTATCAGTGTAGATTAAAAGATTATATCATTAATAGTGTATATGCACAAGATTGAACAAAAATGAATATCGAAAATGTATTTAATTTTCATTTTTATTTGTAAACAAAGGCTAGTGTTATCTCCGGCAAACTATACATGTATACAAACGCCAAAGATTAATTTTGGATACATTGTAGTAAATCATTCCAGCTCTAGCACATGATGCATAAAGTCAAAAGTTAACAAGCAAAATGGTGCTCGGTGTTAGACAAACATAAAATACATGAAAACTGAAAAGTTGTCAGTTTAAAGTAGTACTAGAAATCCATGCCGTTGGCAGATAATGTTCAGTCTGCCATGTTGACAAACAGCACAAAGTTAAATGTGCCAAATTACTTCAAAATCCAACGATAGAAGACAGTGAAGTTAGACTGAAAAATGAATAAGTTATGGTTCCGGCTAGCTAAATTACAACCATAATTGACCTTTGAACTACAAGTGTGACTTTAACCTTTGAGATCCTTGACCTGATATTTAAGCATGTCACACTGTTGCATGCTGGTTTACATAGAATTATATTAATGCCAAGTTACATCGAAATCGCACAATGCATAAAAAAGAAATGCTCCAGACAAACTTCAATTTGATCTTTGACCTCTAAATGTGACCTTGACATTTGAGATAGGAATCTGGGGTTTGCACATGGCACTTCTTCACATGGAGATTAAGATTGATGCCAAATATAAGCAAGATTGGTCATTGCATGACAAAGTTAGGGTCCGGACAAAATTTGAAGGACGCACTTACGCCTTTGTGCTCGCACATACACCAAAGTGGCGACTAAGTCTCGCTCTTCGCAAGTGGGCTTGATAAAAAGGACTGAATGTTCCTCTTTGTTTAATTATTTACAGTCAGATCTCGATACAACGACACTGTTTGTTCCCGATCAAAATGTCGTTATAACGAATTTGTCGTTATACTGAATTTCACTAGTGACGATAATTTTGATTGAGAGATTGTTTCATGGAAATCAATTAATAATTAACATATAATTCATTATGTCATGAAATTTACATAATCAGCCAAATCAGCAGTATTAAAATATCATAACTACATAAAATAATATTTAAAATAAAATAAAATGTTTTTAGAGGACTCCAATTAAAGAGCGTCCGAATTTAAAGATGTCCGGATACTACTACAGTAAACTATAAAATATAACGCTCTGGAGAATAAATTGGTAATTCGTGTTGTTACTAATTTTACGCTATCGTCTTTAAGAATTGATGAATTAATAAATCAAGTCAAGAAATCACGATTAACATCTTTTATTTTGTGAACCGTAGGATTTCTAAAATACGAATATATGCGATGACTTCACTTATCTCCCTTGATTAAGAATGCTCGAGCCGAAGTATACAAACTGTGATTCGTCTGTGAAAGGTTCCACTATTATAATGAGAGCAATTAAGATGATTTTCACAAGTGTACTTACATAATTAGGCTCCTTGCTTAGGCGGTGACTTTGTGTAAAGCCGATAAATAGTCCAGGTGTGAAATATAGTCCCTTGACATTGTCAGTATATCGAGTATTAATTACTTTGTAAACAATCGATTTGTTCCCATTTTTTTGCTGTCAGTGTCGGTAAGTGAATATGTCGTTATAACGGATACAATTAACGTTGTATAGAATTCGGCCCCACCAATTGGTGTAGTTATAACGAAATTGTCGGTATATCGGATGTCGTTGTAACGAGTCCTGACTGTACAGGAATTTCTGTCAATCAGAATCTGTATTTGTCAAGTTAGGACTGTCAATGTTTATGGCAGAGTCAGATCAAGATGAGGCCTATTACTGATAAATTGGTTAACAAACTATATTAACCTAAAAACAATACAGTGCTTTGTTAATCATTAAACAGTAACCTCAAACAAAACTTGTGCTAAAATGTCATAGGTTATCTAACAATTAACTTATATATGATGCTGCAATTGATTGAACTATTTTACATGACGGTTTACATTCACGTGGTAGTTATGCAATACTGGCTGACCGGTTTACTATTGCAAAGGTGGCGCCGTAGGAAGAAAAGTAGTATCATCAACTTAAGTATAGTCAATTGTAGAAACGTGTGTACTAGTTGTTCTAAACGTACAACTAAAAACCATACCTTGCATACATGTAGTTAATTGAATTACCTAAATAAAATGGTTCTTAACTATTAACATGCAAATATTTCAAATAAAACAGCACTTTGTAAATAATGGTTAACAAACAATAGCATCAAACAAAACAGCGTGATGTTAATGATTAACAAACAAATAGTGATAGAATGTTAATAATTAACAAACAATAACTTTTATCAAAACAGCTATTTGTCAATAATGGTTAACAAACTATAAACTAAAGACAAAACAAAGCAAGCACCAACAGAACAATCATGCCATCTACCTCCATCAATGAGTCCACGTCTTCATCAGTATCTACCTATAACATGCAACATTTAATAAAAACATAATTAACATGGTTCATACACAATCCTCACACTAACTGTAAAGGACTTTTCTAGGTAGTATAGGTATATTCATGGCATTATTTTTCATAAAGCCTATGGCTTTCACATGTACAATAAGCATTTCAGTCATAGTACTGGAATGAGCGCTTTTTAAAGACCCGAGAAAAAGTGCAGTGCACCGTATAGTATATATCACGTGTGCACCTGTAATCAATCATATTTAGTCTAGCGCTTGAATGAGCAAGACGTTCGTGCGACAATGTCGCGTGAAAAATTTTGGTTTTTGCGGCGAAATTACGACTTTCGTTGGCAGTTTACATTCGAGGAAGGTAATTGCGATGAATGTATTGTATTTTTCAATCGTTATGAGTTTTTTATCTTCCGTTATTATCCTTTATTGGTGAACTAAGAAGACTTTTTTGGGAACCGGAAGCTAGTTTGTAAAACAGCTTATGTCACGATAATGATTACTTCGGCAGAGTTTTGAGCTGGTTTTGTCCCATGTCTTCTATTTTCATTGCTAGTTTGTGATAGTAAAACATGGTTATTATAAAAATATGTCCTCTGGACAATTTTATAGACGAATTACGTCTTTGTGCATAGTACGTAGTACATGCTTTTCGGTTGTTAAAATTCGGACAAATTTGTTCCGTTATCCGAGTGAACGCGTCTTAGGACGCCGATTATAATGCAATGACCTAGTCTTTTGATCAGAGGAAATGTTGATTTACATGCCAAAAGTGTTGGCTTTATAACATTAGTATGATATTGTCTGTGGGTAAGTTTTGAGTTTAACTGACTGTTAGGCAGTTATCAGTTTTAGATGAATTGTGACTGTATATGGGCTCTGTCTAACAGAGTTTTGTGAAAAGCCTGAGAGCACATGCTCATTTGATAAGAAGGTTACGTTTTTGTACCTTTTATGAGAATATGAGAAATTAGCTTTATTAGCAGTTACAGAAAGTCACTTTGAGTCTGACACGGTTTATTTGATAATATAACAGTTTGTTATGAGTACATACCTTAGATGGAGACCATTTGTATATCGGATATTTATTCAGAGATTATTACATGGGCAGTACTTATTTTATATTTAGAAAGGTACTAAGAGTGTTATGTTTCATGACAAACTCAGTTTGCGTGTAATGAGTTGATAGTTGAGAAGAAGTTTCGTGATTAAGTAAGACCTGTTTTGAAGCATAACGTAGAGTTCTTTGACATTTGTCAGGGGAGAACGTGTTTGATGCGTGTTTATGCTATTTTTAGAATCCATATGAACAAGCATTTAGGTTGCCTTTTGTCTGCTATGGGTATGTTTATATATGAATTTATTAATTTGCATGCTTATGCAATCAAGATATATTTTATGTAAATTTAGATTGGTTATCCTATGAGATAAATCAATATTTGGTAGTTTGGATAGTTGCATTGAGTTGGAGTAATTCTAAGTATTTGAAATCAGGTATAACGTATGGCACTGAGTTATTCTGACCAGAGACTTATGCAGTTTGTCATTTGCTTTTGTGGTGTGTCGTCAATCTATTAGATTTGACATAAGTGTGTATTTGGTTCTTTTTTGAATTAATATATTTTTGGTCATGGAACATGATTTTGGTATTTGAGGGAAGTTATATTTATATGACACTGTTTTTAAGTGACATGCAGGATGGTTTAGCATGTTTATGATTATAATTATATTTTGACTTCGCTATGAGTCTGTCAAAGGCATCAAATAGTGAGTATTTGGTGTTGATTGAATAAGTATTTTGTGAGTTAAAAGGTTTCATTTGAATAGAGATATCAAGTTCATGTTTATGAATTGTCTTTAATGATTACTTTATTTATACGGCAGTATTATGATGGCTTATATTTATATATGATACTGAATAACTCAGATGTTTGGTGGAGAATTGGTTACAAGAGGAATGATGTTCATTTTGATGAATTGGTACATTTGGATACAGGTTGAACTTATTTAGATGTATCTGCTTTTAGATATTCATGTCATGAATTTTGGAAATATATGTTGCTGTATTCTTAAATTTAGCCATATATCAATTATACTTATGATATACTTGAAATGAGTGACTCAGTACGAATTACTTATAGACTTATTACCCAATGCTTTTTGCATTCTGAACATTATCACTGTAGCAACAAGTGTTGTGTATTTATGACCGATGAGAGTACAAATTTTTAGTTGTTTATATTCATTTATTTGTCATGTGATGATAGGATGTTGTCAGTCGTTAGTATAAAATCTACTATAATCTAGTATTTTTACTATAGTTCCTCTTGAGAAGGGATATATATATATTATGTAACCAGTATCCCTGGATATATGTTTATAAGTGAGACTGTTTTGGAGTATCATGTATTTATAAATACACTGGATACGTGTAGTTTTACGATGCATAATATTTTAACAGACTTATTTATGCACATCTACATGAGTAAATTTTTCAGACCTTATGTCTGAACTTCAGGTTTTGGGTGTACCAAAGAGTATGTTTTGCTGTATTTTCCCAATATAATGGTCCTTTTCTGAGGATTTCAGGGTTTTCAGGATTTTAACTTTCACCTATGCTTTAGTGATTATCAACTATAAACTTTACGGAGTGAAGCTGATATTTGAAAATGAGTGATTGATTATCAACTATAAACTTTACGGAGTGAAGCTGATATTTGAAAATGACTTTTACAGTAAAGTTAAGCAGGATTGTTTAGTCATTGTTCATAGTTGGAAAGGAAGGGTTGAATTTACATACATTTGTACTTCTGTTAAGCAACCTGGGAATTTGAATTAAAAGTTATTTTTTAGAAACCTATTGGTAATAGTTGTAAAATATTAACAACTTGTTTACTGTCTTAATGTAGTGTTGTTTTTATGGTTGTTTGTTTTATATGTGCTGCTAGTGTTAATTAGTTAACATGGATCCAGTTTAGCTTTTTGGAAGCGCTTATATGTTTGCTTTATTATATATGTTTCTTTGGAAACTCCCTAGCTTATTATACATGTTTATTGGGAAACTAGCTTTTTGTGTCCAGGAACATTTCAAGCATAGATAATATTTCATAGTTTCGGCTAATGGTATTGTATATATATAGTGGTTGTTACTTTTTTATATGTAATTATATGAGTATTTGAGGTACTTTATTCTTTAAGTTTTTATTAAGAGTAATTATAGACGTATCTGTTACATTTGTGTGTTATTGTAATGGAATTTATTTCTTTTCGAAGAAACAGGGTTAGTGTTACCTGAGCGGAATTTGGTTTAGATATTGACTTTACTTATTTTAATGAGGAATTTAGGGATAATAATGGCCTTTGTCATTTATTAGTGGTATCTTTTATCATAGTCATTTAAGATGGTCATGATACGAATATGGCAGTATTGTGTCTTTGCAGAATGATCTATTTATATATATATATTATATATGGAAAGTCTGTAACAGTACTATTATTTTCTTATATTCCTATAAAGGTTTTATTTACTTTAGTTTTATTATTTATATTACATATTACATGTATATCATGTTTTAATACGTGATTTCTTTATTGTCAATGAATAGCACTTAAAGGGACTATTGACTGACTTTGTTTCCATTATACATTTAGGTCAATAAATGTCTATTTTTAACATCAGAAACGAAAATTCCGATATTTTACGAGTAATTACGATGTTTATGTCGACTAATCATATACGCGTAGTGCACATTTTCCGATACCGCTGATATCGGAAATTTCCGGAAGCGCGTTCGTATATCTTCGTAAAATCTGACTGTGACGTCACAATCGGTACTCGCAGTTTAATCTGTCGCTCAAACAGAATGTTTCTTTTGATTTCAATCACTATCGGGAAAATTTGACTACCTGTCTTGAGAGAAGCATCTTTTATTGTAAAAAATAATTGATTTTATGGGTTAATACATATCGCTGGCTTAGAATTAGAAGGTTGTAGTACAAAATAAATATTTTGAGAAAACAAGAAAAAACCCGTGTCTGAGACCAGTTCCGATTTTCATGAAAATAGGCTCATAAGAAGCGCCTCGTGGTGCAGATTTTAAATATGCATGAGTCTTATAAGGTCGTTAATAGTACTTACTATCTTCTATTGCTAAGCCAGCGATATATATTTTTTTATTTACATATATACACTGTGTAAAGAAATATTCCATAAACTAGCCTTTCATCGTTTGCACCCGGTCAGAATGTTAGTGTGCAAATTAATAATCAAATTCAAATGTACATAATTTTTTTAAAATAATAGTATAGTAGACCAATCTCCTGATTTTCTACCTCGGGTTTTTATTGGTGTTTATCAAAGAATACGCAAGAATCTTTGGTGTTTTCCATGTGCTCTATCGCTTAGCAGTGACATACATTTTGTTGATTGCTGGCAACAGAGTGACAAGGTTGTATTTAATTGCAACTTCCGTAATTTGTATAATATGTGTACATGGTTTGCCATTGGCAGTTAACAAATAAACTAATTACCAATGTACAATCACGCGTTATCAATAAAAAACATAATCGTTTTCTAACATAACGTTATAAATGTCGGGTCAAGTACAATAATTTGAGCTACACATATTTTATATGCACCATTATACCAGAACTAAATATGTAAGTCCTAGATTATAAGTCAGTTAAAATTCCAATGTATTATATTCTTTGATGATATCGCTTAGGTTGGTATCCCGCGGTAATCAGTCGGGGTTCTATGATCTACGACTGGTCGCGGTGTCTTGCTGATTAGTTTACTGTCAATTAACAATGTGTCACCAGTTACTTTGATTGCAGTTTTCGCAAGGTCAGATAGTGTTGCTATATACGATTTGTAGTAATGTATACATAATATCATATATGTGTGACAGTACTCTGGCCTATAGCACGGATATACACAGAATGTCTGTATTTCCGTGCCTATAGATACTTTCAAATAAACTTACATCGATCCGTCATGATTTTCAATTGTCTTAGACCTTACATATTATTTAAAATCTGTATTTTTATTATTATGCTTTAGAGATTGAATGCAATTGAGTACAGCAGTGATATCAACTAAAGAGCGCTTTAACTATTACATAGACCAAACCAACATAATTATGTTCGACATTATAAAACCAGCTTTTATGGAAAAATCCACACATTCTCGTTAATTGGGATTTATGAGTTCTTATTTTATAACAAACAATAACATACTTTCACGTGTCTAGGGCTTTAAATGACATATTTTAAAAGAGACAAATTAAAGACGAAGCTTTTTGTTTCTCAATATGTGATTGTCAATTTTTTTGGAAAATATAAATGATATTGCTTCAAACTCAGACTATATTTGAGAAAATATACATAATTATGTATCTCTTACTTCCGAGGCCCTCAGGGTTTAATAAAATTTATTTAGTGTATAAATTACTTTCATGGCATCGCTACCAACCAATTTAAGTTGAAATTCTCTAGTTTCTAAACGTGCCAATGTATTAAGAATTTCTTCATTATTAATGAAATAATGCTTATTAAATATTGCACAATTTCCATTGATTTTAGTTTGTGTCCTACAAAAACCAATAAACCGTAGCCGAAATGCTGCAATATGATTGGCTTACGCCACCTGTCAATCAAAATCGTCAGGAAGGTCAATTACCAGTCCGTGTAGCCAATGCGGTCAGTGATATTTACAGTGTGAATGTCTGGCAGATTTCTTCGTCGCCGTTATTATGATTTCCCTTATTAATAATAGGTTTGAATGGATACGGCAAAATATTTTAATTGCCATCATAATCTGTATCCGAAGAATTTATCGTTTCATTAGCTCAGGGACCGTGTATTATCTTCCCAGATTAGCTGAGTCGGAGAACTTCGCTGTCCGACATCTTGTTAATAGCACGATTGTGACGTCACACGCTTCGTTTCTAACATCGGACTTTTCCGGAGATATTTCCGTAAGTTTCCGTACAGGTACAACAATGGACGTGAAATATCGGTTGTACACAGGTAAATGTACGGGGAATTTCGGGGAAAATGTTGCGAATGCAATCACGATGCCGAATAGAACTATTACACAAAAGTTTAAGTCACCGGTAAATATTCCCTTTAAGCTGCATAGCAGTTTTCTTTACGGACCATATTGTATATTTTTATGATTTAAGAAAGGTTTGATGTCATTTCGTTAAGGATGTATTGGAGTGTTATAAGTTTATGATCTTGACATAAACTGGGCTTTGATAGAATTGTATTTGCCGTATACAAAGAGTGGTGATTGCTTGTGTCTTGTATATATGTTAAGAATAGAATTATAGGTGTTTAGGTAATAGTTATTTATTAACCACTTTTTCAATTTGAAAACGATACTCTGATTCAATGATGGTCTGAAGTTGATGAACTATTTATTATATCATTTAAATTTAATTTATTATTTTGTTAAAATCTATAAGCTTTAGCTTTTGACAGTTAACAACTGGTTGTTGATTTGCAGGTTTAGAATGTTTATTTGAGGATTTCTGTATCGGCATTGTTCTTTTGAACTATCAAAGTGTTATAAGGTTCATTTTTTGTTACTTAATATTTTAATGGTGTTTGTTTGGTTGAGGAATCCTTTTTTCAAGTCACCTCATGAGTTCATGTTTAAATTTAATTTGGTATTTTCAAGTTTATATAAAGTATTTTCCTTTGAGATATATTTGAATTTCAATTATTGACATAATAGAGGTTTTATTACCTGTGGAGAAGTATTCTAACTCTATGATGGTATTAATATATATTGTTCATGTATATATTATTGTTACTCTTGATTTACAAGATGTCTAGTCTGTTTTACATTATTGTATTACACTTTTATTTTTAAGAGGGTTTTTGTTTTAATGGCAATATGTTTTGTTGCCCTACTTTGAAGATGCTAATTGTACATGTGAAAGCCATAGGCTTTATGAAAAATAATGTTCCCTCATCCAAGCTTTAGTGCAGGATGAGGGTCATTATTGGAATAAAGCCGGAGGCTGAGCATGTACATACCCTCCCTTTGTGTCAGATTATCATTATATCTAAAGTGCATATTTGTATACATACAGGTATATTTATTTTATGATGTAATGTTATAATTTGTGTTGTGATATTATGTGTATCTTTCAGCCTTTTATGCTTTGCCCTCCCTAGTACATGCTTATCACTTAGATTAGAGATTAGCCTATTGTTTAGGGCGACAAAACTTTGGCTTTGAATTATGATTGATTACAGGTGCACACGTGATATATACTATACGGTGCACTGCACTTTTTCTCGGGTCTTTAAAAAGCGCTCATTCCAGTACTATGACTGAAATGCTAATTGTACATGCTCAGCCTCCGGCTTTATTCCAATAATGACCCTCATCCTGCACTAAAGCTTGGATGAGGGAACATTTTCCCAAACATTTACCAAGGTTCAATTGTATGAAAATGTCAATATGCACTGCCATATTATACACTATTTCTAGTGACGTCATACACAAGAATATCCAATTGCGCTCAATTTATTACAATTAATTTCCAGTGAAATTTGCACTCGTTTTAGAGAAAAAAGAGTTTCTAGATGATGCACAGGTAACTGTATCATTAATAGTGAGTAAACAAAACTATTTTTTTTATAAAATTTATAATATCTTGGAAAGGTGCATTTTTACTAAGGTCAGATTTTCGAGGTATCAAAAACAAGAATTGCCTTTCGATATTTTCATATCTACATTCATAGACAACAGCGTTAGAGCTACCTCCATGCAAAATCCCATCGAAATTGATTGACTAGTTAAAAAGTTATATCATGAAATGTATACCACAGTGTCCAGTCAGTCACTGAGGTGCATTCAATAGAAACGACAATGCTACTCTAAACAAGAAAAAAGAAAGTGATTTCACACCCTATGGGGTCATTTTCTTATTGATGGACGGATTTTTAAAATATTGATATCAAATTAAAGACGAAGCTCTCTTGTTTCTGATTATGTATATACAGTTGAAACTCGTTATGTCAACATTTTGGGACCATCAAAATTGTGTCGACATATCCGAATGTCGACACAACAGGAGCCAACAATCCTGACAAAATCCTGGAGCCTTTCTTTCGATGCCGTTGTTACGTCAGTTTGAACATGAACTAATAACATATATGCACCAAAAATGGTGAAATATCAAATCCAGCAGACTTACAGTTATCACCAAAACATTTGACCAAGTGTTTTTTTTAAACAAGTACAGTACGGGATCGGCTACGCAAGTACAGCTTTTAGCCCTTACTGGTTTCGCTAAACAAAAGATTCAATCAGCATGCCAGACATCTGGAAGCAACGATGGCATAACTTGTCTTTGTTTTAACTGTAGGAAAATAACAAGCATGTTGAAATAAATTGTGAAGGCATACAAAAAAGTATTTTTGTTCACCTTCTCAGAAGCACGAAAGTTCAGCAGATTTTTTTATTTCATTCGCTGAAATAGGCCATAATTTGTTTATAAACTTCAATTTAACTTCATTCAATTACATTTGCAACAAATTAATTTTTTACAAACAATGGTTCGAAACAGAAGTATTTTCACGGTCAATTAACAACTTTTCAATTTCAATAGCGTCGACACGATGTAGACACAAACAATAACAATAAAGTGCGAAAATATCATTTGGGCCAGAAAAGTCGTGTCGATATAAGCGGAGTGTCGACACAGGCATGTTGACTAAACCGTCATATTTAAGATAGAATATAGAGCAACCCAAATTGGGGATTTAAAAGTATGTCGACATAACGGAAGTGTCGATACAACCGATGTCGACACAACGAGATTCAACTGTATATTTACAGGCCTAGACACTAACTATTTCGGCCACTGGGCTGCTGACAGGGCAAAAGCGCCCAATTTGTAAATAGGACAGTTACTGGTCCTCCAGAATTTTCAATGGTCCTTCTGGATTTTCACTGGTCTCTGACCAGCGGACCAGTGTTAGTGTCGAGTCCTGATTTAAAATAACACTATTATTAATGAAATGTTCTTTAAAAACGAACTGCACCTCAGTGACTGTGTGGTCAATTTTCCCCGTTATAAACCTTTCTTAGATATTATAAATTCTATAAAAAAAATTTTACTGTATAATTTAGGCATTTTTTGAAGGTAGCACTAAGTTCAAGTACTTTTCAAGGTTTGAACCCAATTTAAGGACTTTTCAAGGCCTGTGCAAACCTTGCAAGGTAAATTTGTACAATTTCAACTCTTTGTGCTGGATAAAGGAAAATTATTTTCATCACAACTACTGCTTAGCACTTCCAAGTCTTGCATTCGTAAAAATACATTCACGAAAATTAGAGTTTCTGCATCATTTTTTTGCAGATAATGTGTCATTTGGACAACATCCATACACTTCTACGTATATTCAAGCCTGTAGTTTGCCTACGTTCAAGATTTTTCCCTTCAAACCAAGAACCTTTTTGGCATTTTTTCAAGGTAGCACTTAATTAAGTGCTTTTCAAGGTTGAAACCATATTCAAGGACTTTTCCAGGCCTGTGCAAACCCTGATAAACATGATGGTATTTAGAATAAATTTAAAGACTCGGGTGCTGTTTTATCAAAGTACTTGAGGAAATCCTAAACTTACGATCAAATTTAAATTCTTTACAATTTGTTTATAAAGATGAGGTCAAAATTGTGACCTCCACACAAGGGTTTTCTATGATTTGACCAGGGATGACTCAATATCGAACTTGACCTTGATTTTGTTGAGATGATCATAGTGACAAAAGTTTCATAAATATTAGACCAAAGTTGCGACCTCTAATGTCCACACAAATTCTGGATGGATGGATGGATGGATGGATGGATGGATGGATGGATGGATGGATGGATGGATGGATGGATGGATGGATGGATGGATGAACGACAGATTAGGAGTGATCCTAAAGCACATGTGAGCTAAAATAAGTAAAATTCAAGATTTCATAAATCAATAATTATTCCAGAAATAATTGAAATACTCTGAGCATTGCAGGATTTTAAAGGTTTTTTTCAAGGGGAAGGGGCCTTATAACGGTCCCCATTATATAATGAAACAAGAGATGTTTGTATAACACATATGCCCCCATTGCAGCCCAATACTTGGAAATGCCAAAGGTCACAGTGACCTTGACCTTTGACCTACAGACCTCAAAATCAATAGGGGTCACCTACTGTTGATGACCAACCTCCATGTAAAGTTTAAAGATCTTTGGGCAAAGTGTTCTTAGAGTTATTGAACGGAAACCATTTGAATAGTCAGAAATGGTTAAGGTCAGTGACCTTGACCTTTGACATATTGGCCTCAAAATCAATAGGGGTCATCTACATTTGAAGGTCCTAGGGCAAAGCGTTCTTGCGTTATTGAACAGAAACCATTTGGTCTACCGACAGACAGACCGACCGATATGTGCAAAGCAATATACCCCCTCATCAATGATGGGGGGCATAAAAAAGCACGAAACATGCAAGCATAATTAGTTTTAGGATGGAATATTTTAGGAATTTTATTATAAGCCACTTTAAGGCCCGTTTTAATCATCTTAAATAAACTTACATACCTGAGTGGGTAATGCTGTCTTTTTACGGGCATATAACTGGTACTCAGCTTTGTCCACTGGCTTGGCCAACACAACTTCTATCCGAGAATTTTCCAACTTAGCACCTTATGTTTTTAAAAGAAAAAAGAACATTGCTGATTATGATAAGAAACTAGAAGGGCTTTTGACACAAGCAGGCCTGGTAATTAGCAATTATCCTCCAGCTTGAAAATCTATATTTCAAAGCCTGAAATTCCACTTTTCAATACATAAACAAAGAAGGAAAATTCAGGATTCAGAAACCTGAAATCCGACACAATCCTGAAATACCAGGCCTGCACATTAATAAGGGATCATAGCTCAAATAAAAATCATCCCATTCCAGCCTAAAATTCCTGACTATCAATATACACAACAAGGCTTCAGTCAAGGAAGTTTAACTTAAACAATAATTTGTGTGACATTGAAGTATCATTGAAACCTGAAGGAGAATAAGACTCGGTGCCGTAGGAGACAAACAGCACCAAATCAGTATGTAATTCAGTCAATATTTTAATCCAAGAATTCAAACAGGGTTCCCACAAATTTTCTAAGACAAAATTCCCTGACGACTTTTCCCTGACTTTTCCCTGACCACAGAGCAGTTTTCCCCCGACTTTTTACTAGTTTTTAGAGCAATCGGGCGACTCAGTATCTTTTTGTTAAGAGCCCAATATGGCAATAAAATAGAGAAAAGGAGGATATATTGGCTTTGAAGGAATAAAACAGTTTAAAGTAGCAGTTTTTAAGGCTGTTGATTGACATAAAGTTATTATGATTAAGAATTATTCTGAGCGAGCATTATATAGCGAGAAAGGTTTTTTTCAGTCTAAGGTATTTTCTTTATAGGAAATAGCACTATCGTCAGCTTTAATGAATAATTCCCTGACTTTTGCTCAATTTCTAGATTTTCCTGACTAATTCCAAAATTCCCTGACTTTTCCCTGACCTTGAATAAATTATATTTTGACCTGACTTTTCCCTGACTGTGGGAACCCTGTCAAACATTTGCTGTCTCTCAGGGGTGTCAACAGAGCCAAAGTAAAAATCATGAAAATCGTAAGAGGCTGACCATTTTTGCCAAACAAGGGCCTTCATGTCACTTCAACCACATTGTTTCCATATCAGTATTGAACAAGAACGCCCCATGGCGACGCAGACCAGATTTTCAAAGGTTAGGTAAATTTGCAGACGTTTGAAATGGTGCTGTTAAATCAGGGGCAATAACTCAAAAGTGAATTGACCAATCAAAAAAATCTTGACGGGCATCATAGCAGTCTCTTTGTTGATCTTCTTTTAAAATTTCATGAAATTCTAACTGGTAGGTAATATTGGCTGTGAGAGTTATTGAGCTGAAACTGTTTTTCCTATTTTAGTAACAGTGACCATGACCCCACTGACTGGCCCCACTTTCAATCCCAAGCTGCATCTTCAAAAAAGCTACCTATAAAGCAAGTTTCATTAAGATGAAAATAACTGTTTTCTATTTATAGTATCAGTGACCTTGACCCCACTGACTGGTCCCATGTGACTTGACCCCACTGACTTGTCCCACTTTCAATCTCAAGCTGCATCTTCACAAAAGCTATCTATACAGCAAGTAACTAACCTAAGTTATTGAGCAGAAAATAACTGCAGTAATGGTGACCTTGACCCCATCAGCCCCACTTTCAATCCCAAGTGATAACTCATCCTTAACTTAAATTATTAAGGGAAACAATTTTTCTATTTTTTGTAACAGTGACCTTGACCCCACCAGCACCACTTTCAATCCTAAGCGGGGTCTACACACAAGGTACGTATACAGCAAGTTTCATTATGATATCTCATTCCTAACTAAAGTTATTGAGCAGAAACCGTTTTTCTATATTTAGTAACAGTGACCTTGACCCCACCAGCCCCACTTTCAATCGCAAGCAGTGTTTCACACAAGCTAACTACACAGCATGTTCAATTATGATTTCTCATTCCTAACTTAAGTTATTGAGCGGAAACCATTTTTCTATTTTTAGTAATGGTGACCTTGACCCCACCAGCCCCACTTTCAATCCCAAGCGGGGTCTTCACACAAGCTATGTACACAGCAAGTTTCATTATGACATCTCATTCCTAACTTTAGTTATTGAGTGGAACCATTTTTCTATTTTAAGTAACAGTGACCTTGACCCCACTTTCAATCCGAAGCGGGGTCTTCACACAAGCTACGTTCACAGCAAGTTTCATTATGATATCTCATTCCTAACTTTAAGTTATTGAGTGGAAACCGTTTTTCTATTTTTAGTAACGGTGACCTTGACCCCACCAGCCCCACTTTCAATCCCAAGCAGGGTCTTCACACAAGCTACCTACACAGCAAGTTTCATTATGATATCTCATTCCTAACCAAAGTTATTGAGCGGAAACCGTTTTTCTATTTTTAGTAACGGTGACCTTGACCTTGACCAACCAGCCCCACTTTCAATCCCAAGCAGGGTCTTCACACAACCATAGCTCTTTCAGGATAGATAAATCCGGAATTCCAGATAAATCAGGAATATTGACACCCCTGTGTCTCTAATAAGACACTTCCACAACACACATCTAGGTAGCACTGCATACTGGTGAGGTACCAAACAATATTGTAAAGGTCTCAGACTTCTGTATAGTCCGGAGATTTTGACACAACTCTCGACCTTCTTAAGGAGCTTTATTTAACAGCTGATATATTGACTATACTTATAATCCCGGGTGTGTGTTTTCATGAGCAGGAACTAACTCGAAGACGCTCGAAGTGTAATACCAACAATAATGGACCGATATTGTACGATTTCCTGGCAGAAATTTATATATTCAACGCAAGCAGTGCCATGTATTTATATTCATGCATAAAGGTCAGGATCAAGTCAAATTCTTGGGTTGGGTAAGGTAAAAATTGATCATTTTTTTTAAATATTTTATTTTGTATATATTAATGTCAATACCGGGTAGTTTTTGTTTGCCTACATGTATCATATACTCATAACTAGTTCTATACTGCTTCGATTGATATTACAATATGACTGTATTCAATGTTGATGCCGACTGTTCAAGAGCACTTGTTTTGCTCAAACTCTGTCAATTTAGTGTAACTTTAGAGTAACCAGATTAGAAATTCGGTGTAGTGTATGGTGTGATCTGATTGGTTGTCCTTATCCTTAACTCAAGTAAGATCAATATATCAGGGGTTCTACTGAGGCATAACGCCTAATCCTGAAAATTTCCCATAAGTCTGTTTCGAGTGCCATTAGCACACACCCCTACACAAGAACATTGTTCTATTGTCAAAATTCAGGGTATGAAATTTAAAATGACCGTAACGCAGTCAATACTTGGTATTTTTTCATCAAATAACTTTAACTTGTTGCAGAAAAGTTCATTTCTATTCCAGCAAATCCGGAAACATTAGGTGGTCGGATTGCCCTAGAAACATTGCTGGATTCTAGCATGTGTTACAGTAAAATGGGATTTTGAGGGAATTTAAATAATTTGGGGGGAAAAAAATACTTTTTTGACATTTGGGCCACAACAACAACTTAAGAACACCAACATTATAATACATGTGTTACATACACTGTATATAGATTGCAGCTGATATAACTATTAGGACCGGGACAATTACTCGGTTAATCAGATACGATTGTATTGCAAGGTGAAACCCGGTTTTCAATTTTGAAAAAACGCTATATACAGGGTGACAATTATTATATGTCCGGATAACAAAATTTAATCACTTTGTCCATGTTCGTCATAGAGAGCTAATTTTGGTCTTATTTAAAAGATTGAACATGGAAAATGTGTACACCATTAGTTAATACCTTCTTACGGTGTCATGGTTACATTCATGAAGTCATTAGTAACGTGGTACATTCCATAGAATTCCAAAATGACTGTCACGTCACCCACTGGGTTATTGTTTGGGGATATGTTAGGGCAGGCTACATACTTACGACCCACAAAATATCGACAAACTTCTTGAAATCATCCATTTGCCGAGAAATGCGAAGAGTTAATCATGCAGAGTGCAATGACGTGATTTGGGAAATTTCGACATCACTTTCAGCATGTTTTCAGAAATAAGGGGTGTCATGTTAAACACCTACTACAGACAATTTAAGTGATAAATTATTGAACTAAATACGTTTAAACAAAATTTACACATGTGCTTTGACTGAATAGGCATTGTACTGGTAAGACTTATATCATTTACTATTTTGAAACTGTTACATTTTGTTATCCGGACATCCGTAAATCTACCTATTTTTTTATTAAACTGTATTTGAGATATAAGGAACATTCTACTGCCCTAAACACCGCATGGTGTAAGACAAGGCCATCCTGATTCCTTTGAAGTTCACTAGCACCATAACCTCAAAGTTACATTACTAGCAACCGCCGAGTTCAAAGGCCTTACATCTTCTATCATGATGCCGACAGATCAATGAATGTAAGAATCTTTGGTTGTATTTGAGTAAGTGTAAGTTGAAGGAGACAAATAATTTGACATGTCTAAAAATAGAAATTATGCAATATTGGAAAAATAGGAGTTTATCATGTGTGTGATTATCATGCTTCTAAAACTGTTTAATTGCAAACACATTCTTAGTTATTTTGATCTACTTTTTATTTGTATCAGGAAATTATTTGATTTTATATTTAACGTGTTTTCGTTAAGTAAAAGTTGTTTTTTTCCAACATTATACAAATTGCCGCCGAAAACGAATTTAGGACTGTTCTCGTAAGAAAACAAAGGTTGTTTTTTTTGAAAAAAAATGCCCTCAAATAAACGCCCCCCTTTTGCAAATTGCATCGCCCCTGGGGGCGTTTATATGAGGTAATGCGGTATTTCATGTTTCGGCCGGAATAGGCTAACATGTAATAAAAAGAACATTACATTTGTAACTTACCACATTGAATTTATTAAACAAGTTTAATAAAATCGATAAAATGCTCGGCAGAGCCTCGCATTTAATTATTTTATTCAACTTGTTTAGTAAATTCAATATGAAAAGATACTCATGTAATATCCTCTATATGATTGACAATGCTCACACTGTACAACCCGCTGTGTGTAAGGCAGTTCTGTATGTCGAAGGCAGAGACACGCACATTTTGCACCACTAGAGTGGCCACTGGGGTAAGTATTTGTTATTCTATATGTGTTTGCGTTGCTTTTGAGAGTGATCACTTACATATATACAATTTATGTGCCCACAAATGCCATATTAATCGAGTAAACAGGTTTTAGGTATGCGATGTTTGCCAAAAGTTCGAAACTATCGCCTTTGACATTGTATTCTCGACTTAATTTGTGGTTTGGAACAATTCTATAACATTGAATACAAACTTCAATCCTTGCTTAATATATCTGTCGTTTCCGTTTCAAAGGCGATAGTTCGAACTTTTGGCAAACATTGCATACCAAAAACCTGTTTACTCGATTAATATGGCGTTTGTGGGCACATAAATTGTATATATACTTATTGTTCATTCATCGCGTCAATGATATAGTAAGTGATCACTCTCAAAAGCAATGCAAAACACATATAAAATAACAAAATACTTACCCCACTCTAGTCTCGCAAAACTCGTGTGTCTTTGCCTTCGACATACAGAACTGCCTTACACACAGCGGGTTGTATGGTGTGATGCTTGAACGCTATATTTGTTAGCCATATAATGATGAGGATAGAAGTCGTTATGACTTATTTTTTTCGAGTGTTTTGTTTTTTGTTTCAGGATAGATATCTCGTTTTCGAACTAAGGATGGACGCTAAACGAAAATACGATGTGGTATGGCCCAATATATCTTTGACAACAATATACCTGAATTTGTTGATAGACAGATCAACTAGCTGGATGTATTTGCGTCACATGTGATACATTAATCCATATATGGGTGAGCTAAAAAAGAAACACTATTTTCAATATGACCACAGATTCAAACCAGTTTGATCGATTTTATACTAACGATTATTGTCGATTAACCGGTTTTAAAAATAAATGCCTACCATTCATATTGTTCATTGCTTTGATAGCCAAATCTCTGTCTCGAAAGTGAACGAAAGCATAGTCTTTAAGTTTCTTCACTCTCTCAATAGCCCCCTCTTGTCCACAAGCATGACTGAATGACTTTAATATCGTATCTTCTGTAGTATCCAACATCAAGTTCCTTACATATAAAATCTTCACCTGAAAATATACCAGCATTGGGTTAAGTAGTTGCCTAATTACTGGAAGCAGGGGTTTCATTTGCCTCTGAGTAGGGGTTGTGACCCCTGAAATATCCAACAACAGGCCCAAAGGGCCATAGGTCGCTCACCTGTCCTAGGTGTTCATGAACCCCCAATGGTAGCCTCTATTGCATGTACAAGGTTTTCAAATTGTCTTATGCTTTATAATTTACATCACATTTAGACCCAATGACATATTGAAGTGATTTGACCTTGTGACCTAGTTTTTGACCCCAGATGACCCAATATCGAACTTGACCTAGATTTTATTGAGATGATCATTGTGACCAAGTTTCATAAAGATTAGACCAAAATTGTGACCTCTAATGACTATACAAGGTTTTTCTATGATTTGACCTTGTGACCTAGTTTTTGACCCCGGATGACCTAATATCGATCTTGACCTAGATTTTGTTGAGATGATTATTGTGACCAAGTTTCATAAAGATTAGGCCAAAATTGTGACCTCTAGTGACTACACAAGGTTTTTCAATGATTTGACATTGTGACCTAGTTTTTTACCCGGGATGACCCAATATCGAACTTGACCTAGATTTTGTTGAGGTAATTATTGAGATCAAGTTTCATAAAGATTAGGCCAAAATTTGTCCTCTAGTGACTACACAAGGTTTTTCTATGATTTGACATTGTGGCACCTGCCAATTTCAACAGAAATGTTTAACTAAAGTTAATTATCAATCCATTCTTACACTTCGAAGTTTAATTTAATGTGCGTGCTTTAACGCACATTTTATGATCTTGCGGGGAAATAAACGCGCGCTTAAATCACCAGATCTAACTAACCTTTATTTACCAATGTTTAATCCTCCATAAAATATATGTGGTGAATCCAAAAAGAATTTTAATGCACAGAGCACTAAGTCCTCGACTCATCGCCATATAAAACGTTAATTCACCAGAGAAACGTGTAAACTCTAGTCAGTTACACAGTGACGTCATATGTAATACTCGCGCGTGTAGAGACTTGGGCATACTGTAAATCATCACAGTGTACACGTTATATTTTTGGATGATGTTAAAATTAATCTTAATGAATTAAATCGCTCATGGAAAGTCTTTGACGAAAAATTTAACCATTGGAAAGTTATTGTGATTTTGACGAGATTCAGATAATCAAGATCCGCCATCGTTGACAATTCTCGTAAGTTCTAAAGTTTGACAATTTTCAATCTCGTTCAATCCTTCAATACTTAAAATCATTTGCCGTGAAAAGTCTTGTTTCCTTAAGACAATACTACCGAGATATCAACAACAGATCCATGTAAAAACTTTAGATAGAAATCTATGAAGATTCGCGGGATCTAAATTTTCGTATTCACTACGTCGATTAATTGCCGTACGCGCAAGTTTGCTGAATTGCGAACTCATTGAGTTGGCATAGATCTACTTATTCTATTTCCTTGAAGGCTTCTTTAAATCTGTGATTCCATGATACATTTTCGGTTAGTGATAAAACTCGCGCCCCGTCCGTAGTGTTGTGTAGGAGAAATTTTATGAGAAAATCGTATTTATTATGTTTTACATCGTAGGCCTACAATTAAACAGTTAATGAATGATGTCAAAAGAATAAACATTAACTAGGACTAGTACAATGATGTTTGTGAATTGAAAGAACAGTCAAAAACTAAAGTGACTAGCCTCTTCTGGGGGCCTCGCCCATATGGATTTCTGGTGGTGAGGATAAATAAAAGCAAATAAACAGATGATCAAAGTACAATTTGCTGGGTGTAATATAGACATAGCAGATGAAATGGATATTTATAGAATACCAAACCAAAACAGGAGGAAATGATTTTAATTTCGATTTATATACAATATTATGAAAAACAAAACTACACGGAAAGGACACAGACATATTCGTATCACAAAACTCTACCCAGTTATCGTTCTTGTAGACGACAACGATGATATATACCTACATAGACGACAACGACACAAAACATATTATAGGCACTACCGCATGTTGTCATGATTAATAGTGAACAACATTCTCATTGGTAAAACATTTCATATAATAACGATTAATGTATTTTTTTCTCTCAAAAATATACGTTTACACTAAATAAAACCTTTCCTACTTGATGAGAAATTCCCGTTGCGTAAAACTTGAATTCAGACTTATTACAACCTTGTAAACATCGCGCACAAACTCACTGAATTTCATTCAAAACGATAAACTTTCGCGTTTTTCATGTTCTGGACACTTTCGCGGCTACTAACTTTCGCGAATTTCTACCACTCGCGAACACCGCAAACTTAAATCGCACGAAATAGTTTCTAGGTTTACAGTAATCACTCTCAACACCTCATTCCTGATGTTATCCATCGCCAGGAGGGTATGAAAGAAGAGAAGCCAGTTTCCTCTTTTATGCGGAGCGTCAAGCAAGGGAATTTCTGGTACCATTAATTTTTTATTTCGTCTTTGGTATGACGCGGCCAGGGATCCAAGCCGAAACCTCCCGCACTCAAAGCGAACGCTCTACCTCTAGGCTGTCGAGGCTACTGGGTTAAATCGCACTTGCCTGACGCCTGGATAAGCTGTGCACTTGGGCAAGTGAAAATTGAAAGCAACATGCCCGATCTTGCAAGTGAAAAATTCTGACATATTTTGAAAAATGTCGAAAATTTGAGAAGTTGCGCCCTCTCAGTGAACAAATGTTCCATTGTTTCTCTTTTACATCATATGGCTTGACAGGGTCCTCATTTCACCATTTTCAGGGGTTCTACTGAGGCATAATGCCCAATCCTGAAATTGAGTCGCAAATCTGTTTCAGGTGCTATAAGCTCACATCGCTGCACCTTAACTAGGTATCAAACATTGTTTTATTATTAAAATTCAGATTATGGAACTTCAAATGACCATAACTTTGTCAATTCTTTGAATTTTTTCATCAAATAACTTTTATTTTGTGCAGAAAAGATCATTCTTCCTAATGCAGCAAATCCGGATATTCGGATTATTCCGGAATTGTAGAACCCCTGCATTTTAGGGCCGAAATTTGCTCCATTCCCCTCCTAAAAAAATTCAATCCAAGTCTATGAAGAGCCTCTATATACATTTGTAAATGCTGTAAACTGTTATTGTAGCTGTTGTTATAGCTTGAAATTGGCTTTTTGTACAGTAAATATTTGTATTACCTTTTTAATCGTATTGATATATTTATTATAAAAGACAAAATTCCCCTTTTTCTTCAAAACGGCGCGAAATTCCCCTTCCTGGTCCCAGTCTCCCGCTTGAAAATTATGACTGCCTTGACGGGAGGGGAGTGGCATCAGGGATTTTTCCAGTCAATTCGTCCAAATGAGCAAGACAGGTCTGAAGAATTGAAGTGAATACTACCTTGGGGATGGGGCGTTTTATTATATAAGTTACACCTTTAATGCCACATGCTTTAATTAAGGGAAAAGGTATTGGTATTTAAGTTACAAAGCATGGGAAACTAATTTTGTAGAAGAGCAGACATCCAGAAAGTTTACTAAAATGGTCGGACATTCGGTCTAATATTTATATGAAGTTTGAAGACTGTAGCACAATTACGTTTCAAGTTACAGATGGCACATGCCAAATTTCATCATATTTCCCAATTCCAAGGGAAATAACTCTTGACTGACTGACTGACCGACCGACTAACGGATGGACTGACGGACAAGGGCAAATCTATATTCCCCCCATAATTAGAGTAAATTTCGAGCAAAATTATTCAGAATAATAAGGAAATATTATTAAATAAGAAAAGTTCTAGACATTCCAATCGAATGATCCACCAATTTTTGTTACCTCGCATTACTTGATGACAATTAAGCAAATATATATCCAAGTGTTTACTATAAAATTTAACAAATAGGATTACGATTAAGCTCAGACAATAAAATTTAATTGTAAACACGCTTTTACAAGCAAACGATTTTATTAAGATGATCCAATTGAAGTATATATCCCTGTCCGCTGAAGACAAATATTCAAACTGGGTCCATTGTTTAATTATGAGAGACATGTGACAATTTACACTGGACCTTTCTTGTGTATCTAGTGTATAAATTGGCCAGCTATATTGACTTTAAGCCAATCAATCTATTTACAACACAAATTTTGTTACTCATCTTCAAGCAACAAATTGTAGCAATGCATGTATAGAAGTTTATGATAAGTCCCCTTGTCAATATTGCGATCAGCAATGTAAATACAGATAAGCGTTGTTCATAAAAGTGTTACATACACATAGGTGGTGTAGTGACCTAGGAATTCTATTTTTTATCATAGTTTATCAATTAAATACCAACTGGTATCATCCCAACTTGAGCTATCCCAGTTATTTTAAATATAAATTGAAATGGGTCATTATCATCAGAGTTATCAAATGATAACATTTAAAATGTTTTATTTGCAGCATCTGAACAACTTGTACATGTATACATGAATGTTTATTTAGTTAATCAATCTCGAGCCAAAATTTAAAAAATCAATTCCGCGAGTTTTTAATTAAATATTATAGAAAATGTATGCATCTCAGGCCAAAAATAAAATAGTGTTTGTTTCCCCTTCCAAACCCTAGCCAGTTAAAATATAGGAAGGTAAAATATTATTTTTGAAAAATATTTTTTTTTAGTACAGTGTAATCTGAGAAAACCGACACGTGGGAAAACTGGAATGTTGTCCAAACCGACCAAATATTTTGGTCCCGAAATTTCTCTTTTTAACTCAATGTAAAAGCTGTTTGAAAAACCGGAACCTTGCAAAATCTGAATACCGACGGCTACTTTGTGCCCCAACTAGTAATAATACACATAAATCAAAGCTTAAATACCGAACAAACAAATTACCAAACAATCAATTTGTTTAATAACCCCAGGGAATGCGTGAAAACTGTATAGAGAACCCTCGTATGCCTCTGCTACGAAGGTGTTAATTGCCCATTTAAATCTTGTCGATAGAAGTGTAACGTAATAATTACGAAGGCGTGATATTTACTCTTACTCTTTACGATGAGCTCTCTTTCATGTAACACTGTGTGCTTTCAGCAGAGCGTATTGAATAAAATAGTTTAACTCGCTTTTATCTTAAGTCATGCTATGAATTGTTTGTTCTTTAGGTCTATCGTGTTTTAATTACTTAAATTTTAGTAATTTTCACGATGCGTTAATTTTACGATGACATTTTATTTTGTGATACTTCGGATATCATCGTTGACATTATAACGATTGGTAAAAATAAAAGGTATTTTTGTATTTATATTTGTTATTAGAACCCCCTCATTAAACATCTGACAAATGTTATGCACATATTGGCGCCTGATACTAAACAACACCAATCAAGGCCAAGATAACAAAACAGTTGCAGTTTCACAATACCGAACTTTTGTGAAATCCGAACAAATCAGGCGGTCCGAAGGGAGTTCGGTTTTCTCAGATTACACTGTATTGACTACACAAGTTTTTTCTATGATTTGACCTTGTGACCTAGTTTTTGACCCAAGATGATCCAATATCGAACTTGACCTAGATTTTGTTGAGATGATCATTGTGACCAAGTTACATAAAGATTAAGTCAAAATTGTGACCTCTAGTGACTACACAAAGTTTTTCTATTATTAGACATTGTGACATAGTTTTTGACCCCCGATGATCCATTATCGAACTTGACCTAGATTTTGTTGAGATGATCATTGTGACCAAGTTACATAAATATTCAGTCAAAATGTGACCTCTAGTGACTACACAAGGTTTTTCTATTATTTGACCTTGTGACCTAGTTTTTGACCCCGGATAACCCAATATCGAACTTGACCTAGATTTTGTTGAGATGATCATTGTGACCAAGTTTCGTAAGGATAAGGTCAAAATTGTGACCTCTAGTGACTACACAAGGTTTTTCTATGATTTGACCTTGTGACCTAGTTTTTGACCCCGGACGACCCAATATCGAACTTGACCTAGATTTTGTTGAGATGATAATTGTGACCAAGTTTCATAAAGATTAAGTCAAAATTGTGACCTCAAGTGACTACACAAGGTTTTTCTATGATTTGACCTTGTGACCTAGTTTTTGACCCCGGACGACCCAATATCGAACTTGACCTAGATTTTGTTGAGATGATCATTGTGACCAAGTTTCATACAGATTAAGTCAAAATTGTGACCTCAAGTGACTACACAAGGTTTTTCTATGATTTGACCTTGTGACCTAGTTTTTGACCACGGACGACCCAATATCGAACTTGACCTAGATTTTGTTGAGATCATCATTGTGACCAAGTTTCATAAAGATTAGGCTAAAATTGTGACCTCTAGTGTCTACACAAGCCAATTGTTGACGGACGGACGGACGGACGGAAGACGGACGACTGACGACGGACAAAGAGTGATCACTAAAGCTCACTCTGTCACTTTGTGACAGGTGAGCTAAAAAAAAGGCTGTAAAAATTAAACCCCGCCTCCAAATTGATTTAATTGGATAAAACTTGGTACTAAATTATTAAATTAATATACTTACACGCACGTGTGCGTTGATTTTGTTACGACCGACGAGTAATTAAAGTCAGTCACGAACAGGGTTCCCACAAATTTTCTTAGACAAAATTCCCTGACTTTTCCCTGACCACAGAGCAATTTTCCCTGACTTTTTTAGAGCGATCAGGCGACATCGGCGTCTTTTTGTTAGAGCAAAATATGGCAATAAAATAGAAAAGGAGGCAATATTTGCTCTATATAGAACAAAAGAGTTGGTTAGCAGTATGTTGATTAACATTAATTTAATACAACTTAGAAATACTCTGAGCGAGCATAGCGAGCGCGATTTTTTTGCAGTCTTAGGCATTTTCTTCATAGGAAATGACACTTAGCAACAGCTTCAATGAAAAATTCCCTGACTTTTGCTCAATTTCCAAATTTCCCTGACTCATTTCATAATTCCCTGACTTTTCCCTGACCTTGAAAAAATTATGTTTTTCCCTGACTTTCCCTGACCGTGGGAACCCTGATAAATTGTCGATCTGTGAAAGCGGCGACTTAAACGATAATCCAGAGGCCTAAATGAAATTTTAAATCTCATCAGTGCACATCGTTTACGCTAAAAAATATATTAAAAGTAAAACACAATGCATATTTGACTTGCTAGAATCAATGAGAACATGCCAATACATATTTACATGTCACGTGACTTCGTGTGTTCTGCAAATATGTTGTGTCGAGTTTTTACGAATGTAAACAGTTATGCTGATGACAGCGCTGGTATATTATGAGCTTTTAAGACATTCTACGGGTATTTAGCGTATCTATAAGAGTTTAAATGCATTCAGGGCTTTTTTTCACTATATACGAGGGGCCTATAATAGGCCCCTTCACAATTTCCTATAGGCCCCTTTCACAAACCCAAAAGGCCCCTTCACAATTAGAATTTGCTTCATGTTTTTTGTAAAATCAACTTCACCACAAAGCACCAAACAAACAAATCACAGATACAGTCATATTCCTGTACAGGACTTGATATAAAGTATTATATCATAGATACATGCATGTTTGGGAAAACATCTGAAAAATTTTATATTATAATTTGATGATTTATCGCGTTAAGTTTGTCACAATTTAAAAAGTTTCCGCGCCCACTTTTTCACAATTTTGAGAATTTTCGCGCTTAATTTTCACAAAACAAAAGGGCTTAGGCCTCTTCACAATTCAGCGAAAACAAGACTGCGTTCAATAAACGCTAATGCCCCCTGTGGAAGCCTTGTCCATAAATAAGTCTAAGTCCAAAATTAGGTCAAGGTGAAGGTCAAAATGGGGTTAGGTGATACTGGCGTGTGGAGAGTGTTCATACACAACATCCATGCAAGTATGAAAGCTTTGTAGCAAGCCATATCAATGCTAGAAGAAACGGTCAATTTGGGTTAACCAGGACAGACGAACGGACAGGTGAATCACTATATGCCCCCCATCTATAGATAGGGGGGCATAAAAAGCCCTGGCATTAATAACGGCAAATGGTCGAAAGTACGAAGTCATGGATAATTGTGAGTAGCGCAATTTCGGATAATCACGTATTTTCGGATAAGTTTGTTTTAGGTCGAATATTGGCTACTCTCTGGTAAATATAATAATAATAAAAATAATCGATATGCCACCATAGAAACACTTGTTGTCTGTTGGATTTTTAAATTAGTACCCTACTACCCTGGTAAGAATCAGTGCTCCAGCTAGGGCGGAATAGCAGGGCGCAACGCCCTGCCTCGTTTTACTAACGCCCTGCCCTTTTTGAAAGCACCCTGCCCTTTTTGAAAGCGCCCCGTGCCCTTTAATGTCGATCATACGAGTGCCTTCTTCTTTTAAAAGGCCGCTATCGCAATAAACAATATAATGACACATACCGCTGTTAAATCGCTAATCCTACCACCCCCCGTGCTCATCGAGTCTGTTTACATTGATCAGCCTCAATCGACCTTTACAAACTGTCAATCACAGCCAAACTTACGATGAGTGACAATTTAGGGCGTTACTACGTGGCAATCAACCAATGAGATCGTGTTTCGCATTCATGCATTAGCAACGTGTGAATAGCTAATTGGCATTCATCGAAGTAAATTAGATCACAGATTGTCCGAGAATTCGATCTAGTCAAGTAAAAACGTGAGAGGGCAGTTGTCAATTTCAACAGAAATGTTTAACCTAAGTTATTCATAAATTGATTCTTAAACGAACATTTTTGCCCCAGGATCTTGCGGGAACTAAACGCCCGCTAATCATGCTAGCTCTAACTTACCTTAATTAACCAATGTAATCCGTAGACTAGCATAAATAATCCTCAATAAAAATTATTTGGTTATTCCAAAAAGAATTTAAAGTCCAAGAGCACAAACTCCTCGCTATACAACGCGTTAATTTACCAAGGAAACGTGTATAAATATTACCGTGAGTTACACAGTGACGTCATAATTATGTAAAACTCACGCGTTAGGAGAATTTTGGAGTACTGTAAACATCACGGCGTACAAGTTATATTTTTGGATGATGTTAAAATTAATCTTAATGAATTATTTGCGCATTGAAATGTCTTTGATGATGTACGTGTATTAACCATTGAAATGTTGTGGATTTTGACAAGATTCACCAGCGTTGACGATGCCTGTGTAAGTTGGACAATTTTCAATCTCGTTCAATCCTTCAATGATTATGTTAGATTATAAATTATTTGACGTGAAAAGTCATACTTCCTAAAGACAATAGATTCTTTCTAGATATTAACTACATAGATATACATGTATCGATGAAGAAAATAGATAGAAATCTATGAAGATCCACGGGATCTAAACTTTCGTATTCTCGACGTCGAATAATTGCCGTACGCGCAAGTTTGCCGAATATCGATATCTTTGAGTAGGATCTAAAAACTTCTTTGGCATACTTTTAACTTATTCTATTTGAACACTTCTTTAAATCGGTGATTCAATGTTACGATACAAAGATCGCACGGAAATTACTTTCGTTTTCGGGTTGATGATAAAACTCGAACACCGTCCCGACCGGTGGTGTTGGAGAAATTTTGTGAGAATTTTTTTATATGTTTTACATCGTATGATAATTTATCCAAGTCAATGAGTTATGACAAAAGAATAAACATTAACTACTATGATGTTTATGAATTGAAATAACAATCAGAGTTGATCATATAAATGTTGATTACACATAAAAGTAAATCTATAATTTGGCATAGAACTGCACTTGTGACATGAATTGTGATCATTTACTTATACTCATTTTGAACAAAGTATCGTTTACCTTTTAATGAAGTGGTTGCTTACTGGAGAAACACAACAATTTCTGTCAGAAAACACAGGAGATGCCATAAGCAGACTCTAAAACTTCAAAATTTTCTTGGGGGAGGACCCCCAATTCCCCTTCAACATCATAATACAGTACATGCAAATACAATGTATATGACTCACACACAATACTAATCATAATTTAAAATTATGATAGATATATGGAATAGACAAAACAAAGATGTTAATTACCGGGAAGGTTTTAATACAACATAATTCGACTGATTAAGTATTTTGACTCTCGGAATTTTTGGGTCAAGAGTCATTTTGACTCTTGGAAATTAGGGGTCAAGAGTCATGACTCTTGGGTTTTGAAACCTAGTGAAAGCCCTGGTATAATAAATATATGCATAATGTCATAATTTAGTGAATTTTCTGATCTCTACAGAAAACTAAATATCAGTAATTTATACTTATAATAATAAAATTACTAATTGGCCACCCTATCAAATTTGATACTATGATTGTGATATATTCAGTCAATACATTGAAGTGCTGTTTCATTCCACGCACAAATCTTTTGATTTACAGTCCTAAATAAAACTTGTGTTCAGGTACAAAATCATCCATGCAGAACGGTTAGTGAGAAATGTTTTTTGTGCATGTGGTGCTCGTGCACGGCATCAAATATGTTCGTTTTTTGGTTGAAATGTATCCTCTGTGGGTTGCCTTTTATAAAAAAAATGTTCACTGGTCTCGGACCAGCGGACCAGTGTTAGTGTCGAGCCCTGTTGTGAATTGAGTCATTCTCTGTCAAGTAGTCTCGTTACAATGGGATAACAGTGAACCAGTACCACTGTATGTATGAAATCACAACTTGATCTATTCAATTCATTCTTTATAAAATGGAAAAACTGAACAGTTTAACAATATGACAGATTGAACCACATGTCTCACTCTGGAATGGGGGGTGATTGGTTAAAGACCACATATAGTGGGTTCAAAACGTCTGCATGACCACAACTCATAAAGTTGGGTTAATTAAGTTATGCACCTGTCAATTGAAACCATGGCCCCAACACTAGGAAATGGCAAGGGAATTAACTGTCCTGTGTTCTTACCACAGTGTTACCTTTCTGATGTCCCGGGTGGGGGGATTTTACCAGGGGTTTGAAAAAGCAAAATTAAAAATCTGTGCCATACCCTGGGTTGGACATAGGGCATGATTTCCATTGACTGGTGCATTAATTACTGTTATTTACAAATCCCTACTTTAAGTACTTAATAATAATTTATTAGAATTGACAAAATAAATCAGTGAATTTTGCACAATTGTTTTATAAATTCATGAATTGATAACCTAAATTCTAATTTAAAATGAACATTTTTAAGATTCAATTAATCTACCTTGTCCATAACATCTTCATCGACCTCCTGTTCTGGCTCCGCCCAATCTACAGCAATCTGGTGACCCCACAGTAAAATTCTTCCAGGTATTAATTTTCTTCTAGCCATTGCAGCAGCCCTGTGACTAGCATATTCAACAAATGCAAAACCCCTATTCTTACTTTTGTCCATAGCTGAAGGGTAAACAATAACATCGGTCACCCCTTCTGTAACTTTCTTCATTTCTCCCATAATTTCCTCTTTAGTCTTGTTCTTAGGTATTCCACCAACAAATAATCTACAATTGTCTACACTGGGACACACCCCCAGTAAACGTCCTCTCCTAATTTCAAAATTGTTCATTTCTCGCACTGCCTTTTGAGCATCGTTCTTGTTTGTGTACATAACAAATGCGTAACCGCGATTGCTGCCACTAAAATCCATCATCAACCGAAGTTCGTAGATATTTCCTATTTTTTCAAAAGCAGGGACAAGTTCATCTTCATAACAATCACGTGGAATTTTACCTACAAATATTTCGCATCCTCTTCCAGGCGGAGGTCCTTCCCATCCGGGTGGTGGTCCACCGTACTTTCGCTGTCCATTTTCTTGAATCATTGAATACCCAGTCCTCTCCATTAATTTTAATAAAGCTCTTTCGTTAGGAGAACTTACAACTCCGTGATTATCCATATTTGAGCAAATTTACATCTAACTACAATCTAAAATCTTTATCAATCTACTTCAGCTATCATTTGTGTCAACAAAGCAGACGGCCAAATTGTGTCAAAGTTCACGCGCATGCGCACTGTTTATTTTGTCGCATCGCCGGTCTTAGATCTCGCGCTAGCGGATATTTGATTGGTTAACACGTCTTCAAAGTACTTTGGTCCGTATTTGCCGAACCCAGCATCCCTTTGAAGAATAACCGCCTAAACACGTGCGCGTTAGATGAAAGTTCACCAAACAAGCAATTCATTGAGGGATGTTCAATAAATGTTAGGTTTTAAGTCTACATGTCGTCCGGGATAAAGTTAAAACCCAACAATGCATTGTTGTGTGATAAGTTTAAGTATTGTGCGTGTAAACTTTTATTAATTCGGGAACTTTAAAATCGACTAAAAAGGCCTATTCATGGGGCGTAGCTTGGTCTAAACAAATGTGCATCTATTTATACTGCCTAACGCCTCTTTTTGAGTATTGGCAGGTGTACGTGTCTGTCAAGGGCAGACTTAAAATCAATGAAGAGAAAGGGGTGTGATTGCGTTACCCTAGCTCGTTCCGAATAGACTCTTCGGTTCTTTAACGTGACTACCTCTGGGTTTTCAACCAATTCATCTCTAATTGGGTGGGAAACATTGATAAAAAGTGTTTCAGAAATGACCAAGTGCCCTGGCCGAGATTCGAACCAGTGATCTCTCGATCAGTAATCAAGCCCGTTACCTCTGGAACACTGTGCCATCCTATAGGCCAAATTATTAGGGGGGGGGGGGGTGGAGCTCTCCGCTGATTTTTTAATTTCTATAATCTTCTTAGTAGGCCTAGTTATCGGATTATACAAACAAGAGCAATTCAAGACTCGCACTTGTCATTAAAATGAATGAAATATCACATAAGTATAGAACTCTACAGTAGGCCCCATTGTCTAGATTCTCTATAACATATAAATCTTTATTGTATAGAGGGATCAAAAATCGAACACAGTCCAATTGAGCCTACTGGGTTACTCCCAACGATCAATTGCTGATCATGACTGGGAGGACGGGACAGTTGTTAAAAATAAACTTGTAGTAACATGATAAATAATTTTGTGATATACATTGATCCAGAGTTAATGTTTCTATATACAACTTGTAAAATAGGGTAATCAAAGCACTGAGAGTACTCATAGGAGGCGATCTGGTTGCTGCTACTAAAGCTTAAACCGACTTTACACGTTTAATGTTCGTTTTCTTACTGCCGATCTTGTCTTGAATGTCAAAATAGGCATATGTGACTATATAGGCATGTTGGGTATCTTAAATAATTGTTAAAAGGTGCATATTAGTTTATATGTAATACGTGTATTGAATGCGTATATCAAAAGTGGCTTTAAAATAATACTACGCGCCTATTTATCAGATTCTACAGTACCGTCTTGTAATCACTTCCCTCACAGCGGGAGACAGTCTATAGAAAGCGGCTAGCTAGCTAGTACAGCGACACCATTTGATTGCATAACAGTACGTTGCAGACCGTATACGATTCATTGATAAAACCATCACTTGACCGTAGTCTGAAGTTTCTAAAAATAGCTTTACAGCCGGGACATTTGATGAACACGTCATTTTCATACTATAAAACAAGTTCGGTTTCAGCCGGTGTAGTGGTTTTTTTGGCCAAAATATCGATTTAACGAACAGTTTTACAATAATTTTTGATCTTAGAATAAACAAATGTTGCTGATTGGCTTAAATCAGTTAAAAAATTGGAGAAACATATGTAGCAGTATTGGGAATGTTGACAGTTTCTGGAACTACTTGAATGCGGATTCACATAGCAGCCTAAAGGCGGTTAATTTTGTATTAAGAAATGGGCAATGGTAGTAATGAGAGGCTTAATCGCCTCCCAAAAACAGTATGACATCGGTCCTCCTATAACCCCTATACTCCCATTGATTTTATTGCATTTTATATTTCAACTTTCTGTAAAAAAGTGTAGGTCGAGGCCTACACGGCTTATAGCAAACTACGCCCCTGTCTATATAGGTCAACCCAGCAAACATTACATATCGGCCCGATGTCGGTCCGATATCAGTTACTATGTCGGCCCGTTATCGGTTTCCGATATCGGCTAGACATCGGATGAGCAACCCGGCTCAATGTCGGTCCGATATAGGCTGTATGACTGTTTACCGATCTGGAGCCGACATCATGCCGACATGAATATATTCACAAAGCTAACTTTATTATTTTGTATTTGTTTGACATGCTTTTCTCAAAAATGTTTACTGCTACTTGATGTTCTCTCGAAATTCCCAGTAGAACTTAGATCAGCAGAAAGCTTGCTCAATTTTGCAGAATATATGTTGCTGCAAGTGAGTGTTTATAATTTGTATACGAATAAATAGGCTTATATATATACCACATTTTAATTGATATATTTGGGCAAAGACCTATATTTATGTCTTTGATTTGGGAATTTATGTAAGATTTTGTAATATAACTATTTATCCCCAACCATAGGCCCTATATTTTACACTTATATATACACACTGTTGGATAAAAATTAATATTTAGCCCAATTGAATGTTTTTATACAATAATTTTATATTTTTTTATTACCTTCCTTTTATAGCAACACCCGACATTGATACGACATCAATCCGACATATAACCATCCGACATTGATACGACATCAATCCGACATATAACCATCCGACATTGATACGACATCAATCCGACATATAACCACCCGACATTGATACGACGTTAATCCGACATATATAATATATAACCACCCGACATTGATACGACGTTAATCCGACATATAACCACCCGACATTGAGTTAATCCGACATATAACCACCCGACATTGATACGACATCAATCCGACATATAACCACCCGACATTGATACGACATCAGTCCGACATATAACCACCCGACATTGATACGACGTCAATCCGACATATAACCACCCGACATTGATACGACATCAATCCGACATATTACCACCCGACATTGATACGACATCAATCCGACATATAACCACCCGACATTGATACGACATCAATCCGACATATAATCACCCGACATTGATACGACATCAATCCGACATATAACCACCCGACATTGATACGACATCAATCCGACATATAGCCACCCGACATTGATACGACATCAATCCGACATATAACCACCCGACATTGATACGACGTTAATCCGACATATGACCACCCGACATTGATACGAAATCAATCCGACATATAACCATCCATTTTTATAACTGTCTTTTTTATCAAAATCATAGAATATTTTCAACTATGATAGTGAAATGATGACAAAGCAACTAAAAATAACTGATTTGTATTGAAAAACATACCATACTTACAATTTTACATCGGTTATTCCAACCTATATCGGACCGACATTGGTCCGATGTCGGAAACCCGTCACCGATATTCCGTCATATGGCCGACATCGGTCCGATATGGCAAAGTGTGCTTATATATATTGTTACTGAAGTCGGCCCGATATTGTCATGTTTGCTTGGCAATTTAAGACATAATAAGTGTACAAGAAAAATTCGTTAAACTAGTTATAAATTATAGTCTATATTGGACCGACATTGGTCCGATGTCGGAAATCCGTCACCGATATGGCAATGTTTGTTGGGAACTAACAAGACAATAACTATATATAATAATATATAATAAATATTACTTAAAGCAGAAAAGGCATGCACGGGTCTAGAGTGTGTGTGTGTGGGGGGGCTGCACTCCCTGGAATATATGTTTCAAAAAATGTAACGTTTCAAGGCTGAGAGTCCGATCAGCAAGGTTGCGTCACAGGCACACGGTGTCGTCAATTTAAAAAACCTTATAGTCCTACGAGTATGAAAAAATTCCGAGTACCTTCTAAACACCTTGTATTTAAGAAGGTACTCGGATTTTTTTTAAATCGACGACACCGTGTGCCTATGGGTTGCGTCGCGTTTTTCGATTTTTAAAAAAAATTCAAACAAGAATCTGCTATGTAAACCACTCATGCAATTTAAAACATATGTAAATACAATGTAGATTGTTTATCACATCTCCGGCCTGACTTGATTCTGTTCTGCAGGTTAAATACATATTGTAAGTCTACAAGTGCATATTTGCAGTATTTAGATGCTTTATTGCCAAAATGTATCGAATATCGATCATTTTGTATCGATACAGATATCGCATCGATCATTCTATCTGATACGCAGCCCTATAGATATACAGATCATGATACCACCTTTCTTGTCAGACCCATTCCAGAATCCCCTTCCCTCCTGCGAAAAAAATGCTGATCATAAATATATAATAATGATCCGCGCATGCCGCGAAAATGGGACGAGCTTGCATATTATATTTTTTATCATCATCTGTCTAATCCAGACTAGATCTAATCACACAAACAACTATTAGCAGTATTTGAATCTATGTAATTGAGGCCAAAAATAAATGATAAAAAAGGGTGCAGATGTAAATGTAAGTAAGGCCAAAAATAAAATAATAATTGTTTCCCCTTCCCTACGCGAGCAAAAAGACTCCAGCCCAAAATATTTTTGACCCTCTGAATTTTTAACCAGATTTTACGACGAAAAAGGCTGGTTATTAGAATGGCGTATATTCGGCGTCAGTGAGCGGGCTGGTGTCCACACTTGTTTTCCGATTGATAATTGCAGTTAGGAATGAGATAAAATGACGAAACTTGTCGTGTATGGGATTGGAAGTGGGGTCAATGTCACTGTTACAAAAAATAGAATTAGACTTGGCTGCCACAAAAATCTGGTTTTCACGGAATGTAAATGTCTTGTTTTTTATATTGTACAAAACGTAGGATACGACGGTACAGAAACATCAAGTATCGACCATCAAAATTATAAAGACATTATTTTTTTAAGTGTTTTTACCTACCTACCTACCCAACCCAAATTGGCCAGGGTCGGGAAGGGGAAACGAACCAGGGTCGGGAAGGGGAAACGAACCAGGGTCGGGAAGGGGAAACAAACCAGGGTCGGGAAGGGGAAACAAACCAGGGTCGGGAAGGGGAAACAAACCAGGGTCGGGAAGGGGAAACAAACCAGGGTCGGGAAGGGGAAACAAACCAGGGTCGGGAAAGGGAAACAAACCAGGGTCGGGAAGGGGAAACAAACCAGGGTCGGGAAGGGGAAACAAACCAGGGTCGGGAAGGGGAAACGAACAATATTTTATTTTTGGCCTAATTCCTCTTGTAGCATAAATTATGGTTAATTATCGGACATTATTCATGTTAAATGCAATAGACAACACTGCGGGTATCTTTACCTCTCAACACGTGATTAAACATAAAACAGCCGATATGTGGCTTATCAGTCAACGTTGTAATAAAACGTCGGACTGTGTACGCAGGGGTAGGACATATTGACACTTTGGTACGGCCTAAACTAAGGCAGACGGGCGGGAAGGCAAATTAATTTTATTTTAATTTATTTTGATTGTGTTGGCTTTGTGTTGTCTCGGTAGAGTACTCTATTCATTACGGTTTATGTTTTTGTTTGTAGATAGAAATATACTCTGTCAAATGTAGGCATGTATTAAATTTTCAAACCTTAAAAAATAAATGTAAACTGCAACGTAAAAATGTTCTGGTCTTGTCAGACAAGAAAAAAGCACTGGAAATTTATAGAAGTAACCGTGAAAACTCGTCCATTTCCGCCTTTCTCTGTTAAATATATTGTAATGTAAGCAAGTAAGTAAGTAAGTAAGTAAAGACTTTATTTAAACGAGGCTACACATTTGGTTTCCCAATATTCCATGTGGGCCTCAACATAATTATATACATTTACATACAAACATGGTATTTAAAAACATCTGGCAAAAACATAATAGACACATATAAGGATTACAAAATCATAAATACGAACAATAATCATTTAAATTATACTAATGTGGTCAAAAACGACAAAGAATGCATGGAAATAAGCATTACAAGTTTTTCGTGTATAAAGGCCGAGGTAATCCGAATGTGATAGACTGCAGTCCTAGACCCGTTCGAATATTAAAAATGTCGTATATTGCGACGTCAGAAAGCAATCGGACCGAGGCACCAGTCTACTGCAGTCCTAGACTAGTACAACGCGTCTCATTTTCCGACTATGTCTACACTAGATATTTTATCGAAGGACGCGTGTTACAAGTCTAGACTCAGTAGACTGTAACCATTCAGTCTAGACTCAGTTAGACTAGTACCATGCAGTCTAGACTCAGTAGACTGTAACCATTCAGTCTAGACACAGTAGACTGGTACCATTCAGTATGGACTCAGTAGACTGGTACCATTCAGTCTAGACTCAGTAGACTGATACCATTCAGTCTAGACTCAGTAGACTGGTACCATTCTGTCTAGACTCAGTAGACTGGTACCATTCAGTCCAGACTCAGTAGACTGGTATCATTCTGCTTAGACTCAGTAGACTGGTACCATTTAGTCTAGACTCAGTAGACTGGTACCATTCAGTCTAGACTCAGTAGACTGGTACCATTTAGTCTAGACACAGTAGACTTGTACCATTCAGTCTAGACACAGTAGACTGGTACCATTCAGTCTAGACTCAGTAGACTGGTACCATTCAGTCTAGACACAGTAGACTGGTACCATTCTGCTTAGACTCAGTAGACTGGTACCATTCAGTCCAGACTCAGTTAGACGTGTACCATTTCTGAGGTACCAGTCTACTGCAGTGCCGGGATGCCAATCGGGATCCCCCGGACATTACTGACAGATTCATGACGGAAAGTAACGAGTCCCAACGAGTTACGATTGTCTGGATGCATATCATTCTGATCACCTCGGCCAAATGGTGTATGATCTTTGCCTCGGGCCTCGATGCATTTACCGGAGTCATACGGAAATGGCCGAGCTTCAATCCCTATTCTAATCACATCAACCTTTATGCACATGTACACTGCGATATATTAACCGGAGATAAACCGCCTCCTCGATAGCCTAGTGGTTGAGCGTTCGCTTTAAGTGCGGGTGGTCTCGGGTTCGATCCCTGCCCGCGTCATACCAACGAAATTCCCTTGCTAGACGCTCATAAAAAGGGAAACTGGTTTCTCTTCTCTCATACCCTCGTGGCGATGGATAATATCAGGAATGAGGTGTCGAGAGTGATTAATATAAGTTGGAAACACTTGTTTCACATTCGACCTTAAATAAATGAGTATAAACTAAACTAACGGAAATGACCGAGCTGTCACGAGTGTACCCAACCCCTGTGGTTCTGTTAATGGTCCCCGCTGATATGTCCAGCTGCGTCTCCATGGTCTCTCTCTATCTAAATCACAATGCCTCACAAGAATTATCTTGGAGTTTTGCCAACACACATTGTCCCAGATTAACGGTACATTTAGGGGCCGATAGTGCGTAAATCGTTGGTTTACAGTTTTACTAGATACATGTATTCGACTAAGTCCATGATTTTGGTAAATGTAAAAATCACTCAAAGGCTGTGTTTGTTAAAGGATAACACTATTTAAAGGTACTGTTATACGATTATATTTATTATTTTGATAGTGTTCATTAGTTTGATAGCTCCGTAGACAGATAAGCTGTCTCCAAGTGGCTACGGTCCAGCCACAACTATCCCTGCATGGTTGACTAATACTGCCAGAGAAAGATGTCACGGTTTCCAAAAACGTTTTGATTTCTTCTCGGATTACAAATCGCGGGCTTAGAATTAGAAGGTCGACGAGGCGCTTCTTATGAGCCTATTTTCATGAAAATCGGAAGTGGTCATGTTGACCAAACTGAAGTTTAAAAAGCTTGTTTTTCCATAAGTAAAAAATAGTTTTTCTTGTTTTCTCAAAATATTGATTTTGTACTTACAACCTTCTACGCCAGCGAAATGTTCGCTGGAACTGTTGGCGGGTTGTACAGTCAGTATGTAAGGATGGTTCGTCTACAAATGGTCCAGTGATAAGAACCACTGCCTGCTGATCCGAAGGTTGTGGGTTCGATCCAGCCTCTTATCTGTCTTATTCGATCCCAGCGAAGATGAAAAAATGTGCAAGGAATAATATTGGGACGTTTGCCCGATCAGTTGGAACGTACTGGGCTGGTCGTGGGTTCAATATCCGGCCTGGGAACCACGGGCTCTCGGTGCGATTTAAGGTATAACAAGACACTACCCTAAACACTACGATAAAATAGATAGAACGGTAAGAGTAAGTTCACATACTGTGCCAGTTCACCAATCGTGAAAGCTCGGCCATTTCCGTTTGTCTCCGGCAAAAAAGTATTGCAATGCATAAAGGCCGAGATGCTCAGAATGCCAGTTCATTAGCGTCAGACCGACCCGGCTCGCGTACGTAGCTCCTACTCATGTAATGGCGAATTCACACAATCGGTAGAGCACTCGTTTTATTACGTACACAACCTAATTAGTTTTGATGCCATCTTTTTGTGTGTCCGAACTCGAGTAAATTTATGGCGCCGCTGGTACTAGTTTCTGCCTATGGGTTCAAAAGATATTCAAGTTGAAAGCGAATGATTACATAATAATTACGGGATTACATTAGCCCGGATGTTGAGATCTACTGACCATGCATACATAATAATTATTTTAATTATGTAATAAAATGGTTTTAGAACTTTTCCTTTCAACACTTTATACTGTATAAATTTGCTTTATTAGCCTATACGCAAGTTTCTTGGTTCACCGGTGTAAAGGCATATCGGATCCCCCTTAGTCTAGTTAGTGCAAAATGAGAAAAGTGTGACGGACAGTAACCCCTCTCCGTTCAGGCCACGCACATTTTTTTTACTTCACGAAGGATAACTGATGTGCATCAAATTTGATCACTGAATTTTAGGGACTGAAAACAATTTCTGATTTTTGTTGTTCAGTTTTTGAGAGTTTTTGACAATACCATAATACGAAATACCTTAGCCATTTTAAGTTAATACATGTATGGTCAAACTATTCAGAACATCAGTTTATTTTAGAAAACATTAATTGTTGTACTTTAGACTATACTGATCCTGAAAACCCTGGGTCATAAAAGCTGACAGGCTGAGATCTTGTGATCACTCTTCGTCCGTCCGTCGTCTGTCCGTTTACAATTCACTTGTGTAGTCACTAGAAAGACACAAGTTTTGGCCTAATGTTGGTTACAATGCTCGCCTCAATATAGACCAAGTCAGTTCGATATTTTGTCATCTAACCGACGTGGCGGACACCTCTCTATGTACTAGCACAAATCGTAACTACTCGGGTCTTTCCGTCATTAATCGTGAAGCACGTTAAGTCAGAAACTACTCGGGTTTTTCCGTCATTAATCGTGAAGCACGTTAAGTCAGTAACTACGCGGGTTTTTCCGTCATTAATCGTGAAGCACGTTAAGTCAGTAACTACGCGGGTCTTTCCGTCATTAATCGTGAAGCACGTTAAGTCAGTAACTACGCGGGTCTTTCCGTCATTAATCGTGAAGCACGTTAAGTCAGTAACTGCTCGGGTCTTTCCGTCATTAATCGTGAAGCACGTTAAGTCAGTAACTACTCGGGTCTTTCCGTCATTAATCGTGAAGCACGTTAAGTCAGTAATGTCCGAGAGGTCCTGATTGTACTGGTACATGACAGCAGTGAGTTTAGATACGTATCCTTATGATAATACCTTTTAATGAACTGATACGAGGTTTTATTTATAAGCATATACATATTTTATGGAACAAGGGAGTCATAATATGCAATTAAGTGTCTTGAAAATTGGTTTGTTATACATGAAATTATTTAACAATTTATTGATAAATTTCGTATGTTAAATTATCGTGCATATAGTTTTCCCAATTTGAAAGCTACCGGCCTATCGCGCTTATTTTTTTCTCACAATCTTGAGATTTTCATGCTTAATTTTATACACATCAGCTGTTGAATTATGCAGATAGAAGGTCGAGGATCCTGTCAATTCTTTGTCAAATGAAGTCGGTACATCATTTGCTCGCAGGAACTATTTGACTTGTATTTCATGGAAAGCAAATAATTCCCCCGGCCTTAGCGTGGCGTATATTTCATAGAAATCGATGAAGAAATGTATATTTAGGTCTTTGCTATTTTATTTTCCAATTCTCAGTTATTCTTGTAACTGTAGCCAAAAGTCACGTGGTATGGCTACACTTTTATACGTGCACAATTATTGTATCGTTTCAGACCGTACGACCTTGCTGTGCAGATACGCGGGAAAAGCGAGTTTGGTAGCAAGGGAGGCGACTGCGTCAGAAGTTTGACATCTATCACTGTAAGAATTGTCTCCTTTGTTTATCGGTACTTCGTTAAATTGCAAAAATATTTGAATTTTCTTGTAAGAGATTATACCTTTTATGGATGGATCGTGAATTCAACATTTTCTACATGGTTTTAATCAACAATCACGGAACCAGTTAGTCACTCGCGTAGCACTAGTAGGCTATATGCACTGTAGCTCTGGTCCATCCGTGTAGCCAGTGAGTTAAATTACCCTTCCAGGAACCAGCAACCTTTAGTCAGTCACCGCCCGTCGAGGAAAATACTAACAATCATTGTCCAGAGCGGTGAAAATCCGTGTTTTGTCAAGGGCGATTGATTAGTGAAAATTAAAAATTCCACTAACTCGGTAGGCCTACTGTGACCGATGTTACATGCCACTTTCCTTTGACTAGCAACGTTTACAGATGCAAAAAGAAAAAGTAAGCGCCCAACGTGGGGCTCGAACCCACGACCCCGAGATTAAGAGTCTCGTGCTCTACCGACTGAGCTAGCCGGGCTGCTTGTACTTTAGAATAAAAATATAATACATATAACATAGTACACATGTCAATGAATAGTTTATGTTTTGTAGATGCATTTACTCAATATTTGTCGATGACAATTTCGAGAAGTGAATTTACTGTATCTTTAAAATTGCCTGGATGACATAATCATTATTAATATAATGAAAAAACTATTGAGCAAAGAAAATATGTTAACTTTGTTCTATTCACTACTAGTATAAACCGGAAGAGAGAGGCGAAAAATTGACACCCAAGAATCATCTTACTAATTGATCCTCTACGGCTACCTAAATCATGGCTGATGCCGATGAACTTGCATGGAGTGTACAAAATGGTGAATTGGAAAAAGTGGAGAAATGTATTACCAAGGTACGGTTTGTTTGGCCTTTCGGCGTGTTTATCAAAAGTGGGTGGGGTTGGTAAAAATATAAAAATCGCCTAATCATTAGATTTTAACTTCATAAATGTTTGAAGATCTAGTTACTATTGTGCAACAGCCGGTCTTCTTCCCGTATTTCAGTCTTGACTGCAGGCGCGTTGTGAGCTTGAGGTGCCGAACATTGGGGTGGTGGGGAGTGGAAGGCCCTTACTAAGGGACTACGTTTTTATTCGAAATTGTTTATGAAATCAATGCAAATTTCCAATACTTTTTTAGCTCACCTGTCACAAAGTGACAGAGTGAGCTTTTGTGATCACTCTTCGTCCGCCGTCCGTCGTCCGTCCGTCCGTCCGTCCGTCCGTCCGTCGTCCGTCCGTCAACAATTGGCTTGTGTAGACACTAGAGGTCACAATTTTAGCCTAATCCTTATGAAACTTGGTCACAATGATCATCTCAACAAAATCTAGGCCAAGTTCGATATTGGGTCATATAGGGTCAAAAACTAGGTCACTAGGTCAAATTATATAAAAACCTTGTGTAGTCACTAGAGGTCACAATTTTGACTTAATATTTATGAAACTTGGTCACAATGATCATCCTAACAAAATCTAGGTCAAGTTCGATATTGGGTCATCCGGGGTCAAAAACTAGGTCACAAGGTCAAATCATAGAAAAACCTTGTGTAGTCACTAGAGGTCAAAATTTTGAATTAATCTTTATGAAACTTGGTCACAATGATCATCTCAACAAAATCTAGGTCAAGTTCGATATTGGGTCATCCGGGGTCAAAAACTAGGTCACAAGGTCAAATCATAGAAAAACCTTGTGTAGTCACTAGAGGTCACAATTTTGGCTTAATCTTTATGAAACTTGGTCACAATGATCATCTCAACAAAATCTAGGTCAGGATTGATATTGGGTCATCCGGGGTCAAAAACTAGGTCACAAGGTCAAATCATAGAAAAACCTTGTGTAGTCACTAGAGGATACAGTTTTAGCATAATCTTTACGAAACTTGGTCACAATGATCAAAACAACAAAATGTAGGTCAAGTTCGATATTGGGTCATCTGTGGTCAAAAAGTAGGTCATTAGGTCAATCATATAAAAACCTTGTGTAGTCACTAGACATCACAATATTGGCCTAATCTGTACAAAACTTGGTCACAATGACCACCTCAACAAAATCTAGGTCAAGTTCGACAGGTGAGCGACCTAGGGCCCTTTGGGCCCTCTTGTATATGTATTCTGCCACCAATGAAATTTTTGATTATCAGTGCATGCAAGTCATTTTCGGTTTCATTAGGCCTAATGGCTGGCATGTAGTTTCCGACAGCGAGCAGTAACCGAAATTTGATATTTTTTCGTATTTGGGCGTGACTGTTAAGCGCGGACGCACTTTTTGATCGGAGACGATAAAAATTGATTCTCGTCGAAAGGAGACATCCCAACGTACAAAACTTGGTGAGATCTTTCCATAAACCATTCTCCACCATCTCTATCAGATTATACTTCAATAAATACTGAGGAACAACAAATATTGAAATTTTCTTCATATCGTGAAAACTGTTCACTACCACTTCCGGTTTGAGATATAAACAATAACAGCGCTGAGGAAGCGTAAAATTGGTGCACAAACTATACTCCAGCAATGACACGACCAGCTGAGTAATTTCCCATGGTAATATCTGACAATGGAACACCCCCTTACCTCATATCTATGTACTCTGATTACTAGCCTAATTATCTATACATTACGGATAGTGCATGTAAATTTGGACACCGCACATTTTCGGCTAATCCTATCCGGTGATTGTCATCCTAATCCCGGGCCAACATATAAATTCCCATGCGGTGATTGTACTAAACCATGCAAATCAAACCAGCCATGTGTTGCCTGTGACAGCTGTGATACCTGGTTCCATATTAGATGTATCAGCCTCCCACTTGAGGCCTATGAACGCATCACACCTAACACAAGTTGGATATGCTGTACCTGTGGTTTACCAAATTTCTCATCTACCCTGTTTGAGACCACCATGGCTGACTCCATTGCACCATCCATTGCGACGGAGAACTCGTAAAGTGTCCTGGAGAACTCGTACGACCCACCAACAACCCCATCTTCTACAGACCAAACAGAAACCAGTCTCTATTCTACTGACAGCTCAATTGGATCTCCAAAGCATATGTCATCCCCAAACAAGGATAAACATCATCCATTAAAGCAAAGCAACCAACCCTTCAGAGTTATGGTAATCAACTTCCAAAGCTTACGTGCTAAGAGACAACCATTCTGGCTACTACTACAGGAAGCTGACCCTGATATAGTCATTGGCAGCGAGACCTGGCTACACAGCGGCATCCATGAACGAGAAGTGATCCCGCCAGGATACCACATCCTTGCTAGACCGGACAGGGACAGTAACCACCATGGCGGAGTCATCATAGCAGCCAAGAAATCCATCACAGGTAGAAGCTTACACATCAAGACGAAAGTGGAACTCACAGCAGCTGCCATTGAGTGTTCTGGAAAGCATGAACTTATCATCATATCAGCATACCGCCCACCAAGTAGTGACCTATCATACATGATAGAGGCTAGAGAGGTAATCTACAGTATCCACCAACAGCACCCAAAGGCCACCATTTGGACTGCGAGTAATTTCAATCTACCAGACATTGACTGGGAGTCAAATACCATAATCTCCAACAACTATAACACTGAAATAAATCGAAATTTGCTAGACCTGATCTATGACACAGGCTGCAAACAAATGATCAAATTCCCCACCCGGGGCAAAAATACCCTAGACCTTTTTCTAACTAACAGACCATCTCTTGTCATCAAGTGCAAACCAGTACCAGATGTAAGTGATCATGACATCGTCTTCGTTGAAGCAGGCGCACAAGCAACCAGAAAGAAACCCATTAGAAGGAAAATTCATCTATGGAAAAATGCTAATACTGACAACTTTTAAGTGCAGAACTATCACAATTCTCCTTGGATTTCACACAATCAAACAACCCAACCAGTGACATCAACACCCTGTGGAACTCTTTTAAGACTGCCTGTACCACAATCATGGAAAAACACGTCCCAAGCAAGCTTACAACTAGCCGCTATAACCAACCTTGGATAAACCGTAAGATCAAACGCCTCTCACGCAGAATAAAACGTGCTTATAAGAAAACTAAGAAAAACCTGTCTACATCCCACTCAGACTTGTGCACTTACAAGAAACTTCAGAAGGAGACACAGAGGGAGTGTAAGAAGGCATACAACAAGTATGTTAACGACATTGTTACTACTGACAAAAACCCTAAAAAACTGTATACTTTGATCAATGGAAGACGTTGTGAAAGTAGCGGTGTTCCGCTCCTGAAGAAGGAGGGAATAGGGTACAGTGACCCAAAGAACAAAGCTAGGATCCTGAACGACCAGTTCAGCAGTGTATTCACTGAAGAGGACACCACCAATATGCCCTCCATGGATACTGACCCATCACCTGCCATGGGCCCATTCAGCATACATCAAGAATGGGTGAAGAAACTCCTACTCGGACTGGATCCTCACAAGGCTGAGGGACCTGACAACATTCCCACACAACTGCTCAAGGAGTTTGCAGCAGATATTGCACCAGCATTGACCATTGTACTAGAGGCATCATTCCAACAAGGTACTGTTCCAGACGACTGGAAGACTGCACTTGTCTCACCGGTCTACAAGAAGGGAGACCGCACAGTCCCAGCTAACTATAGACCAATATCTCTGACTTCAGTCTGTTGCAAACTACTAGAACACATTGTGCACAGCCAAATCATGAAGCACCTGGATATAAACAACATCCTCACTGACGCACAACATGGCTTCAGGAAGAATAGATCCTGTGAAAGTCAACTGGTTCTCACAATACAGGACCTTGCAACTGTAATAGAAGATGGTGGACAGATAGATGCGATCCTTCTCGACTTCAGTAAGGCCTTCGACAAGGTCCCACACGGCCGTCTAGCTCATAAGCTACAGCACTACAGCATAAGAGGCAACACACTTGAATGGATCAAGAGCTTCCTCTCAAACAGAAGCCAACAAGTACTAGTCGAAGGTCATACATCCCCATCAGCACCAGTCACTTCTGGGGTACCTCAAGGCTCAGTCCTAGGACCTCTCTTGTTTCTATTGTACATAAATGACATGCCCGGGAAGGTCTCATCACCACTCCGGCTTTTTGCAGATGACAGTCTCCTATACAAAAGGATAAAAACCCAAGAAGATGCCAACACTCTGCAAGAAGACCTGCGAAAATTGGAGAAATGGGAGGCGGATTGGCAGATGCAGTTCAACCCATCGAAGTGCGAGACAATCAGGATCACCCTTAAGCGCACGCCAATCGAGTCCAACTATACCATCCATGGGCATAAGCTAGAAACTGTCACTAGTGGGAAGTACCTCGGTGCCACAATACACGAGAAGCTCCTATGGAATGACCATATTGACGCCATCACAAAGAAAGCGAACAACAGCTTATCATTCCTTAGGAGGAACATATCCAGTTGCCCGAGAGACATTAAAGCGCAGTGCTACAAGACCCTAGTGAGACCAATAGCAGGGCTCGACACTAACACTGGTCCGCTGGTCCGAGACCAGTGAAAATCAAGAAGGACCAGTGAAAATTCTGGAGGACCAGTAACTGTCCTATTTACAAATTGGGCACTTTTGCCCTGTCGGACCAGTGGCCAAAATAGTTAGTGTCTAGGCCTGAATAGTGGAATATGCTTCACCAGCCTGGGACCCAAGCACAGCCAGAAACATCGACCAACTGGAAGCAGTCCAGAGAAGAGCAGCACGCTTCGTTACTGGGGATTATCGCCGTACTAGCAGCTCCAGCCAAATGATCACCTCACTGGGATGGCCATCATTACAAGAGCGAAGAACTGACACCAAGCTAGTCCTTATGTACAGAATTGTATACCAGCTCGTCGACATCCCGGTTACAGAGTACTACCATCCAGCTGCCCTATCAACTAGAGGCCACTCACTGCGATACCTCATTCCATTCTGCAGGACAGACGTATATAAATACTCCTTCTTCCCCTCATCAACCCGCCTATGGAACCAGTTGCCAGAAGATGTTGCCACATCCCCAACCTTGGTCAGCTTCAAGGCGGGTCTGGGCTCTCTACATTAGACGCACATCATGTTTTTATCGTTTTTAACAATTGTACAGCGTTTTTCACCTCACAGTCACTGTATATAGTCATCACATACATGTGCGTTGATGCTCCAGAGAGAGCCCTGCACTTCAATAGGAAGAAGAAGAAGAAGTTGATCTTCAATTAAAGAGAAGAATAGGCACATTTCATATTATTGTTTATGTTCTAAAAATAGTAACAATATATCATCAAGGTATGGATTATTGATTTTATCTGGATGGCAGGAAATATACGGTTGATACTGACTTAAAAACTAGTAATCTTAAATTTGAAACTACTAATTCAGTTTTCGTACAATTAACAAGTATCTTATATCTGTGGAAAGCTCTTTAAATTCATATTTTTATTATGTAAAAAATATTTTTCTAATCTGATGTTCCCAGTTTTAACAATTATTTAAACTTGACATCTGTTGATGGTAAAGCGGATGCGTAATATTGGTAATTAAAATCATTATCATTGTAAATTTAAACTGTAAACATATTAAACCGACAGCATTTTTAAAATATGAAGTCAAGGGCTCTCCATGGTTATTAATATATTGAAATTCGGTCGAAAAACGAAAAAAGTTATTTAGAAAACAAAATTCATGTGCCTATGTTTGTTTATAAATGCTGGCCCCTTTCTGCTATCCAAACAGATAAACAGGTAAACAGTTAGAGGTGCTTGTGACGTCACACTGAAATGTGTCTATAAAAGAACTACCTCATAATAGAAAACAAGGGTGTGCCAAAATATTTTCAATTTACATAAATAAAAAGAACTTATGAAGAAATACAGTAGCACAATGATAATCTTCACCTCTTTTACTTGGGGGATCTGTGTGGTGATACTCCAGTGTAGTTGCAAACAAATGACTACTGATACTGGTTGGCGAGCAGTATCTGACAATTTTTGCATGTTTTCTCACTTTTTCTAGGATACAATGTGGTTTTGAAGAAAATAATTTACCTTTTTTTAAAATAATCCTGGGCTCAAGTCCGAAATATTTACCTTAGACAGTTTTATCCGACTTATGGCAAATAAAGACGAAACTTTGGTAAGAAATTTGGCGGTTTTTATATACAGTGTAATCTGAGAAAACCGACACGTGGGAAAACCGGAATGTTGTCCAAACCGACCAAATATTTTGGTCCCGAAATTTCTCTTCTTTAACTCAATGTAAAAGCTGTTTGAAAAACCGGAACCTTGCGAAATCTGAATACCGACGGCTACTTTGTCCCCCAACTAGTAATAATACACACAAATCAAAGCTTAAATACCGAACAAACAAATTACCAAACAATCAATTTGTTAAATAACCCCAGGGAATGCGTGAAAAACTGTATAGAGAACCGTCGTAGGCCTCTGCTACGAAGGTGTTAATTGCCCATTTAAATCTTGTCGATAGAAGTGTAACGTAATAATTACGAAGGCGTGATATTTACTCTTACTCTTTACGATGAGCTCTCTTTCATGTAACAATGTGTGCTTTCAGCAGAGCGTATTGAATAAAATAGTTTAACTCGCTTTTATCTTAAGTCATGCTATGAATTGTTTGTTCTTTAGGTCTATCGTGTTTTAATATGTCCACTTAAATTTTAGTAATTTTCACGATGCGTTAATTTTACGATGACACTTTATTTTGTGATACTTCGGATATCATCGTTGACATTATAACAATTGGTATAAACACGCATGTTAATTTAATTAACATGCGTGGTATAAATAAAAGGTGTTTTTGTATTTATATTTGTTATTAGAAGCCCCTCATTAAACATCCGACACATGTTATGCACATATTGGCGCCTGATACTAAACAACACCAATCAAGGTCAACTACAACGCATTTAAGATAACAAAACAGTTGTAGTTTCACAATACCGAACTCTTGTGAAATCCGAACAAATCAGGCGGTCCGAAGGGTGTTCGGTTTTCTCAGATTACACTGTACTATGCTTTTAAAATGAGAAATGAGTTTCTTATTGGAAGAGCATAAATTTAAAAAGCCTTCAAATGATTATGTATAAATAAGTAAATATCATGTTTACAATGTTTAACTCAACTATGTCATCATCAACAATTACGTAATCATGTTATGAAATAATCCCTATATGAGTAACTATGTTATATTCATTATTCTGTACATTCTATACCATTTTCCTCCTGTTCACTGCTACATAATTGTATATATTGTTTATAAGTATTGTAATGTGCATGGGCCGGTGGCCATATATGTCGCAAATAAACTTGTAAACTTGTATCACTTTTTTGGTACTTTTAACGTAACACAGTGTACTGTAATTAGGGCCACAAAGGGGTAATTATTTTAGGTTGTTAATACGATGAAGAGTAGCAGTAGCCGACATTTCGCATTTATTTACTAATAATACTTTATTTTCCCCATATTGAGCCTCTAAAATAAGGGGAATTAACTCCTATTGGCTGTACGTATCGTTTAAGAGTTGTCTATCGTAGTTCAGTGTACACGCAGACGATGTTTGAAGCCTTATAGTCGTATCGTTTTCCAATTAGTATAAACCTCTGACATCAGTTCGTTAGACATCAATAATGACGTATTTTGTCAATATTATTCTATCGCCGAGTTCCGTTTTGGGTCGCTGATTCCGTTGATGCCTGTTGTAAGCTGAAATTAGCTTTATCAACAACTCGGGCAATCCCTTGTTATACAGCGGTAGTAAACATGACCCAGTTGCGATTTTCTAAAATTAAATTTTTTAGCACGCGACAAGTTTCTACCTCGATAACTGTAAATAAGTTAATCAAGTTAATTCGTTGATTCATATTGATTACTAAATGTATTGACTGTTTGTACATTTACTTTTATACGAATGGAATGTAATGATTAGACTTGAGTTCAGAAAATCATTGGCATACTCGGGTGCTAAATTGTGGAACTCACTTCCATATGATATAAGAGAATCTGAAAGTGTTAACACATTCAAAAGCAAATATCTAAAGTGGTGGTTCTCTGGTGGTCAACTAACCTTTTCTTTCATTTGAAAGATCATTTAGGTCCTGATCTTAGCTCCAACCGTTGTGTCAATGACTTACTGTATCCATTCATTATATATGCATAGCAGTTCATTTTAAACTAAATTTGTTTTCAGCTAAGTCATAATTTAGTTTTGTTATTGTTGTTATTGTTAATTGTTATTATTATCTTCTGTTATTACTGTACATATTATGTAAATGTGTTAATGAGGCTCACAGGGAAGACTGGGTATACCCAACTGTGTCGCCTCTATAAATAAAGTCTTTATTATTATTCAATTGAAGTTTATATACTATATATACGTTGAAGTTGGAACAGTTAATGTTTTTTGTGATTAGCCTTGCGCATGAATATGGACTAGAGCACGACGTTGTGAAATAGTGCTATAATATTCGTGGAGTTGGGTTTAAAAAAAAACAATAATAGAGAGAATTTAATGATATCGTAAGGATATATTCGTAAGGAGTAGAAGATATTCGTTGAAGACGAAGTGCCTCTGAGATTAAAGGGGGAAACTACCAAGATACAAATACAGATACATGGCTATAATTTTCTACACTGAGAGCATGATTTCATCAAAATTCTAGATAAACACTGCTTATCAGTAGCATCTACTGGGGTTGCTACTATAAATAGATTAACTTGTTTGATTCATTGCGCATGCGAATTTTTTTGTAAACAGTTGATCCCCCAGCAAAAGAGGTGAAGATTTTCATTGTATTGCGTGTATTTCTTGATATTGTTTTTTATTTACGTAAATTGTCTTTTTTTTGCAACACACTAGTAGCTATGATGTAGTTCTTTAATTATATTATTCACGAAAAAATATCAAATGTCGGATACTACTCGCTGTCGGAAACTACTCGCCAACCAGAGTAGATCTTCCAATATGCCTATGTCCAAAACTGTAGCATGAATATTTAAATCATTTGGATAGCTGGATGCTACTTTCAAGGGAGGTAATCTAGTTTCGGGAAAGGCCAATTTGGATAGCTGGTTGCTACTATCAAGGGAGGTAATCTTGTTTCGGGAAGGCCAATTTGGATAGCTGGATGCTACATTCAAGGGAGGTAATCTAGTTTTGGGGAAGGCCAATTTGGATAGCTGGATGCTACTTTCAAGGGAGGCAATCTAGTTTCAAGAAAGGCCAATTTGGATAGCTGGATGCTATTTTCAAGGGAGGTAATCTTGTTTTGGGGAATGCCAATTGGGATAGCTGGATGCTACTTTCAAGGGAGGTAATCTAGTTTTGGGGAAGGCCAATTTGGATAGCTGGATGCTATTTTCAAGGGAAGTAATCTTGTTTTGGGAAGGCCAATTTGGATAGCTGGATGCTACTTTCAAGGGAGGTAATCTAGTTTCAGGAAAGGTTAATTTGGATAGCTGGATGCTACTTTCCATTGGGAATGAGTTCTTTTATTAGCTCACCTGTCACAAAGTGACAGAGTGAGCTTTTGTGATCACTCTTCGTCCGCCTTCCGTCGTCAGTCCGTCCGTCCGTCAACAATTTGCTTGTGTAGACACTAGAGGTCACAATTTTGACTTAATCTTTATGAAACTTGGTCACAATGATCATCTCAACAAAATCTAGGTCAAGTTCGATATTGGGTCATCTGGGGTCAAAAACTAGGTCACTAGGTCAAATCATAGAAAAACCTTGTGTAGTCACTAGAGGTCACAATCTTGACTTAATCTTTATGAAACTTGGTCACAATAATCATCCTAACAAAATCTAGGTCAAGTTCTATATTGGGTCATCCGGGGTCAAAAACTAGGTCACAAGGTCAAATCATAGAAAAACCTTGTATAGTCACTAGAGGTCACAATTTTTACTTAATCTTTATGAAACTTCGTCAAAATGATCATCTCAACAAAATCTAGGTCAAGTTCGATAATGGGTCATCTGGGGTCAAAAACTAGGTCACAAGGTCAAATCATAGAAAACCCTTGCGTAGTCACTAGAGGTCACAATTTTGATCTAATCTTTATGAAACTCGGTCACAATGATCATCTCAACAAAATCTAGATCAAGTTCGATATTGGGTTATCCGGGTAAAAAACTAGGTCACAAGGTCAAATCATAGAAAAACCTTGTGTAGTCACTAGAGGTCGAAGTTTTGGCCTGATCTTTACGAAACTTGGTCACAATGATCATCTCAACAAAATCTAGGTCAAGTTTGATATTGGTTTATCTTGGGTCAAAAACTAGGTCATTAGGTCAAATCATATAAAAACCTTTTGTAGTTACTAGAGGTCACAATGTTTGCCTAATCTGTATAAAACTTGGTCACAATGATCATCTCAACAAAATCTTGGTAAAAGTTCGACAGGTGAGCGACCCAGGGCCCTTTGGGCCCTCTTGTTTGATATGTTATGTATATATAGACTTAATTAATATTAAATAAATAAAGAATTGTTGCCAGATTATTCACTAAAAAATATATTTATTTCTATTTAGTTTTGGTAGTTACAAGCATTGTGTTTTTGTTACTGAAAACATATTTTCTGCTGATCATTCTCATATATAAACACAAAGTAATCATAAAGTTATCGTAAAGTAATCATGATTACAGCCTTTTTTCATCACTACTCGATTAAATTATTAATCATTAATCAGAAAAATCTATGATATAAGCATGAGTCTGAAAGCGATTTTTCCCCTTCTTTGTTAGGTACCCATGAAATGTAGCTTCCCAATCTGAAAAACGATCCATTTTCCCATTTCAGAGAAAAGCAATTCCCAATCTGGTGCAGTGTTGCGTCTAGGGCGAAATTCATGAATGACATATCGTGCAGAAGCTATTTATACCCCCAGATACATAGTATATGGGGGCTATATTGGAGTCATGCTTGAGGATGGTTGTTCTGTTGGTTGGTTGGTAATGGTCCGTATAATTTTGTCCGTGCTATTTCTCTGTAACCATTGGTCGGATTTTAACAAAACTTTGTATGAATGATCAGTACCAAGTCAAGTTGTGCATATCGTCGGCACACGTTGGTCGGCTCAATTTTAAGGTAGTTATGGCCCTTTGTTTTTTTACACTTATGAATTTTGTCCGCGCTATTTCTCTGTAATCAATGGTTGGATTTCAACAAAACTTTGCATGTCGGACTGATCAATACCAAGTGTAGTTGTGCATATTGTAGGCACACTTTGGTCTGATTAATTTTAAGGTAGTTATGGCCCTTTGTTTTTTTACAAGTATAAATTTTGTCCGCGCTATTTCTCTGTAACCATCAGTCGGATTTTAAGGGAAACTTTGTATGAATGATCAGTGCCAAGTCTAGTTATGCATATTGTTGGCACACGTTGGTTGGATCAATTTAAAGGTAGTTATAGCCCTTTGTTTTTTTACACTTATGAATTTTGTCAGCGCTATTTCTCTGTAACCAATGGTTGGATTTCAAAGAAATTTTGCATGAATGATCCGTAACAAGTCTAGTTGTGCATATCGAAGGGACACATTGGTCTTTTCAATTTTAAGGGAGTTATAGTCCTTTGTTATTTTATACTAAATATACTGTCTGTGCTATTTCTTAGCATCCAATTGTCGGATTTCAATGAAACTTTGCATGACTGATCAGTACCAAGTTTAGTTGTGCATATCTGACTGTGTCAAGCAGTTTCTGGGGGTATTCATCACATTCAGTGATATTTCTTGTTTATGTTAACTTCAGTCAAAAAAAAAGATAAATGTCTTTGTTTTTAAGAATTCACAATAGATAACAAAATCCCAGTTTGAGTAAAAATACCGCTAATTTTCCCAATTTATTGGTACTGGTACCTTTCCCAATCAAGTGAAAAAAATAGCTGAGTCCTGACCCCACAGTCCACATATGAAGAAGTTATCAGGCAAGTTTGTTCCTGATCATAGTCAATTCTTGAAAAACTTGTCGGATCTACAGACCCAAGTTAATTGACCGCCATATGCATGGGTAAATGTTGTCAGGTATTTTAGTATTCCAAATCGGGCTGTTTTCTTTATTTTTCCTTTATAAATGACATATGTCAGAATTTTCAGAATTTCAGAACTTTCAAAATGTCTAACTTTTCCCATGCATATGTGTCAGAAATGTTGTTGAAAAAACAGTGCTCAACACAATAGGAACGAAAAATGATAATTCTATGAATATACATATTATATATATATTTATATTATACCATATTTATACAACCCTTTTTTCCATGTATATACACGTTCAAAAGTGCTGTACAATCACAATTAAGACATGGTTAAAACAATACACGCATAACTCATACAATTAAATATATATGGACAAATTTAAAAATCATTTTTTTAATCCCCCGCCACGAAGTGGGAGGGGATTATAGGAATGGTCTCCGTCCGTGCGTTCGTTCGTCCATAACAAAATCGTGTCCGCTCTTTAATGCCTGGGCTGAATTAAATGAAACTCATACCAAATGTGTAACTGATAAAGACGACGTGCAGAACCCACATTCCAACCATGTTGTTTCAAGGTCAAGGTCACAATTCAAGGTCAAAGGTTTGAATCTTGCATTTCGTGTCCGTTCCATAACTTTTTAATGCCTGGCCAGAATTGAATGAAACTCATACCATATGTGTAACTAATAAAGACGACGTGCAGAACCCACATTCAAACCATGCTGTTTCAAGGTCAATGTCACAATTCAAGGTCAAAGGTTTGAATCTTGCATTTCGTGTCCGTTCCATAACTTTTTAATGCCTGGGCCAAATTAAATGAAACTCATACCAAATGTGTAACTAATGATGAGGAAAAGCAGAACCCACATTCCAACCATGCTTGGTCAAGGTCACAATTCAAGGTCAAAGGTTTGAATCTTACATTCGAGTCTGTTCCATAACTTTTTAATGCCTGGGCCGTATTGCATGAAACTCATACCAAATGTGTAACTAATAAAGACGACGTGCAGAACCCACATTCTAACCATGCTCGTTCAAGGTCAGTGTCACAATTCAAGGTCAAAGGTTTGAATCTTACATTTCATGTCCGTTCCATAACTTTTAAATGCCTGGGCCGAATTGTATGAAACTCATATCAAATGTGTAACTAATAAAGACGACGTGCAGAATCCATATCCCAATCATGCTGGTTCAAGGTCAGTGTCACAATTCAAGGTCAAAAGTTTGAATCTTGAATTCCGTGTCCACTCCATAACTTTTTGAAGCCTGGGCCGAATGGCATGAAACTGAAACCAAATGTATAACTAATAATGACGAAGTGCAGAACCCACATTCCAACCATGCTGGTTCAAGGTCAAGGTCACAGTTCAAGGTCAAAAGTTTAAATCTTACATTTTATGTCCGCTCTTTAACTTGTTAATGGCTGGGCCGTATTGCATGAAACTTATACCAAATGTTTAACTAAAATAAATAAAGATGACATACATAACCCACATTCCAACCATGCCGGTTCCAGGGCAATGTCACAGATCAAAGGTTTGAATCTCACATTTCCCATCCGCTCTTTAATTTTTTAACGCCTGTGCCAAATTGCCCAATTGCATGAACTCATAGCAAATGTGTAACTTATTGGACAATTTCACTGTTCATTAATGCGGCGGGGGATTATAGCCGTCTTTTGGACTGCCTTGTTTTTTCTGCTCCACCATGATGAAACTTGCTGTGTAAGTAGCTTATATGAGAACCTTGCTTGGGAATGAAAGTGGGGCTGGTGGGGTCAAGGTCACATATAAATAATATTAATAATAATAATAAAAACTTCATTTCTTGAGGCAACAAAGTTGGGCATATATCCAGTCTTTGCTGGGAACCTCTTGCAAGATGATATATAATAAGTATTTTATATGTTTATATTTTCAGGAAAATGTAAATTCAAAGATCAAAAATGGCAGAAATGCTCTACACATCGCAGCAGACTATGGCCAAAACGAGATAGTAGAATATTTGATAAAAAATGGTGCTGATGTTAATGTAAGTTGGGCCAAAAATAAAATATTGTTTGTTTCCCCTTCCCTACCTACCCAAGCAAAAAGTTCCCTACTCAAAATATTTTTTTGACCTTCTGAAAGTTTTTTTTATTTTATAAGAAAATGTTTGGAATGATAGTACAATTTAAACAAAAAATATTGACAATAACATTGTTTTGTAAAAAAAATATTTATACCTACCTACCCATCACTAATTGACCATGGTCAGGAAGGGGAAACAAACCAGGGTCGGGAAGGGGAAACAAACCAGGGTCGGGAAGGGGAAACAAACCAGGGTCGGGAAGGGGAAACAAACAATACTTTATTTTTGGCCTTGTAGTTTAACTTATTAATTTTAAGTCCTTTGTGACTTGAAGTCAATGCACCTCTCACGCTTGAAGCCACTGCTCCACCTCTAGGCTATCGAGGTTATGATACTGACTGTCCTGTGATTGAACCCCAGACCTCTCACGCTTGAAGCCACTGCTCCACCTCTAGGCTATCGAGGTTATGATACTGACTGTCCTGTGATTGAACCCCGGACCTCCCACGCTTGAAGCCACTGCTCCACCTCTAGGCTATCGAGGTTATGATACTGACTGTCCTGTGATTGAACCCCAGACCTCCCACGCTTGAAGCCACTGCTCCATTACGAGGCTATCGAGGTTATGATACTGACTATCCTGTGATTGAACCCCATCCTCTCACACTTGAAGCCACTGCTCCACCACTAGGCTATTGAGGTTATGATACTGACTGTCCTGTGATTGAACCCCATCCTCTCACGCTTGAAGCCACTGCTCCACCACTAGGCTATCGAGGTTATGATACTGACTGTCCTGTGATTGAACCCCAGACCTCCCACGCTTGAAGCCACTGCTCCATTACGAGGCTATCGAGGTTATGATACTGACTATCCTGTGATTGAACCCCATCCTCTCACGCTTGAAGCCACTGCTCCACCACTAGGCTATCGAGGTTATGATACTGACTATCCTGTGATTGAACCCCATCCTCTCACGCTTGAAGCCACTGCTCCACCTCTAGGCTATCGAGGTTATGATACTGACTGTCCTGTGATTGAACCCCTAACCTCTCACGCTTGAAGCCACTGCTCCATCTCTAGGCTATTGAGGTTATGATACTGACTATCCTGTGATTGAACCCCGGACCTCTCACGCTTGAAGCCACTGCTCCACCTCTAGGAGGCAGTATATAAGGATTACTGTAAATCACTTATAATTGTTTTAGAAATGAAAGCGAAAATTTACAAACAAGGTACTGTATAGCGGGTATATTTCATTGGGGTCTAATTTTCGCTATATTCGCGGTCCTCATCGATAGCGTGAAATCTAAACCCAGCGAAATATACCCGCTATACAGTAACAGATATTGGTATTGGGAGGTTACAAAGGATAATTAAGTCTCCCACATATAGTGGGGGGGATTGATTTAATGCTGAATGGATGTACAGTACTTACTGTAAACCATGAAAGTATTTTGCGCGATTAAGTTTTGTGGAGTTGAGAGCGGTAGAATTACGCGAAATTAATTCACTGCGATAGTCCTAAAAACATTTAATATATGGATATTGCAGGAAACATAAAACTGGGAAAGTTTGTAGTCTCGAACATGCTGACGATCAGCAAAACACAAAAGTTTTTAAAGTTATTAACTTGGTTTAAAGTACATCTTTCACAAAGTTTATCTGTGCATGCTCTTCTTAACCACTGGTCCAATTTCAATGAAACGTCACATAAATGCTTGTAACGAGCCTAGTTGTGCAGCATTATATTTAAAGATTGGCGAATTCAGCGGGCTGGTGAGCTTTGTTCACAATTTGTTTGATAACATCAGTTAGGAATGAGATATGATGAAACTTGCTGTGTAAGTAGCTTATATGTGAACCTTGCTTGGGATTGAAAGTGGAGCTGGTGGGGTCAAGGTCACTTCTGTGATAGGGCATATAGTGATTGTCCTGTCCGTCAGATTGTTCGTTAGTTCCATTGAAAAATGTTGAAGTCCTTGAAATCTTGAGTTTCTGCTCTATATTTTCAAGTCCAGTTTCTGCCCTATATTTTCAAGTCCAGTTTCTGCTCTATATTTTCAAGTCCAGTTTCTGCTCTATATTTTCAAGTCCAGTTTCTGCTCTATATTTTCAAGTCAAGTTTCTGCTCTATATTTTCAAGTCCAGTTTCTGCTCTATATTTTCAAGTCCAGTTTCTGCTCTATATTTTCAAGTCCAGTTTCTGCTCTATATTTTCAAGTCCAGTTTCTGCTCTATATTTTCAAGTCCAGTTTCTGCTCTATATTTTCAAGTCCAGTTTCTGCTCTATATTTTCAAGTCCAGTTTCTGCTCTATATTTTCAAGTCAAGTTTCTGCTCTATATTTTCAAGTCCATCAAGGTATTATTTTCAAACTTGGTATATTTGTTAACCATCATAAACACCTTACATTGTCAATGCCATGTATCACTATCCAACATTTCTACATAATTATGGCCCCTAATGACTTAGCTAGTTATTATGGACAAAGCTTCCACCTGGACATTAGTGTTTGCAGGGGTCCTACAATTCTATTATAATCGGAAATCCGGATTTGCTGCACTGGGAAGAATTTTCTTTTCTGCACAAAATAAAAGTTACTTGATGAAATAATTCAAAGAATTGACAAAGTTATGGTAATTTGAAGTTCCAAAATCTGAATTTTAACAATAAAACAATGTTTAAAAAATAGTCAAGGTGTAGGGATGTGTGCTAATGGCACCCGACACGGACTTGCGACTCGTTTCAGTATTGGGCATTATGCCTCAGTAGAACTCCTGTGTTGACTGAACAGTGACTGTCAGTCTTGTTTTCAGTATTGGGCATTATGCCTCAGTAGAACTCCTGTGTTGACTGAACAGTGACTGTCAGTCTTGTTTTCAGTATTGGGCATTATGCCTCAGTAGAACTCCTGTGTTGACTGAACAGTGACTGTCAGTCTTGTTTTCAGTATTGGGCATTATGCCTCAGTAGAACTCTTGTGTTGACTGAACGCAGTCTTGTTTCCTATATCCTAATGTATTTATTGGTTCTCATTGATTTAGTTGCCTGATGAACATAACGTCACCGCTCTACAAGCGGCTATTGATGAAGGACACACAGAAGTGGTCAAATTATTATTAAAAGCGGTAAGTTATTTTACGATTTTATCTTATTGGGCCAAAAATAAAACATTGTTTATCCCTCCCTTTTTACCTCTTTCCAATAAGGGCTGGTTTGGTAGGGTCAAAGATATTTTGGGTAGGGTTCTTTTTGCTCAGGTACATGTGTTAGTTGGGAAAGGGAAACAAACTATATACTACTCAAACTTCGCTAAGGGCCAATAAATCAATTTTGATGTCCGTCTCACGTTAAATGTACACGGCCGCTGAAGAAAACGTTGTACAATTAATAAACTATCATTTTATCTGCTGCTAAATTTCTAAACTTGATGTCTTGCATTTGACAAGCATTGTCAAAATGATGTCGTTGTCCAGGTAACTGATAAGCACTATTGGCGGGGACCAAAGTGGCTGGATTAACATGGATTTTTTTATCCCGTTATTATAACCATATCGTGTAAGACCCAAAATGCCAAGAAATGGACAACATTCTGTTGTTACAGAAGCTTGAATGCAGCACAAACATTTTAATGGGGTTGGGCTTATCAGCACTAAGACATTAAATTTTGAAGTAATCTTTATTTGTTTACAATATTGCAGATGTAGCATTGTGTTTCTGAAAATTCTACCAGTCAATCTTATTCAATTTGCAAAATATTCAAATGGAAAATTCTTGGCCCTTATCAAATTTGGAGTAGTATATGTTATTTATGTGCTGTTAGGCCAGAGTTCTTTTATTTTTCGTAAATCAGACTCTCCTGTCCCAATTTTTATACGCCCATTGAAAACGGGACGTATTATGTGAACACCCTTGGCAGGCGTGCGGGGGGCGGCGGCGTCCAGTAATTTGTCTGTACTCTAGCGCAAACAGTTTTCATCCGATCATCTTCAAACTTGCTGACAATGCTTATGGCCATAATATCTAGGCCAAATTCGAATATAGGCGAAATCGACCTAGGCCTTATTGGGTTATGGTCCTTTAATTGCCAAATAAGTATGAAATTGGCCTTGTTTGTACTCTAGCGCAAAAAGTTTTCATCCAATCATCTTCAAACTTGCTGACAATGCTTATGGGCATAATATCTAGGCCAAGTTCGATTATAGGCCAAATCGGCCTAGGCCTTATTGGGTTATGGTCCTTTAATTACCAAATAAGTATGAAATTGGCCTTGTCTGTACTCTAGCGCAAACAGTTTTCATCCAATCATCTTCAAACTTGCTGACAATGCTTATGGGCATAATATCTAGGCCAAGTTCGATTATAGGCCAAATCTGCCTAGGCCTATTGGGTTATGGTCCTTTAATAACCGAATAAGTATGAAATTGGCCTTGTCTGTACTCTTACGCTAACAGTTTTCATGCGATCATCTTCAAACTTGCTGACAATGCTTATGGGCATAATATCTAGGCCACGTTCGATTAAAGGCCAAATCGGCCTAGGCGTCATTTGGTTATGGGCCTAAATTAATTACCAAATAAGTATGAAATTGGCCTTGTCTGTGCTCTAACGCAAACAGTTTTCATGCGATCGTCTTCAAACTTTGTGACAATGCTTATGGGCATAATCTCTAGGCCAAGTTTGATTATAGGCCAAATTGGCCTAGGCCTTATTTGGTTATTATCCTATAATTACCAAAATAAATGTGAAATTTACCTTGTCTGTTCTCTAGTGCAAAGAGTTTTCATCCGATCATCTTCAAACTTGCTGACAATGCTTGTGTGCATAAAATCTAGGCCAAGTTCGATTATAGGCCAAATCGGCTTAGGCCTTATTGGGTTATGGTCCTTTAATTACCAAATAAGTATGAAATTGGCCTTGTCTGTACTCTTATGCTAACAGTTTTCATCTTATCATCTTTAAACTTGCTGACAATGCTTATGGGCATAATATCTAGGCCAAGTTAGATTATAGGCCAAATCGGCCTAGGCCTTATTGGGTTATGGTCCTTTAATTACCAAATAAGTATGAAATTGGCCTTGTCTGTACTCTAGTGCAAACAGTTTTCATCCAATCATCTTCAAACTTGCTGACAATGCTTATGGGCATAATATCTAGGCCAAGTTTGATTATAGGCCAAATCGGCCTAGGCCTTATTGGGTTATGGTCCTTTAATAACCAAATAAGTATGAAATTGGCCTTGTCTGTACTCTTACGCTAACAGTTTTCATCCGATCATCTTCAAACTTGCTGACAATGCTTATGGGCATAATATCTAGGCCAAGTTCGATTATAGGCCAAATCTGCCTAGGCCTTATTGGGTTATGGTCCTTTAATTACCAAATAAGTATGAAATTGGCCTTGTCTGTACTCTTACGCTAACAGTTTTCATCTGATCATCTTCAAACTTGCTGACAATGCTTATGGGCATAATATCTAGGCCAAGTTTGATTATAGGCCAAATCTGCCTAGGCCTATTGGGTTATGGTCCTTTAATAACCGAATAAGTATGAAATTGGCCTTGTCTGTACTCTTACGCTAACAGTTTTCATGCGATCATCTTCAAACTTGCTGACAATGCTTATGGGCATAATATCTAGACCACGTTCGATTAAAGGCCAAATCGGCCTAGGCGTCATTTGGTTATGGGCCTAAATTAATTACCAAATAAGTATGAAATTGGCCTTGTCTGTGCTCTAACGCAAACAGTTTTCATGCGATCGTCTTCAAACTTTGTGACAATGCTTATGGGCATAATCTCTAGGCCAAGTTTGATTATAGGCCAAATTGGCCTAGGCCTTATTTGGTTATTATCCTATAATTACCAAAATAAATGTGAAATTTACCTTGTCTGTTCTCTAGTGCAAAGAGTTTTCATCTGAGTATTTCAAACTTGGTGACAATGTTTACGGTTATAATATCTAAGACAAGTTCAATTGTAGGCCAAATCAGCCTAGGCCTTCTTGAGTTATGGTCCTTTAATTAAAAAAAATGTTGGATCGTTTGTTTTTAGCTCACCTGTCACAAAGTGACAGAGTGAGCTTTTGTGATCACTCTTCGTCCGTCGTCCGTCCGTCCGTCCGTCCGTCAACAATTTGCTTGTGTAGACACTAGAGGTCACAATTTTGACCTAATCATTATGAAACTTGGTCACAATGATCATGTTAACAAAATCTAGGTCAAGTTCGATATTGGGTCATCTGGGGTCAAAAACTAGGTCACAAGGTCAAATCATGGGAAAACCTTGTGTAGTCATTAGAGGTCACAATTTTGACCTCATCTTTATGAAACTTGGTCACAATGATTATCTCAACAAAATCTAGGTCAAGTTTGATATTGGGTTATCCGGGGTCAAAAACTAGGTCACAAGGTCAAATTATAGAAAAACTTCGTGTAGTCACTAGAGGTCACAATTTTGACCTAATCTTTATGAAACTTGGTCACAATGATCATCACAACAAAATCTAGGTCAAGTTTGATATTGGGTTATCCGTGGTAAAAAACTAGGTCACAAGGTCAAATCATAGAAAAACCTTGTGTAGTCACTAGAGGTCACAATTTTGACCTAATCTTTATGAAACTTGGTCACAATGATCATCACAACAAAATCTAGGTCAAGTTCGATAATGGGTTTTCCGGGGTCAAAAACTAGGTCACAATGTCAAATCATAGAAAAACCTTGTGTAGTCACTAGAGGTCACAATTTTGACCTAATCTTTATGAAACTTGGTCACAATGAACATCACAACACAATCTAGGTCATGTTCGATATTTGGTCATCTAGGGTAATTAACTAGGTCACAAGGTCAAATCATAGAAAAACCTTGTGTAGTCACTAGAGGTCACAATTTTAGCCTAATCCCTATGAAACTTGGTCAGAGTGATCATCTCAGCAACATCTAGGTGAAGTGCGATATTGTGTCAATCGGGATCAAGAACTAGGTCATATCACAGATCTTGCATGTACTGCTACAACAGGTGAGCGACCTAGGGCCCTTTGGGCCCTCTTGTTTCCATTCACCATGCCCTGAGACTCACCATGCCCCAAGACGGGCGTATTTTGTGACATTTTGGCACTCTTGTTATACGTTTTTTTGAAAACGGGACGTATTATGTGAACACCCTTGGCGGGCGTGCGGGCGGAAGGCGGCGTCCAGTAATTTGTCTGTACTCTAACTCAAACAGTTTTCGTGCGATCGTCTTCAAACTTGCTGATAATGCTTATGGACGTAATATCTAGGCCAAGTTCGATTATAGGCCAAATCGTCCCAGGGCCTTCTTGGGTAATGGTCCTTCATTTACCCAAAAAAATGTGAAATTGGCCTTGTCTGTACTCTAACTCAAACAGTTTTCGTGCGACCGTCTTCAAACTTGCTGACAATGCTTATGGACGTAATATCTAGGCCAAGTTCGATTATAGGCCAAATCGGCCCAGGCCTTCTTGGGTTATGGTCCTTCATTTACCAAAACTAAATGTGAAATTGGCCTTGTCTGTACTCTAACTCAAACAGTTTTCGTGCGATCGTCTTCAAACTTGGTGACAACGCTTATAGGCATAATATCTAGGCCAAGTTTGATTCAATCAAACAAGTTTGATTCAATCAAATTTATCATGAATTCGTTTTAAATTTAACACATCTTAATGTTGTGTGTACTTTCTGGTGCATAATAAAATAATGACATTATTGCACCTGTGTTGAGTCATTGGTGTGTATTAAATCTTGCTATGCATCTTACTCGACTTGTGGTCTTGCAAGATACAGATAAATCAAGCAAAAGCATTCCTATAAATTAGTATGAATATAGGAAACAACTGATATGGTGCATTTGTCAAAACTGTATATATAGTTTGTGATTATAAAGATTAGTTTAAAGATAATTGTTTAAAAATGTTTTGACATAATATGGGCTTTTATTTCACAATCAATATTTTTTGTCACTAGCACAACCAAGACGGGTGTATTTTGTGACATTTTGGCACTCCTGTTAACTCCTGTGCTGAATTGTTATGGAGTTGGTCTTTGCAATATCATTGTTATATATATATGCACAAAGTGACAGAGTGAGCTTTTGTGATCACATTCACAGTTTTGGCCTTATCATTATGAAACTTGGTTACAAAAATCATCTCAACAAAATCTAGGTCAATTTAGATATTGGGTCATCCACTGGTCAAAACCTAGGTCACAAGGTCCAGGCCCGGATCCAGAAATTTTCAAGTAGGGGGGGGGGGCACAGCTAGCTATTGGGATGTTATGGTGGGGTGGATGCAGGAGAGGTGTCATGGAGGGGCACGGTCCCCCTGTGCCCCCCGGTGGATCCGGCCTGAGGTCAAATCATAGAAAACCCTTATTCATTAGAGGTCCCAATTTTAGTCTCATCTTTATGGAGTTTGGTTACAATGATCATGTCAACAAAAGCTAGTCAAGTTCGATATATGGTCACCTCAAGTCAAAAACAAGATCACTAGGTCAAATCATAGAGAAACGTTAGTAGACGCTTAAGATGTCACTATGATCGTCTCCACAAAATCTAAGACAATTTCGATATTGGATAATCTAGTGTCAAAAACAAGGTCACAAGGTCAAATCATGATAGCCTTGAATAGAGGCTGAATTTTCTTTAATCTTTATATTTAGAAAATTTAGATAATTACTTGGGTCGCCATAGTGTCTTGCATGCACAACTACAACAGGTAAACAACCTAGGGTCCTTTTGGCCCTCTTGTTATTAATTACCTCAGTCTTTTTTGCCCAGAGCAACTCCATAACAATGCATAGGATTGGCTTGAGAATTAAGAATATTTATAGATGGTAACTTTGAGTTCAAGAATAATAAGTTATATCTAGCCTTGTTTCTGTCAAACACCTGTTGGTTGACCCAGTACAGAATCCTTGGTTGACTCTGTACAGAATCCTTGGTTGACGGGTCACCCTGTACAGAATCCTTGGTTGACTCTGTACAGAATCCTTGGTTGACTCTGTACAGAATCCTTGGTTGACTCTGTACAGAATCCTTGGTTGACTCTGTACAGAATCCTTGGTTGACCCAGTACAGAATCCTTGGTTGACCCTGTACGGAATCCTTGGTTGACCCTGTACAGAATTCCTCGAAGTATTTTTTTTTGGCAAAAAACACATTGCTAATTTCCATTGTTTGAATATAAAGACAACTTTGTAAATCTGCTTCTGAGATTATCAGAGGTGCATATTTAACTAATCCTCTCATCCCTTATTGTACTGCATCATACCTTTTTGTTTTTCAGGGTGCTAATAAAAATGGCGTGACTTCTGACGGACAAACTTATCAAGAATTGGCGAAAATAGATGATATAAAGTTATTATTGAAATAATATGTGGAACATATATGTAATATATTTCACTTGATGTGTGTATTTCTGCAGGAAGAAATATGGTTCAACTGTGCGTACCTGGCGTGTTTGTCAGGCTGGAACTTGTTCGAGTTAACATTTGTTGTCATTATGCGAAAATAAGGTCTACATCGATACTCGTATTATCTACAGATACGTGATTTTCATTGTAACTCTCTTCTTTACCATTTTCTCCAAAGATTTGTCAATTCAAGCCCGTATCAATTATTTATAACTTATATCAGGGGTGTCAATTTTCCTGATTTATCCGGATTTCCGTATTTATCATTTTTGAAAGAGCCATGACTTCTGACCAAAATAAAGTTATGGTAAATTTAATCTGCTCAGAAGGATTTTCTTTAAAAAAAATGAGTTAATTATTGAAACAATGTCATTGAAGGCCTCTTGTTTGGCAAAAATGGTCGGCCGCATACGATTTTCCTGATTTTTAATTTGGCCCTGTTGACACCCCTGTTATATGTATCATGCCTGAAAACATAGGGTTATTGTCTGTAGGTTGTGAATTTATTTTGATGATTTTTTTACAAATTGAAAGAGCAAGTTCCCTTTGAAATGTATATAAAAATTTGATAAATTTCAAAAATGTTTTTTCAAATGTCACAAGTACATTCAGGGTCTTGGAGATATTTTGGATAGTAAAACGTTTTTTTAGCCCTGATATATTGGAGTAAGGAGTTTTATTATACCCCTGCACAACAAGTTGTAAGGGTGTATACTGGATTCAGCTTGTTCGTCCGTCTGTCTGTCCATAGACGCATTCTTGTGGACGCAACTCCTCCTACAGTATTGGCAGGATTTTGCTCAAACTTTCACAGATGACCAACCTCAACATATAGATGTACATGAAGAAAGGAATTTGCACTGTGATGAATTTTGGCAGAATTATGGCCCTTTGCCGGCGGGGGGGGGTATATTAGTCTGCCGAATGGCGACAGCCCTAGTTTTATTTAAACATGTATTTTGTTTTCATAGAAAATGTAAACATTGATTGTACTTTTTATATGATTTTCTCTGTGTTCTATTTTTCAAGCCTTTCAATATCCAGTAATGCTTCTCAACATTATGAGTTACACTGAGTACATAAAGAAACACACATGTTAATGTTCTCTGTAGGGTTACATGTTAGCCTATATCTTTCTTTGAAGGTCACACAGAACAATAAGTTGGGTGTGCTTTGGTTGTTTGCACATTCAAGGTGTTTCGGTTTCAAAACTTTTCAGCCAAGAATTCTAGGAAGAAATTGCTGAATGCGATATTTCCCGGAAAATGCTATTTCAACAGAACAACATGAAATTAATAACCTTCAAATCAGAGTCACATGTGAATACTGTTTAAGAACTAAAGCAGAGATAGCCGGGAACAGGTAGACATAAAAATGACTGATAAATGTAGTACAGGAAAACAATGGTAGACTGACTGACCAAAACGATCGGTTTGACGTGTAAACCTATGGAGAAAATGTAACATGTGCGTTTCTTCATGTACTCAGTGTATGTTTAAGGTTTTTGACCATCTGTTGGCTATCAACATAGAATCATTTAAAATATGCTTATAGAACGTTTAATGGGATTTACCTTGTATTTCTATGACCTAAAATTGTTACTTAACTATGTAATAATTAAAGTTTATATTCTGATGAAAAAATACAGATAGTTAAAATTATATGGAGCGTTAATTCCATATGCTTTTTTTAAAGTCCAAAAACACGCGTTTACTGGTTAAAGGTATGTAAAACAGAATATTTTATGTCCACTCCAAAACGTTCCTAAGCATTAGGAATTTTATGCAAGCATGTGTACATTTTTATGCCCCCAAAATGTCGGTTGATCAGTTGGTCTGTCAGTCGGTAGACCGTAAGGTTTCCATTCAATAACTCAAGAACACTTTGCCCTAGGATCTTCAAACTTTACATGGAAGTTGGTCAACAATAGTAGATGATTCCTAATCTAAGTAGATTGTTAAGTCAGTAGGTCAAAGGTCAAGGTCTTTACCATTTCTGACTATTGGGCTGCCATTTGGGCATACATGTTTTACAAACATCTCTTGTTAGAGAAAGGTTCTTCTGCATCCTTTCCATATGAAGAATATCAATAATATCTCTTTAAGATTAAATCACAAATTTTATATAGGTAAAATACTGACGTGTCCACTTTAAACTTTATTCACAACTCCAGGTTGGTTGATTTAGGCACGCCTCCTCTAGAACTCACTGATTGGTTGATTCAGGCACGCCTCCAGCTCTAGAACTCACTGATTGGTTGATTCAGGCAAGCCTCCTCTATAACTCGCTGATTGGTTGATTCAGGCACGCCTCCACTAGTACTCACTGATTGGTTGATTCAGGCATGCCTTCGACTCTAGAACTCAGTGATTGGTTGATTCAGGCACGCCTCCGACTCTAGAACTCACTGACTGGTTGATACAGACTTAATGAGTTTCCTATACCAACGCAAGTGTATACTTTCAGTAATAAGTTTAACATTGAATTGACCAATAACAGATTAACACAATTGACAAAAAACAATCGGTGCTTATTCAGAGTCCTTCATTACTAGAACATGGATTACGTAATTGGACTAAGTGATGTGTTTATCTGACATATTATATATGAGCCAGTCTCAACGAAAATCTGTTATTAAGTACTAAAATTATGTATATGTGATAATAATGCAGGCCCGTAGCTATCCAGAGACAGTTTGAGGCGCTTATCTCGGTGAAAATTATAGAAATTACCAAAATAAGCAATTTTTGAAGGAAAAAATGCTTTAAATAGACTCCAGAAAATATTTGTGTCTGTGTTTTTTATGCCCCCAAACGGTTGCATATTAAAATTTAACCATCCATTTGTCAATCGGGCCGTTCATCTGGGGATTCAGGTTAAAGTTTACTTTAATAAACATCGATAGTTTGTTTCTTAGCATTGCTATTGCATTGAAACTTGGCACATTTATTATCAATACTCACATGTCAACTCTAGGATGATTTTTAGGGAGTTATGGCTCTTTTTAACTTCGACATTTTGTATAAATAATATTTTGTTTACTCTCAATGCTATTGTAATGTTACTTGGTCTTCCTACTTACCATCATTAGTCGACTTTACTTGACAAGTGTAGCCACAAGTGAAAATTTAATTTTCTGTGATCACAAGTGAAATAAAATTGATCTTGCACCCAAAATCAACAAATTTTCTGTGTATTATATGCCTCAATTTCTCTTAAAAAGGTACCGCAATTGGCTTAATTGGAAAAGATCAAGTCAAAATGGGAACGTCACAACGTGAGAATTATGACGTCATGATGAAGTAACACATGCCTGGCGCCGTTGACGTTACGTTTCCTTTTCTGCATGATACTTGAACCACAGGAACTTGACTTTATAATTTTTTTTTCACTAGGCCTACTGTACTACTAAAATATAGACAGGAGTGAAACATTATGCCTGAGTAGAACCCCTGTTAAATATACAAGTGATGCATGTGAAGGTACCATAGCCGCAGTGAAGGTACCATAGCCGCAGTGAAGGTACCATAGCTGCAGTGAAGGTACCATAGCCGCAGTGAAGGTACCATAGCCGCAGTGAAGGTACCATAGCCGCACTGATGAACACATTTCTCCAATACAAACATACAGTAACACATCAGTGACCATGCTGCAGGTCATCATGTGCAACAAAGTAACCCATTCAATAAAAATCAATAAAACATTCTCAAGTTTTAGTCCCCTACTGGTTTTCAACCGGAGAGGACTTTAGGTTTGCCCTCCGTCCGTCCATTAAAAATCTGGATCCTGACATAACTCAAACAGTTTCCAAGCTAGGTTTATGAAATTTGGTATGTGGGTAGGTGGTAATCAAATGATTATGCACGTTTAAATATTTTTTATTCTGACAAAAATTGTGGTTGCCGTGGCTGGTCAAGTTAGTTCAGGGAACCGTGCTAAACATTTAAGCTTAATGTGGTTCAACCTGATCGCTCACTGACAATATGGTATATGTAGAAGAAGTGCTGTGAAGTTTGTGCAATGTTTTACACAGAGTACATAAAAACGCACATGTTAAATGTTCTCCATATGGTTACATGTAAGCCTATAGCTTTCTTTGAAGGTCACCCAGAACAATGGGTTTGGTGTGTTATGATTGTTCACACATTGAAGTTGCTTAAGTAGCCTGTTTCAAAACTTCACCTTTCAACCAAGAATTCTAGGCGTTATTTCCTTGAAAATGCTCTTGTAGTAACTTGCATTTAAAAACCCTGAAATCAGATTCACATGTGAATACCAGTACAGTTTAAGAATGAAAGCAGAGATACCTGGAAACTAGTAGACACAAAAACGACTAATTTACGTTATAGTTAGTACATATTAAGTAAAATTTTATCGATTAAAAAGGGCGGAGCGAAGCGAGTCCTTTTTAGTCTGACATTAAAATTTACTTAATAAAAATTATGTTCGAACTGGCTTAAATTTGTTGTGCTTGAATATAACATCCTGCATTTTGATAGGCCGAGAGAAATTAGCGCCAACGCATGGCGTCATGTATGTTAAGAGCAAAAGTTTAATGATTAAATTTTCATTTTGCCGCTGAAATTCGGCGTTTTCATTGGCTCATAATGTAGGTTATATTCTAAGTAGCACATGTACGAAATGGCAGACTGGCTGAAATGACCTTTTTAACATGTTACCCTACCGAGAAAATGTAGCATGTGTGTGCGATTCTTTATATACTTTGTGTATATTTTATAGATATCATTTTGAATCATTTTTGTATCACATTTGTCAATTATATTTACACTATATTGATTAAAAGATAGGAGATACATCACAACAAGTTGTTTATTGATATTTTATAGAAACAATGAGTTAAGAAGCACTCATTCAGATCACTTCCGCACTCATTCAGATCACTTCCGCCTTTATGCATTGTATTAGACCTATGACAACAAGTTGTCTTATTTGAACTATTTTCAGTCACATGATTAGAAAATAGCCGCTCCCTGTCGCCATTACACAACATCAAAACTGCCGGTAATAAGTCTTTGTATGATCCAAATATCTAAAAATACAAAGATTTGAATGATGTACCAACTCTCACAATATCTCCCGGCCAAATCTCGTTTGTTCTCAATACCTTGTATCTCCTTTTCTAATGAACACAGGCAAACACTAATAATTCTATGCAATAGATATATTATTCAGCTATACAATGATACCTCATTTCTTGACATCTGTCAATGAATTAAACAAAATACCTCGAAGAGCCAGACCTGCTCTCATTTTCATGGAAATTCAAAGTGTATCAGAGCATACCTGATTTGTCTCATTCAAATAATAGTTTTTTGAATTATGTAAGAGGTAGACAAAAACAAGTTACCTCATACAATAGAAGAATTTGCTCTTCAAAATGAGACATTGGTCATTAAAAAAGGGTGACAAACAAAACGTTTTATGCAAAATAACAGCATTTGCTGCATGCTAGTTTGCATTTTCTTTTGGCTTTCAATCTTTGTGTTTAGATCTTAGTATTCATGATCGTTATAATAAGAAAACCAACATGAAAACAACAACCAATCATCTTATTGATGGATACATAATTTGTTACTTCAATGCGTGACTGTTAGCGTTGGTGTATTCTAGAGCTTTACACGAGGTATATTAATCGGAGACAAACGGAAATGGCCGAGCTTTTACAATTGAAGAATCATTTGGTTTATTTGCTTTTTTTTATCCTCGCCACCGGAAATCCATATAGGCGAGGCCCCCAGAAGAGGCAAGTCACTTTAGTTTTTTGGGGATAGTGCATGATACAGAAGATGCCCCAGTTCCAGCAGCATCCCTGGTTCTTTTACGTGCCGATGTAAAGCCTCATACACCGGACCTCGCTTAACGTCTCATCAAAAGACTGTTAGTAATTTTAGTTATGTTAGGTGGGAAACACTGAAAAGCAGAACCCCTTTCATCAAACATCTCACTTACAGGTCAATACAGACACGCCTCCAGCTCTATAGCTCACTGAGTGGTCAATACAGACACACCTCCAGCTCTATAGCGCACTCGTCAATACAGACACACCTACAGCTCTATAGCTCACTGGTCAATACAGACACATCTCCAGCTCTATAGCTCACTGGTCAATACAGGCACACCTATAGCTCACTGGTCAATACAGACACACCTACAGCTCTATAGCTCACTGAGTGGTCAATACAGACACACCTCCAGCTCTATAGCTCACAGAGTGGTCAATACAGACACACCTCCAGCTCTATAGCTCACAGAGTGGTCAATACAGGCACACCTACAGCTCTATAGCTCACTGAGTGGTCAATACAGACACACCTCCAGCTCTATAGCTCACTGAGTGGTCAATACAGACACACATCCAGCTCTATAGCTCACTGAGTGGTCAATAAAGGCACACCTACAGCTCTATAGCTCACTGAGTGGTCAATACAGACACACCTCCAGCTCTATAGCTCACTGAGTGGTCAATACAGACACATCTCCAGCTCTATAGCTCACTGGTCAATACAGACACACCTCCAGCTCTATAGCTCACAGAGTGGTCAATACAGGCACATCTCCAGCTCTATAGCTCACTGAGTGGTCAATACAGGCATATCTCCAGCTCTATAGCGCACTCGTCAATACAGACACACCTACAGCTCTATAGCTCACTGGTCAATACAGACACATCTCTAGCTCTATAGCTACCTGGGCAATACAGGCACACCTACAGCTCTATAGCTCACTGGTCAATACAGACACATCTCCAGCTCTATTACTCACTGGTCAATACAGACACACCTCCAGCGTTATAGCTCACTGGTCAATACAGACACATCTCCAGCTCAATTACTCACTGGTCAATACAGACACACCTCCAGCGTTATAGCTCACTGGTCAATACAGACACACCTACAGCTCTATAGCTCACTGGTCAATACAGACACACCTACAGCTCTATAGCTCACTGGTCAATACAGACACACCTCCAGCGTTATAGCTCACTGGTCAATACAGGCACATCTCCAGCTCTATAGCTCACTGGTCAATACAGACACACCTACAGCTCTATAGCTCACTGGTCAATACAGACACACCTACAGCTCTATAGCTCACTGGTCAATACAGGCACACCTACAGCTCTATAGCTCACTGGTCAATACAGGCACACCTACAGCCCTATAGCTCACTGGTCAATACAGGCACACCTCCAGCTCTATAGCTCACTGAGTGGTCAATACAGACACACCTCCAGCTCTATAGCTCACTGGTCCATACAGACACACCTACAGCTCTATAGCTCACTGGTCAATATAGACACACCTCCAGCTCTATAGCTTACTGGTCAATACAGACACACCTCCAGCTCTATAGCTCACAGAGTGGTCAATACAGGCACACCTACAGCTCTATAGCTCACTGAGTGGTCAATACAGACACACCTCCAGCTCTATAGCTCACTGAGTGGTCAATACAGACACACCTCCAGCTCTATAGCTCACTGAGTGGTCAATACAGACACACCTCCAGCTCTATAGCTCACTGAGTGGTCAATACAGACACACCTCCAGCTCTATAGCTCACTGAGTGGTCAATACAGGCACATCTCCAGCTCTAAAGCTCACAGAGTGGTCAATACAGACACACCTCCAGCTCTATAGCTCACAGAGTGGTCAATACAGACACATCTCCAGCTCTATAGCTCACTGAGTGGTCAATACAGGCACACCTACAGCTCTATAGCTCACAAGTCAATACAGGCACACCTCCAGCTCTATAGCGCACTCGTCAATACAGACACACCTACAGCTCTATAGCTCACTGGTCAATACAGACACATCTCTAGCTCTATAGCTACCTGGGCAATACAGACACACCTACAGCTCTATAGCTCACTGGTCAATACAGGCACACCTACAGCTCTATAGCTCACTGGTCAATATAGACACACCTCCAGCTCTATAGCTTACTGGTCAATACAGACAAACCTCCAGCTCTATAGCTCACTTAGTGGTCAATACAGGCACACCTACAGCTCTATAGCTCACTGAGTGGTCAATACAGACACACCTCCAGCTCTATAGCTCACTGAGTGGTCAATACAGACACACCTCCAGCTCTATAGCTCACTGAGTGGTCAATACAGACACACCTCCAGCTCTATAGCTCACTGAGTGGTCAATACAGACACACCTCCAGCTCTATAGCTCACTGAGTGGTCAATACAGGCACACCTACAGCTCTATAGCTCACTGGTAAATACAGACACACCTACAGCTCTATAGCTCACTGAGTGGTCAATACAGACACATCTCCAGCTCTAAAGCTCACTGAGTGGTCAATACAGACACACCTCCAGCTCTATAGCTCACTGAGTGGTCAATACAGGCACACCTACAGCTCTATAGCTCACTGGTAAATACAGACACACCTACAGCTCTATAGCTCACAGAGTGGTCAATACAGACACATCTCCAGCTCTATAGCTCACTGAGTGGTCAATACAGGCATATCTCCAGCTCTATAGCTCACAAGTCAATACAGGCACACCTCCAGCTCTATAGCGCACTCGTCAATACAGGCACACCTACAGCTCTATAGCTCACTGGTCAATACAGACACATCTCTAGCTCTATAGCTACCTGGGCAATACAGACACACCTACAGCTCTATAGCTCACTGGTCAATACAGGCACACCTACAGCTCTATAGCTCACTGGTCAATACAGACACACCTACAGCTCTATAGCTCACTGGTCAATACAGACACACCTACAGCTCTATAGCTCACTGGTCAATACAGGCACACCTACAGCTCTATAGCTCACTGGTCAATACAGGCACACCTACAGCTCTATAGCTCACTGGTCAATACAGACACACCTACAGCTCTATAGCTCACTGGTCAATACAGGCACACCTACAGCTCTATAGCTCACTGGTCAATACAGACACACCTACAGCTCTATAGCTCACTGGTCAATACAGGCACACCTACAGCTCTATAGTTCACTGGTCAATACAGGCACACCTCCAGCTCTATAGCTCACAGAGTGGTCAATACAGACACACCTACAGCTCTATAGCTCACTGGTCAATACAGGCACACCTACAGCTCTATAGTTCACTGGTCAATACAGACACACCTCCAGCTCTATTACTCACTGGTCAATACAGACACACCTCCAGCGTTATAGCTCACTGGTCAATACAGGCACATCTCCAGCTCTATAGCTCACTGGTCAATACAGACACACCTACAGCTCTATAGCTCACTGGTCAATACAGACACACCTACAGCTCTATAGCTCACTGGCCAATACAGACACATCTCTAGCTCTATAGCTACCTGGGCAATACAGACACACCTACAGCTCTATAGCTCACTGGTCAATACAGACACACCTACAGCTCTATAGCTCACTGGTCAATACAGGCACACCTACAGCTCTATAGCTCACTGGTCAATACAGGCACACCTACAGCCCTATAGCTCACTGGTCAATACAGGCACACCTCCAGCTCTATAGCTCACTGAGTGGTCAATACAGGCACACCTACAGCTCTATAGCTCACTGGTCAATATAGACACACCTCCAGCTCTATAGCTTACTGGTCAATACAGACACACCTCCAGCTCTATAGCTCACTGGTCATACAGACACACCTACAGCTCTATAGCTCACTGAGTGGTCAATACAGACACACCTCCAGCTCTATAGCTCACTGGTCCATACAGACACACCTACAGTTCTATAGCTCACTGGTCAATACAGACACACCTACAGCTCTATAGCTTACTGGTAAATACAGACACACCTACAGCTCTATAGCTCACTGGTTAATACAGACACACCTACAGCTCTATAGCTCACTGGTCAATACAGGCACCTACAGCTCTATAGCTCACTGGTCAATACAGGCACACCTACAGCTCTATAGCTCACTGGTCAATACAGACACACATACAGCTCTATAGCTCACTGGTCAATACAGGATCACCTACAGCTATATAGCTCACTGGTCAATACAGATACACCTACAGCTCTATAGCTCACTGGTCAATACAGGCACACCTACAGCTCTATATCTCACTGGTCAATACAGGCACACCTACAGCTCTATAGCTCACTGGTCAATACAGACACACCTCCAGCTCTATAGATCACTGATTGTTAATACAGACACGCCTCCAGCTCTATAGCTCACTGAGTGGTCAATACAGACACATCTCCAGCTGTATAGCTCACTGGTTAATACAGACACACCTCCAGCTCTATAGCTCACTGAGTGGTCAATACAGACACACCTCCAGCTCTATAGCTCACTGAGTGGTTAATACAGACACATCTCCAGCTCTATAGCTCACTGAGTGGTCAATACAGACACACCTACATCTCTATAGCTCACTGGTCAATACAGACACACCTCCAGCTCTATAGCTCACTGGGTCGTCAATACAGACACATCTCCAGCTCTATAGCTCACTGGTCAATACAGAAACACCTACAGCTCTTTAGCTCACTGGTTAATACAGACACACCTCCAGCTCTATAGCTCACTGAGTGGTCAATACAGACACATCTCCAGCTCTATAGCTCACTGAGTGGTTAATACAGACACATCTCCAGCTCTATAGCTCACTGGTCAATACAGACACACCTACAGCTCTATAGCTCACTGAGTGGTTAATACAGACACATCTCCAGCTCTATAGCTCACTGGTCAATACAGACACACCTCCAGCTCTATAGCTCACTGAGTGGTTAATACAGACACATCTCCAGCTCTATAGCTCACTGGTCAATACAGACACACCTACAGCTCTATAGCTCACTGGTCAATACAGACACACCTACAGCTCTATAGCTCACTGGTCAATACAGACACACCTCCAGCTCTATAGCTCACTGAGTGGTCAATACAGGCACACCTACTGCTCACAAAGTGACAGAGTGAGCTTTTGTGATCACTCTTCGTCCGTCGTCCGTCCTTCCATCAACAATTGGCTTGTGTAGTCACTAGAGGTCACAATTTTGACCTAATCTTTATGAAACTTGGTCACAATGATCATATCAACAAAGTCTAGGTCAAGTTCGATATTGGGTCATCTGAGGTAAAAAACTCGGTCACTAGGTTAAATCATAGAAAAACCTTTTGTAGTCACTAGAGGTCATAATTTTGACTTAATATTTATGAAACTTGGTCACAATGATCATGTCAACAAAATCTATGTCGAGATCGATATTGGGTTATCCGGGGTCAAAAACAAGGTGACAATATCAAAACATAAACATTGTATAGTCTCGAGAGGTCACAATTTGGACTTAATCTTGGTAAAACTTGGTCACAATGATCATCTCAACAAAATCTAGACCAAGTTCGATATTGGATCATCTGGGGTCAAAAACTAGGTCACCAGGTCAAATCATAGAAAAAACTTGAGTAGTCACCAGAGGTCACAATTGCGACTTAATCTTTATGAAACTTGGTCACAATGATCATCTCAACAAAATCTACGTGAAGTTCGATATTGGGTCATCCGGGGTAAAAAACTAGGTCACTAGTCAAAATTATAGAAAACCCTTGTGTAGTCACTAGAGGTCACAATTTCGACCTTATATTTATGAAACTTGGTCACAATAATAATCTCAACAAAATCTAGGTCAAGTTCGATATTGGGTCATTAGAAATTAGACGGATTTCACTGACGGATTACTGACCAGTTTAACAGAGAAGGATTACTGAAACGTGGCTGAATAGCGGCAAATCTCGGGGCTTTGATTATTATCCTATGTAATTATTACCCCCTTTCACACCTTTCACACGTTGCAGGTCCCCAGTAATCGGCCACGTTTCAGTAATCCTTCTCTGTTTAACTTGTCAGTAATCTGTCAGTGAAATCCCTCTAATTTATGTCGTTAGTAGAATTCGTCAGTAGATTAGACACGGTATCTTACACTTAACGTTCATTCTACCCCTTGAAAATGCTTGAAAAACACACACTTGAAAAAAACTATTTCAAACAGCGTATGCGATCTGACTTATCATATAATAGGAAACCATTGTAGCACTTACGTGTGATGTAAAATGTGGAGTATAGTCGCCTAATGCAAATGCTAACACTAGAATAAAGGTGATTTTTGCATGAAAATGAAACATTTTTTTCAAAATGTCAGACGTTATCATTAGTGTATTTTATCAAAATGTCAGACGTTATCATTAGTGTATTTTATAATACCAACTCATTGGTTATACTTTATAGTCATTCGTCGCAAGGGCATGTCAGGCTTGAAATTAGATGCTAATCTTTTGTTTACGAGAAAAACACCTTCATGTCAATGTGTAATTTCGACAAAGAAGTCGCCATGTTTGCTCCCTCCTGTCATCGCAGTAAACGTAAAGCAACATGTTTTTCAAACATAGTAATCAACCTAATCGATAGCCAGATCGAAAAATGAACTTTATTGCGTTCATAATATATCAACTTAACAAACGATCATACGATAATTATTGAATAACATAGAAATCCAAGCATTTATTACAGTTGTCATCTCGTTTGTTTACGAATTTCGCGCTGTGTAGCAAATTTATATTTATGCGCCAAAGATGAAGTAAAGTAGTGCGGCAGTACCTCTGCACCGTTAAATCTTACGCGCTGTTCAAATTAACGCCCCATATTTTGACTCTCGATTTATCGATTTTATTACGTTGTTGTTCAATATTTTCCATGCCGTTACATAATCGACATCTAAACAAATACACATCAAGTGAGATGAGAGAAGAAATACTTGTTTAAGTATCATTTACAGTAAATTCAGGCGATTGTGTGTTTTGTTCTTTGGTTGTCAATGACTCTAACTGCTCTACTTCCTGTTCGAACTAAAAGGACATGTATATCGATTTTTAAGCTATAAATAACGGATTGGTGTTGATCTGGCATCCACGCATGTGTCTGATAAATAAAACACTTCTAAACATATATTATGAGAAACCAAGGCGTGATGTGCGAAATATTTGCATTCAAACAGAATGCGCTATTTTCCATTCCACAAGTGACGTTGAAAAGCGGCGCTCATGTAAAAAGCTTTCCCGTAAAAACTCCACTGTTTAAAAAATATCGATTATTATTTAAACATGTAATTTTTGTTGGATCTATTTGCATCATTTTGTTTCTAGTATTTGTTTACATTGAATTGTAGTATTTATAACCCAACTATAGCCACGAAATTTATGTAAAATTCCCGTTCTGTCAATAGTACTTGTGAACGATGGGTAAATGGGAACAGCCATATTTTATCGCGGTAATAAAATATGGTAAGCTCAACATACGCAAAGAAGGCAAATCTCACGTGCTATGTTAGAATTTTAATTATTTTTAAATCTAAAACATTATGGGCCAATTTAACTTTGAAAATTATCATTCTTGAATTACTCTATATTCTATGTAAAATTAGCGAATTTGACAGCAATTGTCCTTTAAACTTGTTGTTTAATACTCTATATCAAATTTATCACATACAATATCTAAAATGTATTTTCCACATTAGAAAGTAAATTTATTTTACTTTCGAAACATGTAAAAATAAATAAAATATTTTGAAAATGTCATGGGCCTTTGTAGCATTGAATTTAATCAGTACTTAATTTTATTTAGTGCTTATTCATTCGGTAAAGTTCGTAAGCTGCCGGAATTTACCAAGCTAATTATCTGCGCACAGCATGGCGTCCAATTTAAATGATCTGAATAAATAGCCTACAATAAAACATAACTTATCTTATCTATATCTGTACCCTTAGGCAATAATGCTTTTCTGTTGTAACATACATGGATTTGTTTTTATAAAAAAATTAATTTGAAGTGTGAAGTTAATTTACACAACAGACATTTATGAATAATTTCCTTTATAACTAACTGAAATAATTGTTATAATTTTAACCCGAGATGTTAAATCCACGAAATGCGATTAAAATTTTTTTTTAACATGAATCCATATATCGTTCCTGATTCAAAGCGGCAGTTTCAATATTAGTTATGCCTCATCTATATAACATCATCATGAAATTAAAACAGATACACCTGAGGTAATTCTCACTAGAAATTGAAAATTATAAGAAACTAGAAACTTTTAATACAGCTTTTAGAACAGCTAGATAAAATTAAATTGACTATAATTTGAAACTACTTAAAATAATTTAGAGGAAATATCATTTTTTATTTTTTTCAGCTATTTTATTCACTTTGACCTTGAAATGACCTTGACATTGACCTCAATTTTTTCTTAGGTGCATGCCCAATTGATCTTTATAATCATATGAATAATATCCATGTAAATATGAGACACTACATACTTAAACAAACAAATCACATTAGATCATAGAATGATAGGGGCCTTCGTAAAAATGCCATCTCGGCCAACATGCAAATGCATAAAATGGCTGTTATGACAATATGTTTATACATTTAATCAACCAAATCGCTTATAATTAGAGAATATATACTATCAAACACAACTATCATTTTTATAACCTCATTCAATTCAAAACACATGCTATACTAAGAAAGATAGAGAGCAAATATTCATCTTTAGCTATTTTTCTGACTTTGACCTTGAATTGACCTTGACCTCAAACTGGTCCATGTTGTATGTCTTTTTGAAGCACATTATCAAATGAACAATATCCATGTTATTATGTTGCAATACATATATAAACAAAAATTTAACACCAGAACTTAGGACATCGGATGTTTTCGTAAATGTGTTCAGAAGCAAGAGTTGTTGCCCCTGTTAAAAAAATCTGCACCACTTTCAGATCTGGCATCCACCTTTTTCCAAAGCCTGAATGTCTATATTATTCGAAAATATCAACAGACTTTTTCTACCAGATGGGGTAAATGAAAATCCATTTTAAGGCTCTTTTGAAATCTGGCTCCTGGACTAATGTGTAAAATCACGGTGTATGATCAAACCTACATTGTTGGTACAAAAATCGCGTTTTCAACTCACTTGCTCGTACAAGCACCTAACTTTTCCTATTGATCTTGGATAAATAGCATAAATGGACGGTGTAGTGAAGTTTATTTATATCTATTTACTCATAGATTTGGCTTTAGTTCATAACTGGAATGGTTTTACGGAACCACTCGAAGATGTAAAAATGTAATCCGCTCAAAATTAAGTCGAAGTTTGTATCCGAAGTATGAAAAAGAACGAATCTTTTGTTTCGTGTCACAGTAAAAAAAGTTGACATGTGTATTGAAAAAGTATTTGAACAACGAGTCCTATTATTTTTGGTATTGTTCTGATGTTCAATTTATACTACAATAATACTTTTATATTGGGATAATAAAAAAACCCCGGAAATAAGCTTCTAACATGAAAATATCTTGCAATAATTAACTTATGGTAAGTCACCTATATTGTTTGTATAAGGGCACCTATATTATGTCAAAATTTGTCTCTCTGAATATAATTCGTCTAAATGGTCTAGATCTTTCATTTGTCAGAATCTGATATAAGTTAGGCCGAAACTTGCTAACGCCATGATTTCGCACGTGCAATAATGCTATGCACCAGTCAAATGAAACCCGAGGAGGAAGGATGGGAGAAATAGCGGGAAAATATAGCCGTGACTATAACTGTGCTTTTACCGAGTTTATTGCAAGAGTACAGACGTGCGATCTTCATCATGAGTTTGACCAACAGTAATTCATCTGCGATGTTTGCATACACCCAAAGATCAAGTAGAATTACACATACCTATATTTAATGTAGGATTTCACTGGTTTAAAATTAAGGGGAGTGACACTTTGCGGTGGGTTGACCAACAGTATGGCCCTTGGGCAGGAATTTTACCAGGAATTTGGGAAAAAACATAGTAAACATCCCCGTATTTTCCCGGGGTTGCGTTCCGTGGTTTCAATTGACTGGTGCATTACACTTCACGCATCGATTTTGTAGCTGCGTTTGAAGTTACAGCATGAGATACATGTACAATGTATGTTGACCTAGCATATAGCTCCCCTCCCTTCAAATACCGCTTCTCGTACGACTCCTTGCTACATCGAGATGCATTTAAACAAAGCACGTGTTATTTCTTTTGCAAATGTCGGTCTCAATGAATGTTTTCTGTTGGAATTTAAGACACCGTCATCGTGTCAGACGTTTGGAGGATGCATTGAGAATTTTGTTTTTTTTAAATAAATATACATTTCAGTGACCCGTCACACCAGAGTCCGAAATATGTACACGGCGTCCCTTACGCGACTTTGTGGTCTATACTGCAAAACACGAAGTGGACCTGTAACCAATGCATGTCATGCTTTGAATACATCTCCCTTTCAACAGGGGTGTGCTTTAGCGTTTGGATACAGCTACTTGGAAAGCAGAATAGTCAAAGAGTCATACTCGGTTAGACAGCACGGCTTCAGTGCATTGGCTCTGAAAAGCAAAATACATTAAACAACTTTTCTAAATATCCACGATTGCAATTTCTGCACGAGTTGGCATATCAATGTGGTATTGAACGAACAGCGTATTACCGAATAATGGCATAAAGTATTGATAACTACAACTACAGAACTGGATTTCATTGCTTTAAGTATTGTAAATAACTTGATCCTGGACTCAAAAAGTCACGAAGTCGTCAATAAAGCATATGTCTGCCTTCTGCAGATAAAACTGTCAGACACTTTGTTCTCATGGATAAAATATACTGTCCAATGACTGCCCCAGGTATAACAGTGTAGCAATACCACGTGACTTTTGACTACAGTTACAAGTAGAAATTTGTAAACATTGGAAAATAAAATAGCTATAAGTATTTTATTTCTTCATCGATTTCTATAAAATATAAACCACGCTAAGGGGGAAATTATTTGCTTTCCATGAAATATAAAATCATTTTCAGCAGCTTTACCGATTTTTCAATTACCCTGTGAAACCTACACGTTCCACGGTTTCACAGGGTAATTGACAAAACGGCGCTTCGGCTGAAAAAGATTTTATATTTCATGGAAAGCAAATAATGTTCCCCTTAGCGTGGCGTAGATTTCATAGAAATCGATGAAGAAAAAAAATACTTATGGCTACATTTGTGTTCCAATGTTTACAAATTTCTACTTGGAACTGAAGTCAAAACCACGTGGTATTGCTACACTGTATAACTGAGCACTTTTATTCCAGTGCGCTCTAAATTTCATTATCACTACCTAAAAAAAGAGTATATTAAGTCAGACAGGGAAGGCAGCACTCAACTTAACCAGCCGAGCACAGAAAACATTAAAAACACACAAAGCACAATGCCCAACTAAACAAGCGCAGATCCGCCCAAGTCCAAGCTGTCGAAAAGTATAATAAATTATAACTAGCTGAATGACCCAGTAGAAAAGATACAGCAACCAAAAGGCGGAATGCCTACGCTGAATGACCTAGTAACAACAGTAAAACTGCTGAACTACATAGTTATAGCAGCCTTTAGTCTCAAAGTTAAATAACAGTATTAAAACGTTGAAAGGCCATTTGGTTTCTCAGTCAAATGCCAAGTCCAGACTTTACATTTTCAACAGGGTTTAAGCTCCGATACTAAAAGCACCATGCCGATTGTTATCCGCAGATATATTACGGACTGCTCCACTTCTCACTGAATGACAACGGGAATGATATCCTGACGATAATTATTAGCGAAATTCAAATGGTCAAATTTTCGCCGGGCTGTTAGAACCTGCTGAATGTCATCGAAGTGTCAGCTTTACGTCAATTGATTTCGTATGTTTGCATTTGCAGACCATCAACACTTCGGGACTGCTCGAAGATCTTCAGCTTCTAAATTTTGCTTCGACAACGGAAACAACCGGAATGAAAATGGGGCTTATGCATGCCATCTCAATGAATATTTTACATTATTAGACACAAACAGTGTCGAATTTAAAGTGATAACTGTTGACCTTCTAATCCCCGACCTGAAAAGCCAATTGTGACTATATGTGAGCTTATCCCCCTCTGCCATCCGGTAAAAATACAACTAACCATGTTACACTGAAACGAATAGCTAGTGTATACTTAGAAAAAGCATGTACGAGTAGTTGGTGAATACATTGTGACTATAAGTGACTAAGTGTCTCCAAAATAACGGAGGTGCCCTTGTGTAGTGCTGTTCCTAAAATATAGGTGCTTTATAGTTTGATAAAATCGTGTTTTAAGAGACGATATTGATTTTAAAGGATGGTTTCTTTTCTGTTTTCAGTTCCATTAGATAAAAAACTGAATATATGGGTAAAAACTTTGCACAAAACATCACAAGTTGTAAAAATAATAGCAAAAAACGATTTCCATTTCCCGATTTAGTACTCAAACTGTAACCCTTATTTTTCGGAAACAGCTGAAGCTTTTAATTTTGTTTTCATGCAGATGGAAGCTTGAATGTTTCTAATGTTCCGTGGTAACATTAATAAAATCATCGTACGTCTCTGAAGTAGAACTGTTTGAATTTTCCGTGACCTCCTCCGCGTGTTTTTTCGTTTTTTGTACGTAAAAGTTCGTTGCTTATACCAAAAAGTGAATGCAACGCCAGTTTTGTACCAACAATGTAGGTTTGATCATACACCGTGAAAATGTAGAATTGAAAGCAAACCCTAGAATTTAGAAGGTTTTAAATACACAACGCAGATTTTACTCAGTTTGGACTTTCAAAGAGCGGTTCATTTACTGGTTATTCTAGATTTTTATTTTACACCTAGCTACGCCCCTGCATATCTGTCGAAACCATGTACTAGCGACGTCACACTGGGAATTAGCTTTGCGCAAATAAGTAATTTCACCGGCCAGTCCAGCGAGGTTTCTAAGGGGAATTTATGAATGCATCGTATAAATATGTAAGTACTGATCAGTAAGCAGATTTGCGAAATACCCGCGGGCGCCTCTACACAATTGAACATTGTTGGGAAGGCGAGGTTCAAAAGGGGGGAATGATAGATGCATCGTTGCAAATAAACAGCCGCTCATAGTGTGGATCCTTAAGTAACCCCGAGGTGCAAAGATATCTCAGAATCCTGTTAAATGAGTCAAGAAGTCGAATTCAATCTAATAATTACCGTTTGCAAGCAAGCAAATCAGTGATCTATAGGATTCGCAGAATTAACCAGATCGCAGCCACAAGCTGGGGTACATTTCCAATGACGTTTTAAAACAATATAGAGGTTGCGTAAGGCAACGTGTAACGTGTACGTCTACGGGAATATTATTTTTGGGTATTTTTTCATCCAGGTATGTGTAGTTTCTACAAGTAATTTTAACGGACGTTAATATGAACTATGTCACACAGGTAGGCGTATGCACGGGAAACACACTATTTCGGTGGTCTCCTTGAGTTGATGCAAACACTCATTATTGATTCACGAAGAAATCATGTTATAACTGTCATGACATATTTCACGCACACGTTGTGTTTCGCAAGCCAATTTTAATTACAACGTGTATGTATACATGTACGAGTAGCTACAGGTACACGTAGTCGTATAGTCCAGTTAGGATATTGTGACAGTGACGTTGCAGTTAACGTGTACGCAAAAAATCAAAACCATTGTCTTAATAGGTAGAGCAAAGTTTAGTATGTTAGTTTAGCATTGAAATTATAGTTGTTTGTACAGTGTAAGCCTTTATAATTGGTTTTACACCGTTATAGTGGACTCAACCGCTGCATCACTGGATTTTTATCCTATCTGGACTATACACGTTCGCATCGCAAGCTCTCTATTTACTATGGATAGATGTGCACGTGAATTGCAAACACCTTGTAAGTTTAATGAAAGCAGTATAATCCAGTTAGGATCTGGTGACAATGACGTAGCCGTTAATGTGTACACAGAGGATTACAACCATTGTCTGAATAGGTAGTGCGAATATAGTTAGTTTAGCATTGAAATTATGGCTGTCTATTTAAGCCTTTTTACACCGTAATAGTGGACCCGACCGCAGCGTCACTGTATTTCTTACCCTGACTACACTATATATGTAATTTGTTACCGTTTGTAGACGATTGCAAATCCCCCATGCAATAAAGTCTTGTCTTCTGTATCCATTATTAGGAGTGACTATTGAGTCCAATTTTGACTATTGCAATACTATTGCTATTGCTGAACGTACTATTGCGATGCTATTGTATTGCTGGAAACCATTGCGATACTATTGCAATAGTTATTGCCAAGATGTGAAAACCAGAGATTAACTTGTAAATGCAAATTTGCACAGTGTAAGATATCATTTTGTTGCACAACATACAAATCTCTAATATTTGTGGAAATGATTTTAAATGAATTTGACAGAAATACATTAATAATAAAAAGGCGATATTGGGCCATTGTGGCTGTTTTGATGCGTGTGGTTATTTACAATAAGTTTTTTTTAACGAAAACAGAAGTTGTTTTAAATTAATAATAAACTTTATTTATAAAAAAGAAACTATCTTAACTATCGATAGTTGAGCTAACTATCGGCGATAGTAATTGGATCGAGACTTTTACTATCGATCCATATTTTCGGGACACTCGGGATCGAAATGCATCGATATTTCGATGCATCGGTCCAACCCTATCCATTATGATATCGATACACCAGCTCGTATCCTTATACTGGTACCTGATCGGAATAAAATTATATAGTTTGTTCTTGCGATGTGCAGTTCGAGCGCATCACTTCTTGACGGAAGCAATTCACATGTAGTTTTATAGAACTTAAACAAACATGACTCATCAACATCTCACATTCTTATCGACTTATGCGTTTCTTATAATATACAACAGAAGGCCATACCTTTCTAGCAGAAAAAGTGTCCTTCCGTCAAAGTCTGAAACCTCTAAATGTTACGGTGGACGTTTTGGACATATTCTGAGAATTATAATTGTGTACTATCACGGGCGGTAATCACGTGACTTCGTCTTGTATGTTAAACGAACAATGGCGGACATTCAGCCTCGGTAAGTACCTATTTTTCTTGAAGTTTTATGTCTTACAGCCTCGATATCAAAACCTCACATAGCCTATCATATGCGCAATGCTTTCTTTCGAACGTTAGAACTTAGTTTTGCCTCATAATGCTCATAATGTGAATAGATTTCGAGAACACTCATTGAATTTGATCCATAGTTTCGGCGCAAGGCCGGTATGTTGAACGCATCGTATAAATTGTTGTCGAATTATCGACACATCAGGCTCTCTGCTACGAAAAAGGTATAAAATTATATCAAATGTTTGATTATATCGTGAACGAAACATGTATGGATTTCTACTGGGTAATATTCGGCAGTATATTTCAATTTTACGAAAGTAGTATGTAAAACGAACGTTTTTGTATCGATATGTCTCACGTACACATCTCAGTAGGGTTCAGAAAGTTCAGAGTTAGCTCTTTTTAAACATTTCACCATCCCATATATATGTTTTATATGACAAAATATTTACAGAACGATACAGTTGAGGTCCAATTATTGCGTTACGTGATATAAAATTGCAAGAAAAACACTTCAAATGTGTGCCATTGTCTACCCAGTTATGAACTCAGTTTCTGTATTTAGTAATACATTTTTGAAATTTATTAACTCGAGTGTGTAGTAGCATCTAGCTTGCACCATAGTTTAACTAAGGTCTTAACAGTAGCTGTGGTAAAAAGGAAACACACTGCAGTTAATGTATAGTTTACCCAAGCTCATACAGGGTGTCCAAAAAGAAAGTATACAGTTTCAGTGTATATTTATCAAATCTCTTCATTCTACTATCGTAAACAAAATTTGCATATGTGTAGACAAAAGATGTAATTTTTTTCTCGCACCAGTTTTAATATTTTAACTTTGATAATTTAAAAAAGAATGTAAATTTACTGAAATTACATTATTTTGCCCGTGACGTCTATTCAGTAATTCATGACGTTCTCAACACGTCCAAGCTTCTTACGTTTCCCTTATTGCACTTCTTTTAAAGTATTGATAACATTTGCACTTGTGTCTAAAATGATCTTCTTACCTTACCTTACTATTTTGATGTTTCTCGTGAGCATACACGTGTCTGTTGGCTTTGAGCTGTATAATAGCGATTTCACATAGCCCCACAAGAAAAAAGTCGTAATGATTTAGACCGGGGGTGTGAGTGGGCCATGTCACACCACAGTGGTATTTACTGGAAATTACTTTAGGTCCAACTGCTTCAAGGAATTCATCCAACTCCTTATGTACAATAGGTGGCCTTGGCACATTTTGCATGAACTATGCATCATTCAAAACAGTAAATCACCTGCGGTGTTTAGGAACCAGCTGCTTTAACAATCAAAGCACTGAGAGTACTCATAGGAGGCGATCTGGTTGCTGCAATTAAAGCTTAAACCGACTTTACACGTTTAAATTCTTCGTTTTCTTACTGCCGATCTTGTCCTGAATGTCAAAATAGGCATATGTGACTATATAGGCATGTTGGGTATCTAAATAATTGTTAAAAGGTGCATATTAATTTATATGTAATACGTGTATTGAATGCGTATATCAAAAGTGGCTGTAAAATAATACTACGCGACTATTTATCAGATTCTACAGTACCGTCTTGTAATCACTTCCCTCACAGCGGGAGACAGTCTATAGAAAGCGGCTAGCTAGTACAGCGACACCATATGATTGCATAACAGTACTTTGCAGACCGTATACGATTCATTGATAAAACCATCACTTGACCGTAGTCTGAAGTTTCTAAAAATAGCTTTACAACCGGGACATTTGATGAACACGTCATTTTCGTACTATGAAACAAGTTCGGTATCAGCCGGTGTAGTGATTTTTTTGGCCAAAATATCGATTTAACGAACTGTTTCACAATAATTTTTGATCTTAGAATAAACAAATGTTGCTGATTGGCTTAAATCAGTTAAACTATTTGGAGAAACACATGTAGCAGTATTGGGAATGTTGACAGTTTCTGGAACTACTTGGCTTAATCGCCTCCCAAAAACAAGCGACGGGTTGAGTTTATTTCGTTCTATTGTGCTATCGGAATCGCTAGTATACACTCTGAAGCCAACAGGCACATCTATGCTGCTGAGGAACATCTAAAGAGAGGGTTAGAAGATCAGGTAAGACACATGTGCAAATCTAATTGATAATTTTAAAAAATGAGTGCAAGAAGGGAAATGCCATAAGGTGACATGCATCGTGAAAACGTCGTTAATTACTACAAAATGCATCACGGACAAAATAAGGTTATTTTAGAAAACTGACATTTTTCTAAAAAATATCAGGGTTATAATCTTAAAATTGGTCACAGAAAAACTTACATATTTTGTCTAACATGTGCAAATTTTCGTTGCGATAGCTATTGTAGAGATTTAATAAATAGACATTGAAACTGTATATTTTCTTTTTAGACACCCTGTTTGATACAAGAAATACAATATAACGTTCGTAAAAACATTGTACTTCAAAAATGAAAATTCTATTACATCATTTGATGACAACGTTGATTGACAATACACGTGTCAATGCTTGTTGTTTTGATAGTATGGAGTTCACGAGTTCATCATTTAAATATTTGCAATATGAATACATATAGTTAAGAGAAACGTTACATTGATTTCAATTTATGATTATATAAGCTAGCTCGTATCCATACATTTTACCTGAAATACACGAAACAGCAATCATGTACTACATCATACAGATTGTTTCCAGTTATTTCAGATAATGACGAAGGAAAAGTCACGCCTCACCTAACAGAGGCCGAAAACATATTTCGGAACATAAAATCATTGTCTGTTGTCCTGGAACGAAACCCACCAGTCAAAAGACCCTTGAAGAAGAAGCCATCGCCAGTAAAGAAAAAGAGGAAGGTAGGGTCATCTCGATGTCTGTTTCGGGATGTCCTTGAGAACAACACGAAGAGTAGCTTCCTAACACCATTGTCGGATTTGAACAATGCAATTGAAGAAGATCGTGATCTGAAGCAAGAACGCGTGCCTGGAAACAGCGAGGATATTCCAGTGATAACGGAATCCCCGAATTTATAGCTACACGATTGACATTATCAGGAGAAAGTAGTGAACGTTTGTCTTGGGAAAATGGTGTCCGAACGAATGAATTGACAGACAGATGCGAGGAAAAGACAAAAGTGTTGAACGAAATGAAAGTCAAGAACTGACTGACTTTCAGGGAAGAATGAATGCCGTCGAATTAGATGTTTCGTCAATGCAAGATCTACAAGAAATGTTAAGACTGGAAAATAAATCACTATTATCAGAAACAATGGAACGTATATCTGCCGATATATCTTCTATCCGACAAATACGCAAAAAGAAGAAATACTGCAAATTTAAGCTGATCGAAAGAGGTGGGGATAGCAACTGGAGAAAAGGTCGATATACGTGAGACATATCGATACAAAAACGTTCGTTTTACATACTACTTTCGTAAAATTGAAATATACTGCAGAATACTACCCCGTAGAAATTCATACATGTTTCGTTCACGATATAATCAAACATTTGATATAATTTTTACCTTTTTCGTAGCAGAGAGCCTTATTTGTCGATAATTCGACAACACTTTATACGATGCGTGCAACATACCGGCCTTGCGCCGTAACTCTGGATCAAATTCAATGAGTGTTCTCGAAATCTATTCACATTATGAGGCAAAACTAAGTTATAACGTTTGAAAGAAAGCATTGCGCATATGATAGGCTATGTGAGGTTTTGATATCGAGGCTGTAAGACATATAACTCAAAGAAAAATAGGTACTTACCGAGGCTGAATGTCCGCCATTGTTCGTTTAACATACAAATCGAAGTCACGTGATTACCGCCCGTGACTATATCCAGATTGGTTTTCTTTGATGGCACAGCCATCATCCTGAATTGAATATATAGACTGTACACTCATTAAAAGTTATAAATATACCAAGTTGTTACGCTTGTATCTACAGATTACGTCACTTACAACTAAAATAAAGTCATCAGATCAAAAGAGTACTGATAAAGTGGAGGATGCACTTTATGATGAAATAAGGACTCTAAAAACTGGATTTGATACCTTAAGACAGAAAGTGACAAATTCTGCTTCAACCACAGAGCTACAAGAGCTGAGAAATGAGGTGGACTCTAACAAGGAGGAGATTAACAGATTAAGAGAAAATAAAGCACAGCAAATGCCGGGTGCTTTAAATCCTGATAACCAACCTCAAATGGCTTCATCATCTTCAAATTCCAATACAAGACAAAGATTGGACACTCCCATACCAGCAGCAAGCCAACATATCACATAGCACAAAGTCTATGTATTTGGAGATTCAGTCACTAGAGTCTTAGAGCCCCAACGACTATCTGGTCAACAGTTTAATGTCAAAATAAAATCTCAATCTGGCGCTACAGTTAACGATATAACAATGTACCTGAAATCACTCAAGGATAAAACATTCGTATCTGATTTTGACATGTTTGTGATACATGCAGGAGTCAATAACATTTCCAATGCCAACAAATCTACTGAAATTGTTGAGGACTTTAAAACCCTCACAACAGAACTACAGAATCTCAACGAAAATGCTACAATATTTATTTCATCAATACTACCGAAGAAGTATGACAAACTATCATTTGATGTGATAAAGGAAACAAATATACTGTTATCAAAACTATGTGCTGAAAACCACCATGTATTCATTGATAATACCAGCAACTTCATGAACAATGGCCATGTGGACAAATCACTATACAGAGATGAGGTACACCTTAGCAATAAAGGCAGTTCATTGTTTGCCAAAAACATCAAATCATCCATCATTAAGTGTTTACCTCTCTCTAATGCCGCCAGACAGGAAAATGGAAATTTTACCCAGGCCAGCCTCCACAACAGCTACAAACATCCCCTGGTACATCCCCTGGTACATCCCCAGGAGCGGAATCACCAAATACGGTACCATCCCAACAGGCAACCCAACTACATGACTCAACGTCGACCCTGGATCCGACAACTACCGATGCCGTACAATCCAATGTGGACCCCAGACATGTGGTAGGCAATATCTTCAACAAACAAGACATCAATAGTGCAAATACAATATCAAGTTGTGACACAAATATTAAAAAAAATGACATCTTGGACAAAAACAATTTTCTCTTTAAAAAAGGAATTAGGTTTTTTCATTTGAATATACACTATTTATACCCCAAATTTGATGAATTGAAAATCTTACTCCATAATCACCCTTATTTAGATGTCATTGCACTATGTGAAACATTTCTGAACAAAAACTTCTCTGACAGTGAATTCCTAATAACTGGATACCAAATGTTCCGTAAAGATCGTGAAACAAATGGTGGTGGGATCATAGTGTATGTGAATCAAAACTAGGGATGCAACTATTCGGTCAATTTGCTAACCGGTTAACCGTTCAATCTTCCGAACGGTTAACCGGTTAACCGATTAACGAATCGAAACTTGCCGACTTTCCGACTGTTCTAATTCTGGCGTGTATATATTTACTGTAACACCGTGAGTTGCAATCGGGCATCCTCGTATATTACCCAAGGGAAGTGTGTCGCCGGTTCTCAATTTCTCAATTGTTTTTTTTAAGTTCAATAATGTACTGTACTCAGTGCTGTTGAAGCTGTGACAAAGACAAAACCTTTCTTGTGTCCGTCGGTTTGATTTAGAAAATGATAAAACTGAAATTATCTGGCTTGAGATTCAAAACAACAAGCAAAAAGCAATAATATTGGGTTACACGTATCGACCCCCGTGTTCCAATGCAGACTGGAACTTCAATTTAGAACACACCTTTGAGAAAATATTTATTGAAAGCAAAGAAATCATATTGACTGGAGATTTAAATTACAACTATGATCCCATTACTCAATCAACTAACAACAATGCATGGAATAATATTACTAACAGTTTCAATCTCAGACAACTTGTTGAAAACCCCACCAGAGTAACATGCACTTCAAAAACAATAATTGATCATCTATACACGAATTTTTCTGAAAATATATCTGAAATTAATATACCAGTACTATCAATTAGTGACCATTTTCCTGTGTGTTTCACACATAAAGTTTCCAATGAGGCACCTCGAGACCCCTTACATCATATCATTCAATACCGTAACATGAAACAATTTGTTGAAAAAGATTTTCTAGAATCGCTTAATGAACAACCATGGTCTTTGTTAGATATATATGAAGACCCAAATGACGCTTTAGATTGTTTTCAATCATTATTCAACAATGTGTTAAATAAACATGCTCCATTGAAAACAAAGCGGGTCAAACATACACATTTACCTGACTGGTACAACCCAGAGATACTTAAAATGACACGAGAAAGAGATAAGGCAAAAAAGTTGAATCATAGGGAACAATTTACATACTGGCGAAATAAAGTTAAAACCACAATTTCAAATGCAAAGAAAACATATTATGCACAGACTATAAATAACAATAAAAATAATGCCAAGGATTTATGGAAGAACCTTAAGCAATTATCAGGTAAAGCCACAAATCATCAAACAAATTTTATCCATGATGATGAGGGGACTCAGATTTCAGACCCTCAGGAAACTGCAGAAACGTTTAATAATTATTTCATAGACATTTTTAAATCTTCTCCCCAAAACTGTTCTTCCTTCTCAGAAAGTGATAAAATCAAACTTCAGGAATACATTGAAATGCAATCTGGACAGGACACTTCATTTGTATTACCTAAAATTACAAGCAAATTTATAGAACAAGAGCTAAACAACCTCGATGTCAGTAAATCTACTGGATTAGATGGTATAGGGCCAAAGTTTATTAAATTAAGTGCTAAAATCATTTCAAGACATTTGGAGAAGATATTTAACCTCAGTTTAACAAGTGGAGTTTTTCCATCAATTTTCAAAAGAGCCAAGGTTACACCTATCTACAAAAAGGGGCCTAAAACAGAAAAAAGTAATTACAGACCTATTTCAATCTTACCTGTACTATCCAAAGTACTTGAAAAACATGTCAGTAACACCTTGAAATTATTTTTAGAAAATAATTCACTCCTTCACCCAGATCAGTCTGGGTTTCGAACTCATTTCTCATGCGAGACTGCTCTGACAGCTATTATTGACAGCTGGATAAAGGCTATAAATGAGGGAAATCATGTTGGAACTATTTTTCTCGATCTGACAAAGGATTTTGACCTTATCAACCACAAGTTACTAGTTGAAAAGCTACAGCTATATAACATTGATGCTAATGCCATTACCTGGTTTCAGTCATATCTAACTGATCGATCACAACAGGTTTGTGTGTCGGGAAAATATTCTAGTGTCCAAAAGATACCGGCTGGTGTGCCTCAAGGCTCAGTATTAGGTCCTCTACTATTCATCATTTACATCAATGATATGCCCTTACATTTGTCAAATTGTAAATCAGATATGTTTGCTGATGATTCAACTATTTCATCATTTGGAAATACTATCGACTCAATCTGCACCAATCTTCAATCAGACCTTGGTTCCATACAAAACTGGTTAGATAGAAACTCTATGATTGCAAATGCTGACAAGACTAAAGCAATGATCATCTCGCCATCAAACCAAATTATTAATACTGTAAGAAATTCACACAACTCAAATATTTCATTCAATGGAAAAACTATTGAATTTTCAACCTCAGAAAAACTTCTTGGTGTTCATATTGATCATACACTAAATTGGAAAACGCAGGTACAAATTACACTGAAAAAATGCAACTCCTTATTATACTTGTTGATGAGAATAAAACAATTTTTGAATATTCATACTAGAAAAATGTTCTTCAACGCATACATTCTTCCACACTTAGACTATTGTTGCTCTATTTGGGGAAATTGCACTAATGACCTCTCAAATGATATGTATAAGTTTCAAAAACGTGCTGCTCGTATTATTTTGGATAAAGATTTTGATACACCAACAGATGAATTATTTTTGCAACTAAACTGGATGAAATTTTCAGATAGAGTTAACTACAAAAAAGCTATTCTTGTTTACAAGTCACTCAATAACCTTTTTCCAAATTATATGGAGCAGCTATTCACATATAGCGACAACAGGTCATTGAGATCATTTGAACAAAGACTTCTTTCTGTACCAAAACCGAGACTTGAGTTTTTCAGAAAATCATTGGCATACTCGGGTGCTAAATTGTGGAACTCACTTCCATATGATATCAAAGTATCTGAAAGTGTTAACACATTCAAAAGCAAATATCTAAAGTGGTGGTTCTCTGGTGGTCAACAAACCATTTCTTTCATTTGAAAGATCATTTTGGTCCTGGTCTTAGCTCCAACCAGTTGTGTCAATGACTTACTGTATCTATTCCTTATATATGCATAACAGTACATTTTAAACTAAATTTGTTTTCAGCCAAGTCATAATTTTTTGTTATTGTTGTTATTGTTGATTGTTATCTTCTGTTATTACTGTACATATTATGTAAATGTGTTAATGAGGCTCACAGGGAAGACTGGGTATACCCAACTGTGTTGCCTCTATAAATAAAGTCTTTATTATTATTATATTATTATTATTATTATCCTTTTGAGCTTTTGTGATCACTCTCCGTCCGTCCGTCCACAATTACTTGTGTAGACACTAGAGGTCACAGTTTTAACTCAATCATTATGAAACTTGGTCACAATGATCATCTGAACAAAATCTAGGTCAAGTTCAATATTGGGTTATCCGGGGTCAAAAACTAGGTCACAAGGTCAAATCATAGAAAAACCTTGTGTAGTCACTAGAGGGCACAATTTTGGCCTAATCTTTATGAAACTTGGTCACAATGATCATCTCAACAAAACCTAGGTCAAGTTCGATATTTGGTCATCCGGGGTAAAAAACTAGGTCACAAGGTCAAATCATACAATACCCTTGTGTAGGCACTAGAGGTCACAATTTTAAATTAATCTTTATAAAACTTGGTCACAATGATCATGTCAACAAAATGTAGGTCAAGTTCGAAATTGGGTCATCTGTGGTCAAAAACTAGGTCACATGGTCATATCATATAAAAACATTGTGTAGTCACTAGAGGTGACACTTTTGGCCTAATCTTTATGAAACTAGGTCACAATGATCATCTCAACAGAACCTAGGTATTGTTTGATATTGGGTCATCCGGGGTTAAAAACTAGGTCACAAGGTCAAATCCTAGAAAAACCTTGTGTAGTCACTAGAGGTCATCATTTTGAACTTATCTTTATGAAACTTGGTCACAATGATCATCTCAACAAAATGTAGGTCAGATTTGATATTGTGTCATCTAAGGTCAAAAACTAGGTCACTAAGTCAAATGATAGAAAATGTTTGTGTAGTCGGTAGGGGTCAGAATTTCCGCCTTTGACATGCTGTCCACTAGACCCCGATGATACGTGGAAGGGTAGCCGATTACAATTTGCTTGTTTCGGGAACCTTTCGGGATCATTTATAAATAAAAATGGCGGATCATAGCCATCGGGATCGTTTCGGATGTATTCGGAGATCGTTATACGAAATGTTGCATTATGAACGCCGAAACCTAGCCAAACGCAACGTTAATGAATGCCGACAGTTCAGGATCCGGTCCCGAATGTTTCCCGATTGTGCGGAAAGGTTGCGATTAAATTGCAGAATATGCGGAAGCCTTCACGATGGAGAAGTGGTCTAGTGTAAAGGGCTACTGACTGCGGATTTGAAGGTTGTGGGTTCGATCCCTACTACAGGCGGTCAAAAACAGAAATGCTTTTCAGTGTTTCCCACCAAACATAACTAAAATTACTAACAGTCTTTGGACGAGACGTTAAGCGAGGTTTCGTGCAGACACCCAAGCGTATTTAAATTCATACAAATGATAACATCGAAAAATAAACGTATACTTATAAATCTTGGTAAATTTATTTCACAAGCATTTATCATTAGAAATTCTGTTATTAATAATACTGTATAACTCATTCACATAGCCTCCCATACAACACCATAGGTGGAGCTATTATTATTTCTTAGCATTTTATCTTTTGTTTCAAAATAAAACCGTTGTGTACTTATCATTATATTACCGTGACATGCACCATATGACTATTGTGTAAAAATGTATTGTATATATGTTTGTTGTTTTGTCAAGAAACTGTACTGTTTACGACAATAAACTTCTGTTCTGTTCTGTTCTGTTCTGTTCTGCTTTACATAGGTTTGTTTAAACCTGTAATCTGTTTCAACCGGTTTGTCAGAGTCTATGCAGTGATCTGCCTTTCCATTACACTAAGACATAGAATCACTTTTGTTCATTGTAAAAATGGTTCAATGTTCTTTATGCACAAATATCTGTTATTTAACTGTCTTACATGCATATGTTTATGCATATACATCAATAGAAGGTGTTTTAAATAATAGGATTCCAAAACTTTTACGTCGTCTTTTGATGCAAGGCATAAACATATCACGTTTAAATGTTGTTGGACCGTTGCGATTGTTTGTAAACATTTAGGCTTGTTCTCAGTTGTTTTATAGTATTGTGATGCACGGTTTTCCCGCATTCACCGTTGTTGGAATAAAGTAGAACTAACGACTGTTCGGATGTCCAAACTTTGTATTTTGCGCGTGAGAATTCTCACAAGTCCACAATCAACAATAATATAATAACAAGATATAGTCAATGTTGGTAAAATCCAAACAAATGTAATATTAACTGCGTAATTGAATTCTAATGGAAAACCATTGATACGTTCAGCTTGGAGAACCAAGTTCGAATACCTCCAAAACCTTTACAGAACGTCCACCAGTATGGCGTGGCTTCTGTTTTAACCAACCAAATGATTGCATACAGATTGTGCAAATTTGCATCAACCAATTATATGTTTGTATTTTACACACATAATTCAAATTAACTTAAGCCGCGAGCAAATAATGACAAATGGTTTCATGATTACGTATTGATACAAAATCCGACCTAGCGGCTACAGAAGAGATTGGTCTATCAACAATTTTATCACCTTCTATTGTTTGATGACTTACAAGTCACAACACCATCCGTTTCAATCGGACAAAAATGCACGGATTAAAACGTCAACCATTTTGCGTCGATACCTATTATCTTAATCTGACTGAAAAATTACCGGAAATCAAAATATAAAACTAACATGACTAAAACGTTTTAAAATGTGCATCGGCCTATACGTTTGCACAAAATAAACTCACTTATGCACGGCACAACAGTATTTTACTATTAACGTAGTGATAGGGGAGGTAATCCAGACTAGTAAACATGTTCTCATCATAACGAGGCTTAATCATTTTGGTTTCTTCGGCTATCTTCTTCTTCTTCTTGTCTTGTCTTAACCGCCTTAAGAGACGAACCGCAGTAACTGCGTCAATTCCTCCACCAATGAATTAATGTAATACTCCGTGAATTATTTACGCTTGTATATCAGTCTTATTTACACTCACTTAACAATCACTATGTCAGAGTTTTTAGAAGCCGTATGCTGTACTCAATATATATATATACGCTACATGAGGTGTGGCCTAGTGCGCAATTGTAGGCGGCAACGAACACTTGTTTGTTAAACACAAAAGTCTATATCTCTCTGAGTGTAGTCTAAAGACTAATTTTTTGCAGTTCAATTCCAGGTTGGAGATAGCTTGTATTGAATTGTTATTGATTGTTCTGGTTTCCAGTATTCGTGAACAGTCAACGAGGGTACACACTCTCTGGAAATCATCTATTTCACACCATACCGGTCCTCCCAACTCCATAAGGTCTACCTTGATCTCCCCTAGTAGAGAATTTCTTGCATACGAGAGAGAGTCACAGTTCAACAGGAAGTGCTCCATGGTTTCACTGGCGGATTTGCACATTTTACATGTTGGATCAACACTATTTTGGTTAAAAGTAGCTCTATTACTTTGTAAAAAGTTCCTGTCATGAGCTTAAGTTTCAGTATAGCTCTATTTGCGTCGTTAGTAGATGCAGCTTCAATTTGCAATAGTGGATGGGGTCGCCCCGGTTGAAAATTAGCACAATACATATATCTCAATGATCTAAATCCGGAGGCTTGAATTAGAATAGAATCCTTCCAATGACGATCGACTGCCTGCTGCTCCATTCTCTTCCACTGTGCCTTGTTTTTGGGATTGTCTAAGAATGTTAGTGGATCACCAAGTTCATACATGTAGAGGATCTTTGCCAGGTCTATAAACCAACTATGACTTGATGGGCATTTAAGAGTTAACTGACGTCTAGCTATTTTCTTTTCCATTGCTGAATCTTCCTGGTGGCAGACATTGTTGAATAATATTAATGCCCTTTTATGTAATTGAGCCTCAACAGGTAGGATGCCAGTCAATATATGTATTGCAGCATTAGCTGTATTAGCTGGTAATGCGAATAGCTGTTTCAGTATTTTCCTCTGGAAAATTTCCATCCTGTCCAATAGCCTTGTCTTAGGGAGAATAATCTATGTACCATATAGGAGAATTGGGGAGACGTATGTCTTTAGGAGATGGAGAATAGTCTGAGCGTCGAGGCCACCGGAACCATGCATCCCTACTTGAAGAAAGCTGTACAGGGTCTGTCTAGCCTTTTGTATGTTGCGTTCGACATTTTCCTCCGCTGTAGTTTTGATGGTATTTGCTCTTTTCAGGCCTAGATGGGTGCTTGATTTAACGTTAGCTATGTCGTTTCCGTATATTTCATATTTTTCAGAATTATTGTGATCATGATGACTTTTGGTGGGATAAACTCTTAGGACCTCAGTCTTTTTTGGTTGCAGGATGTATCGCTCCATATTTGAATAGTCCTCTGCCATTGAAAGTAGAACTTTAGTATCGGTGGCCTTCTTTGAATTAATGGTAATGTCATCTGCACAAGCAGTTGCATTGCATCTGATATGTCCTATGCAGCATCCAAACTTGGTTTCGGCTAATCTATGCAACAGCGGATTAACATATAACTTGTATAAATCGGTACTCATCACACCACCTTGGCGGACACCTTGAAATACTGGGAAGGGGGCAGAAAGTTGCGACTCCCCTTTTATCACACTTTCAGATTGGCGATGTATACTGTCTATTAGTGTCCAGTGCTTGTCTTTGACTCCCGCATGGAATACTCGGCGGAGTAAGTGTGAGTGACTAACTACATCAAAGGCTTGCTTTGCATCCAGGAAGACAATCTCGATTTCTTCTGATTGGTCCTTACTTTCTCTTACTAATTCTTCTAATACCAGGGAAGCATGGAGTGGTGAAGTATCGGCCGTGAAACCGCGTTGGTACGGATGCTGGTCTTTTTGAAGTATAGGGGATATTCTATTCTTTATAATTGTCTCAATGATCTTTTCTATTACAGGAAGGACTGTGATACCCCTGTAATTTAGGGCTGAACGGCAGTCGCCTTTGTTTTTAAAAATAGGGGATAGTAATCCGATTTTGAGTGATGGAGGGACTTCTCCTGATTCTAGAGTCATATTGATCAATTGAAGAATCACACCATGCAGTTTATCTCCACCGTTGAGTATGCTTTCGATAATTAGGCCATAGATGTCCGCTGCTTTACCCCTATTGATAGAATCCATAGCTTTCGACAGCTCAACCATTGTAGCTTCTCTGACTTTACTAGACGACACCATACTTCTAATGTGGTTTATTTCCATCTCCACCAGCTGGTTATATTCATTGTCAAAATTATTGTTCACTGATTCCTTAGCCAGGGTAGAAAAGTGATCCTTGAATCCATTAAGAATACCATTAGCACCTTGAAAATGGCGATCCCCAACATGAAGTTCTTCGATAACGGAGGATGATTTTTTCCTGTGTTTACTGACAAGTTTAAAAAATAGTTTTGTGTCCCTTGTTCTATTCTCCATGATTCTGAGCCTGAAAGCAGAGTCTCGCCTTGCATGTTCTTGCCTACACTAACTTCTGAATAACCTCTTCGCCTCCTTAACTGCTTTGAATTTGTTGCTATCTGGACTGCGTGGCTTTCCCGCCCTTGCCCAAGAGTTGAATTTGGTTCTAAGATGTTTCAGAGCGGATGCGATATCAGTGTTCCACACTTTAAGCTTAGGTTTTGATCGTAGACCTTTCGTTTTAGGTGTAACCTTGTCGATAGCTTCTTTAATGATGGTCATTATGCTCCTGGCATGGGTATCTATGTTCTGGTCGGGTGGAAGGGTCAGAGAATTTAGTTGGTTGTCAATGTAATTTGTATACTTGGACAATTCAAGCCTGTCCCAAGGAATTTTTCGGGAGTTGTATTTTACAAGTACCTCTTCCTTGTCGGTGTCAAGCACATCTTCCTGAATTCCTATATTGAAAGAAGTTCTTATTGGATGATGGTCAGACGTGTTCGCCGGGAGATCAGCAATGATTGTTTTAGGCTGGAAAAAGCTTCTAAGTTCATTACTATACAGAAAGTAGTCTATTTCAGTGCACTCTTCACCGCACGAGTTTGAGTAAGTCATACCAGCAGAATCATATGTCAGACTGTTTCCCACAATAAAGTCGTTAAGATAGGATAATCGCCTTGGTGTTGATTTCCCATTTGAAATATCACAATTGAGGTCACCCCCAAATAGAATTGTATGCGTCTTGCTAAATTTCAGGAATATCTTACTAAGGAGATCAATTGATTCACAGAAGAGGTCCTCTGCTCCAGCATTACTTCTGGAAGGTAAGTAGATAGACACTAGGATGAAACAATCCTTAGATGTAATTAGCTCTATGCACTGAATTCTTTCATTGCCGTCAGGCAGTACCTTAAGGAGGTACGCGCACCTTTTATTTAACGATCGAATTTTCCTTGAAACATCTTAAAATGACAGAACGGTCTTCTAGAACAACATTGAAATCATAAAAATGATATGTCATCAGGCTCGTTTTCGACATACATGGCTTTCTAATGACCTACCATTGTATTTTGGTCATTTTATCTATTTCCTGCATTTATGGCACCATTATGTTCTTTTTAAGATTATTACTGTATGAAACCACTTTTAAGCAATGCATGATATTTTCTGTGTTCAATGGTCATTCCTATTGACATTAGTCACAATTCCAGCTGCCTGGTGAACAAATTCAGTATTTGAACATGATAAATAGTTACCCCACCCACTTGCAAAAAAGTGTGATTTTCAAACAGTTTCAAATGAACGTCAAAAAATACCTAACGATCGAAAATGATTTAGAATTGGCCCTAAGTTTAGTATCAAATAGAACACCAGTTTAGTCAAATAAAAAATAGGGGTCACCAGCCTTTTTTGGGAGCTGTGCATAAAAAAGCACTAATTATGAATAAATTAGCATAAAATTAACCTAATTTGCATATTGTAATGAAATAATTTTTTCTTAAAAATATTTCAAAGTGTGGCTACCTCTTATAACTAAACCATGCACTACATATTATATATAAGCATATGCATTTGAACAATTGTAGGGACTTATTGTGAACCCATATTATTCACAATTTTGCCATTCCCCACCCACTTTTTCATACAGGCAAAAAATAAAAAGTTAAAAATATCTAATTTTTGCGATAATATTTTGTTTATTTTCATTAATCAACGTTCATATGCAATCATTGAAACTAAAATTCATGTTTGTTCTTATCTAATACGATTTTGAAATTTCGCGCATGCGCACAAGGCAGCTCGTACCTCCTTAATGAACTTATCAATGGAAGAGTCCCAGATTACTGCTACACCACCATATCCCCTTGGTAACTGGACTGGAGCTAGTGGGTTATCTGCATCAGCACCTTTTCCTGAGTAGCACACGTTTTCCGAGATTTCGCCTAATAGATCAATTTCGCACTGGAACAGCCAGGTTTCTTGTAGGAATACTATTTTGTTTGTCCTTAAAAGTTCAGTTATCGCATGAATACTAGTTTTGACATTTTTACAATTGTATGAGATGACACCGATTTCCAGAGAGGTTGGAGCTACCTTGTTGAAGTCGCTGGTGGCTATAGTTTGATCACCGGACCCATGCTTTTGTCTAAAAAAGGCTGTGGGGTCTTCCTTGGAACCGACTCAGGGTTGTCTGGGTGCATTGGAGTTTGTTCCTCACTACGTTCAGAAGTAGACTCCATAGTATACAATAGATCAGACTGCCTCATTACCTTGTCAGAATTCTGGGGGGTATTCGTTGGCGTGGTATGGTTACTCCCTTCTTTATGGGCTTGTGACTGAAGATGGCCGACATATTGATCTGGTGTGGACATTCTGTCTAGTTGTGCAGAGTTGGATGCAGTACTGAACATCAGGTGCTGACCCTGATATAAACTGTTTCCAGTGGGATGTGTCGGTTGTGGTTGCTATAAGACGGATATGGTTGTACATGTCGTGGCGGCTGTTTCCATTGGTGATTGTGTGGGTGCAGTATATGGCCTTCAATAGTTCTAGTAGATGGATGCATCGGGGGCTGATGGTGATGCATTGGGATAGTATGGTTAGCAATGGGCGCACCTTGCCTCATGTTCCTGCTCTGTAATAAGGGCTGTCCAGTCGGATGCACAACGGGCATCTAGGTGTATAATACCTGGGTACTCTCCCGAGGGTGTGACGTTATTAGATGGGAGACAGGTGGTTGGTTGACCTCAATGTTTGGAAGAGGCCAATTGGGGAGTGTCGTCCCAGATTTCTGAGATAAGTGGGGCCTTTGGGGATCTGACTGCATCGGAGTCTGCGGGTATTGGTAGCACTGGGTGCTGGCTCCAGGCTGAACTGGATGGGGTTGCTGCAACGTTGATACACTAAATGTTGGAGACTCAGCTACGTAAGGGGGTTCTTTTATGGGGTTGTTATTTTCTTGTGTTTTGTCTTTACTGCTGGCTATGTCAATCAGGTTACTGATTTGATTGTCAATCTGGGACAAAATGAAGTCAGTGACCTTGGAATGGACTTTTGTTAGAATTGTACCTTCTTCTGCTGACGTGGGAGTATGGCTATTGGAAGTCTGGTTAGGACATTGGGAATCATGATTTGTGTGCAATAATTCAAAGGTTTCAATTTTCTTCTGTAAGGTTCTCACTGTTCGTTCTAGTTCCTCATTACGTGCTTCTAGTCTTTGAATGTGGTCTTCTAGCCTCGGATTTCGTTTTTCTAGTTCTTTCACTTCCTTTGTTTAATTTTTAAATCTGATTCCAGTTTCTTTATTTTTGTCTCGTTTTTTGACGATTCAGTTATTGGTTCAGTTTGGGAGGATGCAGAATAGTGCTGCTGCTGTGGTATAAGGGTGGTATTATCAATGGAATGTTGTTGTAGCTGGTCGGTGTTACCCCTACATGATAGGCAGACAATCGTTCCTTTGTCCTGTCTTACGCAACCTGAATGGCATAGGGCATTACATACATGGCAGCTTTCTCTGGAATTACCCAATTCCATTAGACAGATATAACATTCATCACGAGGCCCTGGCTCATTTATCTCTTCTTGTAGAATAGTAGTAGCACTATTAGTAATACTTAGTGTGCTAGCTGGCATGGTCAGTCTTATGGTAGGGCGGCAGATTTTGCATGTATAAGATATGTCCGAGCTATTTTCTAAGATCCGGATTTCCTCTGTGGTAAGGGTTTGGCTATGGTTAGTGGCATCTGGGACCTGGGATTGCTTCTCATTGAGAAGATACTCGATACTGTCAATTAACATCTTGTTGATCTCTTTGGTATTCACTTGTTGTCCAGCAAAGGTGGCACTGTCGATGATTTGTTTAACCTTGGACATATCAATTTCGAAGAAACTACGAGGGTTAGAACCATTGATCATCATCCGACACCTGAGTATATAGATATTAAGGGTATAGTCTTCTACTCTAATGGTATGTGCGACAGTGTTGTGGCCTTGTCTGTCTGTGTCGTCTCTGATACTCACAGGACCCCTGTCCTTTGGGTAGTTCTTGTAGTAGAGCAAACAAGCCTCTTTAACCAGTTCAAACGTTGCGGCATCCAGTGTGATAAGTGTACCACCATCTTTGTAGTCACAGACGATGGATTTCTTTGATAATGTTTTATCAATATTAAGTAGATATGAGTTTCTTAACATAGTGTTATTGTGATTCCCTCTGCACCTGGTTGGGCTCCTTGTGGATAGGTCTGTTGAGGTCCTTCCTCTGGTGACAGGGACTAGTGTGTTAACCATATTCGAAAAAGGTAGGATAGAAAAGTCCGGGTTCCTTAGGTGTGCTAGCAAAGGGTACAACCAATATGCTACTAGCTATTACAACAAAGAAGTAAGTTGAAGTCAATGTTACTTTTTCACAGGTTCACGAAAGTTTAGTATGGTTCTACGAAGAACACAAGTCAAGATTATTATGAGTTATTTACACAGCTTACTGCAATCATACGCTGTCTTCTGGTACAGGATATGAGTGAGTTTCTCACAAGTAATTCTTCACAGGAGCCAGAATATAACGAATATAATGTTTACAGAATGCAGCTAAGGTTCATCACAGGTATAAGAGTGTTGTCTGATTCGTATAAGATAAAGTATAAATGTCACTGTTTTTGGTAAGAGTTCTTTACCGCTGGTTCCTTACGGGATACTACTGAGACTATCTTCTGATACGCAGTTGTATTGGTTATATTGTATTGGACATACACTGTAATTACAACCTATATACACGAGACGTGCCCATAAAATGTAGATAAAATGTTTATAAAAGCTGCACTGAGTTCATCACAATTTAAAAATAAGATTGAAACGATTAAAAAGTCTGTAGGATAAAACTTCTGTAGGATAAAACAAATTCACAAGACTGTTGTCCGTTAGACCGTTGGACACGATTTATGCACTTATGGATATTGGATGATGCAACTGGATCTCGCGACCTCCCTTCAAAGGTTATGTTCCGTCTCTAGTATTTCTCTGTAGACGCCTGGTTATCCAGTATGGGTTGATAGAATAAGAATAACGTTACTCACAGATTGATGGTTTCACTATTTCACTAGCATAACACACAATTCAGGTCTTTCCTTTGTCCGACTGTAACGGCTTCCACTTTTCCACTCGCGCCGGCGCTGTGTTATTCTTGTAGTAATTGTCTCGTATAGATTCCTCCCACTGCTTTAAGAGAGTTAGAAATACACAAGATGAGAGGAATAACTAATATGAGTTGCAAGACTCCAAAGTCAGGTTCAGATAAATCTTCTGTAGGATAAGACTCTTTCACAAGACCGTTGTCCGTTAGTCCGATAGACACGATTTATGCACTTATAGATATTGGATTATGCGAATGGATCTCGCGACCTCCCTTCAATGGTTATGTTCCGACTCTAGTATTTCTCTGTAGACGCCTGGTTAGCCAATATGGGTTGATAGAATAAGAATAACGTTACTCACAGATTGATGGTTTCACTATTTCACTAGCATAACATACGATTCAGGTCTTTCCTTTATCCGACTGTTACGGCTTCCACTTTTTCACTCACGCCGCCGCTGTGTTATTCTTGTATTAATTGCCACACATCAATTCTTCCCTCTGCTTTAAGAAAGTCAAAAGTACAACATAAGATGAGAGGAATAAATAACATGAGATGCTAGACGCCAAGGTCAAATTCAGTTTCCTGACGATGATGTATCACCTTACTCCACCTCTCGCTATCGACTGGATGTCGTATCACAGCATAAATTACCAGCACTCGTAGCCTCCAACAATCGAACACACGACCACACCTCAACGATAACCACAGCCAGTACTAGAGTTTTCCAATGTTAGAAAATATTTTGCCAAAAATCCAAAATGGCTGACACCTTTCCCGCACAGGTAGCACGCGGCTCTCGAAGTAGAACCGATTTTACCGTTCACTTCACCTTGCAAGTGTTTTTTATCAGAAACACGGCACTCCTCAATTAAAGTATCTGTACATAGGCACCAGTTATTAGTAAAAAATTGTAGTTAAAAGACGTTAAAACAATATAAAAGGTAAAACTTTTCCCTTCACAAAATATGTACAGCCACCACCATTGCACGCATCATCTTGCCATATGTTTGGGAAGCTGATTAATTATTACCCGCCGTTTTCCACAACGAGGCTGCTTCGTAAACAATAACAATGTCTAAACGTAAGTTTGTAGATCCGTCGGAATTGTTCATTGAGGGGTATGTTCACACATCAAGTCCTGTTAAACAGGCACGGAACAGCGCTACGAGGTATTTTGACGGCTTCTTGCAAGTTAGCGATGGGGTTTTGATGAGATTCGTGAGTTGCAGGTAAGGAGACTTTCGGTTTCGTTTTACGATCTTTTTTCCAGCTAGCATCTGAGCAATTGCGATGGACATTCATCGCAATTTTGTATGTTTTCTCTATTTCAAATATGATTAGTTCTTCCATTTTCGTTACAATACTTAATAATACGGTTGATGGTTGAGTACAGTATTCTACTTGTCCCTGACGGTGAAATCCTGGTCCGGGTGTTTTAAAACTGTGTTGCATCTCATTATTGTACGTCTGGTCAAAATACAGTAATGTTAATGTTGTCGTAAACAAACACGTTCAGTAAGGGTGGTCTGATTTTATACGTATAAGGCAATGTTGTGGCTTTTTTACTGATATATTACGATTTTAGCATATACGACGCAGTTCACGACTCCATTAGACCATCATCCTCTGCGGCGTAGTAATTTCCGGTCTAATTTACGTAATTACGGCCGTGTCAAAAAATAGAACGACCAGTGAAGGAAGGCGTCGATATTTACGTAAAATATCTAAACAAGTATGCTTTATGTGTGTTTATAATGAATATAAACATCCTTCATTCATATTTATAGTTGTAATGCCGAATTCTCGTACGAATTTCCTCCAAATGTAAAGCGGGTGGGGTAACAAAAATTTTGTAGTTTGTTTACAATACATGACCCGACCTACATATAAGGTTTTAGTCAATTGGGTATTTTAGCCCGGAGTTTCAATTTTGATTGGGTTTTGACTAATTTTTATTGGGTATTTAATAAAACTAAGGGTAAATGCACTATTTTTCACTATAACATCCGGGCCGGTATTTCAAATTGCTTTTGCTTACTCCCTTTCCAAAATCTATTTGGTTTTTAAGAAAATTAATTGGGTAATTACCTCAATACACAGCTTATCTGTAGCTCTGCATGACCTAGACTGGTTCGCAGTAAATATGTTTGTCATGAATATTTAAAGAAAATCTATAGGCTCTGGTTTGGTTCACGATCAGCCTCACACTTAAATTTAACAGGACTTTCCTGGGTGAATATTATTATTGCTGGTGTTTGTTGCCTTTCAACTGAAGGCATTGCACATGTATACCTCTGTCTCTTATTTCGTCTCTTCTCCTGAAATTCGTGCGCACCATAGTTATTTCAGTAAAATTACCCGAAATAATAATCACCCAAATAGTACCGTGGAGTCTAAGGTTTTCATTGGGGTAAGGATATAACGTGGATAAATGATCAATTGCACATGTTTTTGAGATTATAAAGTTATCAAAATGAAGAAAAAGTATTAAGAAAACAGACACAAGCATTGTCAACAACAAGTCTTCAACAATTATCGCAAATGCTGACCATTTAATGACGTCATTGCTTGGTGTGTGCATTAAGAAAACACTCCTACCTGACATTGTCACCTTTGAACTTATTGTCGTTAAATCACATATGATCGAGTTTTTTAACTTGAATGTAGCATAATTTTTAACTTCAAAGATTCTGTATGCCATTAAAAGTGCAGTCTGTTACAAATTTGAGGTTAAAACAAATAATTAAGAAACTAAATACAAAATATCAGATCTACCGCCAAAATAGGCAACAATATTTTGAATTACCGAATATGTTTTATGCTACAAAGATTTTGCATGTAAAAAAATGTGAAAATGAACTGTCCTGGGTCTGCATGGCATAAGATTACGTTATAATTTTCCTCCCTTTAATTTACTCGTAAATTGAGGAACCAGTCCATTTCGACCATGATCTTTAGTGGAAATGCATTAACAAACAGACGATGACTAAAAATTTGATATAAACTCAATCATGCGGCACACTTTTAATGTCAATCGATTGGAACTATTTGGCATTACCAAATTTTACACATTTTGCGATGGATCTGTAGGGCTTTCATTTGACCCGGGACTACGGGTTTTGACGCACGAATTTCGAAAATGACCCAATTTTGACCCTCAGAAATTCTACATCGTGCGTCATCTTGACCCTCGATAAAATTGGCCTGTGCGTCATCCAAATGTTCAAAAATCAGAATTTCATATGGCAAATGCTTTATTATTGCCTCGAGCGTATTTCCTGACTTCAGGGAGTCTCAACTAACAGTGCGCGTGTGTCATTTAAACATCAAACAAGCCGACAGACCACCCGTCGTCGTATAATCCGCCAATTAGCTGATTATCGAGTGACACCTACAACTTCAACTTCAATATTTTATTTGACGTAAACATATAAAATGTTTATTGCCAATGCAATAATAATAATGTGGCAAGTTGAAAATTTTAACAAAAACATATATACATGTACAAAAAGACAAAAGACAAGATGAATATATACAAATATGCAAACAATCATATATGGTAAGCAGTGTATTTTGAGAAAAGTGTGGATATTTAATGCGTACTGTTAATTTAACCAATTAATTTTTTATAAGGTTTCTCTTCTTGTATTAGATAAATATATGTATTTTGCTAGTTTTTTTCATGATATGTGTATTCGTAGATTGCATAAGAGAAATAAATTTTCCTATATTAGGCCAGGAACAAAAATATCGAGGTAAACATTGTAATCTTATATCTCGATAATACGGACAAGTAAGTAAGAAGTGGTATTCGTTTTCGATACAATTTAAATTACATTTAGGGCATATTCTATCTTCTCTAGCTATATTTCTGTGTCTGCCCTCTTCGATTAAAAGTTTGTGAGACGAACATCTAAATCTACTTAATGCTTTCCTGTGATTGTCACAGGAAATACACTTAAGATAATCTTCAAACTCAAAGTTAATTTTAAATGTACGATAAGTTTCTAATTTATTTGACAAATTCAATTCATTATACCATTTCTGTAAGTATTGCTCATTCAACCTTCTAACAATCATATTATATTGAAAATATGTTACTACGTAGGCGTTCCATAAGTATGAAAATCCTAAGTTGTCTAATAATGTCTTAACTTCTAAGGACCACTTATTAACATGTCGACCTTGGTTGTCCTTCATATTGTATAGTTTATACATCAATGAATTTTTATTATTTATTAACTTCATCCAGTATTTTAAAATACGCTCATGTCTGACAACTTGTAAAGGTACCCTCCCTAATTCGCCATATACGGCTACGTTACTTGTTGTTTGGCGTATACCAAGAATTTGTTTCAAAAATTTTAAATGAACACGTTCAATATCCGGGGCTTTATGGAATCCCCATACTTCTGATCCATAATACAAAATTGGTGACACCATAGAATTGAATAGTTTCAATTTCTCAGAGACATGTAGGGAAACAACATCAAACAAAGAATTTAATGAAAATAATGCTCTTGCAGCTTTAGCAGATAATACTTTCTGTGATTGATAAAAACTTCCATTTGAGGTTATTGTAACACCTAAATAGTTAAATGATGTAATAACTTGTAGTTTTTTTCTTCATCATAAAATACATCCATAGGTACATTTCTATTATTAGATTTACAAGCCATGACAACTGTTTTATCCGTATTAACTTTGATATCCATCAATGTACAATAAGAATGTAAGTTGTTCAACAAAGTCTGTAGACCTTTAACAGTATAAGAAAATAAAACCGTGTCGTCCGCATATAATAATACAAACAATTGCAACTCTTCAATACTAAATGTTTCAACTGTATCATCACGCAATTTAGACTCAATATCAATACCGCGCTTGTAGAAACAATATTATAATTGATAAAAAAGGCAGTCAAAATTAAACCCCGCCTCCAAATGGATTTAATTGGATAAAACTTGAAACTAAATTAATATGCTTACATGCGCACGTGTTGATTATGTTACGACTGACTAGTAATTAAAGTCAGTCACAAATTGTCGATCCGTGAAAGCGGCGACTTAAACGATAATCCAAATGCCTAAATGAAATTTTAAATCTAATCAGTGCACATCTTTTCCGCTAAAAATTATATTAAAAGTAAACACAACGCATATTTTGCTTGCTAGAATCATTGAGAATATGCTAATCATATTTACACGTCACGTGACTACGTGTGTTCTGCAAATATGTCGTGTCGAGTTTTTACAAATATAAACAGTTATGCCGATGACAGCGCTGGTATATTATAAGCTTTTAGGACATTCTATAGGTATTTAGCGAATATATAAGAGTTTAAATGAATTAATAACGGCAAATGGTCGAAATATGAAGTCATGGATAACCGTGAGTAGCGAAATTTCGGATAATCACGTATTTTCGGATACGTTTGTTTTAGGTCGAATATTGGCTACTCACTGGTAAATAAGCACAGTACACAAGTTTACAATAATGTCATTCATTGTTAAGTATGATATTTAAGCTCTTAAATACAAAATACATTGCATATCAAGCTTATGAAAATAATTGATATGCCACCAAAGAAACAATTTTTTTTTCTGTTGGATTTTTAATTTAGTACCCTACTTCCCTGGTAAGAATGATTTTACATTGTCATATAATGTGAAGTCCAATGGTACTTTAGATTACTTGATTGTCCAGAGGAAGTCCTCCAAGAATAACAAGATTTTGAACATCAGTACATGTAAATATATGACTCGCACATAATAGGCCTACTAATCATAATTTAAAATTATGATAGATTTATGGAATAGACAAAACAAAGATGTTAATTACCGGGAAGGTTTTAATTCGACCGATTAGGTATTTTGACTCTTGGAATTTTGGGGTCAAGAGTCATTTTGACTCTTGGAAATTAGGGGTCAAGAGTCATGACTCTTGGGTTTTGAAACCTAGTGAAAGCCCTGATTATTATCTGTAATTATCTTATTTCTTACGTAATTGAAATGCTATTTGATTCATTTATGGATTAGTAGGTCAACTTTGACATTCCTTCATTCGGTTTTCCCGTTTATGACGTCATAACTAAACTATCAATAAAGATATTGAAAGTAGTTCCACTAAATTGATTACTACGGTATCACGATTTCAGGTTATTCGACGGTAGGTATCAATTAAGGCTGTCACTTTGGACCACTCATCATATTTGTCACCTTGACAACGATATCACCCGTCTCTAATGGCTTGTGTTTTCTGAGGGTGACATTTTATCTAACTGGATGTGTTAATCATCCTTATTTTACTAAATTTCACTTGTGGTATAAATCTATGAAACTTATATCAATTATATTTTAGACAATATAGGTTGATACTTTCATTTTTGTGTCGCTTGAAAAGGCGACATATATATAGGTGTTACTCTGGCGGCGGCTGCGGCGTCACAAATTGCTTGTTCGGAGCATAACTTTGACACCTTAAGTTCAAATGCCTCAAGATTTGGTATGCATGTTTCTTGCAATAAGCCGAAGTGCAGTGCACAAGAACCATAACTCTACCTTGCACCGTTTTTAGCTCCACTATTCGTAGAATAAGGGGGGCTATTGCAGTCACCCGAGCGTCGGCGTAACACCTTTGATAAAGTTTTGGTACAGGTTTTTAACCTCTTATATTCTCTAAGTCCTTTGAGATATTACTTTCATACCTTGCATACTTGTGTGCCAACATAACCCCAACCCATACGCAGGAGTAGGTAAGTCTATCGGGCATTTTGTTGAAATTATGCCTTTTTTTATACTTAGTGCAAATAGTGCAGAAGTTAAAGTTTAGGTACAGGTTTTTGTGTCTTTTGAAAAGGCGACATAAATGTGTTACTTTGGCGGCTGCGGCGTCACAAATTATTTGTCCGGAGCATAACTTTGTCACCTTAAGTTCAAATGACTCAAGAATTGGTATGCATGTTTCTACCAATAAGCCGATGTGCAGTGCGCAAGAACCATAACTCTGCCTTGCATCGTATTTGAATTATTTTCCTTTTGATTGATTTAATTTGAGTATTTCTTGTCCGGAGGATAACTTTGTCACCATGAAGTTGAATGACTTGAAATTTGGTATGCATGTTTCTTACCAAAAGTCCAAGTGCAGTACACAAGAACCGTAACTCTACCTTGTGCCATTATTTAACTTTTCTCTTTGATTGATTTTATAAGCATTTCTTGTCCATGGCATAACTTTGTCACCATAAATATTAATGAGTCCCAAAATAGGTATGCATTTTTCTTGCTGTGACATGAAGTGCAGTGCGCAAGAATCACAACTCTAGCTTGTGTAGTTTTTGAATGATTCCCTTCAGATTGATTTTATCAGGACATTTTTTTGTCCATAGCATCACTTTGTCGTTTTTAGTTTAGATGACTAGAGACCTCTTGTGAGTCGGATATGTAGCCCAATACTGGATAGTCTTCCATGACAAATGTGCATGTCGTCAGGCGACACATGCGACTCGCGGAGCTTTTATGGAAAATTACTATTCATAAATATCGATGATATTACCTATTCATTCCATTAATAATAATTTATTTTCTTTCAGCCCAGAAAAGGCAGAGGAGTTTGCTTCGGCTCAGGAGAGCAAAACTCCTGTCCGAATCTCTAATGTGACAGTTAAGCCCACCTCTACGGGCAAAGAGGCGACGATTACGAGATACTCACGCTTGGAGGTCTGCACCAGACGATTGCAGTTTGGGGCCAAGCAAATCGTACCAAAACAGCCAGACTCTCCATTTAAGCAGTTGGAGGATCTAAAATTGGCAAATGTTACCGTAAGAAAATATTTTTAGCTTTTGTGTGCCCTTACACTTTAACTTGGTATGTAGAATGGGGACATTAGGGATTATGCATGTCAAACATAATTTATTTGAATTTCCAGAAGGTCACAGACCCATGTGGACATACATAACATATATACAATGCAAATATTAAAGTGTACACACACGTACACATATCACACACACCGAACACACCACACACACGCACAACACACACACTCACACACACCCACCCATTCGCACTCATACACCATGTACATACGTACAAAAACACAACACATGTTACAGCATAATATGTACAAATTTAGGTTCATAACATCCTTATACAAATTTGAAAAAATACCTTATATGTAGTTATTATTATTGCGTATTAAAAATGCTTTATATATATAAATGCTTAATTTTCTGACTATCTTTTCTGTTTCATTCGATAAGAGGTATATAAATTTCTGTACATTTGGTCTATGTCTATAATAGTAGGAGATGTATTGTTTTCTAATATCACTGTATAAACTGCACTCAAGCACAAAATGGTATTCATCTTCTAATATATCACAAATTAAACATTTTCTATCAGATATAGGTGTAGGATTAGGTCTTGTCCATCTACCACTTTCAATATATAATCGATGTGAGGCTACACGTAATCGAGTCAGATTCGAGCGAAATTTTGCAATAGTACATATGTTTAAATATGGTTGAAATTTAACTGATGCTAAATGTTTATATAATGATGAGCGACTTGATTCTTGAATTCTCCCATTCCATCCTTGTATAAATTGATCTCTTAGTCGTTCCTTCGCAGAAAATAGAAATAACTTAGGTTGGCCTACATCTTGAAATAACCACACGTCATAAAAGCCTATCGTACTAAGTAAGTTTTTTAAAAGAGTACACCAATTCTTTCTATTTGGATATATGTCACTGTCAGATTTTAACATAGTATATATTTTTTATTATATTTATTGTTATCTGTATAAAGTAATTTTACCCAGTATTTTATTATTTGAAAGTACCTTATACATTGATAATTTAGACGCCCTAGTTCACCGTACACAGAATCATTTTGCGTCGTACGCTTAATCCCTAAAATGTGTTTGCAGAACTGTAGATGCACGCGTTCGATCGCATTACCTTGTATAAATCCCCAAACTTCACTTGCGTATTTTAAAATTGGAGAAATTAGTTTATCAAATAGATCTAGTTTATGCCCTACTGAAAGATCAGTAAATTTATATAAATATTTTTTCATTTTAAAAACAGCTTTTAATGCTTGTCCGGATAAGGTATTCTGTGTATCAGTAAAAGAACCACCAGTCGAGAACACTATACCTAGGTAGTTAAACTTGCTTACTACTTCAACTTGATTACCATCAAAAATAAAGTTTAGGTTATTGGGAAGTCGCCCTCCTTTTCGAAATATCATTATTCTCGTTTTCTTTGTGTTAACAATTAACTTCCAACGTTTACAGTAATCATCTAATACATCTAAACTAGTTTGTAACTCAGCCGCGTCATTTGCGAAGATAAGCATATCATCAGCATAAAGTATAAGAAATATCTTGAAAGACTCAACATCAATTCCGCTTAGGCCTTTCTCAGATAAAACACTTTCGATGTCATTCAGAAACGTCGCAAATAAAAATGGTGACAGGCATTCACCTTGTCTTACGCCGAGAGTACACGTGAATGAATTGCTCAATTGGTTACAATATTTTACTCTAGATTTGACCGAACAATACATAGATTTCATGATATTTAAAAGTTTCCCACGGATTCCCAACTTAATTAATTTAGACCATAAGTTATCTCTTACTATATAATCAAACGCTTTGGAAAAATCGACGAAAGCACAATATAATTGTTTCCCTTTATTAATCATATGAGTTAGTAACCCATGTAATACAAATATATTATCGACAGTTACCATTTTAGTTCTGAACCCCGCCTGTGTCTCTATGTAAACCGAATAATTTTCTGCCCAGTCCGTTAATCTGTTATTTAATATACGTGTAAAGAGCTTTCCCAAAGTACTTAAAAGTGTTATACCACGATAATTGTTTTGATCATTAATGCTTCCCTTCTTATGTAACGGTATTATATATCCCCCCGACCAGCTCTCAGGAAAGTATCCGATATCAAATATTTTGTTAAAAAGACGCATCAAATATGGAGCTAATACATTTTTCCCATGTATAAAGAATTCATTGATATGAAGATCTGGTCCCGCGCTTTTATTAGAGTTTAACTATCCTATTGCTTTGAAAATTTCCGCTTCAGTAAATGACAAATCTAATTCATGAAACATAATTTGGAATTCATTGTTCTCGTATCTATCAATAAAGTGTAAAATGTCATCATCAGCCACGAAAAACGGATCACCCGGATTATTAACGCTTTTAAAATATTGCCCAAAAACTGACAATGGAATATTTGACTGGCTGATACCTGCACATTCTTTTAACATTTTCCAGTATAATTTCGCATTTTTAAATCTAGCGTCCGTCAGTTTCTTTGTTTGGGAATGATCATAATTCAACCTGGACTTACGTAAACACGTTTATAATCCGATCTGGTTTTAACCATTTCGGTACGATTTTCGTCCGATCCATTACGTCTAAATAAATTTAATTTTCTATAAAACAGACGTCTTTTATCTGAACATTCACTGTTAAACCAGTTATTATTGTTTATCTGAGCATTACTATTATTTGTTTGAGCGTTGCATTTATGCTTAAATATAGGCGAAGCTACCTCATCTAAAATACTGGAAAGTTGTGATATGCAAACATTTATGTCACTATCTGTTTGAGATGTATCCACCTGATTGTTTAAATTAATCAATTTATCTGTAATTGAATCACAAGACAATGCCTCAATAAAACTATCCTTACTATCATTATCCCATTTATATTTCAAACCCGGTCCGTTTAAATGAGTATGTTCGTTTACTGAAGTCGCCTCGCACTTAGTGATAAATACAAAAGGAAAATCAACTAGACAATGGTCCGATATAATATTAGGACTGTGTACAGAAAAGGTATCAATATACTGAAATAAGTTTTCTGTAGAGATTACATAATCTACTACGCTTGAACCCCTTGAACCTACGTATGTATATTTACCATCTTTGTCATTATCAAAACGTCCATTCAATATTCGCATACATGTTTGTTTACACAAATCTAATAACATAGTACCATTATTGTTAGTTCTACCTTTATCACATGAACAACGCTTTAACTTATTGTCTTTGTGGTAATTATCAGGCAAAATATCAATATCATTTAAACATTCGTCCGGAACAAAATCGGGACTATCCGATGTATGAGCATTAAAATCCCCACATACAACTAACTGTAAATCGTCATTACATTTTGCGTCTAATTCGACTATTGAATTTAATAAACGATCTAATGTATGAGTATCGACCATAGACTGCCGACTGCTGTTTTCTGGTATTACATAGCATAGACAAAAATATACATCATTATTTAAACCGAGCTTATTTGCACTAATTTTACACATATAATGTCATCTTCGCAAGTAAAAACCAATGTGTCAGTACATACAAAATCATTTCTAATATAAACAGCTATTCCTCCTGACGACCTCTTATAGGTTAGTTTATTTTCTGTTTTGTTTAAATAATAACACTCAAAGTTATCAAACTTCAGATCACAAAAGACATTTGCCCAAGTCTCCGTTAATAAAATAATGTCATGATTACTGAAAATATTACATAATTCTGTAGATTTAAGTTTATTTGATCTACGGGTAACAAGACCCTGCACATTTAGCAGAGCGCAACGCAGTGTGACCTTCTCAGTATTGTCCTATTGGGTTGACTGAACACCTTGCGTGATCGGTGTATCTGTCCGCTCTGTCGGTTGACTGCCACTTACACGATCACTTTGTTCATCGGAATGTGTTTGCACAACAGAGATGTCAAGCGAATTTGTGCTATTTTTAGCATTGGGTAAAACCCGGTTAGTATTGGCTCTCGACCTTGACCGACTGTTACACTTTGTCTCTTGTATGGAACAGCTGACATATTTAAATACATATTCTGACAAAAATTTGGGGGAATTGTGCAACTTGTTTCTTAACTACAAATCTCACCCCATGTTAATAGATCACTGTTACAGATAATGCCAGAATTTCTTTAACAACATTCCCATTTAGGGATTTTGATGATAAACTATTACAGTTGTACCACAATTTTGCAAGTCGACTTGTTAATTGCACAGTCTGTGAGTGTCCTAAGGTGAATATGATTGAAGCATTGAATCATTTCATCAAATAGTCTTAATTGCAATTCAGGGTGTTACATCATTGCAAAATTGAAATTCAACATCGTGATAATAAATGGTTTGTGACCAATTACCTTGTAAAAAAATCTCTAAAGTATAAAATTACCCTTCATATTTGATAACATTTTCAATAGCCTAGTGGTAAAGCGTCCGTACTAGTGAGTGGGGTCCCAGGTTCAATCTTGCGCCACATCATATTGAAGACGAAATAAATATGGTGCCAGAAAGTCAAAAGTTAATATTGTGTATGTATACATTTCCAATGTTTTGATCATCTGCAACATCAGCTGTTAAATGATGTTTGTAACATCAGCTGTTAAATCATGTTCACAGAAGATCCAGAATTATGTGAAATTCTCTACTGATATTCTTCTTCACTCGTATGCACACATTCAGGGGTATCAATATTCCTGATTATTTCGGAATTCTGAATTTGTCTATCCTAAAAGAGCAATGATTTTTAGCTCCACTGTTCATAGAATAAGGGGAGCTATTGCAGTCACCAGAGCGTCAGTGTCGGTGTTGTCGAAATACTTTTGTTAAAGTTTAAGATATTGCTTTCATACTTGTTCGCCATCATTACCTCAACCCATATGAGGTCAGGGGTAGGTACTTTTATTAGGCATTTTAAATTGACTGTTTCTTCTAGCATTGTTATGCCCCTGTATCGATAGATCGGGAGGCATATCGAGGGGTTAGAGCCAAATCCTGCTATGTGCTATTTCCTTATGTTTTCAGCAGAGCAGTTTTTAATAACCATTTGTTAAGATATGGTTATTGTTAAAGTTAAACTATTAAATTATGTAGACAGTTGAATACTTTAAACCCTAATATTAAATATTTGTGAACATTGTAAGGAATAATGTGATTTAAATGCCGAAATATTTTTGGGTTTTCAAACCCTCACTCAATGATACAATTTGACATTTGCCAGATCCAAATGTAATACGATATATATATGTGGCAAGCAGCTGATGATAAAATAATGGGAAACCTGTCCACACTATACCACGCTTATTTTCACTAGACCGGTAGGCAAATCCGCTTTCCTCCAGATACCAAAACATTTAAAATGTCAAACCATATTATTACCATACATATGTATATGGAGTTTACGATAAGCGTCCATGTGATGAAAATTTAGAAACTTTGTATCATATTCAGTGATGACATCCTCTGGTATCATATAAATTGATGTTTGTGGACTAACAAAAAACATCAAGAAAAGATTATATCGTTCATGGTCTGATTAAGCTTAAATGTCAGTGTAAATCAGAATATCATTCAATGCTCAAATTGCTTCCGTAACAGATGTAGCATTTTGGCATATAAAATGTAAAGGAAATGTGACTTGAAAACATAAAAATTATGCAATTGCGATTGTAAATATATGTATATATATATATAGGATAATGACCAATACGAATATGTACTATAATTGCAGTTCACCATGGCAACAAGCTAAGAAACCTTTAAAATTAATTACGAAAGTCAGTGTTCACTGTGACATCCATCACTGTATTCATATACAATTAGAATTCCATGCCGTAATTAATAGTTTTTAATGAATTTATAAATGTCATGTCGTAATTAATGAAGTTTTTCATAAATTTATAAATTCATTAAAAACTTCTTTAATATTTACGGCTTGTAAATTAAAATTTAAAATGTGTTGGTAAGTTTGAATTACAAGCAGGTATGAACATTTAAAATATTAACTGGGTAATAAGATACAGAATATGTTTAAAATGAAAATATATTTTAGGATTGGCACAGCAACCTAGATATATACTACAGAAATTGAAAACTTCAATATCTTTGAAATGTATGATTTATCTTTTTTGCTTTCGACAGACAGTTGTAGTGCGGTTTTATCTCTGCCTAATTGGCAAATGACCTCAAGGAGAAGAGATAGGTTGATGCTTGTGTGATACAAGGAATTCAGACGGGATGTCCTAGTCCAGTCATTCTGATTAGACTTCCTGTGTCCAGAAAGAGATTCAAACCTTGGAATTCCAGATTAGTAGTTGAGCGAGCTAAGCACTCGACCACCGTTCCACTATGATATATAATATATATCACTTGCAACAACTGGGCCACGTGTCATTCCATGTGGTATTTTTTATTGAGATAATACATAAAGCTATAACAATCTTTTGCATATACAGTAGTGTTGGAAGATATTGTCATAAGAGATGTATATTTTCCTGATACACGTATTTGTCTAAGAGTATAAATGAATCAACTTCCAGTTATCGCAATAAGTCATACACGTTGAATTGTATAGTCTACCAATGAATCACACAGTGACGGGAAATCACAAGTGCTTTTACTCACAATAAGGCACATACTTTGCATTGTATAATATCCCAATAAGTCATACAGTGATTAGGTTTGTACTCTGTGATTGTGGTCATTTTTGTTTTACCTTAGGAAAGTTAATTAATAACGCTTGACCACTACTTGATACCAAGTTAATGCACACTAGCACCTTCCTTAAGTTTGCTTACGTAGTGGCTAAACAGTCTTTTAACTGAATGTCTTAATACACATTCAAGTGTTTAAAAGTTTTTTTTCTGTTTTTCATGTATTACAATTCTTACTTTATACACCTTTATAATTAAACATTACACAGCTATGTTAATATTCATCTCGACGAATGAAAATCATTAATTGATTCGTAATAAATAGTTTATTCGTTTAAATGATACATGCACCGTTCCAAAAAATAATGCATATTAACAAATTCAAGCACATACACGTTTACTAAGTAAGTTATACTTACTGTTGTTATTAAGAATGAGCTAGTTTTATGTTCTTTATTTAAGCTTATTAGAAGAGCTTCTCATTTACAAAAAGATTAAATAAATGAAAGCAATTTAATGTGTTTCTAAACGCACAACATTTAAATTCATAAGGAATACTAGTAGTCAAAATAATTTTCGCCAAAACTACATTTTTTCTTTCTGTATAAGGTATTCCTGTTTCAATAATACATAGCTAAATGTATACAATCCATTTTAGTCACACTTTGACATCTTATTCGAGTGAAGCTGCTATTATTATACAGCAATATAAACAACAACTGTGGTTTGACATTTAACTTACAGCGATGAAATTGTATGTACTACAGACCTGGGGCCCGTTTCATAAACATATCTTAAGCAAATCTTATCGTAACTATTATCGTAAGAGAAATTTTCTCGTAACATGCGTTTCATAGAAATTATCGTAACTAAGATTATCGCAAATAGCACTAACATTTCTCGTAACTCTACGAGAGCCTCGACCCTCTCTTAGTCGGTGCTATTGTCGTAACTCAAACCAAAATGGCCACCAAAAGATCCCGATTAGAATGCAATTTAGTGAATTTTGGCTACAAAACGCGGTGTCTTACACATAAGGACTGGCGCCAGTCCTTAAGGACTGGCGCTAGGGATAAGGACTGGCACTATAACTCAATAAACAAGCACAAATATGATGTTTTTATATTTTAAAATGATAAATAATAGTATTTCGGGTTTATTGTGTGAATTTGAGTCCAATTGGATCAATAAAACATAAGTTATGACCAATTTTGGGATAAAATACATGTATTACCTCCCTTTCATTAAGAACTGGCGCTCGACAATCGATAGATTCGAAGAGAACTGGCGCTATAACTCAATAAAAATGCATACCTAAGACGTTTAAACGGTTTTAAATGATAAATAATAGTATTTCGGGTTTATTATGTGAATTTCAGTACAATTGGAATGATAAAACATAAGTTATGACCAAGTTTGGGATAAAATACATGTATTACCTCCCTTTCATTAAGAACTGACGCTGAGAGTGTAATTGAACAGAAATACGAACTAATTAAGTAACATGTTGTAATGACTTTTAATGATACTATATAGTAATTATGAACATCACATATGTTAGGATATGTCGTATATATAAATTAAAGTCGAATTATGTTATAAAAAATGTTGTTCTTGTATTATTACTTGAATTACATACATGATACCATTTGCGTCCTATAATTATGATAGCTAATACAATTAAAACATATTGTATGGAACATTCGGAATGGAATGCGACTAACAATCGTAATTCGTTTGTCACAAATTCTTTAAGATACAGTTAATGATTGTCGTTCGGCGAAATTAGTTACATCCAACTGTGACAAACACCAATTATATACTAGTGTTAATGCATATTTTATTTGTTAATTGGTTTTATCACATTTCCAAAATAACAATCAAGTCGCTGACATTTCATACTCAACTAGCGGTGTGATCTATCAGGCACGGCATATGATTATCGATATCAAAACAGAAAAACAAATATTTTCTATTACAAACACAATCAGACAAAGACATAATTATGTCAAAACAAACTAATTACCAAAGTTCTTTATTTGTGAACTGTATATAATTGTATATTCCCTTAATCAAATCAGTCTGATAGTATATACGTATGCTATGAGAAGTTTCAATGTTCAAAATTATTGTTCAATTATTTGTGTTAATTGGAATAATTTGTCTGCTTCTTCATTATTTTTTAACATTAAAATTGTCTGTATATCGATTAACTTAATAATTTGTTAGTCGAGTCTGCATTATTTGTTTTACGGTTTGTAATTAATCATTTGTTGCAAAAATTAATTAATTGTCTGTTGCAATTATACATTTACTGTAAGTCTAGTTTTACAGTTTTAAATTAATTATTTGTTGAGAAATTAAATTAATTTAAGTGTCTGTTGCAATTATTTGGGACTTATTTACAAATTCTGCATTTTTTGTGTATATTTTTTCAAAATGAAGGAGACAAAATATCCTTGTTCAATTTGTACTAAGGACTGTGCGAGTCAAACAATTTGGTGCACACCGTGCAAAAGTTGGGTGCATCGTACATGTTGTAAGTTGACAGAAGTAGATTTTGACTCTTGGTCAGTACCAAGTCTCAAATTTGTGTGTGCTAAATGTGCCTTGGATAATGAGGATTACAACTACAAAGCAGCTTTGTGCAGGTAAGAAATATTACTATACATGTATATGGTATGGCTGTTAATTGACCGTTTTCTTGGGCACACTTAATTGCATTCATCATTCGCACCTTTATTGTCCCTGTATAATAGTGTCATATTCCCTCAGGCACAGTATACTGCCAATTTCACTGATAGTACGAGTTTATTGTATATATATTACATGTCATAAATGTTTTGTACAGACGGTAGATTTGTATAAATGTTCATCTATAAACAATACTGGTTATGTATACCATATCTGAAATGCTCGAAATGCTTTATTTGCACTTAATAAAATAATATGTTTCGTGGATCATAATTAGACCATAGATTCGTTTGGTGTGTGTATAATGCACGTGCGAATTGATTTATTTATTATGTTAAGTTGTATGTTGGGGGCAAATATAATGTGCAGTAAAACCGCAAATAACGACCACCTCAACAATAAGACCATAGATTCGTTCTGTTTAATTTTGGTGTGTGTATAATGCACGTGCGAATTGATTTATTTATTATGTTAAGTTGTATGTTGGTGGCAAATATAATGTGCAGTAAAACCGCAAATAACGACCACCTCAACAATAAGACCATAGATTCGTTCTGTTTAATTTTGGTGTGTGTATAATGCACGTGCAAATTGATTTATTTATTATGTTAAGTTGTATGTTGGGGGCAAATATAATGTGCAGTAAAACCGCAATATCAGAACTATTAGCATTCCCAAAAAACATGTGCTGATTGAAACTTCATGATTAGATTTTTGTAACGATGTAACACACACGCCTTGAGAATCACTGTAGAGCCCCATCATGGGGTGGCAGTGTGTTACGTTGTTGTTGTTGTATCATTTATATGCTTAGATTTTTGTAACGATGTAACACACACGCCTTGAGAATCACTGTAGAGCCCCATCATGGGGTGGCAGTGTACAACGTGTTACGTTGTTGTTGTTGTAAATTGTTTTAATTTGCTTAGAATTTTGAAATTTATCGGCCCTAAATAACTTTTTATTGTAGTCTATATTAAGTCTATATTAAGTTTTTATTATTTTATTTTAGGTAATGCTGTTTTGATAATTGACTAAGAACTTTGCAAATCCTTAATTAAGTATATTACTTTATTTAATGCCATGTGATGAGATATGGAGTTCTATCAGTGAAATAAAACCTATATCAGTCACTGGTTATCACCTACAATGTGACTGATATAAGCTCCGCCCCCTCACAGGGACTACTTTAATTTACCAAAATCTCAACACTAAAATGTCTGTAACTTTTTTATTAATCAACGGAAACATGTCATGTGGGGGTTTTTATTGTTAGTTAGACCATTTCCTACAAGTTGGTGTATGATTTAATGCAAAATTCTCAATAAAGTCGTTTTCACCTATTCACCATAATCCAAGATGGCGGATTTTAAAGTGAAAAATATTAATGGAATAACATATTCATACGTAGCCTAACCACAGTGGTAATTTGGCATAAATAGTACCTGTTTTGACACCATAAAAGCATTAAATAAATAGAATATTTGTTTGTTTTGATTGAATATGGTTAATATCTCATCTTGTAGTGATAAAATTTTAATATTTTCACTCGCGCTACGCGCTCTTGAAAATATTGAATTTTATCACTACACGATGAGATATAAACCATATTCAATCAAAACAAACAAATATCCTCTATTTATTTATCATTTTTGGCTATTTGGATTATTTTAAAATAATAAATATTCTAAAATGGACCATGATGAGAGCGCCTCCTCGTGGTGTGGCCTGGATGCACATGAATTTCGAGTTGAAATCCTTATGCAACGAAACGCTCTCTGTTCTCACCATTGTGTACGTCACTTCATGTAAAGTCAAGACTCGGCTATATTATCCTTCGACTAAATCCGCTTTAACTCATGTTTTAACAATCATATAATATTGAAATTAGCCAATTATGATCATAATACTATTATTTATCATTTAAAACCGTTTAAACGTCTTAAGTATGCATTTTTATTGAGTTATAGCGCCAGTTCTCTTCGAATCTATCGATTGATAAGCGCCAGTTCTTAATGAAAGGGAGGTAATACATGTATTTTATCCCAAAATTGGTCATAACTTATGTTTTATTGATCCAATTGGACTCAAATTCACACAATAAACCCGAAATACTATTATTTATCATTTTAAAATATAAAAACATCATATTTGTGCTTGTTTATTGAGTTATAGTGCCAGTCCTTATCCCTAGCGCCAGTCCTTAAGGACTGGCGCCAGTCCTTATGTGTAAGACACCCTACAAAACGTAGTGTCGAATAGTTTTGGGACGAACCGTCAGTTATGGGTTACAAAGTAGAACGAGCGGACAACGCTTGAATGTTGAAAATGAAAACAACGCTCATAAGAAATCCAATCAAATGCCTTCGTCAGATTTGATGCCAAGATGACCCAGGTAAATGTATGTTTTATTCTTTAACATCTATGTAAATGCGATACTAGTCCAATAGTTCGCAATCCAAGTTGTTTATTTTGTCTTTGACGCAAAAATTTCCATTTTGACATTTCAAGGGAGAGCACTCGGGACAATTTTTTTTGGTGAGAAAAAACATTAAATTTGTACATTTTGTTTAATTACCAAATGCCTCTGATCAGTTATCCAATGACCATAATGTTGATTGTATATGCCCACACGTATGGAAGCTATCCATAACCTGTTACCTCTTGTTTTTAAGTTTACATTATACCCCACCCACCCACTTCACACTGTCTAGGTTATCCTATAGTCTCTGGTCTATCACAGGCTTTCTAAGTCTTGTTCAGTTGTATAATACCAAACACAGTGTGGTACATCTACTTCTGGTTCTGCATAGAAAGCCATTGACAAATGAACCCAACGCTTAGAGTGAATGGTCTGTTTTAGTTTATGGCATCTGACAGCAGTTTAATATGTCGAACAGGGTGCCCCACTATCTTATTGAAAAAAGACATCTTGTAGCTTTTTTATTGTGAGTGATTATAGGTCATTTACAACTGACGGTTGCTGTTCGGTTAACTGTTTAGCAATGTCGTTCGAGTGTCTGCATTTTTTAAGCTCTCACCCAGGAGGTCTGGTTTGATCCTCGATTGCTCATTGTAAAATTATTCCTTCAGTTGACAATGTGATAAACCTGGATGAAACGACACTTGATACCGCGGTCAGCAGATAATTTGTCAGACTAACGGACCGACCGCAAGCATGACTCCAATTGCTTGTATGATCTTTGATACTGCCAAATTCAACCAATCTTAGCATCATTAGGTAGATGCCAATTAAATACTATGATGTAGCTCTGTGGGTAACCGGTTGTCATACGGGGCTCATAGCCATATCTCTCTCAGGTAAATCTGTAAACTGTCACTCTTTTTTGCAGGACTGTATGCACAAAAGAATATACTGGTAGATGTAGTTTGTACAATCTCCAACAACGGAAGAAGAGAATCAACTTTATAATCTGACATCTAGACATTATCAATAGAAAAAAGGATTATGATAAATGGTAATATTTCTTTGTCAATACATTTTTCTAATAAATATAATAGGACCGACATACATTTGCATTTACAATCATGAGTTAGGTCAACCCTAGAAAAAATCTTAAACTAGAAGTGCGTCCATATAACACGAATGCCACCACATGCTATTTGACCATGTTGACCGTTTCATCATTTCAAGGGCCACTACTCTGCTAATACTAGTGATCAATGGGTCTATTTGGAAAAAGCTAGGGAAGCACATCCAGATTCCTTGTGTCACACAAACTTTGGGTCTCTCAAATCAGGGGTCATTGGCAAATTAGGCAGGGTAAAAACCAAATGGCCACGCACTTAAGCAATATAAATATTGAGAGTTAAGAGCGACACAAGCAAACATCATTTTTAGGGCAATGACTCTAAAGCTGGTATCCGAATAAAACTATATTCATTTTCGTGATCAAGCAGTTTTAGTTTTGCTTCGAATGTCTAGAAATTGTTAATTTGTGTATTTATGCATTTTTCAGGTAGTTAATACATGACCTCCGATGAACTGGAAACAGAACATACTACCAAGAAGACATTGACCTGAGGAAATAAAACTACATGAACATTTAAAGAAAACTTTAGTGTTTGTCAGTGATCAAAATTCAGGAATTTTACTCAATCTGGACATACCTTTTCGTCATTTGTGTCTATGCTTTACATACAGTCAAACTTTTGAGACCACCTGTGAACAAATACCGCTACGATGAAACCTGTCTGCAGAGACCGCCAAATTGATCTCGGATTCTCCCATCAGACAATTTTAAATTATATTTTCATACATGTTATGAAAGAACACCTTCCATCCAAATCAACATTTACTGTTTCGATAGGTGGGTACATTAACAGATGTATTTTTCTCCCACTTTAACTGGTGTAAGATAGGTTTTCAGCTCATGTAAGAAACTTCTATCTTACATTAGCAATATCTTTCTTACATGAGCGACCAGCGCGTGATTTAATTCCGACCTTAGTTTCGGGATTTACGAGTTCATGGCGATATAAAGCTAATGAAGACGAACACCAATAGGCTCTATGCCATTTTAAAAGCATAATATTTAGCGTACCACAACAGCGTACGCTTTATTAACGTTATTATTAATGATTTTTTTTAATGAGAACGTACGGCAAAAATCACGTTATAATGACGTCATTTTGACGCCATGAAAGCTAATTGTGTTATAAAGTCCCATTTTCTCAAATTACGTCGGAGAAAAATAATCCATCATGAGACAGTCTATGTAGGATAGGGATATCTCACCCTCGGGGTCGGAATTTTAACCAGGAACTCGGCAAGCCTCGTCCCTTGTAAAAATCCGACCCCTCGGGTGAGATATCCTTATCCTACATAGAAGCTCATGATGGATTCTTATAGACTTTAGCAACATGTTGTTGTAATTATACCCCCGCACAACCAGTTGTTAGGGGGGTATACTGTATTCAGCTTGTCCGTCCGTCTGTCTGCCTGTCCGTAGAAACATTCTTGTGGACGCAACTCCTACAGTTTGGGTAGGATTTTGCTCAAACTTTCACATGAATTTTGGCAGAATTATGGCCCTTTGCCGGCGGTGGTATATTAGTCTGCCGAATGGCGACAGCTCTAGTTGGAAGTATATTTATTGTTTGCATCTTCCCATTTGTTTGACCAACTTCAATTTTTATTGCAAGCATATGTTGAACTAGCCTTGTGTCTTTGTAATTTTGTATACTGGTACATGTAATATAAATGTACACTTAATATCTTCATTTATTGTCAGTGCATTTAATGTACAGCTGTAATTTCATTGTTAATTCAAGTAACAGTAAAATCTTGTGTAGATTTATCCTTATGAAACTTATGGATGGTTGAGGATATTATTTCTGTTTTTATCATTGGTCCAATATGCATTATTGTTGGTAGTTGTCAATTTAATCAGTTATAATTTACTGATGTAATGGAAGATCACTGCCCCTTTAATAAAAGAATATCATAGTAAATACTGTGTTTCTTCTATGTCACTTTGGGCTTAATAAAAAGTGTTTGTTTCTGGTATCATGTCATAAAAATATGGAAGGTTAACTGTTGCTTTTTCTAAGAATATAACCTACATTATGAGCCAATGAAAACGTTGCATTTTGGCGGTGAAATGAAAATTTAATCATTAAAATTTTACTATTAACAGACGTGACGTCATGTCTTGGCGCTATATTCCATCAGCCAATCAAAATGCTGGATGTTACATTCTAAGTAAGTTGGAGCATATAAAGTAAATTTTTAATGACTAAAAAAGATTAGCTTTGCTCGCTCCGCTCTTTTTAATCATTAAAAATTTACTCTATTTGTTCTAATCTATCACATATAAGATAATCATTACTTTCAAACTGAATACCATACACTATACAGGGTGCAGACAAATGTTTGGGGTAGGGGAGAATACTGGAAACAAACAACTCTTTTTAGGCCTTTAAGTGTAATTAGTTTTGAATACTTGTATGCCACTCATCCAGTTAGTATGCCGATTCTAGCTATGGGCAGGGATGCCATTCATCCAACTGACTATACAGGCCTCCTCGATAGCTAAGCGGTAGAGCATCCGCTTCAAGCAAGGGAAGTTTCGGGTTCGATCCTAGGTCCCGTCAAACCAAAGGCGAAATAAAATGGTACCAGTATTTCTCTTGCTAGATGCTCAGCATAAAAGGGAATATGGCTTCTCTTTTCTCATACCTTTGTGGTATCACAATCAACCTTAGATAAATTGGTATAAATCAACTGACTATACATGTATTTAGTTTTCGGACTCAAATTAACAACAAAGCAGTACATCTTATAGGTGTCATGCACTGTGGTATAGGTACACAGGGTTCCCACGGTCAGGGAAAAACAATTTTTTCAAGGTCAGGGAATTTTGGAATAAATCGGGGAAATCTGGAAATTGAGCAAGTCAAGAAAAAGTCAGGGAATTATTCATTGAAGCTCTTGATAAGAGTCGTTTCCTATGAAGAAACTACCTAAGACTGACAAAATATCCTCCCTCGCTATTCTCGCTTGGAATTATTTTAAGTTATAATAACTTTATGTCAATCAACAGCCTTAAAAACTGTTGCCTTTAACCTTTTAGTTCCGTATAAAGCAAATATACCCTCATTTTCTCTATTTTATTTCCATATTTTGCTCTAACAAAAGGATCCTGTGTTACCGTATTGCTCTAAAAAGTCGGGGAAAACTGCTCCGTTGTCAGGCAAAAATCAGGGAAAAGTCAGGGAATTTTGTGATAGAAAATTCGTGAGAACCCTGGTACAGGTATATTGATCTCCACTATACCAGTATTTAGTATAAAGAACACATAACAAAACAATGTATTTCATGTCATCTCTTTTTACCTATTTAGTATTATGGTTGTAAAGCATTATGCAATTTTAAACAACATGAACTACTGACTAAAAATGTTTATAATATACTCAAAACAAAAAAAGAAAGTATCCATCATAGTGCATGCATGCATTTCAATTGCAATGCTACTTAAACTGATCGAGAACAAATATTGTGACGGTGTATTAAACTGCAAATACGCAACATGAATTTAAAGGATAACAACCCCTCATTGCTGAACTGAATTGGAAACAAGAAATATCACTAAATACCCCCAGAAATGCTTGACTCAGTCACTTCAATGTGCTCTGACAAAAAAACTAGAATTAGTACTGATCATTCATGCAAAGTTCATTGAAATCCAACCAATGGTAACAAAGGAAAAGTGTAGACAAAATTATAAGTATAAAAAAACAAGGGTCGTAACTCCCTTAAAATTAATCCTACCAATGTGTGCCGAGAATATGCTCAGCTAGACTTGGTACTGATCATTCATGCAAAGTTTCATTGAAATCCGACTATTGGTAACAGAGGAATATTGCGGACAAAATTTGCACGGACCAACCAACCATCCTCAAGCATGACTCCAATATAGCCCCTATATACTATGTATCTTGGGGTATAATAACTAATTTTGTTCAAACAACATTACTGTTATGCATATTCAATCTATCTGATTATAAGCTGGAGAATTGTTTGGATGTCATAAACATCAGTCATACAAATTTGCAAGGAAAATCAATTTTGACAAAGAAAAATAAATTAATGTCCAACACTTATTTATGCAGCTTGAGTCAAACTTTGGTATGTTCTGAATTACCTCCCTTTATTATTTGCTTTCTATGGATTGCGGAGATTTTTCAGTGAAAATAACAGTGAAAATAACAGTGAAATTACCACTTTGTTATTTTCACTGTTTGAGAAGCTGCTTCCAGTATCGTTCAGAAAAAGTAACGTAACGTCAACGGCGCCGGGCTTTAAAATGTACGTTACGTCATCATGACGTCACAATTGTCACGTCGTGACGTTCCAATTTCGCCGTGATTTTTCCAATTAAGCAAATTACGGTACACTTTTAAGAGAAATTAAAGCATATAATAAACAGAAAATTTGTTGATTTTTGGTGAAAGATCAATTTTATTTCACTCGTGATCACATAAAAATATATTTTCACTCGTGGCTACGCCACTCGTGAAAATATTGATTTTCTGTGATCACTCGATGAAATAAAATACGATCTTACACCAAAATCAACAAATATCCTCTATTTGTTTTGATATAAAAGCTTTATATTTATGGTTAAACCGTTTGCACAAAGTTTGATTCCTCTAAGTAGACCTGAATTAGTTCATACAAAATTCTCCCAAATTCAGACTTCAAAGTATTTTCAAGGCATTTTTCAGAACATTTACTGAGGTAAAATTGTATGATTATGTCTGTCGGATAAACATGAAAATTATTGTCATTGTGACAACTGCTTTCAAGCACTACTCTTCATACTGAGAGTTCCTTCCAGTTATACAAATGCTTGTAATCCCACATCGTGGCACATGGGTAACTTTATAACTTCGTTTTCGCCAGTCCTTAAAAGTTGCTTTTACCCTTCAACATTTTACAGTCAATTGTGTTAAATTGCACTTTTTTCATTTTCCCCATCTTCTCCATTCAACTAACACTCACTGGGACGCCTACCAGGGCGCTGCCATTTTATTCACATTTAAACCTATACATACATCTAATTGGCAGGAAAAGGTGGTTCTGTTTCCTTTTTTACGCCAATAATATATCATTTTGGCAACATCTATACACTTGTATACATATTCGAGGCTGTTTGCCTTAATTCAAGGTTTTCAGTTAAATTCAAGGACTTTTCAAGGCCTTTGCAACCCTTGAATCAGTTCTTTTCATGAGGTATTTATCCCCTCCAGTCCTTCCCTGCTCAGATTTGGTGTTTAATCAATTTAGAATAGGCACATCTGTCATCACACATCTGTAAAATTAAAACAAGAACATGTAAGAAGATGTCATCAATATCACGAACCAAAATGTACTTCGGAATTCAATTTCAAGGACGCTAAAATTACCAGGATCAATATGAAGTTACAAACGATTTTCATATTAAGAGTTATTGCCCTTGACTTATGAAAGTAAGCAAGTGTTGAAAGTTTCAATGCTATAACATGTACACAATGAGAGAAAAGGTCATAATATTGATAAAACGTTAACTAAGAAAAGTTAAAAATGGGCATAACTCTAAACAAAATGAAGTTACTGATATTACACTTGACTTATGATGGTGAACAAGTGATGCAAGTTCCAATGCTATATCAGAGATGAACTGAATGCAACTGGCACACAAACTGTATACTGACTTATTGGTTATTTGATAGAACAAATATTGTTTTTTGACTTAATTTATAACTACTAATGTAAATTCACAGAAACCAGTGATGTTTGTAAAACAGGTATCATCATGTTATAAATACTGAAAACTCATAAGAGTTATTATAAGTGTACTGATAATGATCAAACTATTTACCAATAAGCCTGATGATCATAGAATACACTGTAATTTTGTCTACTGACCAATATTATTTTATTTTTATATATGTTCAAATAGTGGATAAAATATGTATATAATTACCAAGTGTGTCCCCCATTGCATCAACATTACTGGTGGACTCTTGTTCAACATTACTTGGTACAATTACTGAGGCTCTGGAAAATAACAATTTTTAGAATTAATTACAATAATTGAAGTAAAATTAGTCTATGGTCTTGAAGTATATTGACGTCAACCTCCTAAGGCACCAGTCAATTGAAACCATGGCCACCAAACCCAGGGAATAGCGGGTATTTTTACTTTTGCTTTTTCAAAACCCGTGTAAAATCCTGTTCCCACACCCAGAGCCATACAGATGGTAAAACCCCGCAAAATTGCCTCGACCTATACCTCATGGGTATAGCCATGGCTATATTACACTGCTATTTTGGGGCGAAACAATAGCCGGTTGCATGAGTGTGGCGATACCAGAAAGGGAAAAAACACGGGACTGTTCCACCATCCCTTCCCCGGGGTTGGGTGGCTGTGGTTTGAATTGACTGGTAAATAAAATATGAAAATTGTAATGGAATGATCATCGTCATAAACCTGGGACTTTCTATCGTACAATGATTATTTGAGGTACACAAAGCATCTTAGGAGTATCATATGATACCTCTGAGCTCACTATCACATTAGCAGCAATTGAGACTGATCAACAAAATAACTCTTGATGTACATCTCCGTACATTCTGCGATAGCCTCGCCAGCATCACACAATACAGAAATCTTGACAGAGGCTCTTCTGTTAAAAAATTGTGTAGATGGCTGTCCCTTTAGCTTGATGATAATGTTTAGAGGTGTGTGAACCCAACATCCAGCTCAATTTTCACTCTGTTTCACATATTTGTTTATATGTGTCAGACTCAGAGACTTTACTTCATGGACTTTCTATATAATGAATATTAAACTAGCAACCAGCAGGTCCAAGAGGAACAGATATACGCATACAATCACAGACACTTGGGGTCTGGACCACGAACCCCTACAGGGCTCAAATTTAACTTTTTTGGTCACTTGCAAATTTTAGCAAGTAGCTTTTTTCTTACTTGCTAAATCAGAAAATCTACTTGCAAATTTAGCGATTCAATTAAAAACGTTACAATATCCGTCTGTATTATACCTAGGTAACATAGTTAGAGCTATAATCATATTGTTTGTGAACCTGTTATACATCTATCAGACTACAGGATTTCAGCAAGTTGTAAATATGTTGGAGACATTCAATGTGACCTCTTCTAGTAGAAGTTTGTTGGCATCTTAATGCGCCCGAGACCCTGGAAATTATTTGTAGTTGTACTTGCAAAAAATAGCAAGTAATGATTATATCCACTTGCATTTTGGGAAATCTACTTGCATTTAGCAAGTTAGCAAGTGCTAAATACGCGCCCTGCGGCATACTGCTACGCGCCTGGAAATATTTTTTTTATTTATTATATATCCAGACACATTCACTAATCACACAAACATTTGTTGGATGTACTTGATATTAATAAAAAAAATCTACGCAATTCCTCTACACAGCTTAAATATTTAAGAGGCATTTACGAATATTTTTTACTTTTCCCAGATACTTCAATAATGTACGTTTGTGTAATTAGTGTATGGGTCTGTGTATACAATGTTGATAATAAAAAATATATACAGGTGCGTAGCTGGGGGCAGTGTCCAGATCCCAGTTGTCCGTTGCGCAAAGCACTTCCAAGCGCCTTTATTCATGTACCACCCGTTCATTTAAATATAGAAGGATTACCTCCCGTGGAAAGCGCTACATAGCGCTCAGACATGTAAACGGTCCAAGTGTCTGTTCATACAATAGAAATATTAGAACACAAGCATTGACAATATAGTCCCAAACACGGGACCCAACTTGTATAGACTGTTGGACCTAACCTAATGAAATGATACGTTTGGTCTCGGTTGGGACTATAGACAATGGTGAATCTGACTATGGCAAAGTTTAAGAACTGGTTTAACATAAACCTACCTAATGTCCTGCACGTTAATTAAACTTCGTGTAAATATATATATAAATATTGTATACTTCTTGAAGTCAACACCAATGTTGATTGATTGCCAATTAGCTAACTGTTGCGAGATTCTACAAGGAACATCAACTAAATTTAGACGATTTTCTGCTTTGCTATGCAAATGGTGTCAAATTTAAAAGGGGAGTAACTCTGGACAATCAAAAAATAGCAAAATTCCGTTTCGAAAACGGTCAGTATCGATTTTTCAAGGACGGGACTATTTTACACTGTTTGACGAACTTACTTTTTCCTTTTTCATCAAGATCTGTGGCTGATATTGCACTTGAAAAACTATTGCTCACAACATTTTTACGCGGTTCTTGCATCACCCAAAACGTTTATTACAGCAGTTGACAAGTTACTTCCTGGTTTGTGGCGGCCATTTTGTCGTCTGTTTCGTATCACGTGAATAATATTTAGACGGTGTCGCTGTTTTTCCCTAACTTACGATAAAATTTATCGTAGCGAAGATAGTTGAGTTACGACAGCGTCTATGAAACGCTCTTATCGTAGTGTTAAGTTTATCGTATCTCCCAAACTTACGATAATATAGCATCTTAGTTACGATATGTTATGAAACGGGCCCCAGCACCCGGTGCCTTGTTGTTGACTTATATAAATTGACAAATCAAGACTGATGTCATTTAACCAAAATGTCATTGTTTTATATGGAACAGTTGAGCGGGACAAATATTATATTATATTAAGACACACAAATGTTATTGGTAGAGATTGATATACAGATTTGATTCATTCTAACAGATGTTAATGTTACATCTACGAAAATATTAAGAGGCCATTGATTTAAAACTTGTTTTGCCTCCAGTCAGTTCTGTAGATACACGATAGCTCAAAATGACTATTATCAATATTTAATTAATTAAGTTGGATATTTTGAAATAATTTTGAGAATAAATAACAATGGTGATGCGAAACTCATTTAACTAAAAAAGTCAATTTGGCCAAGTTTATCAGATAGAAGGTTTTGGCTGTAACCCCTCGATATAGTGATTCACCTGTCCGTCCGTCCTGGTTAACCCAAATTGACCGTTTCTTCTAGCATCATTATGGCTTGCTACAAAGCTTCCAAACTTGCATGGATGTTGTATATGAACACTCTCCACACACCTGTATCACCTGACCCCATTTTGACCTTCACCTTGACCTAATTTTGGACTCATTTATGGACAAGGCTTCCACAGGGGGCATAAACGTTTATTGAACGCAGTCTTGTTATGGCTTGCTACAAAGCTTCCATACTTGCATGGATGTTGTATATGAACGCTTTCCACACGCCTGTATCACCTGACACCATTTTGACCTTCACCTTGACCTAATTTTGGACTTACTGAAAGGCCAAATTCTTGGTTAACCCAAATTGACCGTTTCCTGTGGCATTATTATGGCTTGCTACAAAGCTTCCATACTTGCATGGATGTTGTATATAAACACTCTCCACACGTCTGTATCACCTGACACCATTTTGACCTAATTTTGGACTTAGACTTATTGAACGGCCAATTTCAAACTGCAGACTGCATGTAACATTGAGGCCGATTTTTCAAGTTTTTGCGGGTTGATATTCAATTTGTGTTTGAATTCTGTTTATAAACAGATAATTGATATTGTTTACACATATTAGTTTTTGTGCCGATAGTTCATTTCGAAACTACAGGCTACTTGCACAGAGCCATCACTCGACCATATCTATCTCTATTTATATGCAACCTAATATTGTCAGTGGATGAAATGCTGGATAAGCTGATTAAACCATTTGTTTTAAAGTGCCATAGTGGTCAATAAAGTATTTAATTAATGTCAAATTCTATAACTAGTTCTTTGCTTTGTTGATTTCAGTGTTCAGTCAAAGTGAAACTGGTTCAACTACACAACCCTCTAAAAGTCAACACCAAATATGGTCTTAGGAATTTGGTCAAAGGCACAGTACAAGTCTACAGCTCACACTATGGGAAAGCATGATTGAAAAAGTAACAATTTGAAAGACATACGAGTTGAAAAACTACGATTTTCAATGGTCAGGTGCAACTTAATATAACAAATGCAACAGAAATAAAGTTGACTGAAGACCTAGAAGAAGTGGCACGTGTATTAGAACCTGTCCCAGAACAATTAAAAGGATCCGTTAATGCTGTACGGGTCAGCTCACAAACGAAATGTATTAACTGCCATAAAGTAATTAGTGAGTTGAATTCCACTTTGATAAAATGTGAAAATTGCCAGACGAAACAAAAAAAGTCGGCATTAACAACCACTAGAACTGTGCATATAAATTGCAGTGGTGAAAGTTGCGATGACATGGATGTTAAATTCATTGTATTCAATGATGAACTTAATAATTATTTGACACTGAAGGATTTGGTCTTCCTTTCAGACAGTGAGTTGGAAGACCACTTCCTTCTCGTGGATGAATTAAGAATAGATTACAGACTTGGCAGTGATATTGCCACAAGAGTTGAGTCTGATTGATAGATTGTGCGCTTTTCCTAGCTCATTTGGGAAAAACCCTAGTTGTCAATTGAGATAAAGGTTTTCATAATTGTAATTTTAAGTGATGTTTTGGTCGGTAGAGACATTTTAAGTGTTGAAATACTCTTGTAAAACAATTAAATGAGAGATGATAGAGCTTCAAATGTGTCTATGACAAAAAATCAACATGAAAATTTCGCCAAATTTGGGAAAATGGATGATATTTTTCATTGGCAATATGTACTTGAGCTTTGGGGATGGGTCTAAAACCTTCAAAAGTACCTAAAAATCCTTCTATTTTCCAGTGTATGAATTTTTCATGTTGCGTTTCTCATCATGGACATATTTCAACCTAAATTATCTCTCATTTAATTGTTTTCAACTGAACAAGAGTTTCTGCTGTACATTGCACTTCGAGTACAATAATGATGGTCTTGATTTTTAGCTTTTTTGTTCAAAATTTCTTGGTCCTCAAGACTGGGTCATTTTTCAAAAGATCTAGGAAAACCCCTGCAATATGTAACATATAGTACTGTAAATCACTTAATTTTCGTTTAACCTTTATTTCGCGCCTTTCCTAAAAATCAAACAAAATTTTTCGCGACAATGTTCATTTCATGTCATTGAAAATGTCCAATTCGCGAATTTGTAGCACCGATATATTTAATTAGCGAGTGTTACAGAAGCTATACGCTTCAACCATAGATACCAACATCTGTTTACTGTTTGTTTATTGGAAATCATAAAATCACAAACTACCCAATCACAAACTACCCAGCCGCTGTGTTATCGGCCAATTAACAGTTATATCGAGTAACATATATTATATACGTACCGCGCTTGTACAAACAACTATTTTGATCAATATAGAATGTCAAAATTAAGCCTCATCGATAAACTTTGCTACTTAATTATTTAAATAATAAGCTTACATGCCAGCCTGCATTGATGTCAAAATCAGTCATGAATATTTATAGACGATCCATAAAAAAGGCATTTTAAATGGTAATCCAGAGGCCTAAATATAATGTTACATCGCATCAATGCATATCTTTGCACTAAAATGAATTAATAAATTAAAATCACAATGCATATTCGACTTGCTAGAATATAAGTCGATAAGTATTATAAGTCACTTGACGACGCATGTTCTGTAAATATGTTGTCGAGCTTTTACGAATACAACATGTTTTTCCGAGGATAGGTCTGTATACTTCAAGCTTTAAAGACGTACAAGACCTACTTTTAATTTACAAAAGCACTATTCACTAACATGAATGTGGATACAAATGCTATCGACTTAATGTCCCCACAATAATTTTACGAACCATAAAGTCAACATATTTTCAGCTGGCCTCTATATCAAATACACACACAAAAAAATTGTCACTGTTTTTCGCCAGAATCATTACTTCGCGTGTCAACAACCCTTCCAAATATTAGCGAAAATAAAACTTGCGAAAAAATAGTGATTTACAGTATTTATTTTGCACCTTCTCCAAATGAATAGCTGCATAATAATTTCATTACATATTCATGTACAAAATTTCAGTCATGTTTGAAGTTAGTTGGTTGGTATCTGGTGTAGGCTTGATTTTTTTGTCAAGTGTATCCATGTCCTCAAAAACCATGAGTCGACCATCATCAAATCTTAGCATATCAACTAAGCCCAGTTGTACATATTGTCCGCACATAAAGGTCACATCCATTTTCACTTGAGTAATTACATTTTGTTTGACCCTACTTAATTTTCCACATCGTTTCGCAGTTTTCTTTCATTGCATTTCAAGGATACTTTGCATTAATCATCAATAATAAATCTTGTGCTTATTGTTTGAACATAATGGTGAGAGTAATTAACAAAAAGTTATTGCCGATGATGTCGTTCTTTCTTAGGTATTTTATCAGTAACCAATGGTTGGGGTTCTACAAAACTTTTTCATCTGTATCAATTCCAGTTGAGCATATCATTGGCACAGAGTAGGATAATTTGTTGTGATGTCATTGCCCCTTGTTTCTTAAGTTAACAAAGCTGTGGCAAACATTATATCTAATGGTGAACATAATCTTCAGTGATAGCAATTGCCTTTATGGCTTAAACAGGGCTTCCATGGTCAAAACAAAAACAAGAGAAAAAAACAATAAAATTTCAAGGTCAAGGAAATGTGGAATTACTGTTCAGCTTTTGTAACGAACAAATGAGCATTGAGAATTTTGCTCACAAAATTTAACAATGATTTAAAGTTCATTACTTCAGCAGATGCAAAATAAACACCACCGTGTATTAAACGCCATAAAAAACACAAAACAGCCTTAGTCAAAGAATTTAAGTATAGTCACATAAGCAACCACCTACATACATGTACAGTGTAAAATGTACATATGAACTATCATGTAATGTTGAACAACTCACTTTTCTATGATGGCAAAAGTATTTATAAAGGGGACTATAACTGCAAATAATGGATTACGTTATTAAAAGTATGTACAGTATGAATTCAAAGATTATAAGTAAATTTTGTTTCTGAAAATCTGAAATAACTACTTTGTTGTACAGTTTTGGTTGTTTTATTGCATCATTGATAAAATTACACATGGGGTATACTAAAGAATTCTTTCATGATGTTTTTAATGACCTTAACTGCATGAGATAATAAGCAGTTAGATTATACTGTTATACACTGAAACTTGCATTCTGTTTCATGTGTGTACTTCTGTGTACATTTGTTTGCAAATGTTTATAGTTTATTGTTGTTCATAATAATGTTTGTTTATCTACACATGTTAAAGTGTGTAGTGCTTTCATATGTATATAGTTATTGTTTTTCATAATAATGTTTGTTTATCTATACATGTTCAAGTGTGTAGTTTATTCATATGTATATAGTTTATTGTTGTTCAATATGTTTGTTTAGTCATTTTTTTATTGATTTGACCTTTGATGTTTGTTTCCTGTAGTAATGCAACATGTTGATATTCTCTTTTATAACGTTGTCACTTTTGTACGACAATTCAACTGTTATATTTTGTAATCCATTTATTGCTTAATACACATACTAAAACATGTAATTTACATATCAAATAATGTACACAATAAGTTTAAAGCATCGCCAAATGGTTCATTAAATAGCAAGAAAATGAAAATTTGTTAAAACAACTTTTTAAAAAAAACAGTTGAGATAAATGTTTAGTGCACTTTTAGAAGAATATGTGTCATTAATGCCAAGAACAGCGCTGTGCAAAACAATGTCATTTTTTCTCCACTGTACATTAATATTATTTATTTTGACTAAATATCTGTTGCTAAAATTAATGTACATAACAGATTTTAATCATTCCAACCTAGAGATCTGTCTATACAGATTTGAATAATTATGTATGTCCTGATATACATATATAGACAAAAGGTTAGAACGATTTAAATCTGTATAGACACCTATATAATTTACGGCATTATACCAGTTTTACGACATTCAAACTGTATAGACACTTGATTCGTAATCTGTATAGACTTTTGCTCAATGGAGTTGACGTCATTTCAAAACTCCATAACTATTGGCTTTAAAAGCCCATATAAGACGATTGTCAGTACCCATCGCTTGAGGTGAGGATGGATTCTGTATTGTTAATAACCCCTTTAACTGCCCAGACCGTATGTTTTTACTGTCAAGTTGGTATAGAGAAATTTGTATGAGAATAGTTTGTTGGATACAATCGCATTGCAATCCTGTCTATATTTTAATACAGGCTCTCAGTATAGAATTTTTTTTTCAATCGTGCAAGTTCCTGTGGTGGAAGTATGTAACAAGTTATTTCATGCTTGTTCTGTTTAACCACTTGTAATTTCTATGTAAATAGTTAGTACTAAGTCTAGTTGTGCATATAGCTTGAGCTTTAAGTCGTATGTATTTGGTTAGGGTTAAGGCCCTCGGATTTTCAAAAATGGTATGTTGGAAGTTTGATTTTTTGTTAGGGTTAAGGCCCTTGGATTTTCAAAATTGGTATCTCAGAAATATGATTTTGGTTAGGGTTTAACCCCGTGAATTTTCAATTTTGTAGTTTCGGACTTATCTTGTTTATACCCTCAATACTGCAACATGGAGATATTCCTTTTGTATATATAAAGTTTGCATACTCAAGCTGTATTGCATACAGTATTACATGTATCAATTTCAAATTTCATTGGTGAATAAATCTCATAAGTCATTTGATGTTTGTAATGTTTGACTATTTGAATTCCAAAAATTATCATCATTATTTCAAACTGCTGGTCATAATACATTGTATTATTATGTAAACCTCTAATTAAAAAAAGTATTTTTCATGTTTTAATACTGTCAGCAATATTTTACTACTTGTTTTCAATAAAGTTATCAACATATTACATCAAGTTTGTTATTATTGTTGCCAGGTGTTTATACAAACTGTATACTGCAAGTTCAAACTTTTCACGCATACAAACTAACCACAATGGCCATATGTGTAAGCAGTCAATAATAATGAGTAAAACCAGTTACAGTGAAGTTCAACAAGAATTTCATGACCTTATATTACTATACGTTGACCTTTTGGTCATCTATTTGTTTGTCTTGCAATCCATTCCTGAAACATGTGTTCCTGATATGAAAAAGTATTAGAAGTCAAAAAAGTTGAACTTCAGTATACATATAATTCTTATTTGTGTATCATAATGCACCAGTCAATATTACGCCCGAAGAAAATACAGGGGCAATTTGACTGTTAAGTCTTCTGACAGATGGAAATAAGACGACCTTATCAACTCCGGAACCTGGAGAGTAGACTATCATCCAGGACTTTCGACTCCGCGAAAGACGACTGATACTTTTATTCATGTTTTTATTAAAATACCTAGATGAAAAACTGCCCCACTGGTGAATAAGACAGTAGGATCCTCCACCACCCCAGACGGGCAAAATATTGACTGGTGCATAATGCCACTCATTTGTGTTCAATAACTCAAGAATGCTTTGACCAAGGATCTTCAAACTCTACATGGTTGGTCAGCAACACTAGACGACCCCTATTGATTTTGAAGATTTCTAACTATTCAAATAGTTTCAGCTCAAAAATGCTTTGGCCTAGGACCTTCCAAGTTTTCATGGAGGTCGTTCAACATCAGTCAGGGTTCCCACGGTCAGGGAAAAACAATTTTTTCAAGGTCAGGGAATCATGAAATTAGTCAGGGAAATTAAGCAAAAGTCAGTGATTTTTTCATTTAAGCTGTCGCTAAGTGTTATTTCCTATAATTGTGTAAAAAATAAATAAGCAGATTTAATATAAGATAAATCTGTTGAATTTAAAGAATGACATTTCAAACTTAATCTGTATATATTATTTATCTGATCTTATATTTTCAGATTTTACAATAACAGACTTAACACTGACATTTCATTATCTTGGAGATATTACTATTAAATAATTGTACAGAAAGTGACTGTAAATCTTTGGAAGTACAGCTTGTTACTACATGCAAAATGCCAAGACTGAAGAAAAAATCGTATGGACAAGTAAAAACATCCAATCGGATTGCCTTGCAAACAGCAAGACACGCTCAACAAAGTGACCAGCAGTGTGAAGAGTTAAACTTCTCTAAAAAGTGTGATAAAATTTATGTGTTAAACTTCCCTAAAAAGTCTGATAAAACTCATGGGTTAAACTTCCCTAAAAAGTCTGATATAACTCATGGGTTAAACTTCCCTAAAAAGTCTGATAAAACTCATGGGTTAAACTTCTCTAAAAAGTCTGATGATGATGATGGGTTAAACTTCCCTTAAAAGTCTGATGATGATGATGGGTTAAACTTCCCTTAAAAGTCTTATGATGATGATGGGTTAAACTTCCCTTAAAAGTCTTATGATGATGATGGGTTAAACTTCCCTAAAAAGTCTGATGATGGGTTAAACTTCCCTAAAAAGTCTGATGATGATGATGGGTTAAACTTCCCTAACAAGTCTGATGATGATGATGGGTTAAACTTCCCTTAAAAGTCTGATGATGATGATGGGTTAAACTTCCCTTAAAAGTCTTATGATGATGATGGGTTAAACTTCCCTTAAAAGTCTTATGATGATGATGGGTTAAACTTCCCTAAAAAGTCTGATGATGGGTTAAACTTCCCTAAAAAGTCTGATGATGATGATGGGTTAAACTTCCCTAAAAAGTCTGATGATGATGATGGGTTAAACTTCCCTAAAAAGTCTGATGATGATGATGGGTTAAACTTCCCTGAAAAGTCTGATGATGATGATGGGTTAAACTTCTCTAAAAAGTCTGATGATGATGATGGGTTAAACTTCCCTTAAAAGTCTGATGATGATGACGGGTTAAACTTCCCTAAAAAGTCTGATGATGATGATGGGTTAAACTTCCCTAACAAGTCTGATGATGGGTTAAACTTCCCTAAAAAGCCTGATGATGATGATGGGTTAAACTTCCCTAACAAGTCTGATGATGGGTTAAACTTCCCTAAAAAGCCTGATGATGATGATGGGTTAAACTTCCCTAAAAAGTCTGATGATGATGATGGGTTAAACTTCCCTAACAAGTCTGATGATGGGTTAAACTTCTCTAAAAAGCCTGATGATGATGATGGGTTAAACTTCCCTAAAAAGTCTTATGATGATGATGGGTTAAACTTCCCTAAAAAGTCTGATGATGATGATGGGTTAAACTTCCCTAACAAGTCTGATGATGGGTTAAACTTCCCTAAAAAGCCTGATGATGATGATGGGTTAAACTTCCCTAAAAAGTCTGATGATGATGATGGGTTAAACTTCCCTAACAAGTCTGATGATGGGTTAAACTTCTCTAAAAAGCCTGATGATGATGATGGGTTAAACTTCCCTAAAAAGTCTGAAAACTCTAAAAGAGTCTTGGGAATTGCTGATGATCTGATTGTGTTTACTAGTGTTTTACCTGAAGCTTTGCTTGAGTTTACTAGTGTTTTACCTGAAGGTTCTAGTAATAGCTGTGAACAGATATTGAACAGCTCTGAAACTGCACTGAATTCCTCTCAAACTAAGTTGAGAAAATCTAAAAGCCTACAGAAATGTTCTGCTGAAAGTTTGTGTACCAGTTATGATGAAAATTTATCACAATCTGATGTTCATAAGACCTCTCCGTGTACAATGTCTGATCATAATGACACAGTAAACCATGATCTAGTTAGCAACACTCAAAATAAAGGCACCATTATCCAAAGCGAAAGTGCAATGTCTGTTACTGATTACCAATCATTAAATCAAACTGAAGAATTTTTTATTGCTACTCCAGTATTCAACACTAAGACATTACAACCTGTTGGTTCAGACTTATTTATTCGGGGTTCTTTTCACCAAGCGCAAAGTTTCTTTAGCCCAGAGTCCAAGGGAAGTCTGTGTACTGTAAATGCTCTGTGTGCATTAATCAGTGCTCATTATTTTGGCTTGCGTACAACACAATACTTAAATAAGGTGCTTTTAAATGGTGACTTATTAAACAAGGAAACTATACATGACTTGCAGACACAAGGGTTGTTTAAGAGTAGGCTCCTAAATTTTGCTGAGCTTCCAAATATTGTAAACATTTTCAACAAGGAAATAACTATAACCAAATTAAATGTTGTCTCTGGTTTATGCACAACCCCGTTTGCTACTTCACATTTGCCCTCATTTCATCAAGCACTACATACTGCTTTTTCAAACAATAATTATTTGCTACTGATGATTGGTTTAGTGTGTCCTGCTGTGTTTAAGGTGGATGGTCAGTATTTCTTTTTCGATTCACATTCTCATGGCTTTGATGGGTTGTCACATGAAAATGGAACATCTATTCTTAGTTCATTCCATAGGATAGAAGATCTTGTTACGTACATGTATGCAGTTTATACAAGCATGCTAGTTGACCTAGAAGAGCAGTTTGATATATTGCCTGTGCAATTTGAAAGCGGTTCATGTGAACAAACTGAATTCCCTGTTGAACCAAATGAATGGAAGACTGTTATGTATAAAAAGAAGAAGAAACTTACAATGTCTCAAAACATGTGTAAAACAAGTTATGCGGAGAGTTCAACCACCAAACATAAACCAATTCTGATTGACAAATACTTCAGCGACCAAAAGAACTTGCAAGAACAAAAGCAAACACAACAGCAAATACTTACTAATAGAAATGAATATTTCAGACTTTACAAGCAGAACAAAAGGCAACAGACAGATTTAAAAAAAAAGGAAAAATAATACTCACTGGGTTTTAAAAGAAAAGCTAGAGAGTCTGAACAATTTAAGGAAAAGGAAAAAGAATACTCACTGGGTTTTAAAAGAAAAGCTAGAGTCTGAACAATTTAAGGAAAAGGAAAAAGAATACTCACTGGGTTTTAAAAGAAAAGCTAGAGAGTCTGAACAATTTAAGGAAAAGGAAAAAGAATACTCACTGGGTTTTAAAAGAAAACCTAGAGGATCTGAACAATTTAAGGAAAAGGAAAAAGAATACTTACTGGGTTTAAAAAGAAAAGCTAGAGAGTCTGAACAATTTAAGGAAAAGGAAAAACATACTCACTGGGTTTCAAAAGAAAAGCTAGAGAGTCTGAACAATTTAAGGAAAAGGAAAAAGAATACTCACTGGGTTTTAAAAGAAAAGTTAGACAGTCAAAAGAATTTAAGGAAAAGGAAAAAAATACTCATTGATTTCTAAACAAAAAGCTAGAAAGTCTGAAGATTATAAATTAAGAGAAAAACAATCAAAAAGACAAGCTAGAAAGTCTGTAGAATTTAAACACAAAGAAATTGAACAGCAAAATCAGTCTAGGAAAAAGGCAAGGTCAAATGCATTTACATTAGAACAAGAACGAAATACAAAACAACAATGGAGATTTGATGATAGAAACAGGAAGGCTGAAAGCATTCTGGATTGTCAACGTAAAGCTTCTTAGCGAAAAGATCCAACCTTCTCACATGCTGAAAGTTTAAAAGCCAAGCACAAAAAGTATGGTATTGATATGGATGCCTGCATTACACGTTTTCATCAAAATATATCAGTTGGACCGCTATATATATGTAGTTGTTGCCACCAAACATGGTTCAAAGGGAGCGTCTCAGAAGCTGAGTCCTTAAAAAGGGGAAATGAAAAATACTTTACTGGTGTATTATCAATTGATAATAAAGAATGGGTTTGCACTACTTGTAAAATTAGTATTATGAAGGATAAGGTCCCAACATTATCTGTTCTAAATGGTATGAAATGGCCAACAAAGCCAAAATAATTGGAGCTGTTTGCACTTGAAGAGCGTTTGATTGCTTTACGTTTACCGTTCATGCAAATGAGAGAACTGCCTCGTGGTCGACAATTGTCTGTAAAAGGAAATGTTGTTAATGTTCCTGTCGATATTCAACCTGTTGTAAATGCATTACCAAGACCTTTTGATGAAAATATAACTGTTGCTGTGAAATTGAAGAAAAAAAATGTCATTTAAATCATGCGTATTCTCAGAGAATGTACGACCCCTTTGTGTACTTCGTGCTTTGCACTGGTTGATGAAAGGTAGTGCTTTGTATAAAAATGCAAATGTCCAGATAGATCAACAGTGGATTAACCGTGTTATGCAAGACAGTAATGAAATAGTACATGAACTCTTTGAGTCACAAGTAAAATCTTGTTCAAATTCCATTACTGCTGATTTCAATGATGTAAGTGGTATATGTGACAATTGTCCAGAAATTCAGGAGAAAGAACATGTTGATATCTCGCATGAAAACTTACCTGCTGTTGAAGAGCTTTATGATTCAGATGCAGAAGAAGTTGCTCAGGAAAATGTTGGTAACATTGATACACTGTTGGATGATGCAGGTGTTGAAAACAGAAATTCTGCTTTTACCTTTGCTCCAGGAGAAGGTCAACGGCCTCTTAGTATTTTTCAAGATAAAGATTCAGAATATCTTTGTTTCCCATGTATATTTTGTGGACAGAGACGAATAGACAATGAGGATAGAGAAGTGCCCATACATTATAGTGATATTGCAAAATGGGAACTGAGAAGCCAGGATCGACGGGCTGCTAATAGTGTACCTAATATATTTTTCAAACTGAAGAAAATACAAATGAAGCAACTCAGTGATAAAGCAAACCTTGCTGTAAGAAGGTGTCAAACTGGTGCAATAAATATTACTGCTGTTCAAGCAAGGAACTCTGAGTGCATTGATAACATTGTCAAAAAAGATGAAGGTTACTATTTGTTTAAACAGCTTAGAAATTCTCCAGCATATTTAGAATCTCGAAAAAAAGATGTTTATGCTATGATTCGGCAGTTGGGTTTGCCAACTTGGTTTATGTCATTGTCCTCGGCTGTTACAAGATGGGTTGATCTTTTGAAAATGTTAGCTAAGTTAAATGCAGAAGTCAACTACACTGATGATGAAATTGAAAATTTGACATGGGAACAAAAGATAAAACTCATTCAATCAGATCCAGTCACTTGTTCTAGATATTTTGATCATAGAGTTAAAGAGTTCATAAACACAGTACTGAAAAGTGAGCACGAACCCATTGGGAAAGTAATTGATCATTTCATTAGAGTAGAGTTTCAACAGCGTGGGTCGCCACATATTCACATGATAGTATGGGTAGATAATGCAACAAAATTCAATGTGGACTCGGATGAGGAATTGGCTACTTATGTGGATCAGTATCTAAAATGTTCTATGAACAATCCATACCTTGGTCGTTTGATAGAACTTCAAATTCACAAACATTCTCGAACATGTAGGAAACGAGAAGACAAGATATGTCGCTTTGGTTATCCATTACCGCCTCTTTCTAAGACTATGGTCTTACAACCTCTGGAAAATGAAAAGAACAAATATTATAAATTGTACCAAAACCTACAGAAAAAAATGAATAATGAGAAAGATGGGTATAAAATGTCATATACAGACTTTCTTACAACTGTTGTACAAATGACAGAGGAAGAATATATTAAATGTATAAGAAGCTCGTTGAACTCTTCTAAGGTATTTTTGAAAAGACATCCGAGTGAGATCCGTGTCAATTTGTACAATGAAAGTGTATTGAAAGCATGGAAGGCAAACATTGACATACAATTTGTGTTAGATCCATATGCATGTGCTATGTATATAGTTTCATACATCAGTAAATCTCAAAGAGGAATGAGTAATTTGCTACATGCTGCTGCAAAAGAAGCAAGGAATGGAAATATGGATATAAAAAGACAGGTTAGACATATTGGAAACGTATTCTCAAACAGTGTTGAAGTGAGTGCACAAGAGGCTGTTTATTTAGTGCTGCAAATGCCCTTAACTAAAAGTTCAAGGAGTGTGATCTTTGTAAATACAGCTACGTCTGACCAGAGAATACAGTTACTGAAACCAAAGTCTGTGCTTGATGAATTACCTGAAACCTCCACAGATATAATGTCCGACAATAAAATCAAAAGATACTCGAAGCGCCCAAAACAATTGGAAAATTACTGTTTAGCCGATTATGTATCAGAGTTAGAAGTAATTTACCAAGAAGGACAGAGTGCCTATACTGATGACCAGGAACAAGATGAAAGCAATGCAGAAATGACAGAAGTTGAAACCTTTGGGGATAATGAAACTGTTTTAACTCTAAAGAACGGCATAAAAATAAAACGATGTCATAAAAAAGTAATAAGGTATGTGAGATTCAACCGAAAAACGGACGAACAGAACAATTATAGAGAAAAACTTTTATTGTTTTACCCATGGCGAAATGAAGAGGCTGACTTGCTTGGACAATTCAGAACATACAAAGAACACTATGAATCTATGAAGCATATGATAGATTATAAATGTTCTACATATGAACACCATGCAGAAGAGTTGGAGCTTGCAAGAGATTTGGCAGAAGCTGAATATGATGCATATGATGGTATTGCACCGAGTACACAACAAGTTGAAGGTGATGATGCTGAAGAAGAACCAGTTCAGTCAGAGCAATTTATATATTTCAATCCTGATAGAATTGAGCACAGAGAATATGATATAGGAACTGAACTTGGTTGTTATGTTTCTGCTCCTCAAATTGATGTAAATGAGCATATCCTATCAGATATCGAATACAGAAAACTCTTACAGTGTTTAAACAGTAAACAAAAACAATTTTATAATCATTAGTCCATTCAAAATAAAATTTGACCTAGACAAAATTGCAAAAGATTTTTTTTCAATACTGGACGATAGTATACGTTTATATATACATACCATTAAAATCCGCACCTTGAAATATGAGGGGAAAGTTGTTTAAAACAAGTTTTGATTATCGTTTTTTAACATCAGCGACGATGTCGTAAACGGTTTTCCATACTCGGTATTTTTCGATGACGTCACGGATGACATCATAATAAAATGGAAGGTATAGTTATAAACAATCGATATCCGGGTTAAAAATCGTTGTATTTTTTCATCATAAATAAAGCTGTAAGGGTTCATTTGAAGTAAGTATGATGTATTTACACAAGGCATGGCATTATGGGAATGTGTACATGCACACACATAGCAAATTAATTTGAAATTGCATGATTTTGCGGAAAGTAGAGGAATCTAAATATTCTTTTGTTTGAGGTTTTTTTTTTGGTTGAATGATAAATTTGTCTATATTTATCTATTTAATAGTCACGGTAATATAAAAATAGCGACTAGACGCTTTAAATAACAAAAAATGGAAATTAATAAAGATTACCTGCTGAACCAAAAAAATAAGTACGGAAGCGAGTTCGTGCCATCAATTTAACGAATTTTTCACAAGTGCCGTTATGTTTTGGAAGTTATCTCTTAAACAAGCGGTACAAATTGTGTATTTTTTCATGTCATTCTATTCCTAGCATGATATTGTGTATATATACAAATTGTGAGCAAATTCTATCGATAGGAACACTTAATATGACAAGAAACTGCAGATTGAATATCCGTCTAGAACATGATAGATCTAATAAATGTACTTTATATTTCACAAAGTTTCTCTTCCATTAGGTCTTATTATAAATTTGTTTATACACTGTATACTTATACAGGAACCCAGTATGAATTCAATTAGTGATAGAATTGGAATAGATCTATAGAATCTACGTAGCTGTCTTAAAATTTAAGTTAATTGTTTTTTCATATTACGAATATTTCTTATCAGATAAAATGTTTTAACTAAGTATTATTAAATAAACAATAATCTTCATTTTGTAGGAGTGAAACACATTGAAGAACGATTATAGTTATACATGTAGATGTATTTGTTATTCTATATACTTATTACGTTTTGCTTGAAGATAACCATAATAAAGGGTGTGAGGTCAGCATCATGAATATTACCACGGAGATTATCGATGTATAACATCGCAGTCACCTGAATAGATTTATTTAAAGCAAATCGGCATATATACATACCTTTAGCCATTTACATAACTCATAAAAAAGTGAAGTGAAATTCATCTTTATATATAATAACACTAACTACAACTTAAGACACAAACGGGTGTTTAATGAATAAATTAAACATGCTAGTAATTTGCTTTTTCATGATATTTGCAAATAAGCTACTCATATTTCCAAAGTAAGCATGATTTTCGGTTTGAATACAAACCATTTAATGTAGTATGTAAACTTGAAATTCCAAAGTCAGATTAACATACATCGTAACATGCTTACTGGATGTAATAGTTCCATTTCTATTTTAGATGGATGAATTATGTGTGATTTTTAAGAAAACACTCTCTGAACAGACAGTTGTAAAGTTGAGGAAGAAGGGGAGGGACAGTGTGAACAGGGCAAGTGAGATCAGATACTAAAACATATGAGGGACAGATGATACATACAGAGTGTTTCAAAACCTATACACATGAACTCAATTTAACATGTAAAACAGATTGAAATAATGTACAGAACACCTGCACATAATACATATTTTCCACTCCTATTTCAGGAAAGCTACAAAGTGTGCCTTTTAAAAGCACTATACATTGAATGTGCAATAAATTTCCAACTGCATGCCGCATGTACGAGGGGTGTTCAATATAATATAATGTATTTCGGTCACAAAATTCGTTGATTTCTAGATTTCGTTTTATGTTTATGGCACCATCAACCATTCAACTAATTTCCTGAAAATTTCACGAAATTGTAATTACCGGATTGGTGTTTCAGGTTGTTGACTTTTTCAAGGGTTAGTAATAGACACACAATAAGAGAACAAATGTCCACTAAAATTTCATTTCGGGATATAAACTGTTTTGCATATGATTAAAATAATGTGCATGCCTGCCATAAAAACAGGATTTGGTGTCCTTTTAGTACAAAATAAGATAATTTTAAAGTCGCGAATATATGTGTAGAAATGAGACCAACTCGCTAGTTGTTATTTTTTATTAGTTTTATTGGTTAAAATTTGGCATATTGCACAAGAAAGTATTCCTTGGACACACGGTATAACCCGACGAATACGCCACCGAGTGACGAATACCTAACAGAGGTAAACACTGATGACAGGTGAGTAGTGATGTTATATTTCTTACCAGCAAATCGCGATATCGAGATTTCTTTAGGATCTAAGAATTTGTGAATGACTACGAAGGTTGAAGTTTACTATTCAAAGAATCTCGCGTGCTATCTTTGCGGAATAAAGCTGATAGCGCCTGTTTATACACGACATGCCGAAAATAATGTTCAAATCTAACATACATTGGCCGAAATTAAGCCGTGTGGGGGTCATCAACATTAATTTCTGGGAAGTATTTGCGAACAAAACATAATTGATACGAAGTCATTGGTGCGTGAACAAACAAGTATCATTTTGTATGAACAAGACTGGTCTCTCTTGTTGTCGACCGTCTTACTCGTAGACAACAAATAAATTCATTTTTATTTTAAGCTCTGAGGCACACATACGAATTCAGTATCGTATGTTGCAGTTTAATGAATGATGACGTTTATTTTTCTTAACAACTACAACAAATTCTGCTCAAAATGAAAATAAGGGCAGTATACTCGAGTATACCTTAGTTCAATACTTATTACTTAATTTTTGGCGTAAGCCATGCAATTTCCATGCATAGAGAAGAAATATCCACATTTTAAACATTAGTCGTAGAATAATTCTAAATATTGTCTTAGAACAATTCAAAGGACATGAACAATACATTTTGAACGCCCATCGTATATATTGTTAAAGTATTTGCTATATTTAAAACCACGTCGTTCGACAATTTTTTTGCAATATGATACCAATCCGTGCACAAAACGTATCCAGTTATATTGTTAACAATGATGCCACAATTCTGTTGGTACAAAGCGACTTAAAACCTCGTAACTCGACATAATAGACAAGGTCGATACGCTGATATTATCTGAAAATAATTTTGCACAAAATCCAAATGCATACAAAACTTAACAAAAAAAAGTTATAGCCGAACCTGTCTTTGTTTAATTTGAATGGAACACTCCGGCGCAATTTTTGCAGTATAAACCATATATGGTAGTACCTAAATGAATATAAAGCACTGTTTTTTTATTGGCTTCTTAAATACTGAAACAGGATATAATCTACTACCGCGTACACAAAAAGCCAATGAAGATATTTCGCAATTTAGATCTTGACTTGTACCTAAACATAACGTTGCACAAAATATCAATGCATACAAAACTTAACAAAAAATCTAAAACCGAAACCGTCATTGTTTAATTTGAATGTAACTCTCCGGCAGTATAAAGCATATAGTAAATAAATGAATACAAGTCAAATAGTTTCCTGTGGGTGATTACCTGCGGCCTTGTAATTTAGTTGTATTGTTTAGGATGTGGTTTTTGCAGTTTGGATGCAATTCGAATTTATTCCGGTGTAAGTTTAAATTAATGTTTCTGTCAAAATAATTCCAATACATGTAAAATCGGACAACACCGATTATCCTCCAATTATTTGGTTGTGTTAAATGTATGTGCCGAACGAATGAACAAATTCAAAAGAATTAGATTTTTTTATCGTGTATCAATTCCATGCTTCTGTTAATCTAGCGATGTGTTCTCTACGGGATGTAGTGCATTCATTACCCACTATAGTTATTACTGACTGGGAATCTTATGCAGCTGCAGACACCTGCTGTTTAGATTCGTGGTCTCGCGTTCAAAGTGAAATTTCGGAATAGTTCTGCTTTCTTTGGTAAATAAACTATTGTAATGCGATAAATACCGATGTTATCCGCATGGAATAATGGAATTAGTCTGGTTCACGACATTCTTACAAAATGCTTCTTTTTTTTGATATATTTTTTGAAATCGTAAACCATCGAGAACATGTCAGGTGCCCCTCCATGGTCATTTTACTTTTGGCAATCCAATATAACCTGCGGCCGCAGGTTAATAGTAACTTATACAGCCATTACTCGCTCTGTGGGATTTCTAACATTGCCTGGAATAGCCAATTCATACGGTATGGTGTATCTAACAGTGATCGGAAAATTCATGATTTGCTTCTTGTGGTCTCTAACATCATTAGCTTGGCATTATATTCCATTCATTGCACAGTACAGTATTTAAAACTCCTTGTGTCGGCTGTGACCTTTTTGTGGATTACTTAAAACGCCATGCTTAGTGATTACTTAATACTCCTCCTCGATTAACCCCGGCCGGGCTCCATTGGGCACCTAGCACTTATTGACACACACATTCCTGTCTATGTAGGGTACCTATCCTAGTATTCATTGGAACAACCATTCATTATTTCATGTGGCAGAGCTACATATAAGGTTTTGGTCCATTGGGTATTTTACCCCCTACTTTCAATTTATCTTACACTGTTCAACATAGCCATCTATGTGTCCTTGTAGGACCTAATGCAGTCAGGTGCACTCATTGGGAAACCTACCACTACCTACTTAAAATGCCATTTCTGACTCGTGAGAGTTACCTTCCCATATATTCCTGGCTCCATTGAGTACCTATCAAGGTTGGGAACTTCCATTATACGCTCTGTATCATAGGCTTTTGTCAAGAAGAGCCATTCTGCGCTTTTATGATACAGGACACAACTATTCATTGTGCCGTACCGACCTCCAGCACACAAAATCTTCCACCAGGGCATTGCATAGCATACACATTAATACAAAATGAACACATGCCCCTTTCAGAATAAAAGAGGGGAATGCGGCCTCGATGCATTTCATTGCTCTTTTACATTTTTTACTTAAATAATACAATGTAAACTAAGGATAATCATTATGGTGTTTTGAGTATGCTTAGATCAATTGCAAGTATGTTGTATTCATTGTTGTACTCTAAATATCTTCACATGTAATACAGTAATTTAGTCGTGGTTAATATTGAAACACATACAATATTTTTATTTAAGTTTACTTTAAATTATGTATTTACTACATTTGCCTAGCAATGTACTTCATATGTTGTTTAAGTACCTCAAGCGGGGCCTCGTGTACATATTAACTATTAAAATGTGAAATAGCTCAAATGCCAATATTTAACACAGTATGAACTTGGGTTACCGAGTTCCTTCAATTAAAACTTTAAGAAAATATATTTTAACAATACCTCTCTACTAATGGATTTCATTTTATTTTTCCCTTTTTAGATACCCCTATTACGGCCTCAATCTTAATAGGATATTTGATGTATATTCGTGCTACTCAGATCACTATTTATTAAAGTTACATGTATATAGCTATTTATTGTTATCGTGTATTACATTAATGATTTAGCTATTTTCTATTGTACCTTATAACGGGAATAAGCTTTGGTTTTACGCCTATTTGGGCCTCAATTTCACATTGAACTCTTACTTAAGTATCTATCTGTTGAATTTGCACATTAAACAAATATAAATCACTGCTACAGATCGTTTGTTCTACATTTCAGATACCAGCTATATGTCTAACCGATAAAACCGTGATAACGCTAACTTTATCTACTTTTTCATGATTGAGTATATCCAAATTAGGGCCTCAATTGACTGATAAGTAGTTCTTTTAAATGATTAAATTATGTAAAAAACATTGTTAGATCATCTGAAATGCATTTTATAAGTGTCTTGTTCAGCCATATGGAATACTGGAATAAGTATACAAACCTGTTTTTATTTTATGATACATTTTTCTCAAAATACCCCTTTCGGGCCTCCTTTTGGTAACAATACGTCTATAATAGTGAAATGTATTATATAATTTGTTAGACATATAATTTGTAAAACATTCTAGTACAAAAATTACATATTATCTTGAGCTCTTTACGCTCAATAATTGCCTAGATTTTGCCAATACAAAGCAATATATTGAAACGGCGGCCATCTTGGCGGCCATCTTGATTTGGTCACTTTCCCCCCATTTCCATGATTGCGGGTTTTAACACGTATTAATACATACATGTCTGGTACTTTTGCCACCTGTAACAAAACTTTTGCAATTTTGTCTACCTTACCCCATATTTGTATCTAGATACAATGGCCTACATGTGGTTCACTGTATTAAAACAAAAGATGCACCTTTAAATGTATTTCTTTCTGGTGGAGCTGGAGTTGGAAAAAGTCTTGTTATTTGAGCATTGTATCAAACTCTGTTTAGAATACTAAATCTGAAAGAAGGAGAGGATGCTTTTTTATGTATGTGTTTAATGATGAAACTATCAAGAATATGTTGACAGAAAAGGTTGTTATACCATGTTTGGACGGCTATGTCTCACCAAAGATATCTAAAGATAAGATAGACTGTGCCCTTACAAATCTCAAGAATGTCACAGATCCTAACCAAACAGCAAATTTACATTGTTCTTTGACTGTTGTTGTTGACATGATATATGATTTAACAATAAACATAAAAACAGAAGATGGCTTAGCTAATGGTGCATCATGTGTAGTTAAACTCATTGAGTATAAACTACAAACCACAAGACGGCCAAGCATAATCTGGGTTCAATTTGATGACAAAAAAGCAGGAATGGAAACAAGAATCAAATACAAAAACAGGGGATTGTATCATTACACTATTGATGCTAACTGGACTCCCATTTGTGATGTAGAAAAATCATTTACATACAACAGAAAGACATTTCAAAGAGTCCAGTTTCCTTTGCAACCTTCGGCAGGACGATCTGTACACAGAGCCCAGGATAGTACTCTTGAAAAAGTTGTCATTGACCTGTCATAACGCAAAACTCGTAAAGTGCCACATTTACATTATGTTGCATTAAGCAGAGTTAGGTCTATTCAAAATCTTCAGATTCGCAACTTAAATGAAAAAGCATTACATGTTGATGAACAAGTTAAGACTGAAATGCAGCGATTGCAGGATACATCAATGCTTGAACTATGTGATACTTCATTAGAAATGATAGACACATTCTCTCAGTTCAAAGTTGCTTTCAACAACTGTAGGTCCTTAAATCTTCATTTTGATGATGTGAAACATGACAAAAATCTGTTGTCGACCCATATCTTTGGATTAGCAGAAACACGGCTACATCGGTCGGATAATGATTGTGACTATGCAATAGAAGGCTATTCGTTGATTCGAAATGACCAAATTGGAAGCAATTTTTGCAAAATACCTCCTCATGGATTAGCAATATATGTCAAAGATGATATCATTATAACAGAGGATAGAAAGTATAGTTCAGATTTATTAGAATTCATCATGATAACTGCCAGACATTCTTTGATTGAAGCACAGGTTATTGTTTTGTACAAGTCTCCACGAATGTCTGACAAACAACTTTTTTCTTGCCTAAACCAGGAACTTGTGCCTTATTTGAACCCATCAAAGTCAGTGATGATACTTGGAGACTTCAATATTGATGGTTCGCTAAAACATAACGCTGTTAATGTTTTAAGTGATATGTTTTCGTGCCAAATGCTTATACATGAATGTACCAAAGATCATTTGTCAACACTTGATTTGGTATTTACTAATGTTCATTTACCAAATGTTGATGGTGCAGTTGGAACTTGTGAAACCTATTGGTCAGATCACAAATTGTCTTTTTGCACATGAAAGCTACTTAAGATAAACACCTGCTTGAAAATAAGAGCTCAAAATCAACCTCATTAATTAAGGTTGGATTTGTGCAAGGTGGTTTTATTCATATGGTTGGCCACCATTTAAGCTGCAAACATGTCTATCTATCGCCAACCTCCTCCAGACGACTTATAATAAAACTCTCAGTACAAGTTCTGCTTATAACACAGCTTTTGTTATTTTCATGAGATAGATGTACAACTGTTACATTTAAAAGAAATAAACAAAACAAAAAACTGCCCCTTAAAGGTGCATTAGGGTTAAAAATCACCATAAAGTAGGCCAAAAACTATATTTGCAATTATTAAAATGCATTACTATTTGGCCGTGGACGCTATGCTTTCATCCAGAAGTGATGGAATTGTTAAAATACAATTAATATAAAAATCGAATTTATTTTATGACCCCGGGGGTCATAAAATATTTAAATTGTGCGCTAAAAGAACTGGCTACAGTTCTTAAGAACTGGCGCTAGCTTTAAGAACTGGCCCAATAAATCACAAACCAAACACGAATATGAAGTTTTTATGCTTTAAAATTATAAATGATATCTTTATGTTTTATCATTCCAATTGTTCATAAACTCACATAATGAAGATTAATTCACCTATGAATTAATCTAATTTATTACGGGAAAATTCACGTGGTTGCCGGGTGTATACACACGGCCCGTCAATTGATACACGGCGACGCTATGTGGTTGTCATGGTTACTCTCGCGTGACTCCGATATTCACCGAGCGTGAATATCACAAGTTCTGCCACGTATATGACCACTTGTTTGTCCGACAGCAACGGTGAAAGTTGCATTATTATTTGAGCTGACTAAAATAGCTTGTATTAACCGTAGTATGCCGGTTAGTGTCAAATGAGGAAATGGGGCATATGGCGTGGGTCACAGAGAACGAGTCCAGCGTTAGACGACGGAACTGAGCCTAGTTGAGGTAATAATATTATTGAATTTGATGAAATAATTTGGGAAATTTCATTTCATGCTGGGCAAGAGCATGTTAAAGTTGGTGTTAGCAGTACACCAATACTGGTTCCTTTGAGGCTCATTATTTAAATAGTACGTCGTCTATGCTGGCGTTGCTCAGACCCAGCCCCTTGTAAATGTTGACGAAAGGTTGCTGTCATATAGCGGTACATGTCTACCTGTAAAGTAAACAAGTGCTTATGTTTACATGTAATGAAGCTCAAAATGTTGTTATATAGTGCATGGCGTGCACGAGCTGACACGGGTCGCTCAGACGACATAAATTTACCACAGTGTATAAACGAGACAACTTTCGGTTCTCGCAATAATGAGTACACGTTGAATTGTATAGTATGGCAATAATGAGTACAGTGATGGAAAATCACCGGATGTTTCAATTACAATAATGAGTACACGTTGAGTTGTATGGTATCATAATGAGTACAGTCATTTGGTTTATACTCGGTTTTTACATGTACCGCTTGTTTTAAACAGGGCGAATACGTCAATACTGTTCTTCTAATAAAATGAATAAAGGTGGATACTAGGCAGTATTGTATATATATCTAAAATACAATTGTGTATTGTATGCCTATGATTAAAGTTGTTAAACAGGTTTGAATAGTAGAAGAATGTTGACTGAAGGTCGTGAACCGTCACGGGATGCTTTTGGGTATAAGTCCGCAGGTGCCTTCTATGTCTCTTGTCAAAACAAACGCAGAAATCATGTGAAACATGACACTGTATAGGTATAAATCATTTAACTTTGGTTATCTAAACACGGACTCGTCTTTTGAAAAGGAGAGGCATGCTTTTATGTTGGGGTATCTATCACCACTGAAAAAATCAATGTGTTTATTTAGTATACCGTATTCGAATAAGTTCATATAACAAAATTATGCATAATCCATTTATTTAGTTACACACTGGTACTTTGTTTTTATTGTCTTGAAAGAATTTGTATATATATATATATATATATATATATACATACCAGGAGCGAATCGCCACATCGACTTGAACACCTGACTTAATTATGACTGCCTATACAGTCCGTTTAATTAGGTCTGCCACTTGTATACAAACATTGCAATATAATAACATTGTAGTTTTAATGTTTTAAACATTTTAATTGGAGAAAAGGGAAGTGAAAACCAATACATTATTCATTAAGGTGCATACTTATACATATAATATATATTGAAATAATACTTTAATAAAATAAATTGCAATGTTTATGTTCATAATTTATGTAAACAAGTGACCGACCTAAATAATCCATTTATACGTCGGGTATAATTGGGTGTGTTGTTTTAACGAAGTCAAAAACATCTTTGCGGTAATGCGTGGTTGTTCGTCTACACATTTAATCCTTGTCACGAATACTATCGTAAATCACATTAGATTTGCGTGAAGTATATTTCTCAAATGTCGGTACTGGTAACATCGAGTGTATTATTAACGCGCGCTGAATTGTCGGCACGGCGGATGGGTGGATATCGGCTGGTATTTAGAGGTTCGAACATTTGACATAAACTGGTAGGTAAACCAGATGCACATGTCTCGGTACTGGAAGACACGTTTAACATCCACATAGTAGAGAATATTCGGAGAGTAGGGTATCGCTGCTTTTTAGTATCACATACTTCTTTCCGACAGCGCTGATACCAGGTGGTCAAGTGAGTGTGCAGTTCGGACATTATTTTAATTTTAATGTGCAAGTCCGCTAGTAAGGACTGGAGGTGGTTCCGAGGAACTCAATTAGCGAATAGTATAATAGATTAACACAAATAATATCCGTTGCACAGTATTAGATATTACTCACGGCTTTTTGGTTTATTTATACTGAACATCGTGGGGGCACGCTTTTCAGAATTTAGTGTCGGCTAGACAATTTCGCGATATTTTTGTCCTACAACTAAGATAATTTAACACGGAATCCTTAAATGTCCGTGCGGATACGTTGCCATATCAGAGTTGTTATTTAACTTATCCAAACATTCTCATCGTATAGACCGTTTGATCAGATATGTCACTTGTATGCATGCATCGCAGTATAATAGCACTGTATTTTTACTGTTTCAAACAATTTAATTTGAGAAAAGGGCAGTGAAAACGAATACATTATTCACTAAAAAGGTATACGCTAATAAACATAATATATATTAAATAAGACATAAATCAGAGCAATTACAATGTTTTTGTACACAGCTTTATGTGAACAAGTGACCGACCTAAGTAATCGATTTATAGGGGAGATCAACCGTATTCATTCAAAATGCCGACTGACAATCTGTTGGATGAATAAACAATCACCAATAGCCAGCTGGTGGCACGAACGTTTTGTATACCAAACATAGTCTCTCCTATACTAACGAGAACTCGCGAGGATTTATTTATATTGATATAGGATTATATCGACAAAAAACCGTTGTTAAACATGTTTGCCGGTTCCTTTCCTTGAACGTAGGGCTGATGTTATGTACTATACAAAAAGAAATCGTCACGGATCGCAGATTCTCCGTTAGCTGCGATGTTAACAAACGTTCGGGTAGTTTAGACCGATGCATAAATTTTTAATCGGCGTGATCATCGATCAAATTTGGCTCACAGCAACTTATATCATTCTGGATCTCTAGTTTTAAGCACGTTTCGTCTGCCATCAGCCAATCCATTTGTTTCATATTTTCTAATATGGGAGTTGAGAATGAATGTTTCCGTCGATACAGTTTTCTAGTATTTCCCACGGGTTATTGGAACATTTTTCCACCGTCTGCATTAAAACCAAATGAATCCGAACTGTGAAAAGTACGGTGCCCGAACGTTTCTTTCCGTTGGCGCGACAATGTCTTACTGTGAATAATGAAGCGGAAAAAAGATAGATTAGGTTTTCACAAGGATAATTGAGAAATAGACATAAATAGCGCTAAATGACCGGGCGTTGCCTAAACGATGGTTTTACTTGAATTTTTCAAAAATTAGTATACATGTTGTATTACATTCCAAAATGCGAACCAAGTTTATTCATGCAAATTACCATATAAGACATAATTCTTTGATTAGACAGGAACAGAATACCTAACACTTTTAAAATGAATATGTTGGTGTCATCAATGTAAGAATTAGATAGTATTAATGTATTACAACGATAGGTCGTTTGAAAGCTGTGTCTCGATAACGGGACTCGTGACGTGGGGTCATTTTTGGATGATAAAAAATGTTTGATCTTTGGATAAAAGGCGCGCGTACCTTCTTAAAGCGTTTGTAATCTCGACCTAAATCAAATTTTTGTGTTGCATTCAGTACCTTATTGGCAATTTTGGTTGCACACAATAAAAATAGAATTGAAAGGAAACACCTTTATACTAGTCTTACCACTATGCTGCATAGGGCTTATCAGTCGTATGGAAAGAGACGACACGTGTGCCAATTTACGCCTATTTTTTAGCCTATTTACTACCACGCTAACAAACAAAGCGGGGATAAAAGCAGAGTAATCCGCAGATAGGACAACTTTTGTTTTAGAGAGTACTAAGGGGAGAGAGCTTATTAACGTCTCCCATTGCATTTTCACGATCTTACAGGCAGTTAAGTACGTTCGCCAAGCCTTTCGTGGTTTAAAATAATATGGGTTGGTGTACGTCCTAGAGTTACCGGGGCGAACACGCCTGTTTAAAAACGTAACGATTTAACAAGATTGGTCAAACGCAATGTAGCTATCATACAACGGTTAATATCGACATTTAGACAGTGTGATCGTTCCGCGATGACGACATTCACTTGTCCGCCGCTGGTTTGGATTTCTAAATTGCTGCAATTCGCGAAGTCAATTTAAATCTTTAAATAAGAATTTTGGGGGAAATGAAAATAATAAAGATGTCCAAATTATATTATTCTTCATTTCGTGGCGGAAAATTCTGTCGATTGGAGGCAACCGAGGGCATATCTATGTGTTTATTAACACTGACTCAATATAAAATATATTTTGCATTTCCATGGGGTTTCTCTCGGTCTCTACTGAGTTACCAGTGGTGGCTGAGGTCCTTGTGGTTACAAAATTCAGTCATCTGACTGTAGTTTTTTATGAGCATTTAAGACTTGTCCGAGCGTTGTCTCAAATAAAAAACTGGCATATCTTAAAAGGTCTCATTTGTTTAGATAAGTCAGATTTGGTTAAAATACATATTTACTGTAGACATGATTTTTATACGGTACATCGAGCGTACCTGGTCTTATTACGGGGTACCTGGAGTGTACGTCCCGATATAGTTTTCATCTCGAGTACCTGGAGCGTACTCGATCTTATTACGGGGTACTTGGAGCGTACGTCCCGATATGTTTCAACTCGAGTACCTGGAGCGTACTCGGTCTTATTACGGGGTACTGGGAGCGTACGTCCCGGTATGTTTCAACTCGAGTACCTAGAGCGTACTCGGTCTTATTACGGGGTACTTGGAGCGTACGTCCCGATATGTTTCAACTCGAGTACCTAGAGCGTACTCGATCTTATGACGGTGTACGACATATTTATCTCGGTAGTTTGTTACAGTAAATTGATATACGGTTCGATAAATAATCCGTGAATCCATGCCCTCGGTTGTTGCCTTCCTTAAAGCGTGTTTAACTCTAACAGCGTTACCAGTTAGAGTTCAAGTCAACATGGCCATTATATGCCACTTTAATTAAATCTATTAACATGTGCTTATCAGGCAAGTCTATATCTACTATATGTATAATACTATGCATTACTAAGATGATTGGGTAATATTCGTTTGTCAATTCTAAAAGGCAATTATATAATTAAATATTGATTACTGTCTACAGTTGTTTTTGAACTTTTATCTTGGAATAATGAAGATTAATTCACCTATGAATTAATCTAATTTATTACGGGAAAATTCACGTGGTTGCCGGGTGTATACACACGGCCCGTCAATTGATACACGGCGACGCTATGTGGTTGTCATGGTTACTCTCGCGTGACTCCGATATTCACCGAGCGTGAATATCACAAGTTCTGCCACGTATATGACCACTTGTTTGTCCGACAGCAACGGTGAAAGTTGCACCCACCCTACCACACCCTTTCAACAATATCAACCATTTGTTGTTTCTCACGGTTAATATTCTAATATATCATATTCGGCCTAGAGCCGCTAGATTTAACATTATTAAAAAATATATATATATATTCATTACTATTATCATTATATTCGAGTCATTGTTCTGCCGTTCAGTTTGTTATTTTTCCAGTTTGATGTTATTTGCGTCACCTACACTACCACATATATGCGGGTCACAACAGAAATATGGTCACATTGATTGATGTATCGGGAATTAAATACGCATCACTGCTTCGATATGGTAACCAGACGATAACACCGGCGTCAGACAGTATCCAAGCCACATCGAATCCACTCATAAGAAGTCTGCAGTACAAGGTGATTCTTAAATACGTGCTTCCTAGTGATGGAGATGTTGTCGTGAACCGATTACCAGAAGTGTTAGTAATGTTAATATTGGTGTTGATTAGGTCAATATAAATGTTGTGAAGTTGTTTCTATTCGATTCCGTCAAGGAAAAGACAGGACACCGACAATGATGCGTTCATAAAGTACACTTGTATACAGATTATTCAGCAAGATGCATGACACTAGTGATTCAACCAGTGACCATAACTCTGTTTAACGGCGTAATAATCGCCTATTATAGCGAGGAGAAATTGACGCGATCCTTGACCTTCAATTAGTATTTTAACAGCTGATTTATTTCATCGTCTATATTTATATCTCAGGTTATATATATTCATAAGCGGAAGTATCATAATTAGGCATGAGTAGGAATACAAACAAAATATTAATTTAGGTCAGATAGGGCACGATTTGATAGCGAAAATTGATACTTGTAGTATACTCATGCATAAGGTTGAGATCGTGTCAATATCTCCGTACTGTATTCGCTTAATGACCCTACTTAATTTGATATATTACCTGCCTGAAACATGTTCTTGCTTTTCCAACTTTAGTTGATCTTTCATCATGTATTTCATACTCACATTTGTCATGTTGGCGGAAAATTCTGTCGATTGGAGGCAACCGAGGGCATATCTATGTGTTTATTAACACTGACTCAATATAAAATATATTTTGCATTTCCATGGGGTTTCTCTCGGTCTCTACTGAGTTACCAGTGGTGGCTGAGGTCCTTGTGGTTACAAAATTCAGTCATCTGACTGTAGTTTTTTATGAGCATTTAAGACTTGTCCGAGCGTTGTCTCAAATAAAAAACTGGCATATCTTAAAAGGTCTCATTTGTTTAGATAAGTCACATTTGGTTAAAATACATATTTACTGTAGACATGATTTTTATACGGTACATCGAGCGTACCTGGTCTTATTACGGGGTACCTGGAGTGTACGTCCCGATATAGTTTTCATCTCGAGTACCTGGAGCGTACTCGATCTTATTACGGGGTACTTGGAGCGTACGTCCCGATATGTTTCAACTCGAGTACCTGGAGCGTACTCGGTCTTATTACGGGGTACTGGGAGCGTACGTCCCGGTATGTTTCAACTCGAGTACCTAGAGCGTACTCGGTCTTATTACGGGGTACTTGGAGCGTACGTCCCGATATGTTTCAACTCGAGTACCTAGAGCGTACTCGATCTTATGACGGTGTACGACATATTTATCTCGGTAGTTTGTTACAGTAAATTGATATACGGTTCGATAAATAATCCGTGAATCCATGCCCTCGGTTGTTGCCTTCCTTAAAGCGTGTTTAACTCTAACAGCGTTACCAGTTAGAGTTCAAGTCAACATGGCCATTATATGCCACTTTAATTAAATCTATTAACATGTGCTTATCAGGCAAGTCTATATCTACTATATGTATAATACTATGCATTACTATGATGATTGGGTAATATTCGTTTGTTAATTCTAAAAGGCAATTATATAATTAAATATTGATTACTGTCTACAGTTGTTTTTGAACTTTTATCTTGGAATAATAAACCCGAAATACTATAATTTATCATTTTAAAGCATAAAAACATCATATTTGTGTGTTTTTTTTTGTGTTATGTGGCCAATTCTTAACGCTAACGCCAGTTCTTAAGAACTGGCGCCAGTTGTTAAGTGGAAGAAGATTGATGACAATGTCGGCCAATATGAAATCGTAACCAGGTCGTTGGTTTTAATTCCACAGGCATCGGAGTTTACGGAGGAAGTTAGAATTATATTGGCTGGCAATCGTCAAATTATATACTTTTCTTATAGTTTGTGCATTTATTTTGGATACAATGATTTAGAGAAGCTGGACCCGATAGCAACTTTAACCTGTTCTCAATTATACATAGTATTTGTAACATTTGTGTGACCTGTTCTCAATTATACATAGTATTTGTACAATTTGTGTGATTGAAATAAGAAGCCCATTTCAGCTTTTTATGCCCCCGTATCGATAGATCGGGAGGCATATAGTGATTCTCCTGTCCGTCCGTCCGTCCGTTCGTCCGTCCTGGTTAACCCAAATTGACCGTTTCTTCTAGCATCATTATGGCTTGCTACAAAGCTTCCAAACTTGCATGGATGTTGTATATGAACACTCTCCACACACCTGTATCACCTGACCCCATTTTGACCTTCACATTGACCTAATTTTGGACTTTAACTTATTTATGGACAAGGCTTCCACAGGGGGCATAACGTTCATTGAACGCAGTCTTGTTTGTTTTATTAAATAATTGTCTAATGGCCAACAATCTCACATGCTTAATTTGGTTAAGTATGTTACTTTATCTGTTCAGTGTGTATTGTAAACTATCTACATGTCATTATTGCTTGAATTTTGCCTTCAATTAAGTTAGTATGTCATTTAATTATGTCTTAAATATACAAGACATTTCCTTTCTATGAACATATGTAATTGTATGAACATTTAATATTGCACTTTTTTGTTTGTTTCATGTATTTGTTGTGTTGAAAATATTACATTTTTAAGCAGTATTTAATGTCAACCTTCAATTTCTATGTTCTCATACTTTTGTCCAGGCTATATTGTGTTTTTTTGCACTTTTAACAACAATATCTTGTCACTGCACTCTTTTTGTTTTTATACCATCAAATTTTAATTTGTGTGGCTGCAAAGAAATACCACTAAATGTTATTCTTAAGATTTTTATTACTTTGCCAGCTTAAACTAGGTATTCCAAGCCTTTCTTTATATCTACCTGAAACTAGGTTTATCAACTTGACAGTTAACAAATAAATTGAAATGAAATATAACTTTAATCTTGTGTCAAAATATGTTTGATTTTTTTCTATAGTATGATGCATTGCCATCTTCATATTTTCTATGCTGTGACATTGGCAGTTTTTCATAAACATGCTTTTTGAATACCACCCCAGATCCATTTACTTTTTTAATTGAGGAATTGTAAATACAGTTTTAATGCATTTTCATCGAGAAATGCTGTATCAATATTAAATCACAAATATTCAACCAGTTTGGTCATTTTTAAATCATGCAAAGTTTGCAATTGTATGAATATAAGTACAGGGTATTCAATTTAACACAAGAGTCAGACAGTAATAACATACTCATTATCTCTCATTGTTATTTTATTTGAATGTTTAATTATAATTGAAGAATGCCATTTTTATATATTTTCCTTAATTTTATGTTTGTCATATTAATTTCTCAACATTGCTTGTGGTGTCAACTGTCTATCATATTTATCTTCACTTTGCTTTTAAATGCATGTTTACTTTTTCTCTTCACTGTCTTGAAAGCTGTTGTAAATTGTACCATTGCTTGAATTCCACTGTCATTTAAATGTGCCTGTAACATGCAATACTTATCATGTTTTTAAACATTTCAAATGTATGTACATGTACAGGCACATTATCATAGTGTTCTGTTTCTTTGTTTATTGTAATTGCTGCATACTTTGACTGGCTGTCAATGTATTTAATTGATATACTCTTCAATTTAAGTGAATAAAAACATACTATTTCACTCAAATAAACAAAAAGAACTAATGAATTATTCCTCTATGTATAATTTTCCCCGCTGTTCATACAATGTTATTTCCACATGTTTTAATTTTGTAATGAAGGAGTATTTGCTTGATATCTTCATTTGTTCTGATACATATGTGTATGCTGCTATCTGTTTTGACCGAGTCACAGCACCAGATATGATAATGTCTGGTTCTATATCTACAACCTATGTTTATGTGCACATCACTTGTTCTATCTGCATGTCCTAAAAATGTCTGAAGTTTTTCCAAATATGAACAAAAACATCACTTCCATTACCATGTTTTGATAAATATTTACAAAATTTATCCTCATGAAGTGGCAATTGGGTATACTGCTGAGAGTGTAAGCATGAATTCCCTGTGATCAATGCTAAATAGTCTGTCTTGCCAAAGGATAGGACTGTGGTACTTTGACAATTGTTTCACCACTGTATAACGTCTTGGTGTGTGTAAGCATGAACTCCCTGTGATCAATGCTAAGTAGTCTGTCTTGCCAAAGGATAGGACTGTGGTACTTTGACAATTGTTTCATCACTGTATAACGTCTTGGTGTGTGTAAGCATGAACTCCCTGTGATCAATGCTAAGCAGTCTGTCTTGCTGAAGGGTGGGACTGTGCTACTTTGACAATTGTTTCACCACTGTATAATTTTTTGTGTGTGTAATCATGAACTCCCTGTGATCAATGCTAAGCAGTCTGTCTTGCTGAAGGGTGGGACTGTGCTACTTTGACAATTGTTTCACCACTGTATAATGTCTTGTGTGTGTAATCATGAACTCCCTGTGATCAATGCTAAGTAGTCTGTCTTGCTGAAGGGTGGGACTGTGCTACTTTGACAATTGTTTCACCACTAATCATTTGCACCAACTGGACTAAAACTATGAATTTGCTTCACTCAATTTAAATGTACTAATTGCTCTATGCCATAGTTTATTCGATAACATTTCACAAACCATGGTGGTGTTATCTTGTGATATGCCTATGGACAAAACTTCAGACAATTAATGTCACTTTTCAATCATCACATGATTATACATTTTTATAATTTCATATAGTACCAGAACTTCAAATAGAAGATGTGCATGCTCAATGGCTTTAGTTAAATACCTTGCAACTAAGTTATTAAACTTCCTTTTCATTATCATCATCATATTCAAATTGCTGACTGTTTATGTAAAAGTATCATGTATTTCATTTTTGAATGATACAAGCTGGTAAGAAGCAATTAGAAAATAATGTGATACTACTGCACTTTAAATTTAATCATTCAATCTCTTCAAAGTTTCTAGTAGGATCTGATTGAATGTATTATTTCAAGTTTTTTTGTAATGAAAATTTTCTTAGGCATTGTATCATTTATGTTTAAAGTTATTATCTTTTGTGATTACTTTATAATGCATGAAAACTTGAAAATACACGGTACTTATTAAGAAACAAACACATGCAAAATCTCAATATATGTATGGTCTTATCTTACATACATCCTTTGAAGTAGTTGTTCAACTATCATTACTGTTCCATTCATGTGATAGCTACTGTACACCAATAAAAGTAATCTGTTTTCAATGTGTTGTGATTTCTTCCATTGTTTCATCGATGAAACAAAATATTAGCATGTGTTCCAAATTTTGTTTCATGCTTGAGTTACAGACAGTGAAAAACAATTCTAATGCCGACCAAAATAGGTCCATGCAATGTTTAACTAACTGCTTTAAGCATTAATCATAGACCTTGCAGCTCTGACAGTTAAGTCGACCCTTTATTGTGCCTCCTCAAAGATTATTTGGTATATTCTTTTGCTGATGTTGGTCAGTCTCTGGACAAAATGGTTTCTGGTCAACAACAACACAATAATGCTTCAACAATGGATGTTTGTCATGACCAACAGATGACCACTGTTATCGTTGTCTCGTTAGGACAAAGGTCTAGGGAATCCTAGGAACATGTCTATTAGAACTTCGTTCTAACAACTATTGTGATATTTGGTCACAATGTTTGTCTTTGTGCAATATAGATGAAAATACAATATGGGTCATCCAATAGACTACTAGGACAGGTGAGCGACCTATGGCCCTTTGGGCCCTCTTGTTATTATACATGATAGCTTGTTCATTTTTTGATGTGTTCATTCGAGTAGTATAACAACAATATCCGAAAATTGGATATTTGTATTTGGCTTGGTGTAAGCAGTGAACAGGGGCGTAGCTAGGTATTTGAATGTGTACGCAAGAATGCTAGGGGGTATGGGGGCATGCTCCCCCTGAAAATGTGTGTTCGCTAGAACGTCTCTGGTACGTTCTGTGGTGTTTTTTGCCTCATCTTTAACATTATTTTTACTGATAAAACCAGGTTTTTTGTGTATAGAGCCTTTTAAAAGTGTTTCATAGGGCTTAGACATCAGTTTTTATTTCATTTTTCGATCATTTAATGTTTCACTTTTTGAGAAGCATGTATACCATCTGGGACATCTATATAACGACGTCAACGTAATTCAATTCGAGGCTCCGCCTATGTGTCAACGTTGTAAACATCGTATTTTTAAAATTAAATAACTAAACTTTTTTTTATGTTTTTTTATATATTTTTACATGCAATAAACAGAAGAGAGAATGATCCTTTGAAATGAATCGGGTATCTCTCGAATTTATATTTATACCGCTATGTTCGGTTAATTGAAAAAGATACGATATTGACTTTCGCGTAAAAAAATCTCGAAATGAAAAAGAGGACGAAAAACCCGTAGTGTAAATATTGGGTTTATACTCCGAAGGGAAGAGGTTTTTGGTATGACGTCAGCATAATTTGAGCAAACAAGATGTCTGAAAGGTTAGTTGTCAAAATCTGGTAACATTTTATTTTTTTCATTTTTGCACTTAGACGACTCAATTTTGAGCGATTTTCATCGCTCGATACTATGAAAAATACGCCTTTGCAATAAATTGCAACGTATTCTGTGGATAATACAAGGCCTTCTGAACAGATTCATGCCATTTTTGTTGCATTGTGAGATGCCGCGAATTGCCGCGAACAGTTTCAATAAAGAGGGTGGAGTAGAGCATCTGCACCGGAAAGTAAACAAATAACTGTCTATAATTCGGATATGCTCGAGTTCGGATGTAATTTTTATCAATCATGATTTATAGGATTAATTGACATATTCTTGGAGTTTAAATAAATTGACAATTCCATTGTCATTAATTATGCATGTAAGTAATTTGCAGATTATTTTTAATTGCAGCATTTTCAGAAAATTGTATTACAATTCACCTGAGAATGATTGAATAAATCTGCCGTAAATTTCTGCTTCATTACATATACTGGTCAGTGGGGGCTTAACAGATTTTAACAAACTATTGGGCTATCAAATAGATTTGAAGGAACTGTGATGCCAAGTTAATTTACAATGAGAATAATTTACTATAATTTTCCACAATGCATGATGGCCTGACAGGTTATCTTTAAATTTCACATTTTCATGGCCCGATGCATTTTTCCATGGCATTGGCCTACGGGCCACCGTTAATTTCGCAAACTTTATATGTCTGTCGGTCTGTCCCGTAGAGGTTTTGTCCGAATAATTTCAATTTTTTTTTTAATTTCACATTTTCATGGCCCAATGCATTTTTCCATGGCGTTGGCCATCGGTTCACCGTTAATGTCTTAAACTGATCAGCTATATTGATTTCTTTATGTCTGTCGGTCTGTCCCGTAGAGGTATTGACCGAATAATTTCAATCCAAGAACGGTTTTGGCCAAAGGTCTATAAACTTTATATAGAAGTGGTCATCAATATATATGGCCTCTATTGAATTCGAGGTCAGTACTTAGGTCAAAAGTCATAAGTTATAACTCACTCATTGTGATATAAATAAACCAAATGCTATCTGTTAAATACCTGACTAACTGTTGTGCCCTAGATCTTCCAATTTTGCATGGAGGTTGTATATTCAACATTAGATGACCCTTATTGATTTAGTAGGACGAAGGTCATTCCAACCTTTAACAAGAATATGACTTTTGTAGACCCAATAGATCTACATGTACCTGACAAAAACAAGAACGGTCAGGCCGGGGTTCTTCAAACTTTATAGCTATGTTGGTCACATCAGTAGCTGACCCCTATTTGATTTTGAAGTCAAGGTTGCCTTTGAAGCATACATGTTTTTGTTAATAACAATGTAGATCTTTCCAGATATATGTATTAGATCTACTAGTACTAGTAGGCCTACAAGGTTTTGACAAAGTCAAGACAATGTTTATATTTTGAACAATGTGTTTTTAATATGATTAGGAATTCTATTTAATTTTATAAAAACATTTTGTAGTTTTATACATAATATATTTTTATGTAATATACATTTGCAGTGAAACCAGCGCATCAACTACTTCTAGTAAAAGCTCAAGTTATTGCAACTATGGGGGACTGGTCAGTGTTTCATGCATGGACACCAATAAGCCAATGCTACCCGCTGAGGTATGTATATCATAAAGTCACTGTATTCCGCCATTTCACAATTATGTGAAAATAACCGGCCGGTGCTTACGTCACTGGTACATAATGAATTGAGCATTTGGGTGTTACTGTGTATGACACCATTGAATTTAGTGTATAAATGACAGTATCCTAGGAGAGTCCCGTGAACGTTTGTTGAAGAACAACAATGACAATCATTTTCAAGTTTATCCAGCACAAAGAGTCATGACAGTGACAGTGCCTGGGTAAAGGTTTGGAAAAATGCCTTTAGAGTATAAATTTTACCTTGATGAAGTCCTTGAATTGGTGTGTGGGAATTGTGTATGAACCATGTCTCAATTCATATCTTGCAGTGATGACTGAGAGGTAGGACAGTCACCCAGTTTGCTTAGTTGGTAGAACACCATGCATACTAGTACACTCATGAATGTACTCGTGTTTTAAGGGTGTCATTGTTTCAAGCCTCAGAACAAACTTTAGATCACATTTCATCATCACACTTGTATAGCGATGTGGTGTCATGCTTTAAAATGACAATGCGATATGACAATGTGATATGTTATATATGCGAAAACGCAATACAAAATTGGAATATTATATCTCACTGTCGTGCACAGTGAGCAATGTCATGTCGCTTTAATGTCAACAAAACACAGCCCTAATTCTGTCAGGCATTACTCTCACACTCTTTTTATTACAGGACTTCAAGCAAAAAGAACTAACTATATAGTAGAAGAGAACATAGACTTACTGTATTTTACTGGTAGAATGATGTGTGACAGTGTGTGATGTAATGTTTAACCATGGAAAAGAATTGATCCACTTACATCTTCACACTCAAAACAAGATTATGGATAAAATGGTAATACTTATTTCTTGTATCTGGTTCATGTCCTTTTCTTTATTAACATGTATACAGTACAACCTCTCAGAGAGACCCTCTGTAGAGCAACATTAGAACAACCTCTATAACAACACCTTCAAAATTTCTCCTTGCTGATATAAACTCTAAATTTAACCTCTGCAGAGAAACAAACTATGTATAAAGCACTGAGAATTTGACATGAGCCTGACCTTTATGCATGAATATATTACAAGGTTCTTGCGTTGAATATATAAATTTCCGCGAGCAAATCAAGTAATATCCGTCCTTTAGATTTGTTTTGATATTACACCTAGAGCGTCTATGTGATACTGCCAGCTTATAAATATAGATATTATATCAGCTGTTAAATTATACTAATTAAAGGTTGAGAGTCACATCAAATTCTCTGGACTATATAAAGGTCAATATTTGCAGCTCACTAAGGGTGTTGCTCTACAGAGGTTGTACTATATAGTTGTTAATGCATATATTCCATATAATGCTTAAAACATTGAAAAACATGAAAATATAGTTAAATAGAAATACATGTTATATTTTGCCATTTCTAGCTGTCTGCAGAGCATTGAATGAATCATTAATAATTAAATACAATCCAGGTACACTTATTTAGTTTTAAAATAGTAGCATGTATAATCAAATATAGTGCTTTGTACAATAATTGTAGGCTACATGTAAATTTCAACATTTTTGGTTTTATTTATCAATGTGCAGAAATTGTGAATTGTTTTATGCATATTTCAGGTAGTATTTGACCTGCTGGTGCATTGAATCCATATAGAAAATATATAGTGTCCTGAAGAAGCAAGATGGATGTTCACAGAACACTGGTGCTAGATTTATTTTTGTGACCAGGATAGAAATTTAGAGATTCCAGATTCCAAGCATTCTTGTACCCCCTTACACAAATAAACAGTGAAATATGTGTTAAGAATGACAACCTGCCAAGAAAGACCACCAATATAAAATACATGCCTTAATAAAGACCAAACATTTCTCTCACAGAAAAAAAAATAAAATTGGTTATTAATTGCTCTCAATGGATTATAGAGATTTATCAGTGAAAATTACAGTGAAATTATCATTTTGTTATTTTGACTGTTTTTTACAGTGGATTTGTTTATTTTATAGAAGCCTAACATGCCTTTTGCATATATTACAGTACATTTTGCATAGTACATGTATTATATTGTTACTCTTAAGTATCATGTGCACATTAAATACTATATTCTCAGTTATTCATATCAAATTATCTAGATATTGTGATTATCATATTTTGTCAATGATATCTTATAAATTGTATCCAAACAGTGAACTCTCGTTTTAGCCAATCTCATTATTAACATTTTGTTATAACCCCTAAATGAAGACCGACTCAATAATGAGACCCTACTTCAAGGATGGTATGACTATAAGGTTCCATTGTATAACACAAACTTAACTCTTTGTGAAGACATTCATCACTAAAGTAGAATTATGTTAATTTTTTTTGTTCTGATTTTATTAAATAATTGCTCAAATATTTATTTTTTCTTGACAAAGGGATGTGGGAATATCATTTCAGGTGTTGAAGTGAACTTATTTCCTTTATTTCATAGAAAATGATGATCAAGGGGATATCACTGATAAAAACTGTGTTTCTTGCATGTATTTTCAAACTTAAGTTTTAAAGGTTAAACCATTCAATATGCCTACGCCTACTCAAGCAACTGACTGGTTATACATGTATAGTGTGAATCGACTGGTTCAATATGCTGGCTAAAGCAACTGACTGGTTATGTATCATGAACCGACTTTTTAAACCGTTCAATATGCCTACTCAAGCAAATGACTGGTTATGCATTATGAACCGACTGGTTTAATATGCGGACTAAAGCAACTGACTGGTTATGTATTATGAACTGACTGGTTTAGATATGCTGACTAAAGCAACTAACTGGTTATGTATCGTGAACCGACTTGTGCAATATGCTGACTCCAGCATCTGGCTAGTTATCTATATAGGCTATATTCACGCAATTGTCTGGCTTAGAATGTCGACTTAATGTATTGACTGATTTAATATCATGAACTGACTGGTTTTATATGTTGACTCAAGCAACCGACTGGTTTAGTTTGCAACTCAAGCTACTGATTGGCTTGGTATGTCGCCTCAATTGTCTGACTGGTTCAATACGATGAAATAACTGGTTTAATGTGTTAATTTTAGCCACTGACTGGTTTTGTATGCAGACTCAAGCTCCCAAATGGTTTAGAATGTCCACTTGATAAACTGACTGGTTTTGTATATTGACTCAATAAACTGACTGGTTTTGTATTTCGGCTCGATGAACTGACTGGTTTCGTATGTCGACTAGATAAACTGACTGGTTTTGTGTGTCGACTTGATAAACTGACTGGTTTTGCATGTCAACTCGATGAACTGACTGGTTTCGTTTTGACTTGATGAACTGTCTGGTTTCATATGTCGACTCGATGAACTGACTGGTTTCGTTTTGACTCGATGAACTGACTGGTTTCGTATGTCGACTTGATGAACTGACTGGTTTAGTATGTCGACTAGATAAACTGACTGGTTTTGTGTGTCGACTTGATAAACTGACTGGTTTTGCATGTCAACTCGATGAACTGACTGGTTTCGTTTTGACTCGATGAACTGACTGGTTTCATATGTCGACTCGATGAACTGACTGGTTTCGTTTTGACTCGATGAACTGACTGGTTTCGTATGTCGACTTGATGAACTGACTGGTTTAGTATGTCGACTAGATAAACTGACTGGTTTTGTGTGTCGACTCAATAAACTGACTGGTTTTGCATGTCAACTCGATGAACTGACTGGTTTCATATGTCGACTCAATAAACTGACTGGTTTCGTTTTGACTCAATGAACTGACTGGTTTCATATGTCGACTCAATAAACTGACTGGTTCCGTTTTGACTTGATGAACTGACTGGTTTCGTACGCCGACTAAATGAATAGACTGGTTTAGAATGATGAAGTTATGTTTCATAATTATGTAAAATTTCAAACACATGTCATATGTATGTGTTATATATATTCCTTGTGTATAGCCCTTTGATAAATTTTGCGCAATAAACTTTGAAACTTTTAGTCACTGCTTTATTTTGCTGACTGACTGATATAGTACACTGGCTTGAGCAACGACTGGTTTGGTATGTTGGTTTAATATGTTGGTTATTTACCATCTAGGAGGCCAATCTACATAGCCTGGTACAATTAGTTATGTCTCTTTTACATGGTAGATTACAGCTGTAGGCCTACATGGATGTGTTTGGTACTAAGCTACGGAAACCTGTTGGTGTCATGTTAAATGTCAATCTACTACAACACACTACTGTAAGAATTTTGATAAAACATTGCGACTGCGATACAAAATGCAACAACGATGGACAACAATGTTATATGACTGAAACATGGTCAGAAAAGTGTGCAGCCAGACTGGGGCTCAAACCCAGGGCCTTTCACTTACACACTACTACATGATTTTCGTAGTTTAGTGATGTGGATGAAGTAAAAGTTTATCCAGCTTGGCAGCGGAAATCAGCTTCGCCTACTGTTCCACCAATAAACTCCGCCTAGCCAGATAAACATTTTGATCCAAAACAGTAACTTATTATTCTCTATTTAGCTGTTAGAACTGCAATGGTAAGCATTTGAAAACATCTTTCCATTTCTGTGATACACTTGACAGTTTTAGTAGTAATAAGATTATACCACGTCCATGGCAATCACCATTTCAGACTTCGCCTTTTCGGTAACCATAGAAACTTCAACATGGAATAACTTTTTTAACCATTGGAGATAAAGACCTCATTACAACTGCAATGGTCAGCATTTGAAAACATCTTTCCATTGATATGCAACACTTAACAGTTTTAGTAGTGATAAAATTATATCACATTCATGGCAGTAAACACCATTTCAGACTTCGCCTCTTCAGTAACCATAGAAACTTCAACATGGAATAACTGTTTAACCGTTGGAGATAAATACCTCATTTCAACTGCAATGGTCAGCATTTGAAAACATCTTTACATTGATATGCTACACTTGACAGGTTTATTAGCAATAGAATTTTATCACATTCATGGCAGTAAACACCATTTCAAACATTGCCTTTTCGGTAACCATAGAAACTTCAACATGGAATAACTGTTTAACCGTTGGAGATAAATACCCCATTTCAACTGCAATGGTCAGCATTTGAAAACATCTTTCCATTGATATGCTACACTTGTCAGGTTTATAAGCAATAAAATTATATCACATTCATGGCAGTAAACACAATTTCAGACTTCACCTTTTCGGTAACCATAGAAACTTCAACATGAAATAACTTTTTAACCGTTGGAGATAAATACCCCATTTCAACTGCAACGGTCAGCATATGAAAACATCTTTCCATTGATATGCTACACTTGTCAGGTTTATAAGCAATAAAATTATATCACATTCATGGCAGTAAACACCATTTCAGACTTCACCTTTTCGGTAACCATAGAAACTTCAACATGGAATAACTTTTTAACCGTTGGAGATAAATACCTCATTTCAACTGCAATGGTCAGCATTTGAAAACATCTTTCCATTGATATGCTACACTTGTCAGGTTTATAAGCAATAAAATTATATCACATTCATGGCAGTAAACACCATTTCAGACTTCACCTTTTCGGTAACCATAGAAACTTCAACATGGAATAACTTTTTAACCGTTGGAGATAAATACCCCATTTCAACTGCAACGGTCAGCATATGAAAACATATTTCCATTCATATGCAACACTTGGCAGTGTTATTTGTAATACAAGTATTTTACACCCATGGCAGTAAACCCCATATTTGACTTCACCTTTTCGGTAACCATAGAAACTTCAACATGGAATAACTTTTTAACCGTTAAAGATAAAGACCTCATTTAAACTGCAATGGCATGCATTTGAAAACATCTTTACATTGACGTATAACATGTTATAGTTTAATTGAATGAAAAAAATGACCTGTCCTTGCTAATCTATACACGCTGAATGGCCAAGTTACAAATGTAGATCTGCCGTATTAAGTCTTATTATGTGCAAGTCAATTTCTATGATTTCACTGTTGTGTGCACTACACGTATTAATAGTAGGTCAATATCTATAATCAGTGCATTTCCAAAGTCCCAAGGATGGCCTTATTAGTTAGGTTTTACTGTATTGCTGGGCATATACAGAACCGTTTTCTTTCATCTATTTGTTGCTGCACGGTTTGTATCCCGGCAATTCGGCTATAAACCGATTTCTAAGGAGCATTCTCATTATAACCATTTCTCTTGCAGGTATAACTGTATTATCATCCGCTAGTCTAATACATCTGCTATAAGTTAGACCCATATACATCCGAGCTCTTACTCTGATTTACAACTGTTTCAATGAAATGTGCAACCTGAACTGACATCGGTTCAAATAAAGTCTCTATCATAACAAAAGCTTCATTGTGCTGTCCTTCAATTCCTTCTTTGCACACTTTTCTTGTTGTACTATGTACGAGAATAATCAACATAGAAAACTTCCAAACATCTTGATGTATACTTTACTCAAACATCTTGTGTAAAGTAGTCATATAATGAAGTGCTATTGTTTGATTTAGTGTCACATTCACATCTTCTTTTGCACCAGTGAGATAACTGAAACAACTATCGTCAATGCCATGTTGAGTGTTGCTGTCTAGGGTTTTTGAGACATAATTACCCAATGGCGGACACATTAAAGTATTGTTTCATGACATCATCCACGGAGTCAACCATACCTTATTGATTAGAATTGAAGACGTGACTAAAACATTTTCCACGTTTTAACATTAGTCATTCCTAAACTTGTTTGTTTAGTAATTCGAGTTTAATTCGGTGACTGTAAGAATACATTGACCCGTATTTCTGCACAAAGCGAAATCCTCGTATACATACACAGGTGAATTCCCGTATAAATACAAAGGTGAATTCCCATATTTTATACAAGGTGATTCCCAGTATCGTATCGGGTTACTGGTATGTCATATATCTATGGTGGCTGATTTATGCCATGTCGTATTTTCGCTTTTTCGCTACAACAAAGCGAAAATACGAAAATGTAACAATGCGAAAAAGTCGACTTTGTCGTATCTTTGCATTGTTACATTTTCGCTTTGTTGTGTCGAAAAAGCAAACATACGACAGATGCATGGCGACAATACGACACCTAAAATGTGTATCTTTGCTTCTTCGTGGCGAAAATGTAACAAAGCGACTTTTTCGTGTTTTCGCATTGCTACATTTTCGTTTGTTGTGGCGACAGAGCGAAAATGTAACAATGAGAAGATGTAATAATGCGAAAAAGTCGACTGTCGTCGCCCTTCATCTGTCGTATTTTCGCTTTTCGCCACAACAATGCGAACAAAGTCGCTTTGTTACATGTTCGCAGTTTCGCTTTGTTGTGGCGAAAAGCGAAAATACGACATGGCATAAATCAGCCACCATACTGAAGTGTACTGTTTGTAAACAAGGTAAAAAATTGCACATATGCTTCACATTTTTGTATCAAATCTTAAGACTGATCCTTTTATGAAACGTCAAATATCCGTAGTAAAACTAATTTAGGCCAAAACAACTTAATATTGTAGTTCTGGTTGTACTATTGTATTGATAGGGTAGGAAGGAAACACAGTTCAGCCGCTCTCCAGGGAAACAAGTTTGCCAAGAAATGTAGTTTGATTTTTTTCATAATTTGAAAGACTAACTAAAGCAAAAAGTGATTTTAAATAACTAATGTGAATGTCTAAGTAGAAATACACACACTCGTATATACAGAAAGCTGACTCAATCGCTTTAAATTTACAGGTAAACAGGTAAAATATTGTTAAATACGTACTCAATAGTTATTTTGTTATTTCTATTGAAAATGTTTGACAAACACGTATTGAATACAGTCAATAAACAGTATGAAATGTATAAGTTGGAACACGTCACGTAAACTAGACCGGTATAGATCTGCAGTCCTGTAAAGTTGACAACATATTTACGATACGTATTAATTTCAACATGTTCGATCCTAGATACATATGTAAATATTAGTTTAGTTAACTATAAGTAAACTAATAATCTTATATAGAATTACAACCCAGCGACAAACTACATCCTTAACAATTCTACATCTCTGGTGATATTTGAACCCACGTGGCAATAATGGACATAGTCAAACTACACACGTAACAATTCTACATCTCTGGTGATATTTGAACCCACGTGGCAATAATGGACATAGTCAAACTACAAACGTAACAATTCTACATCTCTGGTGATATTTGAACCTACGTGGCAATAATGGACATAGTCAAACTACAAACGTAACAATTCTACATATCTGGTGATATTTGAACCTACGTGGCAATAATGGACATAGTCAAACTACAAACGTAACAGTTCTACATCTCTGGTGATATTTGAACCTACGTGGCAATAATGGACATAGTCAAACTACATACGTAACAATTCTACATCTCTGGTGATATTTGAACCTACGTGGCAATAATGGACATAGTCAAACTACAAACGTAACAATTCTACATCTCTGGTGATATTTGAACCCACGTGGCAATAATGGACATAATCAAACTACACACGTAACAGTTCTACATCTCTGGTGATATTTGAACCCACGTGGCAATAATGGACATAGACAAACTACACACGTAACAATTCTACATCTCTGGTGATATTTGAACCTACGTGGCAATAATGGACATAGTCAAACTACAAACGTAACAATTCTACATCTCTGGTGATATTTGAACCCACGTGGCAATAATGGACATAGACAAACTACACCCGTAACAATTCTACATCTCTGGTGATATTTGAACCTACGTGGCAATAATGGACATAGTCAAACTACAAACGTAACAATTCTACATCTCTGGTGATATTTGAACCCACGTGGCAATAATGGACATAGTCAAACTACAAACGTAACAATTCTACATCTCTGGTGATATTTGAACCCACGTGGCAATAATGGACATAGTCAAACTACACACGTAACAATTCTACATCTGTGGTGAAATTTGAACCCGCATGACATTGAGGGAGTCTGTGTTAAAACAAAACACAGGTCACGTGTAGTTAACATTTATTTCCTTGTTGTCTAAAGATAGAGAATAGAAAAACCTTGTTCGCTTGACTATCAATAAGACAATCAGTAGTTGTATCAAACCAGTATTGCTACACTACGAATTTATTTATTTAGGTCTCATCTTTGTACAACATACATACAATATACATATCAAATTACAGTAAAACATTGCACAAAGCCATTCTAATAAGAATTATAAGAGACTATATATTACATCAACACTACATTTGTTTTATCAAATTGTTACTCTACATACATTTACTTAAACAGTATACTATATTTAAGTATAATTACCATTCAGTTGTTTACACATGTATAGAGAAACTAGTCTATATTAAAACATAATAATATAACCCTTCTCTTAACAGAGAAGTTAAGCATAATTAACGATGACTTATTTACACATGTAAAACCAAGGAGCAGTTGTTAATCTTCATGGAAAAAATGTAATAAAATTGAAGATTATAAAAAAACTAAAATAGAAAATGAGTACTAATGCACAATTTAAAAAATGGCATAAGAAAACGATTATCACCTCGGTCAGACCGTAGATGAACTGATTAACAGCTACTTCGTGTACGGAGATAAAACAGATCACAATTTAATCATAAATAATATGGGCATTTTTTACAGAGGTAAATATTTCTGCTATTTAAAATATCATGACAGGTTTAGGCACAAATTATAATAACTGCCTGATATGTAAAAACAAACTTAAGTTTTTCTATATACATGTATCGGAAAATGAATAAAATCGGAATTAATCGACACTGCTTTCTACATTAGAACAAGGCGTTCACAATTATATACATTACAATTAAACAATACATGGATCTCCGATTCAACTTCTATACATGTACATGTACATTATATTTATAACGCAGTCACGTAATAAATATCAACACGACACTGAAACGCAAACTGTAGAAACAGTATTAACTTTACCATTAAAGAGATAATTATGAATAATAACTACACAGTTAGGTAGACACGTATCAGATATCAACATAACCAAATATCATATACGTAAAACGTTCCGAGTATTATTTGACATAGAACACTAAACATAACTCTGCTGAATAGACTACAGTACAATCTCCGTAGAGCAACACACTTTGGAGACTGCAAATATTGGCCGTTGTTTCGAGATTGTTGCTCTGCAGAGGTTACATTTATAGTAAATAATGGCGTTGGGACTTTTTGAGCATTTTGTTATAGAGAGGATGTTGCTCTACAGAGAGCCACCCGGGTTAGGTTGTACTGTATTAACGTAACCATTTAGGGAGGTCCTTGCAAATTATATCTACACAGTAAGGCAGACACGTATCAAATATCAACATAACACTAAACAGCAAATGTAAATGTTCACAATTCGTGGTCCAGACAACGTACGCTTTAAAATACCCGTTTCATTGTAATATGTTAATACGTAGTTTATAATTTGAAACTTTATACATATGTCTTGTTAATAACTAAGTTATTTTGTTTGATGTAAATATTTGCTGTATTGTATTCTAAACATTATGAATTGTATCGCTTTACATTATTCAGTCTAACTCAAAATGCAGTTATTTTCTTACATATTGTTTTCAAATCGTATCATGTAATAGATACATTACTAGTTATTCGTCAAAAGTGTCTTCTTACAAGGGTAATTGTACAGTTTTGTGAGGACAAAGAACATAATTGTCCGAGGCGAAACAGAAGATGTTTTACATTTTAGAAAATATAATTATATTGTTCAAAATAAGCTTGGCCTAATGATCCTTAGGGATTATCTAACTGTCCATTCATACAGTGCTGAGCATTTATTAGCATGTGAAAATTTACTGAGTAAACATCAAGTGTGCCCATATGTTATTACACCCACCATATAAAAGAATACACATCTATAGGTTTCCACATTAGTGACTGATGATACAGGCTTGATGCACAAAGGTTCATATCTGTGCATATTATTTGTCTTTTATTTTGTATTTAAAAATAGACAATCCATGAAAATATTTTCAAACAGGTTCATATAAAAAGCTTCTAATAGTTTCATAGTTTATTGCCCAATCCATTACATGTACATAAACAGTTATACAAATAACACTCATAGTTTACAACATATTGAACATGAATGGTCAATCTAAAAAGATTTGTATTAGACGCATTATCCTCACTAGTACTTTTCAATATTTACATGTATTAAAAAATAAGGTACACTTGCTAATCGTGGTATGTTATTAAATAATTACCTAATGCATACCTATAATTTCGTTATAACTTACTGTATAAAATTTGACATATAATTAGAGAAGCGCACAATATATGCTAAACCGGTAAAAAATAGTCTAAAAACATGTATCATCTCTAATCAGATTAGCAATGAACAGATTAGCAAATATCACTTATAATTGCATAAAATATCATAAATCTAAAGCAATACATGCATAATCTAAAAAAAGGAATACAATTTTAAAATTGCTATATGCCTGTTTTAAAGGCAGATATACATATATGATACCAAGATTTCATATATGTGTATATGATTAAAACAGTCATAAGACAGGCTTCCATTTTTTTTTTTTTTAAATATATATATATATTTACAAAATTGAGAGACAGATCATTAACTATCATAAAATATTTTCTTCTCTCTTCTAATATGAGGTGGCAGGATTTGGCAGATTCTTTGGCAATCTTACAGTCGGACAATAAAAAATCTAACTTTGTACTATCTGATAAATTATAAAACCCATTTCTACTGTTGTTAGCCTTATCAAACAATGTATTTCTTATATTATCATATAAAGGACATTTGAGCAAAACATGCAGTTCATTTTCTACCCCATCATTGCATACCGGACAGATTCTATTATTTACTACAAGACCTTCATATCTTCCAGTCTCAAGACGAATCGGGGCTACCCCGCATCGAAACTTAGCCAGTGCCGATCTGTGTTTCATAGGCATCACAATCTTAAGATATTCTTCAGTTTCAAAACTAAATTTAAAATTTCTATATGTTCTAAGCTTATTGCCCTGATTATTTGGTCTGAACATACAATGTAGATACTCAATCCACTCATCTAGATATTGGTTCATAAATTTTTCCTGTATTTTCTTTATTATAATAGTTTTAAACATATGCATATTATCAATGTCAATATATTCCACACAATCATATTTCCTGAACAGTTCCTTTACTTTGAAGTGCCAATTTCTACAATTTCTAACACTTAAATGTTTACAGTGTTCAAAAATCATTTTATTTACTCTCCCATCATCCATTTTTGAAAATCTACAGTACAGTGATGTAACACATTTCAACTGTCTGGACATAGTTGGCTCCCATGCCATGTCACCGGCTACCGCATGATTGGGTGTATACCTGCCCGTGCCCATAAAGAACCTCATAGCTCTGTTCTGTACAGCCTCAATGCATGAGAATTGTTTCGTACCCCAGATGGCTGCGCCATATGCTACCACAGACCAGACAACAGAGTCATATAGCTTCGAGTAAACACGGAATGGCATACCACCAATTGACTTAAATTTTGCAATGAGTAGCCCCAATGCACGTCCTGCTGCCTGTGCCACAAACCTAGCAGTCACATTAAAATCTAGAAATTCATTCAGAGTGAGCCCAAGGTAAGTATATTTATCAGCATATTCTAACACTTTATCATTACATTTAAATACAAACTGTGACCTTGGCATGGACATAGATCTAAAGTGTACTACATTGCTCTTAGACATATTAATGGTCATGTGGTTAGTATCACACCAGCTATACAAGCAGTTTAACATCATTTGTAAATCATTTTCATTTTTAGCCAAAATCACTAAATCATCCGCATATAACAATATTGATAGACAAGTACCATTTTCAAGCTCTATACCTAGGCCTAATGCCTTTAGCTTTACAGCAAGGTCATTTACGAAACAGTTAAAAAGTATTGGTGAGAGAATACACCCCTGGCGTAGACCAATCTTTACATCAAACCAATCACTTCTATAGCCATTTACTTTGACACAAGATTGAACATTTTCGTATAATGACATTACAGCCTTAAGCATCTTATTATTAACACCAATATGTGCAATACGGTTCCACAAAATGGATCGGTCAACCTTATCATAGGCTTTTTGGAAGTCTATAAAAGCCGCAAATGTAGGCAGTCTTTTCTTGAGCCTAGATTCAACAATGGTTGTCAGACTTGCCACATGGTCAGATGTACTTCTCCCTTTTCTGAAACCGTTCTGCTCATCTTGCAATAGATTGCCATTTTCAAGCCATTTTGATAATCTTTCATTCAAAATTGAACAGTATAACTTGTACATAGTTGAAGCTAATGTAATTCCTCTATAAGACATAGGATCTCTAGGGTCTAACATATTAGATTTTGGTATTGGATTGATTATACCTTTGCCCCAGTCAGACGGCACCTTTCCAGACTCAAAACAAACATTAAAAATTCTATGTAAAAGTGATACACTTGTATTATTTCTGAAAATTTCATATGGAATGTTGTCTAACCCACTGGCTTTATTCTTACCAGCTTTACTTATGGCTTTTTCAACCTCAAGAACAGATATATTTTCATTAAATTCTGGTACGATTTCAGCATTATCTATACTATTGTCTATAATATCAGTATAATTTACATTCTGTACATCCTGATTACATTGGTATAGCTTTGCAAAACTTGTTCCCCAGTGTCTAACAACTTGGACTGGATGCGAATTCACAGAGCCATTTTCTTCAACAAATTCCATTGGTATGTCTTTAGTTTTAGCTGAGTTCACACCCACTTTCCCAATTGATTTCCAAAATTTATTTTGATCTTGCTCTACACTGGCCAACAATTCATCCTGCAAACTATACCAATATCTTCTTTTCGCGGACTGTACTTCTCTATTAAAAGTCTTCCTGGACTTGGTAAAATGTACTTTTAATTGCTTTTTTCTATATGGAACAGTGCATTTAAGCCATGATTTTTCCGCAATACATGATAAATTCCATAATTCCGATAATCTATCAGACCACCATGGTTTACCGACCTTTCGCTTCCGATTTGAATTTGAGTCACCACTAGCCTTAACCCGGTTAGGAATGTTCAAAATCATCTCTGACTTAATAGTACTACAGAATGACATGTAGCAGTGATCAATACATGCCTGCGTTCTAATAGATTGTTAACTGTTTTGTGAATGTTAAGACAATGTGATTGATTTATACTTGAAAAAACTGATTGTATTATGATACGATCCTTAACATAATGACATATTTTCTAGTTTAAACATACATTTTTCACATGGATTTATTTATTGATATAGTACATGTATTGTATTGAAGTGATGGTGCAATTGATTGTCAATTTGCACAATACATGTTTCAAGCTTACAAATGGTTTGTAGTTCTGTTTCAATTGCTACCGATAATAATACTGTAAAATCATTCAATTTAGAGAAGTTTTACTCTGGGGATTATAAAAAATAAGCCATTGTTGTATAGGTGTTTGGGTGTAGATAAATTGTGAGGATTGAATTTTATGATATAGTTCAACCAAGACATTGAATATAATTTAACACCACAAACTTGATGTTTTTTACAGTAATGCAGCATATTTATCCATGCTGTGTGTTTATACAATTTCCTAGCTCCAAGTCTTAGGCAATCAGTTATAGCCCGTTTGCAGCGTAAAAAATCGTCTAAAATGAAGATTTCACAGTATTTAGTGCACCTACAAGTATGAGATTTTGCACGAGTGAATGAAATGTATCTACCTAATATACAATTAAATCTAAACAACATTGGGCATGTTTGAAAAAAGTTTTGTTCATAAGTTCTATGTAAAATATTTGTAGTTTACAATGAAACTTCATGTTAGAAGACTCGATACACACAACAGCCACTTTTATGGTCACGTGACACGTCTAACGGTAGATTTAGGTATTTGTAACTTATTTAATATAGCATATACGAGGCCCGTCTGGCGTCTGTGCATCTGTACTGTCTGTGTGTATCATATGTTCGGGTCTAAACGTAAAAATGGCTTGTGTCTAGCAGCCTCATTCTCGAACTATAAAAACACGGATTTTACATCGTCTTTAAACGATTTTGACTTAATATTAGGCATTCTTCAAACGTGTGAATGTCGATTTCAGACCAATACTAATAGTTTGGACAGACGTATATTACTCAATTATTTAGGACTGATTCAGTCATAAGACTACATGTCATTGCGCGCATGAACATTACAATGCTTTTATGAAGTTCTTAATTTAACATTATTATATACGTGTATGTCCATGTATCAGTATATACATAGCTTATGTACGGTTTGGTTTTCACTGCTTTTTGTGATATTACATGTATTATACATAATCTGTATACACACAAGCGACATACCTAAATAAATAATATGGGCCTCATAAATTTCGCTTTCATCACAGCAATGTTAATCTGGCTGATCACGGATTATAACAGTTAAAAAATGACAGTAAAAAGAGTATATTAAGTCAGACAGGGAAGGCAGCACTCAACTTAACCAGCCGAGCACAGAAAACATTAAAAACACACAAAGCACAATGCCCAACTAAACAAGCGCAGATCCGCCCAAGTCCAAGCTGTCGAAAAGTATAATAAATTATAACTAGCTGAATAACCCAGTAGAAAAGATACAGCAACCAAAAGGCGGAATGCCTACGCTGAATGACCTAGTAACAACAGTAAAACTGCTGAACTACATAGTTATAGCAGCCTTTAGTCTCAAAGTTAATAACAGTATTAAAACATTGAAAGGCCCGTATAGTGGGATGACCTACTAACAAGCTGAATGACCCAGTTTCCACAGCAAAAGGACTATCGTAAAACATAAATGGAATACCAGATTACCTCCCTGCGTTAAAGTGTCCAAATGCAAGTATTATCAATATACAATAAAGAATAAACTTGTTAAAATAAGTAATTAAAAATTATGAAATTTGAGATGGGAGTAGGTAGAATGTAATTATGATTCTACAAACATTTTTATCAACATCTGATGAATAGATTTTTAAACATTCAAAATTTAGACTATTTTTTTCGCTGCAAACGGGCTATACTATGTCGTTTATTTAACTGTTACAGATTTGTCAGTTTTCGGCTTATTGACCATTTATGGCAATTATATTATGAGTGAAACAGTTTTTTATAGCTCACAAAAGTGTCTGCTTACGAAAATAATGTACACTTTTTGAATGGAATCAGTGGGCGTGTCGGAGTATAACTTTACATATTCATGTTATAATCTGAGATCAGTTAGTTATGATAGCATTATTAACTGTAGAAATATAATACATATTATGACAGGTGTTTGTGTCTCCCAGCACGTTTTGTAACTAAGGATAGTCCAAACACAGCACAAACAGATGTTTTATTTATATCCAGTTAGAATATAATTGCATTCAAATTCAGTCGAGGTAATTGTTGAATGTTAACAAACTCTGGGACAGATTATATTGCATATCATATTTGTTATAACAAAAGCAGAACACAATAGAACGCGCTGCGAATGGCGATTACATGATATGGTATATTGCAATAACATTGAGAATTTCAAGATCCACCTCACGATGTCAATTCAAAGGTTGGATATTTGAAGCTTACAACTCGTTTCATTGTCCATATTTGGTATCTTCAACTGTTAACCTCCTCGCCAGTATACTGAGTATATCATTGATCACAATATGTAGATAGCTTGACATAATGGGCCGCGTGCAACTAACTGCCAACTGATAAAATAAATTATTAAAGCTATTGTGTAAGAGTCTGATGCAATCTATACAAAGCCCATTGAGTGACACTTTTTTATTCTGTTGAAAAAGCACCTTATACCGTGTATATACAAATACACAGTTTTGTATAGCATGTTTAAAAACAGCACAGCATTATCACAGGTAAAATGCATGAATCATTGAAAAAGTATAAAAAAAATGAAAACACATTTTTTTTTATATATCTAATAGATTTTAAAATACAACATGTATATATCAATTTCTGTAAAAAGAATCTTCATCAATGATACATTTACTTGTCAGTGGTCACCCTTGTTACCCTGATAAAACAACATGATTGGATATTCCCAACATGATTGAAAAATGGCCGAAATGAAAAATGTGATAAGTGCATTGTTTTTGCAATATTTTCCATATAAACTATCCAGATTGTTTATTTCAATATTACATAATCAACATATGAAGAAAATGTACTATTTGCACTAAACAATTTGCATATAGGTAATATTTTTCACTATGTAAAGCCTTAAAGAATGTGTGGATTTTGCATTTGAGAATGAGTTTTGTACTTAAAAACGTTGTAAAACTCATTTATTGGACTCTATGTAATGAATATCATTTGGGAAGTATCGGCAGTTGTATAAACTATGATTTGGACGTTTCAATTTTTTAAAATCTTAGATAAATTAACGCTCACCAACAATAATTCAAACATGTGTAGTATTTTTTGGATACTGACCGACGTGATTGTTAAATTTATTAGGATACTGGCCAAAATGATTGTGGATAAAAACCAACATTACAAATTGAAATCTTGCCAATGGGATTCTCAAGGTACAAATAATTGTACATTAAAGAAGTGTGCTCATGAATTGTGGTAGCAGGTTTATGAGCATACCCGATGTAAGGCATTTCACACCCAGTCTATAGCACTTGCTTTTAGGACATTTAATAATCAAAGCACTAAGAGTGCTGATGGGAGGCGATCTGGTTGCTGCTACTAAAGCTTAAACGACTTTACACGTTTAATGTTCGTTTTCTTACTGCCGATCTTGTCTTAAATGTCAAAATAGGCATATGTGACTATATAGGCATCTAGGGTATCTAAATAATTGTAAAAAGGGGCATATTGATGTATATGTAATACGTGTATTGAATGCGTATAACAAAAGTGGCTTTAAAATAATACTGCGCGCGCCTATTTATCAGATTTTACAGTACCGTCTTGTAATCACTTCCATCACAGCGTTAGACATCTCTAGAAAGCGGCTAGTATAGCCACACCATATGATTGCATAACATAACGATATACGATTAATTGATAAAACCATCACGTGACCCTGATCTGAAGTTTCTAAAAATAGCTATACGGCTGGGACATTTGATGAACACTTCATTTTCATATTACGAAACAAGTTCGATATCTCCCCGGCTGACTGATTATCTGCAAAAATATCGATTCAATGAACAGTTTCACAATAATTATTGGGAATGTTGACAGTTTCTGGAACTACTTGAATGCGGATTCACATAGCAGCCTAAAGGCGGTCCAGGTTGCATTACGAAATGGGCAATGGTAGTATAGAGAGGCTTACGCCTACCAAAAATGGGTACAAATGTTCACCACATCAAGACGATGTGTCATGCACAAAACCCAGGTCCCTAGCTTAAAGGTCAAGGTCACACTTAGAGGTCAAAGGTTAAAACGCTCAAATAGGCATGTGATTTGTGTCCGCTCTGTAATTTTGTCATCTCCTATTGGATATTTTATAATATTTGGTACAAATGTTCACCACATCAAGGTGGTTGCCATGTGCAAGACCCAGGCCCCTAACTTAAAGGGCAAGGTCACACTTAGAGATCAAAAGTTAAAATTCTCAAATAGGCATGTGGTTCATGTCCGCTCTGTTACTATGTCATTTCTTATTGGATATTTATAACACTTGGTACACATGTTAACCCCATCGAGACGGCGTGTTATGCGCAAGACCTAGGTCCCTTGCTCAAAGGTCAAGGTCACACTTAGAGATCAAAAGTTAAAATTCTCAAATAGGCATGTGATTCATGTCAGATCTGTAACTATGTCATTTCTTATTTTATATTTATATTACTTGCCACAAATGTTCACATCATCAAGACGAGGTGTCATGCGCAAGACCCAGGTCCGTAACTCAAAGGTCAAGGTCACACTTAGAGATCAAAAGTTAAAATTCTCAAATAGGCATGTGATTCATGTCAGATCTGTAACTATGTCATTTCTTATTTTATATTTATATTACTTGCCACAAATGTTCACATCATCAAGACGAGGTGACATGCGCAAAACCCCGGTCCCTAACGCAAAGGTCAAGGTCATACTTAGAGATTAAAAGTTAAAAGGCACAAGTATACGCTTCTGGTCTGCTTTGTTTTTTTTGTTATTTCGTTCTGGATTTTAAAATTACTTAGTTACATTCGCATTTACACCCGGACTCAAATGTAAAGGTCACACTTACAGACCCAGCTCTTGTCTGCTGTTCAATGTCACATTTAAGCAATTACAAACTTGTTTCAAGTTATTCCATTTGCATAGCTTTATACTTAGATGTCTGATGACAGCTTTTAGCGGGGGCATCCGTGTCCTGTGGACATATTTCTAGTTAAATACTTTTTTCTATATGTTGGTAAAATTCATAATAAGTCAAGACAGGTAAATTTAACACATGTATCTAAATGTGCAAAATTCATCGGGAATAGGAACAGTGAATTATGGGGACCACTGGCTAAACGCTGTGACCATGTCTTGAATGGTGCCAAATTGTATTTCTAATTTAAAAAAGGGGACATAATTTCAACATATACTTAGTACATCTAGAAACGCAACGGTTTTATCCACATTTTTTTCTTACTTGCATTATACATGTATATTTGAGTTTTGTGTAGTAATATTGTATAATCTTGTAGAAACTTGGCCATCATCCAACTTGTATCGATCGTGTTACGTAAATCCCGTGCACCGATATAATCACAAATAGCATGATTTCCACGTGCACCAATTACGCATGATAAATCTTGGTATAAATTGAATCGAACTTTTTGTAAAGCTTGCTAATAAAAAGAAAATCACAAAAGAAATGGCATATGTTCAGGAATAAAAATGCCATGATTGTCCGAATATGAGCAAAATCAGGCCATCCGGATGCTTATGGCAGAGATGTTTAACAGGAGTTTGCACAACGGTTAAATTGTCATACACCGAACATTTCTCATCTAGAGACACGCTACCAACACACTGGCGCCATTTGCGACAGCCTAAGTTCAGGTCATGCATGCGTAACAAGCCTCCCTCAGGATGAATAAGACAGCGTGAAACAGCTCCAGATCAGGCTCACAACTGCTGCTGACAGTGTTCAACAACTTGTTACTCATTATGAATAAGTAATCAATCAATATTTGATCAATACTTTTACATATTGACATAAAACAACGATTCCGAAAAAATAGCTAATTTATAAAAAAAATCGTTATTTTTCGCCCGCACTATATTTATGTTCCGTTATTTTTCGGCCGCACTATACACCAAAACACTGCTCTGCACCTAAATGTAGCTCTATGTGATAAAATGTTACAGATGAATTGGAAATAGAATAAAACTGCATCAAGTAAAATTAATGAAGTTTGATTGTCCATCATCAGATTGAACAAATATTGACAGTAGAACCCAGTGTTGCGTTTCTAGATGAACTCAGTATATATTTGATAGAGTTGCCTATTCATGTGGAGGTCATGGCGTCATGATGGTGATAAAGTATGCAAAGTATCAAAGATACATGTCTTAGAGGTTAAAATTGTGTTCATAAACTGTAAACTTTTGTATTTCTAAGTACATTAGTCCAAATGGGGCATAACATTCAACAACATGCTTGATAGAGTGCAGATGTTGTGGTCAAGACGGTTGACAAGTATGCAAAGTATCACAGCAATATGAACATGCACTTAGATATAATAGGTTAATACCTTGAACGTAAACTTACAAATTTGCACGAAGTTGAAAAAAGGGACATATTTTCCAATAAATACTTCATAGAGTTATCTACTCCTACGTACGTGTTGGGGACATCCCATTATTCTTCCAATAGTGAAGCTACATATTAAATTCGCACTGCAGTGCATCAATGAAAATTCAATGTTGGTCAGTATCCACTTTAAAAGATAAATCATGTTGATCTTTATCCTCAAATCATGTTGGTTTTATCCATTTTTCACACATGGGTTACTTTAAATAGTTATCACGTAGAAACGGCAAATGTAAATAACTTACTCTAAACTAAGTCTGATAGTGAAATGAATGAGCTGTATAAACAAAAGATCTTAACCCAAAATAAACAACAATATATATGTTTTATAGACTGTCAAATAAATCCAACACAGATTTTTCTAACTTTTTATCGTATTGTGTATCACATTCACAAACATACGGATAAATAGTTTTAGTTTCATGGAAGGAATGTACAAGTTTATCTTCATACAGCATCAGAAGGTGGTTAAACCCGTAGATTTTGAAGAATTGGCCGAAAATGCGATGAATATGTAAACATACATCCGCCATTTTTCAATCATGTTGGGAATATCCAATCATGTTGTTTTATCAGGGTAACAAGGGTGTGGTACCTTGCGTAAACCGTGAACTTAACATTGGTAAGTATATGAAGATTGCTACATTTACAAATTGACAATTTATCATTAATTCAAGTCATATTACTTGATATAGAACTCATCGTTAAATATCTTAAATAACATATTGCCCGTGTGTATTTCGTTTGTCAATATTCATTGATCATACAATACAATACGTTCAACCATAGAAACTAATTTATAGGACACAAAGATTGCGTTTTTACGTGATTGTGCACAATCATTGTGATACTAACAAGAACTTATCTGTTAGTATTAAATATGAAACCTCTGTTTTACTTAAACAAGTATTTAATCAGTATTTTCATGGAACATACTGCCCCATTGTAGACCTGCTACAATCGTGAGAACCAAACATCCATGATAATGCTTTCCCTGTCTGATTTATCATACCTTATATGTGATAAAATTATAGTACTGTAAAAACAAACAACCATGATAATACTTTCCCTGTCTCATTTATCATTACCTTAAATCTGATACAATCATAGTACTGTAAGAACAAACATTCATGATAATGGCGACGTTCAGTATTGCGAGTTGTCTGATGTGTTCGTAATTCACATTGCTAAGCCATGGCGCCATTCAGTATTGCGAGTGGTCTCATGTGTTCGTAATTCACATTGCTAGACCATGGCGCCGTTCTGTATTCCGAGTTGTCTCATGTGTTCGTTTTTCGCATTGCTAGACCATGGCGCTGTTCTGTATTTCGAGTTGTCTGATGTGTTCGTAATTCACATTGCTAGACCATGGCGACGTTCAGTATAGCGAGTTGTCTGATGTGTTCGTAATTCACATTGCTAGACCATGGCGACGTTCAGTATAGCGAGTGGTCTGATGTGTTCCTTTTTCTCATTGCTAGGCCATGGCGCTGTTCAGTATTGCGAGTGGTCTGATGTGTTCGTAATTCACATTGCTAGACCATGGCGACGTTCAGTATTGCGAGTGGTCTGATGTGTTCATTTTTCGCATTGCTAGACCATGGCGACGTTCGGTATTGCGAGTGGTCTAATTCCTCTTCACGAACGTAATGTCACCGACGTTCGGGCTATTTTTCCGACTTTTGAAACGCTGACCACCGCTGGTACAAATACTGCGGCGTAACCCCGCTAGAAAAAATATTGAATTAAGGAAAGCTGATGTTCGTTGGTAAACGTCAACGTCGTGTTCGTTGAAATTGTTTTAAATGCAAAAACTTTGTCGACGTTACGTTTACTTTGTGCTCCGTTTGTAAACGTCCATGAGCACTGAATTAAGTTGCAGTATGTTTGTTTAAGTTAAACTCCGTCGAAACGCTGGTGGTGTCGGTGAATTTATCTAACGGGGGCCAACGGGTTTCTGACGCAATAAACGCGATAGTAACTTTTTCTAGTGTAACCGACGAGTGAGCGAATGAAACAATTTAAACGCAACCGATTTCCGTACGACGTCATCAGTAGCTGCTGCACGGCTTTAATTAAAAGTTACACACGTCATCAGTAGCTGCTGCACGGCTTTAATCAAAAGTTACACTATTATATATATTTACATAATGCGATTCACAATAGCAACATAAACATTATGCCACATCTCGTTTTTAATGTTTTTAGTGTTTGCCTGACTTTGCCGACCAATCAGCGGGCTTGAATTTCGTTGTCTAATCCCTGAAGACCGTTCTATTTTTCACAATAATGTGTCTTCATCAAGGAGTAATTTGAAGCTATTGCGCATGTGCAAAGAGACCGTGCCTCTTCGTGAAGCCCGTGCAAGCGAACGTGTTCGGTTATTTACACGGAAAATGAATGGATGGTATCAGTAAACCAACAATTCATAAAACGCACGATTTATTGAAGGACATCCCTTACGTTGCGTCTAGACGGTAAGTTGAAAATGTACACTTCACAAGGGATAATTTGAGAGGCAGATAATGGGTTAGACCACGTTTCGGTGTTACACCAAGCCGTTTCTGAGCTTTGGCGTATACCAAATGAATGTGTCGTACATCTCCTGAAAATGTATGTTAGAAGTGTACTTCATGCAGTACATTTTGTCTTATAGGTCAATATGTATACACCAAGATGTACCGTCTAGATGTACCTTTGATAAATGTTATCGTCCATTGGGCCATTAACCACGATTTCCTCCAGGAAACTGTCCATGTGTAGAACAATGAAGAGGCACGAAGACCACGTGTTTCTTGGGTATTCAACTATTGTGGATGGAGCAAACACTAAATCGGTTCGAGTTCGTGAAACAGTCACGCCGTTGCTTTAGGTTCAAATTCTGGAAGAAATCGTTTCACAAACTCTAACCTATACGTAGTGCATATAATATTGAATTATTTATTAATATGTGTTGAGTTTGTGTTTAAATGAATTAATCGCTTTACACAATCCCATGATCTGAAAGATCTATAATGTTTGTCTGGATATATATTTATAGTGTTTAATTATAAATTGAACACCTCTCGTTCTGAAAAGGTAAATGTAAAACCACGCATTTTATCTAAAGGTAAGAAAGTACAATGGTTTGTTAAATTACTCCGTGTTTCTTTCGCTTTCAAATAAACTTCACTTGCAGTAGTTGGCATGTCATCTTACAAAACTATATTTATACGTTAAACGCTTTTATAAACGTACTTGTATGTACAGGTAGACAATGAAGTCATGGTTTATTATTTGAACTTATTTTGGTACCCGTGTTAACTATATGTGTTTATCGACGGGCTTAAAATATTGATTAAAGAACCAGCACCCTTAGCTACGTGTTCAATGTTTACGATATAAAACTAACATGAGTGTCTAGACGATCGTCGAGGGCGGAAGTACGAAGGAATAACGTTGACTATCATTCCGCTTGGGTTTATATTGAGTATTATGGATTTTCGTTTTGTTGAACAATATCAAGATGCTTAACTGACTCTACGTGTAGAGACACATTCGATGTGACAGTATACATATAATAACGTAAGTTAATAAATCTATTTTTAGAGTTTTTGTTAAACCAGTGTCTAGGGATACGGGCCTGCACGACTAGCCAACCCTACCCGCATTTGCTAGTCGAACGGCACTTTTTCAACATGCCGAAATATGGCTTTTATTTATAATATAATAGAATACTTGTCTTTCCTTTCGATAAAATAAATTATTATTACCCAATAGCAAAGGTTTTACCTACTTATCGCAGCAAACGATCGTCAAAACCGCCGATTGAAATTGTTCGTTTTAGTTGTTTAGGAATAGTGTATTCCCCGGCCCTATGCTATTTTAAACAATAAAAAAGAAAGGATTCTACGGCTGTAGGGGTTTATTTTTTTATTTATTGACGGATTTTTAAAATGTTGATATCAAATTAAAGATTACGCTCTGTAGTTTCTAAATATATATGCTAAATTGAAATTATGCCTATGTAAGTATGAATTATAACGGTTCAAACACAGACTATTTTTCGAGAGAAAAAATCTACATATTTTTGTGTTCGAATTCCACGGCCGTAGGGGTTTATTGTTTTATTTATTAGCATATTTTCATATAATTGATATCAAAATAAAGAAGAAGCTCTCTAGTTTTAAAATATGCAAACATATTGAAAATCCGTCTATTAATAATAAAATAACGGCTAATTGAATATAGCACAATTTTCTCGGCGTGAAATTATATTTTTAATGTGTTCGAATTCCACGGCCGTACCTGTTTATTTTTTTATTTTCCATTCAATTTTCTATTGTTTTATATCATTATAAAGATGAAGCTCTCTAGTTTCTAAATATGTAAATATATTGAAAATAACGTCAGTATTAATTAAATGACAATGATTAGAAAATTGTGGTATTTCACGGCCGTGATTTTTTTGTCAATATTTGTGACGGAGATTAACACCAAACCGTATAATCATAGTAACGTACGATTATAGACAATGAACGTGTTTCGAAAAAGAAAGCTTTATTATTTTATTAATATGTTATACATATTTGGAAATTTCATGGTTAGTAAAGTAAGATCATTTAAATGTGAAACTATGTTTTTTCATTAAGTCTTTCTTATAAACGGCCGTATTGTTTTATTGTTTTATTAATATGTTTTAGATATTTGGAAATTCATGTATAGTACAGCACGCATGTTAATTAACATGCCTGATTACAGTAAGATCATTCTAATGTGAAACTATGAGTTTTCATTAAGTCCTCCTTATAAACGGCCATATTCACGAGAATCCTCAAATAATTATGTCGTTCGGTAGTGTCCTCAAATAATTTATGTTTTTCGCTAGTACTGAGACTTTTACATCGAATGTTCATTGGTTGCCATGTGTAAATATATATTATGTGATTGTACATAATTTGAGATGTTATAATTAATTCTACATGTATATCGAATGGTCATATGCATGTTTTATTTGTGATATAATATGTGTTATTTTGTACTAAGTATACATGGATGAGACTGAAATACAGTATAATTTACAGTTATTGCCTCCTAATTTATATGGAGAAATTCAACATCGCATATGTATTAGAATTTTCACAGAGCAGAACAGAACTTTATTTATCACAGGCATCTATGCAACATGGATACAGTGATATATAAATGTTACAGTACAACATTATAAATACATAGTGATAAATACTATATAATCTATCAGACATGTTCACATTACTGAATTGTAACTGTCTATATAATTTAGAGTTATATTTACAAGGTTAGTAACAATACAAAACAACAAAGTCCTTGACATTTGTATGAAACATTCAATACAATACAATATGAAACAGACGGTATATCGAACCAGGGACGTATAATAGATCGAAGCTATTTAAAATACAATCATAATTACATTAACGCCTCGTTAAAATTTTGAATGACAGTAGTTGTCAAAGGAATTTGGTATTAATTTCAATGAACCGTGTAAGATCATCAGAAACATCAGTTTGTACAGTTTGGCGTCGGCAATTCTTTTATCTAGATAATTACTGAATGTGTTATCACATATTGAAAAAAGTGTGTAATCTGCTTATTTTAAATAATCATATACATGTATATTCATGGATTATAATAAATTACTAAAACTTAGTGACATAAGACGTGAATTTCAAATATCTATCACATCCAATTAATATGCATTGTCTTAATTCTTAAATAACGTTACATGAAACGTCATGTATGATAAAAAACATACGAAGTTTATGCCGATAATTAATAAACAAAAATAATACTGACATTGGTACTATTGTCTGATTTATCATCAATTAACTACTGTACGGCCGATAATCACATTACTTCGTATATTGGATAGTTAAAAGCGTGTCGATAATCCAATTAAGTTGTATAGGGGTTTGTTAAATAACATCGGTAATCCCATTAAGGTGTACATACCGATATATTTTAGTATGGTCTGTCATCACAATTTTTCAAAAAATCTTCAACAGGGTAAACACATAAAACATTTATTTAAAAAACTGCATTAAAATTTTACTTTGTCTGATTATGTAGCGAACAATGAAATTTAAAAATTTGACGCCTGATTTGTAAATTTTAGGGATTTGAAAGAAACTATTCTTTCTAAATCGTATTTTCTGTCGATGTAGCAGTACAATTAAAATGCAGGAAAGTGCATGGTTTCAATTCAAAAAGTGAAAAAATCTTCGCCGGGATGGGGACACCCCTCCCGCATCCACCCCTTCATAACATCGCAAAAACAGGTGCCCCCTCCAGTCTAAACTTTCTAGATCCTGGAGAGAATGATTGTAATTATACTCTAAGTATTTACCAATCACCCTGGGGAATTATTTCTCTCGTCGTTGGTTTGCAGTCAACATCGAGGTACGGTGCCTAGCAATATTGAACATGTTCTGACACAACCCGACCAATTCACACCTTGGGCGAGTGGAGCATCGTGGGACATTCTTGTTTAGAGGAAACCCGCGTTAAAGTCTCCCTTTGGATACAAGTTCCCTCTTGGTTGGTGTGGGGTCAACATCGAGGTACGACGCCTTAGTCGAGTGTGGCATTGTGTGTTGTTCTTGCTCAGAGAAATTAAGCATTGTCGCAGATGGGGAACGAACCCGGGACCTCACGATCCCAAAGGGAGCGCCCAGCCTCTAGGCCACTGCCTCCACCGGACAGTAATTATGGTTGTACCATACTCACAAATCAAGGTGAGCAACTCCTAAAGCATTATTAGTGTTTAAAGAGTTGTTATCATTGTTATTTGTTTAAGTGCATGTATATGTTGTTGTTTTTGTGTGTAGATTTTAGTAAACTGGTGTAAATAAAACTATCAGAGTAAGAGTTCTGAAGTTTTGTCCATTCTTTAGCAATAAGTGTCTTCGATCGTTACTGTCATTAATATACACGAGTATATAATTTGCTCTTCTATAAGGTAAGGCATGAACAGAAAATAACATTACAACTTAAAGAAAACAGTTTGACGCAGAAACATAGAACATATACATTATACCAGATTATAGCGGGCATAGACTAACAATGGTGTGACAAAAAAAATCACGGCCGTGAAATGCCACAATTTTCTAATCATTGTCATTTTATGTATACTGGCGTTATTTTCAATATTTTTACATATTTGGAAACTAGAGAGCTTCATCTTTATAATGATATAAAACAATAGAAAATTGAGTGATAAATAAAAAAAATGTGCTACATTCAACTAGCCGTTATTTTATTATTAATGAACGGATTTTCAAAATGTTTGCATATTTTACAACTAGAGAGCTTCTTCTTTATTTTGATATAAATTATATAGAAATATATTAATAAATAAAAAAATAAACCCCTACGGCCGTGGAATTCGAACACAAAAATATGTAGATATTTTTCTCGAAAAATAGTCTGTGTTTGAACCGATATAATTCATATTTGCATGGACATAAACGACAGAGTGTCATCTTTAATTTGATATCAACATTTTAAAAATCCGTCAATAAATAAAAAAATAAACCCCTACGGCCGTAGAATCACTACCAATTTCTCACTTTAGATCGCATAGGGCCGGGGAATACACAAATCCGTTGTTTAACGGTACAGGCTAAAATCAATATTTTCAATAATATATCGTTGTCGTCATGCGACTGCACGAAGTGTTCTCACTTGATATTTCATACAGTAATAAAAATAATTTGTTTTTTTAAAATATTTTGTAATATATCTTTGTTGTATTTTGTAAATTGACAAAATTTATAGAGGTACTAAATAACAATTTGCATAATACAAAGCATTGATTTATTGTGGGGATCTTGTAAATTTTCTGTCTCTCATGTATACATTAAAACAGTCTGTGGAAGTCGTGAATCAAGTTGCTACCCTAACAAGTGTTACGGTCGTATATTCAATCGTCGTATAGTGGATATTGCATGCTAACTTACTTAAATAATCAACAACAAAATACCAAACTCAGTTAATTAATTTTAATTGTTACTTTATCATAAGTGAATAAATCTCTCTCCTAAAAATGCACAGTCACTTAAAGTTCCTACAATAATTTAGTACTTAGTTAAATCGACAAACAATCTAGAAAATAATAATAATTTTGAGCATAAGGTTTCCAAATTTGAGAACAGCTATTAAATTAAACCAAAACCCCAAACCCTGAATACCCCGGAGAGCGTAAAGTTACGCCTCCCGAAGATTCCAACATGCTAACCTATGACTACTCCCTAACTGTTCTCCCTAGCTGTTCTGATCCTGCTTATCAAAGACCCCGCTTAAATATAATATTTGCCGGATATGTCTTGGCCTCCATACGTGGCCTTTAAAGCAAACAGCCACGTCAAATAGACAAGTTTGGAACCCTTCACATAAGATGTTCTAACCATTTAATAATGATAAGTAATATCCCTAGATATGACAAGTCACTTGACATTAGTCTCGCCTGGAAGATAGAAACAGTGTGCCAGATATACTGTAAAGTATAATAAAGTAAATGACCGAGTTTTTGGTACTTTAATATTCATAGATGTATTTATACCCCCCGCACAACGAGTTGTAAGGGGGGTGTATACTGGATTCAGCTTGTCTGTCTGTCCGTCTGTCTGTCTGTCCGTCCGACCGTCCGTCCGTAGACGCATTCTTGTGGACGCAACTCCTCCTACAGTTTTTGCAGCATTTCCTTCAAACTTAAACAGATGAAAAACCTCAACATGTAAATGTACATGAAGAAACGAATTAGCTGCAATTATTTTGCAACGCGGGGGGTATATTAGTCTGCCGAATGGCGACAGTTCTAGTTTATAACAATTCGCATAACACATTTACCGTATAGAACCTGTGGAAGTCGGAAAACATAGGAGCCAGTCTCCAGGAAAACCTGCTATAATGACATTATGTAATTACTGTGTGTAACAAGATTTTGATAAAGCTCTAAAATAAGGAAAAATACATATCTATTGTTTCTATTTTAAGTAATTGACCCATATAGTACTATACCTTAGCTTGAAATTTTCCTATGAATTATGTCGAAAACACATACTTCGTTGCTATGGTGACCAATTTCAGAAAAGTACTCCGATTGAGAAAAACGAGGATTTAGTTGTTTAAAACAGAAGTAGCCTTCCTCTGAATGCAAACAATTTCGATTTTGATAAATATAATGAAAAGTGAAACATAATTATAGAATTAGGTACTATTTTGAACAGTTTATGTCAAGAATTGATCAAATGGTGTAATAATGAAATACTTATTTCAGTTACGTCGAATAACGTTTGAATGACGTTTGCGACGTCACACAAAAAGCTCCGAATAGGGACTCTACAAAAACAGCTGTAACTTCCTTAAAATTCAAGATATTAACACAATTTCTTTTGCAATTTGCTTATTTAACATTATTCTGTAATATGATGGAAAATCTTGAAGTAAATATTTTTGTCAAAATAGCAGGTTTTCCTGGAGGCTGGCTCGTATGTACTGTATAATCATTAATAATAAAAGTTGATGTTATTTCATTTATTCAAAGACTCATGGACACACTGTTCTGTGTACGTTCCAGATGTCGCGTCCGGTTGAACTCAGTATGAGGGCATCCGAAAACGCACGTGTGGTCAAGAATGTGACGACAACGGTGTCTTACACATAAGGACTGGCACCAGTCCTTAAGGACTGGCGCTAGGGATAAGAACTGGCACTATAACTCAATAAACAAGCACAAATATGATGTTTTTATATTTTGAAATGATAAATAATAGTATTTCGGGTTTATTGTGTGAATTTGAGTCCAATTGGATCAATAAAACATAAGTTATGACCAATTTTGGGATAAAATACATGTATTACCTCCCTTTCATGAAGAACTGGCGCTCGACAATCGATAGATTCGAAGAGAACTGGCCCTATAACTCAATAAAAATGCATACCTAAGACGTTTAAACGGTTTTAAATGATAAATAATAGTATTTCGGGTTTATTATGTGAATTTCAGTACAATTGGAATGATAAAACATAAGTTATGACCAAGTTTGGGATAAAATACATGTATTACCTCCCTTTCATTAAGAACTGGCGCTGAGAGTGTAATTGAACAGAAATACGAACTAATTAAGTAACATGTTGTAATGATTTTTAATGATACTATATAGTAATTATGAACATCACATATGTTAGGATATGTCGTATATATAAATTAAAGTCGAATTATGTTATAATAAATGTTGTTCTTGTATTATTACTTGAATTACATACATGATACCATTTGCGTCCTATAATTATGATAGCTAATACAATTAAAACATATTGTATGGAACATTCGGAATGGAATGCGACTAACAATCGTAATTCGTTTGTCACAAATTCTTTAAGATACAGTTAATGATTGTCGTTCGGCGAAATTAGTTACATCCAACTGTGACAAACACCAATTATATACTAGTGTTAATGCATATTTTATTTGTTAATTGGTTTTATCACATTTCCAAAATAACAATCGAGTCGCTGACATTTCATACTCAACTAGCGGTGTGATCTATCAGGCACGGCATATGATTATCGATATCAAAACAGAAAAACAAATATTTTCTATTACAAACACAATCAGACAAAGACATAATTATGTCAAAACAAACTAATTACCAAAGTTCTTTATTTGTGAACTGTATATAATTGTATATTCCCTTATTCAAGTCAGTCTGATAGTATATACGTATGCTATGAGAAGTTTCAATGTTCAAAATTATTGTTCAATTATTTGTGTTAATTGGAATAATTTGTCTGCTTCTTCATTATTTTTTAACATTAAAATTGTCTGTATATCGATTAACTTAATAATTTGTTAGTCGAGTCTGCATTATTTGTTTTACGGTTTGTAATTAATCATTTGTTGCAAAAATTAATTAATTGTCTGTTGCAATTATACATTTACTGTAAGTCTAGTTTTACAGTTTTAAATTAATTATTTGTTGAGAAATTTAATTAATTAAAGTGTCTGTTGCAATTATTTGGGACTTATTTACAAATTCTGCATTTTTTGTGTATATTTTTTCAAAATGAAGGAGGCAAAATATCCTTGTTCAATTTGTACTAAGGACTGTGCGAGTCAAACAATTTGGTGCACACCGTGCAAAAGTTGGGTGCATCGTACATGTTGTAAGTTGACAGAAGTAGATTTTGACTCTTGGTCAGTACCAAGTCTCAAATTTGTGTGTGCTAAATGTGCCTTGGATAATGAGGATTACAACTACAAAGCAGCTTTGTGCAGGTAAGAAATATTACTATACATGTATATGGTATGGCTGTTAATTGACCGTTTTCTTGGGCACACTTAATTGCATTCATCATTCGCACCTTTATTGTCCCTGTATAATAGTGTCATATTCCCTCAGGCACAGTATACTGCCAATTGACCTTTCTGCCGATTTTGATTGACAGGTGGCGTTAGCCAATCAGATTGCAGCATCTGGGCAACGATTTATCGCCGCCATCTTGTTAGACAACCTGGACATTAGACAAGCTAAAATCAATGTAAATTGTGCAATATTCAATTAAGTCTTATTTCATTAATATTTACCACATTTTTAAAATTCTGGTATGTTTAAAAACTAGGGAACTTCAACTTTAATTTGGTAGCAATGTCATGAAAGTGAATTAATTTATTAAATCCATAAGGCCTCGGAAGTAGTAGCTATATATGTTTATTTTGTCTCAAATATAGTCTGATTTAAAAGTTATATCATTGATATTTACATCAATATAATTCGAAATAATTACATGTTGTGAAACTAGAAAGCTTCGTCTTTAATTTGATATGAATGTTTTAAAAAAGATATACTTCAAACCATAGACTCGTGAAATTATTTTATTATTTGATATAGAATAAGGACACATAACCCCCAAATAACGAGAATGTGTGTATTTCCCATCGAAGATGACTGTAAAGTGTTTTAATAATATTGAACATTATGTTGTTTTGGTCTATGTAATAGTTAAAGCGCTTTTCAGTTGACATCCTTGTGGTGCTAAATTCATTCAATCTTCAAAGCTTATAAAAAAACTTTTTTAAATCTATGTACTGTACGGTCCGGACAGCTATTGTAAATCATGATAGATAGATACATGTACACATTTATTTCAAAGTATCTATAGGTCAAAGACCTGTCGGATATATACACATTACTACAAAACATTTATAGCAATTATGTATAAAACTAACTGACCCCATACTGATCCCCTGTCCTGGCGGAAACCGCTATGTGTCACATTGATTATTGACAACTAACAAGACACCGCGGTATATCACTGGTCCCCGACTGATACGAATCTAAACGAGATCATCAAAGTATATAACACATTGGAATTTTAACAATCTAGGGCTTATTTATTTCTTGTATAGTGGTGCATATAAAATATGTGTAGCTCACATTATTGCACTTGACCCGACAGTTTTAACGTTATGTTAGAAAACGATATTTATTTACTTGATAACGCGTGATTGTACATTAGAAATTTGTTGATATGCTGACTGTCAATGACAAAACCATGTATTACGTAGCGATGAGGGATTTGAAAGATTCACATTCATCTATGTTAACATAGCACTATTTTTTTGCGGAAGTTGCAATCAAATACAGCCTCAGTCGTAAGTAATCAACAAAATGTATGTCCCCGCTATATGCGGTAGATCTCACGGAAGACATCAATAAAAACCCGACGCAGAAAATCAGGAGGTCTTGTAACTTTACTTAAATAATTGTTTACGCACATTTGAATTTGATTATTTATTAAACACACCATCATACGAACGTATACGGAAGATGAAATGCTATAGTGTATGGAAGATTCCATTATACCCGTAACCGTGTATATGTAAATATATGTATTAACCCTTAATGATTTCGTTGTTACAATAAAGGGTGTATCTTTCAAGCAAGGTCATTCCCGATTGGCGCAAAAACTATACATAGCGATTTAGATTGCGCGGCAAAATTACGCTTGCGAGTGTCTGCTTATTCGGACGCTGCTTGGCTCTGATTTAGTAACTGTTTACGTAAAATTCTTCGATTAAAACCATCGATTTGCAATTTTTAAGTAGGCACATAATTTTGTTGAACAAATTTTTAAAAACATTGACTTAAAGCGAAATATTTAACGGAATTGTATCAAGTGCATCACACGACATCTCCATATTAGACGCCATTTTAATGCAAGCTTGTCTTGCGTAGCAACAACGAATACCCGTTACTATAGGGGGCGTGGCTACGAAGCGTCTGCAGAAAGGTCAATTTCACTGATAGTACGAGTTTATTGTATATATATTACATGTCATAAATGTTTTGTACAGACGGTAGATTTGTATAAATGTCTATAAACAATACTGGTTATGTATAACATATCTGAAATGCTCGAAATGCTTTATTTGCACTTAATAAAATAATATGTTTCGTGGATCATAATTAGACCATAGATTCGTTTGGTGTGTGTATAATGCACGTGGGAATTGATTTATTTATTATGTTAAGTTGTATGTTGGGGGCAAATATAATGTGCAGTAAAACCGCAAATAACGACCACCTCAACAATAAGACCATAGATTCGTTCTGTTTAATTTTGGTGTGTGTATAATGCACGTGCGAATTGATTTATTAATATGTTAAGTTGTATGTTGGGGGCAAATATAATGTGCAGTAAAACCGCAAATAACGACCACCTCAACAATAAGACCATAGATTCGTTCTGTTTAATTTTGGTGTGTGTATAATGCACGTGCGAATTGATTTATTTATTATGTTAAGTTGTATGTTGGGGGCAAATATAATGTGCAGTAAAACCGCAAATAACGACCACCTCAACAATAAGACCATAGATTCGTTCTGTTTAATTTTGGTGTGTGTATAATGCACGTGGGAATTGATTTATTTATTATGTTAAGTTGTATGTTGGGGGCAAATATAATGTGCAGTAAAACCGCAAATAACGACCACCTCAACAATAAGACCATAGATTCGTTCTGTTTAATTTTGGTGTGTGTATAATGCACGCGCGAATTGATTTATTTATTATGAGTGGCTTATGAGTATAAATATAACAATAACACAATAATTATGTTTAAATTTTTATTTCAATTTACAAACATTTTCTAACGGCATGGAAAAACTTTCGTGTCCCATTTTCATTAAAATGGACGCAGTCTCTCTCATAGTCCTTATTTAATCTTATTCCATTGAGTCTTATTATGGACACTTGTCTACTCATTAACTTATTGATCTTTTTTCGCTGAGCGTTGAAGCATCTCTTTGTCAAGTTAAAGTCTTTCACAAATTTTCCCCTCTCACTTATGTTGACAAAATAAACATAACATCCGTTGTGTCCTATGATGTTCACAATAGACTCCAAATTCCTCGCGGTTGTTGCAGGATTGCTCCTTGAATGTACGTCGTTTCCTCCTAAACACACTATACATACGTCCGGGTTGAAAGCCAACAAGCTGTCCAATACGTTTGTGTTTGGCTGGGCTGCTGTCATGCCCCCTTTTCCAAAGAATCTGACTTGTCCAGATATCTGAAAAAATATAATATATAACAGTATTAGATACGTTTATTAGAAAATTAGACTAAATCCGCTTTAACTCATGTTTTAACAATCATATAATATTGAAATTAGCCAATTATGATCATAATACTATTATTTATCATTTAAAACCGTTTAAACGTCTTAAGTATGCATTTTTATTGAGTTATAGCGCCAGTTCTCTTCGAATCTATCGATTGTTAAGCGCCAGTTCTTAATGAAATGGAGGTAATACGTATGTATTTTATCCCAAAATTGGTCATAACTTATGTTTTATTGATCAAATTGGACTCAAATTCACACAATAAACCCGAAATACTATTATTTATCATTTAAAACCGTTTAAACGTCTTAGGTATGCATTTTTATTGAGTTATAGGGCCAGTTCTCTTCGAATCTATCGATTGTCGAGCGCCAGTTCTTAATGAAAGGGAGGTAATACATGTATTTTATCCCAAAATTGGTCATAACTTATGTTTTATTGATCCAATTGGACTCAAATTCACACAATAAACCCGAAATACTATTATTTATCATTTTAAAATATAAAAACATCATATTTGTGCTTGTTTATTGAGTTATAGTGCCAGTTCTTATGTGTAAGACACCCTGACGACAACGATAATATACTGGAAATACCCACATTGGCCTGTACCGTTAAACAACTATTAAAACGTTCAATTTTAATCGGGTGTTTTAAAGTGTTCTGCTGCAACACACTCGGAACTACTCGGCCATTACGGCGTAACGTCAGTAGCGATAAATGCCGTACGGACCGTTCCGATCGGCTGCAACAAGGTGGTATAATTGTTAATATTGGGTTGATAATAATTTATTTGATTGATATCAGACAAAAACAGGCTATCATTTCATAAATTAACGCCGTATTTCGGCATGTTGCAAAAATGTGCCGTACGACCAATCGTAAAAGCTCGGCCATTTCCATTTATCTCCGGTAAATAACATTCTTGACCACACGTGCGTTTTCTATTGCAATGCATAAAGGCCGAGGTGATCAGAATGCCGTACGACTAGCGAATGCGGGTAGGGTTGGCTAGTCGTACTGGCCCGTATCCCTGGACACGCCTTTTCCATGTCTTTGTTAAAGTAAAACTATACTTTATTCAGTATTCCTTTATTCATGGCTAGTAAATTGCTATTTTTACTACATCACAATATATGCTTTGTCTACGTTTACAGTTACTATAGAGTATTTAATTGTTTATGAAACACTCCCGTGTGAAGAGCCCTTTAGTATGAGAAGCGCCTGTGCTCGTTCGTGTACATAGGTTCAAAATGGAATATATTTTCAACATATATGCTTTTGTAATGGCTAGAGTGCGATATATTTTGACATAAGTTTGATTATTTCTTGAGGATAAATGTATAAGCTTGCTAATGGAGACAACAATATGTGATTGACTTTTATTTTGTAAAAATCACAGGCTGTTGTAATTTGGTTGTGTCGCAATCTCGACATGAGTTCTTTCCCTGTATATTATATTAATGGATGAGAGACCGGCGAGTCGATACAGACCACTATTGCTTCTAGATAATATTTTGTCAGGCTAGGCACTACCATATATAGACAGAGTATCGTTATTCCTATTTGACTTGTAACCAGTCGAAAGTCTGTTTCATACTCTAACCAACGCAATGTCATGCTGAAACTGTCTCCCGAAAACCAATGGGGTGAAATTGCAGGGTTTAATACCCGATACCGTAATGGTATTTTGAATATCAATAGTTCTTATATTTCGAATAGGATGAACGAAATTTGTGCTGACGAACGAATACTAAATAAAGCTAGCTAATCCATCTGACACACACGTATCTTTCCTAGATCCGGATCTTACAAATGAAGCAGACCAAATTGTTTGTAAGAGTTACGACAAATTCATTCGGTTTTATATTCTTGTCTTTATAATTGGCTGTGTGTGAGCGTGCTGCCATAGCATTTATTCGTAAATACGTGTATTGTATCATGTATACTCAAGTATTGAATTTGCAGTTTGAGTCAATAAACGATGTTATGTATGGATTCAATGGTTTCTTTGATTTGCCAAAATACACCACAGGCCTTGACAATAACTATTTTGGGCACTGGTCCGACAGGGCAAAAGCGCCAAATTTGTAAATAGGACAGTTACTGGTCCTCCAGAATTTTCACTGGTCCTTCTGGATTTCAACTGGACCAGCGGACCGGTGTTAGTGTCGAGCCCTGCACCAAATGTGAGAAATATCATTATCATCAGAATTTAATCACACAACAGTCTAACTGCAACAGTAAGGTTCCAATATATCCTATTTCTGTGCCTTATGCCAACCCCATACATTCCATGGCAATTTGCTGGAATTGACTGTGGTACATGTATTGACCAGTGCATAAAATCAATAAAGATAATTTTAGAAAATAAAAGGGTTTTCCTACTTGCCTACCTTTTGTTTTCGCATGTTACCAGAATTGAATTGACAGTAAGACCTCAAAGTAATGCACTATTCAATTAAAACCACGCACCAACCCCGAGAAATATTTTTACTTTTGTCTTTTCGAACCCCGGGTAAAATCCCTGCCCCCCCCCCTGACCTATACATATGGTAAAGCACCCGCAAATTGTCCTGTCCTAAACATCACGGGTATAGTCAGCGCTATACCCCGTCCTTCCTTGGGGTTGGGGCCCGTGGTTTCCATTGACTGGCGCATAATATAATGAACGAAACAGATAAGTACTAGCTAAATAGAAATGAGAATTTGAAGCTAACCGAAAACAGAAAACAAGAAACATATCAAAACCAACGTTACTACAACTAATTAATTCATTATACTTTAGTATACTGACTCCCTTAATTATTCAAAGGAAGACAGTAGGACAATTTCTTAAAGAAGGTTATTCCAAAGGAGCACAGTGCTTGGATAGAAAGTGAATGATTATAATTTGAGACAGTGAGACTTTGTCAATATGTGAGTGGCTGTGTGTATCGTACTAGTATGTATCTGTCTACATTCTTCCACAACATATGCTGGGCTTTAAATAGCTACGTTATAGTGAACAATTTTGTAAAACTTAATTAATTTGGCACTTTTTCGTTTGTCCTCTAAAGATCTTAAACCGAGAGAAGTTTCAAATTGCATGTCAGAGACACTTTCATCAGTTTAATAATTGTTGTAAATCCATCTGACTGCTCTTCTTTGAATCATTTACTGTATTTATGATATGTTGCGTGAACACAACAACTACATTGTGAACAAACAGTGGGTGCATATTCAACTTGAAGTCTGACATGATATTTATAAGCTATTTATTTGACTTGTCTGTTTTAGCCCGGGTATTGCGTTTTATGAATTGAACTAGTTACGATTTAGCCTGGTTACAAAAAAGCCGCATACCCTGTTTTGGGTATGAACAAAGTTCCTAGGGTGGTGTTGTGATGATGCTCCTGGAAGAACTTCGAACCTCCAGTCCTCTGTCTGACTATTCAAATGGTTTCCATTCAATTACTCATGAACGCTTAGCCGTAGGATCTTCAAACCTTACATGGAGGTTTGTCATCGACAGTAGATAACACCTATCGATTTAGAAGTTAGTAGGTCAAGGGTCAAGGTTTACCAATATGTCCTTTACCATTTCTGACTATTGGGCTGCCATAGGGGCTAACCATAGGCGGATCCAAGGGGGGCGGACCCGGTGTACGCCCCCCCTAAAATCGTCGGAGCCTAGGTAATTTATCATATTTTGGATGTAAGAACAATATTGATATATGCAATTTTTTTCGATCGCTTCGCTCGCATCAGTAAAACAATAATAAATTTAGTGATTTTAAAGTGAACTTAATGCTGTATGTGAGCAACAAGATATGGCTGATTGGTAGCATGGTGCCAAACATCGGCTACAGAGATTCGTGCACATTAGAAATGTCTGACAAGTCATAAAAGATTAATAAATAATTTTCTAATAAACCTGTCCTTTTCATTAAAAACAAGATATCTCAGAAAGCAGCTGACAAATTCCGTGGTTCTTTTTAGAACGTCACGAGGCAGAAAGCAACTGGACCCCCTAGTCGCTGGATCCCAAGTATTTCACATTTCCACCTGAACAAAAGTGAAGCCCTGGAGTTCGCAGGGTATGCTGCTCAGATAAACACTGATTTTTTTCCAATTCTTACAATTACTAAATCAGTGAATATTACCAAGTGATAAGTGTGTGGTGTATGCTGCTGAAATAGATTATTGCATTTTTTTTCTTGCTCGCTCCGCTCGCACAATCGCTCTCAGTTAAGTTTGTCAAGTAGGGAATGAGTATGCGGGATATGCTGCTCAAATAATTAATGCTTATATTCTTGCTCGCCTTACTCTCACATTAACTTTATCAATGAATATTATAAGATGAAGAACGAAATTGTGTGAAATGCTTCTCAGAGATACATTTTTCTTGCTCGCTTCGCTCGCACATTTGTTTGAGGGGGGGGGTCAATACACGAATGTACGTCCCCCCTAACGCCAAATCCTGGATCCGCCCCTGCTAACGTGTTTTACTAACATCTCTTGTTTTGCTATCCTTGGTGCTAGTTCAGTTGTAGCTGTATTCAAAATGGGAGTCTGGTCCCGCTGCTGTGAAGGGACAAAGGTTCACAAATAACTTGTGGACCCCTTTTCAGTCAACCGTAATGTCAGGCATTGCCGGTACAGGGTTGGTATCAAGGTCTGGCATATCTGAGAGGTATTCTTCTCTGAAAACGGATTGAAACTAATCGTCAGTATATTTGCCCACGCTCTTGTGTCACTTTGTAGAAATCCATTGGCATTCTTCAATGGTGCAACTCCTTGTCTCCGGCTCTTCACATACTTGTAACAAATTTACAGTTTGAACTTTTTGTAAATTTACAGATTATTCTGTAAATCTATTTAGGTTGGGTAGGTAGATAAAAAAATTTTTTTTAATATTTTATTGTCAAGAAGTTCATATTACCTACATGTATGTTCAATACTAGTTGTACCCAGGGGTCCTAGCAACGTGTCTCAAGTCTGTTTGGGTCCCACTAGCACACATCAAACACTCTTGAAATTCAGCTTATGGAATTTCGAATAAGCATATTAACTTAGTCAATTCTTGGAACATTTTCAACAAATTATAGGACCTGTCACGGATATACACAGAATGTATTTCCGTGGACCTGTGTACTGTTTTTATTGAGGCCTGGTTCCAGAATTTGTCTGTTTGAAGGGATTAACAGACTTGACTTGTTTATAATGACCAGGGCTCTCATTGGATTTGTGTGACTATTAATTTAGTTGTGCCACCAACTTAGGTTTGCAAGGTGCTGTTTAGAGATTTTTAGTTTGTTATGTGCATGCTTACTATATGAGACCCATCTCGAAGTTCTGGCTCGAATACGGCTGGAATCGTTTGTTATCTCGAACAATTGTTTGTAAAAATAATAATTAAATTATTCTTGAAGAGTAATACATGCACATTAATAGGGATTCTAATCGAGATGCCGAAGGCATCTCGATTAAAATCCAAGACGGCATTGTACGTGTTGCGGGTTTTTAACCCATCCGAAATTTGGTCACCCCTGTTCGATTGAGATTTGTGTGTACAGGAAGTGTTTTTTCGGGGTACTCTGAAGACGTGAATGGAATTGGCAAACTCATTAAAAAAATATTTTTGTTGTTAATAAATTATCTTTTATTTTCTAATGATGTTTAAAAATGTTCCTTGATATAACCGAAGGCCAGCTTACACAACATTAAACGCGATAGGGGAGGTAAGAATGCTAGCGCGCGAGATAAAGGCGGTCGGTTAGCATTTAGACTGTCCCTCGCAAACGGAAGAAGTTGTTTCACTTGACTGCTGTCAAGTAAGTACAGCCTACAATCGTTAAAATAACTGCTTATACGATTAAAGTACTTGTTTTAAACAAGGAAAACTGTCTTTTATACACATATTTGGCGTAGGTGAACAAAGAAATCAACTTTCGATGCTAATTTGCATCATAAAGTTTGATAAACGAAGCGTATCCAAATTTGTTCGTACCCAAATTGTCAACAACAAACAATCAACCATTTATTGTGAATTAATTATCAACAATCATTTTGTGTTAGATGATCATGTTAATTGATCTTATAATGTAGGACAACTGTCTACTGCTGGTTTGTCAATACAGATCTCCGTGAAAAAATATGAGAATTGATCAAAATACAAACAATGTAACTTTTCATGAGTGCTTTTATGATTATTTATAAGAAAGTTTTTTTGGAAAAAAAAGACATAACAAGACCGAAGAAGTGACAGATGTCCCAAGACCCTTTAAAGAACCCTCAGATCCAGTTAAGGTCTGTGTTGGTTGACCCGCGTTTAACAAAGTTTCTGTCGTGTTGATCGGTATTCATCTGTCGCTCTGCTGTGACTGTCCATTACAGTATGTAGCTGCCATGTGACCTCCGGTGTGATGCCATCATAAGAGCTGTCATTGACCTAAGCGGTATCAACAATATTTTTAACCAATCGATTATCGATTCACATTTTAGAATATTCACCATATCGACATTACCGGTTAAAACCCGTTGTCTGGGATTACGGAATTAATTGAGCGATAATGTGCGAGATATTCTGAATGTACGTCAGGGGGGAAACTGATATAGCGTATAGAGCAACTAGGTACAAAAATCGCGATTATTTTAGCCAAAAGATAAGAATTTGAATAAAGTCTTACTTGAACACATTGACAACATTATTTTACGACCTCGCTGACAATATTTTTGCCTCAATAATATGTTTAAATTAACTTGAAAAATGCGTATATTTTCTCACCATCGGTATAGAGCTTCGAAAGTGACAGTGTAGAATAAAATGCAATATTTCAAATATTGAACATTTTTTCAGATAATTGATTAATTCTTGCTAAAGTTTATAAAATTAAGATGTTTAATGATAATGTGCAATAATTGTTTTATATGTTTTTCATGTTTAAACGTTGAAAAAGAAAAAATATACACTCCCGCTATACCGCTTATTGCTCGATAACCCCCTGACCGTGAAATTCCGGATCCGGAAAATTGGGTTTTAATTACCGAGTAATGTCGATATCGAGAACCGATACCTGGGTAAATGAATGGAACCACCGAAAATCCTCCTTTTCCGGCACAAAACAGTCCCTCTGTTAAAATGTAAGTTCACAAATTGTAAAAATGGGTCAAGTCTAAACTTTTTAACCAAAGGTGCTATCTCAAAGCTGAATATATACCCAACATGTACAGTGTAGAATGGCTAAAAAGGGATCATTGAATGAAAGGCCTGTTTCTTGTTCGTCTATTATAGGACTCCAACATTTTGCTAAGAAGGAGTCCTGGGACTCCTACTTCAAAATCCTACCGAGAACCCTGTCTATATGTGTAACTGTATAACGATGTATCGCCGATGCTTGTCTTCCTATATATTGGAATCATCGATATGCCTTGGGTCGTATCAATGACAGCTCTAGTCGTCATTCAAGAAAGCGCTAAAAACACACTGTTCTTAAAACCATATTCTGGCTCATTATCATTTTGATTCCTTAGGGGTCTCCTGAAAGGTAGTTCAGTTATAACTGCAGATACGGTTTGTCACTGACCATATCAACATTACAGGATAAAACCCGTTTTCCAGTATAACAGAATTAATTTAACAGCAATGTGCGAGAAATTCTGAATCTAATACTTTTTGACAGGGGGGTGGCTGCATTAAGCGAATAGAGCAACTAGGTACAATAATCGCGATTATTTTTGCAAAAAAGGAAGATTATGTGAAGTCTATATAGTTCCATTGTGACTCACTGAACTTATGTAATGCTTAACTTTTACTCCGGCACTTGGGGTAATGTGCGTGTGGACTGGCCATACGGCTTACAAAGACGCATCGCCATCAACAGCCATTTCTCTGTAACTTGCATGTAGAATTTCATGGAACTTAATCAAAATAAATATGAACAACTATACAGTACTTTGATGATGCCTGCCAGGTGTTTTTCCTTTGACAGTCATTTACCTTGATTTATTAAATATTTCTGTCTGTCCTTCCGTCTGCAGCCATTTTTCTACTAACTGGTACATTTTTAAGCAACTTAAAATAAAAAAGTCATGATGCCCGTCAAGTTTGTTTAAGTTGGTCAATTTTCCTTAAGAGTTATTACCCTTGATTTACAGTATAATTCACTCTGACCGTCCATTCGCATTCCTTTCTTTGTAACTAGCTTGTAGAATTTCATGAAACATAAAATGAATATGAGCACCCAATTACTGTGATGATGACTGTCAAGTTATCATTATTGGTAAATTTTCCTTAGAGTTACTGCCCTTGATTTGTTGAAAAATTTCATCCGCCAGTCCATTTGCATTCAGTTCTTTGTAATTAGCTGGAAGAATTTCATGTAACTTAAAATGAATATGAACACACATTCTGTGTGTCAATTTTCTTGAGTTGTCACCCTTGATTTATTGAAGAATTACCTCCGCCCGTCCTTTCTTAGTCATTTCTTTGTAACTAGCCGGTAAAATTACATGAAACTTAAAACGAAAATGAATGCTCACACTAAGATGATGCCAGTCAAGTTTTGTTATTGGACAATTTTCTTTAGAGTTATTGCCCTTGATTTAATGAATAATTCACTCTGCCCATCCATTCACATTCATTTCTTTGTAAATAGCTGGTATGATTTCATGAAACTTAAAATGAATAGGAACGCTCATACTGTGATGATGTCCGTCAAGTTTTTAGCTCACCTGAGCACTCGTGAACATGTTTTACCTAATCTACATGAAACTTGGTCACAATGTTTGTCGCTTTGCAATCTAGGTTAAGTGCGTAACTAGGTCATCTGGGGTCAAAAACTAGGTCACCAGGTCACTGATTCTGCCTAAACTGCTGGTCATATGGTGAGCGCTTTAGAGCCAATGGTCCTCTTGTTGTATTAGTCAATTTTCCTTGAGTTATTAAAATTCTATCTGAATTTCATGAAATGTAAAATAAATACAAACTGTATGAACAACCATACTGTGAAGATGCCCCTCACTAATAACTGTAATGAGTTATTTTGATATAGTATCAATGGATGATAGAATCCCCTTTAGGCAATGCCTTAGTTCATATTATCAAATCAAGCAATTCTCACGGATATGTCGTTCTTACGACGTAACAATATGCATCATGCTGAAAGGTATAGACACCTTAAATTATTAAATGTTACTAAGAACAAGGCTACATCCGCGATTCTTTAAAACAAGTCTTATATGTACAGTAAATAGACTAAAAGTGTCGGGAACTGATAATAATAATAAACTATTTGACGTGTATAACACGGTTAGCCCATAAGGGCTGTGAAGACAAAGAATACAGAATATTGTAGTGATTTTGGGTCACTACTTTAGCGGCCCTAGTGTGCGTCGTACCGGAACTGTCGTCTTGCTTGTCGCTGATTGGCTAATATCACTGGTGCGAGATATTGAGTACGAAAACAGGTCCGGTAGACACTTGCTGACCGACCTCGGAGGAGGCAAGTCGTGTCCCCGACAGAATGGCTATACCATCTCAGAGCCGTAAGTAAGAGGTAATTAGTCCCTGGTGCTGAAGCTACCCGCAAGGGCCTTCAATTACTCCAATGGTGGCAGCGTATATTTAATTAAAAGACCCACTCCAAATTCGAAGAACGGCCGAAATTTGTTGTGATTCGGAGGGCGAAAATTTTTGACGCATTTTGGAGCCATTATTTTCATTTAGTTGGTCGAATTTTTTGTCCGTTGGTGTTTAAATCACTTAGTATATCCAAAGGCCAGTGATTTAACCCAGAAATTTGGTTCCTGTCCATTTTTATTGAAAATTATTGATGAAATTATTTCATTCCAAAAATCAACCGGAAGTTGGACACGGGACGAAGCTCTGAAGGTATGAAATTCTGTTATTGATTATTGACATGATTTACACGTTAGCCTTGAATATTGTACACATGAAACAATATATTTTTGGGATATTGTTGATAAATTTAGTCATTTTCCTTTCCTTTGTTGTTAATTTGCTCATTTCAATAACGGGATTAAGCTCCAACAGATAGGGAGGGGGAGAGTGTGGTGATATACATGCACCTAGTTTATTGATATGGCCTGGATTTTTATTGCTATTTTTAGCTTATATCATTTATTTGCCTGTATTAGCAGTCTGGAAATATCTAGACCTATACATGAATTTAGTAGATTCCAGGATTTCCAGGTAGATTCTTAATATTTAGAAACATGTTTTTGCTCAAGTTAAAACATCTAGATTTAAAGATAGTTGGGTGATTTTTGATGGTACAATATCCAATAAGTGCTTGGTATTCATTATTCAATAGTCTGCATTGGTAGCCCTGACCCTTTAAAGGTGAAAGCTGACCACTCAAGCTTGGTATGTGAATTTATCTTCTTCCAGGGATTAGTTGGATGTGAATATGTACCCAACTGACATTAATTTAATAACCAGACCAGGGTTTGCGCTAGCCAGTTTAACGAGCATGCAGATGCAGTGGCTATACTCTGTTGGAATCTGAACAGTTGATGCCTTGTAGCTGCTCTAAAGACTGACAGTGTGAGGCCTGTCAAATGATCATACCTGATCAGCCATGGGAAAGTGTAGTTGGGATGGGGATGTAGGGGTTCAATGTGAAATTGATTAGGGTGTTACATGCAAGTGCACATGCTATGTAAGCCTAGGCCCTAGAATCCAGCTATAGGTCACCTAGGGGGTGAAAAGGTCAATTAATTAAATGGTATTAATTGAGGGGACAGCCATTGGGGGGCTTCAACCCGGTAAAGTTGGTGGCCTCCAGCTGACAATGTAGTGTACAGTATTGACAATAAGCAGTAGCTCTGTTGGACGTCATGCTTGTTCTACCGGGGACATTGTTCAGGATATAAAGGAGTGCTGGACCCAATGGTAGATGGAAGCAAGGAGATTGCATCCTTTGTATTAACACTAAGGACGGGGGTCTCGGAAGAATGACAAGGGGAATAGTCTCTGGGGTCATGTAGTGATGCTTGCCAAATGTCCGATTGAGGGAAGAAGATTAAAATTAACAATTGTCTGGTAACAGTGGCAAGCCGGTGAGTAACCAGGGGTCATAAGTTATCCAATTAGACCGGGGTACACCTGTATCAATTAGGTATGGTCAAGAGAAAAACCTTGAGGATCTCGTTTAAGATTTGAGATCCAAGGACAGGTAATGCAGCTTTTGGAGTTCATGCTAGGGGATGTGCATAAAGTAGTGGCCATCAATGATAAACATTTGCCGGCTTCATATGAAATATGTAGAGCTTATCCAGTGGCCTTCTTTCTGCCAGTATTAAAATCTGATCTTGAGCAGCGGGTGATTTAAGAATTAGTAAGGGAAGGTGGAGCTAACCCCACAAAAGTACCTGAACACCTTGAAGCGACAATTAATAAGTCCACCCTTAACCTCGGTCTAGAACAATGGCAGATGTTGGCTAACCTATTAAGCTCATATCAAGGGCATAAAAAATTGTCAAGATGGTAATCACATACACTTTACAAGTCATGGAACTAGGTAGGAACAAGAGTCAGATGTAAGACCATTGGCATTGTGGATTAAATTCCGAATTGACTAGAGATTCTACCTTAGGCTCCAAACTGCATCCATGTTTGACTCTACACAGTAGGACAGCAATGTTCAAGCTGGGGCTGCCCTTGACCAGATCCTTGTAAAGTCCAGGATGTCCTTGGAACTGCTAATAATAGTGCAGAAAATTAAGGATATCCTGCCGGGGTTTAATAATCCAGATCAAAGATCATCTGGAACTAATAGTCCAATAAAGGGGCTATTGATGGATGGTGGGGTTGTTGGTGTTATGTCCACCCAACTAAAACTGTTGGGACTTCCATACAAATGAAGTTAGAGTATGAACACTTTTTATCTTACTGGTGGGGGGGAAGTTGTGTGAACTTGAGCAGCCTCCCACAAAGACAAACTACCTGCATCCGCTAGCTTAAAAATGACGGCTATCGAACTAAATCACGATTTACCGTCGGCTAGCTACCAGGAAGTATTGCACCGTCCGAACTTGAGCAGCCTCCCACAAAGACAAACTACCTGCATCCGCTTGCTTAAAAATGACGGCTATCGAACTAAATCACGATTTACCGTCGGCTAGCTACCAGGAAGTAATGCACCCTCCGAAACCTGAATTAATGATAAGTTTTACTGGCGTGGAGGAACAATATAGCCAAAGATGGGCAGTATTAATGGAATTAGCTTACCTAGTACTGGGGGTGTCCAATGCCCAATCACATGGTCAACCCAAACTGTGACAAATAAGGGTATTAAAGGATATAATAAACTCCAGGAAAGTAAGGTCCCGTCCTTTGTCTGTACCATAAGTACTGGTTCTGCAACAGCAATGTTTCACACCATAGAACGTGTGGCACTGCTTAATGAGCAGATTAAAATGAAGCCAGGAAACAGTTACAAGACTAAAGGTAATCATTCTGAGACTTGTGTCATTAGCGATTACGCCAGTAAAATGTGACTTGTAGTGGTTTCGGGTGAAAGATGACAGGAAAAGAATGTTGTCATCCATTAAATCGTTGACTTCTTCTTCTGTCGCTAAGAGTAGACACGCTTGGCAAAAGTAATGAGCGTATTACTCTTACTTGAGGTGAGGTCTAATACCCCTCAAGGTGGTTGAGAGGCGATGTCCGTAAATTAGGATATCAGCCTTGAAACCCGTGGTAACAGGCATTGTCCGTAAATTAAGACATCAGCCTTGTTGTTTAAGCGTTGAAGAGGAAATCTCTGCTACTATGCTTGAGGTGAGATTTTATGCCAATCTAAGATCGTACCCTCTGCGTGGGTTACGGAGAATTGTCCAAGACATCTCTCCTGTACCTGCGTGGAAAACAGATATCCATTACTGGATGTCAGTCCGAATCGTTTAAGACTTGTAGCGTTAACATTGCAACATAATCTTAATTACGATTAAGGTAATGTCACCGCCTTATGACATTACTCCGCTAGGGTCTGCTCCAACAGATAAAGACGGGGAGAGTGTAGTGATTTTGGGTCACTACTTTAGCGGCCCTAGTGTGCGTCGTACCGGAACTGTCGTCTTGCTTGTCGCTGATTGGCTAATATCACTGGTGCGAGATATTGAGTACGAAAACAGGTCCGGTAGACACTTGCTGACCGACCTCGGAGGAGGCAAGTCGTGTCCCCGACAGAATGGCTATACCATCTCAGAGCCGTAAGTAAGAGGTAATTAGTCCCTGGTGCTGAAGCTACCCGCAAGGGCCTTAAATTACTTCAATATGGCGGCGTAAAATACCAAAATCAAGCCAGCCGCCAGTAATGCCGCCAGTAAGAAATATTATCAAAGTGTATAAAACGACACAAATTTTTGTAATATGCGGTCCGCTGCAAATTTTCTTCTGCTTCTTATTTCCTTATTATACAAAGCATTAAAGTCACTATATAGAGCAACAAACAGATCCAGTCGGAATGACATATTTGTAAGTTGGCCTTGGATGCAACAAAAAAGCCCATAAAGGCTGATAAGTCAAAAAATTCCGTAAATAACTTCATTTGACCCTACCTTAAAGATTATTGGACCCTTTTAAAGCTAAATGGCGCAATTAGTCATATGCCGTATCAATGCAACAATGTAGGGCTACGAAATGTTGTCGGTGATATCTTTGTAAGTTGGCCATTAATGCCCAAGAAAAGCCAATAAAGGCTGATCAGTCGCGAAATTCCGTAAAAAACTCATTTGACCCCATATTAAAGACCCTTGGACCCTTTAATAGCGAATGTGACGCACTGCGTAATATATCATATTAAAACTACTAGATAGGGCTACGAAATGATGTCGTCGATTCATTTGTAAGTTTGCCCTGAAAGCCGAAGAAAAGTCCCTAAAGGCTGATAAGTTGCAAAAAATCAATAAAAAAACCTCATCCGACCCCATATTAAAGACCCTTGGACCCTTTAATAACGAGTGTGACGCAATTAGTAATATATCATATTAAAACTTCTACATGAGGCTACGAAATAATGTCGTCGATTTATTTGTAAGTTGGCCCTTAATGCCAAAGAAAAGCCCCTAGTGGCTCATAAGTCGCGAAATTCAGGTAAAAAACCTCATCTGACCCCATATTAAAGACCCTTGGACCCTTTAATAGCGAATGTGACGCAATGAGTAATATATCATAACACAACTTCTACATGGGGCTACGAAATGATGTCGTCGATTTATTTGTAAGTTGGCCCTGAATGCCAACGAAAAGCCCCTAAAGGCTGATAAGTCGCGAAATTCTGTAAAAAAAACTCATCTGACCCCATATTAAAGACCCTTGGACCCTTTAATAGCGAATGTGACGCAATGAGTAATATATCATAATACAACTTCTAGATGGGGCTATGAAATGATGTCGTCGAATTATTTGTAAGTTGGCCCTGAATGCCCAAGAAAAGCCCCTAAAGGCTGATAAGTCGCGAAATTCTGTAAAAAACCTCATCTGACCCCAACCCCATATTAAAGACCCTTGGACCCTTTAATAGCGAATGTGACGCAATGAGTAATATATCATGATAAAACTTCTAGATGGGGCTATGAAATGATGTCGTCGAATTATTTGTAAGTTGGCCCTGACTGCCCAAGAAAAGCCCCTAAAGGCTGATAAGTCGCGAAATTCCGTAAAAAACTCATCTGACCCTATATTAAAGACCCTTGGACCCTTTAATAGCGAATTTTACGCAATGAGTAATACATCATGTTAAAACTACTAAATGGGTCTAAGAAATGATGTCGTCGATTTATTTGTAAGTTGGCCCTGAATGCCTAAGAAAAGCCCCTAAAGGCCGATATGTCGCAAAAATCAATAAAAAAAAACTCAACTGACCCCATATTAAAGACTCTTGGACCCTTTAATAGCGAATGTGACGCAATGAGTAATATATCATATTAAAACTACTAGATGGGTCTACGAAATGATGTCGTCGATGTATTTGTAAGTTGGCCCTGAATGTCACAGAAAAGCCCATAAAGGCTGATAAGTCGCGAAATTCCGCAAAAAACTCATCTGATCCAATGACGTCGGTCGGTCAGTCTGTTGGTTGGTCGGTTGGTAGACCAAATGGTTTCCTCGTTCAGTAACTCAAGAATGCTATGATCCTCAGATTTTTCATGGAGGCAGGTCATCCACAGTGGATGACCCCTATTGGTTTTCTGGTCAGTAGGTCAAAGGTATTGGGGACATACGTGTTTTACAAGCATCTCCTAATGTCACATAAATCTATATTACGCTTTTTATGCGAGCTATAACGAATTTCTATCTGAGCAACATATCACACAGATGTGTTGTCTACTTGTTATATTCACTGATAAAATTATGTAAAATGCATTGATTTTCTGAGCTGCACGCCGCACAAACTCATTTTCTTCTGTCACCTAGACACTAATAAATTACATGATGATCTACAATCTGCCTACCGTGCACTACATTCCACAGAGACGGCACTTCTGCGAGTCCATCAAGATATAGCGGCCGCACTTGACAACAACTCATGTGTGGTTCTGATAATGCTTGACTTATCACAGGCCTAAGAAATTATATCACAAAATACAGAGTTTTGAAATTCCCCATCTTCTCGTCATTACTGTATATAATAAGGCCTGTGGACTTATCGACAGCCTTTGACGTCATCGACCATCCCATCCTCCTAAAACGCTTGGAACATGCATACGGAATATCAGGCTCTGCCCTGTTGTGGTTTCACTCTTATGTGAGTGATAGGTCTCAACGTGTTGCAGTTCGGTCTGCTGTTTCTGATGAAACCTCTCTTCATTTTGGTGTCCCACAGGACTCGGTCCTGGGACCCAGAAAGTACTGTATGTTTGCAAAACCAATAGGTGATATATGCAAGAGCCATAATATGTTACACCACGGCTATGCGGATGATACTAAATGCTACCTAGTCATCAAATCAAAAGACAGTTGGTCTAGTGTAGTACCTGAACTTGAAGCCTGCCTGTCGGACATCAGTTCCTGGATGCGCCTGAACATGCTAAAAATTAACCAGGATAAAACGGAACTCATCATCTTTGCACCAAAACATCAAGTCAAGGATTTTTCTGACTGCAAGTTACAATTTGATGGAACAGTTGTTCATGAATCATCATTTGTGAAAAATTTGGGTGCCTTCTTTGATAAAACTCTAAGTATGGACAAACAAGCTAATGCAATATCCACATCCTGCTTTTTCCATCTGCGTAACATCGGAAGTATTAGGCCATTCATTACTGTTAATGCCTGCAAAACACTTGTGAATTCCCTTGTAACCTCAAGACTGGACTATGCGAATGTTTTGCTATGAGGTGCCAACAGCAACGTAGTAGGCAAACTGCAGCGCATCCAGAACACTGCTGCTCGTTTGATCACACTTACAAAAAAGCGTGAGCACATTACACCGATCCTGCATTCACTGCTCTGGCTTCCGGTGCCATACAGAGTACAGTACAATGTCATCATATACACATTTAAGATCAAACATGAACTTGCTCCTGTTTACATGAATGAGTTGGTAACTGAGTACCACCCAACAAGATCTCTGAGATCAGACTCAGCCAAATTATCAAACATTCCGAGAACAAAATCTATATATATATTTAAGCTGGAAAGAATGTAGGCCTATCCTGTATCTGAGCAGCATGACACACACCAGTTCTTTACTTGGTAATATTATTTGATAACTGCATTGTGCGAGCGAAGCAAGCTAGAAACAAGCGTCGTTTACCAGGGCATCAAAAAAGTGCATATCTTACCAGCATGTAGCATTTACTATTTCCCAATTTGATAATATTCACTCAGACAACGTTATAGTACGCGGGAAGCGATCAGGAAAAATGTCTATCTGTGCATTTTCGAACACAAATTCGCTCTTTACTTAATTAAAACCATTCACAAATAAAGTTAAAAGTACATTGGTTTTCTGGTCACCATGCCACAAATATAGTCGTTTTCTACTTGAAGTTGATTAGTTCTGAGCGTCATTGAACACTGTCTTAGGTCCGTAAAGGTCTGTACATAAACACGTTTAATTTTATACACGTGAAATCCCATTTGAAGCCGTTGTCGCTAAATTGGTTAAAAAGATTAAATGCTTCTTCAAGAATACGATTTATTTTGGAAATCTTGCGTACTGAATACCAATAGGCATTTTATTGCGTACCGCGTACGACGCTCTTACGTCCCGAATACCCCATAAAAAGGCCCTGAATCCCGCGTACCGAAAAGGGGGCTTCACCCTCTGCAATTACAACGAATACTTGCACTCAATACTATGCACTCAAATGTTGAAAAGTGTTATCATGGGCTACGTATTTTTTGTTATTTATTGCAAATCTAGATCAGGGAAATGTAGAAAATGTTATGCGAGTGTTGAAAATAACGTCTTAAACATTGTCTATGACAGGATATGTTATTTATGAGGTGTAGATGCAATTATTCAACCCGAATGTTATACTCAACATACTGACAAATACATGTACATTAAAATACGTACTCGAAGATAAGCCACTGGTAATATTAAGTAACAACTTAACATAATCCCAAATTCTTGGTCACAAAAGTTGTCACATTGAAATGATCCACACTTCAAGAGTGAATTTCGATATATGAGTGCTAAGTGTATGTCACATGATTTGTTGTAATTCCAGGCCATGCACATTCAACATTTGTGGCTCAGCATATGAGGATCGATATAATAAGATGAACTTCCCTTCAAACACAGCGAGGGAATTCCAGTAAATAGTTTTAAGGAAACGCAATTGGTGTCACACATAAATGTACTTATTTTAAAACAAGTTGCACCAGTCTATCTGCAATATTCAACTTTCTAGTACTAACTTTCTCGTAAGCAAACAGCAAATTCTCCGCATGTGGAGGAAAATCGACATTGCTGTAAAAATTTCAGTGAATGACCAGCTATGGCCTGCAATTGGAACCAGGTGTTCAAGTTGAAAATCCAGTCCACTGGCCAGTGTATTATACAGATCATGAAAATATTACAACCATCAACTATATCACGCTTTATTACAGCACTTGGCATATTTCCATTACATTTCCTTCCATTCTTTACCATTATCCAGAACTTATAACAAGACACAGGCTCTGCTATTCTATCAATTTCATGATTTTGATTGTTCACATCGCGTTGCACGGTTGTAATCCAAATATAACGGATATCAGTTACAGTTTTCATATGCCTATAGCTATGGCGGAACTGAAAACCAATGTAACATTCGGACATAATGGTTTTAATTTTCTGGGTGTACACATGGAATTATCGGAAGTTATTGTTATATGATCTTTGGTGTACACTATCAAATTATCTGAGTGTACCCTATGTATAGATAATTTGATATACAAAGGGTACACTCAGATAATTTAATATACATAGTGTACACTCGGATGACTTGATTTACATAGTGCACACTCAGAAAAACTGAATCTATAGGCATTTGGTTTCAACATTCCTTGCCCTATAGTCACTGGTCGACCGGGGCACTGTAGAGATCAGTGACTAGAGCAAATTATTAATTTACGCCGAGTTGAAACCAAATGCCTATGTTTTAAACCATGTGCCTATGGTCTAGTATTCCGAATTCCTCCCGAGCGTTGTCAGTTCCGTAAAATGTACAATTGTCCGTTTGAATAGATCGGTATATCTGAAATACAACAGTGATCTAAGGATACGACGAAATAAACGTTTCAATCATTTTATACAAAATGCACGTTGTGTCTTACTTTACGAGGATACCATGTCTGCCCATACCCCATGTTGTTAATAAGTCATATCATTTATGTATGAGCAGCCGTTAAGTCGGTATTCCATCATACTGAGTTGGCTCACACATTTGAAAATACCATGTTCACAAGCAACGCGCCTATATCTGAAGATGCTATCCGTACTAAGTAACTTGGACTTCTTCAAGCAACAGACATTTTCTCCGCGATGTTGAGAACATGGCCGCAGCCATTGTCATGAACTAAGTTCATCACGGGAACCTTACACAGAACTATTCAGTATTGTGATGTATCGATTCCTAAAATTCGCACTTTTCGTTTATAATTTTTAATGTTTTAACTCCAAAAGTAGCACTTCACAAGCTAGTGTCGAGCTAGAACTTGAGTATATTGAAAATCGCCCATAATGTGATATGATTCAACAATAATAATGTATTGTGTTTCCTGAGCAAAATGGTATCTGCCTTGTTCTATACATGGACAAAATACGTCGTAAAATTACCTCTCAAAACACCAAAACACACATAAAAAGTCGATTTTCATAATGACATACATTGATCTCAGACTCGCACCAATCGTTTTCCAACTCTTAAGACCTTCCTCTTCAATAAAAAATAGGTTGTGAAATGTTCTACCAATGGGAGGGGTTGCACCCATTTTTAAGCCCCTTTTTGAGGTTTGGCCACTAGCCTATTTGTTTTGCTATATTGTATTGTAAGTTTTGTTTTATTTTATGCCGATAAACTATATGTTATGTGTAATTATAACTCCTGTTGAGATCTGAATTTGTATGGTAACTGAATAAAGAATCACCGCAATCACAAATGAACAAATTATTTCAACATACAATCGATGCAATGGCTTTGGAATACTGGATACGCACATCAGTGACCTGTTACAATAAGCAGATGCAAAACACCAAACAGCCGCTAACAGACATACGTACATGTACTATCTACCTCATTTGATGGGGATTTACGATCATAATAAAACTGTCAGTTAGATCTTATGTCTTATGACACTAAGTGTTTCCTAGTTTAGATGCTGTAACATGTCTGTGAAGCTGGTAGTAATAGTGCTCCTATATATATATATGTTGGTTACAACTCGTGCCAATCTACGTTTGGCCATTTCTACTTATTGGATTGAGCAGGGCTCCTGATTGAGCTGCTGAATTCATCGATTAGGGGTCATAGTATGTTGTTATTAATATTCGGGACTTATGAACCTTTTTGGACTATTCTCGGACATTCAGCGCCAACTAACATATGCGAGGGATGATCGATATGAGGTCATAGTATGTTTTTTTACTAAAAATCGCGACTTATGATTATTTTTGGGCGTTTATCGGACATTCAGGGCCAAGTTACAAATAAAACGATTATATAATATTTTAGCCCTGTATCGTAGCTTTAATATGGTATATGACTCATTGCGTCACATTCCCTATTATGGAGTCTAGGGGTCATCGCTAAATATTGGGTCAGAGTAAGTTTTTTACTAAACATCGCGATTTATTAACCTTTTGGGGCTTTTATCGGACATTCAGGGCCAAGTTACAGACAAAACGATTATATAATATTTTAGCCCAGAATAGTAGCTTTAATTTGGTACATGACTCATTGTGTCACATTCCCTATTATGGGATCTAGGGGTCGTCGCTATTGGCTAAGAGTATGTTTTTTACTATAAATCGCGACCTACGAACCTTTTTGGGTTTTTATCGGACATTCAGGGCCAAGTTACAAACAAAGCAATTATATAATGTTTTAGCCCTGTATAATAGCTTTAATTTGGTACATGACCCATTGCGTCACATTCCCTATTATGGGGTCTAGGGGTCGTCGCTACTGGGTCAGAGTAAGTTTTTTTACTAAAAATCGCGACTTATGAACCTTTTTGGGCTTTTATCGAACATTCAGGGCCAAGTTACAAACAAAACGATTATATAATATTTTAGCCCAGAATAGTAGCTTTAATATAGTACATGGCTCATTGTGTCACATTCCCTATTATGGGGTCTAGGGGTCGTCGCTACTGGCTAAGAGTATGTTTTTTACTATAAATCGCGACCTACGAACCTTTTTGGGATTTTATCGGACATTCAGGGCCAAGTTACAAACAAAGCAATTATATAATGTTTTAGCCCTGTATAATAGCTTTAATTTGGTACATGACCCATTGCGTCACATTCCCTATTATGGGGTCTAGGGGTCGTCGCTACTGGGTCAGAGTAAGTTTTTTTACTAAAAATCGCGACTTATGAACCTTTTTGGGCTTTTATCGAACATTCAGGGCCAAGTTACAAACAAAACGATTATATAATATTTTAGCCCAGAATAGTAGCTTTAATATAGTACATGGCTCATTGTGTCACATTCCCTATTATGGGGTCTAGGGGTTGTCGCTACTGGCTAAGAGTATGTTTTTTACTATAAATCGCGACCTACGAACATTTTTGGGAGTTATCGAACATTCAGGGCCAAGTTACAAGCAAAGCAATTATATAATGTTTTAGCCCTGTATAATAGCTTTAATTTGGTACATGACTCATTGCGTCACATTCCCTATTATGGGGTCTAGGGGTCGTCGCTACTTGGTCAGAGTATGTTTTATTTAATAAAAATCGCGACTAATGAACCTTTTTGGGCTTTTATCGAACATTCAGGGCCAAGTTACAAACAAAACGATTATATAATATTTTAGCCCAGAATTGTAGCTTTAATATGGTACATGACTCATTGTGTCACATTCCCTATTATGGGGTGTAGGGGTCGTCGCTATTGGCCAAGAGTATGTTTTAACTATAAATCGCGACCTACGAACCTTTTTGGGTTTTTATCGAACATTCAGGGCCAAGTTAGAAACAAAGCAATTATATAATGTTTTAGCCCTGTATAATAGCTTTAATTTGGTATATGACTCATTGCGTCACATTCCCTATTATGGGATCTAGGGGTCGTCGCTATTGGCCAAGAGTATGTTTTTTACTATAAATCGCGACCTACGAACCTTTTTGGGTTTTTATCGAACATTCAGGGCCAAGTTACAAACAAAGCAATTATATAATGTTTTAGCCCTGTATAATAGCTTTAATTTGGTATATGACTCATTGCGTCACATTCCCTATTATGGGGTCTAGGGGTCGTCGCTATTGGGTCAGAGTAAGTTTTTACTAAAAATCGCGACTTATGAACCTTTTTGGGTTTTTATCGAACATTCAGGGCCAAGTTACAAACAAAGCAATTATATAATGTTTTAGCCCTGTATAATAGCTTTAATTTGGTATATGACTCATTGCGTCACATTCCCTATTATGGGGTCTAGGGGTCGTCGCTATTGGGTCAGAGTAAGTTTTTACTAAAAATCGCGACTTATGAACCTTTTTTGGCTTTTATCGGACATTCAAGACCAAGTTACAAATGAAACGATTATATAATATTTTAACCCTCTATAGTAGCTTTAATATGGTACATGACTCATTGCGTCACATTCCCTATTATGGGGTCTAGGGGTCGTCGCTACTGGGTCAGAGTAAGTTTTTTACTAAAACTCGCGACTTATGAACCTTTTTTGGCTTTTATCGGACATTCAAGTCCAAGTTTCAAATGAAACGATTATATAATATTTTAACCCTCTATAGTAGCTTTAATATGGTACATGACTCATTGCGTCACATTCCCTATTATGGGGTCTAGGGGTCGTCGCTACTGGGTCAGAGTAAGTTTTTTACTAAAAATCGCGACTTATGAACCTTTTTTGGCTTTTATCGGACATTCAAGACCAAGTTACAAATGAAACGATTATATAATATTTTAACCCTCTATAGTAGCTTTAATATGGTACATGACTCATTGCGTCACATTCCCTATTATGGGGTCTAGGGGTCGTCGCTACTGGGTCAGAGTAAGTTTTTTACTAAAAATCGCGACTTATGAACCTTTTTTGGCTTTTATCGGACATTCAAGACCAAGTTACAAATGAAACGATTATATAATATTTTAACCCTCTATAGTAGCTTTAATATGGTATATGACTTATTGCGTCACATTCACTAATATGGTGTCTAGGGGTCGTCGATATGAGGCCAGAGTATGTTTTTTTAATAAAAATCGCGACTAATGAACATTTTTGGGCTTTTATCGAACATTCAGGGCCAAGTTACAAACATATCGATTATATAATATTTTAACCCTCTATAGTAGCTTTAATATGGTATATGACGTATTGCGTCACATTCCCTATTATGGGATCTAGGGGTCGTCGATGTGAGGTCAGAGTAAGTTTTTACTAAACATCGCGACTTATGAACGTTTTTGGGCTTTTATCGGACATTCTGGGCCAAGTCACAAATACAACGATTATATAATATTTTAGCCCTGTATCGTAGCTGTAATATGGTATATGACTCATTGCGTCACATTCCCTATTTTGGGGTCTAGGGGTCATTGCGATTTGGTCGGAATACGATTTTAGTAAATTTTGCGACTTATGAACCCTTAATTTTTGGCTTTTATCGGGTATTCAGGGCCAAGTTACAAACATATCGATTATATAATATTTTAGCCCTGTATATTATCTTTAATATAGTATATGACATATTGCGTCACATTCCCTATTATGGGGTCTAGTGGTCGTCGCTATTGGTTCAGAGAATGTTTTGTACTAAAAATCGCGACTTATGAACCTGTTTGGGCTTTTATTGGGTATTCAGGGCCAAGTTACAAACACATTGATTATATTATACTTTAGCCCTGTATAGTAGCTTTAATATGGTACATTTGTATATGTCTCATTGCGTCACATTCCCTATTATTGGGTCAAGGGGTCATAGAGGTTTGGACGGATTATGGATTTTACTAAATTTCGCGACTTATGAACATTTTTCGGCTTTTATCAGGTATTCAGGACCAAGTTACAAACACATTAATAATATTATATTTTAGCCCTGTATCGTAGCTTTAATATGGTATATGACTCATTGCGTCACATTCCCTATTTTGGGGTCTAGGGGTCATTGCGATTTGGTCGGAATACGATTTTAGTAAATTTTGCGACTTATGAACCCTTAATGTTTGGCTTTTATCGGGTATTGAGGGCCAAGTTACAAACATATCGATTATATAATATTTAAGCCCTGTATAGTATCTTTAATACAGTATATGACCCATTGCGTCACATTCCCTATTATGGGGTCTAGGGGTCATCGCTATTGGTTCAGAGAATGTTTTGTACTAAAAATCGCGACTTATGAACCTTTTTGGGCTTTTATTGGGTATTCAGGGCCAAGTTACAAATATAACGATGATATCATATTTTAGCCCTGTACAGTAGCTTTAATATGGTATATTACTCATTGCGTCACATTCCCTATTATGGGGTCTAGGGGTCATTGAGATTTGGTCGGAATACGATTTTACTACATTTCGCGACTTATGAACCTTTTTAGGCTTTTATTGGGTATTCAGGGCCAAGTTACAAATATATCGATTATCCCATATTTTAGCCCTGTACAGTAGCTTTAATATGGTATATGACTCATTGCGTCACATTCCTTATTTTGGGGTCTAGGGGTCATTGAGATTTGGTCGGAATACGATTTTACTAAATTTCGCGACTTATGAACCCTTAATTTTTGGCTTTTATCGGGTATTCAGGGTCAAGTTACAAACATATCGATTGTATAATATTTTAGCCCTGTATATTATCTTTAATATAGTATATGACCCAATGCGTCACATTCCCTATTATGGGGTCTAGGGGTCGTCGCTATTGGTTTAGTGTATGTTTTTTACTAAAATTGCGACTTATGAACCTTTTTGGGCTTTTATGGGGTATTCAGGGCCAAGTTACAAACACATTGATTATATTATACTTTAGCCCTGTATAGTAGCTTTAATATGGTATATGTCTCATTGCGTCACATTCCCTATTATGGGGTCAAGGGGTCATAGAGGTTTGGACGGATTATGGATTTTACTAAATTTCGCGACTTATGAACCTTTTTTTGGCTTTTACCGGGTATTCAGTGCCAAGTTACAAACATATCGATTATATTATACTTTAGCCCTGTATAGTAGCTTTAATATGGTATATGTCTCATTGCGTCACATTCCCTATTATGGGGTCAAGGGGTCATAGAGGTTTGGGCGGATTGTGGATTTTACTAAATTTCGCGACTTACGAACCTTTTTTTGTCTTTTACCGGGTATTCAGGGCAAAGTTACACATACATTGATTATATTATACTTTAGCCCTGTATTGTAGCTTTAATATGGTATATGTCTTATTGCGTCACATTCCCTATTATGGGGTCAAGGGGTCATAGAGGTTTGGACGGATTATGGATTTTACTAAATTTCGCGACTTATGAACCTGTTTGGGCTTTCATCGGGTATTCAGGGCCAAGTTACAAACACATTGATTATATTATACTTTGCCCTGTATAGTAGCTTTAATATGGTATATGTCTCATTGCGTCACATTCCCTATTATGGGGTCAAGGGGTCATAGAGGTTTGGGCGGATTGTGGATTTTACTAAATTTCGCGATTCATGAACCTTTTTGGGCTTTTATGGGGTATTCAGGGCCAAGTTACAAACACATTAATAATATAATATTTTAGCCCTGTATAGTAGCTTTAATATGGTATATGTCTCATTGCGTCACATTCCCTATTATGGGGTCAAGGGGTCATAGAGGTTTGGACGGATTATGGATTTTACTAAATTTCGCGACTTATGAACCGTTTTTTGGCTTTTATCGGGTATTCAGGGCCAAGTTACAAACATATCGATTATATAATATTTTAGCCCTGTATAGTTTCTTTAATACAGTATATGACCCATTGCGTCACATTCCCTATTATGGGGTCTAGGGGTCGTCGCTATTGGTTCAGAGAATGTTTTGTACTAAAAATCGCGACTTATGAACCTTTTTGGGCTTTTATTGGGTATTCAGGGCCAAGTTACAAATATATCGATGATATTATATTTAAGCCCTGTACAGTAGCTTTAATATGGTATATTACTCATTGCGTCACATTCCCTATTATGGGGTCTAGGGGTCATTGAGATTTGGTCGGAATACGATTTTACTAAAGTTCGCGACTTATGAACCTTTTTTGGCTTTTATTGGGTATTCAGGGCCAAGTTAGAAACATATCGATTATATAATATTTTAGCCCTGTATAGTATCTTTAATATGGTTTATGACCTATTGCGTCACTTTCCCTATTATGGGGTCTAGGGGTCGTCATTATTGGTTTAGTGTTTGTTTTTTACTAAAAATTGCGACTTATGAACCCTTTTTTGTCTTTTATCGGGTATTCAGGGCCAAGTTACAAACATATCGATTATATTATATTTTAGCCCTATATAGTATATTTCATAAGGTATATGTCTCATTGCGTCACATTCCCTATTATTGGGTATAGGGGTCATAAAGGTTTTGGACGTATTGTGGTTTTTACTAAATTTGGCGGCTTATGAACATTAATTTGGCTTTTATCGGGTATTCAGGACCAAGTTGCAAACGAATCGATTATATCATTCTTTAGCCCTGTATAGTAGCTTTCATATGGTATATGACCCATTGCGTCACATTCGCTATTATGGGGTCTAGGGGTCGTCGCTATTGGTTAAGAGAATGTTCTGTACTAAAACTTGAATTGCGACTGATGAACCTTTTGGGGCTTTTATCGGGTATTCAGTGCCATGTAACAAACATATCGACTATATCATATTTTAGCTCTGTATAGTAGCTTTAATATGGTATATGACTCATTGCGTCACATTCCCAATTACGGGGCAAGGGGTCATAGAGGTTTGTACGGATTATAGTTTTTACTAAATTTGGCGACTTATGAGCCTTTGTGTGATTTTCTGGGTCATTCAGAGCCAATTTACATATATATCGCTGATGTTGTCTTTTGGTCCGTTTTAGTAGCTTTCATATGACATATGGCTTATTTCGTCACATCAATTACATATACATTGTAATTGTTTAGGGGCTTTGATCCGGGGTCAGAGTATGTATTTAATGAATTTGGCTACTTAAGAACCTTTTTTGTACATTTCTATGGCATTCAGGGCCAAATTACATGTATTTCGCCTAGATATGATATTTTTAGCCCCTTATAGTAGTTCAGTATGGTATATAGCTCAATGTGTCATACACCTTTTATATGGTCTAGATTACTTTGTTCTGGGGTCAGACTATGTTTTCTGATAATTTGACTATGTTTTCTGATAAATTTCGCGACATTATGTTCCTCTTTTGTCGGTTATTCAGGGCCAACTTACAAATATATTTCTTATATAATATTTTAGGCCTTTATAATAGCGCTAATATGGTATATGGCTCAATGCATCACATTACTCATTATAGGATCTAGGGTTCTTAGATCGATCAGTTGGTACTCAATTTAATGACTTTCTTTGATCTTTCCTTAAATAATGTATATTCTTATGAATATGTCTTATTATGTTTAATTAATTGACAGATATGCAGCCTATTTAAATTGCAATGAACAGATTGGAATGAGTTAAGTTAAATAAGCATCCTTATTGTGTTCATGACCACTACTGTCCTGCTTGTTGTTACGGTAAAGTAAAAAAATTATGCGGTGCGCTTGCGGACCGCATAATATTTTTACTTTACCGTTGTTTATACTGTATTCTTAGTGGCGGCTCAGTTTAGTTTATCGCGTAAAATGACAGAAACTTGAAAACTTGCAACTTTGATGCCGAAAATTCGTAATGTCGAAGTATTTTCCACGATTCGAGATAACGAGAGTTGACTGTTATTGTTCTCGAGTTCAAGGGTTGGAGGATCAAAAAATATTTTGAGTCGGGGACTTTTTGCTCGGGTCGGTTGGGAAAACAAACACTATTTTAATTTTGGCCAAGTATAGACAGTCCTGAATGTGTTTTGTCCTGACTTTATTTTTGCCAGCTGATATAAACATTTAGATAGAATAAACTCATAAACAAAAGATGCCTTTTATCATTCATGGACAGGCTGTAACCTGTATGGACATTTTAACCATTGTATTCAAGTTCATAGTTAAGTACCTCAGAAATACGAGGCACCAGCATACTAATGACCTTAGGCCTAAAAAAAAATAGTTGTGTTTCTGGTGGCATGGCCAAAAATAATAGGGTCGGTAGGTAGGCATTTTTTTTTTTTTTTTTTTTTTTTTTTAGTGTTGGCAGGTTCCTTGACTAAGAACTACGGTATATAAAAAAACACACAGTTGTAGTTGTCAGTTCTTTATTAACAAGACTACATTTATATTGAGTCCATAATCGAATGTCAGATTGATTCAAGTTAAATGAAGCATCTCACACAACACGAGTAAACTTAACTAAAAACAGCTGAAACGGACCAGGAATTTCAATGAAAGAACCCCGTGTACTGTAGGGGTTGTGGTCATGATGGTGAACAAGTATGAAAAATATCAAAGCAATATGTCAATGCAGTTTGAAGATATTAAAGGTTAAAAATTGTGAACATAAACTTTTAATAACATTTGCATTTCTAAGTCCAAAAGAGGGCATAATTTCAAACAATGTTTGATAGAGTTACCTATCCCTGTGTAAGGGTTGGGGTCATGATGGTGAACAAGTATGCAAAGTACCAAAGCAATATGTCAATTCACTTTGAAGATATAGGAAGTTAAAAAAACTATACTTAAACTTTAGCATTTGCATTTCTTTAAAAACCAGTCCGACATTCGGACTGACAGAAACAAAAAAGTTGTCTGCCCGAACGAACATTTGTCTGTCTGAAAAAATGAAGATTGATGTAAAGATAATGCATGTTTTTCTTAAATTGCCTATTAAATTCAGAGGTAAATAATTAAGGAATGCATTGTTAGCTTTAACACACAGTAAACAAGTGATTTCAAATAGGCCTAATTAGATAGTTTGCCTTTTTACAATGGACTTATTCAGCCCATTCAATGAGCATATGTCAGACAGGACTTTCTGTCAAGAGAAAGGTTATTTTCATTTTACCATTAAATATCAAACATCTTTAAACTAAATCACATTTTCGTGTTAAAAAGACCCGTCGCAAATCGTCAAAACTAAAAAAAATCAGACTGGATGCACGTCGCGAAAATTCCGGAATCCGTACCGTGTACAACGGGTTTTATCCGCATCCACAAAATAATAAGTTTTCGCGACCTTCATTCCACAGAAAATTGTTACATTTTTGACGATTTCGGAGGGATTCTTGTTGCATCTCGACAAGGATTTGCCGAAATACATTCGTGTATCATTCTTTACAATAGTATTCAACTACGATGTGGGAATATCACCGTCCAGACTCAAAATCTCCGTCGGTCAAACGGTCCGACATTCAGTCAAATTTTGCCGGACCAAAACATTTTTTGTCGGTCAGGACCGACGGTTTTCACGATGCCTGGAATAATGTCGATGTCATCTTCATACGTAATTTCGAGACAAACATCGGCGATATTCGTTATCGTCTGCCAATCATCCACAATAAAAAAAATACGATCGGCAGTCAGAAAATAGGGTCGGTCAGGCCACCGGAAACAGAACTATTTTTTTTTAGGCCTTAGTCAAGGCATAGACGGGCTGCCGATACGGCCAAGAAAAAGGCACTGGGGTATAGCAAGCCGGTTCTCCATAAATACCAGGGTAATAATACCACCAACTTTATTATTACACTTACATTAACAGGTATGGTATTTTGTGGTCAGAATATAATACCACACTCTCCGCCAGATTCTACAAGATCAATGTGCAATATGTAATTTAATTGAAGAATATCATTTATTTTCAGTGTGTAGAGATGCAGGAGAGATGAAGTGGTGTGCTTGAGTTGATAGAAGTGGTTTCATTGGTGAATGTTTACAATGGCAGGTATGTTTGCATAGTGTTCATAATATTCTTCAAAGGAGAAGGTTCGCTAACTAGTAAAAATGGCCCAAAAATAATTAAAAATAGACGAAAAATGTTTTTATGCCCCGTATCGATAGATCGGGAGGCATATAGTGATGCACCTGTCCGTCCGTCCGTCCGTTCGTCCGTCCGTCCTGGTTAACCCAAATTGACCGTTTCTTCTAGCATCATTATGGCTTGCTGCAAAGCTTCCAAACTTGCATGGATGTTGTATATGAACACTCTCCACACACCTGTATCACCTGACCCTTTTTGACCTTCACCTTGACCTAATTTTGGACTTAGACTTATTTATGGACAAGGCTTCCACAGGGGGCATAAGCGTTTATTGAACGCAGTCTTGTTTGTTATCTATTTTTAATAACCAACCTTTATTCTTCATAAAAATGTATTTTTTCTTTAGAAAATCCGTTTTAAAGTAAAAGTAAAATTCCACTTGTAAGATTACCCCTCTTTAGCTAAAAATGGCAAAATCTGCGTTTTTCGTGTAACACTTCTTTATTTGTTCATATCAGTGCACGTTTGTTCCACCTTCAAACTTGCTTAGCTTTCTGAGGAATTTCAAGTTGATTGATAACATCACTGTTAGTTTTTGGAACACGCGTGCGCTCATATCTTAAATTTTAAGTATATAAGCCGTAACGTGACATTTTTTACCAAAAAAGCAACATGACATCACGTCAGAAGCAGACGACGAAGTTTCGCGCAACGGCCACGTCCTATTTGGCCGGAGCGCGATTATCACAGTTTCTTTGTTTAACCCGCTCATTCTGCTCAACAATACGACATGTAAGGCCACTACTATTTCATTTCTTGGTTTACAATATTTTTTTGGAATTCTTTATGTCCATCGGTCAGTCGAATTTGTTTTTAATTGGAAAACGCCGTTGAACGCGTCTGTCGCATGAAAAGGTTGCAAAATAAAGCTGGTATACTATTATTTTTTTATTATTTACATACACCATCATTTACCTACTTCAAAAATTCGCGACAGAAGTAGAGGTCCATTACGATCCATAGCAACGCATACATCCGATCCATAGCAACGTATACAGTAGCCGTTACGAGTGTAATGTACGTAACGAGTATAACGGGTGAACAACGCAACTATAAAACTCCGCGGCCTTACTGTTATTCCGATCAAACTGCATTGTAGCTTCTGATGTCGCCGACAATATGTACATCACAGATTTGCGGACTGATTAGAAATTAGAAAGTGTAAACCGTCAATTCGAACGAAAATAGATCATCTGCATTATCAAAAATCACGATAATCAATTCAAGAGATCAAACTAGCGCTGATATTGTAGCCTTTAAAAGTCAGTTGACTATAGTCCAGAGAATTTTACACGACTCTCGACCTTCAATTAACATTATCTAACAGCTGATATATCGTCTATATTTATAATCCTGGTTGTATGTTTTCTTAAGCGGAAAGTATCACGAAGACACAAATCTTAAGGACCGATATTGTACAATTTGCTCGCGGAAATTGATATATTCAACGCAAGAACCTCGTAATATATTTATGCATAAAGGTCAGGATCATGTCAAATTCTCTGTGCTATACTAACTTGCAGAACGTACGATCCGATTTACAAAGAATTTAATGATGATCATTCTAGAAAATAGTAAGTGATAAATTATACGAGAATGATTACACGCGCAGAGAGGTATTCAGACTTATACAAACAATTTGACCGTTGTAATTATAAATAAAAGCACAAAGTTACTATGACGTGGCATATATATGTGTCTTTTCGGAGAATCAAGTTGAGTTTTCCGAAAATGAGTTGACCTAGTCAGCTGAATATTTCACGTTACCTGATTGGTACATCATTTTACAGATTTTGAACATAATTGATCTTTTGACGATTCGTCCCGTCGGCAAAAATGAAAATGTCACATTGCAATATACATTTGCACTTTAAGAAGACAAAAGTAGTGTCCTTAATTAATTTGAAGTAAATAGTCAAATGCTTTATGTAGTTCGTCTACTGCTTCAAGGATAAAATAGAGCAGATGAAGCATTATTTTTACGAGCGTAAAATTGGAACCACGGGTTCAAAATAAAACATGGAGTGAAATTCGAATTCTGATTTTTTGAAAACAAACTGAACAGAAGTGCATGTAAAATAATAACTTGTGTATATAACGGCCAAAACACCTGTAGTTGCCTATAACAAGCATTGATGTCAAGTGTAGGCCTACTATAAAGCTCTCAAGGGCAACTGATCTTCTTGTATGACGTTTTTCCAGGCCGTACAATTTAAAAATCAGTTTGCATTCGCGAGTCAAGTGATGCTTGGTTTAGTTTCATTTTTCTCGGTCAGTTGACTTGTGTGTTTGGGTATTTCTGTGCTGTGTGATTATGGTCTGTGTTAGTTCTGTGTTCGACTGTTTCAGTTCAGTGCTAGATCTACCTTCCCCTTAGAATATAACCTACCTTTTTAGCCAGTGAAAACACCAATCTGTGCTGGATAAATGCTACATTTAATTATGACATCATGAGTTGATCACATACTCTATCGGCCAATCAAATGCCGACTGTAACATTCTGAGTTATTTTAATCATTAAAAGTTTGCTCTTACTAGATGGGTTGGCGGGAATTTCAATTGGCCAATCAAAATGACTAAAAAAGACTTCACTTCGCTCGGTACGCTCACACCGTCCTTTTTATTTGAAAACGGGACGTATTATGTGAACACCCTTGGCGGGCGGGCGGCGGCGTCCAGTAATTTGTCTGTACTCTAGCGCAAACAGTTTTCATCCGATCATCTTCAAACTTGCTGACAATGCTTATGGGCATAATATCTAGGCCAAGTTCGATTATAGGCCAAATCGGCCTAGGCCTTATTGGGTTATGGTCCTTTTATTACCAAATAAGTATGAAATTGGCCTTGTCTGTAATCTTACGCTAACAGTTTTCATCCGATCATCTTCAAACTTGCTGACAATGCTTATGGGCATAATATCTAAGCCAAGTTTGATTATAGGCCAAATCGGCCTAGGCCTTATTGGGTTATGGTCCTTTTATTACCAAATAAGTATGAAATTGGCCCTGTCTGTACTCTAGCGCTAACAGTTTTCATCCAATCATCTTCAAACTTGCTGACAATGCATATGGGCATAATATCTAGGCCAAGTACGATTATAGGCCAAATCGGCCTAGGCCTTATTGGGTTATGGTCCTTTTATTACCGAATAAGTATGAAATTGGCCTTGTCTGTACTCTTACACTAACAGTTTTCATCCGATCATCTTCAAACTTGCTGGCAATGCTTATGGGCATAATATCTAGGCCAAGTTCGATTATAGGCCAAATTGACCTAGGCCTTATTGGGTTATGGTCCTTTAATTACCAAATAAGTATGAAATTGGCCTTGTCTGTACTCTAACGCAAACAGTTTTCATCCGATCATCTTCAAACTTGCTGACAATGCTTATGGGTATAATATCTAGGCCAAGTTTGATTATAGGCCAAATCGGCTTAGGCCTTATTGGGTTATGGCCCTTTAATTACCAAATAAGTATGAAATTGGCCTTATCTGTACTCTTACGCTAACAGTTTTCATCCGATCATCTTCAAACTTGCTGACAATGCTTATGGGCATAATATCTAGGCCAAGTTCGATAATAGGCCAAATCGGCCTAGGCCTTATTGGGTTATGGTCCTTTAATTACGAAATATGAAATTAATTACCAAATAAGTGTGAAATTGGTTGTCTGTGCTCTAACGCAAACAGTTTTAATCCAATCGTCTTCAAACTTTGTGACAATGCTTATGGGCATAATATCTAGGCCAAGTTTGATTATAGGCCAAATCGGCCTAGGCCTTATTTGGTTATGATCCTATAATTACCAAAATAAATGTGAAATTGACCTTGTCTGTTCTCTAGTGCAAAGAGTTTTCATCTGAGTATCTTCAAACTTGGTGACAATGTTCATGGATATAATATCTAAGACAAGTTCCAAAAATCAGCCTAGGCCTTCTTGGGTTAAGGTCCTTTAATTAAAAAAAATGTTGCATTGTTTTTTTCATTCACCATGCCCTGAGACTCACCATGCCCCAAGAGGGGCGTATTTTGTGACATTTTGGCACTCTTGTTAATCATAGACATTTGGTTTCAACTCGCCGTAAATTAATGATTTGACATAATCACTAATAGACCAGGGTATTGTAAATTTCATTAATTTACGAAGAGTTGAAACCAAATACCAATCTTTTAATCATTAAAAACAAATAACTCACTATGTTCTATTACATAAAAAATACTTCATGCTACAACTGTCATGTAATTACATGAACACGTTATGTTTCGCTAATGAATTTGAATTGCAACATTGTCTTATTTATGTACAATTAGATACAGGTACCCATATACGTTCCTTTTACTTTTGTTATCGAACTCAGATTTAACTGCTTTTGCTCGTTCGCCAATTATTTTTAGAGGTTCAGTTTCTATATCAACAACATCTTTAAATAGCAATATCATACGAGTGTGTGTATGTCAATTATTATACTTCGCAAAGGCTATAAACCTCAACTTTGGAACTTCGTGAGTTATGCAACTATTCAGAAAATATCCGAAATTTTAAGTATTTTGATTGCCATAGCAACCACAAAGTGTGTCCGATTATACATATCAAATAATTGTCGTAATCCGACTAATGTCCTCTATCCACATACCAAATTTCTTAGTTCTGCCTTACATAATACTCTAGTTATGCCACGGTCTTGTTAAACCGGCTTTTCCCCACTGTTTTGTGTTTCCATAGCAACGCTTTCTTTAAGCAAAATCAAAATATATGGTGCATGCATATTCCCCTTATTACAACCTATGCATAAACTAAGTTCAGTAATCAAGACTTGCAAGTTGTTCGAATAGTGGCATGATTCCAGTTTTCTGTTGTTATTTTGTTCGTTTTTTACATGTTTCGTTGCCATAGCGACGTTTTCTTAGGCCTGACTGGTCAATGTATCAACATGCATTATTCCCATAATGTTCTTAAACAATATGCAACATTTTATGAGTGTCTATGTTGAGTACTGTTTCCTTATTTCCTCGTTCTAGTCGCTAAAAAGATAAATAGAATGACGGATAAAATATTGTTGCCAATGGCAACAGTAACAGTAAATTATTTTTTTTGAATATAAGTATCATTTTTGATCATGATGCACTGTTACTTGTTACTAGTCAAATTATTATCAAATTCTGTTACTGGGCAATTTTTACTAGTTAGTGAACCTTGTCCTTTGTGTCGACTGCTGCCTGGATGTAACACAGTAGTTTTATAGACTACTGCCTGGATGTAACACTCTAGTAGTCTAGACTGCTGCCTGGATGTAACACAGTAGTTGTCTAGACTGCTGCCTGGGTGTAACACTGTAGTAGTCTAGACTGCTGCCTGGATGTAACGCTGTAGTAATCTAGACTGCTGCCTGGATGTAACGCTGTAGTGGTCTAGACTGCTGCCTGGATGTAACACTGTAGTTGTATAGACTGCTGCCTGGATGTAACCCAGTAGTTGTCTAGACTGTTGCCTCGATGTAACACTGTAGTTGTCTAGACTGCTGCCTGGATGTAACACAGTAGTTGTATAGACTGTTGTCTGGATGTAACACAGTAGTTGTCTAGACTGCTGCCTGGATGTAACACAGTAGTTGTCTAGACTGCTGCCTGAATGTAACATGGTAGTTGTCTAGACTGCTGCCTGGATATAACACTGTAGTATCCTAGACTGCTGCCTGGATGTTACACAGTAGTTGTCTAGACTGCAGTAGCTGTCTAGACTGCTGCCTGGATGTAACACAGTAGTTGTCTAGACTGCTGCCTGGATGTAACACAGTACTTGTCTAGACTGCTGCCTGGATGTAACACAGTAGTTGTCTAGACTGCTGCCTGGATGTAACCCAGTAGTTGTCTAGACTGCTGCCTGGATGTAACCCAGTAGTTGTATAGAATGCTGTCTGGATGTAACCCAGTAGTTGTATAGAATGCTGCCTGGATGTAACACAGTAGTTGTATAGACTGCTGCCTGGATGTAACACAGTAGTTGTCGAGACCGCTGCCTTGGTGTAACACAGTAGTTGTCTAGACTGCTGCCTGGATGTAACACAGTAGTTGTATAGACTGCTGCCTGGATGTAACACAGTAGTTGTCTAGACTGCTGCCTGGATGTAACCCAGTAGTTGTCTAGACTGCTGCCTGGATGTAACCCAGTAGTTGTATAGAATGCTGTCTGGATGTAACCCAGTAGTTGTATAGAATGCTGCCTGGATGTAACACAGTAGTTGTATAGACTGCTGCCTGGATGTAACACAGTAGTTGTCTAGACCGCTGCCTTGGTGTAACACAGTAGTTGTCTAGACTGCTGTCTGGATGTAACACTGTAGTAGTCTAGACTGCTGTATGTATGTAACACTGTAGTTGTCTAGACTGTTGCCTGGATGTAACATAGTAGTTGTCTAGATTGCTGCCTGGATGTAACGGAGTAGTTGTCTAGACTGCTGACTGAATGTAACACAGTAGTTGTCTAGACTGCTGCCTGGATGAAACACTGCAGTAGTCTAGACTGCAGTAGTTGTCTAGACTGCTGCCTAGATGTAACACAGTAGTTGTCTAGACTGCTGCCTTGGTGTAACACAATAGTTTTCTATACTGCTGCCTGGATGTAACACTGTAGTAGTCTAGACTGCTGCCTGGATGTAACACTGTAGTTGTCTAAACTGCTGCCTGGATTTAACACAGTAGTTGTCTAGACTGCTGCCTGGATGTAACACAGTAGTTGTCTAGACTGCTACCTGGATGTAACACAGTAGTTGTCTAGACTGCTGCCTGAATGTAACACAGGAGTTATCTAGACTGCTGCCTGTATGTAACACAGTAGTTGTCTAGACTGCTGCCTGGATGTAACCCAGTAGTTGTATTGAATGCTGTCTGGATGTAACCCAGTAGTTGTATAGAATGCTGCCTGGATGTAACACAGTAGTTGTATAGACTGCTGCCTGGATGTAACACAGTAGTTGTCGAGACCGCTGCCTTGGTGTAACACAGTAGTTGTCTAGACTGCTGCCTGGATGTAACACAGTAGTTGTATAGACTGCTGCCTGGATGTAACACAGTAGTTGTCTAGACTGCTGCCTGGATGTAACCCAGTAGTTGTCTAGACTGCTGCCTGGATGTAACACTGTAGTTGTCCAGACTGCTGCCTGGATGTAACACAGTAGTTGTCTAGACTGCTGCCTGAACTACTTTGACAACTACTGCTGCCTGGATGTAACACAGTAGTTGTCTAGACCACTGCCTTGGTGTAACACAGTAGTTGTCTAGACTGCTGTCTGGATGTAACACTGTAGTAGTCTAGACTGCTGTATGTATGTAACACTGTAGTTGTCTTGACTGTTGCCTGGATGTAACATAGTAGTTGTCTAGATTGCTGCCTGGATGTAACGGAGTAGTTGTCTAGACTGCTGACTGAATGTAACACAGTAGTTGTCTAGACTGCTGCCTGGATGTAACACTGCAGTAGTCTAGACTGCAGTAGTTGTCTAGACTGCTGCCTAGATGTAACACAGTAGTTGTCTAGACTGCTGCCTTGGTGTAACACAATAGTTTTCTATACTGCTGCCTGGATGTAACACTGTAGTAGTCTAGACTGCTGCCTGGATGTAACACAGTAGTTGTATAGACTGCTGCCTGGATGTAACACAGTAGTTGTCGAGACCGCTGCCTTGGTGTAACACAGTAGTTGTCTAGACTGCTGCCTGGATGTAACACAGTAGTTGTATAGACTGCTGCCTGGATGTAACACAGTAGTTGTCTAGACTGCTGCCTGGATGTAACCCAGTAGTTGTCTAGACTGCTGCCTGGATGTAACCCAGTAGTTGTATAGAATGCTGTCTGGATGTAACCCAGTAGTTGTATAGAATGCTGCCTGGATGTAACACAGTAGTTGTATAGACTGCTGCCTGGATGTAACACAGTAGTTGTCTAGACCGCTGCCTTGGTGTAACACAGTAGTTGTCTAGACTGCTGCCTGGATGTAACACTGTAGTTTTCTAGACTGCTGCCTGGATGTAACACAGTAATTGTCTAGACTGCTGCCTGGGTGTAACCCAGTAGTTGTATAGACTGCTGCCTGGATGTAACCCAGCAGTTGTCTAGATTGCTGCCTGGATGTAACACAGTAGTTGTCTAGACTGCTGCATGGATGTAACCCAGTAGTTGTATAGACTGCTGCCTGTATGTAACACTGTAGTTGTCTAGACTGCTGCCTGGATGTAACACTGTAGTTGTCTAGACTGCTGCCTGGATGTAACACAGTAGTTGTCTAGACTGCTGCCTGAATGTAACACAGTAGTTGTCTAGACTGCTGCCTGGATGTAACACAGTAGTTGTATAGACTGTTGTCTTGGTGTAACACTGTAATTGTCTAGAGTGCTGTCTGAATGTAACACTATAGTTGTCTAGAGTGTTGCCTGGGTGTAACCCAGTAGTTGTCTAGACTGCTGCCTGGATGTAACACAGTAGTTGTCTAGACTGATGCCTGGGTGTAACACTGTAGTTGTCTAGACTGCTGCCTGGATGTAACACTGTAGTTGTCTAGACTGCTGCCTGGATGTAACACTGTAATTGTCTAGACTGCTGTCTAGATGTAACACTGTAGTTGTCTAGGCTGTTGCCTGGATGTAACACAGTAGTTGTCTAGACTGATACCTGGATGTAACACTGTAGTTGTCTAGGCTGTTGCCTGGATGTAACACTGTAGTTGTTTAGGCTGTTGCCCGGATGTAACACTGTAGTTGTCTAGGCTGTTGCCTGGATGTAACACTGTAGTTGTCTAGACTGTTGCCTTGGTGTAACACCGAGTTGTCTAGACTGCTGCCTGGATGTAACACTGTAGTTGTCTAGACTGTGGCCTGGATGTAACACAGTAGTTGGCTAGACTGCTGCCTTGATGTAACACAGTAGTTGTATAAACTGTTGTCTGGATGTAACACTGTAGTTGTCTAGACTGCTGCCTGGATATAACACAGTAGTTGTCTAGACTGTTGCCTGGATGTAACACTGTAGTTGTCTAGACTTCTGCCTGGATGTAACACTGTAGTTGTCTAGACTGCTGTCTGAATGTAACACTGTAGTTGTCTAGACTGTTGCCTGGGTGTAACACTGTAGTTGTCTAGGCTGTTGCCTGGATGTAACACAGTAGTTGTATAGACTGTTGTCTGGATGTAACACAGTAGTTGTCTAAACTGCTGGCTGGATGTAACACTGTAGTTGTATAAACCTCTGCCTGGATGTAACACATTAGTTGTCTAGACTGCTGTCTGGATGTAACACTGTAGTTGTCTAGACTGCTGCCTGGATGTAACACTGTAGTTGTCTAGACTGCTGCCTGGATGTAACACATTAGTTGTCTAGACTGCTGTCTGGATGTAACACTGTAGTTGTATAGACTGCTGCCTGGGTGTAACACTGTAGTTGTCTAGACTGCAGCCTGGATGTAACACTGTAGTTGTATAGACTGCTGCCTGGATGTAACACTGTAATAGTCTAGACTGCTGCCTGGATGAATTTATATCTATAAAATATTTCTTAATTTTTGACAGGGGGCATGATTGTCAGTAAGCTTGTGCTGAGTAGTAGAGTATTGTCTAAGATTGATGAATGCCAAGGTTATAGGTTTCTAGCTTGACTATTTGATGAATAAGTAATTTAATGTATTGTACATGTTGTACTACCCTGAAGTCGTCAGCAGTGGCGTTCAATGGCGTCTATTCATGTTAACGTTTTTTGGCAAGTTTCTTTATCAGTGTATACTGTAAATCACTTTATATTCGCGTAAGCTTTATTTCGCAATTTTCGTATTTGTACATATTTTGCGAATTGATAAATTCACGATCGAGAAACACAAATATTAAATTGGCGAGAAAATCCGTAAAAAGTTAATAAATTCTTGTAAATAGATACATTAAGAATGTAATAAATATATCCAAACATTGCTTATTTCCAATTACTAGATCTATGTATCATAAGTTTTATACTGTTGCTTGTTAAATGCATTCACACATTGATTTACAGTGAATCGTGTTTTCCCAGTTATTACTTAATATTGTCATATGTTACATGTCTATTAATCTTTATTGTTTTCTAAACAATCATTTTAGCATTCATGTCTCTTACATATATGTATGTGTCTTATACGGATACAAATATACTACATGCATAGCAAAATAATATTTACATCCCAAAACGTCTAGCTCATGTGGTTTATATTTACTTTTGAAATTGCTCAGATATGTCTTATGTTATGGAAGTATATTTACTCAGGTTGAGATTTTCGCGATGAGTACGAATTGCAAAAATTAGCGAAAATTAAACAACCGCTAATAATACAGGATTTACAGTATATATATGATATACCTGTACTATTGGATGTGCATCAATGAAACTTAGGATACCGACAGCTTACATGTATGTAAAGAGGGCACTGTAGACCGAAAGAGTGGCAAATATGCTCAAGACCAGAAATAGAAAATCAGTTTAGCGTCGCTCTATAACATTAGTTAGGAATGATGTATTGTGATGAAACTTGCTGCATAAATTGCTTGTATAAAGTTGCTCCATTGGTTTGACATTGGGGATGACGTGGTCAGGGTTACACTTGCGAAACATAGAAAATCAGTTTCCACTAAATAAATAAGATTAGATTTAAGATATTGGATTGAATGCTTTATGCATATTGGTAGTATGTATGAAGGCGTATTTGTGAATGAAAATAGGCTGATTGTTGTTAAGGTTACTGTTATATGATGACTATATTCGCCGCTTGGTATTGAAGTTGAAAGTGGGGATGGAGGGGTCAATGTCTCTTCTAGTGAAGGTGTGAGACCTGTTCTCCTTAGTTTTGTGAATATGTATATATTCAATATTATAATGCTGCAAAAATTGGAGTATGCGTCACTCGAGATTCTCTTTGACATTTTAATACAATTTCTATGAAATTTCCCATTTGCAGGAGCTAAAAGATTAACAATGAATGATCCATTATTCAAGAATTGGCTGAAAGCAGCATACGCCTTCAAATATCTCAAGTCGGGCCTTGAAGATTTTGCGTCAATCCAAGTTACAGAAGGATACAATCAATTAAAGAAGACATTGTATCAACCTTGTCCACAATGCAGTTTGTTAAAGCACACAGAATGTCAACATATTCTGCCATGTTCTGTTTGTACATCCAACAATTTGTTACCAGACCATGGAGCTAATGGTTGTAGAAGACGAGATTGTTTCTGCTCTAAACATCATCGCAAAAGACGAAAATGCCCAAACAACTTTTGTAGTGTTTTCTATGATCTGGTAGTTGATGACCACGTATACCGGACTCCTCGTTGGTCAAGCACAGATATATCAGTTTGGTACCTAGACGACTTGCAGTATGCCAAGTGTTTTCTTGGTACCGATTCTCCTGCAACATGTATCAAGGAACTTGATTGTACTGGCGTACTGTCGATTATAGTCCATAACTGTCACATACATCGATCAATAAATGATGTCAATTTATTTAAAAAGGTAAAGTAGAATTCCTCATAAACCACTAAGACATTGCAAAACTGTTGTGCACAATATAAAAATAGACGATATATAGTCCAGACAATTTGACACGACTCTCGACCTTCAATTACCATAATTTGACAGCTGATATATATGAGCCGTTCTCCAGGAAGACTGAGCTTAGTGACATTGTATTAGTATTTATGTAATAAGGTTAAGAAAACCCTCTTAAATGACAAAAATGTCATGCTCTTTGATTTAAGTTTAAGTTCTTGGATGATATAGAACTATGTCTTAGATTTATTTTTTCTCATGAATCATGTTAAAATATCTTCTGTCGTTGCTATGGTGACCAATTTCTGAAGAGAATCCATATTGTGAGAACGAGGGTTTAGTGGTTGAAAACAGTAGCTTTGTTTCTTTTAAGGGGGACCACTCCTGACGATTTTGCGTCGTCTTCGCATCAATTCGCGCAGCTGGTTTACGGATGTTGCGACGATTCTGAGAACGATTTTTACGCTGCCTGACTGCGTGTTTTGCTTTAAATATATCTTAAATTGAATTGTTCAAGCGACGTTCGTCAATTGCAAGGGAAATAACCGCTGTGGGAGTTTGATTCATTATTTTTTTATATTTACGACACCGGACCGCTTTACGACACGTAAACATTTTCACGAAAATGAAAGATAAAAAGCTGTTTTAAATCAACTGTGTGCGCGAATAGACTCGGTAATATTGTCGTAGTACATGTGAGCAACTAATACATGACCAGGTCCGATCGTTTAACGTACATCATGGCAGAAGACACGAAACTCGGGTTGTCAGGGACGACTCTCACAGATCTGACCTTCAACAAGTCATGAAGTTGTGTCAACATTATTCAAATTCGACAATTCAGATCGTCATTGATCGTGAGTATAAAGTTAATTTGGTTACGTGTGTGTTTCCTAATACTGCCTTACAACATGTTCTATCCTTACTGGTAGGCCACATGCTTGATCTAGATAATGGGACTCTGTGTAGACTCTAGTCCAGTGTAGCCACACATGACCTGGTTGGTGTACCCAATGTTTAGGCTTAGTGTACATGCTGGGTGCAGATCGATTATCATCATTAGTCCTGGACAAAGGGTGACAGGCTACCGTCCACTTTTGTACGATGACTCGCTGGCCAACATCAGGAACCCTTTGCCTTACCAAATTGCCACCGAGCGCTGTATAGTGGTATGCTAGAAAACAGCTTGCTTCAGAAAAGCATGACATAGCAAAAAAAAATGCTACTGGCGAGTGCTCTCAGATAGCAGACCGTTGCACAGCAAAGTGCTACCGAAGCGGTCTGTTGCATAAGAAGGCACTTAGTAGCGCTCCCCTAGCAAAGTGCTGAGAAACGGTATGCTATTGACAAACACTAGTTGCTGGCTGGTTGCATGTACATTGTAGTTGCAAAGACACAGTAAAGCGCTCGATTGTGGTATTTGGTAGGGCTTTGGTTAGGCAACAGGCTCCAAATGGTCACCAACAAATGTCTAAGCCACATTTTTATTATATCAGTCAGACTCTAAGCCCCGATGGCTGGCCCCTGGCCTGATTAGCCGAAATGTATGCTGGCCGATCCATCAGTCTGCGATTGAAACAAGACTCAATGTATGATATTTTTTCATAATAACATAAATTTATGGAATAAAATATGTAGCGCCTATACATGCGCAACTATCTCCTATATAAGTACATGTATAACCAGTTCTTCTCAAGTTGGGTGGAAAACACGGAAAAGTGTTCCTAAAATTTTTAGTCGCCCACCTGGTATTCAAACCTTGGACCTCCACATCATTATTCAGTATTTGGTAGTGTCTAGAGATTAATAACTTACTAAGTTTGCTTGACTTCCATAGGTCACGCATTCAGAATATATTCAAATTATTATTATGAATTACCTATAAAAATATAATACCAAAATGTCTATAGATCTACAGGGGTTCCATTTGACTCAGGAGTAGGGGTTTTGACCCTTGAAATTTCCAAAAAGCCACATTTTGACCCTGAAGATTTTGGTTTAAAGGGTCCTTAAGCTTTTCTCTTAAAATCATGGTTATTTTGTCTATGAAATATGGTAAAATTTAGTCAAACGTATCAAAATGACCCTTCAGATTCAGAAGCTAGTGGAACCCCTGGATCTATATAGTGATTTTTTTATTTCATTGTTAGAACTTTGTATCAGTATAGAATTATAAAAAGATGTGACCTATTGTAACTATTGTCTGAGATTCATTTGGATTTCTAATTTCAGATTATGCTGGACCAGTGTAAAAGCAGACATGAAACAATAAAAACACAGTCTGGCTATAGTACCTGCAAACAGGGTAATAATTTTTAAACATTGCTGTATATAATATGTAAAATCTTGTTTATGATCCGGTTTAACATGTTTAACAATTTTTCTGTTATATGCGGCGGCTCTCTTAAAAAGTCTGGTTTCCTGGATGGTATTCCTACTTGTTCTAAATTACCCTTCCACAAGGATCCAACAACTTCTCCACATGTGGAGGAAAAATCAAATTTACCTACATGGACTAACAATAGAATCTGGATGATCGCTGGATTACAATCAAGCCCACTAACCAAGATTTAACCTCAGCTACATTTGTACATCATTTATAAAAAGTAAAGAGTGAAAATGCCTCTGACATCATGTTACTTTCATGTATAGCTTATATTGAATGACAATTGTGTAAAAAGAAGTTTTTCCATTGTAACAATATCACTTTTAGTAGTAGTAACCACCTGAAGTTGCACAATTATTATCATTTTTGTGTAATATTTGAATCTTGTGTATAATATGCAAAGTTTTTAAATCTTGATACCAATATTAAATTATATTGCTATAGTATATTTAGTGCACTTGACTTATTTGCAGTTAATAAATCTCACTGAATATTGCACATTTTGTTGCATACACAAATTATTACATTTAATATTTACAATGTCCCTTTTGTATCAAATGTTTTAATAATAAAATTTTATTTTATTTGTTTTCAGTGTCCTAGACTATTGTTCATGTACTTCCTGCTGTCTGAAGACACCCAGTGACCAAGATGTGATGCATTACTAAAAAGATAATGAAGACACTCATATAAGACATTCAAAAGTGTTCTGTGTTAAACAAGGCCAATGAATCAGTATACCAAGCGCAAATTAGTGCATACATATTATACAACATTAATGCATGCTTTTAAAGTTTGATTGAAATAGACATTATTCGTGTTTACAGGATGTTTAAATTGTTTATAGATATTACCAATATTTTCTGACTTCAAATATTATTGAAAATCATACATGCTCGAGTATTGATACATTAGTTTAGTGTTGACCTACATATTTAGGTAGAACTATAAAATAGTATATATTAGATTAATTGTTACTATGTTGCTTACAGTCAAACTTGTGTTAAAGACCTGCTGTGAACAAAAATCAATATTATAAAACCTGTCTATAAAGACCACCTTTTTACACAGTGTATAAACGAGTCAATTTCTGGTTGTCGCAATGATGAGTACACATTGAATTATAGTCTTGCAATAAGTCATACAGTGATAGGAAATCACCGGATGTTTCAATCACAATTAGTCATACAAGTTGAATTGTATAGTATCCCAATAAGTCATACATTGATTTGATTTATATGGTGTGTTTAATGTCTCATCAGATCACTTTTCATTGATATTTGGCCTGTTTTGAGAAGATACCCATCAGCAGGAACTACATTTTACTATCTGTTTTAGTGTTACCATGGGTCATCTTTCTACACAAAACTGACTTTAATTCCAGTTGATAATTGCCAGAAATCATATACAGTATAGTGATATAATTGAGTATACTATGTCAATAATGTCACTGTGGTCGAACTACTTTTTCATGTCAGCTATGGGTGTTCTTACTCACATGATTGGTTGCATGTGCAGATCGGAAAGGTGTGGTACAAGGGATCAAAATGGTTTTATTATCCCCCGCGGAAGGCGAAGGGATATAGTAATAGTATTTGTCTGTCCATCCCATATTTTTTCCATAGCATAACTCTAAAATATTTGATATATGAATAGATGGCAACTATGAGGCGTGCAGTGACCAAGAACCATAACTCAATGTAGTCCAGTTCTGAAATTATCTCCTTTTGTTAGCTCACCTGTCACAAAGTGACAGAGTGAGCTTTTGTGATCACTCTTTTTTCCCTCGTCCATCCGTCCGTCAACAATTGGCTTGTGTAGACACTAGAGGTCACAATTTTAGCCTAATCTTTATGAAACTTGGTCACAATGATCATCTCAACAAAATCTAGGTCAAGTTCGATATTGGGTCGTCCGGGGTCAAAAACTAGGTCACAAGGTCAAATCATAGAAAAACCTTATGTAGTCACTTGAGGTCACAATTTTGACTTACTCTTTATGAAACTTGGTCACAATGATCATCTCAACAAAATCTAGGTCAAGTTCGATAATGGGTCATCTGGGGTCAAAAACTAGGTCACAAGGTCAAATAATAGAAAAACTTTGTGTATTCACTCGAGGTCACAATTTTGACTTAATCTTTATGTTACTTGGTCACAATGATCATCTTTACAAAATCTAGGTCAAGTTCAGTATTGAATCATCTGGGGTCAAAAACTAGGTCACATGGTCAAATCATAGAAAAAACTTGTGTAGTCACTAGAGGTCACAGTTTTGGCCTGATCTTTACGAAACTTGGTCACAATGATCATAACAACAAAATCTAGGTCAAGTTTTTTATTGGGTCATCCGGGGTCAAAAACTAGGTCACAAGGTCAAATCATAGAAAAACCTTGTGTAGTCACTAGAGGTCACAATTTTGACTGAATATTTATGTAACTTGGTCACAATGATCATCTCAACAAAATCAAGGTCAAGTTCGATAATGGGTCATCCGGGGTCAAAAACTAGGTCACAAGGTCAAATAATAGAAAAACTTTGAGTATTCACTAGAGGTCACGATTTTGACTTAATCTTTATGTTACTTGGTCACAATGATCATCTCAACAAAATCTAGGTCAAGTTCGATATTGAATCATCTGGGGTCAAAAACTAGGTCACAAGGTCAAATCATAGAAAAAACTTGTGTAGTCACTAGAGGTCACAGTTTTGGCCTGATCTTTACGAAACTTAGTCACAATGATCATAACAACAAAATCTAGGTCAAGTTCTTTATTGGGTCATCCGGAGTCAAAAACTAGGTCACAAGGTAAAATCATAGAAAAACCTTGCGTAGTCACTAGAGGTCACAATTTTGGCCTAATCTTAATGAAACTCGGTCACAATGATCATCTCAACAGAATCTTGATCAAATTCGATATGAGTTCATCCGGGGTCAAAAACTAGGTCACAAGGTCAAATAATAGAAAAACCTTGTGTAGCCATTATAGGTCACAGTTTTGGTCTGATCTTTACGAAACTTGGTCACAATTATCATCTCAACAAAATCTAGGTCAAGTTCGATATTGGTTTATCTGGGGTCAAAAACAAGGTTAGGAGGTCAAATCATATAAAAACTTTGTGAAGTCACTAGAGGTCACAATATTGTCCTAATCTGTAAAAAACTTGGTCACGATGATCATCTCAACAAAATCTAGGTCAAGTTCGACAGGTGAGCGACCTAGGGCCCTTTGGGCCCTCTTGTATAATTTCTCCAGAGCATAACTTCATAAGTATTCAATTGATTGACTTGAAACATAAAATATAAGTAGATGGCATCTAGGAAAAGTTCAGTGACTAAGAAACATAACTCTAGCTGGTACCATTATTGAATTATTTCCCTTTAACCAAAGAAGTTATGATATTCCCTTGATGTTATTTACTAACATTTTAACAGAATAAGGGACCCTGATTGACTTAAATTTTATGGACAAGGCTTCCATGGGGCCTTAAGCGTTTATTGAACGCAGTCTTGTTCTATCTAGTCCTGTTTCTATTTAATACCCGTTGGTAGCAAACATATATGGTAGGGATGGCCATGTGAACATGACTATTGTTGTAGATAACATTGTTGCTAATTAGTCTTGAAAATGGGATGCAAATAATGCATTTCATGTTTAAAGAATAATGACTTGGTATAAATTGCCTGGCTTACAGTATCCATACTCTTTGTTATGCAAATAAACTGATATTTTTATGAAATATTCTTCGTTGTATTTCCTAGAAGCAGTATGTGCTTTTGAAATGCATTGTCATGGGTGAAAGTTGTCAGTATAAATATAGATGACAGTATTTTGAGAAACAATTGCACTATGTAATTTACATGAAAAAATCTATGAACAATCTTCAGTATTTGAGATTATTTTTTCAGTATTTTGAACAATTTTAATTTTCACCCATGGATAGTGTTATAAATAATTCATCCAAGACCTGTGAACAAATACCTACAAGTTTGTAGTTATATATGACAGCAGTTGATGTAACTGGTTTTACAGGAATCAAACATGCAATGCTCCGCCAACATTCTATCCTGATACATAACTGGACAAGTTGATAAGAACCACACTAAGTTTTTTCTGTATGACAATGCACACTCTGTCTCAATCATAGTCTCTTGCCATTGTTGAATGATCAGTTCTATAAGTTTCATGAAGTAGTATGACACAGTTCTCAAATTACAGTATACATGTAATTATCAACAAAATGTCAAAATTTTGTGGATATGCACCTTGATAAGACTGTGTTGCGCCTCAAACTGCAGTCAAAGGTCAAGGATGGAGATCAAATGCTAAAAAATGCACATTATACTTAGTCTGTACATTAATTTCCTCTTATATATTTCATACAGACTCTAGTATACATGTTAGTAAGTGAATTTATAATAAATGTGATGCATAAACACAATTCCAACGACATAAACACCAATATCTGCATGTCATAGGGACCACTGCCTTGTTTTCCTTATTTCTGGAGAATCGTTGCCATGGCAACTGTTTCAAATAAAAAAAAGTGTATCGTACTTTGTTGTGAGCTGAATCAAGTAGTTTTAAAGATTCCTAGCAATTTATGACAAAACAACTGCTTTATTATGTGAGAAGTTGTAATGACCCATTTGTGTTGAAAAAAGTGGGTGGGGTAATTTGACATGGTTTTAAGCCAATTTGGTGTATTCTGAACGTAATAAATGAACAAATTCATTAAATAACAATGCCAAATAAATGGTATTGTATGTACAGTGGCGATCCAGTTGATTAAACATCATATGTTGATTTAAAATTAATTTATTTAACAAATATTTGGATTTTGCCAGTTTCAAACTGGGTAAGGTTACACATTTCGCGTTATAACTCTCTTAAAGTTGCTATCGGGTCCAGCTTCTCTAAATCATTGTATCCAAAATAAATGCACAAACTATAAGAAAAGTATCTAATTTGAAGATTGCCAGCCAATATAATTCTAACTTCCTCCGTAAACTCCGATTCCTGTGGAATTAAAACCAACGTCCCGGTTACGATTTCATATTGGCCAACTTTGTCATCAAACTTCTTCCACTTAAGAACTGACGCCAGTTCTTAAGAAATGGCGCTAGCGTTAAGAACTGGCCACATAACACAAAAAACAACAACACAAATATGACGTTTTATGCTTTAAAATTATAAATTATAGTATTTCGGGTTAATTATGTGAGTTTTAGTACAATTGGAATGGTAAAACATAAAGATAACATTTATAATTTTAATACATAAAAACTTCATATTCGTGTTTGGTTTTTAAGTTAATGGGGCCAGTTCTTAAGGCTAGCGACATTTCTTAAGAACTGCCGCCAGTTCTTTTAGCGCACAATTTACCGGGGTCATAAAATAAATTCGATTTTTATATTAATTGTATTTTAACAATGCAATCACTTCTGGGTGAAAACAAAGATTCAACGGCCAAATAGAAATGCATTTTAATAATTGCAAATATAGTTTTTGGCCTACTTTATGGTGATATTTAACCCTAATGCACCTTTAAATGCACATTAGCATATGTTTTTGATGTTTTTTATTCAAACACAATATATTTTTCTTTCATTTTACCATTGTCACAAAAATTCGTAGTTATTATTTCAACAAGAATTTTTAGGTTTAAATATTGAATTAAACTTCATTTTGGCGCCATTTTTAAAAGAATTTATATGTCCTTGAAACTCCCATAAAACTAACATTCTGGTCGTATTTGCCATACTTTTAATCTTTTTATCATTTGTATTGTTAGTATATCGATAACTGCCTAGATTCTGGTGTACTTATGACAATTTTGGTTCATATTTATTTAATTACCAGCCATTTCTTAACCCCTACCCCCTTTTCAATAGCTTTAGATGCTAAAATGGCCGTTTTGAGGTGTGTTATTTCGATTTGATATTACAAAAAAAGTAAGTCATTAACCTATGTTTTTCTACTCAAAAACGAACTTCGCATAGGTTGAACTTGGCAAAAAACATGGTTTCAAAAAATCGTAGTTATTTTGATTTCAGGAGTGGGCCCCCTTAACGCTATAATTCACGATTTAGATATGTTTTATTGAAACAAGGAATATAGTTCTTAAATGTGATACAATTTTGAAAAGTTTACGTCAGAACTCATCAAATACTGGATTTATGAACTTCTTGTTAACGTTACGTCAAATAACGTTTGAATGACATTTTCGACGTCACTAACAAAGTAGGTGAGAGTGGTTAGTTTTAATAGTCTGTAACTTTGTAATTTGATGTTATATTTTGCTCAAATTTTCAAAAACTGTTCAAAAGAGTCTTGTCTTTCCAAATCTAAAATATCATGATTTTCATATTTTTGTCACTAAATCCGGTTTTCCTGGAGAACGGCTCATATATATTGTCTATATTTATAATCCTGATAGTATGTTCGCATAAGCGGAAAGTGTCACGAAGAGGCTCAGTGTGTTATACCTACACAAATCTAAAGGACTGATATTGCACGATTTTCTTGCGGAGATTCATATATTCAACACAAGAACCTTGTAATATATTCATGCATAAAGATCAGGATCATGTCAAATTCTCTGTGCTATAATTACTTTGAATTTTACAATGTAAATATTTATGAAAATAATTTATGTTATGGAATAAACAATGAGGAAATGATGTCATCCAAATCATTTTAAATTGCCTACTGCTAAATCGAACACCAGACCGTCTGTAAAGATAATATAATTTAAATATGAATGTATAGGTTTCATTTTGTTTCTAAGCTATAGATTAAATATTTGTTCCTAATTTTTCTCATTTCTTGTGTAATGATTTCATTTTAGTGTCGACAAGACAGGAACGATATATTCCACACGGGCAATTATGAGATCACTGACCAGGAAGTTAATGCTTACATCGATGATATGATTAACGCACTAGAAGATAGCAACACGTTAATCAATGACCGGACAGCCAAGGCATGTGTACGAGATCTCAATAAGGTAAAGTTTCTAATACAAATTGTCCTAAACCTGAGAGGGGGATGGGGTCAGCATTTTAACATGATCTTTATGAAACTTGGTATAGTATGGTTATGTTTGTCTTTACTCTTCATAATATCTAGGTTATGTCTATGTAAGGAAACTGATACACCTGGGTACTGGTTTATCAAAGCACTTACGGAAATTTTAAAGTTGCATGGTCTTACAATAACTATATTTCACAGGGAACAATGTAGTACTACTCAATCTAATGGTCCAAACACCTCCTCGATAGCTTTGCGGGCCCTGGTTTGATCCCCAGCCGCATCATACCAAAGACTAAAATATAAATGGTACCAGTAATTCCCTTGCTTGACGCTCTGCATGAAAGGGAATATGCTTCTCTTTAGAGTTGGATTTATTTACCCTGTGTATTAATACTATAATACTCGGTCTCAATGAAAAGTTACCACCCTATTGACTCTTTTATTTTAAAATTCACGTTTCAATACACTCATGACAAAAAAAATATCAATTTAAGATCATCCGTGCAAAACATACTTCATGTTCCAAAACCAATTTTATCCACAGAAAATAAAGACGTTATTATTATTATTATTACACAGTGTAAAAGCGGAACACGACTATGTTTTGACCTTACTATCCTATTTAACAATATTCAAATGCACACACTATGAAACTTTTATACCGATAGGTCATATTGTATACAAAATACAGAGGTATATATAAGTGGTAACTTTTCCGTGACGCCCAGTATATATGCACTGCCCTCCAAACGTTCCTTCACACTCTTAAAATTATATTATTTACTTTAATTGACGAACACCTTTGTAAAATTTACCTATTTTCATGCAGTTAAATATTTACATAATTTATTACAATTTATTTACAATTTACATACCAACCAAATGATGAAATGATAGAAAAGCAATCATTTTCAAAGGTTTTGAATGAAAATCACGAAGAAAACAACTTTGACTCATAACAGAAATAGAACCTTCCTCACCCACCCACTGTCGTGGCCCTATAAATATTTGTGGTGGAAAAATAATTTGTCCCAGTGGAAACCCTGTAGGTTGATATGCAATGATCACATGGACATTTCAAGAGAATTTGTAAAGACATCAGCCTAGCTCAGTGGGGTCTTAAAGTTGATACTATGCTACCTAGCCAAATTGATGAATTAATTGAAACAGAAACATTACCAAATTGAGTTAAATTGTTAACCAGTTACCAGCCTTAAATTCGATAGAAAATTTGTGGTATGACAATGAGTCTCTGCTTAAGCGCCAGAATTCTGGAAGCAAACAGACCAAGGAAGCCAATGTCCATAAAACTAGGAGGAATAATAGTTTTGGCAGATGCTAACAACTGAAAATGTCAATACGAAGGTGGATAATAACAAAAATTTAATCTAATTGATGATCGAACAATTATTTATTGATTAAACACTGGCGAAACTTTGACTTTTCATGGATTTATGGAAAATGCTGTTTTCCCCGTAATTTTCATTCAAACCCTTTGGAAATGATGATTTTCTTCTTTTTAGCTCACCTGTCACTTAGTGACAAGGTGAGCTATTGTGTTCACTCTTCGTCCGTCGTCTGTGCGTGTGTGCGTGCGTCCGTCAACATTTCATTCAAACGACTTCTCCTCCTGAACCACTTGACCAATTTCAACCAAACTTCACAGGAATGTTCCTTGGGTGGTCCTTTCTAAAAATAGCTAAAAGAATTGTAATCTATAAATAACTCTGATTGTAATGGCAACCGATAGGAAAATATTTAAAAAAATCATAAAAAATCAACCGCTGGCCAGATTTCAAAATTATTTTACACAAATAGTTGTTCGTTTACCCTCTTACAAAATTGACATTTTTTGTCCTGATTTGTCAAAAAACATGGCCGCTAGAGGATGGGGTGCTGTTTTTCCCTATATATCTATAGTAAAATCTTCTCCTCTAAAAGTACTTGTTGGGTTTCATTATAAATTGGTTAAGTTGTTCCTTGGGTGGTCCTTTCTTAAAATAGCTAACAGAATTACATTCCATGCAGAACTCTGGTTGCCATGGCAACCGATAGGAAAAAATTAAAAAAAAATCATAAAAAAATCAACCGCTTGCCAGATTTCAAAATAATTTTACAGAAATAGTTGTTGCGTGACCCTCTTACAAAATTGACATTTTTTGTCCTGATTTGTCAAAAAACATGGCCGCTAGAGGATGGGGTGCTGTTTTATCCTATATATCTATAGTAAAATCTTCTCCTCTAAAAGTACTGGTTGAATTTCATTAACCTGCGGCCTTGAGCCGCGGGTTATATTGGATTGCCAAAAGTAAAATGACCATGGAGGGGCACGTGACATGTTCTCGATGGTTTACGATTTCAAAAAAAATATCCAAAAAAAGAAGCATTTTGTAAGAATGTTGTGAACCAGACTATTCCATTATTCCATGTGGATAGCATCGGTCTTTATCGCATTACAATAGTTTATTAACCAAGGAAAGCAGAACTATTACGAAATTTCACTGTGAACGCGAGACCACGAATCTAGTAAACAGCAGGTGTCTGCAGCTGCACAATCATCCTGGTCAATAAAAAATATAGTAGGCAAAGGACTACATCCCGTAGAGAACACATCGCTAGATTAACAGAAGCATGGTATTGATACATGATAAATTATTTTCTGATTATTTTGAATTTGTTCATTCGTTCGGCACGTACATTTAACACAACCAAATAATTGGAGGATATTTGTTTCTTTAAACTGAATATGATTTATATCTCATCATGGCATTTAATTGTTGTTAGATTGATCGGTTTTGTCCGGTATTACATGTATTGGAATTATTTTGACAGAAACATAAATTTAAACTTGCACCGGAATAAATTCGAATTGCATCCAAACTGCAAACAACACATCCTAAACAATACAACTAAGTTAATCAGCCGCAGGAAACTATTTGACTTGTATTAATTAGGTAACAATATTCCTTGGGTCATCCTTTTCTAAAAATTATAGCTTAAAGAATTTAAATCCATGCAAAACTCTGGTTGCCATGATAACTGATTGGAAAAAACTTCTAAAAAAAACATGGTTCTACTTGATCAATGTGCACAGGTGAGCGACCTAGGGCCCTATGGGCCCTCTTGTTCTTATTTGAATGATACTATGTTATTATGCAACTGTTTGTAAATTTAACATAGGTATTAGTCAATTGAAGAAAATCATATAATTTGAGGAGTGTGTATAAAAAAGTGTTGTATTTAATTACAGTCAACTCTCGTTATCTCGAATTTCACGGGACCGTGGAAATTACTTCGACATAACGAAAATTCGAGATAGAATTTTCGGCATCGAATTTGCAAGTTTTCTAGTTTCTGTCATTTTACGCAGTCATATTGTTACGGTCGTAAAAACGACATATTCGTAAGAATTGCTAGTTGTGATATCTATGTACATGTATTAACATAACATAATTACTATTTATTATAATAGCTTGTTCATATTTATTTAATGTATCAAATTTTCAATTGATTACTAATAATTTGTAGCTTTAAATACATAAAATAAAACATGAACTAAATTAAGTCATTGACTTATAAAACATTGTTTTTAATCCTGTAAGACAGGAAATAATTAATCCATTCAACTAATTATTTATTTTAAACTTTGGTCAATTTGGGATGCACAGAAAAAATGTTCTAAGACTTTTACACGCTTTTCCCTCGTTTTCCATTAGCAAAATATTCTATGTTCCACAATATGTAAGCAACGAAATATTTCTAAGTGTTTTACAGTGTTTTTCCACACCTAAAAATTGTCTAAGTATAAATTTCCAGAGATTTCCCTACTTTTTCCTGTCTGATCATGTTAGTCAATGAGGGCAAACTAGGGAAAAGTGTGGAAAATATATTTTTCCAGATATTTACATACTTTTCCCTAGCCTTTTACAGGGATTTCCCTGTAAAAACAGGGAAAAGAGTGGAGAAGGAGGGAGGATTTACAGACGGGAATGTTTTAAAATACACATTTTCATTATGTTGTTTGAATATTGTTTTATTTTTAAATCTTATATACTTTGCCGGAGAGTCGCCTAAGTCTTAACACATTAGTATTTTAAAGAATATAACAGATATAAATGATCATAGCTAGGTGTAATTAGCGTAGTAGTAGAGGGCACTGACTGTATTCCTCCTCGAGAAAATGCATTTATTTTAATTATTATTTTTTCTCGAAACTTTATGATATGTTTGCGCAAATTGTTGCAAACAAATAATTGTTCAACAATGGAAGGCGCGAAAATTACAGGTAAATCGAAGATTTCAGACTGGCGAGGTTTGAAAACAATCGACGCTAGTCGAATACGATCAGACATCGACCCGACTTCGAGATGAACAATAGATTCAAAGTGCAAATTGGTTAATCGGGACCAAAAACTAATTCAACATAACGAAAAATTCGATATAAGCGAGTTCGAGATAACGAGAGTTGACTATATATATTAAATCTATAATTTTATAATTTTTTTCAATATAGTCCTAGCCGAACTGTCCGTTGAAAGGAGGATTTTGATTGGTTCACAAATTTACTTTCCGATTTTGCAAACGAAAATCCTCACAAAATCAGATTGTAATTAAATCGTGAACGGGCAGCTAAGCGTTAAATGCTTTTCTTCTCTCATACCGTTGTTATCGATGGATAATATCAAGAAAGTTGTGTCGAGATTGATTAATATAAGTTTGTAAACTTGTTTCACAATCGACCTAAAACCATTCTGACATTCATATTCATGCGAAGTTTACTCAGACCCTCTTATTCTATTGTAGTTGAGAAATGACCAGATCTTTATTACTGATGTTGATATTGTTGAACTTGTACAAGATTCTTGTGCTGCAATCAATGATTTAAGTGACAACGTGAAACAAGACATTGAAAACAAACGAAAACAAGTTCTAGAAGATTTTGATCTGTATTATGCTGATGCAATCAAGGAATTTAAAAAACTCCAGGACGATGCTGTGCGTCAACTTAGTGAACGAGGAAACAAAGTTATTGATACAATTGATGAACACAAAGACGATGCTGTGCGTCATCTTAGTGAACAAGGAAACAAAGTTATTGATACAATTGACGAACACAAAGACGATGCAGTGCACCAACTTAGTGAACAAGGAAACAAAGTTATTGATACAATTGATGAACACAAAGACGATGCAGTGCACCAACTTAGTGAACAAGGAAACAAAGTTATTGATACAATTGATGAACACAAAGACGATGCAGTGCACCAACTTAGTGAACAAGGAAACAAAGTTATTGATACAATTGACAAACACAAAGACGATGCTGTGCGTCAATTTAGTGATTATAGGGACGAAGCTATTTCTAGAATTAAACAAGCATCATCGACAACTACTGGGATAAGAAGTGAAGGTAATGTTATTTTCCAATGTGTACACATTTAGTTTAAATTTGCAGATCAACAGCTGATATCGTGATGTACAAAACAACCTCACATTATGCCCACCTCAATAGTTTGGCTACCTTAAAATAAAGACTAACATATATCCTTGTCCATAACCACTGCTATAATTTTTATTGGCTCACCAGTTACCATAATATACTAATAATTACAATCTCATGTATTTTCACATAAATGCTGCATTCTGATTGGATAAAACAGTCATAAGACCGAGGCAATATTTTTGCTTTAATCTTCATCATCTTTGGTCAAAATGTTTATCTTGATGACCTTAAGGTCACGTTTGAAGTTGGGTCATGTGGCTAAAAAACCATGGCAGGCACCAGTTCCACGAAAAAAACTTAATTTATAATGTAGGTTGTATTCTAAGATAGCGTTAACGCATGTTTTTCGCATTCGGGCATCTGCAGAGTCCGTTGGGAGCGTTGGTGCCCCCACCCTGATTGGTTCTGTTACTTAATTTAGTCTTGTTCATCTCAGGGGACAACGGATTCCTACGCCATGACTAAACATAGCACGAAGGGAACAGTTGAGTCCCTATGGAAATTAACAAAATATTTTTAATTTTTATTGTACTCATAAGAATTGAATAGACATTTTCTGCAGTTCATCGGTGTATGAACTGTCGGGAAAATCACGCCTAATTTTCACATAAACACCTACAGCATTTATTGAAATTAGGCGTGACTTTCCCGACAGTTCATACACTGATGAACTGCAGAAAATGGTCTATTCAATTCTTAAATAACAAGGTGAGTAATCACTCTTCGTCTGTGTCCGTCCTTCAACGATGCACTGAAGTGGTTTCGTTTATAATAATTATGATTTGATTTTAACTGGATGCGACTTGTACCACCGTAAGAGCTTCACACGTTTCTTTCTTAAACCGTCTATATCCCACTTTTGGTTCTTGAGTTACACACAATGGCAGTGTATCTTGAGTTACACACTTACTGTCCCTGATAAGCTAGCTTGTTTTGTCCTGCATGTATGATGGCTGTGTATCTTGAGATACACACTAACTGTCCCTGATAAGCAAGCTTGTTTTACCCATACACACGATGGCTGTGTATCTTGAGATACACACTAACTGTCCCTGATCAGCTAGCTTGTTTTACCCCTACACACGATGGCAGTGTATCTTGAGATACACACTAACTGTCCCTGATAAGCTAGCTTGTTATACCCCTACACACGATGGCGGTGTATCTTGAGTTACTCACTAACTGTCCCTAATAAGCTTGCTTGTTATACCCCTACACACGATGGCAATGTATCTTGAGTTACTCACTTATTGTCCCTAATCAGCTAGCTTGTTTGGTTTTGCCTGTATGATGGCTTTGTATCTTGAGATACACACTTACTGTCCCTGATAAGCTAGCTTGTTATACCCCTGCTAACAAAGTTTGAAGGGGGTGTACTTGAGTCACCATGTTGGCTGGTTGTTTGGTCTGTAGGTCTGTTAGCAAAATTGTGTCCACTTTGTAACTTTGTCGTTTTTACAGGATTTTAAAACTACTTGGACTGGGTACAAATGTTCACAACATCAAGGTGATATGTCATGCGCAAGACCCAGATCCCTAGTGCAAAGGTCAAGGTCACACTTATAGGTCAAAGGTTATATAGTCGTGCAAGTCGTGTCCACTCTGTAACTTTGTCGTTTCTTACTGGATTCTTAAATTGCTTGTACAAATGTTCACCACATCACGACAGTATGTCATGCGCAAGAACTGTGTCCCTGTAGATCGGAAGGCATATAGTGATTGACCTGTCCGTCCGCTCGTTTGTCCGTCCCAGGTTAACCCAAATTGACCGTTTTGTCTTAAACGTTGTTTGAACCTATTTAAGGGCAAAATGTTTGGATAATCCAAATTGTCCATTTCGTCTTACATCAAGTCCATCAAAGCATTGCTGTTAATTTTGGCATACTTGTTTACGATCATAAACCCCTTACATTGTCAAAGCCATGTAACACTATCCAACATTTAACAGAATTATGGCCCCTGATTGACTTAGCTTTTTAGCTCACATGAGCACGAAGTTCTCAAGGTGAGCTATTGTGATCACCCTTTTGTCCACCGTCCGTCGTGCGCCGTCCACCGTCAACAATTGGACTGTTAACACTCTTAAGGTCACAGTTTTCACTTAATCTTTATGACACTTGGTCACAATGTTTGTCTCTAGATGAAAGCTAGGTCAAGTGCGTAACTGGGTCATTTGGGGTCAAAAACTAGGTCACAAGTTCACATTGAAGTAATACCCTGTTAACATTTGAGAGGTCACCTGCTTTACCTAATCTATATGAAACTTGGTCGCAATGTTTGTCTGTATAAAATCTAGGTCAAGTTCGTAAATGGGTCATCTGTGGTCAAAAACTGGTCACAACAAAGAAAAACCTTGTTTACACTCTAGAGGTCACATTTTGTATGCGATATTAATGACACTTAGCCACAATGTGTAGCTTTATGAAATCTAGGTCAAGTTTACAACTGGATCATCTGGGGTCAAAGACTAGGTCACCAGGTCACCAATTCTGCCTAAACTGCTAGTCATCAGGTGAGCGCTATAGGGCCAATGGCCCTCTTGTTTATGGACAAGGCTTCCATGGGGGCATAAGAATTTATTGAACGCAGTCTTGTACTTCTTTTAATTAAGCATGTTATAAGAAAGTAAATTTGGGACCATGACTTCTGATAGTATTCACATGCTAGCAACAACTTACAAATTGTTTATTTGTTACAGAACCCGACCAGCTCCAATGCCCCCAACACTTAGCTTACAAAAGAGTCGTTGACAACAATCGGTCTCTACTGTTGGAGTATTTAGATCCAACTTCAACATTAGATGCCTTCGTTGAGATCAAATATATTTCTACAATCCAATACCGAGACATATCCGTAAGTATAGTTCTATTATATCTCACTGTACATAACAAAATTTTCATTGAACATGTACACTTATTGTACATGTATATATATATATATATAACAGTTTATTCTTGTTACCTCGGTACAAACGAAGTAATGTACACACATATATATTGAGACAATACCCCGTAAAAGAAGGGCGTAGTGGGCTTGGCTTATTTCATTGAAATGCATATAGTAACTTATCATAAATTGCTGATTGGATTTCATTTTTAGCTCATGTGTCTTTGTGACAGGGCGAGTTTTGTGATCACTCTTCATCCGTCCGTTGTCCGTTCATAATTTCTTGTGAACACACTAGAGAACACAGTTATGACCCAATCTTCATTGAACTTGGTCAGAATGTTTGTCTTATGAATTCTAGGTCAAGTTTGAAACTGGGTTATGTGGGCCAAAAAACTAGGTCAAATCTTAGAAAATACTTGTGAACACATTAGTGTGCAGGTTTATTCGTCAGCCAATGAAATTTCTGTATTTTAAATTTTTCGAGAGTTCTTAATCCCGTAGAACGAACAAGATGGTTTGCCATGTAAAGCTTGGTTCATAGAACGTACTATGTAACATAGTACTGCAGAAAAATAAACCTGCACACTAAGTATATTAGTATTCATCCTTACTATTCTATAGAAATTAAAAACGTCTCATGTCGCTTCGCTCCCATCGACGTTTCTAATTTCTATAGAACAGTAAGAATGAACACTAATATATACTTAGGGAACACAATTATAGCCGAATCATCATAAAACTTGGTCAATATGTTTGTCTCTATAAAATCTAGGTCAAGTTTGAAACTGGGTCATGTTGGGTCAAAAACTAGGTCACTAGGTCAAGTTTTGAAAAACAGCTAGTGACGCATAGAGACACAATTGTGACACAATCTTCATGAAACTTTGTCAGAATATTTTTCGCTATGAAATCTAGGTCAAGTAAGGAACTAGGTCATATGGGGTCCAAAACTAGGTCGGTAGGTTAAATCTTAGAAAAAGGTTGTGGTGCATCAGAGGCCACAATTATAGCTCAACCTTCATGCTACTTTGTCAGAATATTTTTCTGTATACAATCAAGGCCAGGTTTAAAACTACCTTGGTTAAAGGTTAAATCAAAGTCACTATGTCAAATCATAGAAAAAGTTAATGAATACTTAGGTCAGCATAGGGGCCTGCATGCACTTCTTCAACGGGTGAGCTACCTAGAGCCCTTTGGGCCCTCTTGTTTATAAAAGTAACAATACGAGTATGTTCCCCATCTCGAACAGATTTGGCAACTGGATGAATAGAATAACACAGGCACGTGACATATTAGGATTCAAATATATCAGACTTTGCGCCAATAATTATGTAAGATTCGCCTTCAACACTGAATGAATTGGTTGAAACTTAGGTCGAATGTTATAATAAAGCTAAACTTTACACGACGGGTCGATTTTGGCGTAACAAAGGCCTAATGGCAATGAAGTTTTAAAAATAATAAAGTATAACACAGCAAGTCCGACCTTATTCTGGATTTAAAGTGTATGACTGTGTGAATTTGTGACTGTGTGAATTTTAAGGGTAATACATGGCTGTGTAGAGGGGGGTCTAGATAATCGGCCCACAGGAAGCATAATCACCTGAGTGGATTTAAGTACATATTTTACTTCCCCTCGAAGGCATTAATTTTAAAACAACACATAATGTTTTGTTCCTGTATCTGTGTCTGTTTTTGCTTTAGAAACATATTGTTCATTCTTAAAATTGAAAATTAAACATACATATTATGTTACTATTAATAGAATATTACCTTTTTAGCTTGTGACAGAGTGAGCTTTTGCGGTCACTCTTCGTCTGTATGTCCGTCCGTTGTCTGTCCTTCAACAATTTGCTTGTGTAGACACAAGAGGTCACAGTTTTAGCTTAATTATTATGAAACTTAGTCATAATGATCATCTCAACAAAATCTAGGTCATGTTCAATATTGGGTTATCTGGGGTCAAAAAGTAGGTCACTAGGTCAAATCATAGAAAAACCTTGTGTAGTCACTAGAGGTCACAATTTTGACCTAATCTTAATGAAACTTGGTCACAATGACTATCTCGACAAAATATAGGTAAAGTTCGAAATTGATTCATCTGGGGTGAAAAACTTGGTCGCAATGTCAAAACATAAGAAACCTTGCAAAAGAGGCTGAATTTTCTTGAATATTATTCAGAAAATGTACGCGATTACTTACTGGTCACCGTCGTTTCTTGGATGCACCTGTAGGACACTCTGGTGAGCGACCTAGGAACCTTTGGGCCCTCTTGTATAGAATAATGTTTCTATTTACAGAATATGTTACTATTTATAGAATATTTATAGTAACAAATGTATTATTGAAACCTCTTGCAAATACTGATTTTACAGCATGAGTTCAAATTATGATATGTCTATCCTTTCGGTATTTACAGGAGTTACAAACTACATCTATGAAAATAAGAAAAATTCTTGACATTGTTAAATTGAAAGGACCAAAAGGTTATGATGATTTCAAGGGTTGTCTGAAGACGTCTAACCAGGGTGATTTGGCTGAAATACTTGAAGACACTGAAATTGCATTGGCAGATGGATTGGACAATCCTGTACCAAACACTAAAACTGCAGTTGATCGAATGGAAAGACTAAAGCAGACAAAACAGTCACGTGACAAACATACAGGTACATTTGTATGTTTTACCTGGTGCAAGGTTGATACTCAAAATCATGATTATCCCATACCCAGATTTGAAGTAGATGTGGTCATTTGATGTCAGTTGACCTGTCAGTTCACTAAATTTCTATTTCTTTGTATTAATTGGTCCGATTTCAACGTAACTTCACAAAACTTATTAGTACCAAGCCATTGTGATTGTTTGTAGCTGATAGCAGTCTGGTCAATTTTTACTGAATGCTTATCCTCAGTTGTTGGGTCTCAGTTTGGAATCATAATTAAATGGGATGACAATCTAGGTCAAGTTGTGTACAAAACGAAGCTGAATCAAATAAGACCTTGCTACTACTAAATTTAATCACGGGTACCTGTCACAGATGAGCTTGTGGGTCAACGGTTAACATTCCGTTCAAGCGTCCCTCAACAATGTACTTGTTAGCATAACAGCTGTTTCATTGATGATTTAATTTTCACAAAATGTGCTCACAAGTTCCATCATCATATAAAAAACCTTCCTTGAACCAAACACACCCCCAACAATTGTTCAAAGTTAGTTAAGTACTTTGAATTGCTGGTTTCCTAAAACATTATATTTTTAACAATACGGTAATAATAATTTTTTATTTCATTAAAAACTTGTACACATGTTATAACATCGCCTTTTGAACTTAAAAATCTTCTCTTCTAAAACTTGGCCTACAGTTTTGATATTTAACATGATCGTTACATGTAACAACATCATACATACTCCTCTACCAAAATTTTTCAAATTATGGCCCTAGGGTCAAAACTGGCCCCGTCCAAGGGGTCACCTGTTTGCTATAGAGTTATATAGTGAAAACTTTGAAACCATTAGGACTACAATTCTTTGATATTTTGCATGTTACAACATCATGTGGTCGTCTACCAAGATTGTTCAAACTATGAACCTTGGGTCAAAATGGACCCTGCACCAGGGCTCACCTGTTTGCAATAGCTATATAGTTAAACCTTTTGACTATCTTCTCCTGAAATAATTAGGCCACATCTAGCATAGCAAACTTGCCCACAGCTCTATACAGTGTTAAATAGCAGGCTGTTTAACCTTCTTGGCCTTTAATCAATGATAACAAGTGAGTGATTTAGGGCCATCATGGTTTCCGTTCAATAACTCAAGAATGCTTTGTTCTAGAATCTTCAAACTTTCATGGAGGTTTTGTCATCAAAAGTAGATCACCCCTATTGATTTTGAGACGTTAGGTCAAAGGTCACTGTGACCTTTACCATTTCTGACTATTGGGCTGCCATCGGGCGGGCATATATGTTTTTAGTCCCCTATCGGTTTTTGACCGGAGGGGGTTACCTGATACTGTGTGATATTTAGTGATTTCCTTGTTAACGTTGGCATATGTTTTGCATATAACACGTCAGACATGCGTGGTACGGATTTAAAAACCAGACATTTATGACACGGAAAGTGCAATCCGTCGCGTTGTATTCCACTGAGCGATTCGGTCTGTATTCGTGGCAATACATCGCTAGGTATATAATAAAATTAAATATCAACCTGTACTTACTAGGTATTTTAAAAGCAGCAGACGACTGAATGCAATATTCCTCCCAAACACAGTGAAAATATGAGTATGGTACATTTTGTAACACATTTAATAAATGAAATCATTAAATATTTTCAGATATTCAGCAAAAGCTGATGAACATCTACCAACGTGACTGCCGATTGTTACAAGTGTCTCCATTCATTGAAGATGACAATGGAGAACTCATGTGTATGTACCAAAGACCAACACTGCACCATAGAGATCTACAAAAGGACAAAATTGAGAACATTTCATCTTATGAAGAAATATTCTGTAAGAAAGATGAAACATTCAAGCGTGTGTATATCACTGGTGATGCAGGTGTTGGTAAAACATCATTGTGTAGGCGTATGTGTTTGTTATGGAGCATGTCAAGGTTGGGTAACTATGATGGAAATGACGAGCATATGAAGAAAGATATAAAGTATTTGGAGAAATTTGACTTCTTATTTCATGTGTCTTTAGGTGCTTCTGATAGGAGAGATATGATTATGATGATTATTGACCAGTTGTTTTACACCGAATGTGAGGCGGAAAGGACATCTATGTATACATTGATTAAGCATATTCTTGATCAGCGTGCTTGTCTTGTCGTGTTAGATGGCTTTGATGAATGGACTCCAAAAATGAGCGGTAAATTTGACGCCAAGACCCCTAAAGGGATAGAATCAGAGAAATGTGTATTCCTGACTATGTGCAGGCCATACAAACTTGAAAATGTGCGACTTTCAGGGAAGGACATTGATCATCAAGTGGAGATGACAGGAATTCACGGATCGTCTGCTAAGCATTATGTTGCGAAAGTGGTGGAATATATGAACAAGAAAAACAAGGATAACAGAAATCCAGAACAATTCTTACGAGAAATCGAGCGGTGTGGACTGTATGAACATTTATGTATACCAATGGTTTCTTCTCATCTCATTGTGGTTTGGTGGTTTAACCAAAAACTGACTCATGTTTCGAAATCAGTGTTGTATGGTAAAATTGTAGAAATGCTGTTTAAAAGAGCAGAGAGAAAGGTCGAATTTCCTTCATCAGCAGCTTGTGAGCATAAGCTTCCCGACTGTTTTTCACCCCTTGATTACATGAATATACATGAACATGTTTCCTTATTACAGAAAGTATGTTTACTTTCATTCAACTCATTATTTCAACAAGATGCTTGTGCATCAACTCTGGTATTTACCAAGAGACAGTTAATGTCATCACCATATTTGTTTACTACTGATGAAATGGATTTTGTCTGTAAAGTAGGTATTATATCAAAGAATAAGGTTATAGGTTGTTTTGAAGACCCGAAACAAAAACTTTCCTTTGTGCACAAAAGTTACATTGAATTCTTTGGTGCATTATATGTTTCATCATTTGACTCTAGTAACAGGATAGATAGCATTGTTAAGGAATGGACATCTTTAGATGATGTATTGCAATATGCAAACTTCTTCCAGTTCCTTGCCGGGTTGTCGTCTCAAAAACTAAATGTTTTACTTGAAAATAGGTATACATTCTTATCAGATCATTTAAATTCATGGAGAAAATATTCAATCTTTAATTGTGAATTTCCAAATTTTTACCAGAATCAACTGAATTTACTACAAACTGCTGTGGTCACTTGTTTTATTGAATGCAGCAGATCTAATGATCAAAATGTTTACTTGAAACTTGAAGATTTCATTATTGACAACAATTATGATGTTGACATTTTGAGACAACTTTTACTGTTAAATACAACATGTGTTAAATCTGTATGTTCTGCTCAAGGTAAATATTATGATGAATTTGATGAGATCAAAGATCTTCAATGTTTACATGTTGGTAAAGTGTTGTCTGAGAATGTTGTAAAGTTCACCAAGTGCATGTTAAGTAATCAATCCACTCTGCATACTGTTTGTATTGATGGTACACACTCTACACACCCATTGTTACCAGAACTTCCTGTGAGAAGTCTCCATCAACTAACTTCATTATCTCTGTGTAAAGTTACAATACAACATGAACAATTACATGATCTGGTGACATTTCTGTCAGATAATGTTCACTTTGAACATTTAAAATTGTACCGTGTGCATTGTGATAAACACAGGTTTGATGATAGTAAATGTGCAATAAATCTCAACATACAACAACATTCTACACTCCGTTCATTATGGCTGTATTGTGTTAATATATCATGTAGTTATGTTAACACTACCAGCTTAAAGTCTGTCACATTGCGTCCATTATCTGAGAGAATTTCTCATGATTATATTAATGTATTCAACAGTTTGAAGGATTCACAAATTGAACATCTTGATATCGATGGAGATTACATGTTAGATGATGAAACATTGAGATCATTGACGACTGCAGTAAAATCTCTGTCAAGTTTGAAGCATCTAACACTGCGGTGGATGAAGTTTCCTTCAGATATTTTATTGCACCTACATTGTGATACAATACCAGTCAAGATAGACCTGGAAGTGGTCACAATGAGTCGTCAATGCTTCCAATGTTTCATTGAAAGTTTGGTCAACAAGAAATCTGTGATAAAAGTTGAGTTACATGGCTGTACTATTACATCAGTTGATGGAGAACCTCGCAGGCAACTGTTCTGGGAGGAGTCAATGAAGGAGTCTGTGGATTATATGGCTGAGTGGTTATCATCTATACAAACAGTCAACATAACACTTATAGATGATAGCTGGTTATACTTTGAAACAACAAGTTGCCAGTAAATGTTTACTTTTGTTTCAGTAAACATTTAAAGCAAAACTATGATTTTATCACCAAACTTTGATGAACAAGTCAACAAAATGTGCGAATGTTCCGCGAACAAAAATGTCCGTAACTTTTTATTTCTGAACGGAAACATGTCATGTTAGGATTCATTTTCTTAATTAGATCATTTCCTACACAATGAGTCAAGTTTTGATGTAAAATTCTAAAAAAAAGTTTTTTTCACATTTTTTGAGATTTTGATGAAATTGAGAAAATTTGATAATTGATTGTGAAGCTTCATAAATGATTTTTATTGTAACTTCTATTCAAGTTGATGTTGTACAATTTTAACAGAATTATGATGAAAATATTGTTTAATTGATGTAAAAAGACATTTTCACCCAAAAATTGTAAAAAATAATTTTTTTTAGATTTTTGCATCAAAACCTACATCAACTTGTAGGCAATGATCTCATCAAGAAAATGAATACTTACTTGACATGTTTCCATTCATGAATAAAAAAGTTATTCATATTTTAGTGAACTGTTGATGCCTACATTCACAGAGTTTGTTGATAGAATCAAAGTAGTTTCTGGCAGAGGGAGCTTATATCACTGTTAACATGTGTATTAGCCTGACCATGGTTCATAGTCTTGACCCTTTGCTTACTGAGCGATTGTGCTATCCGGCCGCCTACACAAATTTCTCCCCTTTAAGTTATCAATACCTAGTAATTACAGAAACATTAAGTAAATATTATTTTTGTTCTTGATCAGTCTTGGTGAACTTCACACATTGAAAGAAATTTCTGAAATGTTCTCAGACATACTTCCTGGATTTATCATTATGTACTATAATACTCTCAACTGGTATCTACGATTTGCATCTCGAGGTAAAGTGTCATGGCGTGGTCATGGTCCTGTGATTAGTTTACTGGATTAGTAACTCCTGTAATCCAGGTTCAATTCCCGGTCACGGAGGGTTATTGACCCTTCCATGACAGTTTGACATCTATGATTTTCTTCCACATGTGGAGAAGTTGCTGGTTCCCTGTGGAATGATGAGATTGTACTGGTTTCAGAATACTGATTAGAATACCGTCCTGGAAAACTAGTTAGGGGAATCTGCCACAGTATATACTACTGAAGGATTGTCATAGCATCAGTAAATCTAGTCATGTTCGTTTTCTTAGAACAGAATGTAAACATTACAAAGCTTTGCTCTGTGTTTTTCTGTGTTTATTATTTACATACTTTACACATACAGAATAAATTATTGTTTATATTGTATATTTATTTACGCCTGTGTCACTTACTTCAGCTTGCGACAGTCGTACACCTGTCTACGTTCACTTTTTATGCTCCCCGAAGAAATTCGTGGGGGGGGGGCTTGTAGTCGCTGAAGTATCCATCCATCCCACTTTCTTGTCTGCGCTATTTCTCAAGAACCACCGCTCATATTTTAACAAAACTTCATGGAAAGCTACACTACGAAGTGGAATTGAGCATAATGTCAGCACGTTCCGGTTCGTTGATTATTCACACAGTTGGGAAGATTTGCACACATTTGTCGTAAAGCCCAGTTGACTTGTTTCATGGAGCATCCATCGGTTATACCGATATTTTCTTGTTGAGGCACTGTTTGGGGAAATCACTGGTGTTTCGTATGACAGCCATAACTTGATGACAATATTACTGGCGCAAGATGGGCTCTAAATGGCAAACCAAATTCTCGACATGTTGACTTTTTCTGCATTTTTCTTGTGAGCGTACGAGGGATGTGACACAAGCTTTAATATTTCATGATGAGAGGTTGTTGTACTACTGAGTCTGTCAAACCTTACCCCTGGTTTCAAACTTAATTTTGTTAAAGAATGAGTATACCGTATAGCGGGTTTATTTTGAGAGTTTTTAATACTGCGTTATTTTGCGGTTTGAGGCCGTCACGCAGAATAAAATTCCGCACAAACTTTCGTAAAATATTTTTTTCGCAAAATTTACCTTCCATATTTTGCTTCAATATACTGGTACATGTAATAGGCCTATACCTTAAAGTTTAATCTATATCCTCCGAGTGTTTAGTCTACTGTCCTGTTTTTCAAATGTCAGGGTATAGTCGGACAAACATAAATTGGCCGGGCTAAATTTAGCACTAGTAAATAAACACATCAATGATCTTCACATCTAATTAATCGAATAATTTGATTGGCATGACATTGCTGAACTCATTTATTGTAAAGCGGCATTGGCTCAGTGGTAACGCATCCGCCAATAGATGATGTACTTGGCATTGCATTTTTTTGTACGCAGGTTCGAATCATCGTGTCTTTATTTTTATCATCATTGCTATTTCTTTTTCTTATTTCTTTTTCTTATCATTTTTAGCTCACCTGTCACAAAGTGACCGAGTGAGCTTTTGTGATCACTCTTCGTCCGTCGTCCGCCTATCTGTCCGTCCGTCCACATTTACTTGTGTAGACACTAGATGACACAGTTTTAGCTTAATCATTATAAAACTTGGTCACAATGGTCATCTCAACAAAATCTAGGTCAAGTTCGATATTGGCTCATCCGGGGTCAAAAACAAGGTCACAAGGTCAAATCATAGAAAAATTTTGTGTAGTCACTAGAGGTCACAATTTTGGCCTAATCTTTATGAAACTAGGTCACAATGATTATCTCAACAAAATCTAGGTCAAGTGCGATATTGGGTCATCCCGGGTCAAAAGCTAGGTCACAAGATCAAATCATAGAAAAAGCTTGTGTAGTCCCTAGAGGTCACAATTTTGGCCTAATCTTTATAAAATTGGTCACAATGATCATCTCAACAAAATCTAGGTCAAATTCGATATTGTGTCATCCGGGGTCAAAAACTAGGTCACGAGGTCAAATCACTTCAATATGTCATTGGGTCTAAATGTGATGTAAATTATATAGCATAAGACAATATGAAAACCTTTACATGCAATAAAGGCTACCATTAGGGGTGCATGAACTACTAGGACAGGTGAGCGACCTATGGCCCTTCCGGCCCTCTTGTTAAATAATAAATTGTACAAAAGATCAAAGAAGAACAAAGTCAATATATAGATTATTCGACTTAATGCAAAAATATTTTTCTAGCCGAAAAATCTTAAACTGGGATTCGAACTCACGCATAATAAAAACATGCCTTTGTTGTGACTCGACCTTGCTCTGTACTGACTGAGCTATTTTCTCACCGGCTTTTGCAATTTAGTTAATACACCTTATTAGTTCACTTCAGGTGCAAAATGTAAATTAATATTGCTTTTAGCTCACCTGTCACAAAGTAACAGAATGAGCTTTTGTGATCACTCTTCGTCCGTCTTCCGTCCGTCGTCCGTCCACAATTACTTGTGTAGACACAAGAGGTCACAGTTTTAGCTTAATTATTATGAAACGTGGTCACAATGGTCATCTCAACAAAATCTAGGTCAAGTTTGATATTGGGTCATCTGGGGTCAAAAACTAGGTCACAAGGTCAAATAATAGAAAAACCTTGTGTAGTCAGTAGAGTTCATAAATTTGGCCTAATCTTTATGAAACTTAGTCACAATGATCATCTCAGTAAAATCTAGGTCAAGTGCGATATTGGGTCATCAGGGGTCAAAAAATAGTTCACAAGTCCAAATCATAGAAAAACCTTGTGTAGTCACTAGAGGTCACAAGTTTTGCCTAATCTTTATGAAACTTACTCACAATAATCATATCAACAAAATCTAGGTCAAGTTCGATATTGGGTCACCTGGGGTCATAAACTAGGTCACAAGGTCAAATCATAGAAAAATCTTGTGTGGTCACTAGAGGTCATAATTTTGGTCTAATATTTATGAAACTTGTTCACAATGATCATCTCAACAAAATCTAGGTCAAGTTCGATATTGTGTAATACGGGGTCAAAAACTAGGTCACAATGTCAAATAATAGAAAAACCTTGTGTAGTCACTAGAGGTCACAATTTTGGTCTAGTCTTTATGAAACTTGGTCACAATGATCATCTCAAAACAATCTAGGTCAGGGTCAATATTGGGTCATCCGGGGTCAAAAACTAGGTCACAAGGTCAATTTCAATATGTCATTGGGTCCAAATGTGATGTAAATTATAAAGTATAAGACAATATGAAAACCTTGTACATGCAATAGAGGCTACCATTAGGGGTGCATGAACTACCAGGACAGGTGAGCGACCTATGGCCCTTTGGGCCCCCTTGCTGTTCTGGTACTTTTTATAGCCCAGTCAATTTATTGTTGTCCGATTATAGACTGTCTTTGTTTGCTTGTTTGTTCGACAATTAATGAATGGTATGTGTTATATTGGTACTTACACACCATTACACGTTGATGTAAGTTTGACCACTTATTATTATTTGTTCACTGACATTCAGGCACAGTAGACTGATTGGGTAAAGGACAATATGCCATTAAATGCATTGTTTTGATTGAGTAGACAAAGATATACTCTTTTGTGTAGTAAGTCGTGTCGTATTAGATGCACTAGTTATTTCCCATGCACAAAAATTGCTTCCAGTTTCTGTATCCCGCATATTAAATATTTTCTGGTAGGTCGAAGAAATAAAATACACATAATTAAAACCTACCTATTTTAGGCCGGAATAGCAAGCAAAATGTTTTGCCCGGAGAAATAACGCGCTATACGGTAATTATTCATAATATTAGTTTTTTGGTAGAAATTGACTGTATACAGTTTATACATGTCATAGTTACAGTTGTAGTCTTAATATTGAGGTTTATCTGTTGTTTATACATGTCAGAGCAATTGTAGTCTGAATATTGAGGTTTATCTGTTGTTTGTCATGTCAGAGTTACAATTGTAGTCTGAATATTGAGGTTTATCTGTTGTTGATACATGTCAGAGTTACAATTTTTGTCTGAATATTGAGGTTTATCTGTTGTTTATACATGTCAGATGTACAATTGTTGTCTGAATATTGAGGTTTATCTGTTGTTGATACATGTCAGAGTTACAAGTGTAGTCTGAATATTGAGGTTTATCTGTTGTTTATACATGTCAGATGTACAATTGTAGTCTGAATATTGAGGTTTATCTGTTGTTTATACATGTCAGAGTTACAATTGTAGTCTGAATATTGAGGTTTATCTGTTGTTTATACATGTCAGAGTTACAATTGTTGTCTGAATATTGAGGTTTATCTGTTGTTTATACATGTCAGAGTTACAATTGTAGTCTGAATATTGAGGTTTATCTGTTGTTTATACATGTCAGAGTTACAGTTGTAGTCTGAATATTGAGGTTTATCTGTAGTTTATACATGTCAGATGTACAATTGTAGTCTGAATATTGAGGTTTATCTGTTAATTATATTCATGTATTACATGAACAAACTTGCTATATTGTACAGGAGTAATTACACAATGTAGCAAATTTGTACCGTTAATGTTACTGTTTGATTCATTTAACACATAACTGAGCAATTGATGACGTTCAGTTACATTTTCACAACATTAATTGTTTCAGAAATGCACCTACTGTATACAATGTTATGCGATATTTTGATATTGGCGAATGTCGCAGATTTACGAAGTTTGCTAACTTTTCCTCTAGCGTACATTTTGGCTTACAAAAAGTTCCTCGTTTATCAGCATGCTGAATGTCTGAAAATCAAAATATGTTGATTTTTGAACTGCCCAATATCCACTTATGCAGTTGCCTCCTTAAGTCAACAATAATCCTGTATTAAAGTTGCAATATATTGTATACATAGAATCTTGTACAATAATTTCATGTATTGATTTGTGTTTGGATTTAGTTAATATAGTGCAATGGATTCTAATTATTAATTCCATGTGGAAAACATAGAATAAAATATAATATGAACTTTGATAACTGCGTTTTTCTTCTATTTGTGCACCGCAAAATATTTTTGGAGCATATAGTTGACGCTTTGTCTGTCCATCCGTCATTCTTTCCTTCCGTCATAATTGGTTGTCCGGAGCATTACTCAGAAATATGAGGTATATCATCTTGAATCTTCAGATAGATGTGTCTCATAGAGTAATTTTTGATCTTTGTTTTTGACAGGGTTCCCAACGTCGGGGAAAAACAATTTTTTCAAGGTCAGGGAATTTTGGAATTATCGTCGCTATAATGCTCGCTCGGGATAATTATAAATTATAATAACTTTTGCCAATGAACAGCCCAAAAACGTTTTGGTTCCATTTAAAGTAAAAGCCTTACTTTTATTGTATTTTGCTCAAACAAAAAGATGGTGTGGTGCTCGATCGCTCTAAAAAGTCAGGGAAAACTGGTCTGTGGTCAGGGAAAACTGGTCTTTGGTCAGAGAAAACTGGTCTGTGGTCAGGGAAAACTGGTCTTTGGTCAGGGAAAACTGGTCTGTGGTCAGGGAAAACTGGTCTGTGATCAGGGAAAAGTCAGGGAATTTTGTCTAAGAATATTTGTGGGAACCCTGATTGAAGCAGAACTGCAGTGCATAAGTTCTGGCCTTATCTTTATGAAACTTTGTCACAATGATCATCTCGACAACGTCAAGGTCCAGTTTTATATTGGGTCATCCAGGGTCAAAAACTAGGTCATAATGTCAAATAATAGAAAACCCTTGTGTAGTCGCTAGAGATCTCTAGGTCATTGGGTCAAATCATAGACAAAACTTGGCTTAAACTTCAACATGGTTTATGTAATGTAAATTTGAAGGTCGCTTGTTAAGAACACCTTGTACATGCAATAGAATCTGCATTTACTTGATTGCCGTTAAGCGGCCTGCATGAACTACTACGACAGGTGATGGACCTAGGGCCCTTTTGGCCCTCTTGTTGAGTTATTTTCCATTGTTTATGTCCATGACAAGCTTTTGTATAGTACACAATATCCTATTGTGCGCAAAGGATAATGAGAAAGGCAGGACAATTTGTGAATTCCACAAAGGTGGATTAATCAGATGTGTATGATTTATCAGTGATGTTTTGAGTACAATACTGACCATATCATTCTGTTTACTTTAGTAATTTGTAAAAACCAATTTTGCAACAGTTGACTAAACCGATCGATTCATGTTTGTAAATATCACATTATCCTGGGTGCACTTTAACTGGACTGTATTCTATGCATACAAGGTAAACAATAAACAATGTATTGTTGTGAAATTTCATAGGTGGATATATATATCTTATGAAGTAGAAGAGCCGTTTGCCCAAGAATTGGAACTATACAATTATTATTTTGGAGTTATTGCCCTTGTTCTTAAGTGTTTGTCAAATATTATCACACCTTAACCCGGGTCTTCTGGGGTCAAAAACTAGGTCACTAGATCAAAGAAAAATCTTGTTAACACTCTAGAGGTCACATTTTTTATATGATCTTAATGAAACTTGGCCACAATGTGTATCTCTATGAAATCTAGGTCACCCGAGCGTCAGTGTCGGCGTAATGCTTATGTTAAAGTTTAAGTACAGGTTTTTTAACCTCATATATTTCAAAGTCCTGTGAAGTTTCTGGGATCTAGCACTATATATTATTAGCACTATATATTAATAGCACTATATTAGTAGTACTATATTATTAGATTTTATATTGGGTATTTTAGTGTACCCAGGCCTTTCTCTGCACTGCAGTAATCAGTGGCCAGGCTATACAAATACCTTTACTATATATGGTACTATACTTCTGGGTACTGTTTTATCAAGGCACTTAAGGAAATCGTAAACTTACGAACAAATTTAAAGTCTTTATATTTTGTTAACAGTTATGTAGGGTGGTAAATGGAGCTGCACTATTAACAATGATTCAATTAATTAACTCCTACAGACCATGTCTAGCTCAAATTTGCAGTTGTAAAAGAATTATAAAGAATTGAAATTTGAACATAACTTTAAGGTTTTCGTAAGTGCTTTGATAAAACAGTACCCTGTAGAGGTTGGTGATCATATCAATTAGCACCCCAGGAGGTGTTTACTGGCCATGATAGATAATTAGCAAGTTTAAGGGACTTTAAATACCAATACAGTCTTATACAGATATGCATATACAAATGTAGATAGATATGTCAAGCTTCAATTAGATTATATTGTGTTTAATTAATGCTTAAATTGTTAATTTCTATATTATCAACAGAATATTGTCATGTTTGGTGTTGATTTATTCAGTATTTCATAAGTAATAAGATGGCAGTGCTAAAATGTAGATTTGAAGTCTAGTTTTATAGAAATTGTCTTTTATTTGTTTTGCTTACTCCAGTGCATGTGCACTATGTTTTACATAAAAGTGTTAAATGGTCAAAATCTTTATTTTTATCAGAATGTGGTTATATTTGGTGTCTATTAAATCAGCATTTTGTTGGGAATATGATGACATTGTTAGTTTGTTGATTGGAAGTTTAGTTTTATAGTAATTGCCTCTACAAAATATTAGTGTATTGAATGTTGTTGTTTTACTTGGCTTAGTGTGATGAGTCACTGGTAGACATCAGGCGGTGCTTATCAGTGTCTCAGATCTGTCAATCTTCAGAATGCAATGACTGACCAGTTGACCCGAGGCTTATCAGCCAATTAAATCTTTTTATTAAACATTGTCCACTGACCAATTAGAGGTTATGTAAGATTACTATAAATAAGCTTGCAGCTGTTTTTTAGTCACTCTCTGCTGCCAAGGAAACTGGACTAAAAACTAAAACTGTGATCATTTACTGGTATTTAATTAATTATGTTTAAGACACTTAGGAAATTTCTGGAGTTTTGGCAATTTGATGTAAAATTAGATTTATACTTAGATTATTTTAGTGGGAAAATATTTAGACACTTAGAATATTATTGGACTTTTAGCATTTTGTCATAATTTGAGTTTATACTTTGATAGCGCTTTTGATAAATATTAGTAGACTTTGTTGTTTATTCAATTGTGAATATTTAGACGCTTAGAATATTTTTGGACTTTCAGCAGTTTGTCGTAATTTGGGTTTATACTTAGAAATTTTAGGACAATTGTACACTTTGATAGCGCTTTTGATAAATATAGTAAACTTTATTGTTTGTTCAATTGTGAAGTTTCATCACTTAAAAACCATGTGGCTTTTATTTCTCTGTGCACTTGTCTTTAACTTTGTAACAAACTGGGTTATATTTTTCACAATTATTCTGAGTTATTATTATTTATATTTTTCTCGAGAAACTCGCTCCTGCAGAGTCGTATGCAGAATATAGCTGTTGAACTTAAAACTGTAGATCAATAGGTGTATTTTGAATACTTGGCACTTGTATATACTTGTACATTTTATTTCATTTTAGTTTGTATTTTGATCTTGTAAATACACTTTGATTTTTGTATCTTAGTAATTATTGCTTTATTGTTATCATTTATCCTAGTTTACGACCAACATTTAGGCTGCATTATTTCGTTTGTCTACTTTGTACGATTTCGACCTTGTATAATTAAAATTTGTTTAGTTCATTTGGCATTTGTCGTAATTCTTTTATAATTTTGTACTTATTGGGTTCTGGCTGACCCTATATAGCCAGTGGTGTCATCCTGACGAGAGAACCGGCTCGAATGAACTAAGAACCCTGGGCGCTAAGGCCGGGTTCGCCACAGTCCCTTGAGATATTGCTTTCATACTTTGCATACTTGTTCCCCATCATGACCCCAACCCATATGCTGGAGTAGGTAACTCTATCAGGCATTTTGTTGAAATTATGCCCCTTTTTCCACTTAGTGCTAATGTTAAAGTTTAGGTACGGGTTTTTTAACCTCTAATATCATCAATAGTGCATTGACATATTGCTTTGATACTTTGCATACTTGTTCACCATCATGACCCCAACCCCTACACAGGAGTAGATAACTATTTAGCATTTTGTTGCAATTATTCCCCTTTTGGACTCAGATATGCTTATTTGTTCACCTTCATAACCCAGAGGACCTACACATGAGTAGGTAAATGTCCTGTATTTTGTCCAAATTCTCACCCTTTTTCGACTTAGAAGCCCCAACCTCTACACAGCAGAGGGTAATACTGCTGGTATGAAGCAATTTGTTTTGAATATATAATGATTCTACTATCCTAGCATGGCGTTGTGAAAAGTGGAGCGCTGTTCATGGACAGCTCTTGTTTACGCATGTTATACCACAATCACACAAATCTCGAATCAGCCGGAATTGGCCCGAATGATTCGGAATAAAGAAAAACTAAAAATTCGCAGCACGTTCCGAATGATGATTTGGATTGCCCAAAATTGTTACAGTTTGTCGAAATGCCGCTGGAATACTTCGAAGACAATTCGAATACAAATAAAATAAATTTCGAATCCACCTGGAATGATAGCGGGGAGTGTGCACGCACATGTTTTCACAATACAGTACACACACTCATTGCACAGGATTTTGCACAGGGTGTATTGTTTATACTGGCTTTAAATAATATTTCAAATGCAGTCAGAATGTCGTAAGAATAATTAAACTTTAATCAGAATGTCGGAAGAATACACTTTGAAAGTCGTTCAATATTTCATCTTACCTCAAATGCATCTCGAAAGATTTGAACATGCGCAAAACATTCAAAGTGGCCACAGGAATGGGCCAGAATATATCGAATGCACTATAGAATTTTAGAATGCACTTCGATAATGTAGCAATACTTCTCAAATTTTAATTCTAACAATATTCCGGCTCATTCTGATGCCGTATGATCTGAACTATTCGAATAAATACACAATTTTTTAAGAATAATTCATTTTAATTTGAATTCTAACGAAATAGGTTTAGAGCATGCGAAAACATTCCAATTGGTCCAAACATGTATAATGCACTCGGAATGAAGACGGAATACATTTCGAACATGCAAGAATGTACCTCGATGTGCTATTCCTACAGCATTCCGGCTCATTCCGACTCTTGTGTAATAGCAAATGCATTACATGTACCTACCAAATATGATTAAAACAAGTCCAGGGGAAATAACTTTTAACTCTTGTACAGAAATACTTAAAACTACAACTTGTGGCCTAAATCTTCACATGCTGATCTTGTGTACAACGTTAAAGATTATATATAGTGGTAATTGTTTGATAAGATTTCGATGGCCACTAGGCGCTGCGGTCATTCTGTACGAGTATGTTTTCGAATCATCTGTGCCTGTACAGTGTATAGTATATATTACTACAGCGGGTGTTGGTGCATGTACAGTATGTAGTATATGTAACTACAGCGGGTGTTAGTGTCTGTACAGTATGTAGTATATGTAACTACAGCGGGTGTTAGTGTCTGTACAGTATGTAGTATATGTAACTACAGCGGGTGTTGGTGCATGTACAGTATGTAGTATATGTAACTACAGCGGGTGTTAGTGTCTGTACAGTATGTAGTATATGTAACTACAGCGGGTGTTGGTGCATGTACAGTATGTAGTATATGTAACTACAGCGGGTGTTAGTGTCTGTACAGTATGTAGTATATGTTACTACAGCGGGTGTTAGTGTCTGTACAGTATGTAGTATATGTAACTACAGCGGGTGTAAGTGTCTGTACAGTATGTAGTATATGTAACTACAGCGGGTGTTAGTGTCTGTACAGTATGTAGTATATGTTACTACAGCGGGTGTTAGTGTCTGTACAGTATGTAGTATATGTAACTACAGCAGGTGTTGGTGCATGTACAGTATGTAGTATATGTAACTACAGCGGGTGTTAGTGTCTGTACAGTATGTAGTATATGTTACTACAGCGGGTGTTAGTGTCTGTACATTATGTAGTATATGTAACTACAGCGGGTGTTAGTGTCTGTACAGTATGTAGTATATGTAACTACAGCGGGTGTTAGTGTCTGTACAGTATGTAGTATATGTAACTTCAGTGGGTGTTAGTGTCTGTACAGTATGTAGTATATGTTACTACAGCGGGTGTTAGTGTCTGTACAGTATGTAGTATATGTTACTACAGCGGGTGTTAGTGTCTGTACAGTATGTAGTATATGTAACTTCAGTGGGTGTTAGTGTCTGTACAGTATGTAGTAAATGTTACTACAGCGGGTGTTAGTGTCTGTACAGTATGTAGTATATGTTACTACAGCTGGTGTTAGTGTCTGTACAGTATGTAGTATATGTTACTACAGCGGGTGTTAGTGTCGGTATAGTATGTAGTATATGTTACTACAGTGGGTGTTAGTGTCTGTACATTGTATAGTAAATGTTACTCCAGCGGGTGTTAGTGCATATACAGTATATAGTATATGTAACTACAGCGGGTGTAAGTGTCTGTACAGTATGTAGTATATGTAACTACAGCCGGCGTTAGTGCCAGTAGAGTATGTAGTATATGTAAGTACATGTACAGTATGTAGTATATGTAACTACAGCAGGTGTTGGTGCATGTACAGTATGTAGTATATGTAACTACAGCGGGTGTTAGTGTCTGTACAGTATGTAGTATATGTTACTACAGCGGGTGTTAGTGTCTGTACATTATGTAGTATATGTAACTACAGCGGGTGTTAGTGTCTGTACAGTATGTAGTATATGTAACTACAGCGGGTGTTAGTGTCTGTACAGTATGTAGTATATGTAACTTCAGTGGGTGTTAGTGTCTGTACAGTATGTAGTATATGTTACTACAGCGGGTGTTAGTGTCTGTACAGTATGTAGTATATGTTACTACAGCGGGTGTTAGTGTCTGTACAGTATGTAGTATATGTAACTTCAGTGGGTGTTAGTGTCTGTACAGTATGTAGTAAATGTTACTACAGCGGGTGTTAGTGTCTGTACAGTATGTAGTATATGTTACTACAGCTGGTGTTAGTGTCTGTACAGTATGTAGTATATGTTACTACAGCGGGTGTTAGTGTCGGTATAGTATGTAGTATATGTTACTACAGTGGGTGTTAGTGTCTGTACATTGTATAGTAAATGTTACTCCAGCGGGTGTTAGTGCATATACAGTATATAGTATATGTAACTACAGCGGGTGTAAGTGTCTGTACAGTATGTAGTATATGTAACTACAGCCGGCGTTAGTGCCAGTAGAGTATGTAGTATATGTAAGTACATGTACAGTATGTAGTATATGTTACTACATCGGGTGTTTGTGCCAGTAGTGTATGTAACTACAGCGGGTGTACGTGCCTGTACAGTATGTAGTATATGTTACTACAGCAGGTGTTAGTGCCTGTACAGTATGTAGTGTATGTTACTACATCGGGTGTTAGTGTCTGTACAGTATGTAGTGTATGTACAGTATGTAGTGTATGTAACTGCAGTGGGTGTTAGTGTCTGTACAGTATGTAGTATATGTTACTATTGCGGGTTTTAGTGTGTGTACAGTATTTAGTATAATTATGTTACTACAGCGGGTGTTAGTGTCTGTACAGTATGTAGTGTATGTAACTATAGGGGGTGTTAGTGTCTCTACAGTATGTAGTGTATGTAACTGCAGCGGGTGTTAGTGTCTCTACAGTATGTAGTGTATGTAACTGCAGCGGGTGTTAGTGTCTGTACAGTATGTAGTATATGTTACTACACCGGGTGTTAGTGTCTGTACAGTATGTAGTGTATGTAACTACAGCGAGTGTTACTGTCTGTACAGTATGTAGTATATGTAACTACAACGGGTGTTAGTGTCTGTACATTGTATAGTATATGTAACTACAGTGGGTGTTAGTGCCTGTACATTGTATAGTATATGTAACTATAGCGGGTGTTAGTGTCTGTACATTGTATAGTATATGTTACTACAGCGGGTGTTAGTGTCTGTACATTGTATAGTATATGTTACTACAGCGGGTGTTAGTGTCTGTACGGTATGTAGTGTATGGAACTACAGCGGGGGTTAGTGTCTGTACATTGTATAGTATATGTTACTACAGCGGGTGTTAGTGTCTGTACATTGTATAGTATATGTTACTACAGCGGGCGTTAGTGTCTGTACATTGTATAGTATATGTAACTACAGCGGGTGTTAGTGTCTGTACATTGTATAGTATATGTTACTACAGCGGGTGTTAGTGTCTGTAAAGTATGTAGTATATGTAACTACAGCGGGTGTTAGTGTCTGTACAGTATGTAGTATATGTAACTATAGCGGGTGTTAGTGTCTGTACAGTATGTAGTATATGTAACTACAGCTGGTGTTAGTGTCTGTACAGTATGTAGTATATGTTACTACAGCGGGTGTTAGTGTCCGTACATTGTATAGTATATGTTACTACAGCGGGTGTTAGTGTCTGTACAGTATGTAGTATATGTAACTACAGCGGGTGTTAGTGTCTGTACATTGTATAGTATATGTTACTACAGCGGGTGTTAGTGTCTGTACAGTATGTAGTATATGTTACTACAGCTGGTGTTAGTGTCTGTACAGGATGTAGTATATGTAACTACAGCGGGTGTTAATGTCTGTACAGCATGTAGTATATGTAACTACAGCGGGTGTTAGTGTCTGTACAGTATGTAGTATATGTAACTACAGCGGGTGTTAGTGTCTGTACAGTATGTAGTATATGTAACTACAGCGGTGTTAGTGCCTGTACAGTATGTAGTATATGTAACTACAGCGGGTATTAGTGTCTGTACAGTATGTAGTATATATTACTACAGCGGGTGTTAGTGTCTGTACATTGTATAGTATATGTAACTACAGCGGGTGTTAGTGTCTGTACAGTATGTAGTATATGTTACTACAGCGGGTGTTAGTGTCTGTACAGTATATAGTGTATGTAACTACAGTGGGTGTTAGTGTCTGTACATTGTATAGTATATGTAACTACAGCGGGTGTCAGTGCCTGTACATTGTATAGTATATGTAACTTCAGCGGGTGTTAGTTTCTGTACATTGTATAGTATATGTAACTACAGCGGGTGTTAGGGTCTGTACAGTATGTAGTATATGTTACTACAGCGGGTGTTAGTGTCTGTACAGTATGTAGTATCTGTAACTACAGCGGGTGTTAGTGTCTGTACAGTATGTAGTATATATAACTACAGCGGGTGTTAGTGTCTGTACAGTATGTAGTATATGTAACTACAGCGGGTGTTAGTGTCTGTACATTATGTAGTATATGTTACTACAGCGGGTGTTAGTGTCTGTACGGTATGTAGTGTATGTAACTACAGCGAAGGTTAGTGTCTGTACAGTATGTTGTATATGTTACTACAGCGGGTGTTAGTGTCTGTACAGTATGTAGTATATGTAACTACAGCGGGTGTTAGTGTCTGTAAATTGTATAGTTTATGTTACTACAGCGGGTGTTAGTGTCTGTACATTGTATACTATATGTTACTACAGCGGGTGTTAGTGTCTGTACGGTATGTAGTGTATGTAACTATAGCGGGTGTTAGTGTCTGTACAGTATGTAGTGTATGTAACTATAGCGGGTGTTAGTGTCTGTACATTGTATAGTATATGTAACTACAGCGGGAGTTAGTGTCTGTACATTGTATAGTATATGTAACTACAGCGGGTGTTAGTGTCTGTACATTGTATAGTATATGTAACTACAGGGGGTGTTAGTGTCTGTACATTGTATAGTGTATGTAACTACAGCGGGTGTTTGTGTCTGTACAGTATCTAGTGTATGTAACTACAGTGGGTGTTAGTGTCTGTACATTGTATAGTATATGTAACTACAGCGGGTGTTAGTGTCTGTACAGTATGTAGTGTATGTAACTACAGCGGGTGTTAGTGTCTGTACATTGTATAGTATATGTAACTACAGCGGGTGTTAGTGTCTGTACAGTATGTAGTATATGTAACTACAGCGGGTGTTAGTGTCTGTACAGTATGTAGTATATGTAACTATAGCGGGTGTTGGTGCATGTACAGTATGTAGTGTATGTAACTACAGCGGGTGTTAGTGTCTGTACAGTATGTAGTGTATGTAACTACAGTGGGTGTTAGTGTCTGTACATTATGTAGTGTATGTAACTACAGTGGGTGTTAGTGTCTGTACAGTATGTAGTGTATGTAACTACAGCGGGTGTATGTGTCTGTACAGTATGTAGTATATGTTACTACAGCGGGTGTTAGTGTCTGTACAGTATGTAGTATATGTTACTACAGCGGGTGTTAGTGTCTGTACAGTATGTAGTATATGTAACTACAGCGGGTGTTAGTGTCTGTACAGTATGTAGTATATGTAACTACAGCGGGTGTTAGTGTCTGTACAGTATGTAGTATATGTTACTACAGCGGGTGTTAGTGTCTGTACAGTATGTAGTGTATGTAACTACAGCGGGTGTTAGTGTCTGTACAGTATGTAGTATATGTAACTACAGCGGGTGTTAGTGCCTGTACAGTATGTAGTGTTTGTAACTACAGCGGGTGTTAGTGTCTGTACATTGTATAGTATATGTAACTACAGCGGGTGTTAGTGTCTGTACATTATATAGTATATGTAACTACAGCGGGTGTTAGTGTCTGTACATTATATAGTATATGTAACTACAGCGGGTGTTAGTGTCTGTAAATTGTATAGTATATGTAACTACAGTGGGTGTTAGTGTCTGTACATTATATAGTATATGTTACTACAGCGGGTGTCAGTGTCCGTACAGTATGTAGTGTATGTAACTACAGCGGGTGTTAGTGTCTGTACATTATATAGTATATGTAACTACAGCGGGTGTTAGTGCCTGTACAGTATGTAGTGTTTGTAACTACAGCGGGTGTTAGTGTCTGTACATTGTATAGTATATGTAACTACAGTGGGTGTTAGTGTCTGTACAGTATGTAGTATATGTAACTACAGCGGGTGTTAGTGTCTGTAAATTGTATAGTATATGTTACTACAGCGGGTGTTAGTGTCTCTACATTGTATACTATACGAACTACAGCGGGTGTTAGTGTCTGTACATTGTATACTATATGTAACTACAGCAGGTGTTAGTGTCTGTACATTGTATACTATATGTAACTACAGCAGGTGTTAGTGTCTGTACATTGTATACTATATGTAACTACAGCGGGTGTTAGTGTCTGTACATTGTACAGTATATGTAACTACAGCGGGTGTTAGTGTCTGTACAGTATGTAGTATATATTACTACAGCGGGTGTTAGTGTCTGTACATTGTATAGTATATGTAAGTACAGCGGGTGTTAGTGTCTGTACAGTATGTAGTATATGTTACTACAGCGGGTGTTAGTGTCTGTACAGTATATAGTGTATGTAACTACAGTGGGTGTTAGTGTCTGTACATTGTATAGTATATGTAACTACAGCGGGTGTCAGTGCCTGTACATTGTATAGTATATGTAACTACAGCGGGTGTTAGTTTCTGTACATTGTATAGTATATGTAACTACAGCGGGTGTTAGGGTCTGTACAGTATGTAGTATATGTTACTACAGCGGGTGTTAGTGTCTGTACAGTATGTAGTATATGTAGCTACAGCGGGTGTTAGTGTCTGTACAGTATGTAGTATATGTAACTACAGCGGGTGTTAGTGTCTGTACAGTATGTAGTATATGTAACTACAGCGGGTGTTAGTGTCTGTACATTATGTAGTATATGTTACTACAGCGGGTGTTAGTGTCTGTACGGTATGTAGTGTATGTAACTACAGCGAAGGTTAGTGTCTGTACAGTATGTTGTATATGTTACTACAGCGGGTGTTAGTGTCTGTACAGTATGTAGTATATGTAACTACAGCGGGTGTTAGTGTCTGTAAATTGTATAGTTTATGTTACTACAGCGGGTGTTAGTGTCTGTACATTGTATACTATATGTTACTACAGCGGGTGTTAGTGTCTGTACGGTATGTAGTGTATGTAACTATAGCGGGTGTTAGTGTCTGTACAGTATGTAGTGTATGTAACTACAGCGGGTGTTAGTGTCTGTACATTGTATAGTATATGTAACTACAGCGGGTGTTAGTGTCTGTACATTGTATAGTATATGTAACTACAGCGGGTGTTAGTGTCTGTACATTGTATAGTATATGTAACTACAGGGGGTGTTAGTGTCTGTACATTGTATAGTGTATGTAACTACAGCGGGTGTTAGTGTCTGTACAGTATCTAGTGTATGTAACTACAGTGGGTGTTAGTGTCTGTACATTGTATAGTATATGTAACTACAGCGGGTGTTAGTGTCTGTACAGTATGTAGTGTATGTAACTACAGCGGGTGTTAGTGTCTGTACATTGTATAGTATATGTAACTACAGCGGGTGTTAGTGTCTGTACAGTATGTAGTATATGTAACTACAGCGGGTGTTAGTGTCTGTACAGTATGTAGTATATGTAACTATAGCGGGTGTTGGTGCATGTACAGTATGTAGTGTATGTAACTACAGCGGGTGTTAGTGTCTGTACAGTATGTAGTGTATGTAACTACAGTGGGTGTTAGTGTCTGTACATTATGTAGTGTATGAAACTACAGTGGGTGTTAGTGTCTGTACAGTATGTAGTGTATGTAACTACAGCGGGTGTATGTGTCTGTACAGTATGTAGTATATGTTACTACAGCGGGTGTTAGTGTCTGTACAGTATGTAGTATATGTTACTACAGCGGGTGTTAGTGTCTGTACAGTATGTAGTATATGTAACTACAGCGGGTGTTAGTGTCTGTACAGTATGTAGTATATGTAACTACAGCGGGTGCTAGTGTCTGTACATTATATAGTATATGTAACTACAGCGGGTGTTAGTGTATGTACAGTATTTAGTATATGTAACTACAGCGGGTGTTAGTGTCTGTACAGTATGTAGTGTATGTAACTACAGCGGGTGTTAGTGTCTGTACAGTATGTAGTATATGTTACTACAGCGGGTGTTAGTGTCTGTACAGTATGTAGTGTATGTAACTACAGCGGGTGTTAGTGTCTGTACAGTATGTAGTGTATGTAACTACAGCGGGTGCTAGTGTCTGTACATTATATAGTATATGTAACTACAGCGGGTGTTAGTGTCTGTAAATTGTATAGTATATGTAACTACAGCGGGTGTTAGTGTCTGTACATTATATAGTATATGTAACTACAGCGGGTGTTAGTGTCTGTACATTATATAGTATATGTAACTACAGCGGGTGTTAGTGTCTGTAAATTGTATAGTATATGTAACTACAGTGGGTGTTAGTGTCTGTACATTATATAGTATATGTTACTACAGCGGGTGTTAGTGTCCGTACAGTATGTAGTGTATGTAACTACAGCGGGTGTTAGTGTCTGTACATTATATAGTATATGTAACTACAGCGGGTGTTAGTGCCTGTACAGTATGTAGTGTTTGTAACTACAGCGGGTGTTAGTGTCTGTACATTGTATAGTATATGTAACTACAGCGGATGTTAGTGTCTGTACAGTATGTAGTATATGTAACTACAGCGGGTGTTAGTGTCTGTAAATTGTATAGTATATGTTACTACAGCGGGTGTTAGTGTCTCTACATTGTATACTATATGTAACTACAGCGGGTGTTAGTGTCTGTACATTGTATACTATATGTAACTACAGCGGGTGTTAGTGTCTGTACATTGTATACTATATGTAACTACAGCGGGTGTTAGTGTCTGTACATTGTATACTATATGTAACTACAGCGGGTGTTAGTGTCTGTACATTGTACAGTATATGTAACTACAGCGGGTGTTAGTGTCTGTACAGTATGTAGTATATGTAACTACAGTGGGTGTTAGTGTCTGTACAGTATGTAGTATATGTAACTACAGCGGGTGTTAGTGCCTGTACAGTATGTAGTATATGTAACTACAGCGGGTGTTAGTGTCTGTACAGTATGTAGTATATGTAACTACAGTGGGTGTTAGTGTCTGTAAATTGTATAGTATATGTAACTACAGTGGGTGTTAGTGTCTGTACATTATATAGTATATGTTACTGCAGCGGGTGTTAGTGTCCGTACAGTATGTAGTGTATGTAACTACAGCGGGTGTTAGTGTCTGTACATTATATAGTATATGTAACTACAGCGGGTGTTAGTGCCTGTACAGTATGTAGTGTTTGTAACTACAGCGGGTGTTAGTGTCTGTACATTGTATAGTATATGTAACTACAGTGGGTGTTAGTGTCTGTACAGTATGTAGTATATGTAACTACAGCGGGTGTTAGTGTCTGTAAATTGTATAGTATATGTTACTACAGCGGGTGTTAGTGTCTCTACATTGTATACTATATGTAACTACAGCGGGTGTTAGTGTCTGTACATTGTATACTATATGTAACTACAGCGGGTGTTAGTGTCTGTACATTGTATACTATATGTAACTACAGCGGGTGTTAGTGTCTGTACATTGTATACTATATGTAACTACAGCGGGTGTTAGTGTCTGTACATTGTACAGTATATGTAACTACAGCGGGTATTAGTGTCTGTACAGTATGTAGTATATATTACTACAGCGGGTGTTAGTGTCTGTACATTGTATAGTATATGTAACTACAGCGGGTGTTAGTGTCTGTACAGTATGTAGTATATGTTACTACAGCGGGTGTTAGTGTCTGTACAGTATATAGTGTATGTAACTACAGTGGGTGTTAGTGTCTGTACATTGTATAGTATATGTAACTACAGCGGGTGTCAGTGCCTGTACATTGTATAGTATATGTAACTACAGCGGGTGTTAGTTTCTGTACATTGTATAGTATATGTAACTACAGCGGGTGTTAGGGTCTGTACAGTATGTAGTATATGTTACTACAGCGGGTGTTAGTGTCTGTACAGTATGTAGTATATGTAGCTACAGCGGGTGTTAGTGTCTGTACAGTATGTAGTATATGTAACTACAGCGGGTGTTAGTGTCTGTACAGTATGTAGTATATGTAACTACAGCGGGTGTTAGTGTCTGTACATTATGTAGTATATGTTACTACAGCGGGTGTTAGTGTCTGTACGGTATGTAGTGTATGTAACTACAGCGAAGGTTAGTGTCTGTACAGTATGTTGTATATGTTACTACAGCGGGTGTTAGTGTCTGTACAGTATGTAGTATATGTAACTACAGCGGGTGTTAGTGTCTGTAAATTGTATAGTTTATGTTACTACAGCGGGTGTTAGTGTCTGTACATTGTATACTATATGTTACTACAGCGGGTGTTAGTGTCTGTACGGTATGTAGTGTATGTAACTATAGCGGGTGTTAGTGTCTGTACAGTATGTAGTGTATGTAACTACAGCGGGTGTTAGTGTCTGTACATTGTATAGTATATGTAACTACAGCGGGTGTTAGTGTCTGTACATTGTATAGTATATGTAACTACAGCGGGTGTTAGTGTCTGTACATTGTATAGTATATGTAACTACAGGGGGTGTTAGTGTCTGTACATTGTATAGTGTATGTAACTACAGCGGGTGTTAGTGTCTGTACAGTATCTAGTGTATGTAACTACAGTGGGTGTTAGTGTCTGTACATTGTATAGTATATGTAACTACAGCGGGTGTTAGTGTCTGTACAGTATGTAGTGTATGTAACTACAGCGGGTGTTAGTGTCTGTACATTGTATAGTATATGTAACTACAGCGGGTGTTAGTGTCTGTACAGTATGTAGTATATGTAACTACAGCGGGTGTTAGTGTCTGTACAGTATGTAGTATATGTAACTATAGCGGGTGTTGGTGCATGTACAGTATGTAGTGTATGTAACTACAGCGGGTGTTAGTGTCTGTACAGTATGTAGTGTATGTAACTACAGTGGGTGTTAGTGTCTGTACATTATGTAGTGTATGTAACTACAGTGGGTGTTAGTGTCTGTACAGTATGTAGTGTATGTAACTACAGCGGGTGTATGTGTCTGTACAGTATGTAGTATATGTTACTACAGCGGGTGTTAGTGTCTGTACAGTATGTAGTATATGTTACTACAGCGGGTGTTAGTGTCTGTACAGTATGTAGTATATGTAACTACAGCGGGTGTTAGTGTCTGTACAGTATGTAGTATATGTAACTACAGCGGGTGCTAGTGTCTGTACATTGTATAGTATATGTAACTACAGCGGGTGTTAGTGTATGTACAGTATGTAGTATATGTAACTACAGCGGGTGTTAGTGTCTGTACAGTATGTAGTGTATGTAACTACAGCGGGTGTTAGTGTCTGTACAGTATGTAGTATATGTTACTACAGCGGGTGTTAGTGTCTGTACAGTATGTAGTGTATGTAACTACAGCGGGTGTTAGTGTCTGTACAGTATGTAGTGTATGTAACTACAGCGGGTGCTAGTGTCTGTACATTATATAGTATATGTAACTACAGCGGGTGTTAGTGTCTGTAAATTGTATAGTATATGTAACTACAGCGGGTGTTAGTGTCTGTACATTATATAGTATATGTAACTACAGCGGGTGTTAGTGTCTGTACATTATATAGTATATGTAACTACAGCGGGTGTTAGTGTCTGTAAATTGTATAGTATATGTAACTACAGTGGGTGTTAGTGTCTGTACATTATATAGTTCATGTTACTACAGCGGGTGTTAGTGTCCGTACAGTATGTAGTGTATGTAACTACAGCGGGTGTTAGTGTCTGTACATTATATAGTATATGTAACTACAGCGGGTGTTAGTGCCTGTACAGTATGTAGTGTTTGTAACTACAGCGGGTGTTAGTGTCTGTACATTGTATAGTATATGTAACTACAGCGGGTGTTAGTGTCTGTACAGTATGTAGTATATGTAACTACAGCGGGTGTTAGTGTCTGTAAATTGTATAGTATATGTTACTACAGCGGGTGTTAGTGTCTCTACATTGTATACTATATGTAACTACAGCGGGTGTTAGTGTCTGTACATTGTATACTATATGTAACTACAGCGGGTGTTAGTGTCTGTACATTGTATACTATATGTAACTACAGCGGGTGTTAGTGTCTGTACATTGTATACTATATGTAACTACAGCGGGTGTTAGTGTCTGTACATTGTACAGTATATGTAACTACAGCGGGTGTTAGTGTCTGTACAGTATGTAGTATATGTAACTACAGTGGGTGTTAGTGTCTGTACAGTATGTAGTATATGTAACTACAGCGGGTGTTAGTGCCTGTACAGTATGTAGTATATGTAACTACAGTGGGTGTTAGTGCCTGTACAGTATGTAGTATATGTAACTACAGCGGGTGTTAGTGTCTGTACAGTATGTAGTATATGTAACTACAGTGGGTGTTAGTGCCTGTACAGTATGTAGTATATGTAACTACAGTGGGTGTTAGTGTCTGTACAGTATGTAGTATATGTAACTACAGTGGGTGTTAGTGCCTGTACAGTATGTAGTATATGTAACTACAGCGGGTGTTAATGTCTGTACAGTATGTACATAAAGTATATGTAAGTACAGCGGGTGTTAGTGCCTGTACATTGAATAGTATATGTAACTACAGCTGGTGTTAGTGCCTGTACATTGTATAGTATATGTAACTACAGCGGGTGTTAGTGTCTGTACATTGTATAGTATATGTTACTACAGCCATTGTTAGTGTCTGTACATTGTATACTATATGTAACTACAGCGGGTGTTAGTGTCTGTACATTGTATAGTATATGTAACTACAGCGGGTGTTAGTGTCTGTACATTGTATAGTATATGTTACTACAGCGGGTGTTAGTGTCTGTACATTGTATAGTATATGTAACTACAGCGGGTGTTTGTGTCTGTACATTGTATAGTATATGTAACTACAGCGGGTGTTAGTGTATGTACAGTATGTAGTATATGTTACTACAGCGGGTGTTAGTGTCTGTACATTGTATAGTATATGTTACTACAGCGGGTGTTAGTGTCTGTACATTGTATAGTGTATGTAACTATAGCGGGTTTTAGTGCCTGTACATTGTATAGTGTATGTTACTACAGCGGGTGTTAGTGTCAGTACAGTATGTAGTGTATGTCACTATAGGGGATGTTAGTGTCTGTACATTGTATAGTATATGTTACTACAGCGGGTGTTAGTGTCTGTACATTGTATAGTATATGTAACTACAGCGGGTGTTAGTGCCTGTACATTGTATAGTATATGTAACTACAGCGGTTGTTAGTGTCTGCACATTGTATAGTATACGTTACTACAGCGGGTGTTAGTGTCTGTACATTGTATAGTATATGTAACTTCAGCGGGTGTTAGTGTCTGTACAGTATGTAGTATATGTTACTACAGTGGGTGTTAGTGTCTGTACATTGTATAGTGTATGTAACTTTAGCGGGTGTTAGTGCCTGTACATTGTATATTATATGTTACTACAGCGGGTGTTAGTGTCTGTACATTGTATAGTATATGTAACTACAGCAGGTGTTAGTGTCTGTACATTGTATAGTATATGATACTACAGCCGGTGTTAGTGTCAGTACATTGTATAGTATATGTAACTATAGCGGGTGTTAGTGTCTGTACATTGTATAGTATATGTTACTTCAGTGGGTGTTAGTGTCTGTACATTGTATATTATATGTTACTACAGCGGGTGTTAGTGTCTGTACAGTATGTAGTATATGTTACTACAGCGGGTGTTAGTGTCTGTACATTGTATAGTATATGTAACTTCAGTGGTTGTTAGTGTCTGTACATTGTATAGTATATGTAACTACAGCGGGTGTTAGTGTCTGTACAGTATGTAGTATATGTAACTACAGTGGGTGTTAGTGTCTGTACATTGTATAGTATATGTAACTACAGCGGGTGTTAGTGTCTGTACAGTATGTAGTATATGTAACTACAGTGGGTGTTAGTGTCTGTACAGTATGTAGTATATGTAACTACAGCGGGTGTTAGTGTCTGTACATTGTATAGTATATGTAACTACAGCGGGTGTTAGTGTCTGTACAGTATGTAGTATATGTAACTACAGTGGGTGTTAGTGTCTGTACATTGTATAGTATATGTAACTACAGCGGGTGTTAGTGTCTGTACAGTATGTAGTATATGTAACTACAGCGGGTGTTAGTGTCTGTACATTGTATAGTATATGTAACTACAGCGGGTGTTAGTGTCTGTACAGTATGTAGTATATGTAACTACAGCGGGTGTTAGTGTCTGTACATTGTATAGTATATGTAATTACAGCGGGTGTTAGTGTCTGTACAGTATATAGTATATGTAACTACAGCAGGTGTTAGTGTCTGTACAGTATGTAGTATATATTACTACAGCGGGTGTTAGTGTCTGTACATTGTATAGTATATGTAATTACAGCGGGTGTTAGTGTCTGTACAGTATATAGTATATGTAACTACAGCAGGTGTTAGTGTCTGTACAGTATGTAGTATATGTAACTACAGTGGGTGTTAGTGTCGGTACATTGTATAGTATATGTAACTACAGCGGGTGTTAGTGTCTGTACAGTATGTAGTGTATGTAACTACAGCGGGTGTTAGTGTCTGTACAGTATGTAGTATATGTAACTACAGCGGGTGTTAGTGTCTGTACAGTATGTAGTGTATGTAACTACAGCGCGTGTTAGTGTCTGTACATTGTATAGTATATGTAACTACAGCGGGTGTTAGGGTCTGTACAGTATGTAGTATATGTAACTACAGCGGGTGTTAGTGTCTGTACATTGTATAGTACATGTAACGTCAGTGGGTGTTAGTGTCTGTACATTGTATAGTATATGTAACTACAGCGGGTGTAAGTGTCTGTACATTGTATAGTATATGTAACTACAGCGGATGTTAGTGTCTGTACATTGAATAGTATATGTAACTACAGCGGGTGTTAGTGCCTGTACATTGTATAGTATATGTAACTACAGCGGGTGTTAGTGTCTGTACAGTATGTAGTGTATGTAACTACAGCGGGTGTTAGTGTCCGTACAGTATGTAGTATATGTAACTACAGCGGGTGTTAGGGTCTGTACAGTATGTAGTATATGTAACTAGAGCGGGTGTAAGTGTCTGTACAGTATGTAGTACAGTTTGTATATGTAACTACAGCGGGTGTTAGTGTCTGTACAGTATGTAGTATATGTAACTACAGCGGGTGTTAGTGTCTGTACAGTATGTAGTATATGTAACTGCAGTGGGTGTAAGTGTCTGTACAGTATGTAGTATATGTAACTGTAGCGGGTGTTTGTGTCTGTACAGTATGTAGTATATGTAACTACAGCGGGTGTTAGTGTCTGTACAGTATGTAGTGTATGTAACTACAGCGGGTGTTAGTGTCTGTACAGTATGTAGTGTATGTAACTACAGCGGGTGTGTCTGTACAGTATGTAGTGTATGTTACTACAGCGGGTGTTAGTGTCTGTACAGTATGTAGTGTAAGTAACTACGGCGGGTGTTAGTGTCTGTACAGTATGTAGTGTATGTAACTACAGCGGGTGTTAGTGCATGTACAGTATGTAGTATATGTAACTACAGTGGGTGTAAGTGTCTGTACAGTATGTAGTATATGTTACTACAGCGGGTTTTAGTGTCTGTACATTGTATAGTATATGTAACTATAGCGGGTGTTAGTGTCTGTACATTGTATAGTATATGTTACTACAGCGGGTGTTAGTGTCTGTACAGTATGTAGTGTATGTAACTACAGCGGGTGTTAGTGTCTGTACATTGTATAGTATATGTAACTACAGCGGGTGTTAGTGTCTGTACATTGTATAGTATATGTTACTACAGCGGGTGTAAGTGTCTGTACAGTATGTAGTATATGTAATTATAGCGGGTGTTAGTGTCTGTACAGTATGTAGTGTATGTAACTACAGCGGGTGTTAGTGTCTGTACATTGTATAGTATATGTAACTACAGCGGGTGTTAGTGTCTGTACATTGTATAGTATATGTTACTACAGCTGGTGTTAGTGTCTGTACAGTATGTAGTATATGTAACTACAGCGGGTGTTAGTGTCTGTACAGTATGTAGTATATGTAACTACAGTGGGTGTTAGTGTCTGTACATTGTATAATATATGTTACTACAGCGGGTGTTAGTGTCTGTACAGTATGTAGTATATGTAACTACAGCGGGTGTTAGTGTCTGTACAGTATGAAATGTATGTAACTACAGCGGGTGTTAGTGTCTGTACAGTATGAAGTGTATGTAACTACAGCGGGTGTTAGTGTCTGTACAGTATGAAGTGTATGTAACTACAGCGGGTGTTAGTGTCTGTACAGTATGAAGTGTATGAAACTACAGCGGGTGTTAGTGTCTGTACAGTATTTAATATATGTAACTACAGCGGGTGTTAGTGTCTGTACAGTATGAAGTGTATGTAACTATAGCGGGTGTTAGTGTCTGTACAGTATGAAGTGTATGTAACTACAGCGGGTGTTAGTGTCTGTACAGTATGTAGTATATGTAACTACAGCGGGTGTTAGGGTCTGTACAGTATGTAGTATATGTAACTACAGCGGGTGTTAGGGTCTGTACAGTATGTAGTATATGTAACTACAGCGGGTGTTAGGGTCTGTACAGTATGAAGTGTATGTAACTACAGCGGGTGTTAATGTCTGTACAGTATGAAGTGTATGTAAGTACAGCGGGTGTTAGGGTCCGTACAGTATGTAGTATATGTAACTACAGCGGGTGTTAGGGTCTGTACAGTATGTAGTATATGTAACTAGAGCGGGTGTTAGTGTCTGTACAGTATGTAGTACAGTTTGTATATGTAACTATAGCGGGTGTTAGTGTCTGTACAGTATGTAGTATATGTAACTACAGCGGGTGTTAGTGTCTGTACAGTATGTAGTATATGTAACTGCAGTGGGTGTAAGTGTCTGTACAGTATGTAGTATATGTAACTGCAGCGGGTGTTTGTGTCTGTACAGTATGTAGTATATGTAACTACAGCGGGTGTTAGTGTCTGTACAGTATGTAGTGTATGTAACTGCAGCGGGTGTTAGTGTCTGTACAGTATGTAGTGTATGTAACTACAGCGGGTGTGTCTGTACAGTATGTAGTGTATGTAACTACAGCGGGTGTTAGTGTCTGTACAGTATGTAGTGTATGTAACTACAGCGGGTGTTAGTGCATGTACAGTATGAAGTATATGTAACTACAGTGGGTGTAAGTGTCTGTACAGTATGTAGTATATGTATCTACAGCGGATGTTAGTGTCTGTACAGTATGTAGTATATGTAACTGCAGCGGGTGTTAGTGTCTGTACAGTATGTAGTATATGTAACTACAGCGGGTGTTAGTGCCTGAACAGTATGTAGTATATGTAACTACAGCGGGTGTTAGTGTCTGTACAGTATGTAGTGTATGTAACTACAGCGGGTGTTAGTGCCTGTACAGTATGTAGTGTAGGTAACTACAGCAGGTGTTAGTGTCTGTACAGTATGTAGTGTATGTAACTACAGCGGGTGTTAGTGCATGTACAGTATGTAGTGTATGTAATTACAGTGGGTGTTTGTGCCTGTACAGTATGTAGTATATGTAACTATAGTGGGTGTTTGTGCATGTACAGTATGTAGTGTATGTAACTACAGTGGGTGTTAGTGCATGTACAGTATGTAGTATATGTAACTACAGTGGGTGTAAGTGTCTGTACAGTGTGTAGTATATGTATCTACAGCGGGTGTTAGTGTCTGTACAGTATATAGTATATGTAACTGCAGCGGGTGTTAGTGTCTGTACAGTATGTAGTGTATATTACTACACCGGGTGTTAGTGCATGTACAATATGTAGTATATGTAACTGCAGTGGGTGTAAGTGTCTGTACAGTATGTAGTGTATGTAACTGCAGCGGGTGTTAGTGTCTCTACAGTATGTAGTGTATGTTACTACAGCGGGTGTTAGTGCCTGTACAGTATGTAGTGTATGTTACTACACCGGGTGTTAGTGCCTGTACAGTATGTAGTATATGTAACTACACCGGGTGTTAGTGCATGTACAATATGTAGTATATGTAACTACAGCGGGTGTTAGTGCCTGTACAGTATGTAGTGTATGTTACTACACCGTGTGTTAGTGCCTGTACAGTATGTAGTATATGTAACTACACCGGGTGTTAGTGCATGTACAATATGTAGTATATGTAACTACAGCGGGTGTTAGTGCCTGCACAATATGTAGTATATGTAACTACAGTGGGTGTTAGTGTCTGTACAGTATGTAGTATATGTAACTACAGCGGGTGTTAGTGCATGTACAGTATGTAGTGTATGTAACTAGTAAGTAAGTAAGTAAGTAAGTAACGTCTTTATTTAACGAGGCTGACACATTCGGTTTCCCGATCTTCCATGTGGGCCTCAACATTTGCAAATAGCATAAGAATATACAGTAAAATATGAAATAACATAAGAATATACAGTAAAACATACAAGACATATATACACAAACATCATAGTAATAAAGATCAGATGTGTTTAAGAAAGTAATTTTAGATCATTAATGGTTTTATCATGATATAATATTCAGTTCTTGACAAAACAATATGTAAAAGAAACAATATATAATGATACATCATGCACAAGAGATTTCATATAATACATAATTTATCATTGTAGAGTAAGAGTAAGGGATAGTTAAAAGATAGTAGTAAACTATCTATAATATCATAGTTCTTTTCAGGAGTAATTCCTTTTAAATTCTTGATTGACTGTTATTTTAATTGGAGAATTGCCATTTGATGTAAGCAGATTGAAATTTACTTTGACTTTCTGCATTTCGAATATGTATTGGTATGTCATTCCATATTTTTGGACCAGAGTAAGCAAAAGATTTTCTGAAGAGTTCTGTTTTAGGTTTTGGTATAATAAGCTTTGCATCTTGTACAGATCTAAGGTTTAGGTTATGTCTATCACTTAATGTTTGGAATTTATTTGTCATATACACTGGAAAGGTTGGTTCATTTATAGATTTATACATGAGTATTGCTTTTTTGTACTTAATACGTTGGTCAAAGGACATCCAATTGAGTTCTTTAAATAATTCATTTGAGGGTGTGTCAAAACTTTTGTCTGAGATTATTCTAGCAGCTCTTTTTTGAAATTTGATGACATCAGAAAGTAGCTCGTTGCTGCAGTTTCCCCAAATAGTACAGCAATAATCCAAGTGTGGCAGTATGTATGCATTAAAGAAAAGTTTCCTAGAGTGAAGATTAAGATACTGTTTAATTCTAAGAAGCAAGTAAAGTTGTGAATTACATTTTTTGATAGTTGATTGAACATGCGTTTTCCATTTAAGATTGTTGTCTACATAGATTCCTAGTAGTTTTTCAGTGTCTGTAAATTCTATTTTTTGGTCTTGAAGGTGGAGAGTAGATGGCGTTGTATTTTCTGATTTGGTACTTTTTGTTGATATATTCATAGCTTTAGATTTTTGAGCATTTAGTACCATTGCATTATGGTTGCACCACATGCTAACGTTTTCAAGATCTGTTTGAAGATTTGTGTTTACTTCCTGTGCTGTATTTCCAGTAGCAGTTAGAGAAGTGTCATCTGCAAACATATCAGCATTTGACATTTTTACATGAAGGTGTAGATCATTTATGTATATAATGAATATAACTACACCGGGTGTTAGTGCATGTACAATATGTAGTATATGTTACTACAGTGGGTGTTAGTGTCTGTACAGTATGTAGTGTATGTAACTACAGCGGGTGTTAGTGTCTGTACAGTATGAAGTGTATGTAACTACAGCGGGTGTTACTGTCTGTACAGTATGTAGTGTATGTACAGTATGTAGTATATGTAACTACAGCGGGTGTTAGTGTCTGTACAGTATGTAGTGTATGTTACTATACCGGGTGTTAGTGCATGTACAGTATGTAGTATATGTAACTACAGAGGGTGTAAGTGTCTGTACAGTATGTGGTATATGTAACTACAGCGGGTGTTTGTGCCAGTACATTATGTAGCATATGTTACTACACCGGGTGTTAGTGCATGCACAGTATGTAGTATATGTTAATACATCGGGTGTTATTGCATGTACAGTATGTAGTGTATGTAACTACAGCGGGTGTTTGTGCCAGTACAGTATGTAGTATATGTTACTACATCGGGTGTTAGTGCCTGTACACTATGTAGTATATGTTACTACATCGGGTGTTAGTGCATGTACAGTATGTAGTATATGTTACTACATCGGGTGTTAGTGCATGTACAGTATGTAGTATATGTTACTACATCGGGTGTTAGTGCATGTACAGTATGTAGTATATGTTACTTCAGCAGGTGTTAGTGTCTCGTGCAGCGGAGGGTGACTGTCTCGTGCAGGGGAGGGTGACTGTCTCGTGTAGGGGAGACTTAGTAGGCTCTGTCGCCGTTTCTGTATGGTTTCCAATAATCTGTGTATGTACAGTATGGTAACACATAAAAGGTTCCGGTTGTTATACTATTATACCTCTTTCGAAATAGACTTTTTGGTTATTTAATATGTCCGGTGCACAGCACAGATATTCGCGAGACTGTTACCTCTGGGTTACCAACCAGTTCATCTCTAGTCTGAAAAGCGTTTGAACAAAGACCATGCACCTCGATCGAACATCAAACCAGCGACCAATCGATCAATAGTCAAGAGCGTAACCAACTCGACCACTGTGCCAACCTTGACATGAGTAGTATGTGGAAACATTTAGGAAACTAATCCAGGAAGAAAATGACTGGTTGGCCAAAAAAGAGCATGTCATTTATTTTGTAAATTAGACTTGTTAGTTTTGTTAGTTTTAGTTTATTTTATTGGCATAAGAACATTTTTTTATGTGCGTCGCCTTTAACAATAAGCTGCAGGTACATTTACAGAAGAGCATGTACAACATACAATAAACAAGGTAAACAAAATGCTACATGTATTAACTGAACTCGACTCTTTTACAATGCCATACTCAACTTCACATATATAATATGTCGTGTTAAGCTGCCTACAACGATAACATGCGCTTTCTTTACATCAGGAGCGTTTCTTTTTGTACTGAGTGTATTTTATATCCTTTTTTATTACCACCAGGGTATGAGAGCTCAGTTTACTATCACGCCACAACATGTATAAAACATGCACACAATATCAATAAATTTCGGAAGCATGAATATGCCACCACGCAATGGTAAATTCATGTTGCGCTATTCTTCTTCTTCTTGTCTTGTCTTAACCGCCTTAAGAGACGAACCGCAGTAACTGCGTCAATTCCTCCACCAATGAATTAATGTAATAATCCGTGAATTATTTACGCTTGTATATCAGTCTTATTTACACTCACTTAACAATCACTATGTCAGAGTTTTTAGAAGCCGTATGCTGTACTCAATATATATATACGCTACATGAGGTGTGGCCTAGTGCGCAACTGTAGGCGGCAACGAACACTTGTTTGTTAAACACAAAAGTCTATATCTCTCTGAGTGTAGTCTAAAGACTAATTTCTTGCAGTTCAATTCCAGGTTGGAGATAGCTTGTATTGAATTGTTATTGATTGTTCTGGTTTCCAGTATTCGTGAACAGTCAACGAGGGTACACACTCTCTGGAAATCATCTATTTCACACCATACCGGTCCTCCCAACTCCATAAGGTCTACCTTGATCTCCCCTAGTAGAGAATTTCTTGCATACGAGAGAGAGTCACAGTTCAACAGGACGTGCTCCATGGTTTCACTGGCGGATTTGCACATTTTACATGTTGGATCAACACTATTTTGGTTAAAAGTAGCTCTATTACTTTGTAATATATAAGTTCCTGTCATTAGCTTAAGTTTCAGTATAGCTCTATTTGCGTCGTTAGTAGATGCAGCTTCAATTTGCAATAGTGGATGGGGTCGCCCCGGTTGAAAATTAGCACAATACATATATCTCAATGATCTAAATCCGGAGGCTAGAATTAGAATAGAATCCTTCCAATGACGACCGACTGCCTGATGTACCATTCTCTTCCACTGTGCCTTGTTTTGGGGATTGTCTAAGAATGTTAGTGGATCACCAAGTTCATACATGTAGAGGATCTTTGCTAGGTCTATAAACCAACTATGACTTGATGGGCATTTAAGAGTTAACTGACGTCTAGCTATTTTCTTTTCTATTGCTGAATCTTACTGATGGCAGACATTGTTGAATAATATTAATGCCCTTTTATGTAATTGCGCCTCAACAGGTAGGATGCCAGTCAATATATGTATTGCAGCATTAGCTGTATTAGCTGGTAATGCGAATAGCTGTTTCAGTATTTTCCTCTGGAAAATTTCCATCCTGTCCAATAGCCTTGTCTTAGGGAGAATAATCTCTGTACCATATAGGAGAATTGGGGAGACGTATGTCTTTAGGAGGTGGAGAATAGTCTGAGCGTCGAGGCCACCGGAACCATGCATCCCTACTGGAATAAAGCTGTACAGGGTCTGTCTAGCCTTTTGTATGTTGCGTTCGACATTTTCCTCCGCTGCTCTTTTCAGGCCTAGATGGGTGCTTGATTTAACGTTAGCTATGTCGTTTCCGTATATTACATATTTTTCAGAATTATTGTGATCATGATGACTTTTGGTGGGATAAACTCTTAGGACCTCAGTCTTTTTTGGTTGCAGGATGTATCGCTCTATATTTGAATAGTCCTCTGCCATTGAAAGTAGAACTTTAGTATCGGTGGCCTTCTTTGAATTAATGGTAATGTCATCTGCACAAGCAGTTGCATTGCATCTGATATGTCCTATGCAGCATCCAAACTTGGTTTCGGCTAATCTATGCAACAGCGGATTAACATATAACTTGTATAAATCGGTACTCATCACGCCACCTTGGCGGACACCTTTAAATACTGGGAAGGGGGCAGAAAGTTGCGACTCCCCTTTTATCACACTTTCAGATTGGCGATGTATACTGTCTATTAGTGTTAACAGTTTCCCATATGTCGGGGTTACCTTGTCACAACAGTTCTCATACGCAAGAGTGGCTCGTGAACAAGCCTTAAACGCTAAACGAGTTTTAATTTCTATTTTATCAAAGCTATACGAATATGGTCAATTGCCCAATGGTGTGTTTTTCAATATATTCGATACTAAAATAAGTCCAATTTTATTGTATGGTTCAGAAATATGGGGTATTCATAGACAAACTTCAACCGAATTTATCCATAACTATGCTTGTAAGCGTTACATGTGCGTAAACCAAAAAACGATTAATGTAGCAGTACTTGGTGATTGTGGGAGATTTCCATTGTTTATAACTACTGCTGAAAGAAGCATTAACTACTGGTTCAAAATTCTTAAGATGGGTGATGACCGCTATGTAAAAAAATGTTATTTAATGCTGAAGTGTTTAGACAACCGGGGTCAAACTAACTGGGCGACTGGTATAAGAAAAATACTATACAGCAATGGTTTCGGGTTTGTCTGGTTTGACTAAGGTGTAAACTACGAAAACGTATTTTTAAAGCATTTTATTGTACGCTTAAAGGATCAATATACTCAAGAATGGAAAAGTTTGGTTTCAGATAGCTCAAAGCTTTACTTGTATAACAAATTTAAAAGTGAGTTAAACCATGAACCATATTTACATTTTGTTAAAATTAAGAAAAGTAAGAACGTCATCTCATGACCTTGAAATAGAGAAAGGCAGATACAATAATACTCCAAGAGAAAATAGAATATGTAAATTATGCAATCTAGAGATTGAGACAGAATTTCATTTCATATTAGTATGCCCGAAATTGCAATGTATAAGAGAAAAATATATCCATCAAAAATATTTTTTGAACACAAATGTTCACAAGTTTAGAATTCTAATGAATTCAAATTCCGAGCAGGTACTAATAAATCTAGCCATGTATACATATCATGCTTTCCAAAAACGAAAATCAATAATTCAAGACTTACAACAAAATATATAAGGCATGGTAATATTAAGTCATTAATTACTATAATTATCAAATATTCATATATATATAATATACATTTTTAAAACAGATTCCATTAAGTTAGATAAGATAAGATAAGATGTCTTTATTTCCTCCATAGAATTGAAGATTATAACAAATACAAACAACACACATTTACATGAAATAACAACATATACATTATTAAACTTTGATAACACGTTATAATAATAATGATATAGTCATGTATATGTTATCAAATATTATTATGCATTTATAATGTACAATTTTTTTTTTTTTTTATTTATTTTTTTTTTTTTTCAATAACATTACCAGCTTGGCCGAAAGCGAAATTCAAGCAAGATAATGATAGTGTTGGGTGAATCATGCACCCCACGCATACACACACACCCACGCACACACCAAAATCACACACACATACAAACCCCCCACACACGCACACACACGCACACTCGCGCGCGCACACACGCACACACATCCACTCAAACATATACATAAACTAACACACCTCCCATCAACGCACTAACTTACTGAAACGAAATGCAAGATAGTGACATAGGAGTAGTTATAATGAATGATGAATACATTAGGTTTCAGAAAAGCCTCTATAATAAGTATAGAACTATGTAAAGAATGAAACACATTTAAAACAAGAGAATACAGACTCTTATATATTACTTATAACGTTGAGCGTATACAGCAATTCAGAATAATTTACACAAGAGGGCTGCCAGCTTAAAATTTACAAATTTCAAATCTGCGTTAGATATTGCAAAATTTATTATTAAACCAGTCTGTGTATCCAGGTCTGACCCTCTTATATCTAAGAAGTTTTGTAGGCCATAGAAAACCATGAGGTTGTCCCAGAGCTGTGTCCTGACTTTACTTACAGCCGGGCAGAAATGAACAAGATGCGTAACTATGTTACTATTTAGCTTGGAACATTTGTCACAGGAGGTCACATATTTTGATTTCAAGTACACGCTAATTATATAAATTAGCTTTTTACACAAGGGAGATAATTTCTGGTTTTTCCTAGATATATACCATAAATTACACGGGTTATCTTTCTTTAGAATTTCATCTAGACACAATGGAGATTTGATCTGTGTACACTGGCGTTCATAGGCATTCTGTTTATATTTCAGGCTTATATTGTTGTTAAGAAGTGTGTTCCATATGCATTTCGAGGGAAATGTACCGTTAATAGCATACGTGTCTAAGACGTTCAACAATTCGTATTTTTGCAGGATACGATATACGTCTGGAATAAATCCTCTTGTTTGATTGTCATAGGATAGAAATTTTACTAGCCGCAAGTTGAACACGTGCTTAGCAATGTATTTATCGCGCAGTCTACAAAGCTGTCCTAAAAACTGGAGCTTTTTCATATCAATAATAGTTTCTATTGACAGCATACTTAGCGCACACTGACTGAATTCAGTAGGTGAGTTACTTGGTATAGATTGCATGAATTTAATGCAAAATCTGTGAGCTCTCTCAAGCTTTAAAACATCAGTTTCCGACAACAGATTCCAAAGTTCACATGAATACATTGCCTTAGGTAACACAATTGAATTGTATATGTTTCGAGATGTAATCGGGTTTATAGAGCTTGGTTCTAAGCCACTGTTATGGATGCTTAACATGGTGCCTCTTAACTTAACACATGCATCCTCAACTAACACTTTATTTGAAAGAAAATTCTCACATTTGACACCTAAATGAGTGTAGCACTTAGACTCCGAAACAATGCTGTCACCCAAGCGAAATACCCGTTTATTGTCAATCATACCATTTTCATTAAACACAATGATCGCACATTTATCTGCATTGTATTGGTATCGCCATCGCTTCGAATAAGTGTCACATATATTCAACATATTATTCATCCCATTAATTGAGAACGACGCTAAAACCATATCATCGGCCACAGTAGGGCTACATAGAGTTTGTCCATACATGGTAAATCCTTGGCCACATTTTTCAAGTTCTTGTATAAGTCCATTGATGAACAACAGGTACAATATAGGTGATGATTTGCCTCCTTGACGCGTACCTTGCAGCACTTCGAAGCTGTTTGATTCCTTGCCATTATACCGAACACGACTCGTCATACCAGAGTACATTTGGGCAATGGCACAGAGGGATGTCGAATCAACGGTCGTTTCATTCCACAGTTTATACAATAAGCCTTTGTGCCATACAGTATCGAATGCCTTGCGACCATCTAAGAAGCAGACGTATAATTTAGAGTCATTTTCTCTCGCGAAACAAATTGATTCTCTCAGTATAAACGACGTCATGAGAGTACTAGTATTACAAATTGAATTAACAGCAATTTAAATTTAGATTGCTGTAGTGCTTTATCCATGTTACACTGATTCTATACTCCACTATACTGTCACTTTTTTATCAATATAAACATAGGTATGCGAATATTGCCTGTTTGTTTATGAATATTTTGTCATAATTTAGATATGATATGATAATTTACCATACTTGTTTATTATGTTTTCAAACTAGTACTAGTCTATGTATATGTTCTGTAAATATGTTCATATTTTTGTTATGGGCCGGTGGCCAATATCAAATAAAATCTTTGTCATTGTCATTGTCATAGTGTCCAGTGCTTGTCTTTGACTCCCGCATGGAATACTCGGCGGAGTAAGTGTGAGTGACTAACTACATCAAAGGCTTGCTTTGCATCCAGGAAGACAATCTCGATTTCTTCTGATTGGTCCTTACTTTCTCTTACTAATTCTTCTAATACCAGGGAAGCATGGAGTGGTGAAGTATCGGCCGTGAAACCGCGTTGGTACGGATGCTGGTCTTTTTGAAGTATAGGGGATATTCTATTCTTTATAATTGTCTCAATGATCTTCTCTATTACAGGAAGGACTGTGATACCCCTGTAATTTAGGGCTGAACGGCAGTCGCCTTTGTTTTTAAAAATAGGGGATAGTAATCAGATTTTGAGTGATGGAGGGACTTCTCCTGATTCTAGAATCATATTGATCAATTGAAGAATCACACCATGCAGTTTATCTCCACCGTTGAGTATGCTTTCGATGGTTAGGCCATAGATGTCCGCTGCTTTACCCCTATTGATAGAATCCATAGCTTTCGACAGCTCAGCCATTGTAGCTTCTCTGACTTTACACGACGATACCATACTTCTAATGTGGTTTATTTCCATCTCCACCAGCTGGTTATATTCATTGCCAAAGTTATTGTTCACTGATTCCTTAGCCAGGGTAGAAAAGTGATCCTTGAATCCATTAAGAATACCATTAGCACCTTGAAAAGGCGATCCCCAACATGAAGTTCTTCGATAACGGAGGATGATTTTTTCCTGTGTTTACTGACAAGTTTAAAAAATAGTTTTGTGTCCCTTGTTCTATTCTCCATGATTCTGAGCCTGAAAGCAGAGTCTCGCCTTGCATGTTCTTGCCTACACTTACTTCTGAATAACCTCTTCGCCTCCTTAACTGCTTTGAATTTGTTGCTATCTGGACTGCGTGGCTTTCCCACCCTTGCCCAAGAGTTGAATTTGGTTCTAAGATGTTTCAGAGCGGATGCGATATCAGTGTTCCACACTTTAAGCTTGGGTTTTGATCGTAGACCTTTCGTTTTAGGTGTAACCTTGTCGATAGCTTCTTTAATGATGGTCATTATGCTCCTGGCATGGGTATCTATGTTCTGGTCGGGTGGAAGGGTCAGAGAATCTAATTGGTCGTCAATGTAATTTGTATACATGTACTTGGACAATTCAAGCCTGTCCCAAGGAATTTTCGGGAGTTGTATTTTACAAGTACTTCTTCCTTGTCGGTGTCAAGCACATCTTCCTGAATTCCTATATTGAAAGAAGTTCTTATTGGATGATGGTCAGACGTGTTCGCCGGGTGATCAGCAATGATTGTTTTAGGCTGGAAAAAGTTTCTAAGTTCATTACTATACAGAAAGTAGTCTATTTCAGTGCACTCTTCACCGCACGAGTTTGAGTAAGTCATACCTGCAGAATCATATGTCAGACTGTTTCCCACAATAAAGTCGTTAAGATAGGTTAATCGCCTTGGTGTTGATTTCCCATTTGAAATATCACAATTGAGGTCACCCCCAAATAGAATTGTATGCGTCTTGCTAAATTTCAGGAATATCTCATTAAGGAGATCAATTGATTCACAGAAGAGGTCCTCTGCTCCAGCATAACTTCTGGAAGGTAAGTAGATAGACACTAGGATGAAACAATCCTTAGATGTAATTAGCTCTATGCACTGAATTCTTTCATTGCCGTCAGGCAGTACCTTAATGAACTTATCAATGGAAGAGTCCCAGATTACTGCTACACCACCATATCCCCTTGGTAACTGGACTGGAGCTAGTGGGTTATCTGCACCAGCACATTTTCCTGAGTAGCACACGTTTTCCGAGATTTCGCCTAATAGATCAATTTCGCACTGGAACAGCCAGGTTTCTTGTAGGAATACTATTTTGTTTGTCCTTAAAAGTTCAGCTATCGCATGAATACTAGTTTTGACATTTTTACAATTGTATGAGATGACACCGATTTCCAGAGAGGTTGGAGCTACCTTGTTGAAGTCGCTGGTGGCTATAGGTTGATCACCGGACCCATGCTTTTGTCTAAAAAAGGCTGTGGGGTCTTCCTTGGAACCGACTCAGGGTTGTCTGGGTGCATTGGAGTTTGTTCCTCACTACGTTCAGAAGTAGACTCCATAGTATACAATAGATCAGACTGCCTCCTTACCTTGTCAGAATTCTGGATTACTGAATGCCGAAAACAACTATTTGCCGAAAACAACCGAAAACAAACACAGATTGCCGAAAACAAACGATATTTTCTATTATGTTGCGTTTTTTGTTCTTTTTTAATCATTAATGGATATATTATAATATATTAGATCCGTAGGCAAAATTTGAACTTATTTGATCGATTTATATAACAGTTTAATTCAAGTTTTCCTATTATACTGACAAGATCAATGAAATTAGAGTTACTCCCCTTTTCCCGAACGAATAGTCTTACTCGTATATCAATGTGGTCAACAGTAAAGAGTATCAAAGTTCATGGTTAATTATTGTTTTGATTCGATTTTATGCTTCATGTAAGATACATAACTCAGACCGAAAAGATATAATTTACACAAGCCGAAAACAAATACATAGAATTGCCGAAAACAAATTACAACTCGTATTATACTATGTGCCGAAAACAAACGGGACTTTCTATAATACTGTGTTTTCGTTTCTTTTTAATATTTAATAAACTTCAACTTCAACTTCAAATTTATTGGCAAATCGGCATTTACACAATGCCTTTGGCCATTAACAAAACATATATACAGTACAGATGGCCACATATATAAATAAAACTAAACACATTGCATGCATAATAACAAACATATACATATACAATCAAATCTAACATACACATTTAAATATGCACTATTCAAGAAGCAGGTAAAATATTAAGCTTTTCTTGCCTTAAAAATAAAGAATCATGTATAAATTTCGCAATATTTCTTATTGTGCTATTTTTCTTACTGGATAATAATCTACCAAATTTTTGTAATGATGGAAATGATACATTTATACAATATTTGTTTCTTAAGTCATGATAAAATGGACAGCATGAGATAAAATGATATTCAGATTCAATAACATTCTGGTTACAACATTTGCAAAGTCTATCAATTCTATTAACATTTGTACTTCTACCTTTTTCAATTTCTAATGAATGTGAGCTAAGTCTTAATCTTGAAAAATCTTTACGAACTTTATCATTTTGAATAATATCCAAGTATTTTTCATATTTGAATTCCTGTTTAAACAATTTGTAGTAATATAATTTTGGTTGGTTTGCAATAGTTGCATTCCAATCTGGAATGTATTGGTCTTTAAGACGTTGTTTAATTAAAGGCATATAATTAGTTTCCGCATTAAATGTTTCCCAAATATAACCAAAACCTAGTTTATCTAATGATGATTTTACTTCATAAGCCCATGTATTATTTGGAACGTTGTCTATGTATTGTAACTGGTCAATAAAAAAAGAGTGTATAGGGCTTTGCGTATATTTCATTACTTTAGTCCAGTATTTGAGTGCTCTTTCCTTACATAATATAGATAGTGGATATCTTCCTAATTCCCCTAGTACAGCTACATTTGATGTTTGAGATTTCACTCCTAGCAAGTGTTTACAAAACTTAAGGTGTAGTCGGTCAATGTCTTTGTAGTTATATAGACCCCATATTTCACAACCGTATAGGATAATTGGAACTATAAGTGAGTCGAATAAACCTAATTTTGTTTTAACATCTAGATTAATCCTACTGAAAGTAGATAGCAGGGTATAATAAGCCTTTAATGCTTGTTCGTATAATGTTTGTACCGCATGTTTAAGACTCCCAGTATAATGAAATTTGATACCTAGATAAGTAAAACAGTCAACAATATCAATAGCTTCACCATTTACGGTCCATAGAAAATTTCGTCTCGTTTTTCGTTTTTCGAATACGCATATTTTTGTTTTGTTTACATTTATTTTTAACCCCCATTTACTGGAATATTCATGTACATTGTCTAATAAACTTTGGAGGCTATTAGGGTCCGTAGTGAATAGAGCAATATCATCAGCAAATAATAACATGTATAACGATAAAAGTTCAATGTCTTTATTGGTAAGATTATTAAAATTTATGGACTCATTTATATCATTAATGAATAGAATAAATAAAAGAGGGCTTAGTGGTTCCCCCTGTTTTACACCGAGCGTAATATCAAACAGTTCAGAAGTACACATATTTTTACAATCACGTATACACGATTTAACATTCATATATATTGCTTTTACCATATTTATCATTTTACAACTTATACCAGATTTTACCAGTTTTATCCATAGAGCTTCGTGATTTACTGTATCAAACGCTTTTTCATAATCTACGAATGCGCAATATAATTTTGATTTGTTATAAAGGACTTTTTGAATAATAGTATGCAGGATAAAAATACAGTCTGTGGTGCTGTGGTTATCCCTAAAACCAAATTGCGTATCATTAAAGACATTTTCATTTTCACACCAAGCATTTATCCTATTGCGGAGGGTAAGCGAAAATATTTTAGCCATAATATTGACAAGAGTGATTCCACGATAATTTGAAGGGTCGGCTCGATCGCCTTTTTTATATATAGGAACAATGATACCTTTAGACCAAGATTCGGGGTATTCTCCTTTATCATAAATGTAATTAAATATTCTTACCAGATAAGGTGCAATAAAATCTTTGCTATCTATGAAAAAATCCGCCACATTCTTTGTAATGTCAGCGCTTTTATGTCTGTTCAACATAGAAATGGTTTTACAAAGTTCCTCGACCGAGAATGGACAATCTAACATATCAATATTTACATAATCCTCTCTATTTACATAATCCTCATCACTGAAAGTACTGTGGTGAGGAGAATTAGACATATTTTTAAAATGTTCAACAAAGTCAGTAACATCGACTGGGTTAGTATTACCGTCATTTGAATTTTTGTATCGTTTAATGTGTTTCCAAAATTTTCTTGGATTATTTTTACTCAGACTAGATAATATATGTTTTTCTTTTTGATAATACGCATACTTAGCAGATCGCTTCGCTTTGCAGTATTCATTACGGGCATTCAAAAAAAATAATAATTTATTTTCGTCATTTGCATTTGTACTAAGTAGACGCTTGCATCTATAAAATTCACTCTTATAACGTTTACAATTGTTATTAAACCATTCAGATTGTTTTCTCTTTGTTTTAGGATTAGACGTACTAGTTGTCCTACCATGTAAACAAAACGAGATGTCATATATTACATCTGTCATGTCATTTATACATGTATTTACATCAATATTTTCAGTCAATAAGTCATTGACTATTTTGTCGAATATGTGTCTTTTGTTGTTTAATTTTTCATTTAGAATATTTTTATCACAGTTTTCCCATACAATTTTATCATATGAAGTACTTTCAACATTATTAGTTTTCATATTTTCTAACTTCAATGCACATGAAATAGGACAGTGATCAGAATATTCGGTTAAATCGTGAACAAGCATGTTTTCTATTAATGAATGAATATTGCTATTACAAATAACATAGTCTACAACACTTGCAGATAAACTATTGCGTAACATGTTATAACAAGTATATCGCCCCAATTCCTTTCGACCATTCATAATAAAAATACTTGATTGCTTACACAGTGATAATAATTTGTTACCAAAAGTATTCGAAGTCTCATCAAAAGAAGACCTTACAGGTAGCCCTGTTGGTATATTATTATCTTCAGGCAGGTCGACATAACGGTGAATGTTAATGTTTTCGACCGTATCTGATTTTTGACCAACACGTGCATTGAAGTCCCCGCATAATAATATATCACCCATTTGGCTATAAGTTCTAACATTATCTTCTAATGTTTCAAAAAAGTCATACTCGAATAGTAGAGACTCTCGCTTCTTATAAACACCAGAGTCCTCTGGTGGAATATAGCAACAACATAGTAAAATATCATTCAATGTACCAAAATATATCTTACTGAGTTTAATCCATACTATACCTTTTTCGTCTGAATCTATAAGATCAATATAACCTTTAAACTTACTTTTGTAATAAATAATTACACCTCCACTATGTCTTTTAGCTTTTTTGTTACATTTTGGTCTTGGACAAGAAAAGCAGTCATAGTTTTCAATCAACACATTTTTTGTTTTATGGTTCCATGTTTCAGTGAACAATAATATATCATATTTATTTACAAAATTGAGAAAATCACTATCATCTAGTTTACTGCACAGCCCTTGGACATTCCAAGTTAATAAATTGAGCTGCTTCTCACAGTTGTACTAAGCGTCCTCCATAGTGACATGCACGCGTTCATTTGCCGTAGCTGCTGTATTCGGATCAGTTGGCGCTGTGGTCGAGTTTCCGGCTTGATTGGTAACGTGATGTGAGTATGAATGGTTCCATGGTTGATGATTTCGATTTCTTGGCGGTAGTTCCGGTACCGGGCCAGGCGGGGGATGTTCAGCTGTAAATCTTTGATTATTTATATAGAGAGTGTCGTACGAAAGCACTGCACGTTTGTTTTCATTTTTGGCCTGCACGAGGTATGGAATGAGTTTTTTGCGTCGCTCTTGTATGGCTTTAGGGAATTGATCACTTATTCGGAATGATAGGTTTTGTCCATGTGTGTCTTGATTATCACGTACTATGCGTTTGATCTCCATCTTATCCCCATAATAGTTAAATTTTGCAACTATGGGTCTGATTTTACCCCATTCGAACTGTCCTGTGCGGTGAACCCTATCCAGCTTAAATCTGGTAGCTGCGTCAGCAATCTGAAGTTCGTTGGTACAGAGATCGACGACCTTCTTCTTGCAATAGATAATAGATGCATTATAATGTGTTAATAATGATATGTGAAATTGTATCTTCATTCATTTATTTATGAACTTTTAATTCATGTTTTTTTATTACACGTGCAGGAGCCGAAAACAAATATTTAAGATGCCGAAAACAAACGGGAGTTCGAATAATACAACGTTTTTCTTTCCTTTTTGATATTTAATAGATACATTATAATATATTACGATGATATGTGAAAATGTGTCTTCAATCATTTATTTATGAACTTTTAATTCAAGTTTTTTATTACACGTGCAGGAGCCGAAAACAAATATTTAAGATGCCGAAAACAAACGGGAGTTCGAATAATACAACGTTTTTCTTTCCTTTTTGATATTTAATTGATACATAATAATATATTACGATGATATGTGAAAATGTGTCTTCATTCATTTATTTATGAACTTTCAATTCAAGTTTTTTATTACGCGGGCAGAAGCCGAAAACAAATATTCAAGATGCTGAAAACAAACGGGAGTTCGAATAATACAGCGTATTTCTTTCCCACTGAACCCACTGGTGCTGATACTAATGCAGCTAATGACAATATTTGTTTTAATAATCATATATCATTGTTGGAGGTTCAGAAAGCCATACATACTGCCAATAAGGGTAAAGCGTGTGGTATTGATAATATACCGGTTGAAGTTTTATCAAACAATACATCTATTTGTTTCTTACATGTACTGTTTAATATATGTTTTGATAATGGTATTGTACCTTCTGCATGGAGTAAATGTATTATTAATCCAATTCCGAAATCATCGACATTAGACAAAAGAGACCCTTTATCGTATAGAGGAATTTCACTAGCATCTAGTATGTACAAGTTATATTGTGCTATTTTAAATAGTCGTTTATCCAAATGGTCAGAGGATAATGACAAAATCTGCGACGAACAGAATGGTTTTAGAAAGAGTAGAAGTACTACTGATCACATTCTATCTCTAACTAATATCATTGATACAAGGAAAAAATTAAAGCTGTCAAGTTATTGTGCTTTCATCGATTTTAAAAAAGCTTATGATACTATTAATAGGAATATATTATGGAAGAGGTTAGACGAAATTGGTATCACTGGTAAGATGTTCAGTGCTATTAAATCATTATATGTATCTGTTATGTCTTGTGTACGTGTAAATAACCTAACCACTGAATGGTTCGATGTTAAGTGTGGTTTGCGGCAAGGATGTATTTTGTCTCCACTTTTGTTTAATTTGTTCATTAATGATTTGACTATTTATTTGAAGTCTTTTGATATTGGTGTGTCTATTGGAGATGAAAAGATATGCATTTTATTATATGCAGATGATATTGTATTGTTATGTGAATCTGCGTCTGATCTACAAGTTTTGTTAAATGCGTTAAATGATTGGTGCCGTTTGAATGACATGAATGTAAATGCAAACAAAAGTAACGTAATTCATTTTCGCCCAAAATCAATTTCAAGAACAACTGAACTGTTTAGTTGTGGAAATGATGTAATTAATATTGTAGACAGATATACTTATCTTGGTATTGTTTTAGACGAGCATTTAGATTATAATGTTATGGTTAAAGCTGTTTCACAGAGTGCTAGTCGTGCATTGGGTCTTTTGATTGCCAAATGCAAGCATATAGGTGGAGTACCATATGATGTCTTTACCAAGCTATACGACACAGTAGTTTGGCCTGTTATAAACTATAGTGCTCCTATATGGGGGTTCCGCGATTATTCATGCATTGAAGCCGTTCACAACAGAGCGCAACGTTTCTTTTTAGGGGTTGGGAAATATACTCCTAACAATGCAGTTTTAGGAGATATGGGTTGGAAACCCCCCTTTGTCCGGCAATGGAAAAGCATATCTCTATACTGGTCCAAACTAAGCACCATGACTGACTCAAGAACCAATAAGCGAATAGCACATTGGGTATCTTTGAAATCACGTGACTCCTGCGCTAATTGGATGTTTATTGTACAAAGGTTTTTAAGAGATCATAATTTACCAGAATTTACTAATATTGATGTTGCTATTTCAAAGACATTTGTGGAACAGATAGAAAATGTATTATTTCACGAGTTTGTTGCAAACTGGTATACTAGTATAAATAATGTTGTTGGTTCCTCCGGACGAGGACGCAATAAGCTTCGAATATATAAGTCTTTTAAATCGGAATATGCAGCTGAACAGTACTGTAAATTAATAATGCCTGTAAAACACAGGTCTGCATTGAGTAAATTTCGCTGCGGGGTTCGAAAATTTAACCGAGGAGGAACGTACATGTCCTTTTTGTAGTAATGTGGAAAATGAGTACCATGTGATATGACACTGTCATGTATATAATGATTTAAGAGCATCTCTTCTTGATAAAGCCAATAACTGTGTACCCCTTTTTAACGTTATGTCTGATGCTGAGAAATTTTCATGTTTATTTTCCAATTGTGATTTAGTAAGAATTTGTGCCAAAACCTGCTTTTTAATACTGCAAAGAAGACAATTTTTAACTTGTAAATAACATGCAATCTTAAAGGATAATGCAATTGATTTTTATACATATTAATGTAAATTTTTATTTGTTTAATTCTGTTTTATGGTTGTGCAGACTACGTTTTGCGCGACTATGTTCCCTTGCAAGAATATAGTTCTGTTTTTATTGATATGTATATATGAATTATCTAGTCTCTTATAGCTCCAGTGTGGAGCGGCAAAGTACTTTTATAATTGTTCAAATATGTAATGTAAATATTGTAAGAATGTACATTGATGAGACTTTAATAAAGATTATCTCACATCTCACATTTATAATTTAATAATAACAACAACAAAAACAAGTTGTTGTTTGTTTGTTATAATTTAATAGATATCGTATAATATATTAAGATTCTATACAGAATTTCGAATTCGCTAATTGAGTTAAGCGTAAAACGCACTAGTCAAATTCTACCCTGCTTTATGTAAGACCTCATAATTTTCGTATCTATTATCCGATTTTAAATATTTAAAGTTTGTAATGAAGCAGAAACATTGTTAATCGGTCTATCGATATGTGTAAGCGGCAGCATATTTACACCTTTTACATACGTTAATATAGAGTGTCATATACATTTAATTAACATGCGTGCTATAATACAGTGTTGCATCAAATCAGCAGGAGATCAGCAGGTGATCATTATCAGTATATCTCTTTATACTGTCATAAAACACAGGCAGTGCAGCGGGTAATTAATGTATAGCATTGTCGAAAACAAAACGCAAATTGTGGTTTTTGTTCGCATCGTTCTTATATGTTATATATATATATTATCAAACATGTCCACATACTATGCGAAATATTGACTTATAATCGTTGTATGTATTATTATCGTGTTATTCGAATTTTGTTTTCAAGATTGCTTGCTGGTTGGCTTACCTGTTGATACGAAGATTTTGTGTTGTGTTACATTTCTTGTAATAGCCATCTTCAGATTCATATTGTCTGTATTAAAATAAAATCTCGCAATATTTATCATTTTAAGATAGTTTTAGAACAACTCTAGATTGGGATATCAGTATTATATTGGTTGAATATACCCACTGTTCTGTCGTTGCCCCTGTTTTTTATCATACATGTGTATTTGTAATTTATCAGTATTTCTTATTTTGTCTATATATATCCCGAGCATAGCCTTTATTTGCCAATCGGCTTTCTGCTGAAATATGGCAGGCATATATGTGTGTGTCTCCACCCAGATTTGAACTCGGATCGCCAGATTAGGCGGCAAGCGCACTAACCATTGAGCTACGGAGGCCACGTCAGAGACTTGACTTAGATATCATCTGTAGTTATATATAGTCTCTACTAATCATGTTTATTGGTATACTAGTATTGTACTCGTTTATTTGCTGTGTGGACACTGAAGAAACTTGTATACTTGTTTATTAAAAAAAAATGATTAACAGTACGGATAATATATGTGTAACAAATGTATAAAAGCCTTTCGTTGCATTTACACGATATATTTCTTCGTAGTTATTCCAAACGGTCCGCTACGGGGTTAATCGTATTCTCTATTGACTATGAAGAAGTAAATCACGTAACTGCAACGAATGGTGTCTTTTATACATTTTCCAAATATAGTATTCGTATTGTTAATCAAAACATTTATAAAGGTTCGTTATTGAGTTCACTGCATCTGTCCATGGGTGGAATTACGAAGCATCTTTATTTTGCTGTCATAGTTGCTTTCTGAGTGCGTTCAAACAAGCACGTACTAACGTATTGCTCAACCGACTTTTATCTAATACGGAAGTTTTAAATTAAAATTCCGATTCGGAAGAGAAACATTTATGTTACTATCTGTTAAAAACACGCAATATTTTGTCAAATTCGAGAAAAAAGCACAGTTTTGAAGATGCTTCGTAGGTAACAATCATGTTCAATTATTTCGTGAACGCAAGGAATACAACCAACTATGAAATAGCTTTATTATATGTTTTATTGTATCAATAACTCACCCCAATATAAAATATACATAAACATAATAACATACGCAGCATAAATTAACAAAGTATCGTTGACATAACATTAATTTTTATTTCAACACACAAATATATTGACACATTATTAAACTTAACATAAAAACACTGCGCTTTTTAATAGGCATACACTTACAGCATAACTTACTTCAAAACATTTTAAAATGAGACGATAATAAAGAGTAAATATATACAAGGCAACACGAAATATTTATTGCGTAACACTTAAATAAATGCGCTTATAACAAACAATATTATAACAAATAGACAGTAGGCAGAGTTGAAAAGATTTTCTGCAGAGCATATAATGTTTTTGTCAAGTTAGGCCAAACAAATTAATAGTGTGGTTCTATAGTATCCCGAATAGTTTCCCTAAATATTCTTTTTACAATTGTCCGGAAAATCGCCGTGGTCGTAAAAATTAAACAGTATTCCTACCCAATTTTATTCAGCATGTTACTAGATCCACATTGTTAATTTCTTTTGTCATTATAATGTAGATAACTAAAACAAAAGCTAACAGAAATATTATTAATCACACACCCACAATCACTAATCCACACACACACCCTGTCCACACATCCACTAACACAAACTCACACACACGCACACACCCAAGTACACACGCACGTATACACACGCGCGAACACACACAAAAGAATAAGAAAATTGAGGGGAAAATAAAAAAATAAACTGGTACGGCCGTGGAATTAAAAATATAATTTCACGCCGAGAAAATTGTGCTATATTCAATTAGCCGTTATTTTATAATAAATGGACGGATTTTCAATATGTTTGTATATTTGAAAACTAGAGAGCTGCATCTTCATTTTGATATCAGTTACATGTATATGAAAATATGTTTATAAACAAAAAAAGAAACCCCTACGGCCGTGGAATTCGAACACAAAAATGTGTAGATTTTTTCCCCGAAAAATAGTCTATGTTTGAACCGTTATAATTCATATATGCATGGGCATAATTTCAATTTTTGATATATATTTAGAAACTATAGAGCGTCATCTTTAATTTGATATCAACATTTTAAAAATCCTTCAATAAATAATACTATTGACTATTACTCCAACAACAAACTTTAAAACGCTTAATGCCATGTTGACTTTGTTAGTGAACGAGCAAGATTTGCAATGAAATTGCTGTCACAGTGTGGGGAATCACGTGTCTAAAATGGTACTTAGCATACGGACATATATGGCGGAAATCTTGATATTTGGATAGTTTTTCTTGTTAAGTACTCCTTTATTGTTTTCACTTGTTATATAGCGCAGGCTACATGGAATTTAACGCTCTTTGTAGTGATATATGTGTCATTTCTGTACTCTCTCTGGTTTCTGAGATACCATCGAGGTTTTATGACGAACTGGAGGAATATTTTGTCAATATTCCTAGATAAACTACACAAAACAGTGTTTAAAGGCAATATACTGGACCATAGCCATGCGATTGTGCTTTATTGTACTCGGAAAAGACTTGTCGTTGACAAACAGTGACTAATCATAGGTTACCTCCTGATTTCAATCGGTAGTACATCTCCGAGGCAATTGGACCGACGAATAAAGTCCGGAAAACATCGAGAGTTCATCCGATGCCCTCCGATTCATCACAAATTGTCTCATGACTTCCCCCGAAGCTTCCCCTAGATCACGGAGACCCTATATAACATTGACTCCTTTTTGTGATCACATTGGTTATAACCATTGGGATAAAATTGCAGCTGAAAATATCTCTGTAATGATGCAACAAAATTAGCTAAATGCTACATTTGCTAAAAAGCTGGAAGTTTCTTATTATTATTTGAAGTTGTATCACATAATACTGTGACATAGAGAGAGTTATTGTCAGCTGCAACTTCAATGTGATCACAAGAATAAAATAGTTATTGCTGTTACTTGTTTAGATGGGCATAGTATACCTATAAATACACACAGGGCTTTTATATTCGGTAACCTTCATATTTCGTCTTATAATTTTATATCCAAATGAAAAGAAAAGCACATTATTTTACCACTTTTTTCTTTTTTTAATTTTCAAAAATAATTTTATGATAAGTAAGATGTCTCTGATTTAATATTTGATAATGAAAACATGCATGTATATAATTACATGTATACGAAATACGACGATGGCCGATTATAAAAGTCCAATAGGTAAATATTGCAAATGGAATATACAACATACTGTATTAAGGACGTTTAGGACCTTTCTCCGACGTCATCAGTAAAATATCGCTTTTTTGCCGAATCTAATGAAAAACTCGAGAAATATGCTTTAACATACTCTTCGTATTATGTCGTTTTTAATTTTTCAAAATATCGCTTCGTTTCCTAGCAACGAGACGCTATGTACATAGGTCGTAAAATGTACGTTTTAAGCGTATATTTCTGTTAAATTAAGCTCTACAATAATTTTCAAAACTCTATTTGTTAGTCCTTCATCCTTTGAATACGTATATGTAAAAGTTATAGCGGTTGCGACTTACAATTTCGCAGCGAAAACGGTTTTATATCGAAATTGACCTGTATTTTACTGCGCGACACCCTACTCACTTCAGGGCGCAATTTGGTCAACAAAAAGTGATTCAATCAACTAATGACACAAACCGTGGTTATGCGGTAATTCTACAGAATAAGCACAAACAATAAAAAAGGGGGGTGATCTCGCATTATTTTCGACAAAATGGAATTTTAATGAAAAGCGGACATACGTAAAAAGCATAACGTCGTGCCGTCGCACGACGTTACGGGCAATTATTGCCGTCAGCGTCATGATCTTGTGGTGTATCTGGCGCATTGGCACATGGTTTCAATATAATTATAAAAAATTTAAGAACGTAAAATGTATTACATTACGCTAAATGCAAGATGAGACCCTTAATATACCCCTAAAATTGTATGAATTTTGATTTCTAGTGATATACATGTACGTACATTTTCCCTATTAATAAAGAGATATGAAATTGCTACAAGCACACACTGTATAAAACACTAACCACCTCTCACAAACAATATTGTTCTTTAACATTTTGGCTTACGACCTATATATTTTGTACGCACAGTAGGGGGATCGGGGCAAAGTGTTACAGTCCCTGTGGTAAAATGTTTATTGTAATAAATACCGACAAACATACTTTGGTATGTAGTTATATTTTCAATAAATGGTCAAAAGTAGTCCCAAAACGTCGACACAATGTGTTACATTTACGAACCATTTGACCAACACAGTTGAAATTGATAATGCATATTCAAATTGATTAATTAAAGAACTTGCATTGTCAAAATTAAGCATAGTTTTTGTATACATTATTACTAGGACTGTCATAAGTATAAGTGTCCATGCATTCAATATAAAATGTAACAATTATACATATGTAAGACTTTTCCCCCAACTCACTAAACAGCAACAACACAACAGCTCTACAGTAAATTTCAAAGGTGGCTGAATCACGTATCTTATGAACCAGTTAATTGAAACCAAGCTCCCCTACCACGGGGACCGACGGGGATTCTTACTTTTGCTTTATCAAACCCCGAGGGTCATACAGATGGTAAAACCCCGCAAATGCCCCCTGTCCTATTCCTCACGGGTATAGTCAGACTTGCATTTCCCCACTATTTTGTCGCGAATCAAAAGCGTACCACACATACACCAGTGCGGGGACATCGAAAACGTAAAAACACGGGACAGTTCTCCGCTATCACCTGTCTTTCCCCTGGATTGGTGGAGTAGTTTCAATTGACTGGTAACATAATTGTAACGTCATGTTTGATGTGTAGGCCTACTCCAAGTAAGGCACATAAGCCAAAATGTCAACCTATACCGTGAGTATCGAATTAAACTAATTTGAAAAAATGTGAAAATAGTACAAAAATTCCAGAAAAAAACGTTGTCAACCTGTAAAACAAAATGTGTGAAGTTAAACGGGCCGCGACTTAGCCGATCTAACAGCGGCTCAAAAGTGTTTACATTAACTTATATTATTATCTAATACACGTGTAAGACATCATACTTTTGAAAATTGTATATATATAACGTTTTTTTTCAATTTGCTGGCTGTTCATCTACCGGCCGCACCAGCTTTAATCCGGCTTCCAACAGGATTTAACTTTATTGCGTAACAGTGAAACCCGATATATAAGCGTGGTTAGTTGCAATATTTCTAGACAAGGGCGGGACTAACTTTCCAGATGTTTATACATCAAAGATTTACTTTTATACCAAACGCTATTATTATATACATTATAACTATATATGACTGTAAGAAAACGATGTCTACATATTTTAGTTATTATTTTATTAAAGGGACGTAATAATTAGTTCGGAAGACTATTAAGTTAGTTTGGAAGACTTGAGCTCATAATTCTGTACACTGCATTTAATGTCAGATCGATAATCCTGAGTAGATGTTTATACTGTGTATTTATCATGATGCTGTGTTCATAATAAAAGTACCAATAAAGACACATTGTGAAGAATAATAAAATAACAGTACTGAAAGAAGTACAGGTATTGCGAGAGAAACTAAGTTTTGTCATTTTCACTTTCGCAAAACTTACCACATTCAAATCGAAATAACTAATTGTTATGTAGTGACAAACTTTGCTTTGAACAAAGCTATCATATATGATTAGATAAATGAACAGATACAGGTGAAATGCGTGCATTACGGACGCAAGTCCGTATTTAGAACGGACGTACACAGCGCGTTACGTTGTGCGACGTAACGTTTTTACGTAAGTCCGTTTTTTACTGAATTTCAATTTTGTCGAAAATAATGCGAGATCACCCCCCTTTTTTATTGGTTGAACTTATTCTGTAGAATTACCGCATCACCACGGTGTATTTCATTAGTTGATTGAATCACTTTTTGTTGACCAAATTACGCCCTGAAATGAGTTGGGTGTTGCAAATGCGCAATAACATTCTGTCAACTTTCGATATAAAACCTTTTTCGGTGAAAAATTGTCCGTCACAATCGCTTTAAATTAAACATATACGTATTCAACGGATCAAGGGCTAACATATAGAGCTTTGAAAATTAAAATAGACCTTATTCTGACCGAATTATGCCATTAAAACGTCAATTTTACGCCCTATGTACATAGCGTCACGTTGCTAGGAAACGAAGCGATATTTCGAAAAAATAAAAACTGCACAATAAGGACAGAATGTTTAAGCATATATCTGGAGATTTTCATTAGATTCGGCCAAAAGTCGATTTTTTATCGATGACGTCGGAGAAAGGTCCTAAACAACCTTAAATGAAAAGTAATCGTAATTGTATTAAATCATAAAATACAAGAAAAGCATTTACAAATGAACGTGAACACAACATCTAATCTTACAATTGCAATGAAATGTCAATAAACTACACAAAAATTAAATGTAAGTTGTGTCTCTGCTTCAAAAGAGAGTATTATTATACACATTCATTTCCGCCATTTCTATGGTAATTGTCTCTTCGTGTCTATCCTTTTAGTTGGTCCAGGACAGTTTGCGTTTCTGTTATCTGAGCCTTCTCCCGACGTCTTGTTGTCTTGTCTGTACAAGAGTAAAGGAAACAAGAGCCGTCAGTGACGGATGATGCTCCACGTGGGATGTTTGTCACAGAAAAAATACTCCAGAAATATACAAAAGAGAGTAATGGTTCTTCGGCACTGCACTATAACTTAATGAGATTTATTCAACTATGGAGTTTCAAATTGATATCTCTAATACTGTATGAGTTATGACCTGGACATGAATAAAGTATGAAAAATTACAAAGGGCCATAACTTCAAACATATGCTATGAAGAGTTATGGTTCTTAGGCACTGCACTTTTTTCCTCCATGAGATCTATTTACCTATGAAGTTTCAAATTGATATCTATAATACTGTTTGAGTTAGACAGGAATTAAGTATGAAAAATTACAAAGGGGAATAACTTAAAAAATATGTAACTGCACTTCCCTCACTGAGATCTATTCATCTATGAAGTTTCAAATTGATATCCCTTATAATGTATGAGTTATGGCCCGGACAAGAAATAAGTATGAAAAATTACAAAGGGGAATAACTCACAAAATATGCAATGAAGAGTTATGGTTCTTGTGCACTGCACTTCCCCTCACTGAGATCTATTCATCTATGAAGTTTCAAATTGATATCCCTAATACTGTATGAATTATGGCCCGGACAAGAATTAAGTATAAAAAATTACAAAGGGGAATAACTAAAAAATATGCAATGACGGAACGACAGAACGCCAGAACGACGGAAGGACGGACGGACGGACGGACAAAGCGGCAACTATATGCTCCCCCGAATTTTCGGGGAGCATAAAAAATTAGACAACTGAAAGCAAGTTTAAACCGTATTCACAACCAAGTTAAATCGAAAATACAGACTAACTTGTTTTATCCTAGAATGCAGGTTTAAAAACGGTCCGTGTTAAGTATCATAACAGTGTTATTCAGTGTAAAGTACCATTTCAATAATTTGTCATTTTTTTCAGAAAATCGTGTTAAATCACCAATAAATTATGTTGCTAGTTACTGTATTTCAATGAAAAGCCTTTTTCCGAGTACAATAAACCACAATCGCATGGCTATGGTCCAGTATATTGCCTTTAAACACTTTTGTGTAGTTTATCTAGGAATATTGACAAAATATTCCTCCAGTTCACCATTAAACCTCGAAGGTATCTCAGAAACCACAAAAATATCAAGATTTCCGCCATATATATGTCCGTGTTTAGTACATAAAATGGTACTTAGCATACGGATATGCATGGCGAAAATCTTAATTTTTGGATAGTTTTTCGATTCTTGGTAAGTACTCCTTAATTATTTCCACGTGTTATATAGCGCATGCTGCCCTTTCTAGTGATGTATGTGTCATTTCTGTACTTTTTCTGGTTTCCGAGATACCTTCGAGGTTTTAAGGCGAATCGAAGAAATATTTTGTCAATATTCCTAATTAAACTGCACATAAACCGTGTTTAAAGGCAATATACTACACCATGTTCAGGTGTTTGTGCATAGTTTTACTAGGAAACAGCTTGCCGTTGAAAAATAGTGACTAGTAACATACTTTATTAGTGATATAATGCGATTTATTGCAAAAATGACAAATTATTGAAATGGTACTATACACGGAACAACACTGTTGTGATACTTAACACGGATCGTTTATAAACCAGTGCATATTTAAGGCTAAAACACATTTGTCTGCATTTTCGACTTGACTTGGTTTTAAATATCGTTAAAACTTGCTTTCCGTTGTCTAATTGTGTTTCCTTTATTATTGAACAGAAATGACAGCAATACGTTGGAGGAAGCTCAGATGAAGGGAAAATGCCATGGGCAAAAGAATAGACACGAAGAGACAATCACCATAGAAATTGCGGAATGAATGTGATTATTATATTCTCTTGGAAGCAGACACATAACTTACATTAAATTTTGTGTACGTAGTTTGAAGATAGTTGGATGGAAATGTAATACAAACATACACCAATCCATGTAGAACAATATTTAAAGCTGAGTTCGGTGATATTTCATTGAACTGGCATTTTAACTGTTTTCACATTCATTTGTAGGTGATATTGTTGCTAATACAACTAAAACTTATTTTTTATTTTTAATTTAATAAACCGAAGTATGTTGCATTTTCCATGTTTCCATGTACCTGAATGTTTTTTTTAGTCTTTAATAATCGGCCATCGTCGTATTTCGTATAATTATATACTTTTGTATTCATTTTCAGATTTTTATTTCGAAGTTTTATCTTATTTCAAATCATTTTATTTTTAAGAAAAATAAAAATCGGCGATGTAATGTGTTCCTTTCTTTTTTTCCATTTGGATATAAAATTATGATACGACATAAGGTTTACGATTATAAAAGCCCGTGGTATACTATGCCAATCTGAACAACTAACAACAAGAAATATTGAATCCCTCTGTGATTACATTGAAGTTGCAGCTGACAATATCTCCTTATGTCAAAGTATTATGTAAAACAACCTCAAAGAAATAAAAAAAACTTTCCACATTTTAGCATAAAAAATGTTTAACTAGATCTAGTTTTGTAACTTATTTAATGCATCATTAAAAGATATATTATCGGCTACAATTGTATCTTAAAACCTCAATTTACAGAAAAATGTGACCTCTAGAGTGTTAACACGGTTTTTCTTTGATGTGACCTGGTGACCTAGTTTTTTACCCTAGATGACGCAATTACGAACTTGACCTAGATTTTATAGAGACAAACATTGTTACCATGTTTCATTACGATTATGTCAAAATTGTGACCTCTAGAGTGCTAACAAGGTTTTTCTATGATTTGACCTAGTGACCTAGTTTTTGACCCCAGATAATCCAGTTACGACATTGACCTAGATTTCATAGAGACAAACATTGTGACCAAGTTTCGTAAAGATTAAGTGAAAACTGTGACCTCTAGAGTGTTGACGGCGCATGGTGGACGGCGGACGACGGACAAAAGGATGATCACAAAAGCTCACCTTGAGCACTTCGTGCTCAGGTGAGCTAAAGAAACACTAAGTCAAGTCAAATCGACGTTGCAGGCAAAATTGTTTCATGTTCTCGTTTTCCGTAAAAGCACAGGCTTAAAAATGATCCGTGTTAAGTATCACGACTTTGTTGTTCCGTGTATAGTACCATTTCAATTGTTTGTCATTTTTGCAGAAACTTGCATTAAATCACCAATACATCACCAATAATGTATGTGTTCAGTCACTGTATTTTAAAGGTAAGCCTTTTCCGAATACAACAATGCACATACAACTAACGGCACTGCTAACGCTACCCTTAGATTTTCCTTGATATCTCCTAAACTATTCGAGGTAACCTCATCAAATTTGCACCCATCTGAGTTTGATGCATGTGCATTTTATCACACTTGTCAATTTAGAAATTGATGCATATGAAAAAACGCGGTTAAGGCGTAATTGACGTCATCCGATTTTCAAAAGTCACAAAATTAAACAGCGTATTCATTAAGGGTAAACTAGTATTTTCAATTTTTTATTTCATTACTGTTTAAAACGTTATATAACGCGTGTAGACAATAAAAATATTCATGAACGTCATCTACGTTGCAACTAGGTAGCAGTTGGTAAGCTAAGATTGCCTAAAAATAAACGCCTTTTCTAAATAAAAAAACCCACTACGTTCGATATAAACGTTAACCTGATGGAGAGCTTCATTGTTTGTACTTGAAAGGTAAAATACACATCTTTTTTAAGCAACCAATATGTAAACGTATGCAATAGAATTGAATGAAATCAGTTTGATATCGTTTGTGGTCACCATTAGTTGCAATTTCAAGTTGAGCTCGACTCCTCTAACTCGCATGAATCGTATTATCTCAACATACTCTTTGGGATAACGGTTATCACTAGCTTTCGCAGCAAAAACAAACGTCATTTTATTTACTAGTCGGTTGTTGTACAGTGTAAATAATCTAAGACATGATGGATCCAAAGCTTGATAATATCAAGCATTTTAGGAAGCAATGACATCTTCAGCGCAAATAACAACCCGGTGACAGCCATCGCGGGCGAATTTGTGACTTTCAATATTAGGGTTTATTCAGTTGAAGACATGTCTTAAAATAGTCTTACGGCCGATTTCGATAAGACTTTGCCAGGACAAGGGTCAAATATCGTTGTTTAACTGTTCAAAATTTCATGACAATCCATACAGCAGTTTAAAGAAAACTGACATATATTAAAGGTAGCGTTAGAAGTGCCGTTAAGTGTACACCTGAGTATGGTCTAGTATATTGCCTATCAACACAGATTTTGTGTAGTTTATCTAGGAATATTGACAAAATATTCCCCCGGTTTGTCATAAAACCTCGAAGGTATCTCAGGAACCAGAAAAAGTACAGAAATGACACATACATCACTAGAAAGAGCGTTAAATTTCGCATAGCCTGCGCTATATAACAAGTGGAAATAATTAAGGAGTACTTACCAAGAATCGAAAAACTATCCAAATATCAAGATTTCTGCCATATATGTCCCGGTGTTAAGTACCAATTTAGTCACGTGATTCCCCACACTGGTTTGAGTACTGCTTTACCAAATCGTAAAATGGAAATCGTTTTTTGCAATTATTTCTAAAACTTGTGATGTGTTGTGCATAGTTTTTACCTATATATTCAGTTTTTTATCTATTGAAACAGTAAAAGAAAAGAAATCATCCTCTTAAATCAATATATTCTCTTAAAACACGATTTTATCAAAATATAAAGCACCTATATTTTACGTATAGCACAAAACTAGGGCACCTCCGTTATTTTCGGCATCACCAAGTCACTTATAACGTATTCAACTCGTACATGCTTTTTCTAAGCATACACTAGCTATTCGTTTCAGTATAGGATGGTTAATTTTGTAGATTTGTGTTACATACATTGCCAAGTGTCTTCTCGACCGTCGTGCCACCTAACAAGTTGAATAATTATACAAAATATCCATAAAAGGCACACTTTATATCTAAAACGGTGTATTCTTACCGGATGGCAGAGGGGAGACCGATAAGCTCACATAGTCACAATTGGCTTTTAAGGTCAGGGATTAGAAGGTCATTAATTATGATCACTTTAAAATTTGACACTGCTTGTTGCTAATTATGTAAAATCTTCATTGAGATGACATGCATAAGCACCATTTTCATTCCGATTGTTTCCGTTGTCGAAGCATAATTTAGAAACTGCCAGATCTTCGAGCAGTCCCGAAGTGTTGAAGGTCTGCATATGCAAAACTACGAAATCGATTGACGTAAAGCTGACACTTAGGTGACATTCAGCAGATTCCATCAGCCCGGCGAAAAAAATGACAATTTGAATTTCGCTAATAATCATCGTCAGGATCTCACCCTGTTGTCTTTCGGCGACGTAATAGATCTACGGAAAACAATCGGCATGGTGCTTTTAGTATCGGGTCTTAAACACTGTAGAAAATGTAAGGTCTGGTTATGCAAATTGGAGTTTTCCTTAATAGATCTGTAGATAACAAACTTTGACATGGTGTTTTTAGTCTCGGGGCTTAAACCCTATTGAAAATGTAAGGGCTGGAATTGGCGTGCGGCTGAGAAACCAAAGGACTTAGGTAGTATTAATGAAATTTAGAGCGCACTGGAATAGTATTGCTCAGTTATACCTGAGACAGTCATTAGGCAGTATATTTTGTCCGTGAGAACAAAGTGTCTGACAGTTTTGCGTGCAGAAGGCAGACATGCTTTCATTATTGACGACGTCGTGACTTTTTGAGTGCAGGGTTAAGTTATTTACAATATAAAGCAATGAAATCCAGTTCTGTAGTTGTTGAAATAGTTATCAATACTTTACGTCATGATTCAATTTCGGTAATACGCTGTTCCTTCAATACCACATCAATAATGACAAATCGTGACAGAAATTGCAATCGTGTATATTTAGAAAAGTTGCTTAACGTAGCCTATTTTTCAGAACCAATGCAATGAAGCCGTGCTGTCACACCGATTATGATTCTTTTACTATACCGCTTTCCAAGTAGCTGTATCCAAACGGTTAGCACTCCTCTGTTGAAAGGAGCTGTATTCAAAGCTTGACATGCATTGGTTACAGGTCCACGTCGTGTTTTGCAGCATAGACCACAAGGTCGCGTTAGGGACGCCGTGTATATACTCCGGACTCTGCAGGTTTGACGGGTCACTGAAATTCTGATTGTTTAAAAAGAAAATTCTCAATGCATCCTCCAAACGTCTGACACCACGACGGTGTCTTAAAATTCCAACAGAAAACGATCATTCAGACTGACATTTGCAAAATAAATAGCACATGCGTTTGTTCAAATGCATCTCGCTGTAGCAATGAGTCATACGAGGAGTAGTTTTTGAAGGGAGCTGTATGCTAGGTCAACATACATCGTATATGTAGATGTAGTAACTTCAAACGCAGCTACAAACTCGATGGGTGAAATGTAACGCACAAGTCAGTTGAAACCACGTTACCCAACCCCGGGAAAATACGGGGATTTTTACTCTCTTTTTTTCAAATTCCTGGAAAAAATCTCGCAAATTGTCACTCCCCTTAGAAAACTTACATTAGATATAGGTATGTGTAATTCTACTTTATCTGTGGATGTATGCAAACATCACAGATGAATTACTATTGGTCAAACTACGAAGATCGCCCGGCTATACTTCTGCAATAAACAAGGTAAAATCCAGGGTATAGTCACGGCTATATTTTCCCGCTATTTTGAGGTGAAACAAAAGCCCACCCCTCAAATGGCAGTGCGGGGGCTTCGGAGAGGGAAAACACGCGCCAGTTCTCTGACCCTTCCTCGGGTTTCATTTGACTGGTGCATAGCATTAACAGGGTGACGAATCAACGGAGTTTACGCACGGATACTGAAAGGAGCTAAGTCTTCGGTAAGACCTCTTTTTTGCCAATATCGTTACTTGTTCGTACACGATTCTTAATATTTGTCAGTGCATAAAAGACAGATAAGCTTTCTGTTTCTAACCATGTTCAAACTTAAAGGATTCTCTTCCTAATTTTGACGTAATCGTTGGCCAAAATTGACGAGTAAAGAAACTGATGTAAACAATCGTGCTGCATGCGACGTGAAATTGCATTTTCCATTTCAGTTTACTGTAAAATGTTGTATTTAGTAGGTTAACTGTGTGCCGAATACGTACATGTATTATATGACTATCTTTATTCATAATAAATTGACGCTTCTGCATGATTAAAGTGACATTTGGAGAAATGCTGTTGTAAACTTGAATTTAGAGATTGCTGTTGTAAAACTGACAATATTTCTCGGGATACCTTCAACACACAAAAGGTTAACACGAGCTTTATACTAGTTAGTAATCCATAATAATCAACGCGATTGCCGAATGACATTTACTTACTAACATATCAATTATTGTGCAGATAGCATGTCAAACGACGAAAAGCGACGAAGATACTGTTTGTCTTTGTGTCGGATGTTTACAGTCACGACCCCAATTCTAATTGAGAACGTATGGTTGACACCATGGATGAAGTCATGAACCTGTGAAATGGAATAAATAATCTACACCCGTCATGACGGTTTCTCAATTACCAATAAAACATACATTAATATATCCACCAGTGTGGAGTTATGTCACTTAATTAAATTGCACAAAGAGAGTGAATACGCAGAAACAGAATGTGCTTATGAAAGTATTGACTATCGAATTGAACAAATCTTAGACAGCAACACTCAACATGATACTGTCGATACAAGTAGTTGTTTCAGTTATCTCACTGGTGCAAAAGATGTGGATGTAACAACGAGACAAATGATAGCATTTTTATATGACTATTTTACACCAGATAGTTCAGTAAAGAATAAAACAAGATGTCAAGAAGTTTTCTATGTTCATTTTTCTCATTTATTGACTAGAACAAAAAGAAAGGTGTATAAAAAGGAATAGAAGGAAAGCACATGAAGCTTGGAACAACTAGCAAAATCAAACATGACAAATGTGTCTATTGTTATGATAGAGACTATACTTGAACCGATGTCAGCTCCTGTGGCAGTTGCACACTTCATTGAGACCGTTGAAAACCAGATGAGAGTTCATGGAGATGTACTCGTAAGTGAGGCTAACTTTTTGCAGATGGTGATAAGCGGATGGCAATGATGTTACTAGTATTACGTGCAAAAGAAAGGGTGACAATGAGATTGCCCCTTAGAAATCGGTTCACAGCCGGATTGCCGGGATACAAAACCAGCGCGCTATAACCACTGCAGCAGCTAATAGATAACAGACTGCTGTTTTGTATATGCCTAGTGTCACAGTAAAACCTCACTAATAAGACCGCCATTGGTACGTTGAAAATGCACTTTTTAAAGATTTGGTCTTAATAATAAAAGTACACAACTGTGAAATCGTGGAAAGTAACCTACAAAATTATGGTCTTGGTTTTGAGATGGCCTTTAAGTGAATTTTTACTGTTCATGTTTGTTTATGAGATATATAAATATGACACTTGTTAATGTATTTGAATAAGCTTTTTATTGACGAACATATTTCTTATACTGTAAAAGTTGCATATACATGATCCGTATTTGAGATACATGTAATAAATAAAAATTAATAGCAATAAAGTGTTAATGTTTTTTCACCATACAGCTTTAAATTCACAAATGCCTTTTGAGAGCGGTCTCCTTCAGCAGTGGTGTATGCACATTGACTAGACTGTTAAAAGCATTTGGAATACAACATAATGTAAAGGGTACATGTTGTAAACTTTCAAAGATATTAATTCCAAGAAATTCCCTCTGGGCCATAATATTTCTGTTGATTGGATTACAACAGTTTTTATATTTCTTCAGATAAACGTTCACGTTCAGAGACGTATTAATCATGTTAGCTTTAACCTAACACGTACGTCCAGTGCTTGTAATATTCAGTCGCAGCTTCATCAACTGATTAGCATGTTACTGTCCAGCCAGCTAGAATAATAGTCAAATGGTAGCATCCATTTTCAATAACACGTGCCTGCTAGGAACGGTCTTTACAACAGCATCTGTAATAATAATAATCAATATTATATAATATGCCTGTCCATATATCATGATCTAATGATCAAGATGTAGTAACATGGTGAATGGTTAATAGTTTTGGTTAACTGGGATTTACATTTATTGCTAATGAGTGATTATGTCCTGTGCCCTATCCCTCAAATAATCTCTAAAAGACAGCTCCAAACCGTCAATTTATAAATAGACAAGAGCCAAAATGTCATAAAATACTCTAGCCTGTGGGCATAGTGAAGGAAAATAAAACAATCTAACTGGGCCTATTTCACATTCTTTTGGTAATTAAAGGGCTATAACAAAAGAAGGCCTTGGATGATTTGGACTATACTTGAACTTGGCCTAGATGTTATGCCCATAAACAATGTCAACACGTTTGAAGATGGCCAGATGAAAACTGTTTGAATGAGAGTACAGACAAGGGAATTTTCACATTTTGTGGTAATTCAAATTCAAATATTTATTGTACAAATGGCCTCCGGCCCATATACAAGATATATACACAGAACATACAAAACTATACAATGGTCAAATAACATAATATTATAATAGTTTTCGTTTTTCAAAGGCATGATACAAATACATAGGCACATTCCTTATTATTGTATGGTTTTTAGCAGCTAGTAGAATGTTAAACTTAGACAGATTAGGATATTTACAAAATTTATCAGGTATGTATTACATTCTTATTTCAGCGTAAAATGGACAGATAAGTAGAAAATGAAATTCGTCTTCTATAGTATTTTGACAGTATTTACAATAACGTTGATTTCGCGGTACTCCCTGATGTCAACTTCTATCATCAGGTTATGGGAAGAAGATCTAAATTTGACTAAACATCGACGATATTTCATTATGTCAATACAATTTACATACGTTTCAATGCAGAAATCAGTTTTAAAGTTGGTATAAAAAGTCGAAAGTTTGCCGTTGTTGTTACACTGATCATTCCACGTTTGGAGATACTGGTCTCTTAAACGTTGAGTATATGTCTTAATAAATAAAGTTTTGTCAGGTACATACTGTTCCTCCCAAACAAACCCAAAGCCATTTTCATATAAATTTTGACGTATATGTGTTACCCAGTTAGTGTTACCAAAGTTATCATACATTTTTAGCATTTCATAACAAAGTTTTATATATCTATCTTGATTACTTTCAAGTATTCTTATCCAGTATTTTATACAACGTATAGAAGCAGTTATTCGCAAAGGGTAACGACCTAAGTCGCCCATAATTGCATCATTACAAGCAAATTTTGAAACATTAAGAAAGCGTTTACAAGCGTAAGTATGTATGTTTTCAATTGTGATCATATTTTGTATTCCCCACAATTCGCATCCATATAGTAATATTGGACTGATTTTTGTATCGAAAATCTTGAAGAAAATTTTAGAGGTCAAATTCGGAAGTTTCAATAAGTCTTTTAGTAGTATATTCAGAACTTTCTTGGCTTTTAACGCATTTTGTTCGGCCATTTTAAAAGATGACAATGATCTACTGAAGTAAATTCCAACATACGAAAAACCAGATACACTGCCTATTTGAGTTCCGTTATAATACCATTTTTCTTTCTTTGACAGCGCTCCACCATTTTTGAATACAAGCACTTTAGTTTTGTTTTTATTAACTATGAGTTTATTTTCTTCACAGAAGGTACTAAGTGAATTTAACTGTCTTTGTAGACCTACTACTGTGTCCGACATTAAGGTAGATCCTACCCCTTGAAAATGCTTGAAAAACATACACTTGATAAAAACTATTTCAAACAGCGCATGTCATCTGATTTTATCATATATTATAGGAAATCATTGTAGCACTTGCATGTGATGTGAAATGTACCATATAGTCGCCTTATTCAAATGCTAGCACTAAAATAAAGGCGATTTTTGAATGAAAAATACAGCTTTTTTTCAAAATGTCAAACGTTATCATTATTGTATTTTATAATACGAACTCATTGAATATACTTTATAATCAATCGTCGCAAGGGCATGCCAGGCTTGAAATTAGCTGCTGGTGTTTTGTTTACGAGAAAAACACCTTCATGTTGATGTGTAATTTCGACAAGGAAGTCGCCATGTTTGATCCCTCCTGTCACCACAGTAAACGTACAGCAACGTGTTTTTCAAACAAAGTAATCAACATAATCGATAGCCAGATCGAATAATTAACTTTATTGCATTCATAATTTATCATCTTTACAAACGATCCTACGATAATAACAATGAAATCCAAATATTTATTATTGTTTTCATCTCGTTTGTTTACGAATTTCGCGCTGTGTAGCAAATTTATATTCATGCGCCAAAGTAGTGCGACAGTTTATCGACGAAATCAATATGATGCGGTGTTCATAATGTGCCGTTCATAACAAATAATGACATCGAATACAATATTATACTTACGGTTTAACAGTTTAATATAAGTCCCAATGAAACATCAACATCAGCATTTTCCTATCTCAACACATGCTGCACATGTTAGCGAATTGATAATCTGATATGTGTTACGAGGCTGTCTGTCAAACTTTATATAGTTAAATTACAAAAGTACTTTGCGTTTTTAAATAATCCTTATGTTAATTATGCTCGTATAATCATTGCAAACACAGTTTTGTAACTTGATTGTCTTGATCGTTTCTCGATCACATACAGTTTGTGTAAAATCGGTCATTACACATTCTGTCAGAAATATTCAATCCACACGAATAGTTTGTGCAAATGTTACAACGTGATCGGTAAGTTAATGTATGGTGTGAGGTTACTGCCATGCTATATTATCGTCTGCAAATAGGTTTTTGAGTAATATTTAACCATTTTAACACACAAACTGACCAAATACAGCATTTTTCCATGTTAAAAGAAACGGGCTAACGGACGGTACAAACGTTATCAGTGACCAGTTCGACTATAGATAAATAAGCAATTTATTTGGTATGTAAACAAATAAAATACAGTGGAAAGGAATATCTAACTAAATATGTTTATAAATGAAAGAAATACTAAAGCTTTAATTAATTTTCCATAAACCTGTTTCAGTTCTTTCGAGGCAACTTAAAACTTTTACAAATAATCGGGTTTTAAGTCTTATAGACCCGATAAAATCGGTTATCGATAAACCAATAACTATCTGGTCCGTCAGGTCCACCGTACCCTAAACTATTTAGGATTTATTAAAAGAAGGCCTTCACACATACACATGTGATAGATTTTAATTCATGTTGATGTATTTTATTGTTCAAAATCAATGCATTTTGACTGCTTTTATTTAAATGAATGGGCAGGCATGACCTTGTTCAAATATTTGACACACACAATTTCTAATTTTTCTAGCATTTTGTTACCCAATAAATGAGACTGACATTTTGAAAAATGTATACCTATTTTGTAATTAACTTTTTATAAATACATTTTTATAACAAGTGAATATAACAAAACACTTGTTGATATAGATTATTTGAACTTTAAGCTACAAAATAATGTATGAGACTAATGTGTTTCTCTGCTAAAAGGGTATTTAAATCACTGAAGAAAAAAACACATTTTCGCCCCCTAGAATGAACCTTAAGGCAACATCATCAGCGAACATTAATAAAAATATTTCAATAAAAGAGGGATTTAATTGAATACCATGTACTTGTGATTGGGAAATTGCAGCGTCCAAATCATTTATAAACAGTGAAAATAGAACTGGGCTTAGGTTACAACCTTGTCTTAAACCTATGAAGCTACTGAAATTTTCTGTTTGACCGGTTTTACTCTTAACAGATACTTTTACCGTTTTATAAATAGCTTCAATTGCATTTAGTAACCTTCCTTTTATATTATTATGACTTAGTTTTTGTAATAGTTTGTTTCTATTTACCGAATCAAAAGCTTTTTGAAAATCGACAAATGCGACATATAATTTTCTCCCTTTCATGTTCAAATATTTACGGCCTATTGACTGTAAAACAAACGCATTGTCAATTGTACTGTAGCCCTGTCTGAAACCTGCTTGTGACTCAGAAATTTTGTCAAATAATTCAGGAAACATAGTAATTCTTTTATTCAAGAAACTGATATAAATTTTACTAAAGGCGTCAAGAAGAGCAATTCCTCTGTAGTTATTAGGATCATCTATCCCACCTTTCTTATAAATAGGAATCAAAATTGAATAAGACCATGCTTCAGGAAACACACCAGATAAAAATATTTTGTTGAAAAGTTGTACTATGTAAGGTAATAAATAGTGAAGTCAATACACAAAATGTGCTGGTAAAAGTGTACCTGAACAGGATTTATTTAATTGCAAACCCTTAATTGCTGATGTTATTTCATATGGACTTATTTCGTTATTAAGAATATCTATTTCTATATCACTAAGGTTCTCATTTTCGTCGATGTCTGTAATATCTACGCTAACTTCATTTTGAATAGGTATATCGTCACTACCAAATAGAGCTTTAAAATGTAACAACCAATCATTGGTTGATATGTCTGGAACTCTAGGAGGATTACTTGTAATTTCTCTAAATTTTCGCCAGAATATTTTTGGGTTTGATAGACAATCTTCGAGGGAATTTACCCGAGCTTTGTCATATTGCCATCGTTTTGACTTGCACAATGTTTTATATTTAGTTTTCTTTGACCAGTATTCGTCAAAGTCGGCATTAGATCTAGTTTTACGATATTTGCGCAATGCACGATTGGTTTCTCGATTTAATGTTTTACATTCATAATCGTACCATGTATTGTTCTGTGTATTATTTTTATTACCTTTGACTTTAGAAACAAACTTGTCGCTAACATTAAGCAAACATTTTGTGAACGTTTCCAATATCAAATCAATACTTGAATTAGGATTGTCTAGCTGTTCGTCTAAATCATAGAACCCACCATCTAGAATAGTGTTACATAGATTTTCTTGATAATCAGGACCCGTTTGGGAATTTATATGGATTTTGTCTCTAGTATCATCTATACTTTGAGTATTTTCGGTTACATTTGTCTGGCAAGAAATATCAAAAATAATCGGGAGGTGATCACATAGACCAAATGCATCAACTTCAAAATCAATAATTCTATGAAAAAAGCAATTGCTACAAATACAATAATCTATAACACTTGAGCCATTAGCTCCAACAAAAGTAAATTCACCAATATCTTTGTCTTTGCCAACTCTCCCATTAACAATACTAAGGGAATTTGTTTGACAAAATGCAATAAGTTCCTTTCCAAAAACATTAACTACTTTATCAGAAGACTTCCTCTGTGTACAAATGTCATTGCAAAATAGTTCAGAATAGTCATTAGTTTCAGGTATTCTCTCATCTAATAATAAGAAGTCATCGAGAGAGGCAGTTCTTGCATTAAAATCACCACAAAGTACAGTATTAAAACTACATAGGTTGTTCTCACTTTCATGAAGACAATTTTCAAGTATTGATAAACCATTTCTTATGTCATTGGGATACATAGGTGATCCTGATGGTGGAAAATATACTGATATAAATAGTACATCTTTATCAAGATTAAAAACATGTTTCTTGAATTTGAGAATGACACCGAATTCGAATTCCCAACATATTCGTTCAACAAACTCAGAGATACATTTATGAATAAATACCATAATACCACCCATATTCCTCCCGCCCCTTACTGAATCCTTTGCTTTGCATATATACGAACTATAGTCAACGAAATACTTAGTTACACTGTCAATATCACTAACCCACGTTTCCTGTAAACAGATAATATGAAACTTTAAAACATATTGTAAAAAGTCAGTGTTCCCAAGTTTATTTTCCAGACCGCTGACATTCCATGAAATAATGTTAACACAATGTTTTAGCCCTGGGCCTTGGCCACAACCCTATTGATTATAACTATCTGTTCTGTTCTGGTTCGGATTAGACACTTCCATGCCATTTAATTCGGTAGTGATTGTATTTTCCATGTTACTCCTTCTGTTGCCTTTCTTGAAAACCCGGGAATTGGATTGTTCATCTGATAGAATAACGACTTTGCCGCCTTTAATAGAACCCTTTTTACCTTTAGATTTCAAATTGTCTAGTTCTATTCGTTCCAGACTAGTAGGGTCATTTGAGATTCTTACACCTTTAGATCTCAGAATATCCCGAAAATTGAACAATCGGAATTTATGATCTGGTATTTTGAACCTTGCTAATATCATTCTAGGAGAATTGTCTGATGATCCTAGTCGCCTTGCAAATTCCAGAGAGTCAGATAGATTGAACTCCTGTTCAACAACTTCACTCATATTAGTAGGTACAAGTACGTGGTTGACGATTGTGTTCATTGTTACGTCAGCAGATTCTCCAGGATCCTCAGGTACGCCAAATATACGTAAATTACACCGTTTGCTTTCCTTTTCGAGAAAATGAACTTGTCGATTCAACATGGCAACTGATTCTTCACGGATTTCATCATTCAATGACAAATGAGATACATCGGATTCTATTATTTCAGTTTTGTATTCGATTTGATCAATTTTACCACCAATCGTTCTCAGATCACTTTCCATCCTCATTTGTTTAGCCTCTACGTTATGCAGTTTTGATTTAATTGCACCAATATCATGTTTCATGGTAGTTATATCAGATTTAAGTTCCTGGATATTTTCCTTGACCTCTAGTATTTGTCGAGCAGTTTCGTGATTTCCATGTTCAATAGCTTTAAGGATTTGCTCGGTGTCAGGGGTAGGACCGGGGTTCAACTCGACATCCGACGACAGCAGTAGAAGGCGGGTCATATATGATTTATACAATAAACCGTTGATGGGACAGTTTTGTACAGCAGTGTTGCTTGCATGTATCAAGGAGTTCATGGGAGATGTATCGCAACTATGAATGACAGAAGTTGTAAAGTTTATTTGCAGATACTGGATACTGGCAAGAAGTCCATATGTCGCCATTAGCTGAGTCACAAACAGGACACCACAAAGCAATGTTCTCAAATGAATATCAGTTCCAGTGGTAAAACGTTGATATTTTATTTTACCATTTCTTGCTCGGTTAGGCGGGTGGCAAAATAGGCCAATACGACCTCGGTAAGTCATTATATCAACTCCCATTATCTCAAATCACCAAACTTACTGCGGGCTGAACTGGTATATTGTAATACTATAGTGGCACTACTCGTTTCCGTATTTTGTCACTGTGTTTTAAGCCTATTCAATAACGGGCGTTGTATTCAGTCATGCGTGACGATCCAACGACGATATAGCGTCTATACACATCACCGTAATCAGCAGATAATTAGAGTTACACTTCTGTTACTATAAATAGTAACACTATCCAGAAAACCAATACACAAAATATTTAAACTTCGACAAAGTCAATAAATTGCAAAATTTCGATAAAGTCAGGCATATATCGCTATCGTAACTCACATATATTCTGTTCGTTTTGAGCAAATAACGCAAAATCCTCTAATTTCATCGCAAAATAGAAATTTTCACTATCGATGAAGTAAACAACCTCTTTCAACCATTGACCGGATATGTTATTATATATATATATTATATATAATTAAAACACCATAACCCAAGAAGGCATTGGCTGATTCGACCAACAATTGAACTTGGCCTAGATATTATGCCCATATACATTGTCACCAACTTTGAAGATAAGCAGATGAAAACTCTTTGAACTAGAGAACAATGTCAAGTTTTGGTAATTATAGGACCATAACCCAAGAACGCCTGGCTGATTTGCCCTTTAATTGCACTTGGCCTAGATATTATGCCCATAAACAATGTCAACAAGTTTGCAGACGATCATATGAAAACTGTTTGAACTGGAGTACAACCAAGGCCAATTTCACATTTTTTAGTAATTTGAAAGACCATTACCCAAGAAGGCCTAGCCTAGGCCGATTTGGCCTATAATTGAAATTGACCTGTTTTATCTTGAAATTACTACATTGTACTTTCTTCCGGGAAATTCATTAATACATGGTATGTGAATCGGCTTGAACACACATAAAGGATATGTTACATTGACTTAATAACTACAAACAGAATAATTAGTTGAACCGTAATGGTTTACACGTTGCAAACAGCATCTTACTTTAATCAGGTTTACGACAGCAACACTTGAAATGATCACAAAGTTTCCTTTGTACAACATACATGCATTAAATGTTATTCAAACACTTTAGGCATACAAAATATACTTTGTACTTCACTATTTGCTTACAAAATCAACTCAATTGCGATCAAATGTTTAAAAATCATAAATGCACGTTGCGTGCAGCATACAGTCTACGACGAATTATCAACATGTCATATTTTGGCCAAGGATAGCGTGTTTATTAAATAGAGTTTTCAGGGGCGTACCTTCCTATAGGCCATATAGGCCGCGGCCTACACTTTTTCACAGAAATTCGAAAAAATAAAAATGCCAAAAATGCAATAATAATCAATGGGGGTATGGGAAATAGGAGTGTCAAACTCACCTGGACTGTTATTGATATTTAGTCTGAAAACAGCCCGGAGAACACATACGACAGTTTATATTTTCAAAAAAATCGGATATTTTGACGAATTATATTTACCCTATCACAATGGAGAGTCATGGATGTTCTTGTTTTTTAGCCTGACAACGGCTAGGAATGCACCTACGACGATATAGAAGTTAAAAAATTTCCGGGGGAGCATGCCCCCGAACCCCCCTTAAATAACGTGGCCTACACATTGATTTCGACTTAGCTACGCCCCTGGTTTTGTGGAATATTTAATATTGGCATGACGAGCAGCGTAAGCTGTCTTTTATGCGCTACGAGAAAATGAAAAACAAGATCATTTTGAAGGTTTATTTGCAAAAAACGTCACTTACCGAGCTTGTTGACATCTACGAATTTTGCACCGGTAAACCCCGAAAAGTCACGTGATTCGTCACCCTGTTAAAGCACGTGCGAAATCATGACGTTACCAAGTTCCGGCCTAACTTATATCGGATGCTGACAAATGAAAGATCTAGACCATTTTTGGCGAATTATATTCAGACAGAGACGACCAGAAATACAAATTTTGACATAATTTAGATGCCCTTATACAAACAATATAGGTGACTTACCATAAGTTAATTATTGCACGATATTTATATGTTCGAAGGTTGTTTCCGCTTTTTGTGATTATCCCAATATCAAAGTATTATTACAGTCTAAATTGAACATCAGAACAATACAAAAAATAATAGGATTCGTTCTTCAAATACCTTTTCGATACACATGTCAACTTTTTTTACTGTGACACGAAACAGAAGGTTCATTCTTTTTGATACATCGGATGCAAACTTCGACTTAATTTTGAGCGGATTACATTTTTATATCTTCGAGAGGTTTCGTAAAGCCATTCCAGTTATGAACTAAAGCCAAATCTATGAGTAAATGGATATCAAAAAGTTCACTACACCGTCAATTTATGCTGATTATCCAAGATCAATAGGAACAGTTAGGTGCTTGTACGAACAAGTGAGTTGAAAACGCGACTTTTGTACCAACAATGTAGGTTTGATCATACACCGTGATGATACTCCATTGATTTTATTGCAATTTTGGCATTTTTATTTTTTCGACTTTCTGTGAAAAAGTGTAGGCCGCGGCCTATAGGAAGTTACGCCTTGGGCAGTAACCAAATAGAACTAGAATAGAATCAATCGTGAAAGCTCGGCCATTTCCGTTTGTCTCCGGTCTATTGTAAGGTATAAAGGTTGAGGTGATCAGAATGGAATAGAATAGGGGGCTGACATTTTCTAATCCTGTGTCTGAAAATAGTTCAATATGGCGCCTTGTTATGTCAGAGGTCTATTGCAATGTATAAAGGCCGAGGTGGTTAGAATAAATAAAATATACCAGATTTATATAGCGCCTTTTTCATGCGAACACACGTTCAAAGGCACTTTGCATTATTGTGTTGCAGCCACAAGGGCGCAGTTGCATCCTCTACCGGTGCAGATACAGTATGATCTGACCAGAGGGACAGACAGAGAAAGCCCCTGAAGGGAGAGAGAGAGACATTAGATACAGGCATGTCCGGCGCTGCAAAAGGGCGCCTATAGCTCTTATTTCGAATAGATAGTCTGGTGCTTTGTTTTGCCCGGTGTATAGCACCGATACACAGCTTCCTGGCACTTCCAGATACTTTGCAGACACACGGACATAACGGGAAATATTATAAATATTTCAGAAATGTCAAGTTCCGATGCCAGGGATTGAACCCACGACCTCTGGATTGACAGCCCAGTGCGTGACCACTGAGCTAAATCCGCTTAGAATGGGTGCGGTTTGTCAAGAAATAACGAAACGTCAGGGGAAATGAGCACATTGGTGCTTTGAAATAAACATTCCGCTGCTTAAATTTGTTTATTTCAAGTGGATCACATACATATTTACAGAATGGTCATTGAAAACTTACCGTCGTCTGAAATTGATATCCACTTTTACTTTCATTTTCGTGCGAAGTATGGGGACTATATCGACCAGTGTCAATCCTCTAATAAATAACTTTGGACCGTTTTTGACTTTGGAAGTGTAGTATAGCAAGGATAATTTGACACTGCTATTACACTAGCACACCCCCCCCCCCTCGTAATTTATCACATATTGGATGTAAGAACAATATTGACATGCACTTTTATTTCGCTCGCGTGATCAAATAAATCAATTATTGATACGTTAGCTAAATGCTGCATGCAAATAACATGAAACGGGACTGATTAGTAGCAAGGTGCCAAACATCGTGAACAGAAATGCCGAGATTCGTGCACATCACAAATGTCCAACAAGTCATAAAATTATGAATACAGTTGGCTTGATTTTGCCATTTTCATTAAACAATAAGGTATCTCAGAATGCAGCAGACGAATTCAGTCTTTTTAAAAAGGTGCCGGTGGAGAAAGCCACTGGACCCCCTAGTAACTGGATAGTTCACGTTTCCCATTAAACAAAAGTGAAGCCCTAGAGTTCGCAGGGTATGCTGCTCAGATAGACATTGCATTTTTTCTTGGTGACGTACTCACAATAGCTAAATATCAGTGAATATTATCCAGTTGATTATCGTTAATCTGGGCTATGCTGCTCAGATAATGTATTTTTTACCTCGCTTCACTCACTGTAGAAATAAACGTACATTCAATGAAAGTTTGTTGGGTATGCTGCTCTGATAAACACTGATTTTGTTTCCAGTTCCCACAATAACTTAATCAGTGAATAAGGATGTCGGGTATAATGCTGAAATTCGATTATTGCATTTTTTTCTTGATCGCTTCGCTCGCACGAACACTTCAGTTAACTTTGTCAAGGAGGGAACGAGTATGTGGGACATGTATGCTGCTCAAATAATAAATGGATTATTTCTTGCTTGCTTTGCTCTCGCAATCACTTTATCACTGAATACTATAATATATTAAGGATGAAATTGTGTGGAATGCCCTCAGTCAATACAATGTATGTACGGCCCCACCCCAACACCAAATCCTGGATACGCCCCTGTATTAGCATAATTTAACATCTGGTATATTGTCTATATTTTATAATTTATAACCCCGATTTAATGCTTTCATAAGCGGATACCAACACAAATCTAAAGGACTATGCTCGCGGAAATTTACATCTTCAACGCAAGAACCTTGTAATATATTCATGCATAAAGTTCAGGATCAGGTCAAATTCTCTGAGCTATATCGCAATATTATTTCTCTTAAAGGTCATGATTGTCACAGTAAGATTACAAGTTCGACAGAACATTTAGACTGTCAGGGGACCCAACTATTGTTCATACAGTAGGAGATACAATTAAATGCTCTAAACCTCATTGGTTTTTTGTATCGTAATCAACAAAATTAATTAATTGGCTAACGTTTGTAGATGAATTATCCACAAGACAAATTTACCCCGTTAAGATCATTCATGCTTTATTGACTTGAAGGGGTACATGTCGGGGTCTTTTAAAACAAGAGAGCTCAAAGGGCCCCAAGTCGCTGACCTGTCGAAGTAGTTCATGCAGGCCCTTATGGTGTACTCATTTACAACTTCTATACATCTTGGGGTCCGTTGCCTAAGCAAAGCGCTACCGAGCACGTTTATTCAGTTACCTCCCGTTCAATTAAATATAGAAGGCAGGGATAACCTCCCGTGGAAAGCGCTGCCAATGTTAACAGTCTCAAAGTAAATGCAGCCTCTATTGCATATGTATGGAACACCATTGCTGCCTTCATATGACTATTGTCTTTGTGTGCAGTATTACGTTCTGTCCAACCTTCTTTACGTTTGGTACATTCGTCTGTATGTGCAGTAGTTAAAGCATTACGTGCAGTAGTTACATCATTACGTGCAGTAGTTACATCATTACGTGCAGTAGTTACATCATTACGTGCAGTAGTTACATCATTACGTGCAGTAGTTACATCATTACGTGCAGTAGTTACATCATTACGTGCAGTAGTTACATCATTACGTGCAGTAGTTACATCATTACGTGCAGTAGTTACATCATTACGTGCAGCAGTTACATCATTACGTGCAGTAGTTACATCATTACGTGCAGTAGTTACATCATTACGTGCAGTAGTTACATCATTACGTGCAGTAGTTACATCATAACGTGCAGTAGTTACATCATTACGTGCAGTAGTTACATCATTACGTGCAGTGGTTACATCATTACGTGCAGTAGTTACATCATTATGTGCAGTAGTTACATCATTACGTGCAGTAGTTACAGCATTTCGTGCAGTAGTTACTAGACCTTGAGCTGACAATTGACCCTGCCCCCCCCCCCCCAGGGGGAATTTTCAACACTATGATTTTCTTAAACCTTATGGTAGGCGGCATTCACAGACAAAAGTTTGCAAGTTTCTGTTGGGGCTTTAACGAGTTATGGAGATTTCAAATACGTGACTATGCGATTTTCTACAGGAATCACTGATTTTGCTTATATGATATTATAAACATACCAATTGTTCAATAAATCATGTGAATAAGACATTTATGTATGTTAAATGTATTTAAAATTGAAACTATCAGTTGTACAAATTAATATGAACTAAGGCATGGCCTTTAACGGAGATTTTTTCTTTCTTAATTAATAAATTAATGTAGATTGTATGTATCTATGTATGTACAGTTTACATAAAGAATCATGTATACATCTTAATTAATAAATTAATGTAGATTGTATGTATCTATGTATGTACAGTTTACATAAAGAAACATGTATGCATTTTAACTACAGTCATGTACTTAAGGGTAAACAGGAATCAAAGAGCTGAAAGACCTGAGGTTGTTCAAATGTATGTAATTCTGATCACCCTGGCTTTATGCATTGCAATATTTAGTAGACAAACTGAGATGGCCGTACTTTCACGATTAGAATTAATGTATGCAGGGAAAGAACAAATCAAATTATGCCACATTATTATTATTGCATTGGCAATAAACATTTTATATGTTTACATCAAATAAAATATTGAAGTTGAATAGTTTTCTGCAGCCAGAAAATTTACTGGTATTGCTTAGGATGTGTTTTTTTGCAATTAGGATGCTGAGCAAAAAGATAACATTAAGTCGGACAGGGATGGCTACACTCTACTTAACCAGTCGAGCACCGAAATCATAAAAATATACAAGGCACAATGCCCAACACCCAGCCGAGCGAGAAAAATGATCCGCCCAAATCCCAGCTGTCAAAAGGCTGAATGCCCACTCAGAACGACCTAGTTTCAAATGTAAAACGGCGGAAAGATACAATAATAAATAAACACCGAAAGCCCCGGCCGGATGACTTAGTTTCAACAAGCAACAAGCCTTAGTCGAGTGTCACCAAGAATGACCTAGCTCCAATAAGCTTAACAGCCCAAGCTGAATGACCCAATTTAAACAACCCAATTTAACCAATTAGTATGCCAATATGAGCAACAACGCTACATGACCATTCCGGTGTATGTTTAAATTTATTAGTCAGAATAATAAGCCAAATAATCAGAAACGTGTAATATCGAATACTACGACAGGGGCGTAGCCAGACTTGAATTGACTCATAAGCCTTGAAGTTGGTGGTTATGGTTGGGGGTCCTCACGATTCGTGAAAATTTGAGACTTATATTTATATTTAATGTTACGCACGTGCGTACATCAGTAACATAACCGACTATATATAACAGTTTATACAGAATAGTACATGGTATCATCTACGGGAACGTTAATAATGAAACAAGGTTAAAAAAGTATGTAGTCGGACCAGGGCTCAAACCTGGAACCATTTGCTATATATTTAGAAGGTTCAATGCTCTACTGAGTGAGCTAAGTGGATTACTACAAAGTTCTCTTCCTTATCAGTAATTAAATCCTATACTAGCTCCAGGCATCCTACAGACAGACACTTTTAGCATATTTTTCAGGGAAATTCTTAACTCTCATTTAAATGAAGCTTGTAACAAATAAATTTTTCCAAACATTTTAAAATCAAAGTTAAACCCCTTTCACAATTGTCATACGACGAGTCTTAGATGTAAATTTGAGGAATATCCTATGTCCGTCGTACAACAAACTTAAGAAATTTTGTCGCGTTTGACACCATCGAACCACAAAATGCATTTTTATAATTAAATTGATCATGCATACATGTATTTCAGTTTAATACTAGCATTTAGCAAGTTCCTATTTGCATATATTTATTATTATTTGAAAATAAAGAGTTTGGTTGGACGTTTTGATTAATTATACCCAGCTGCTGAAACTTATTTTTTAAACCAGCTAATAGTTTGACAATGCTTTTATCGTACGACGGACGTGCTACAACTGTTCATCTTAAGGCTTTCGCGCGTCAATTGTTATGACCTGCGACCATCGCATGACCATCATACGTCTGTCTGTCGTGTGGCGGACGCACGATAGTTCCCAAAAATGCATCGTTGAGCTGTCGTACCCTTTCCAGGCGCAAATTGGTACATTTCCATGTAGACCCATAAGCCTCGTGCAACGAAAACATTCCTACGACAATTGTGAAAGGGGTTTTAGTCATGGCTCCTATATATTTTGAAATTACGCATGTTTATCCGGTAATGTCGATAAGGTGAATATGAATTGGAATAAGTAGATCATAACTTTGCCGATGCAGTCTTCAAATTTCACTTTTCATGGCAGACATTTTGGTGGAACAGTTGTCGAGTGACAAGCGCTCTCAACTTAGTACCGATCCAGAGGTCCCTGGTTTGAATCTCTGCCGGGGCACGGGAAATTCCTACCAAACTAAATCGGCACTGATGACGAAGCCCGACTTACCAACCTCCACTTCTGAAAACCATGCACAAAACAATTGTGGTTTTAACAATGTTATTGTGAAGGCATACACACATCATGTTGGTTAGACTATAGGCAAGATGCTAACAGAGCGAACACTTTACCAACTGAGCTATCCAGGCATTAGTCAAACGTATTGGACGCGTACAGTATACACTGTAGCGGCTCAGTTGAAAAATTGAAAACTGGTCAAGCTGGCCAAATACATTTCTCCCCTATCAGTAATTTAATCCTGTACACAGTACTACAATTATCTCATAATCATTGCTATCCAAAGCACAATACACATGATACAGACGGAACATTGTCAAAGAGTCATTTTACATTTTGTTTTGTTACAAACTAATGAAACTTGGACGAATAATTTCGGTCGTAGGTACGAATAGGAACGGGTACGACAGGAATTTGTAGAAAGTTGTACTTACGAAACCTTTAATAACAACATACGTCATTGGATGTTGATTTTATTGTATAAGTATGCTAATTGCGAGTATTAAAGACGATTTTCCTTGCTTAACAAGTACTTACATCGTGTAATCGATGGTCGGCGTCTCAGACGAATGCAATCACGTAGAATGTTGAGTTACTTCCCCTGTTACCTGGCTATCGCTCCGGACCCGGGATTATTTATTTATTTTGTATAGCGTAATTTGAAATCTGCAGATGTTCAGAAAACCTAAAAAATATAGAAGTTCAGCTACGAATTGTCAGTTTTCAACTAATTTGAGATTACAATAATGGTTGAATCCTCGTACCAATCATAACTACTCTCGTACGTCACTGCGGATCTTCGATGAGACCGGAAATCCATACCTTTTCAGCTATTAGTGGGGCGAAACTTCGGCCGATGACGGAAAGACCCGAGTAGTTACGATTGCCGGGAAGACAATTGGTACGGCCTCTACGACATTTATAGGCTGCTGATTTAGGAAAAAAGCCAAACTCAGACGTCTCGGAGATGTTTTTTCAAAACCTTCGGTTTTGAAAAAATCTCCTATTATAGGCAAAAAATGTGATATAACATACGTAATTTACGTTACTTTGCATGAAATTACTAGAATATTAAAAAAACAGTCGATGTATATGACGTTTTTAAGTTAAGAAATGATGATACTGATTAGTATGCAGCTCAATAATGTATAAAGCTATAGTACAACTACACAAATAGTTAATTGTAATGAAATAACATGTAAATTACGTTACCTTTAAAAAATAATTTCAGTTAAAATTTCGGTAAAACACATATATAGTGGGGTGACAATTGGTGATTTTTTGGGGGTAGCGAGGTGACAGCTAAAGTAGAACAAGCAATGTTATATACCAAAATGTTCGCCTATGTAAGTACTTTATGGAACTGCCAGCATAAATTGTCAATACATGGTGTGCACCCGGAAATTCAAGATGGCGTCCAAGATCGCCGCCATAATTTACAAATACACTAAAAATTCTATTTTCTCATGCATTTTTATTTATTTATGTATATAGTCACAAATATTTGCTTAGATATTATTCATTTGATCATGTGCATCATATGGACATACAAGACTGACCACTTTGAAGTCAAGGTCATTTCAAGGTCAAGTTACGAAACATATTCCCCACGGGATATGCAACACTGCAAAGTACAGGCATCCCAAGATCATATGGGGTACATAACACTTGTCAATACAACCACCCAATGTCACATTCAGTACTCACTATCACAAGAGTACAGCCATACAATGCCGTATGGGGTAGTCACTACCACTTCTTATTGCCATACTAGGCCATAAGGGGTACCAAACCCTTTGTTATGCTCACCACTACCAATTACACCATTATCAGGTATGCCTGGGTACTCATCACCATCATATATTAGGCCTGAACGGGGTGTAACCAACACCGAGTACACCCATATCATGCCCTTAGGGGTTCTTAAAACACTTAATAGTCAACCCAGGCCTTATGGGGGACTAATAACACTGTCTATACATACATTCCATAACCAATTGAGTACTTACAATTGCCCAATACACATGTACAACCATTCCTATTGAATTCTTAATGGCGCCAGCTATATCTGAGGCCCTATGGGATACTTAAAACCAAGAGGACAGCCAACCAAGAACATATTGGGTACTCACCACCCTTAATTATAGCCATAGTATGCCATAAGAGATACTCACCACAACTGAGTAAAGTCATATACATGTACATGTAAGTTTCTATATGGTTCTCACTATTACTGAGCACAGCTGTACAAGGCCATATGGGTTACTCTCTAGTACAAAACTACAGTCATATAAGGCCCAAAAGGGCACTCATCCCTAATAATTACTGATTTCATACCCCATAGGGGTGCTCATAACCAAATGACTTACGGTCTCACCAAGTTGTACAGGGTACAAAGGAGTCACAACAACATAGTACTGACATTCAAGGCCCAATCACCACCAATTACAGTTTATATTTTGCACTAAGTGGTCCACATAACCATTGAGTACGGTCACACCTGACTGTGTATCAACTATACTATGTCCTAAGGGGTTATCGGACCAACTGAATACTGCCATAGCAGGTGCAATATAGCCATCATTGGTTCTATTGGGTAATTCTCCACCACCAACCAGCCTTCTTAGGCCATATGCCCTACTCACAACTATTGTGTACAGCCATACTATGCCTGAGAGATACTCATAGTCCCTGAGGAAAGCCATTCAATGCCCTATTGGTACTTAACACTGTCTAGTACAGCCGTCCCATGCTAGCTTATGAACTCACCTCCACAAGTTCAACCATCCCAGGTACCGATTGGGTACCAACCTATACAGAGAACAGCCATCACAGGTCCTATTGACTACCCTATACCACTGAGAACAACCAACTCAGGCCCCATTTGGTACCAACCTCCTCTGAGTACAGTAATCTCAGGCCCTGTTGGGTACCCACCACCTCTGAGTACAGACATCCCGGACTGTATTGGATGCCCATCACCAGAAAGAACAGCCATCCCAGGTTCCATTTGGTACCCACAACCTCAGAGTACAGTCATCTCAGGCCCTATTGGGTACCCACCAAAGGCATTTTGGGTACTCAACGTCACAGATTAAGCCATCCCAGGCCTCATTGGGAACCCACCAACATAGATTTCAGCCCTCCTAGACCATATTGGGAACCAACCAACACAGATGTCAGCCATTCTATGTCATATTTGGAACACACCAACACAGATTTCAGACCTCCTAGGCCATATTGGGAACCCACCTACACAGATTTCAGCCATGCTTTGTCATATTGGAACCCACCAACACAGATTTCAGCCATCCTTTGCCATATTGGGAACCAACCAACACAGATTTCAGCCATCCTATGCCATATTGGGAACCCACCAATACAGATTTCAGCCATCCTATGCCATATTGGGAACCCACCAATACAGATTTCAGCCATCCTATGCCATATTGGGAACCCACCAATACAAATTTCAGCCATCCTTTGCCATATTGGGAACCCACCTACACAGATTTCAGCCATCCTATGCCATATTGGGAACCCACCAATACAGATTTCAGCCATCCTATGCCATATTGGGAACTCACCAATACAGATTTCAGCCATCATATGCCATATTGGGAGCCCACCTACACAGATTTCAGCCATCCTATGCCATATTGGGAACCCACCAATACAGATTTCAGCCATCCTAGGCCATATTGGGAACCTACCAAAACAGATTTCAGCCATCCTATGCCATATTGGGAACCCACCAATACAGATTTCAGCCATCCTAGGCCATATTGTGTAACTTCCCCACTTATAAAGCCATACAAGGTCATATGATGCAGCAATTCTTGACTACTTGTCGTATGTAACACATGCAATACTGGCTCTAGACTGATATGGAAATATAAGCAGAGGCTTCAAACAATGAACAGTAACACAGTCTACACGAATTTGTATGTAGTGTGATTGAATAACTGACATACGATTGTATACATGTAAATAGTAAATGTTTAAAAGTCATGTGTGTGGATAGTGTTCTCATGAAGATATTAAATCGAGGGGCAATCTGTGTCCCAGTTTCATAGTCTGATTATTAAATGTGTGTGTGTGTGTATTTAGTTAAATACATACTGTATAAAGCAAACAAAAATACTTGTACGTTTGAGATTTTACAAAGATAAGTCAACATTGTGTTAAAATTACAACATATATGATATTGTAAAGTTTGTAAGTAAGGTAACGTAAATTGAAACATAAATTCTTTTGTTAAAATACATGTGTTGAAAGTTCAAATGCAAACTGCGATAAAAGATATTTTGATTTGAAAATCAATTATTTTTTAGTGGTATAGTTTATCTAAAGTCAAGAATACAAGGCTAGTAAATTGTATTTTTGTTTGATATTTAAATACATGCACATTATAGTTTACATGTTGTTTAGTTGAATATACAGTTTGAACTGCAAACCTATAATAGTTTTTGAGTAGGATTAAATTGTTTTTTTTTTATTGTTTTAAGTACGTTTTTAAGACACTGACGACATGAACTTTAATTTGTATGTTTGGTAACGTAAAGTGCGATGTAGTATTGCCTTAACATATCTTACAAGTAAGATTCTTGTTAATATATATAATATAAACCATTATAAATATATAAAATTGTATTATATGTAACTGGAAAGTGTATGATACAATTTGAATACTTGAAATTATTGAAGGAATAAAAAACGCACATGTTTTGGAGAATGGGTGACATTTTAAGAATCGCTACCAAACATCTATCTCTTATCCTATACTGGCAATCTATACATCATTTTTTAGGTTGAATGTTGAACTTTGTAATGGTAACTTCATAATTGGTTTGCCTGGTCATCTAAATTTGAAATAAAAAACTTTATGCCAAAAAACTTTTGTTTTTTTAGGGTAACGTATGTTTTCCCATATTTATCTTCTTTAACATTGCATTTTGGCATTGAAATTCTATCAGTTTGCAGCTACTAGTTTATTCTCTTGAATAACATATGCAAACTTGGAATTATTAAATAGCATAATGGTACAATTTATCTTTAAAAATTAAAATATTTTATTTATATTTTAGGGGTAACGTATTTTAAAGCGTGGTAACGGAGAAAAGCCCCACCCGCCAGTTGCAAACTTTAAGCCAAAATGTTCGCCACACCTTGGGGTTTCAAAAAAATATGGTCCACAAAATTCCCCCTGGGGGGGGGCAAAACCCCCTCTGGCTCATGGTCTATACAGCATTACGTGCAGTAGTTACATCATTACGTGCAGTTGTTACATCATTTCGTGCAGTAGTTACATCATTACGTGCAGTGGTTACATCATTACGTGCAGTAGTTACATCATTATGTGCAGTAGTAACAGCATTACGTTTCAAATTAATAGGAGTTATAATTTTTTAGTTATCATCCGGACAAAAAATGTCTTGATGAATGGACAAAGCAGCGACTATACACAACAAGAGCACCGTCTACGAGTGCTGGACGCTCGAGTTTCTCGTACTTGATAGTACACTTGGTGATCTGCGAGTGAAAATTCTATGAGTAAAAAGGGCAGATAACTCATTAATATATGTAACAGGGTTACTAGCCTTATCAGTATGGACTCCCCTTGTGAATGGCTATGTTGAGTTCCAAGTAGATATCTTTGATTTTGAAAAAATGACATTTTTGTGTAAAAATTTGAAGTCAGAAAAGGGGGAACAACTCTTATAAAATCCTCGATAAATTGGTTTCCTCTTGTCAGTAGATGTAGTTCATCACATTCCACAAGTGTATTGGCTTTTAAGTTGCAAGCTTTGATAAGTGTTTGAGAAAATTCAGTTTATGAGTAAAATTTGCCACTATTTCTATGTCGAAACAAGGGCAGATAACTCCATCAGTATAGGTCACGGGGTTACCAGCCTTATCAATATGAACTCCCCTTGTGATGGTGAATAACTATGTCGAGTTTCAAGTAGATACCTTAAGTAGTCTTTGAGAAAATGACTGACAATAAACTTAACCAACGCACATGCCCACGCAGACGATCCCATCACGACAATAGCTCGACTGTTTTTCTTTGAAAAGTCAAGCTAAAAATTCCGACCTACCCTTATTTTGGGTATGCCACCTGTGTAACAAGACAAACATTTCTAAAACCTTACACGTACAAATATCATACAGAAAGCAAGACATAATCTGGTTTTTTTCTTTGTTTATTAATGTTAACTGCACATAGATTAACGGTAAGATTTCTGGTATCTGGCACGTGGACCTGGACCACCAAATTTCTTGGGTTCACATCTTCTTGGATCAGCGACCAGTAAGCTCTTGTCGTAATTGATCAACAAGTCCTTGATCTCCTTCTTAGAGGCTTCATCAACATCTGAATCAGTTAAAATCCTCAATATTATCATCAACATTTGAACCAGTTAAATCATGGACATCTGAATTAGTTAAATCGTCAATATTATCATCAACATTTGATCCAGTTAAACCATCAACATCTGAATCAGTTAAACCATCAACATCTAAATCATTAAAAATCATCAACATCTAAATCAGTTAATCATCCATCACAATACAAGAGCACCGCCTACAAATGTGAGATGCACAACTCTCAGACTTGATAGTAACAAAAATGACCAAAATTTCTTCTGACAACTTGAAATTGGGAATTTTCATGAAGTAGAAAGGCATAATAAAACAGAACAAGAGGGCCCAAAGGGCCCTAGGTCGCTCACCTGTCGAACTTGACCTAGATTTTGTTGAGATGGTCATTGTGACCAAGTTTTATACAGATTAGGCCAATATTGTGACCTCTAGTGACTACACAAGGTTTTTATATGATTGACCTAATGACCTACTTTTTTACCCCAGATGACCCAATATTGAATTTGACCTAGATTTTGTTGAGATGATCATTGTGACTAAGTTTCTTAAAGATCAAGCCAAAACTGTGACCTCTAGTGACTACACAAGGTTTTTCTATTATTTGACCTTGTGACCTAGTTTTTTACCCCGGAGCAACCAATATCAAACTTGATCTAGATTTTGTTGAGATGATCATTGTGACCGAGTTTCATAAAGATTAGACCAAAATTGTGACCTCTAGTGACTATGCAAGGTTTTTCTATGATTTGACAATGTGACCTAGTTTTTGACCCAAGATGACCCAATATCGCACTTGACCTAGATTTTGTTGTTATGATCATTGTAAACAAGTTTCGTAACGATCAGGTCAAAACTGTGACCTCTAGTGACTACACAAGGTTTTTCTATGATTTGACCTTGTGACCTAGTTTTTGACCCCAGATGACCCAATATCGAACTTGACCTACATTTTGTTGTGTTGATCATTGTGACCGAGTTTCATAAAGATTATGCTAAAACTGTGACCTCTAGTGACTACACAAGGTTTTTCTATGATTTGACCTTGTGACCTAGTTTTTGACCCCGGATGACTCAATATCAAACTTGACCTAGATTTTGTTGAGATGATCATTGTGATTAAGTTTCATAAAGATTAGGCCAAAATTGTGACCTCTAGTGCCTACACAAGGTTTTTCTATGATTTGACCTTGTGACCTAGTTTTTGACCCCGGATGACCCAATATCGAACTTGACCTAGATTTTGTTGAGATGATCATTGTGACCAAGTTTCATAAAGATTAATTCAAAATTTTGACCTCAAGTGACTACACAAAGTTTTTCTATGATTTGACCTTGTGACCTAGTTTTTGACCCCGGATGACCCAATATCGAACTTGACCTAGATTTTGTTGAGATGATCATTGTGACCAACTTTCATAAAGATTAATTCAAAATTTTGACCTCTAGTGACTACACAAAGTTTTCTATGATTTGACCTTGTGACCTAGTTTTTGACCCCGGATGACCCAATATCGAACTTGACCTAGATTTTGTTAGGATGATCATTGTGACCAAGTTTCATAAATATTAAGTCAAAATTGTGACCTCTAGTGACTACACAAGGTTTTTCTATAATTTGACCTAGTGACCTAGTTTTTGACCCCAGATGACCCAATATCGAACTTGGCCTAGATTTTGTTGAGATGATCATTGTGACCAAGTTTCATAAGGATTAGGCTAAAATTGTGACCTCTAGTGTCTACACAAGCCAATTGTTGACGGACGGACGACGGACGGACGACGGACGACGGACGAAGAGTGATCACAAAAGCTCACTCTGTCACTTTGTGACAGGTGAGCTAAAAAGAGATTACATTTGACTGTTTACTGGTTTCTGTAAACTTTTATGCTTGACCTCTTGTCAAAAATGTTCATAACTTTGTCATTTTATGTCCGATTTTGAAATATTTTTTTTAAATGTTCATTGGGAATTTCTCCCTTCAAATTAGGGAAAATTATAGCCTTTTTCAAATTGGGAAGGTACCGTTTACTGGTAGCAAACAAAGAAGGAAAACAAGACTGCGTTCAATAAAAGCTTATGCCCCCATGAGGAAGCCTTGTCTATAAATAAGTCCAAAATTAGGTCAAGGTGAAGGTCAAAATGGGGTTAGGTGATATAGGTGTGTGGAGAGTGTTCATATACAACATCCATGCAAGTATAAAAGCTTTGTAGCAAGCCACATTAATGCTAGAAGAAACGGTCAATTTGGGTTAACCAGGACGGACGGACGGACGAACGAACGAACGGACAGGTGCATCACTATATGCCTCCCGATCTATCGATACGGGGGCATAAAAATCACTGATTGAATATAATCAATGCTACTCACATTTCTGGTAGTAAGCTACCAATGACTTGGAGATAGCCTGTCTGATGGCTGGAATTAGAATGATCAGATATTTAACACATGGTACATACACAACTTTCAAAACAAAATTCAAGAACTTTTCAAACACTTTTTTCCCATTTTCAAGGACTACAAAATTGCATTTGTCGTGGCAATTACCATCGCTTAAAACTGTTCAACATGCTAAGTGTAAATAAAATTCTACATCGTAAAATCGAGCGTTGTGATAAATGCAGGCATCGCGAAAACCGTCGGTCCGTCGGTCCTGACCGACAAAAAATGCTTTGGTCCGGCAAAATTTGACTGAATGTCGGACCAACGGTCCGACGGAGATTTTAAGTCTGGACGGCGATATTCCCACATCGTAGTTGAAGATTATTGTAAAGAATGTAACACGAATGTATTTTCGTAAATCCTCGTCGAGATTCAATAAGATATTCCTCCGAAATCGTCAAAAATGTAAAATAATTCAGCGAAATGAAGGTCGCGAAAACTGATTATTTTTTGGATGCGGATAAAACCCGTAGTACACGGTACGGATTCCGGAATGTTCGCGATTTTTTTTCTGAATATATTTTTATTTTGACGATTTCCGAGGGGGCTTTTTAACACGAAAAAACAAGATTTAGTTTAAAGATGTTTGATATTAAATGGTAAAATGAAAATAACATTTCTCTTGACAGAAAGTCCTGTCTGATATATGCTCATTGAATGGGCTGAATGAGCCCATTGTGAAAAGGCAAACTATCTAATTAGGCCTATTTGAAAACACTTGTTAACTGTGTGTTAAAGCTAACAATGCATTTCTAAATAATTTACCACTGAATAATTTAAGAAGAACATGCATTATCTATACATCTCTCTTCATTTGGTTTTTTAACTGTTTCCTATTAATATTGTTCGGTCCGGCCAAAATTGATTCGGTCCGGCCAAATTTATTTTATGCCGGACCGGATGTCCGGCCTTTTTTTCTCGCTTTCGCGAAGCCTGTAAATGCAATTTGAGAATAAAACCTGTCCTGTACCTAAGGTCAATTTACTTTTCGGCAAGCCCTATCGACGGTATGTCTGTCTTTTGTGCGTGGCCATTTTGTTTTATCAACTCCCTAATTAGCTAATGACCTCTGGCTACGATGACAGACAGGCAGTTTGTGTATTACAATGAATCTAGTTAGGTCTGAATCTAGTTTCAATTGATGAGAACCCATTGAAACCTTGTATTTGCCTTGATCAAGTTAATTCTAACATGGTCACATGGTTTCGGTATAACTATTTGACCTACTGACCTCATCATCAATATGGGTCATCTACTGCAGATGACCAACCGCCTTGTAAAGTTTTAAGATCCTTCGGCAAAGCTGTCTGGAGTTATTGAATGGAAACCATTTGGTCTACCGACCGATTGACCGACATGTGTAAAGAAGGAAGGGCATCATTATCTTAGACCATGATTTAGTATTTATGTGACAGTATGTTGTCAAAGTGTAGTATTTATGTGACAGTGTGTTATCAAAGTGTAGTATTTATGTGACAGTGTGTTATCAAAGTGTAGTATTTATGTGACAGTGTGTTATCAAAGTGTAGTATTTATGTGACAGTGTGTTATCAAAGTGTAGTATTTATGTGACAGTGTGTTATCAAAGTGTAATATTTATGTGACAGTGTGTTATCAAAGTGTAGTATTTATGTGACTGTATGTTAGCAAAGTGTAGTATTTATGTGACAGTGTGTTATCAAAGTGTAGTATTTATGTGACAGTGTGTTATCAAAGTGTAGTATTTATGTGACTGTATGTTAGTAAAGTGTAGTATTTATGTGACAGTGTGTTATCAATGTGTAGTATTTATGTGACAGTGTGTTATCAAAGTGTAGTATTTATGTGACTGTATGTTAGCAAAGTGTAGTATTTATGTGACAGTGTGTTATCAAAGTGTAGAATTTATGTGACAGTATGTTAGCCAAGTGTAGTATTTATGTGACAGTATGTCATCAAAGCGTAGTATTTATGTGACAGTATGTCAGCAAAGTGTAGTATTTATGTGACAGTATGTTAGCAAAGTGTAGTATTTATGTGACAGTATGTCAGCAAAGTGTAATATTTATGTGACAGTATGTTATCAAAGTGTAGTATTTATGTGACAGTATGTTAGCAAAGTGTAGTATTTATGTGACAGTGTGTTATCAAAGTGTAGTATTTATGTGACAGTATGTTAGCAAAGTGTAGTATTTATGTGACTGTATGTTAGCACAGTGTAATATTTATGTGACTGTATGTTAGCAAAGTGTAGTATTTATGTGACTGTATGTTAGCACAGTGTAGTATTTATGTGACTGTATGTTAGCAAAGTGTAATATTTATGTGACAGTATGTTAGCAAAGTGTAGTATTTATGTGACTGTATGTTAGCACAGTGTAGTATTTATGTGACAGTATGTTAGTAAAGTGTAGTATTTATGTGACTGTATGTTAGTAAAGTGTAATATTTATGTGACTGTATGTTAGCAAAGTGTAGTATTTATGTGACTGTATGTTAGCACAGTGTAGTATTTATGTGACTGTATGTTAGCAAAGTGTAATATTTATGTGACAGTATGTTAGCAAAGTGTAGTATTTATGTGACTGTATGTTAGCACAGTGTAGTATTTATGTGACTGTATGTTAGCAAAGTGTAGTATTTATGTGACAGTGTGTTATCAAAGTGTAGTATTTATGTGACTGTATGTTATCAAAGTGTAATATTTATGTGACTGTATGTTATCAAAGTGTAGAATTTATGTGACAGTATGTTATCAAAGTGTAGAATTTATGTGACAGTATGTTATCAAAGTGTAGAATTTATGTGACAGTATGTTATCAAAGTGTAGAATTTATGTGACAGTATGTCAGCAAAGTGTAGTATTTATGTGACAGTATGTTATCAAAGTGTAGAATTTATGTGACAGTATGTCAGCAAAGTGTAGTATTTATGTGACAGTGTGTCAGCAAAGCGTAGTATTTATGCAGGGTCAATTAAACAAGATCCGCAAAGCAGACTTAACAATATGATATTTTGACTCAAAAATAAGTGAAACAGAATATTTTAAATAGACAGCTCAGTTAGCTTACCATAGATCTGGGCCACATGTCCACCACCGCGGACTCGTACACGGATATCTACACCAGCAAACTTCTCCTTACCCAGCAACAGGAAGGGTTCTTGAAGCTGAAAATACACATTCATTTTTATCAATTATATTTAGAGTTTATTAATTTTGGTCTATGATAAGAAGTATGCGTGAAAGTTTGAAATTCTAAAAAACCTGAAATCCTCATGGACAATTTATACAAGAGGACCCATAGGTCCCTAGGTCGCTCACCTGTGCACATTGGTCAAGTAAACCACATTTAAACTGAACCTTGATTTCCATTGCCATGGAAACCAGAGTTCTGCATGGATTTCAATTATTTGGTTATTTTAAGAATGGATGAAATATTTTGTGATGAAATCCAGTCTGTACTTTCAGATAAAAATATTTGACTATAGTTATATGGAGAAAAACTAGCCCCCTCACTGGTGGCCATGTTTTTTGACGATTCATGACCAAAATGTCACATTTGTAACAGGGTCACCAAACAACTATCTATGTAAAATGTCACATTTGTAACAGGGTCACCAAACAACTATCTCTGTAAAATGTCACATTTGTAACAGGGTCACCAAACAACTATCTCTGTAAAATGTCACATTTGTAACAGGGTCACCAAACAACTATCTATGTAAAATGTCACATTTGTAACAGGGTCACCAAACAACTATCTATGTAAAATTATTTAATAAAAGCTCCGCGAGTCGCATGTGTCGCCTGACGACATGCACATTTGTCATGGAAAACTATCCACTATTGGGCTACATATCGACTCACAAGAGTTCTCTAGTCATCTGAACCAAAAACGACAAAGTGATGCTCTGGACAAAAAAATGTCACAGCAAGAAACATGCATACCTATCTTGGAGTCATTCTAAGTGCTTATGGTGACAAAGTTATGCCACGGACAAGAAATGCTTATAAAATCAATCAAAGGGACAAAAATCAAAATTACGATTCTTGTGTACTGCACTTGGACTTTTGTTAAGAAACATGCATACCAAATTTCAAGTCATTCAACCTCTTGGTGACAAAGGTATCCTCCGGACAAGAAATGCTCAAATTAAATCAATCTAAGGGCAATAATTCAAAAACGGTGCAAGGCAGAGTTATGGTTCTTGCGCACTGCACTTCGGCTTATTGCAAGAAACATGCATACCAAATCTAAAGTCATTTGAACGCAAGGTGACAAAGTTATGCTCCGGTCAAGAAATGCTCTAATAAAATTAATCAAAGGTAAATAATTCAAAAACTATGACAGGTAGAGTTATGGTTCTTGCGCACTGCACTTCGGCATATTGCAAGAAACATGCATACCAAATCTTGAGTCATTTGAACTTAAGGTGACAAAGTTATGCTCCGGTCAAGAAATGCTCTAATAAAATTAATGAAAGGGAAATAATTCAAAAACTATGACAGGTAGAGTTATGGTTCTTGCGCACTGCATTTCGGCTTATTGCAAGAAACATGCATACCAAATCTTCAGTCATTTGAACTTAAGGTGACAAAGTTATGCTCCGGACAAGAAATGCTCTAATAAAATCAATCAAAGGCAAATAATTCAAAAACTATGACAGGTAGAGTTATGGTTCTTGCGCACTGCACTTCGGCTTATTGTAAGAAACATGCATACCAAATCTTGAGTCATTTGAACTTAAGGTCACAAAGTTATGCTCCGGACAAGCAATTTGTGACGCCACAGCCGCCGCCAAAGTAACACCTATATGTCGCCTTTTCAGGCGACACAAAAATCTGGGTAGTGGTTGAATTTTTTTAATTTTTTAAGGTTTTCTAATTGGCTGCCATGGCAACCCGAGTTTTACATGGATTATAATTATTTTATCTATCTTTAGAAAGGACCACCCAAGGAACATTGTTACCAATTTATAAGGAAATCCAACCTGTACTTCCAGGCAAGAAGATTTTACCATAGATATATATAGGGAATAAATAATGTGACAAGTGAGCTAAAAAGTACCGAAATTTAAAGCGGTGTGTAAAAAGATACAAATTTGCTTGATATAAATAGTACACAGCAATAAGCTGAGTGGTTTATAAATTTTTCATTGTTAGATTTGTGGATAAGCATGATATAGGCTCCATCTTCCAAAGTTGGGATAAGGCCCTGATTAATAAGCGTTCAACCAGACCCTATTTGAGATTCTACTGCATACCTTGTAACGCAGGATCTCTGGTTCCATCTGTTCAATTGGCCTGCCATTGATTTTCACCAGTCCTCGACCCCTCTTACAGTGGGCTACTGCAGTGGCAGTTTTCTGAAAATAAGCAATACAAAAGTGAAAAAAGCGCTTTTACGTGCGAAAATGCGTTTAATGTGTATACATTGACGTCATGAATGTCGGCATATAATGCGAAAAGGGTAAATGTTTACGTCGTGACGTCATTGACGTTGGCATTATGTTCGACATATAACACGTCAGACATGCATGATACGGATTTAGAAAACCAGACATGTATGATACACTGTGCGATTTGGCCCGTATTCGTGACAATACATTGCTAGGTATATATATAATAAATCTGTTTGAGTAGTAAAGTCAGGGCTGGTGTTGGCCATTATGAATTAATAGCCAAATTTTTTTCTCAAAAAAAATAATAGCCAACCTTAAAGTTGCTATCGGGTCCAGCTTCTCTAAATCATTGTATCCAAAATAAATGCACAAACTATGAGAAAAGTATCTAATTTGAAGATTGCCAGCCAATATAATTCTAACTTCCTCCGTAAACTCTGATTCCTGTGGAATTAAAACCAACGTCCCGGTTACGATTTCATATTGGCCGACTTTGTCATCAAACTTCTTCCACTTAAGAACTGACGCCAGTACTTAAGAACGGACGCCAGTTCTTAAGAAATGGCGCTAGCGTTAAGAACTGGCCACATAACACAAAAAAACAACAACACAAATATGACGTTTTTATGCTTTAAAATTATAAATTATAGTATTTCGGGTTTATTATGTGAGTTTAAGTACAATTGGAATGATAAAACAAAGATAACATTTATAATTTTAATACATAAAAACTTCATATTCGTGTTTGGTTTTTAATTTAATGGGGCCAGTTCTTAAGGCTAGCGCCATTTCTTAAGAACTGCCGCCAGTTGTTTTAGCGCACAATTTAAATATTTTCTGGGGTCATAAAATAAATTCGATTTTTATATTACCGTAAAATCCCATGTAAAAGTCGCGGCCGTGTATTGCACGCAGGTAAAAAATGAAAGAAGAATCAGAGGAAAAAAAATTGAAGGAAATCGAGCAATAATTGTGAAAATACGAGCAAAAACAGTAAAAAAACGTATTTTCGGCCGCCATTTTCGGCGCGCCGTAAAAATTACCAAATTGTGATAATTACTAGTTAACTGGTGTCAAAATAAAACAGAAAAACTGCAATTGTTTTTATTTATTGACAACCAAGAATGGTGAATCGTGTTGTTAATATATTGACAACAGAGAAGCATGTTTGTGACATGTGTCAAAAGTGTATGAGTAAGCATTGAAATCTCCACTCTATAATCACAATGGGTCACAACTTTTCAACACAAGTTTGCAAACAACTTCTCAACATCATGTCAACACCTTCTTAAACTTATCAATGGATTTTTATAGCCTGGTCAATTAGCAAACATGGCACACATCCAACTCCAACTCCAATCAGTAATTAGACTGTTTGCAAAACTTGCTAAGTAGGGCCATTTAATGTGAAACAGTATTGATTGCTTTTAAAAAAACATTATTTTAATTTTTAAACACTTTCATTAATATTATTTTTGGAAATTTTTTTTGTAAAAATGTATAAATTATCTAGTTATAAATTTTGATATTGATCGTACATACAATGGTATTAAAATCCGCATAATGTACGGAACGGTACGGCACTTAGCCACTACCAAACCAGTATGAATTATTTCCCCTTTATTACAAATGGTGGACTTCATGAAAGTTCGTTTTTTACTGATGGAGACTTGGAAAATGGCTATATCATTGTAAAAGACGCATCTAACTTTTGGTTTCGATTCTGGGAGGAAAAATGTGCGTCTTATACATGCAAAAATACGGTAATTGTATTTTAACAATGCCATCACTTCTGGGTGAAAACATAGCGTCAACGGCCAAATAGAAATGCATTTTAATAATTGCAAATATAGTTTTTGGCCTACTTTATGGTGATATTTAACCCTAATGCACCTTTAACGCGCCCGCTTTTAATTTTTCATTATTGCATGTAAAAAGGGGACATAACTCATAATAGCCAGCCCCCAGCCCAAGGAATATATATATATATAGTAGCCTTCTCAAGGGTCACCCTTTCAATCAAACCTAAGCTTCTCATTCCATTGTAATTCATGAAATGATTAAATAACATATTGAAGCAACATAATTATTTATTCTTCAAATAGTAAACTCTAGCAAAAATACATAATCAATACAGTTCAGGCACCAGTAAGGCAGCTTGTATTCAGTCTCAGTTCATTATCACATGTTTAAATAATAATTATTAATCCAGTGTTACTTCACATCAACCCACTTGTTGAAAGCTCGTTGGTAAAAGTGATCCAAAAGTCACTACCAGCAGGGCATTGTTTACTTTACAAACAGACCACAGAATGTCAAGGCTAGCATCATCAGAGGATAGTGACATATTTAAAGTTAAACTGCATCATCAGCACAATCATGATTCAAAAACATAATTAATAGATACATTTTTGCAGAAAAGAACAAATTATCATACCCCCAATGAACTATGAATAAAACAAAGGTATTTTTTATATTTTATCAACACAAAACTCTTACGTTTAATAAAATCGAGCTAAGATTTCACTTTTGGTCTGCTGCTTCTCACTAATCGATCGATAAATTATATACACCGTTGATTAGGTGTTAATTTTATGGCCTGTGGCGATATATAGCGAGTGTATGGGGACGTCTTGTGTACTGATTTTCAGTGTGTAACATAATTTATGGCTGTACTTGGTTTACGTTAATTTTAGATGGATTATTCGAAAATATTTTGTTACGTTTTATTAATTAATCGCCACAGCATATCGCCAAAAATGATTTTTATAGCCATTTGAGTAAAAAAATCGCCAAATGGCAATAATGGCGGGTCACAGCTCGAGCCGTGACAGTGATACAGAGGCTTCTTTTGTATCATGGCTGCGTCGTTCATTCTGCCTTCCGACCATGTTTGTTTACCTCAAGACGAAAGCACACCATAAGCGATTCTTTAATGTTTATTCTCTCAAATGTCGTCACTATTTAGACAAATGATACTATGGTAAAAATGACACAATCCTTAAACCTTTTAAAGTTCAGAACGTTATTTAGTTATCCACTCTTTCGATTGTCATTTTGAAACGACGTTATGACGTTCACTTGTGGCACAACTCTGTACCTACCCACCTTAAAAATCTTGGGTCGCGTTACTGCAAACAAACAATATTTTAAGGACAGCCTCTGTGAGAAATAATGAATATTCTAATTGGTGGTTAAGTGAATGACAACTTGGGCGACAAGAATGGCTGAAATCGAGGTCATAATTGCAATGTAGCTGTGTTTACGGCGTCGGACGAGCATATTGTTGTGAATTTTAATGATGCACAACACAAGAAAAAGGTTCATTCTTCTAGGACCTGTTCCAAAAGTTATGACTCAAATTTTGACAGAGAAACTAACATAAAAAATCACTGCAGCTGGCCCACAGGTATTCGGCACGTTGGCTGTGACCCCCCCCCCCCCCCCCCACTGAACTACTCTACAATCCATCCAGAGAGGTTAAACATGTTTAAAAAGTGTTCAAACAACATACAATAACATTTCATTTAATATTTGAAAAAACCCTATTGGTGTCTTATAACATAAGTAGAAGGTATACACGAATGTCACTGTCAGCTACGACTCAACTTCACAGAAGCTCTTCAAAGTTCTTTAAATATGGACCCAGCTTAACAACTACCATCTATTTTCATGTGGGAAGGATACCCCTATAATTAAACAAACAACTACCGGACCTTCAACAATTCTTCGATCACAGAGTCCTAAACTCTCAACAAACATTTTGTACGTTGGTATGCTTACAAGTGATGTGAAGTCGGTGCTCGATTTGCACGTATGCATAGCGCTTGGTACATGTTTATACTACGGCCAAACGTCATTCGTCAATATACGGTCCAAACAACTATCGCGGCGATCAACCCAGTTTTGGGCCGTAGATTGGCGAAAGTTTGGTCCCAGTATAAACATGTACCAAGCGCTTTGCAATACCGATCAAACTGTCAAATGTTTAGAACCGAAAGTTGGATTTACAAATTTACTGTTTACAGCTTCATTAGACCTCGAAACATCAGTGTTACCAATCGTAAGTGCTTTATTTAAACTTACTGGCATGCATTTTCTCAGTTATTGTTGCTACCTGCGTAATACGTGCAAATCAAACACTGACTTCACATCACATGTAAGCCTACCAACGTACAAAATGATAGTGACTTTCTCTTATATCGTGGTGGTATGGGTTGTGGCGCAGTATCAGAAATGGGGCACCTGAGATTAATGGTCTTTTCTTGTGTTTAACACCCAATATGACAAACATTTCCTGTAAATTTCTGAAAGGATGTATGGTTTTGTTCTGTAATGCAAGTAAACAATGTTCAAAGTAAAATTTGGTGCTTTTAGAACTCGAAAGTTATGCTTTAGGCCTAAAAAAAATGAGGTTTGTATCCGGTTACCTGACCGACCGTACATTTTAACCCCCGACTCAAAAGTTTTTTATGTACGGAAATCGGCAATGCGTAATTAAGCGTATTTTGACGCATACTTTTTTAATTAGACGCTTAAAATTACCGATCTACGACTTTTCAGGACGCGCCGTTTTTCTATCGCACGCGTTTGACCTTGTGTCATAAATTCGTCGCATACGCTGTATTCTATCCAACATCTCTTGTTTCAAGTAATTGACAGACGAGAGGCGGAGTTAATTACCCGTTAACCAATCAGCGTTCACGAGTCAGCATCAGGAACATTTGATTGACGCGTCGCGATAATCTTGAGTAAAGACATATATTGTGTTATTACAAACCGTTATGTAAACACGTACGCTTTAATTCATCTATCGATTCAACTATCCAATTTATTTGATTGCCGTCTGATGATTATTATAATTACGATATTTGTCGTATTTGGTAATCGTTATTGTTGTATACGCATATTAATTTTAAAAACATAGAAATGATGACTCAAAACGTATCTACAATTTGCAGTGCAAATATCGAGTTTTCAAGGAATATATACCTTGTAATTCATAGTCCGTGTAATTCATAGTCTGTGCATTAAATTCCCAGATAAAACATATCACAACAATCCAACAAACTTATGCCAAAATGTGAGTCGTCAGTTTCATCAAACACGTGAGCGGCGTCAATCACTACGCTAAGGACCTTTGATGTAACCGACGCGCAGTTCATTTCAAAGACTTGGTGGTCTTTGATCGTGCAGCATGCGAAATTTGTCCTGTAAATTGTGTTCGATATACGTGTGTTAAATTTAAAAAATTGTTACCGATCGGAGTGATGCACCGGACATTTTTTCGGCATTTTATAGAGAATGATTTGGTCACTCGCGAACATAAAATCGTGTAATTGGTGAAATGTTCGGAAGCATTAAACGGCGCTGGTATTATTCGAGTTTTTAACCAATTTAATGCCATTCAAATATTAGCATACGCGTAGACGATAGAGACTACGGAAACGGTGCACTATGGTTTTTACCATGTAAACAAACGATGAAACATGGCAAGTTCATTGATTGCTGTTAAGATTGAACAAATGCCGATACATTTGTGTACATTTCACATTATTAACACCCAACAAATAATAACATTTAAAAGCATGATGCAGGAACAGGAGTATACAAATTCTTTGATTCTGATGTTCAATATCAACACTGTCAGTGGTATCCGACCAACTCACCCCCCTACCAACTCATCCTGGATTTGGACAACTCGCCCGATGTCAATTTCGAAATGTCCAACTCACCCCCCCCCCCATCAATTTTATATGTAGAATATTTTTTTTTTTTAACTTAGTGTTAATTCATGATAATAAAGTGTATTTATACACAAATAAATTAACAGATCTCTGCTTTCTCGAATACTTGCGAGTTTGTTAGTTATTTACCTTCGTTATTTTCAAAACTTGATCGTTCGGAAAGTATGATTTTCTATGCAAGTTATCTAATTTTCCAATGTTTTTAAACAAGGTATTTGACTATTGACAATTGATATAATAGATCTAATTTTTTCAATCATTTAATGTTTTTTGACAAATTGTTTTATTTTTTTCCCTTTGTTTTTCGCTTTTTTCACTGTCATTACAGCGTTTTCACAATGGTCACTGTTTGAAAATACTGTTAATTTTACAAAAAAACGCCTCCAATATCACATAATTGAACATATTAATAATTTCATAAAACACTATTACCAATTAAAAGTGATTTTTTCCAACAAATCTATTAAATTAAATAAAAATATCTTTAGGGGGGTGAGTTGGTATGTTATTTTTTTAAGGGGGGATGAGTTGGTCATTGCGTAGGGCGAGTTATCCAAATCCAGGGTGAGTTGGTCAGGGGGTGAGTTGGTAGGGGGGTGAGTTGACTGTAAATCCTGTCAGTAGTGTTGACTAATAAAAAAAAAAAAAAAAAAAAAAAATCGACCTACAGACCCGTTTTTTTGGGCATGTAACCAGAAACAAACCTCTTTTTTTTTAGGCCTTACCCATATTTGTTGTTATTTTCTTATGTCAGTTTATTCCTCAAACATCGTAATCCCACAAATTTGCAAAATGAAATTTTAACTTCAAATTTTTTTTGTAGAGAGCGCTGGCATCCATGTTAACACCATGTTACATGATTAAATGTCCTACACATCTATCAAATACAGGAAATGGTGTCCAGAAGGATGTAACTTTCTTATTCTGAAAAACTGAAATAAAAGCTCCGCGAGTCGCATGTGTTGCGACATGTACATTTGTCATGGAAAACTATCCGCTATTGGGCTACCGTAAAATCCCATGTAAAAGTCGCGGTCGTGTATTGCACGCAGGTAAAAAATGAGAGGAGAATCAGAGGAAAAAAAATTTGAAGGAAATCGAGCAATAATTGTGAAAATACGAGTAAAAACAGTAAAAAAACGTAATTTCGTCCGCCATTTTCGTATTTTCGGCGCGCCGTAAAAATTACCAAATTGTGATAATTACTAGTTAACTGGTGTCAAAATAAAATATAGGACCACTGCAATTGTTTTTATTTATTGACAACCAAGAATGGTAAATAGTGTTGTTAATATATTGACAACAGAGAAGCATGTTTGTGACATGTGTCAAAAGTGTATGAGTAAGCATTGAAATCTCCACTCTATAATCACAATGGGTCACAACTTTTCAACACAAGTTTGCAAACACCTTCTCAACATCATGTCAACACCTTCTTAAACTTATCAATGGATATTTATAGCCTTGTCAATTAGCAAACATGGCACACATCAAACTCCAAATCGGTAATTAGACTGTTTGCGAAACTTGCTAAGTAGGGCCATTTAGAGTGAAACAGTATTAATTGCTTTTAAAAAAAACATTTTATTTTCTAAACACTTTCATGAATATTATTTTAGTAAAAATGTATAATTTATCTAGTTATAAATTCTTATATTGATCGTAAATACAACGGTATTAAAATCCGCATAATGTACGGAACGGTACGGCACTTAGCCACTACCAAACCAGTACGAATTATTTCCCCTTTATTACAAATGGTGGACTTCATGAAAGTTCGTTTTTTACCGATGGAGACTTGGAAAATGGCTATATCATTGTAAAAGACGCATCTAACTTTTGGTTTCGATTCTGGGAGGAAAAATGTAGGAATAGCAGTAGGTGTTACATTGACTGTTTTATGACAAAACATTTGAAAAATATTACATTTATACGTAAATGATAGTTTTTGGGCGATTTTTGAACAATGAACATGCATTTTAGGCGTTAAGCTTAAACAGTTGATTATTGAAGAGGACAATTCCATAACTAAAAGGCCGACACATCAGTGTAAATAAAAGACCATTTAGTTATGGTATCCAGAACTAGTTCCTATTGAATTGCCCTAATACAGTGGTTAATCACTTTAATTATGATAATGAATGTTTCATATTTATAACAAAATAACGACGTAAACTGTTAAGTGCGCCATTTCCAATACCACAGGGATATCCCTGATTCTCGTATTGTCGTGCTTTCTCGTATTTCCGGCAAGCATCAAAACTTCGTTTCTGAGTTATGATTAGTTCATTAGTTAAGTTAACAATTTTTTTTCCAAAATTGGTGCAGATATTTTTTGAACTTGTATGCGCGAGTGCGCATGCGCTGATGAAACTGTTAAGAGGCACGGATATACGAGACAACAGGATAATTAGTCCCAACAGAGACCAAACGTATCATTTCATTACATTACATTAGGTCTCACCGGGTCCCAAGTACTTGTATGTAGCACTTTGCGACACGATTCTTTGTCGCTGTTTGGTGACCGATTATGAGCCCTAAAAAGCAATACAAAGTAAAGGTACACCACACATGGCTTCATTAATGCCTTTTCTATCATTGAAAACGAATGATTGCAAGAACACTAACCTCATTGATACATAAATTATTCCGGTTTCATTTCACTACTGAAATGTCCTTATTTACGCCATTGAAGCCGTGGAACAGAGCCAATGTGTTCCGAAAGTTGTTGTTCTGACATTTGTAAGAATTTTGATTGGACGAAAAGTGGCTATAACTAAAACCTAGTATCCGGATTAAAAATAGGCCTACATTAAAGTAGGTCAAGAACGACTACTCCGTACCTAATAATTATTTCGTCTAAGACGAATTTGTCAACTGTAGGTAACTTTCGTTTTTAAAACGGAAGTGAATCGCGACAGAAGTCAGACAAACATTTTATCTAATATTGGTTGTGTAAAGGTGTGTTTAATGCTTTTCTTTGTACTTTATGATTGAAATAAGCTTTACTGCCGTCGATTCAACTGTTTAATCCCGAACAAGTCGTTCAATTCGGAAATAAAATTTTGCTAAAGACAGCTAAGTTCAAAACTAAGAGACTCTATAGTACTGTGAAACGTACGTAGAGTCTTATTTATGGGACTACAGGATAATATGACATCAACGATGTTTTTCAGATATTTAATTAAATGTTTTTTGTTGTTTGGACACTATTTAAACATATTTAAGCTCTCTGGATGGATTGTAGAGTGGTTCACTGGCAGGGGGTTGGGGAGTCACAGCCAAAATGCCGAATACCTGTGAGCTGGCCAGTCAGAAATTAAAAAGGAAGTGACTATTCTTACGGGCCCGTAAGAATAGCCTCTCAGGCTATTCTTACAGCTCTACCGTAAGAATAGCGATCCGCCCGCGAATGACTATTCTTAAGGCTGTTTTATTTAAATGTACCGATCTCCTTTTCAAGTAATGTTCGATCTGTACCTTAACAATAGAATGTTAATTAACATTTGGTGTTAAATTATCGCTCCTACGATGTATAATAAAAACAGTGACTTACTTTGAATGTCTATCATGACCGGAACTCGATATCTGCCTCTATTAATACAACTGTAACACTTTCTAAATCTTCCGAAGACGAGGATTTTTCTCGAATCACGAAATTAATGAGGAAGCCGTAGTGGTTATCATAGTGATAAAGCGTTTATTTACCATTTAGATTATATGCAACAACTACACAGTTGCTCAAAATCTAGAAATAAAATTTACTTTTCCACACCTTATACGACGAATTTACTGTTTGCTATTCAGCTCCGTGGAACAGACTACGAAGTTAACACCTAAAGTTAATTAACATTCTTTTGTTAAGGTACAGGTAAAAAAATACCGGTAATTTCTTTACTCAAAGTTACAGTACAATGATAATGACAATATTACAAAGAAGATTAATTATCACATTATATTTCAAAGACATCTGTCATTTCTGTCCTGTTCGCCGGTTGACTTTATGCAAGTTATACAAAAGAATTCCAATTACACAAGGACTCCTCGAACTGCAATTTTTTATACTTGTGTTCATTCATTTTTAAAAAGATGTTAATGGTAATCGCTTTAAATGTGTGATATATATTCATTAAATAACCATAACCAGGACCTGTTCTATAAATACGTATCTAAACTCCCTGCCATAACTGACTATTAAACTGCCGTAAGAATAGCGAGTCCGAGGCTATTTCACTATTCTTACAGAGCCGTAAGAATAGCCTTACGGGCCCGTAAGAATAGCCACTTCCAATTAAAAAACACCCACCAGGACACAAGCCTGTCTAGTTACGAATGCGAGTACTAACCTTACGTCCGAAGACTTGGACAGCTTGTAAAGTTCCCTTTTGAGGCATCCTGAATAAATAAGATATCAACAGATAAATGTGTGGCATAGAATGGCAACATCGTCAGTCATAAAATCGTCGCGAATTTATATGACAATTTGATATTAACCTGGAATGCGAAGTATGTGTTCGAATTGAAAGAATTGATAGTGTTGTTATGTATCTGTTGCTTGGCAAATTATATCGATTACAGTAATTACAAATTACACTCTTTAAGAATCGAACAAAATTGTTAGTTACTTGTTTGCCAATCGGAAAATCTTGAGAAAAGGAAGTAGCGTGGGGTTTACACGGGATTTTTCAAGGCGGCATAGTAAAGATATTGACGAAACCCTCAAAAAGATAATAAAACATCGGACATGGAATGCAGCACTCAACTTAAGGGTTTTGTAGCGGATGGTCCCCACATTCAGATTATGTTCAAATTCAAAAGAAATCTAATCTGACTCAGAATATAACCTGACATAGAAATGATGCAAAACAATAGACCGCCGAACCACGCACGTTAATTGCGTGGCCGAACTCAGCCCTGTTTGAAGTGTGTATGATTTCAAGTCCGGTCCAGAAATTTTCGACAGGGGACACAGCTAGTATTTGGGGTGTCAACCTGGGTAGGGTGCGAAGATTTGTTTCACTTTATGAATTAAATCATGCAATTTTCCTGCAATATATCACACATGTTAATTAACATGCGTGATTTTAAGCTCTTAATATTTTTGTTTTTTTCGGCAGACGTGAAAGTATTATAAATGTTCGCTACATACTCAGACAATATTCGCTGTATCGACATTATAGGTTAATAATAACTACTATTAAATGATAAATGGAATGCAGTGGTAACCGGACCTCTAGACCTGGAGGCTGCAAGTCCGATAACCTGATATCGACAAGACAATTCTTGTGTATGACTGATTAGAGTTTCGGTAATTGATTTCATATGTATATATACACTATAGTTTAATTATACTCCGACACGCACACTGATTCCATACAAAAAGTGTACATTATTTTCGTAAGCGTACACTTTTGTGAGCTATAAGAAAACTGTTTCCAGGGGCGGATCCAGGATTTGGCGTTAGGGGGGGGCGTACATTCATGTATTGACCCCCCCCTCAAACAAATGTGCGAGCGAAGCGAGCAAGAAAAAATGTATCTCTGAGAAGCATTTCACTCAATTTCGTTCTTCATCTTATAATATTCATTGATAAAGTTAATGTGAGAGTAAGGCGAGCAAGAATATAAGCATTAATTATTTGAGCAGCATATCCCGCATACTCATTCCCTACTTGACAAACTTAACTGAGAGCGATTGTGCGAGTGGAGCGAGCAAGAAAAAAATGTAATCATTTATTTCAGCAGCATACACCACACACTTATCACTTGGTAATATTCACTGATTTAGTAATTGTAAGAATTGGAAAAAAATCAGCGTTTATCTGAGCAGCATACCCTGCGAACTCCAGGGCTTCACTTTTGTTCAGGTGGAAATGTGAAATACTTGGGATCCAGCGACTAGGGGGTCCAGTTGCTTTCTGCCTCGTGACGTTCTAAAAAGAACCACGGAATTCGTCAGCTGCATTCTGAGATATCTTTTTTTAATGAAAAGGACAGGTTTATTAGAAAATCAAGCCAACTGTATTAATCTTTTATGACTTGTCAGACATTTTTAATGTGCACGAATCTCTGTAGCCGATGTTTGGCACCATGCTACCAATCAGCCATATCTTGTTGCTCGCATACAGCATTAAGTTCACTTTAAAATCAATAAATTGATTATTGTTATATTGACGCGAGCGAAGCGAGCGAAAAAAATTGCATATCAATATTGTTCTTACATCCAAAATATGATAAATTACCTAGGCTCCGCCCCCCCTTGGATCCGCCTATGGTTTCACTCAGAAAATAATTGCCATAAATGGTCAATTAGATGAAAACTATGACAAATCTGTGTAACAGTTAAATAAACGACATAGTAACTGATTGCCTAAAGCATAAAACATGGAGCTAGGAAATTGTAAAAACCACGCATGTTAAATTAACATGCGTGGTAAAAACACACAGCATGGAAAAATATGCTGCATTACTGTAAAAAAGTCAAGTTTGTGGCGTTAAATTTTATTCAATGTCTTGGTTAAACTATATCATAAAATTCAATCCTCACAATTTATCTACACCCCAACAACTATACATGTTTTATAATCCCCAGAGTAAATCTCCTCTAAATTAAATGATTTTACAGTATTAAATATCAATATATAATAGGTTTCCGGTTCCGGTTCCGGTGTAGCTAGACGTGTTGGAAAATTGTGCAAAATGTTTTAAATTATATTCCGAAAAATTGGATTATTAACTGAGTATTTTGGAAATAGTATTTGCATTGTGACGAGGAATAGTTCCTTTACACAAACAAAGAATATCCGGTTCCGGTCAAACGTAAACATGTAAAAATATCGCTCCGTGGGAAAAGGAAGATAAAAGTGCTACAAAAACATTAAAATGGAATAATTTATAAGCGATAACCTGTATAAATTAGGTAACAACCATGAAGTGAAATTGCAGTTTTGAAAACATTTAATGTAAAAAGATAAATTGACAGTAAAATTGTACTCAAAACCTCGCCCAAAAAAAATTGAACTATACTACACGAAAAAGATAACGTCGTCACTGTTTATATATTCTGTTGTCACAATGAAAAAGTCAGATGAACCAGGAGAAGATGAAGGCAAGAAGAAACAGACGAGAAGTAGAAAGGCTACCACCACGGATGATATATCTGAAAGTCAGAGAGATAAACCAAGTAAATCTGATAACCAAATAAAAGAGTTACTGGTAGAAATGAAAAGTTTTAATTCGAAATTGGCACACGTTGAAGGTACAATTTCGAGCATGAACGCTACGCTAAAAAATGTCATGATGAAAGGAGATGGGTCTATGAGAACAACAATGCAAGATCTGTTGCTAGACATGAAAGAAGATCTGCTGAAGTCTGTGATAAAGAACATTGAAATTCTAGAAGGTAAACTGTTCGACAAGGAAGAAGAAAACAAGGCAATGAAGGTAGAAATTGGTAAACTGCAAAAAGAGATTGACACTCAAACCACAACAAACGAAAAGTTAAGGACCATGATACAAAATAGTGACAAAGACAGACAAGAATTCGAAAATAAATCTGAACAATACAGCAGAAGAAATAATATTCGAATATGTGGCCTAGAAGATGACAATCCCAAGGAAACAGCCAAGGAGTCCGCTGAAAAAGTCATCCAAATGTTGAAGGACCATCATGTGCATGACCTGTCAATGGCTGATATTGACATTGCACATAGGATTCCACACAAAAAGAAGAAGAAAAGAGAGATAATAGTTAAGCTGCTTTCGAGAAACACCAAAGATCAGATTCTTAAAAAGAGAAAATTATTGGTTGATACAGGAAAATTTATTAACGAAGACTTGACGTCATTAAACCAGCATGTCCTTATGTGCGTAAAAAGAAAAATGAAAGAAAGTGTCAGCGAAGCCTGGTCGGTAAATGGAAAGATCTTTTATAAAGACAGAGAAGACGACGTGCATGCCTTGAGTTTCAACGACTATGATTATTGGATAGGTCTCCCATGGCCAGACAATGACTAATTGTGTGCGTTATCTTTGTTGGTAACTATACCTGAGAACTAGCTGACCGTCCTATATAGAGTATAACTTCCACGTGATTTTCGTTTTTACGAACAACTATACCGAAGACTTGTGTAGAGATCTGTGTTTTGATTATACACTTGCTTGACCATTCAAACATCTAATAAACTCTATATTGCTTATCAATCTATAAATTATCATAATACACATTTAACATTCTTTTGTTCAATGATAATGAAAAAGCTGCTTTGCAAGTTTGTGTGTTGTATGTACTCTAAATGAAAGTGCATGGCTATAATTACATATAATAAATTTAAAGGTCAATTAATAATTATATTGATTTATATATGTGTATTGTACCTATTGTACAATTTAAGGGCATGTACTCATTTGTTTAACTCAGAATTGTGTATGTTTAGGGTTGTACTTATTGACAATATCTAACTGCATGTATTTGATTAAAACATTTAAATATGCTGAATATCATTCTTACTGTTCATCGAGTTAAAAGTTTTGCACATATATTGTCCGTATTTGCGTCATTTGGTTTGATTCATCTCGATATCTTACGTTTTGTAGTTTTGGTAAACAATTTAAAGCGCTGTTAATGTAAAGGGAACAAACTACGGTTTATATATATTACTGGTACTTGATTCAAACTTTAAATATGCTGAAGACCATTCTTACTTTTCCACATCATTTGTCTGCATTTGCGTTGTTCGTTTAATTCGTCTCAATATTTTACGTTTCACTTTTTTAGTTAACAAAACACTGGGAACAAACTATGGCTTGTATGTATATGTATGTGTGTGTGTATGTATGTGTATGTATATGTATGTGTATATGTATGTGTGTGTATATATATATATATGTGTGTATGTATGTATATGTGTGTATATGTATATATGTATCATTCATTCGATGCATTTATTGAACGTTAAGTTATATGCGTGTGTTGTACCTATTGTACAATTTAAGGGCATGTACTAAATTGTTTAACTTTGATATACATGTATGTAAATAAAGGGTTGTACTTTTTGGCAATATCTAATTTCATTTGCATGTACTTGATTTCAACTTTAAATATGCTGAATTTCATTCTTACTTTTCATCGAGTTAGACGTTTTGCATATGATATTGATAGATAAATTCGATGTTTGTATATATACATGTTTGAGCAAAACGTTTAGCATACGATATTGATTGGACTCATTATTTAATGTTAGTTTATATATGCATATTGCTGCATCACTTAACGACAATATTTAAGGGCATTTACATGACTATATATGCCTAATGACACTTGATTTCAACTTTAAATATGCTGAATATTATTCTTCCTTTTCATTGAGTTAAACGTTTCGCATATGATATTGATAAATTCGATGTTTGTAACATACATGTTTGCTTTTATCTTTGTCAAACTGTAAAGGCTTGTACTTGATTTAAACATTCTTGCTGTGCATTATGTTAAATATTTGATATAAGATATTGATCGATTCGACTCATTATTTTACATAAGTTGATTTATGTACATTTATATTGATGCAACAAATGACTAATGACTAAATGTAAGTGCATACTCTTGATTGAAACCTGGGTTATGTATGCCTGATTACGTTCTTACCATTTGTAAAACGTTTAGCATACGATATTAATTGGTCGCATTATTTAATGTTAGTTTATATATTAGCTTATATATGCACATTGCTGCATCACTTAACGACAAAATGTAATGGCATTCACATGACTATACATGCCTAATGACATTCTTACTGATGACTACTAGTAAAATAGTAGTATTGAGTACTATGTTATCTTTTAGAAATGTTCTACAATTATTTTTTCCACCAATGTTTCAACATGGTTTGTTAAAAGTAAACAAGAATTGTGTAACTAGACAGAATATTGCTAGTAAACATGTTTTCCAATTGTAATATTTTTCCCACGATACACTTTTTTCAACCGTTTGACCTTCACCATATTTTTGTTATTTGTTATATTCTCATTCTTTGTGACAATGTTTATTTTTGTTTCCATTTGTACATTTCTGGTTCTGGTTTGGGTCATCTCACAAAATCTTCAAAACGATTTCAAATATGGGTGATATTCCTATTTTGTCTTTGAACTGTAGAGGCCTTCAAGGTACATTTAAAAGACTACAGGTTTTTCAATACTTAAAAGAAGCAAATTGTGACATTTTGTGTTTGCAAGATACTCACTTTAACAATGATCAACTGCAAGATATTTATACCGAATGGGGATCCGAGTGTATTTTAAGCAGCTGCTCCTCCAATTCCAGAGGCGTAGCGATACTCTTTTCGAAAAAAATAGAATATAAAATTCATAAAACCATGTGTGACAAAGATGGAAACTATGTTATACTTGATCTTAATGTTGGGGAAACTAGACTGACTTTAGCGTCTATATATGGACCAAATAGCGACACACCATCTTTCTATGAAAATATTTTTGACATTATTGATAGTATGGAAAATGAAACTTATATGTTATGTGGCGATTTCAATCTGGTACTAGACCCTGAGTTAGACTACTATAATTATAAACATATAAATAATAAACTCTCGCGTTTAGCACTACTAAAGGAAATCAGTGACAGAGAACTTACAGATCCTTTCAGATATAACTATCCTGATACAAAAAGATATACATGGCGTAGAACTAACCCATTACAACAGGCCAGACTAGATTTCTTTTTAATATCCCCTCTTCTATTAACAAATGTTTCTGATACACTAATCAAACCAAGTTTTCGATCAGATCATTCAATTATAATCCTGAAACTCAACTTTTCAAAGTTTAAACATAAATGTGGACTTTGGAAACATAATAATTCTCTTTTAAGCGATATAGACTACTTGAATGCAATCAATGAAACAATAAATACAACTATAAGACAATATGCTCTGCCAGTCTACAATATCGATACAATTCTTGATAATCCCCTCTCGGATATACAGTTTACAATAAATGACCAACTTTTTTTGGAAACCTTACTGATGGAAATACGCGGAAAGTCTATTTCTTATAGCTCATATAAAAAGAAAATTACAAATCAAAATGAAATAAATTTAAAAAAGAAAATCGAGAATCTAGAAAATAATTTGCAAGAAAATAATTTAGGGACTTTGAACCAATTAAAGACCGAACTAAAAATTATTCAGGACAATAAACTAAAAGGTTCAAGGTGAGGTCGAAAGTTGATTGGGTCATAAATGGTGAAAAGCCTAGCAAATTATTTTGTAATTTAGAAAAGTATAACTTTACATCAAAAACTATCAACAGACTTGTCAAAGTCGATGGAACTGAATTAACAGATCAAAAGGATATACTGAACGAAACATCACTTTTTTATAAGGAACTTTACTCTAAAAAACAAAAGGATATAGATTTGGATAGTTTTAACAACTTTATACATAATGTAGATATCCCTAAATTAACAGATGAAGAATCAAACTCGATAGAAGGTTTAATTACATTAGACGAATGTTCAAGAGCATTAAAAACTGTGGATAATAATAAAAGTCCTGGGACGTCAGGGTTCAGTGCTGACTTTTATAAGGTATTTTGGAAAAATATTGGTGCTTTTGTTTGTAGGTCACTAAACGATGCTTTCATATCGAATTCATTAACGATCACACAAACACAAGGAATTATAACATGCATACCAAAGGGAGAAAAACCAAGACAACTTCTGAGTAACTGGCGACCAATTACACTTTTAAACTGTGTTTATAAGATAGGTTCCGGTTGCATTGCGAACAGATTAAAAAAATATCTTGAACAATTAATAAATACTGACCAGACAGGTTTTATAAAAAATAGATTTATTGGAGAAAATACAAGGCTAATATATGATTTAATGAAACATACTGAAATAAACGATATTCCTGGTTTATTATTATTAATTGATTTTGAAAAAGCATTCGATTCTTTATCTTGGGAATTTGTACAGAAAACTCTAACCTTGTTTAACTTTGGAAATGACATAAAAAAGTGGTTCAACATATTATATAAAGATAGTGTTTCAGCAATTACACAATGTGGATTTTTATCCGATTTTTTTCAAATACAACGTGGTTGTCGTCAGGGTGACCCTTTAAGCTGTTACATCTTTATATTATGTGCTGAGATTTTGTCCTTGAAAATTAGATCAAATAAAACTATCAAAGGTATAAAAGTGAATGACGTAGAACACAAATTGTCACAATTTGCTGACGACACAACAATTATCCTTGACGGCTCTTCAGAATCGCTCAACGAAACCTTAAAAGTATTGTCAGATTACACGTATCTCTCTGGACTCAAAGTTAATTTCGATAAAACTAAAGTGGTTTGGATAGGTAAACAAAAATATAGCTCTAATACCATAAAAACAAAATGGAAACTGTCTTGGAATCAAAGTAGTTTTGAGATGTTAGGAATTAAATTTCACGTAGATCTTGAAAAAATGATAGAAATAAATTTTACAAATAAAATACTTAAAATGAACAAAATATTAGCAAATTGGAAGCGAAGAAACTTAACACCAATTGGAAGAATCTTAATAATTAAAACTTTAGTGCTCTCTCTTTTCAATCACTTGTTTACATCCCTTCCTAATCCTCCGTGTGAAACTATAAAAAAGTTAAATGATACCTTCTCTAACTTCGTTTGGCAGGGTAAAGCTAGAATAAAGAAAGAAGTTTTGAAACAACATTATTCACGCGGTGGGCTGGGAATGGTGGATATAAATGCATTTATATGTTCCTTGAAAATAGCTTGGATAAGGAAAATCTTACAAACAAATAGTAAATGGATAAACATTGCAAGTACACTATTTAACATTGATAAACTAATAAAATGTAGCACTCAGTATCCAATACTTATAGGAAATAAAATAAAAAACTCATTTTGGAAAGATGTTTTTAAAGCATTAATCGCGTATAATGAACATCAGCCATTTAAGGAAAGAGATTTATTAGCTTATCCATTATTTTATAACCCTAACATATTGGTAGGAAAAAATAGTATATTTTATAAAACCTGGTTTGACGCTGGAGTACAAACAATAGGAGATCTTGCGAATGAGGAAGGTAACTTACTTAGTTTTGAGGAATTCAACCAAAAATTTAGTCTTCAAACTAACTTCATTCAATTCTATGGCGTAAAAAATTCTGTTACTAAATATTTGTTAGAATACAAAAATAAATATAATACAGTGCTTACTAATCCATTCCTTCCACCGTGCTACAAAGACATTCTAAAATTTAAAAAAGGTACGCAACCTATGTACGACGCAATGACACAATCTCAATTGGCGCCTACGTGCAAATCAAAATGGAAGGAAAAAATAGATATTAACTTTAATGATAAAGACTGGCTCGCGATCTTTGCTATACCCTTTGAAATTACAAGTGATTCTAATATTCAGTGGTTCCAATACAGAATAATACATAGAATACTAGGAACTAATTCATTTTTATTTAAAATAAACATTAAGCAAAGTGAAAACTGCTCTTTTTGTAAAACATCACCAGAAACAATTGAACATTTTTTTTGGCAATGCCCAGTAACAACAAGTTTTTTAAAACATATGTTTTTGCATAATGCCGTTGTAACCAACCATCTCAATAGAGAAAATTTTATTTTAGGAATACGAGACAAAAACTGTATAGCATTAAATCTCTTATTCTACTACACCAAAAGATATGTATATAACTGCAGATTAAAAGAGACAGTTACAACCATCCAGTACGCTAAACACTATATTAGGTATCAATACAATATATTAAAAGAAATAGCTATCAAAAATCACACCGTCAGCCATTTCAATGATACTTGGAATGAAATAACAGACCTTTTTTGCTGAATGTCCAGATAAGACACTTATATTTACAAATATGTAAGATATCCCACCAAACCGGAACCAGAAACCAGTATACTATTTGAGAATGTCACATTGTCTTTTTGTTTCTATAAAACTGAGGATAGTGTTTTGTTTACTATGATAAGTAACACAATGTCCATCTATATTCTGGCATTATATAACAATATGTTTTCAAATTTTCAATGTATGAAATGTTAATATTTTGGAGATTGTGTATACTGAATATTATAACAACGTGATTATCATTTCAATCTCTGCTATATATTATATCTACCTTTTTTTACTAATACACATTTATATATATATACTAATTCAGAATTTGTAAGGTGTGTACTGGGATGCCCTCGACCCAGGCACACCTATTGACGAGGATAATAAACAATCACTCCACCTCAAAAAAAAAAAAAAAAAAAAAAAAAAAAATAGTTCCTTTATTGAATTACGGAAGAAAATGGGATGCACTTATTGAAATTACGAAGGATTTATCGGATTTGTAATTGTGGTGTGAATTTGAATTCGCCGCCATATTGGATTTCGTACCAAATTGTATTCAATTTCGGAATTTATACGTGCAAAGTTGAATAACGTAACTAATATTGGATATATTTTAGTTTTTTAAGTGAAAGGAGTTATCTGGTTTTCTGTCACCGGTGAATTTGACATAGTTTCATAGTTTTAACTCAGCCGACATTTGGAGCGACGATTCGAGCCGTGAAAATTATGGCATCACGTTCGAGAGCAAACTCATTGAATAAGGGGAAAGGGACAAAGAAAAAGGAAAGTACAACAGATCCATGGTATTGCTCAGTATGTAAGAACAAATTTAACGATAACTCTGAAAAAGTTGTGCAATGTGAATATTGTCTGGAATATTACTGTAGTGATTGCCTGAGCATTAGCGACAGTGACTATGAGCATTTCAAAATGCCGACACTTCATTGGTTCTGCCATAACTGTGAGAAAAAAGTTTTTCAAAGTTTGAAAACTGAACGGGAAGTCGAGGTGAGGTGTGAACAATTTCTCAAGTCTATGGAGGCCAGATTAGTGAGTCTGGAGGAAGATATGAAAACTAAGCTATCTGAGGGACAGGTAATAGATATTGTGAAAAAACAGTTTGGTGACAATATAGGAACACCAATAGTAGATAACGAGGAGGTTAAGGAGGACATAAACAGAAAATTCCAGGAAATACGTGATAGCTCTAGAAGGGAGAAAAACATTATTATATACGGCATGGAAGAATGTGACGACACAGACCCGATAAAACGTAAGGATGCGGACACCTCGGTCGTGCATGATACAGCACTATACCTGGCAAACCAAACGCCAAACAACATCAAGAATTGCTAGATATTATCGCAGACCACTCATTAACCCAGTTAGTCAAACAACCCACTAGGAAAGAAAAAACTCTAGATTTACTTTTAACAAATAAATCAGTTGTTGATAATATTGAGACCATCCCCCCTATTGGAGAAGCTGACCATGATATTGTTATGTGTGATTGTAGTACTTCTTTACGTAGATGTAAGCCGAAACCCAGACACATTTTGAAATACTCCAAGGCAAACTGGGATAGTCTTAATGATGACCTAATCAAAACTCATTCTGAAATATTAGAAAAAGAACAAAATTGTACTAACATTGATGAGTTGTGGAACATTTTTAAAGAAAATCTACAAAAATCAATCTCAAAACACATACCATCAAAGCTATGTAAACTAAAAAATAAATTTCCCTGGATCACGAACGAGTTGAGAAAGAAAATGAACAACTATAAACACAAGCTTATGAAACGTAACAAAAAACAAAGTAAAACTAACCATCTAAGACATCTAAAGTCTGAAATCCAAAAAGAACAAAGGAAAGCATACTGGAGCTACATAGAAAACATGATATTCAATATCCCAATCCCTGATGAAGGTACAACTAAATTTAACAAACCACCAAAAAATCTCTTCTCATATATCAAAGGGCAGAAAACAGAAAATTCAACCATACCACCCTTACGTAAAGATGGCTTGCTTAAAACAGACGCAAAGTCTAAAGCTAATATTCTAAACGACCAATTCCAAAAAGCCTTCACTCCAACAACCTCACAAGAAATTCCCAACAAAGGACCCAGCCCATTCCCTAAAATGTCGGACATCCAAATCACACAAAATGGCATCACCAAACTACTATCTAACATCAATCCCCATAGAGCTTCTGGCCCGGATGGCATCCATGGTAGAGTCCTAAAGGAATGTAAAGATAATATATCTCCTATACTTACAATAATATTTAACAAATCTCTTGAACTTGGCAAAATTCCATTAGACTGGAAACATGCAAATGTCTGTCCCGTTTTTAAAAAGGGAGATAAACATGATGCTATAAACTACAGACCTATATCACTGACATGTATTTGTTGTAAAATAATGGAACACGTCATTTCTAGTAACATGATGTCATTTCTGGAAAAACATAATATCTTATATGACTTACAACATGGGTTTAGATCCTCACGTTCTTGTGAAACCCAGCTCATTTCATTCATACAAAATCTCTGTCAATCATTTAATAAAAAAATTCAAACTGACGTAATCATAATGGACTTTGCAAAAGCATTCGACAAAGTACCACATAAACATCTTCTTTATAAACTAAACTATTATGGCATTAATAGCAATGTTATAGACTGGATTTCAGACTTCTTAGGAGATAGGACCCAGACTGTTGCCCTGGACGGTATCATGTCAGAAAAAGTCCCAGTGACTTCAGGTGTACCCCAGGGCACAGTTATGGGTCCAATCCTATTCTTAATTTACATAAATGACTTTGCAGACTACATCCAACATAGCACACTCAGACTTTTTGCCGATGATAGTATTATTTACAAAGAAATAAAAACTACTAACGATGCTAAACTCCTCCAGTCTGACCTGGATGCTGCTGGCAGGTGGGAACAGGACTGGCTCATGCACTTTCATCCTGATAAATGCAATATCCTTACCGTTACACAAAAAAACTCCAATAAATTTTCAATATAAACTACACAACCACATTCTCGAAAACGTTGACTCTGCTAAATATCTAGGCGTAACACTACAAAGCAATCTAAAATGGGACAAACATATAAACTCAATCTCCAACAAAGCTAATCAATCCCTAGGCTTCTTACGTAGAAATTTAAAAATAAACTCTCCAAAAGTCAAAGAACACGCATATAAAGCCATTGTGAGACCTAAATTAGAATACTCCTCTTCTGTCTGGGACCCACATACCAAATGCCAAAAAATTCAAATTGAGAAAGTCCAGAGAAGGGCCGCTAGATTTACCACCAATCGCTACCATAACACAAGCTCAGTTTCAAACATGATGAACACTCTAAATTGGCCATCCCTAGAAATTAGAAGAACACGAGCTCGCTTAATTATGTTTTACAAAATTATACATCATACTGTCGCAATATACCCGGAAAATAATTTATTAATCACATCGGATCCCAGAACTAGATACAGTAGTGGGTATGGCTACAAGCATATCAGTACATCCCAAGATCAGCATAAGTTTTCATTTTATCCCAGAACAATAAGCCAGTGGAATATGTTGCCCGTAACCGCACACCAAGCAGACTCAGTTGATGTTTTTAAGACCATTGTCACTGTTCCTGTCTTGGTCTCCACATTCACATACTAAATGGCAACCATTGTACAAAGTTTTAATCTTAATGTTTGATTATAAAATCAATCTTTTAACTTGCACATGTATTACAATACAAACCATTATTTCTGTGTATCATACACTCACATTCAAAATTGTCAGAAAATAGTCATAGAGAATACTGTAAAGCAAGAAACAAAGTGAAAAGGTTGGTGATAAATGATCGCAAACAGAAAGAAAAAAACGATTGCTAAGTGCGCTAAAACCAACAGCAAAAACTTTTGGAAATATGTCAATTCAAAAAGGAAAGTGAAAATATATATGGATTTTAGGAAGGATTTTGATAACGTCCCTCACAGGAGATTATTACATAAGTTAAAGTGCTACGGCCTTAGTGATAAGTTGTGTTCGTGGGTCCAAAACTTCCTGAGTAACTGAAAACAACGAGTTAACGTGAATGGCTCCTATTCAGAATGGCAAGATGTTACAAGTGGTATACCACAGAGATCGGTTTTGGGACTATATTGTTTGTAATATTCATCAACGACCTTCCGGATCATGTAGCATCACCACTATATCTTTTTGCTGACGATACTAAGCTATACAGAAGAAACACATCAACCGAAGATAAAGTCATGCTGCAAAGCGACCTAAACAACCTCTTTGAATGGAGTGTGGATTGGAAGCTACGATTTCACCCCGATATGTGTAAAGTCCTAAAGATAGGAAAACATAACATAGACCAAAATGAACAATATAAAATGTCAAGATACAGTGGAGAATCTATAGATTTGGACAATGTCACTGAAGAAAAGGATATAGGTGTTACGATAGACAGTAATCTCTCCTTCGATAAACACATTCAGATACAGGTTAATAAGGCAAACATGATGGTAGGGATCATTAGACGATCATTTAAGTATATGGACATGGAAACTTTCTGCCTGTTATTTAAAGCATTAGTTAGACCACATTTGGAGTATGTCAGCAGTGTGTGGAGCCCGTATAAGATAAAAAAACATTGACTTAATCGAAAATGTACAACGAAGAGCCACTAGGATGCTCCCGGGCCTATCAATATTATCATACGAAGACCGACTAAAGAAGCTGAAACTACCCAGTTTAAGATTTAGGAGATTGAGAGGAGACATGATCGAAATTTACAAAATTGTATCGAACATATATGACAAAAATGTTACATCTGGACTTTTCACTATAAATCTTTCAACAACAACAAGAGGTCATTCTAAAAAGTTGATCAAACACAGATCATCCACCGATGTAAGAAAATACTTCTTCACAAACCGTGTAGTGGATATTTGGAACAAATTACCAAACAGTGTTATATCAGCTGATTCGGTAAATTCATTCAAAAACAGACTGGATAAGTGTTGGATAATGCATCCAATGATTTATGATCATACAGTGAACTATTCTTGTGGCTACACCGGACCACAAAGTAGAGAAGACGTTAGTGAGCCGAATACAGAGGAGCAAACGACGCTCCTGCGTTCGGAATCAACTTAGGTAGACTTAGGTAGGTAGGTAGAATAGCTATTGAAACAGAACTACAATCCATTTGTAAGCTTGAAACATAGATTGTGCAAATTGGCGATCAATTGCAAAAAACCTGAATTATATACAAGTACATCAACCGATTAATGGCTATAACTTGTTTCCATTTTTTTATGAGCATTGCTGATGCCAATAAGTATCACTTCAATACAACATTGGATTGTCTGTGCGCTATGTACAGTATGAATTAGATCAATAAATATATACATGTGAAAATATGTCATTTCGTTAAGGATCATATCATAATGCCTTAACATTCACAAAACAGTTAACAATCTATTAGAAGCTTTTTTATATGAACCTGTTTAAAATAATTTCATGGATTGTCTATTTTTAAATACAAAATAAAAGACAACTATAGTGCGGCCAAGATATGATGGCACAATTACATTTACACATGCTAATTAGCCAATGGGTTCATTTTCAACAGAAAGGGGTGCTTATTTACAGTCAGGGTCAATAAACGCTTGTCTCGTATTACGTTTTCGCAATATGAGCAAATATAAGAGTCGCTTTTACATGTGCCTCGCTAGCTCAGTCGGTAAAGCGTTGAAAATACAACAATATTATGGAAGGAGGTTACTGGTTCGAGTCTCACTCTGGTGTATTTTTGGTAATGAATTGTATTCTTCAGTTCAAGTAAACTTTTTTCTTAGTATATACCGTTACACGTTGATTATCTTGTTACATTGTTTTTCATTCGTATACTTTCTCTATTCTGTATAATATTATATAATATTTTATTATATTTATCTAGAACAATCGATTGAAAATTAATATTCTGTATGTATACATGTGTATATAAATTATATGAATTAACATTGTTCATCAGCAGTGTTTGTGACAGAATCATTTTAGAAATCTGCAAACTTATCATCACTATCACCATCCGCCTCGTCATAATCAATGTCATTATCATCAAAAGAATCCAGTGAAATTTTGTTTCTTCTTGATTTTCTTACACCGCTGTGCAATTTCGTCGCCTATATGCGTGAAACCGTCCTTTTTGATACCCCTGTCATCGGGGTAGTTTGTTTCCTTGGACAGGACAACGGAATCACTGGCAGTTCTATTGATGCCTCTCGTGTTCAGAAGTCTAATACATTAGACACAATGCATCGTCCTTGCTGCGTTAAAACGATACATTTAGCCATAATTCAATTTAATGATGTGCAGCGTACACAGTTTATCTTGTTGTAAATAATACACCCACAAATACAGTTTTGTGAAAAGTGTGCGGAAAGGAAATTCGCGAAACAAAATAAAAATAAAAAAAGATTCGGATGGGATTCGAACCCAGACCGTCTGCGTTGAGATTAGAAACGTTACCACTAGACTATATAGTAAGCACAACGATCTTCATCCTTAATTAAATAAGTTAAAATAACTGAACAAGCGCTTAGATGATCGTGATTTATTTACTTACCCGCGTTTTGATATGGGCTAATCCAACCAGTGACGTTTACACAATGTTATTGTGCCATCATATCTTGGCCGCACTATAATATGCACAGATATGTACCTTTGTGCATCAAGCCTGTATCATCAGTCACCAATGTGGAAACCTATAGAGGTGTATTATTTTATGTGGTGTAGTAACACATGGGCACACTTGATGTTCACTCAATAAATTTTCACAAGCTAATAAATGCTCAACACTGTATGAATAGACAGTTAGATAATCCCTAAGGATCATTAGGCCAAGCTTATTTGGAACATTAGAATTACATTTTCTAAAATGCAAATCATCTTCTGTTCTTGAATTGTGCCAGAATAGATGCTGATAATGATTGTCACTCTGGTGATCGTTTTGTTTTTGTCGGAGTATAAGTCAGATAAAGTACTAGTTATTTGTCAAAAGTGCCTTCTTACAAGGGTTATTGTACAGTTTTGTGAGGACAAACAACAAATTAGATATAGTACTAGTTATTTGTAAAAGTGTCTTCTTACAAGGGTTATTGTACAGTTTTGTGAGGACAAAGAACATAATTGTCCGAGGCGAAGCCGAGGATTTCGTTTCAAAAAACGGATTGAAATCGAACCAATGAAAATCGCCGTTACGGCGGGCGGTTCGGCTCGGACAAAATACATAGATATTTTTAACATATACATAGAATATAAAATTTTTTTAATATATATACATAGAATATAAATAGTTTTTAATATAAAGACATACATATATAGATTTAAATTATACAAATAGATACACATGTATAAACATAGCGTTCATTCTAAATAGTATTAGTACACACGCAAACATTCTAAAATAGATAATTTTAATATAGTCTTAATAAAGAAAGCAAACTATAAAGATAGAGAATGCTCGCCCATATGGGTTATCCCGGTGGCGAGGGTAAATAAATCCAACAACTCTTATCACAAATAGAATATATTGCCAGCTTTTGCATAAATTGCTGTCCGTCATATTTCTAATATATCGTAATTGCGTCTATTGTTTTTGACTGTCTGAAAGTGTTTTGTGTTAATATAATTTGAACTTGTGATTTTTTAATTGCGAATTGTTTTATGTGCAACTTGTTACCTTATTTCATATGCCGTAGCTTAAATCCGTATTACTACATTATGTTCAGTGATGCTTGTCTATGGAATGCGGAGTGCACAATAATTCCTTTATTTATAGGTTTAATAGTTAACTACGTATTTGTTTTCGGCTTGTGTAAATTATATCTTTTCGGTCTGAGTTATGTATCTTACATGAAGCATAAAATCGAATCAAAACAATAATTAACCATGAACTTTGATACTCTTTACTGTTGACCACATTAATATACGTGTAAGACTATTCGTTCGGGAAAAGGGGAGTAACTCTAATTTCATTGATCTTGACAGTACAATAGGAAAACCTGAATTAAACTGTTATAAATCGATCAAATAAGTTCAAATTTTGCCTACGGATCTAATATATTATAATATATCCATTAATGATTAAAAAAGAACAAAAAACACAACATAATAGAAAATACCGTTTGTTTTCGGCAATCTGTGTTTGTTTTCGGTTGTTTTCGGCAAATAGTTGTTTTCGGCATTCAGTAATAGCGCCCAGCTATGTATGGAAGACACCATTTCATGTGGTTTTCTGAATAAACACATTCTATTCTATATATATTGGTCTCCTGTCCCATACTTGCGCCCATATACAGCAAAAAACAGAAAAACTGCAAGAAGTAGCCAGATCAACAGTGCTGGAAGTCAACATCAACAAAACGAAATGCCTAAGGATCAACTCAGGCAGCAGACAGGGCATCCACTTAGAAGGACAAGCCATTGATGATGTTGAAGCTTTCACATATTTGGGCAGCATAGTTAGTAAGACGGGAGGTACTGAGGAAGATATCAAGGCCAGAATAGGAAAAGCGCGCCATGCCTTTGCAACACTGAGACCAGTGTGGAACAACAACAACATCCACCTGAAAACCAAAATTAGACTCTTCAATACCAACGTGAAGACAGTCCTCCTTTATGGAGCTGACACCTGGAGAAGAACAAAACGCCTTGACAAGAGTCTCCAAGTCTTCATTAACAACTGTCTAAGACAAATCTTACGTATACGCTGGCCAGAGAAGATTTCCAACCAGGAACTTTGGGCAAGAACAAAACAGCAACCAATCACAGACTCTATTCTACAAAAGAAATGGGGATGGATTGGACATACACTGCGCAGAGCCCAGCCAAACATTGCAAGACAAGCCCTGGACTGGAATCCTCAAGGCACAAGAAGAAGAGGGAGGCCCACCAATTCATGGAGAAGAACCCTTGATATCGAGCTGAGAAAGACGAGGATGTCGTGGGGAGAGGCCAAAGCCCGGGCTACTGACCGTACAAGATGGAGAACTGTGGTGAAGGCCCTATGCTCCGACCGGAATGAAGAGGAATAAGTAGTAAGTAAGTATTCTATATATTTACCACCCCCACACTTTTTTTCACTATCACATTTTCTTATTCAGACGACAACGATGTACGTGGTATTCGTCAATGACAGATCAGCATGAACCGTGAGCGAGAAGATCGAGAAATCAGGGAGTTTTAAGTACAATTCTCCTCTTATAAAAGGTAAAAACTGATAAAATAATAAACTTTGTTAATAGTCAGGTGGGATTTGTAAACTCAGACGTAACAACGCTCGCATGACGAATAGGTATGTACATGCTTATTCGGATACGTAGTAAATTCGGATGCATTCGTTTGTTAATGTTATTATCGAGCAGAAATGCACACAAAGTATACTGGTGCCTCGTATTTCCACCGTACTTAACTATAAACTTAGATAAAATGTCCATACTGGTAACAGCCTGTCACTGAATGATAAAAGGGGAATAGTGTATTCCCCGGCCCTATGCTATTTTAAACTAGAAACAAGAATAGATTCTACGGCCGTAGGGGTTTATTTTTTTATTTATTGGAGGATTTTTAAAATGTTGATATCAAATTAAAGATGACGCTCTGTAGTTTCTAAATATGGCAATATCCGGTTTTAGTCCCAGTTGGGACTATTCTTTTACGAAGTAAAAAATGATCAATTTTCTTGTAGTTTTATTGATCCTTGTCACCCAGACGCTTGAAAATATTCCCGAGTGCGCATGCGCAATATTACAATTATACATTAGGGGGCGTGGCCAAATATGCAAATTTATAAAAAAAGTACCGTTAACAACGTATTGGCCGCTTGATGTACCTCATCGCGGTCCACACTAAGCTTATGTAATTATAACATTAAGTCTTTATACTGTCATTGTGTTATGGTAACAAACATAAAGGCACATTTAAGTGTACCGTAATGAAATTATTTGATTCGTCGCTTATATATACTACGGTTTTATTCCCATCGTGGTATTTCTGTTCGTGTCATTTCACCATTACTTACAATGCAATTCATTCCGTAAATATTTTAAAGCATTAATGCTACTATGGGCAATTTATAACAAGATCGTCACTAATAAAATATACTCCGTTATACTCCAAACACATTGAATTAGTTACAGATAACACGAAAAGAAATAACACCATGGGACTAAAACCAGAGTATATATATAGCGACGATTTTATCAATTTGTATTAATGCTACTAGAGGGAAGTTTCTCCCGGGAAAAGGGTTTCTTTTGGGGCATCAATACTAGAGAAAAAGGGGGCTCGGATACTTTTGGGGGAAGAAACGCTTTTAAAACATTTACGGAATGAATTGCATTGCACTTGTTGATTGCAGATAACACGAAAAATAATAACACCATGGGACTAAAACCAGAGTATATATATAGCGACGATTTTAACAATTTGTGTTAATGCTACTAGAGGGAAGTTTCCCGGGAAAAGGGTTTCTTTTGGGGCATCAATACTAGAGAAAAAGGGGCTCGGACACTTTTGGGGGAAGAAACGCTTTTAAAACATTTACGGAATGAATTGCATTGCACTTGTTGATTGCAGATAACACGAAAAATAATAAAACCATGGGACTAAAACCAGAGTATATATATAGCGACGAATTTATCAATTTGTATTAATGCTACTAGAGGAAAGTTTCTCCCGGGAAAAGGGTTTCTTTTGGGGCATCAGTACTAGAGAAAAAGGGGCTCGGACACTTTTGGGGGAAGAAACGCTTTTAAAACATTTACGGAATGAATTGCATTGCACTTGTTAAGTTGTTGATTGCAGATAACACGAAAAATAATAACACCATGGGACTAAAACCAGAGTATATATATAGCGACGACGTTGCATGTTATTGACGCTGTTAATGAATACCCATTATGTACATTCACACAGGTTTAAACGGTTACATGTTCACCCGCTGTATAGGACTGATCATTTTCATTGTATTCATCATTTTAGTGTTTTTATTGTACCGTTATAATGTTTTCACTTGCTAACACATATCGGACGACTGATTAACATTGACTGCCAGGTAGTACTGTCTGACAATACTATAACTGTACAGGTACGGTGCATGTTTTCTTTTCTTGTAATGAGCCTAAGGTAGTTTTTCTCATTGTTTTCAAATTGTCAAACCACCTCTCTGTTCCTGTATGGAACCACAAATGGACATATATATATAGACACTTGAAAATATTCCGAGTGAGCATGTGCAATATTACAATTATGCAAAGGGGGCGTGGCCAAATATGCAAATTTATTCAAGCGTCTCACTGACACCGATTTCAATGTCATCCACAATGGACGTGATTTCATGAAGTAATAATTTTATCAAAAAGAATAGTCCCAACTGGGACTAAAACCGGATATTGCCCTAAATATATATAAAAAATTGAAATTATGCCCATGCATATATGAATTATAACGGTTCAAACATAGACTATTTTTCGGGAAAAAAATCTACACATTTTTGTGTTCGAATTCCACGGCCGTAGGGGTTTATTTTTTTGTTTATAAACATATTTTCATATAATTGACCTTTATGCAGACGCTTCGTAGCCACGCCCCCTATAGTTACGGGTATTCGTTGTTGCTACGCAAGACAAGCTGGCATTAAAATGGCGTCTAATACGGAGATGTCGTGTGATGCTCTTGATACAATTCCGTTAAATATTTCGCTTTTAGTCAATGTTTTGAAAATTTTGTGAAACATAATTATGTGCCTACTTAAAACTTGCAAATCGAAGAATTTTACGTAAACAGTTACTAAATCAGAGCCAAGCAGTGTCCGAATAAGCAGACACTCACGCGCGTAATTTTGCCGCTCAATCAGAATGTTTCTTTTTATCTAAATAGCTATTTATGTATAGTTTTTGCGCCAATCGGGAATGACCTGGCTTGAAAGATACACCCTTTATTGTAACAAAGAAATCATTAAGGGTTAATACATACATTTACATATACACGGTATAATGGAATCTTCCATACACTATAGCATTTCATCTTCCGTATACATTCGTATGATAGTGTGTTTAATAAATAATCGAAATCAAATGTGCGTAAAAAATTATTTAAGTAAAGTTACAAGACCTCTGCAAGATTTTCTGCGTCGGGTGTGAATCTTTCAAATCCCACATCGCTACGTAAAACATGATTTGTCATTAACAGTCAGCATATCGACAAAAAATGTACAATCACGCGTTTATTAAGTAAAAAAATATCGTTTTCTAACATAACGTTAAAACTGTCGGGTCAAGTGCAATAAGTGCTACACAGATTTCATATGCACCATTATACAAGAAATAAATAGCCCTAGATTATAAGTTAGTTAAAATTCCAATGTGTTATATACTTTGATGATCTCGTTTAGATTTGCATCTCGGACTTCAGTCGGGGACCAGTGATATACCGCGGTGTCTTGTTAATGTGACACATAGCGGTTTCCGCCAGGACAGGGGAACAGTATGGGGTCAGTTAATTGCTATAAATGTTTTGTAGTAATGTGTATATATCCGACAGGTCTCTGACCTATAGATACTTTGAAATAAACCTGTACATGGCTTTTGAATATATCTATCATGATTTACAATAGCTGTCCGGACCATACAGTAGCCTACATATGTTTAAAAAAAATTGTTTATAAGCTTTGGAGATTGAATGCATTTAGCACCACAAGGGTATCAACTGAAAAGTGCTTTAACTATTACATAGACCAAAACAACATAATGTTCAATATTATTAAAACACTTCACAATCATCTTTGATGGGAAATACACACATTCTCGTTATTTGGGGGTTATGTGTCCTTATTCTATTAACATGCATGATATCAAATAATAAAATAATTTCACGAGTCTATGGTATATATTTTTTAACAACATTCATATCAAATTAAAGACGAAGCTTTCTAGTTTCACAACATGTAATTATTTCAAATTAGATTAATGTAAATAATAAAATATCAATGATATAACTTTTAAATCAGACTATATTTGAGACAAAATATACTTATATAGCTACTACTTCCGAGGCCTTATGGATTTAATAAAATAATTCACTTTCATGACATTGCTACCAAAATAAAGTTGAAGTTCTCTAGATTTTAAACATACCAGAATTTTAAAAATGTGTTCAATATTAATGAAATAAGGCTTAATTGAAAATTGCGCATTTTACATTGATTTTAGCTTGTCTAATGTCCAGGTTGTCTAACAAGATGGCGGCGATAAATCGTTGCCCAAATGCTGCAATCTGATTGGCTAACGCCACCTGTCAATCAAAATCGGCAGAAAGGTCAATTGATATCAAAATAAAGATGAAGCTCTCTAGTTTTAAAATATGCAAACATATTGAAAATCCGTCCATTAATTATAAAAAAACGGCTAATTGAATATAGCACAATTTTCTCGGCGTGAAATTATATTTTTAATGTGTTCGAATTCCACGGCCGTACCAGTTTATTTTTTTATTTTCCACTCAATTTTCTATTGCTTTATATCATTATAAAGATGAAGCTCTCTAGTTTCTGAATATGTAAAAACATTGAAAATAACGCCAGTATTAATAAAATGACAATGGTTAGAAAATTGAGGTATTTCACGGCCGTGATTTTTTTGTCAATATCTGTTACGGAGATTAACACCAAACCGTATAATCATAGTAACGTACGATTATAGACATTGACAGTGTTTCGAAAAAGAAAGCTTTATTATTTTATTAATATGTTATACATATCTGGAAATTTCATGGTTTGTCAAAGTAAAATAATTTAAATGTGAAACTATGGTTTTTCATTAAGTCTTTCTTGTTAACGGTCGTATTGTTTTATTAATATGTTTAGATATTTGGAAATTTCATGTATAGTAAAGAAAGATCATTTGAATGTGAAACTATGGTTTTTCATTAAGTCTTCCTTATAAACGGCCGTATTCATGAGAGTCCTCAAATAATTTATGTCGTTCAGTAGTGTCCTCAAATAATGTATGTTTTTCGCTAGTACTGAGACTTTTACATTGGATGTTCATTGGTTGCAATGTGTAAATATATGTGATTGTACATGAGTTGAGTCTCTTATAATTAATTCTATATCGGGTGGTCATATGCATGTTTTATTTGTGATATAATATGTGTTATTTTGTACTAAGTATACATGGATGAGACTGAAATACAGTACATTTGTATAATTTACAGTTATTGCCTCCTAATTTATACGGCGAAATTCAACATCGCATAAGTATTAGGATTTTCACAGAGCTGAATGTTCAGAACTTTATTTATCAAAGGCATATATGCAACATGGGTACAGTGATATATAAGTGAAAAATGAGGTTTACAAAATGTAACGACATTATCAAGGCTCATAAATGTTTTAATTGTAAACAAAAGATTCAATCAACATGCCAGACATCTGAAAGCAACGCTTACACTCCATGAATTTGTTTACAATTTAAAGTATATTCATTTAACTGTCGGAAAAATAAATTGCGACAGCATTCAAAAAGGTATTTTTAATCACCGTCCCAGAACCACGCTAGTTCAGCAGGTTTTTTTATTTCATAATTATGCTGTATTAGGTTACAATTTGTTTACTAACTTCAACTTAACATCATTCAATAACATTTGCAAACTGTGAATACATTAATTGCTAAAAAACAATGGTTAGAAACAAAGTAGTTTCACGGTCAAGTAACAACCTTTCAATTTCAATAGTGTCGACACAAAAATCGTCTCGACATAAGCGGAATGTCGACACAGGCATATCGGCTAAACCGTCATATTTAAGATAGAATATAGAGCAACCCAAATCAGGAATTTGAAAGTATGTCCACATAACCAAAGTGTCGATACAGCCGATGTCAACAAAACGAGTTTCAACTGTATATAATTCTGTTTTACAACCATCTCATTATATGGATGTAATTTGTTGTGGTCATTACCCAAAAAGGGCCAAGGATTGCTGCACTAAGTGTGAGTGAGTACTCCATATGGCTTTGTATGGCTTCAATAAGTGATGAGGGTACACATTAGGACCTGGGATGGCTGAAATCTGTGATTTTTAGTACTCAATAGGGCCTGGGATGGCTGAAATCTGTTATTTTTAGTACTCAATAGGGCCTGGGATGGCTGAAATCAGAGATGATGGGTACTCAATAGGGCTTGGGATGGCCGAAATCAGTGATGGTGGGTACACAATATGGCTTGGCATGGCTGGAATCAATGATGGTTGGTACACAATAAAGCTTTCGATGGCTGAAATCTATGATTGTTAGTACACAAGGGTACTCATAGGGCCTAGGATGGCTGAAATCTGTGATGGTGGGTACACAATAGGGCCTAGGATGGCTGAAATCTGTGATTGTTAGTTCACAATAGGGCCTGGGATGGCTGAAATCTGTGATTGTTAGTTCACAATAGGGCCTGGGAAGGCTGAAATCAGTGATGATGGGTACCCAATACAGCTTGAGATGGCTGAAATCAGTGATGGTTGGTACACAATATTGCTTGGGATGGCTGAAATCTGTGATTGTTAGTACACAATAGGGCCTAGGATGACTGAAAGCTGTGATGATGGGCACTCAATAGGGCCTGGGATGGCTGAAATCAGTGATTGTGAGTTCACAGTAGGCCCTGGGATGGCTGAAATCTGTATTTATGGGTACACAATAGGGCCTGGGGGAGCGGAATCTGTGATGATGGGTACACAATAGGGCCTGGGATGGCTGAAATATGTGATGATTGGTACACAATAGGGCCTGGGAGAGCTGAAATCAGTGATTATGGGTGCTCAATAGGGCCTGGAATGGCTGAAATTTGTGATGATTGGTTGTTATGGCTGTTCCTAACACTGGTGAGTTCCATAGGTCCTATAATGACTGTTCCTAACTATGGTGAGTCCCCAATGAAACTACAATGACTGTTTCCAACACTGGTGAGCCCCCCTATAAAGTCTATGATGACTATTTTCAACACTGGGCCTACATGTAGGTTGACCGATGCTAGCAATAATGATTCCCCATAGGGCCTATTATGACTGTACCCTACAGAAGTGAGTCCCCATAGTACCTCGGATGGCATTTTCTCTTGAAATTGCTAAATTAAATGTAAGATCGGCCTGTTGCTAATGTAAGATATGCCTGTTGCTAATGTAAGATAGCTCTAAATTACGTCGAAGAAAAATAATCCATCATGAGACAGTCGATGTAGGATAAGGATATCCTCGGCAAGCCTCGTCCCTGGTTAAAATCCGACACCTCGGGTGAGATATCCTAATTCTTCATAGAAGCTCATCATGGATTCTTATATTCCAACCCTAGTGTGTCTTCCATAGGACCTACGGTATCGGTTCCCTACACTGATAAGTTCTCCATAAGGCCAGTTCATCAGACATGGTTCAACATTGGAGAGTCTCCAATTACCTGTATACCTAGGATGATTGTTCCCAACACTAGTGGGTCTACCATAGCGCCTAGGATGACAATTCCCCACACTGGTGAGTCCCCCATACTACATAAGATAACTGTTCCCTACAGTCCTACACTGGATGGTCCCCCTAGGGACTAGGATGACAGTTCCTTACACTAGTGGGTCCCCTATAGTGCCTAGGATGTCAGTTTTCTACACTGTAGAGTTTCCAACATGGACTAGGATGTAGCAGCTCTCGGGTGTCTGCTGTGTTTGTTCAAGCCCCGTGCACAATTTAATAGTCACATGAATTTCCTTGCGTAAAGTCATTGACATTTTGGCGGAATGTAAATTTATTAAATCGGTATTTATAGCTAGTTGAACAACTGAAAATGTATTGGCTGTAGGTAATAAGTTAATACTTGTTATGATATAAGAAATAACTATTTAAACGCAATTATAATTAAATGAGAATGATGGTCTATAAATATATTGAATGACCCTCATACCAAAAAATCAGTCCAGTGTCCCCCCATTTAAGTTTTCCCCCTCCCTAGTCAGGATTTTCCCCCTACAATTATATGTTTGTGATGTTGGAAAAAACTAACTAGTCAATTTTTTCCTCAGGGAAGAAACTGACTAGTCAGTCCCCCCTATAATTAAATATTTTGCGATAGAGAAATATTTTTTTTAATTAGCTACTTTATCTGAGGGGAAGAAATTGACCAGTCATTTCTTTCCCCCTACCCAAATAATTTATTACATCTGAGGGGGGAAGAAATTGACCAGTCAATTCTTTCCCCCTACCCTACTTGTTAATGACTCATCTCATTCTGAGGGGGGGGGGGGGGAGAAATTGACTAGTCAATTCTTTCTCCCACCCAAATAGTTTAGGACTCATCTGAGGGGAGGAGAATTTGACAAACAATTATTTTCCCCTCCCAACTTTGTTTTCAAAAACAAGACTGGGGGAAAACTGACTAGTCAATTTCTTGCCCGGCCAATAAATCATGATTAACTAGGGGTAAAAGAAAGGACAAGCAACATTATTTAACCTCATATAAGCCACAAACAAAACTGAAAAGAATGGGCAAGTCAATTTTTATCCCTTCCAATCACTCAAAAACAAGTAGTGGGAAAATAACTGACAAGCACCAATTATTTAACCTAGTATTGGTCATAAACAAAATGGGGAAAGAATGAACAAGTTAATTTTTCTCCGTTCCAACCTGGTGAGTCAAAAACAAGTCGAGGGGGGGGGAAGAATTGACTTGTCAATTTCTTCCCCCATCCAATAAATTATAACATAGGGGTGAAAGAATGGACAAGCACCAATTATTTTACCTCCTATTAGCCCTAAAGAATGAAAAATGGACAAGTCGGTTTTCTCCCTTCCAATCAGTCAAAAACAAGTCGGGGGGGGGGGGGGGAAGACCTGACTAGTCAATTTATACCCCCTCTGGTAAATAAATTCTTCTCAACCAGAGAGAACAATTTCATGGGGGGGGGATGTCTGAGGGGGGTAAAAAGACTGAGGGCTGCTACACGGGCTCATTTCTAGTCTCCTGATATATTAATTGCGAAAACGGTCTAAGTGCGTTTTACTTGTGTACATGTTTTCCTCCATTTTTTTCTACAATTATCAACATTGACAATAAGAATGAGTTATTTTGATTATATAAGCAGTGCTTTTTTTAATTATGCCCCCCTATCGATAGATGGGGAGGCATATAGTGATTCACCTGTCCGTCCGTCCGTCCGTCCGTCCGTTCGTCCGTCCGTCCTGGTTAACCCAAATTGACCGTTTCTTCTAGCATTAATATGGCTTGCTACAAAGCTTTCATACTTGCATGGATGTTGTATATGAACACTCTCCACACACCTGTATCACCTAACCCCATTTTGACCTTCACCTTGACCTAATTTTGGACTTATTTATAGACAAGGCTTCCACAGGGGGCATAAGCGTTTATTGAACGCAGTCTTGTTTAAATAATCACTTTGACCATTTTTGCATTACCTGGACCTTTTTCACATTTTACAGATATTGACAACCATTAATTGCGAAAACGGACCAAGTGCATTATTCAGTTTTAAATCTTCTTTTTCTACTTTTTCTGCTCATATTAAACATTGATAATAAAACATGAGTTATTCAATTGTATAACCTATGTTTTTCAAACGCCTTTTTTATGCCCCCCTATCGATAGATGGGGAGGCATATAGTGATTCACCTGTCCGTCCGTTCGTCCGTCCGTCCTGGTTAACCCAAATTGACCGTTTCTTCTAGCATTAATATGGCTTGCTACAAAGCTTTCATACTTGCATGGATGTTGTGTATGAACACTCTCCACACGCCTGTACCACCTAACCCCATTTTGACCTTCACCTTGACCTAATTTTGGACTTAGACTTATTATGGACAAGGCTTCCACGGGGGGCATAAGGGTTTAATGAACGCAGTCTTGTTTACTTAGACCTTTTTCACATTTAACAGATCTTGACAATCATTAATTGCGAAAACGGTCTTAGTGCATTTTTTCACAAAAAAAGGCTTTTTCTTTGTTTTCCCCCTACATTTTCCACTTTGACAATAAAACATGACTTATTTTGATTATGTAACTTATGTTTTTCAAACAAATTTTTTACTTGGACTGTTTTCGCATTTAACAGGTCTTGACAAATATTAATTTCGAAAACAGTCTAAGTGCATTTTTCCATATAAAATCCTTAATCGTCATTTTTTTGAAAATATTCAACACTGTATATAAGTAGTGAGTTATTCTTATTATACACTACAGAGATTAACATCAAAAATCATGTTTTAGTTTTTTCCTTCTCCTGAACAATTTACAAAATGTCACTTAGACCGTTTTCGCAATTACCCCTCGATGTATACGAACAAGCGACAACTCTACATCATTTTGACGTGTTTAATGTGTTGTTATCATTGTTATTTGTTTAAGTGCATGTATCTTCTTCTTCTTCCGTATAAAGGACAGGAATCCATCAGCTGGATTGTACTATGTCCCGGGTGAGGTGTTGAGCAAGACAGCCACCACTTGAGAGTTGTTCTATATACATTTAAAACGTTCCGGTATTTAAAGAATAAAACTATATACACCCTGTGGCTGTCTACTCCTGGGACGGAGGCTGGACTGCTATGGTGTTGTGAAGCGCAGTCTTGAAGGCATCTAGAGTTGTAATGTCAGTGATCGTCGTTGACAGTTTATTCCAGTCCTGTATGGTTCTTGGAAAGAAGGAATTCTTGTATATCAAGGCTTTGGCAGGTGGTACGTACAACCTATGGGTCCCTCTGGTCCTACTGTCACTGGATCTCATGATACTAGACGCCGTAGGAATATCCACCAGGGAGTGCCTGATCTTGAATAGCATGGTTAGTCGTAGGATTCGGCGGCGGTCGACCAGAGTCTCCCAGCCAAGTGAACTGACCATGCCTGTGACACACCCTGGAGTTCTGTCAGTGTAGTTGTTGCACACATAACGGGCAGCTCGGCGTTGTACTTTATCCAGGCGGTTGATGTCGTCCACTCTGTGGTGATCCCAATATGTTGCTGCGTACTCCATAGTTGGCCGGACCAGTGACTTGTATGTTGTATCTCTCACTGCCCTGCTGCAATCCCTGAGGTTGCGTCTGAGGAAACCAAGTTGCTTGGAGGCTTTAGCAGCTGTGGCTTGTGTGTGTTTCTCCCAATGAAGGTCATTGCTGAGGGTCACACCAAGGTACTTCGCACTGTCTACAACTTGTAACTGTTGTCCATGGAGATAGTAATTGGTCTCATGGACTGGTGCCTTGCTTGCTGTGATCCTCAACACTGTGCACTTGTCTGGGTGAAAGCACATCTGCCATCTTGATTCCCATTCTTCTAGGGCTGAGAGATCCTCCTGTAGTTTGGCGGAGTCTTGATCATTCTTTATAGATTTGTCCAGCATGTATATGACTACATGATTATTGTATATGTTGTTGTTTTTGTGTGTAGATTTTAGTAAACTGATGTAAATAAAAACTATCAGAGTAAGCGTTCTGAAGTTTTGTCCATTCTTTAGCAACAAGTGTCTTCGTTTCTGTCATAAATATACACAAGTATATAATAAAATAAATAAAGTGTACATATACATTATAGCGGGAATAGACTAACAATGATGTGACAAAAAAAATCACGGCCGTGAAATACCACAATTTTCTAATCATTGTCATTTTATTAATACTGGCGTTATTTTCAATATTTTTACCTATTTAGAACATAGAGAGCTTCTTAAAGCAATAGAAAATTGAGTGGAAAATAAAAAAATAAACTGGTACGGCCGTGGAATTCGAACACATTAAAAATATAATTTCACGCCGAGAAAATTGTGCTATATTCAATTAGCCGTTTTTTTATAATAAATTGACGGATTTTCAATATGTTTGTATATTTCAAAACTAGGGAGCTTCATCTTTATTTTGATATCAATTATATGAAAATATGTTAATAAATAAAAAAATAAACCCCTACGGCTGTGGAATTCGAACACAAAAATATGTAGATTTTTTTATCGAAAAATAGTCTGTGTCTGAACCGATATAATTCATATTTGCATGGACATAATTTCAATAATATTTATATATTTAGAAACTATAGAGCGTCATCTTTAATTTGATATCAACATTTAAAAAATCAGTCAATAAATAAAAAAATAAACCCCTACGGCCGTAGAATCACTACCAATTTCTCACTTTATATCGCATAGGGCCGGGGAATACACATATCCATAAAAGGCATCTTTAATTGGTTTAAATCATTAATCAATGTTTATATCAGCTAAAACATAACATGATAAAGAAAATAAGTTAGGAAAAAGGAAGTGGCTAGAGTTACGGTCCCGTAACTTTAGCCTAAGATTGTAAAGTTACAGCTCTGACTCAGAGCCATAACTTTAGTGAATCCCACTAGGTGTCTAAAGTTACGGTTCTATTCAATAGTTAAAAATTTATAAGGAACCCGTATTTTTAAGTGATTTTATAACACATATTTATCTTTTCTTTTTCAGCGATTCATATCTGCCGCCTGTTGTATTGTAGCCTCATTTCGCCGACGATTGACTATAAAATATCAGCCAAAGGAGCTTTATCATACCAACTTAGTTACATTATACATTGTAGCTTGTTTCGCCGACCATTGACTATAAAATATCGGCGGGGTCATGCCGACTTAGGTGTATTATTGCCTCGTTTCGCCGACCATTGACTATGAAATATCGGCGGAAGGAGCTTTATCATTCCAACTTAGGTGTATTATTGCCTCGTTTCGCCAACCATTGACTATGAAATATCGGCGGGGTCATGCCGACTTAGGTGTATTATTGCCTCGTTTCGCCAACCATTGACTATGAAATATCTGCGGGGTCATGCCGACTTAGGTGTATTATTGCCTCGTTTCGCCAACCATTGACTATGAAATATCGGCGGGGTCATGCCGACTTAGGTGTATTATTGCCTCGTTTCGCCAACCATTGACTATGAAATATCGGCGGGGTCATGCCGACTTAGGTGTATTATTGCCTCGTTTCGCCAACCATTGACTATGAAATATCGGCGGAAGGAGCTTTATCATGCCAACTTAGGCATATTATTGCCTCGTTTCGCCAACCATTGACTATGAAATATCGGTGGAAGGAGCTTTATCATGCCAACTTAGGTGTATTATTGCCTCGTTTCGCCGACCATTGACTATGAAATATCGGCAGAAGGAGCTTTATCATGCCGACTTAGGTGTATTATTGCCTCGTTTCGCCAACCATTGACTATGAAATATCGGCGGAAGGAGCTTTATCATGCCAACTTAGGTGTATTATTGTCTTGTTTCGCCAACCATTGACTATGAAATATCGGTGGAAGGAGCTTTATCATGCCAACTTAGGTGTATTATTGTCTTGTTTCGCCAACCATTGACTATGAAATATCGGCGGAAGGAGCTTTATCATGCCAACTTAGTTGTATTATAGTCTCGAGTTTATCGCATGTGATGCTTTATATGTTTAGACTTATGATTGTAGCAGCATATTAATTATTCCAAACAAGACAGGACTGTCGTAGTTTGCACTTTAGATCTTGTTAATTAGGTACATCAAAATGCATAGGTAATTGTTTTACAAGATACAAGAAAATTTATTTTACGTCGGTTACAATATACCGTACATAGTAACACAAGCTAACAGCTTTTTTCCGACAAACAATTGTAAATAGTATAACAAATTAAAAACAGCTATAAAAGAAAAACATGATTATTTAAGATACAAGGAAAAACATGATTATTTAAGATACAAGGAAAAACATGATTATTTAAGATACCGGTACAAGGAAAAACATGATTATTTACGATACAAGGAAAAACATTATGAGACTGATATTATCACAGTTTTAAGAATATCAATATATTCAATGTTAAGAAAATGACGAAGTACATATTAATCTTGGTTTTATTTCTAAATCAAACAAGTTTAAACAAGGAACAAAAGAGTTCAAAGCAAGGCGGTATTTTCTTAAAATTTGATATACCATGCACATTAATTTTTCTTACTTCGTGGTCATACATACTTTCAGTTTAAAGTCATTATTAATACTACAACAGCAAAAATGAACAACATTTTATTACACTCATTTCATATACAAATGTACAACATAAAACTAAATGAAATAATTATCTAGCTATAACTGAATGCTCAAATTAGGTAGTATATGCCATATGACACGTTATACATCGCAACATGGCTGACAACGGGCGGCAGATGTGAATCGCAGAAAAAGAAAAGGTAAATATGTGTTATAAAATCACTTAAAAATATGGGTTCCTTATAAATTTCTAACTATGGAATAGAACCTTAACTTTAGCCAAACCTAGTGGGATTCACTATAGTTACGGCTCTGACGTCAGAGCCGTAACTTTATAATCTGAGGCTAAAGTTATGGGACCGTAACTCTAGCCTACTCCTGTCTATACATATAGAGCGAATACCCATATTTCTATGGTATCCAATGTAAACAAGTCGTTGCACCACTTCAAGACATTCACCTGTTAGAAATCCAGTCAAAAATGTTTGGACAAGACTGGTGTCACCAACGATAGATGACTATGTAACATTAGCTGTAATGTATCAAGTTGTTATTGGAGGTTTAGCAAGTAACCTGCTTTGAAAAAGTAGGAAATGTACTATTTTTTGGTTAAAAATTTGATTAAAGCCAATTTTTTGGTTTATTCACTTTTTTGGAACTTTTTGGTGAAATTATGAAAGATAAGTGAAAGTGCACTTATTAACAGGTGTATTTTGTGTGGGTGGTCAACACAACTGTTACCACGGAAATATGAGGCACGGCTATACTTCATCGCGACATAGAAATCATTACGTTATAACCGATTTTTCATTATACAGTGGTCCCTCTCTTGAGTGACATTTGTGGGAGACAGAGTGTTTGTTGTAGAGAGGGAGTCATTGTGAAGAGGGATTGTACTTCTAACTGACTGTGCATATAAAAAGCATGATTTTACCTCCAAAATATGTACATAATTTACACAAACAGCATGCCATAATTAAGTAAATAGAACTAAAGTGTATTGAGGTTGCTAACTCCTGACCAGATTATGATTTTATTATGCTCCCCCCGAAAATTCGGGGGAGCATATAGTTGCAGCTTTGTCCGTCCGTCATTCTGTCGTCCCGTCCGATATTTTTGTCCAGAGCCTAACTCAAAAAGTTTGTGAGGTATCATCATGAAACTTCATAGGTGGATAAATCTCAATGAGTAGAAGTGCAGTGCTCAAGAACCACACTCTACATAACCTATTTTAAGCTCACCTGTCACTTTTGTGACAGAGTGAGCTTTTGTGATTGATCTTCATCCGTCACCCGTCCATCAACAATTGGCTTGTGTCCTCTCTAGAGGTCACAATTTTGGCCTAATCTTTATGAAACTTGGTCACAATGACCATCTCAACAAAAGCTAGGTCAAGTTCGATATTGGGTCATCTGAGGTCAAAAACTGGGTCACTAGGTCAAATTACAGAAATACCTTGTGTAGTCACTAGAGGTCATAAGTTTTAATTAATCTTTAAGAAACTTGGTCAGAATGATCATGTCAACAAAATCTAGGTCAAATTCGATTTTGGGTCATCTGGGGTCAAAAACAAGGTCACAATGTCAATTGACATATTCCTGAGGGTCGTGGGTTCAAACCCCACTTGGAGCATAATCTTTTTATTTTTTAAGTGTTTAGGTAAAAAACTAATGTTTTGTCTTTAAAGCATGTATTTGTATGGAGGAAAATATTTTTTCCAAAATATTTTGTTTAAATTATAGGTCAGATCATAGAAAAACCCTGTGTAGTCACCAGAGGTCCCAATTTCGACTTAATCTTTATGCAACTTTGTCCTAATGATCATCTCAACACTATCTAGGTTAAGTTTGATATTAATTAAGTCATCTGGGGTCAAAAACTAGGTCACATGGTCAAATCATAAAAAAACTTGCAATAGAGGCTGAATTTCCTTAAATTTTATTCAGAAAATGTATAGGGTCAACATAGGGGTGTGCATGCACTACTACGACAGGTGAGCTACCTAGGGCCCTTTGGGCCCTCTTGCTGGAGTTATTGCCCTTTGTGTTTTGTTCATACTTAATTCTTGTCCGGGCAATAACTCAGTTTTAGAGATATCAATTTGAAACTTTATAGGTGAATATATCTCATTGAGGGGAAGTACAGTGCACAAGAACCATAACTCTTCATTGCATATTTTTGGAGTTATTCCCCTTTGTAATTTAGATCCTAACTCTTGTCCGGGCCATAACTCAAACAGTATAAGAGATAGCATTTTGAAACTGCACAGGTGAATATATCTCAATTAGAGGATGCGCAATGCCCAAGAACCATAACTCTTTATTGAATATTTTTGGAGTTATACCCCTTGGTACTTTTTCATACTTAATTCTTGTTAATGCTATAAAAGTAAATTATTTCACCGATTTTGCCATGAAAATTAGTATACCTACGTTCCGGAGAAGTAATTCTTAGTGTCGGTACGACTTTGTGAGTGACGTTTGTCGTTGAAGGGAGGTGTAGTTCCTGTGAGGGAATTTAACGTTGAAATTGCATGTGAGGGATTTTGAATGTCGTTGAAAGGAGGGAGTGTTGGAGAGAGGTGACGTTACAAGAGGGAACACTGTATCCGATTTCCTTTTAAGCGGGTGGTAGTACATTGAAATAAAGGACGCAGTCGGGGATTTTTTTCTTTTGCTATAACCGAGTTTTCGTTTTAAGCGAGTTCATTATAAGTGAGTTCCACTGTAGTTATATAAGGAAATGGGCTGAAAAGTATTGAAATTTCGATGGATAGACCTGTAGCGTTACTACCGCCAACAAACATTTTTTCAAGGACGGCCTAAATGAATCTCATTAAGTTATAGTGCAGTGCCAAAGAAGCATAACTCTCTTTTTCATATTTTTTGAGTATTTTTTCTGTGACAAACACCCCATGGGGGGTATTTGAGGGCTTTTTTAAAATGAATTTTTTTTAAGAAAAGGTCTTACTATGTACTATAATTTTAAGTGAATCATGTTTGCATATGATTATCCATATAATAAACCACTAATCAATACATAATTGAAGTCTTTTTTTTCCGTTAAACATAGTAGGGGGCATTTATTGGGGGGGGGGGCGTTTATTCGAGGGAATACGGTATGTGTGTCATTTATTGACTTACAGGTTATTAAAATTATTTGTAATTTTCCTTTTCTAGAACTCGGTTGCCTAAGCAACTTGTTATTACAAGTGTAAACCAACCTGCTCAAGATGAGGCGAGCCACAGTTGCTAACAGAACTCAGCAGTCCAAGGCTTTGAAAGTTGTGAAAGAGCTTGATGCGTTTCCTAAAGTACCCGAAAATTATCAAGAGAAGACAGTAGCAGGAGGAGGCTGTAAGTCATCATGGTCACCTTAAAGATCTTCCCGCGATAGGGCCCTTTAGTGTTGCAAAATTTGGAGATGAATATCAGCCCCCGTCCCCCTTAAGCTGGACTCTTGCTCCTACATTTCCCCCCTTAAGGTCTGATATGGACGCTGCTCCGTGATATGGTCCCTTGGCCCTCTGATATGGACTCTAGACCCTGATATAGGCCCTGGCCTTGCCCCTGATGTTGATCCTGGGCCCTCATACTAACCCTGTCCCCTGAAATGGCCCCTGGCCCCTGATAAGACCCTAACCCTGCCCCCTAATATGGACCCTGGCCCCCGATATGGCCCCTGGCCTCTGAAACTGACCATGGCTTCAGATATATATACAAAATAAATAAAAAATGTACCAGATTTATATTATATTATAGCGCCTTTTTCATGGCAAATTGCATTATACTGTTGCAGCCACAAGGGCGCAGGTGCACGATGTAAAGCACCGATACACAGCTTCTTGGCACCTTTACCAAGATACTTTGCATTGCACAAGGTCAGATATAGCGGGCAATATTATAAATATTTCAGAAATGTCAAGTTCCGATGACAGGGATTGAACCCACGACCTCTGGATTGACAGTCCAGTGCGTAACCACTGTGCTAAATCCGCTTAAATCCGACATGGCTTTACGTCACTGCTATATACGTATTTGTACATTGAATAATCTTCTTTTATCACTTATATACCATGCTCTTCTATGTGAGAACAAATCACGGAACAATGTTTAAACTCTAATGTGTGTGATAACAAATGCATGGCATCACCAGGCATCACCAGCTGTTCGGCACGAATATGTCACCTTGTCAGCTTCATTATTTATATCATATTCAAACTGGTATTCCGGTTTCGTATTCATACTGGTTTGGAGGCGGTTTCTTGTAGCAGTGGTATGTGACGCTGTTCTTGAAACACTAGTACAGTAGTAAATAAATCGGGGGTCTCCTGCCTCCTTAAAGGAAGTATCACTATTCCTTTGGAGTTAGTTTCTCGTGGCAGTGGTATGTGACGCTGCTCTTGAAACACCCATTTTAGGGGGTATTTGAGGGAGGATTTTAGCCTTAAACTTTAATATATATATATACATTTGTTGTTATGTTTGCATGCATATATCTACAGTAAAACCTCGGTAATACGAGCAGCGATTATACGAGCAACCGGCCTAATTCGAGCAAATTTCAAAGCCCCGACGAATTTGCTCTATATTGTACATTAATTAATCCCACTAACTCGAGTAAAGTTATTGCGAGCATCCGGTCTAATTCGAGCGCAGGTGTCGGTCCAATCAACAATTTTCAACGATAATTAATTACCTTATCTCGAGGCAATCATCCGAGCGAAATTTCACACCTCCGAAAAACTGTCAGATTTAATCTTGTTGTGGTCCGTAATTTTCACACTTCGTGATAATCACATTTTATGACAATAGCGTAACCCCCAACACTTAAATCAGTTGTTTGTCTACGATATTAAAGGTATCAAATGTTGAATAATACAAATTAATTACGAGGTGTTAATAATGAGAAATAAATGACGAGAACTTAAAGATCCATATTTTTATTGATGAATTTGAAACTTCAACATTTATTATAGTGAAAGTAATGTACACGCCACGTGTAACTCTTACGATTCACCGAAATAAACGTTGACGTTTACCAACTCAGAGAAAACAAACACAAACAGATGATGTTAATATCATTTTATGGTCGTATATCAACTCAATTAAAACATTGATGTTTTATTTATGAGTTTATAGACTTGAAACGTCAATATTTATTTTAGTGAAAGTAATTTTCACGCCGCGTGTAACTCTTACGATTCACCGAAATAAATGTTAACCTTTTCCAAGTCGGAGAAACAACACAAAACAATGAACATTTTATCATTTAATGGTCGAAATTTCACTCAACTAGAACATTGTACATGATAACACCAACAAAGGTAACATTCGACAAATGCCTGCACAATTCAAAATGCGTGTAGACTTGATAAACAATGACGATATTCGTAGTCACAACAACAATACACGCTTCAAACATGTACGTTGTAAAACACAGTTACACTTAGTCAAATCAACAATTCATCATAGATTCTGATAATTTGAGCAACTGGCTTAACTCGAGCACTGGGCTTGTCCCGATGGGTCCTCGAAATAACGAGGTTTTACTGTATGTAAAATTGTTTTAAATGTGATTGTAAAGCACTTTTGAATGTGTAATTACATGATAAAAGTGCTATATAAATATGGTATAATTATTATAATAATTCAAGTTTCAGTTCTGAAGTTCATATTTATACTTGTATTCCAGTTTCGGTTCTGACGTTCATATTTATACTCCTATTTCAGTTTCAGTTCTGACGTTCATATTTATACTCCTATTCCAGTTTCAGTTCTGACGTTCATATTTATACTCCTATTCCAGTTTCAGTTCTGACGTTCATATTTATACTCGTATTCCAGCTTCAGTTCTGACGTTCATATTTATACTCCATTCTAGTTTCAGTTCTGACGTTCATATTTATACTCATATTCCAGTTTCTGTTCTGACGTTCATATTTATACTCGTATTCCAGTTTCAGTTCTGACGTTCATATTTATACTCGTATTCCAGTTTCAGTTCTGACGTTCATATTTATACTCGTATTCCAGTTTCAGTTCTGTCGTTCATATTTATACTCGTATTCCAGTTTCAGTTCTTACGATCATATTTATTCTGGTATTCCAGATTCAGTTCTGATGTTTGTATTTATACTCGTATTCCAGTTTCAGTTCTGATGTTCATAATTTCAGTTCTGACGTTCATATTTATACTTGTATTCTAGTTTCAGTTTTGATGTTCATATTTATACTTGTATTCCAGTTTCAGTTCTGACGTTCGTATTTATCTTCATTCTTGTCATCTCTGAGCTCCAGTACTATACAAGTACACATCTCAAGTTTGATTATGAAGTGGACACAGAAGTGGAAGGGTATGTACAAGATCCTACTGGAAATCAGAACATCTAGAAAGAATAAGATTTTCTGTACAAAATAAAAGTTATTTGGTGAAAAAATATTTAGTATTGGCTAAGTAATGGTAATTTGAAATTTCATAAGCTGAATTTTAACAATAAAACAATGTCTGAAACAAAGTAATCGGTGTAGGGATGTATAGGAATGGTAAGCAAAACAGGCTTGCATCTTATTTTCAGGATTAGGTATTTTACCTCTGGAGTCAGTAGAACCCCTGTAGAGCTGTTATAGAAAGAAGGGATATTGATTTATTATATACCTAGCAATGTATTGTTGTCACAAATACAGGCCAAATCGCACAGTGCAATAGAACACAACATATTGCATTTACCATATCATGCATGTCTGGTTTTCTGAATCCGTATCATGCATGTCTGACGTGTTATATGCCGAACATATGCCAATGACGTCATGACGTAAACATTTACCTTTTTATGAATGGACGTCGTGTTATATGCCGACGTTCATGACGTCAGTGTATACACAATAAATGCATTTTCGTACATAAAAGCATTTTTTCCATTTTTGCAGGTATATAATAAAAGGAATATTACTGCAGTTGTGTTGATCTGTTAAGCCGTATTACCTCTCGTTGCTTGCGTTATACCGCATCTCGCTTGACCTATTGGTCTCTCGAGATACGGCATTACACAAGCAACTCGAGGTAATACGGCCCAACGAATCAACACACTGCAGTGATATTCCGTATGTATCATAATGTAATTAATGTAATAATTTTAAGCAGTTTGAAATATCAATGCATGCACGAATAAATGAATGGAACGACCAAAAATCCTCATTTTTCTGCACAAAACATGCCTCTTGGTTTAAAAATCAAAGTTGATAAATTATCAAAATGGGTCAAGTCTAAACTAATACTGAAGCTGCTATAGTTTTAAATGCTGAATCTATACCCAATATATAAAAGTTAGAAAAGCAAAATAAGTGTTAGGACGTCCTTGGTGGTCCATTGGTTAGAGCACTGTCCTTGGTGGTTGACTAGTTAGAACACTGTCCTTGGTGGTTGACTAGTTAGAACACTGTCCTTGGTGGTTGACTAGTTAGAACACTGTCCTTGATGGTTGACTAGTTAGAACACTGTCCTTGGTGGTTGACTAGTTAGAACACTGTCCTTGATGGTTGACTAGTTAGAACACTGTCCTTGATGGTTGAGTAGTTAGAACACTGTCCTTGATGGTTGACTAGTTAGAACACTGTCCTTGATGGTTGAGTGGTTAGAGCACTGTCCTTGCTGGTTGAGTGGTTAGAACACTGTCCTTGATGGTTGAGTGGTTAGAACACTGTCCTTGATGGTTGACTAGTTAGAACACTGTCCTTGATGGCTGGGTGGTTAGAACACTGTCCTTGATGGTTGAGTAGTTAGAACACTGCCCTTGATGGTTGACTAGTTAGAACACTGTCCTTGATGGTTGAGTAGTTAGAACACTGTCCTTGATGGTTGAGTGGTTAGAACACTGTCCTTGGTGGTTGACTAGTTAGAACACTGTCCTTGATGGTTGAGTAGTTAGAACACTGTCCTTGATGGTTGAGTGGTTAGAACACTGCCCTTGATGGTTGAGTAGTTAGAACACTGTCCTTGGTGGTTGACTAGTTAGAACATTGTCCTTGATGGCTGAGTGGTTAGAACACTGTCCTTGATGGTTGACTAGTTAGAACACTGTCCTTGGTGGTTGAGTGGTTAGAACACTGTCCTTGGTGGTTGAGTAGTTAGAACACTGTCCTTGATGGTTGAGTGGTTAGAACACTGTCCTTGGTGGTTGAGTGGTTAGAACACTGTCCTTGATGGTTGACTAGTTAGAACACTGTCCTTTGTGGTTTAGTGGTTAGAACACTGTCCATGATGGTTGAGTAGTTAGAACACTGTCCTTGATGGTTGACTAGTTAAAACACTGTCCTTGATGGTTGAGTTGTTAGAACACTGTCCTTGATGGTTGAGTGGTTAGAACACTGTCCTTGATGGTTGAGTAGTTAGATCACTGTCCTTGATGGTTGACTAGTTAGAACACTGTCCTTGATGGTTTACTGGTTAGAGCACTGTCCTTGATGGTTGACTAGTTAGAACACTGTCCTTTGTGGTTTAGTGGTTAGAACACTGTCCTTGATGGTTGAGTAGTTAGAACACTGCCCTTGGTGGTTGACTAGTTAAAACACTGTCCTTGATGGTTGAGTAGTTAGAACACTGTCCTTGATGGTTGAGTGGTTAGAACACTGTCCTTGATGGTTGAGTAGTTAGATCACTGTCCTTGATGGTTGACTAGTTAGAACACTGTCCTTGATGGTTTACTGGTTAGAGCACTGTCCTTGATGGTTGACTAGTTAGAACACTGTCCTTTGTGGTTTAGTGGTTAGAACACTGTCCTTGATGGTTGAGTAGTTAGAACACTGCCCTTGGTATATTTTAAATCTACACTGATAACCAGCGGTAAATTCACTGTGCAGTGTACATATTACATGTGTGCATGTTTGTTTATTGATTAGTCTAGAGTTATCTCCGGCGAGCTACATTTTCAAAATGTTTGTTGTTGTTGTTTTTCAGGAAGATTAAGATCAATGTGGACATGACGGTAGCCATGAAATGTGATTGTAAGTATAATTCGAGTAACCAGGTCTGTCACTTGTTTACAAACATTGCAATATCATCACATTGTATTTTCATTGTTTTAAACATTTCAATTGGCGAAAAAGGCAGTGAAAACCAATACCTTATTCGCTAAGCAGGGGTGGATACAGGATTTGGTGTTAGGGGGTGGGGGGCGTAAATATTGACAACCCCCCTCGAGGAAAAATTATAATATGTGAGCGAAGCGAGCTTGAATTTTTTTACTGTGTACTAGATTATTCAGTATATTAAATTGTTTTTCCAGTTATCGGTGCTGATGTACTAGATCAGACCGGCCAGGATGCTACAAGTTTTGGTTCACTTACTTTGGACAACACTCACTATGAACTTTCACCTAAACAACAACGTTACCATGACATCACCCTACAGGTGAATCAGTATATGAGAAATGAGTACCATGCTATACAAGAATTGATGTGGTTGTCTGGGCATCATCCGGGATTCAAACTTGGCATGCCAAAAAGGTATAGTCTTTGCTGTGTTAGAAGGTGTGTCAATATTGACCAATGAGAGTTTATTATGCCAGAAGGTGTGTCAATATTGATCAATGAGAGTTTATTATGTCAGAAGTTGTGTCAATATTGATCAATGAGAGTTTATTATGCCAGAAGGTGTGTCAATATTGATCAATGAGAGTTTATTATGTCAGAAGTTGTGTCAATACTGATCAATGAGAGTTTATTATGTCAGAAGGTGTGTCAATATTGACCAATGAGAGTTTATTATGCCAGAAGGTGTGTCAATATTGATCAATGAGAGTTTATTATGTCAGAAGTTGTGTCAATATTGATCAATGAGAGTTTATTATGTCAGAAGGTGTGTCAATATTGACCAATGAGAGTTTATTATGCCAGAAGGTGTGTCAATATTGATCAATGAGAGTTTATTATGTCATAAGTTGTGTCAATATTGATCAATGAGAGTTTATTATGCCAGAAGGTGTGTCAATATTGATCAATGAGGGTTTATTATGTCAGAAGTTGTGTCAATATTGATCAATGAGAGTTTATTATGCCAGAAGGTGAGTCAATATTGACCAATGAGAGTTTATTATGTCAGAAGGTGAGTCAATATTGACCAATGAGAGTTTATTATGCCAGAAGGTGTGTCAATATTGATCAATGAGAGTTTAATATGTCAGAAGTTGTGTCAATATTGATCAATGAGAGTTTATTATGCCAGAGAGTGAGTCAATATTGACCAATGAGAGTTTATTATGTCAGAAGGTGAATCAATATTGACCAATGAGAGTTTATTATGTCAGAAGGTGAGTCAATATTGATCAATGAGAGTTTATGATGTCAGAAGGTGAATCAATATTGACCAATGAGAGTTTATTATGTCAGAAGTTGAGTCAATATTGATCAATGAGAGTTTATTATGTCAGAAGGTGAGTCAATATTGACCAATGAGAGTTTATTATGTCAGAAGGTGAATCAATATTGACCAATGAGAGTTTATTATGTCAGAAGGTGAGTCAATATTGATCAATGAGAGTTTATTATGTCAGAAGGTGAGTCAATATTGACCAATGAGAGTTTATTATGTCAGAAGGTGTGTCAATATTGACCAATGAGAGTTTATTATGTCAGAAGGTCTGTCAGTATTGACCAATGAGTGTTTATTATGTCAGAAGATGAGTCAATATTGACAAATGAGAGTTTATTATGCCAGAAGGTATGTCAATATTGACCAATTAGAGTTATTATACCCGAAAGTGTGTCAATATTGACAATGAATAAGGGGATAATGCACATCCAAAAATATTTAGATTTCATGTGGTTGCTATGGCAACAGAAACATTGAAAATGGCTTAAAACCGGTAGGGGACTTCTGTATTGCTTGCAATTCTTAATTACTTGTTATTGATAACGTGTATTTCAGAGAGGACGAGCCCAAAGGTTCACCAGATGCTTGCCGTGTTCACGGATCGCTGGAAGTGAACAAGGTGGCGGGAAACTTTCATATAACCGCTGGAAAGTAAGTCAGTTGTAACATTGAATGTTTCCATGCAGTATCTCCACTTATGGTCATAATTGTTTCTATCCTGAATGATTTTAAGGTGTTTGAAAACAACCTATATTCGTGTTTTTCTGTTGGAAAATCTGGTTATTAGATTGGCAAATTCAACGGGCTGGTGAGCGGGCGAGCATCCCGATTGGCTTTCAATTTATAACTTTAGTGGACAAGACTTTTGAACGTGTATTTACATGAAAAAAGGGCTATATGAATATGGTATGATAATAATAACAGTTAGGAATGAGATATCATGATGAAACTTGCTGTGTAGGTAGCTTGTATGGAAACCTTGCTTTTGATTGAAAGTGGGGGTCGGGGGATGAAGGTCAAGGTCACTGTTACTAAAAATAGAATTAGACTTGGAATTTCCATGTCTTGTTCATACATTACTGGTTATACGTTACTAAGGGTATGTGCTCTTCTCTATGTTATAAACGTTCAAATCCTACTGATTTCTGACTTACCTCCCCTATTTTTTATACACCCACTGCCATAAGGGGGACAATATAGCAGTCACTTTATCAGTCGGTCGAGTGTTTAAGCTGACAAACGCAGACTGTTGGTCGATTTGTTCATCTGTCCGTCTGCTTGTATGTCCGAGCCCACGAATAGCCACATGTTGAGTACGAATGAAACCAATAAATGTCCATTTGTGTGTACATTCTATTCATTCCGTAAGTCACTTGTTGGGTATTTTTGTATTTGTTGGCTACTTATTAACAAAAGAAATGCCCAATAAGTTGTCATCCGTGCGAACGTCTGTCTGCTCGCCTGTCCGTCCGCACACACAAAAGCTACCTTAGATCTTCGGAGGTGTGGCCTAAAGAAATTTATTTAATTAATTCTGTATCCACTTTATTCTGAAGTACAATTGGGAATGTTAAATATTCCCGACATTCTAACTGAGCAACAAAGCTCCTGCATATTGTCTATGTTCGAGTTCACAAGCATGTACATGTACAAATATTTGTAAATTTATCCAACTCATGAATATAGCAAATAATGTTCCATCTTCTCTCTACTTGTCACTCCTCATCACTCTTTGACGAAAAAAGGTCCCAATCCCTTTTATTACCCCCAAATATCAAATTTACGCAGACAAGTATATTCATTTATAGTATGTTTTCTGTTTGCTTTGTTCTTTTCGTACAAGTACTTTTATATATATATATAATATGCAATGTTGTAAGGTTTGTGGGGGGTGATTCTCCGACCCCCATAAAACCATTGGACGGGGAAAATAAATGGGGTTACCCTTCTGGTGCTCGAAACAAAAACCCCCAAAAATATAGCAAATAATTAATGTCTGATTTGACAAAACTTTCCTGTATTACAGATCAGTTCCTGTGATACCTAGAGGTCATGCACATCTTTCTATGTTGCTGAAACCTTCAGGTAAGTCTAGAGGTCATGCACATCTTTCTATGTTGCTGAAACCTTCAGGTAAGTCTAGAGGTCATGCACATCTTTCCATGTTGCTGAAACCTTCAGGTAAGTCTAGAGGTCGTGTACATCTTTCAATGTTGCTGAAAACTTCAGGTAAGTCTTAGAGGTCATGTACATCTTTCAATGTTGCTGAAAACTTCAGGTAAGTCTAGAGGTCATGTACATCTTTCCATGTTGCTGAAACCTTCAGGTAAGTCTAGAGGTCATGTACATCTTTCCATGTTGCTGAAACCTTCAGGTAAGTCTAGAGGTCGTGTACATCTTTCAATGTTGCTGAAAACTTCAGGTAAGTCTTAGAGGTCATGTACATCTTTCCATGTTGCTGAAACCTTCAGGTAAGTCTAGAGGTCATGTACATCTTTCAATGTTGCTGAAACCTTCAGGTAAGTCTAGAGGTCGTGTACATCTTTCCATGTTGCTGAAAACTTCAGGTAAGTCTTAGAGGTCATGTACATCTTTCCATGTTGCTGAAACCTTCAGGTAAGTCTAGAGGTCGTGTACATCTTTCCATGTTGCTGAAACCTTCAGGTAAGTCTAGAGGTCATGTACATCTTTCCATGTTGCTGAAACCTTCAGGTAAGTCTAGAGGTCATGTACATCTTTCCATGTTGCTGAAACTTTCAGGTAAGTCTAGAGGTCACACTCATCTCCATGTAACTTACTGGATGTTCAACTTCAAGTTATATATGAGTCCCTGCTATCACACTTATTGAAGTCCCTGATATCACATTTAGTGAAGTCCCTGATATCACCTTTCGTAAAGTCCCTGATATCAGCCCTCAATCAAACACCTGTTAAAATGTTTTGATTTTTTATGTATTTTCAGATTATAATTTCACCCATAGAATTGACCATTTCTCATACGGGGATCAATCAGGTGGAATTATAAATCCTTTAGATGGAGAGGAACAAGTTACTAAAGACAGTAAGTATCCAATAAATCTTCTATTGATGTACATGTATAATTGATCATTTTTCACTCAATGCTAAATTAATATTCACTCAATGCTCAATCAATATTCACTCAATGCTCTATGAATATTCACCCAATGCTCAATCAATATTTGCTTAATCAGTATTCACTCAATGCTCAATATTCACTCAATGCTCAATCAATATTCATTTAATTCTCAATCAATATTCATTCAATGCTCAATCAATGTTCACTCAATGCACAATCAATATTCAATCACTGCTCAATCAATGTTAAATCAATACTCTCCCAATGCTCAATCAATATTCAATCACTGCTCAATCAATATTTAATCACTGCTCAATCAATATTCAATCACTGCTCAATCAATATTCAATCACTGCTCAATCAATATTCACTCTAATGCTCAATCAATATTCAATCACTGCTCAATCAATATTCACTCAATGCTCAATCAATATTCAATCACTGCTCAATCAATATTCACTCAATGCTCAATCAATATTCACTCAATGCTCAATCAATATTCAATCACTGCTCAATCAATGTTCACTCTATGTTCATTCAATACTCACCCAATGCTCAATCAATATTCACTCAATGCCCAATCAATATTCAATCACTGCTCAATCAATATTCACTCAATGTGCAATCAATATTCTCCCAATGCTCAATCAATATTCAATCACTGCTCAATCAATATTCACTCAATGTGCAATCAATATTCTCCCAATGCTCAATCAATATTCAATCAATGCTTAATCAGTATTTAATCAATGCTTAATCCATATTCAATCAATACTTAATCAATATTCAATCAATGCTTAATTAATATTCACTTAATGCTCAATCAATATTCAATCAATGCTTAATCAATATTCACCCAATGCTCAATCAATATTCACTCTAGGTTAGATCAACATTTTTCACTCAATTCTCAGTCAATATAACACATTCATTTGAGTGCACAAGATCTCTGGTTCGATCACAGGCCATGTCATACCAAAGATGAAATAAAAGTAGTACCAGTAATTTCCTAGCTAAATGCTTAGCATAAAAGGACCGAGTTGATTTATCTCTCTCACACCCTTATGGCATCTGGAATGAGGTGTTGATAGTAGGGTTGTCAAAATCGACCGAATCAAGCATCCGGATAGATCCGAGCGTTCGGATCAATCGTAACATTGCTTTTTGATAATTACTTTTCCAGCGTAACCAGTTTTCGCGACTTTCGTATGTCCTCCGTAGAGCGACATGCATCCGACGGAGACAGAAAAAACTGCCACTCTGTGGAGGTCGTTTGTTTTAGAATGTCGTCCATAGACTTTTGAGTGTACATAATCACGGTAATCTTCAATTGATGTCGTTTGTCGCATAAAATTAGATCTACTCATAGCCGCGCGTTTTTTTTCAATATAATACTAGTACTTACGATTATTTAATTGAGATCGTTGATGAAATACAAAAATGCGTACAATCCATGCGTAGTATTTATTGCTATTAATCACGACTCTCAAACCGAATCCATATTATTTTACGCACATGCCGTATTAAATTGAATTGTTTACCTTCAAAGTGTTAATCTCTATTACGTCATATCGCTCACTACACAATTTGTACACGTGATCGGTAATTGGTTTACCTCTCGCGTGTAACTTGGTCAGTGCATAATTTATGCTGAAATTGACAGTTTTAGATGACTCGATTAACCATTAACACGACCTTAACGTGTACTGATTGATAAGCGTGTTTATGTCATTTAAAACTATTAATAAAGACTTTGAATTTAAAAAATCGAACTTTATGCATCTCATCAAGTGCATGGTATGTACTGAGATACTGTGTCAAATTGATCCCATAGACAGTCGCTAATTTACTAGTTACCTCAATGTGCGATAATAATTATAATCCACGAAGGTGTGAAAATTATTGTTAATGATCAAGTGATCTATTCAGCTTTGAAATTTTAATGATTTAATCCCATTATACATACACTATGTAAGTCAAATGCAGGGACACTTTGTACTAGTATATTGTAAGCATTAGCGTAGTAACTGTATAATTTGTAAACGTGTCATCACCTTGACGACGTAGTCTATACTGCGCCCCGTATGTTCGACACTTAAATAATATTTTATGATTATCGATTTCAGCAAAAAAATCATGTTTTCATACAAACGTCCGATTACGAAAATCGGATCCGAACTTCGGAACGGGATCCGAACGTTCGGATGTCCGGACTCCGGTTGACAACTCAAGTTGATAGTGATTAATAAAGTAGAAAAAACTTGTTTCACAATCAACCTGAAATGAATTAGTATTTAAAATTATAATAAAAACAGAAATATTCACTCCCTGATTACTCAATACCTGTATTCAATTGATATCTTTAATGGTGTGTCAAAAGTGTGGCCATTTTATTGGTCAGTTTTAAGGGTGTGTCAAAAATGCTGCCATTTTATTGGTCAGTTTTAAGAGGCATGTCAAAAATGCCGCCATGTTATTAGTCAGTTTTAAGAGGTGTGTCAAGAATGCAGCCATATTATTAGTCAACTCTAAAGGTGTGTCAAAAATGCAGCCATATTATTGGTCAATATTTTGTTTTGTATTTTAGATTATCACTTGTATCAATACTTCATGAAAATTGTTCCAACCAAAGTCAGAACATACGGACAACAAGTAGATACATATCAATATTCTGTAACAGAAAGGGTAAGTCAATTTATTGGTCAACTGTAAAGGTGTGTTAAAAATGCAGCCATATCATTGGTCAGTTTTAAGGGTGTGTTTAAAATGCAGCCATATTAGTCAGTTTAAAGGGTGTGTCAAAAATGCTGCCATCTTATTGGTCAGTTTTAAGGGTGTGTCAAAAATGCTGCCATTTTATTGGTCAACTGAAAAGGTTTGTCAAAAATGCTGCCATTTTATTGGTCAACTAAAAAGGTTTGTCAAAAATGCTGCCATTTTATTGGTCAGTTTTAAGGGTGTGTCAAAATGTAGCATTATTAGCAGTGGAGACGATAGCCCGATCGGCTTAAGCTGGAATTCCACTTACTACTTACCCGATCGGGAAATTTCTCTTGACTGATCGGGCAATTAAAACGCCCACGTTTGAAAAACTAACCTGTGTACATTTTATATCAGAATATTTGACACAGAGATGAATCATGATCTGATTGCACAATTCGCATCACAAAATGTTTATCTTAAATCCTACTGTTCTGAATTATTTTATTTTAAATTGTCTAGATTCTGAGAAATTGTGTGTGTTGTGTTCACTTTCCTGTTTTGGCAACATGACTTTCCAAATCAGGCAAGTAATCTATTTTGAATAGTAGAAAGTTGTCAAAACTAGCAAGTGAACACAATGAATTTAGACTTATCAACTTGGTATTTTTAAAGGCTAGATATCTTACAATTTAGACAATTCAAAGAAAAGTTGAACTTGTGAGGATCATAGATAAACCTTTTGTGATCTGGAACATGTGTTCAGATTATCGTTTGGTCAAATATGCATAGGTCAGTTCTTCTAAGGTAGTTACGAATTGACCATATTATTGCCCGATTAGGCAATTTTTGGAGGATAATTTCCCGATCAGTAAAGTAGTTTGGGGAACTGTCAAATTAAGTATTTTTGTGAAACATTTACGTCAAAGAAACGTTGCAATACTGGGGAGTAACTTTATATTTATCATCTAAGAAAATGCTGTAGCTATAAGTGGGTGCAATAAATGTTTGATATCTCTCATAAATCAGACAGAAAAGAAATGTCTACTATATATATTAAGGTGGAGTTTTTATTTTGCATCTACTAGAAGTCAATAACTACACCATAATTTCTATTCATTTTTGCTGACATATACAGGGGTGTCAATATTCTTGATTCAGATTCCGGATTTATTTGTCCTGAAAGAGATTTGTCATGAAACAGCTAGGATTTCCGACAAAAATAAAAGTTATTTGATGAAAATATATCAAGAAATGGCAAAGTTATGGTCAATTTAACGTGCTTTGAAATGTTTCAGTCAATACAAACTGAGTTAAATATGGAAACATTGTGATAGAGGCCTCTTGTTTGGCAAAAATGGTCGGCCGCATATGATTTTCAGGATTTTCAATTTGTCTCTGTTGATACCCCTGCATATATATTAATACCCTTATTACTAAGAATAACTTAATATTAAAGCTGCCATGAATAAATGAAGCTTGCAAGTGATGGACATTATAACCCATGGTTTGTTCTGGTTTTGGACTGATTGAGAAGAAAACACAGGAACATGCATGTATTTGATGACTATTGTGAGCTTCAATTAACAGTTTGCCATTATTGTTAAATTATTCTTGTTAACGAAAGGGTTATTTTGTTCATCAGCAAAAAAAAAATTAGTTCTAGTAGTCGCAAAATTTACACTGTATAAAAACATTTTTTATGCAGACGTTTCTTTTTATGCCCCCGTATCGATAGATCGGGAGGCATATAGTGATTCACCTGTTTGTCCGTTCGTCCGTCCGTCCTGGTTAACCCAAATTGACAGTTTCTTCTAGCATTAATATTGCTTGCTACAAAGCTTTCATACTTGCATGGATGTTGCATATGAACACTCTCCACACACCTGTATCACCTAACCCCATTTTGACCTTCACCTTGACCTAATTTTGGACTTATTTATAGACAAGGCTTCCACAGGGGGCATAAGCGTTTATTGAACGCAGTCTTGTTTTGCTTGAGTTTTGTGCATATGTTGCTAATCATGTATGTTAATAACATACTTCTTAAAGCCCCATTATCTCTCTCAAAAATATGTTCTGTTCATACAGTAACTGTAAATGTAGTTTATGTTGAGATTAAACTATATGTATCCAGTTGTACCTGATTGTTAATGGTTATACAAAAAAATGGTTATTCTTATTATCTTTTTCTATGACAAGGCCGTCAAATTATTGGTACATTTTTAGGGCGTGTCTAAATTGCAGTAAAAATATTGGTCCATTTTAGTGGATGTCCAAAATGTAGCCATATTATTGGTCCATTCTTAGGTTGTGTTCAAAGTAGCCATATTATTGGTCCATAATTAGGGAGTGCCCAAAATGTAGCCATATTATTGGTCCATTTTTAGGGTGTGTCTAAAATGCAGTCAAATTATTGGTCCATTTTTAGGGTGTGTACAAAATGTAGCCATATTATTGGTCTATATTTAGGGTGTGCCCAAAATGTAGCTATATTATTGGTCCATTTTTAGGGTGTGTCTAAAATGCAGTCAAATTATTGGTCCATTTTTAGGGTGTGTTCAAAATGCAGTCAAATTATTGGTCCATTTTTAGGGTGTGTTCAAAATGTAGCCATATAATTGGTCAATTTTTAGGGTGTGTCTAAAATGCCGTCATATTATTGGTCCATATTTAGGGTGTGTCCAAAATGTAGCCATATTATTGGTCAATTTTTAGGGTGTGTCTAAAATGCAGTCAAATTATTGGTCCATTTTTAGGGTGTTTTCAGAATTATTGATCCATGTTTATCTGGCATATTTCAGAGCCGACCTATAGACCACAGTGGTGGAAGTCACGGTGTTCCGGGTATATTTGTCAAGTATGATGTATTTGCATTTAAAATACATGTGAAAGAGGAACACCAACCATTCTGGCAGTTCTTGGTTCGTTTGTGTGGTATCGTAGGTGGCATATTCGTTGTCTCAGGTATGTAGGGTTTCTGATCAATTACTCAAGAACGCTAAAGCCAAAGATCTTTAAACTTTTATATGTGGATTAGCTGTGACATGTAGATGTCACCTATTGATTGTGGATCACCAAGTTCAAGGCCACAGTGACCTTGAAATGAAAACTAGTTTTCAATCAACGACTTAAGTTGCTTTAACCAATGATCTTCTAACATGATATGTGCATTGATGTGTCAAAAATGTAGCCATATAATTGGTCCATTTTTACGGTGTGTCCAAAATGCAGCCATATTATTGGTCCATTTTTAGGGTGTGTCCAAAATACAGCCATATCATTGGTCAATTTTGTGTTTCAGGATTATTACACAACAGTGTTGGTAGTATAGTGGATGTGTTATGCTGCAGATTGAAAGTCGGTAAATACGGCATAAACATTCAAACAGAGAATGCCCAACAACCAGTGAACTTACACACAAATCCTTTATCAGGAAATTCTGACTTCACGTCGCCACAGTATATACCGGTACCGTTAACGAAACCTGATTCCCAGGACAATATATTGTTGTCAGATGATAGATAACTAGACTTGTTAGAGTTTATTGTACTCTAAAGATTTTGTGAGGTTTTATCAATTTTATGCTTTATTTGCAAGTTCGATAACTTTGCAAATAAATGTTCTCATAAACGATGACAACCAAAGTGTGTCCATAATGCAGCCATATTATTGATCATTTTTTAGGATGTTCCAAAATGCAGCCAAATTATTGATCATTTTTTAGGATGTTCAAAAATGCAGCCAAATTATTGATAATTTTTTAGGATGTTCCAAAATGCAGCCAAATTATTGGTAAATTTTTAGGATGTTCCGAAATGCAGCCAAATTATTGGTAAAATTTTAGGATGTTCCAAAATGCAGCTACATGTATATTATTGGTCAGTTTTTAGTGGAGTCAATTTATTTGTAGTCTCTAAAACACAGGAAAGCAGTTATTTCCGATGTTTAATATTTGTGAAATATGCATACATGCCATATCTCCCGGATCGTGCGTGAGTCTACCGGATTTGAGCCTCAACTCACGCACTCCCGCATTTTGATAAAATCTCCCGGATTAAACAAAAATCCGCGCAAGAATCTCAGAATTATTAAAGTTTCACTTTCCTCGTAATTTCCGGTGATAAACTTACAATTAATCAACAAGTCATTACATAACAAACCTTTATAACACCCCAGGAGAGTGGTCACTCCAATAAACAATCGATAATTGTCCCGATAAGAGTATGCTAAGGTGTCATAAACTGATAAACATCTTCACAAGCAGCCGAAAATATGTTTGTTTACTGGTTAGGTTTAAAGCCCACACATGACCGTACATTACAGATATAAACTCGTAGCAGTTACTTCCCTTTGCAGTTACAGTATCAAAGGAAAAGGCCTCAAAAAGTTTTAGTTTGTAATTTGGAATTTGCATGATATTCAGTCCACATCAATTTCAGATACATTTTTAAGCCTTATAAATTAACTGAATTGATTTTATTTCTGTATTATCAATGCATTTTTGAGTTTGAATATATGAGTTCTTTTCTATGTTTTTTTATCAGGTAATCTTCTGCTTGACATGTCTTCTTTTCAGATGTATGATAAATGAACTGGTATAGCATAAATGTAACAATAACTAATACATGAATATCATCCCAAACACTAGATTAAATTACTTCACGAAGCATGTATGCATGCATGGTATTGTCATACAATGGATTTCAACAGTCAATGAAAGGTGCGAAAACTTGTATTGTTCGACTCATCTACGGGTAAATCATAGCAAGGGACCGTCCAATCAGTTTGAGTGTTCGACCTAGATACTGTTCGAGTCATCTACTGTTTACCATATGAATAAGGAAGGAATTTTGACCGGACCGAAGAACTAGTTCGAGGCATCTAGGGTGTTGGAGGCAAGTACTGTTCGAGGCATCGAAGTTCTACTGTATATTATTTATCAGTTTTTAGGGTGTGTCAATCTATTGATACATTGTAGTCTCTAAAACACAGGAAGCAGTTATTTCCGATGTTTAATATTTGTGAAATATGTGCCTCATAAATATAAATGATTTTACAGCTTGTTGTATACAGTATACAAACATGTATAGTCCAGTTAGGATATTGTGACAGTGACGTTGCAGTTTATGTGTACGCAAAAAATCACAACCATTATCTAAACAGGTAGAGCGAAGGTTAGTATGTTCGTTTAGCATTGCAATTATAGTTGTTTGTACAGTATACGCTCGTAAGCCTTTATAATTGGTTTTACACCGTTATAGTGGAATCGACCGCGGCGTCACTGGATTTTTATCCTGACTGGACTATATAGTCCGTTTAATTAGGTCTGTCACTTGTATACAAACATTGCAATATCATAACATTGTATTTTTATTGTTTTAAACATTTCAGTTGGAGAAAAGGGCAGTGAAAATCAATACAATATTCACAAAGCCACATACTAATACACATCATGTCTATTAAAACAATGCATTAATAAGAGAAATTGCAATGTTTATATACACAATGTTATGTAAACAAGTGACCGACCCGATTAATCTATTATATACATAGCTCTGTCACATGACATTGTTAGTACAGTTTATAAATGTTTGATTATTATTATTTTGTTCACAGGGCATACACTGGACATGTACCTCTCATACATTACATTGTTAATGTTTGATACAAATTGTAGATGATCCAAAATCTGGTAAATAATCGACAGGTTTGGGGGTCCTGTATCAAATTACTGAATTGTCTTATGATAATGTAGATCTTTGTGACAAGACAGGTCTAGTGTGTATCCTGGTTATTGTATAAGGTTTTACAATCATTTTCCACGATTTATGAAAACTCTACAAAGGTGGTGCTTTTAGTAAAAAATAGTAATAGAATACAAAAAACTATATATTAAGATCTATTTATACTTATATGACAATATAATTGTATAGATGAATAGTGAGTCATTAATATACCCACTATTAGTAATTGGGAAAACAAAAATTAAGATATATTGTGGAAACTGGTTGAGGACACCTTATTAACCTTACTTATTTTATTTGTGTTTCTAAAATCAGAATTAGGCTTTATGTCTTATGTTTAATATTATGTTGGATCTGTGATTTATATGTCATGTTACATGACCCATGATTGGACAATAAAACATGTTCTATTCATGCCCATAGTGTTTGATTGGTTAGAGGACTCCACAATGTCACTTACCTGCTCGTCTTTATAGATGTATAAAACATGGTGTATGTAGTCCAGTCAGAATTATTCACTGAATATGTGTAAAACTTGTTAAGAAAATCTGCCTAGAGAAAACCTAGGTTGAATTAGAATATTGGTAGTCTCAGTTAAAATATGGGTGACCGGGTCAATTAATGTGAAAACCTTGTACAGAGCCTGCAGTTTGGAATGAATGTTCAGCATGATCAAGGTGTGAGCAAAACACGTTCATCTCTAGTTGGTGAATGAACCACGTTCACCTCGAACCTCTTGTTGATAGTTTGCAGTTACAAAGGATCCATCTTGAGTTGTCTTTGGAGATCAACATTTCTTAAATGAATTAAGAAAACTCAGGTTTAACTTATTAGGTGAGCTTTCAGGTGAGCTTAATAAAACAATGTGCCTGGAGAGTTGAAGAATTGTTGATCACAAAGACTGCCAGTAGTGGATTATTTTGATCACATTATCTTAGATTGAAGAATGTAAGAAATAACGAATTTATGCGATGATGCTGCTTTATCACGCAAAATCATTGTCGATGTTAAAAGGTCGTTAGTACAAAATCAATATTTTGAGAAAACAAGAAAAAACTGTCTGAAAACTACTCTTTACTTATAGAATCAAAGCGCTGCAAATACTGTTGGCATGGGGCTAAACTTTATTTGCTTGGGAAGCAGTGACTACTGACTAAACTGAAGTAAATGTAAACAGATCAAAAATGTTTTGTAGAAAATACACGTCCTCTTTTACTGCCAGTTATGTTGACCTTAAAAAGTTGTAGGGTTAATCTATTGATCATGCTTAACTTGCCTCTGTATCTTGTTTATGTACTTCTAGTAATAAGCAAGAGATCTCAGAATCCCATCATTACCACCCCTCTACCCACATACATGCACGTATTGAACTACATTCACCATATCGACATTACAGGGTAAAACCCGTTTTCCGGGATTACGGAATCAATTCAGCGACAATATGCGAGATATTCCAAATATACGTCAGGGTGGTGGCTGCATGTAGCGTATAGAGCAACCAGGTACAAAAACGCCATTATTTTAGCCAAATTATATGAATTTATCAAAAGTCTCACTTGAACACAATGCCAATATTATTTTATGACCTTGCGGACAATATTTTGCCTAAATTATTTGTTTAACTTGAAAAATGCGTATATTTTCTCACCATCGGTATCGAGCTACGGAAGCGGCCGTGTAGCATAAATTTGCAATACTTCAAATATAAAGCATTTTTTGGATAATTCTTGCTAAAGTTTAAAACGAAGATGTTAAATGGATAATGTGCAATAGATGTTTTTATATGTGTTTCATGTTTTAACGTTTAAAAAAGAATAATCATATACACTCCCGCTATACGGCCTATTGCCCGCTACCCCCTGACCGTAAAATTAAGGTTCAGGAAAAACGGGTTTTATTGTGTTATGTCGATATCAAGAATGTAGTCTTACCTTGTTAATGTTTTGGCAAATAATGCGAAAAAAATAGAGAAATTATCAATGCAAATCAAAATAATGGTCACCTTTTCATGCTTCCATTTCTGCGCTATATCAACGTAATCACCACTTATCAAAATAACCTTCGTTATCAGTATACCAAATCATACTAATTTGCTAAGTTTCCATCACTTGCTCACAAAATGACGACATTGCATTTGTAAACGTAGTGATAGGGGAGGTAATCCAGTCTAAGAATGAAGCAAACTCCTACGCAGTTATCTTTGTTGCATGAATAAATAGAAAATGTGTAGTTGTCAATGCCAATTTTGCTTCAATACTGTTTCTTTTACATGAAATAGTTAAATAGTGATGTTCTGCAAGCGCCTTGAGATGCTGATTTCAAATATGCAAATTGTTCTCACACAGGTTGGAGAACACTGTTCCGTGATATAACGGTATTTAAGTTTTTTCTTTGGTCTTCCTATATTCAGGCTATTATACAGAGTTATTGCCCTTACAATATGCAACAAATTGGCTTTCATAGCTTTAATTCTTAGTTAGAACATGACTATTTGAGTTAAATACTGCCAGAATTTGTTAACAATTATTCAATATTTTTATTTTATCTTTGTACATAATTTTCATTTGAAATCCGGTATTATTTTACAAAGAATAAAAACGAATAAATGCAATAATAGTTCCCTACCTGTTGTGTCATCTATACTTGTATGTTAAATCTGATTGCCAAATAACACCAAAAAGAGGGTCCAAAAAAGCAGTATATTCTGTTATGCTGATGTTGGTTTATCTATTGGTCGATCTGTAGAGAATATAGTTTCCGCTCAGTAACACTGACATGGATATTTCAGGCTTTGAAACTGGAATTTTCAGGTAACCCCAGAATACTTTGGTCCTTTTATCTTGATGTATGGATTGGTCCGGACATGTAGACGACCCTTATTAGCTCACCTGAGCACAAAGTGCTCAAGGTGAGCTATTGTGATCACTCACCGTCCGTCGTCCGTCTGTCCGTCTGTCCACACTTTCAAATGACATCTCCTCTGAAACCGTTTGACCAATATTGATGAAGTTTTGCCTGGATGTTCCTGACATAGGGGGATTTAAAAATTGCTCAAATAAAGTTGATCAATCTAGAATTCTGCTTGCCATGGCAAACAGGTAACAAAACCTTTAAAATCTTCTTCTAAGAAACCACAAGGCATTGCGTGGTGGACCTTTACCAAGATTGCTCAAATCATGACCCCCGGGTCAATATTGGCCCCCGCCCCGGGGGTCCCTTAATTTTGTAAACAGATATATAGAAAAAACATTAAAAAATCTTCTCTGGAACCACAAGGCATAGAGCTTAGATATTTAGCATGTAGCATTGTCTAGTGGACCTCTACCAAGATTGCTCAAATTGTGACCCCCGGGTCAATATTGGCCCCACCCCAGACATCTCATAATTTTATATAAGAAATATATAAAAAAACTTTAAAATATCTTTTTCTCTGGAACCACAAGGCATAGAGCTTAGATATTTTGCTAGTAGCATTGTCTGGTGGACCTTTACGGAGATTGCTCAAATCATGACCCCTGGGTCAATATTGGCCCCACCCCGTGCCTTCCTTAATTTAACATAAGAGATATATAGAATTTTTTTTAAAAGACTTCTTCTGTTGAACCGCTTGATGGATCTTCATAAAATTTGGTCTGTAGCATCCTAAAAAGGTCCTTTCTCAAATTTAGGGCACTTGTCTTCTTTAAGAGGCTACAGTTTCATATATAAAAATATCATGAGCAAGGTGATTCAGGTGAGCTCCATTTATAAATCTCATGTTTTCACTGATGTGTGAAGTTGATAAATGAAAATATTGTATTTCTGACCACATGGGACTTAATTGTGACATCTGCAGTGTTTCTGGAACTCAGTTGTGTACGTTCTATGTAACTGTTACTAGGTACGGATGTTTTTAGGGTGTTCCTTAGGGCGTCCTAGAATCGAAATGTGTGTTACTTGGCATGTATTTCATATTTGCTGTTTGTGTTCGACCTATGTCTTTCATACCGGAGGTATTGCATTGTACCAAGATTGGATTCAGGATTTAGACCATTAAACCTTGCTTACAGCTCTATCTTGTCTCGTAGCCCATTTCAACACTCATTGTCTCCAGATGAGGCTTCTAGAGCTTTTCTATAAAATTAAACTTTCCAACACGATCCAACCATAGGCGGATCCAAGGGGGGGCGGACCCGGCGTACGCCCCCCCTAAAATCGCCGGAGCCTAAGTAATTTAATCATAGATTGGATGTAAGAACAATATTGATATGCAATTTTTTTTCGCTCGCTTCGCTCGCGTCAATAACACAATAATAAATTAATGGATTTTTAAGTGAAATATGCAAAAAACAAAATATGGGACTGATTGGTAGCATAATGCCAAACATCGGCTACAGAATTGCCGAGATTCTTGCACATTAAAAATGTCCGACAAGTCAGTAATACAGTTGGCTTGATTTTCTTATAAACCTGTCATTTTCATTAAAAAATAAAATATCTCAAAATGCAGCTGACGAATTCCGTGGTTATATTTAAAAAGTCACGAGGCAGAAGGCCACCGGTCTCCCTAGTCGCTGGATCCCAAGTATTTCACATTTCCTCTTAAACAAAACTGAAGCCCTGGAGTTCGCAGAGTATGGTGCTCAGATAGACATTGCATTTTTTCTTCGTGACGAATTTACAGAAGCTATATATATATATCAGTGAATATTATCCAGTCGATAATCGTTAGTCCTGGCTATGCTGCTCATATAAACAACGAATTTTCTTGCTCGCTTCACTCGCTGTAGAACTACGTAAATTCAATGAAAGCCGCCAAGTTTTGATTTACCAATGAGTTGGTTGGGTATGCTGCTCAGATAAACACTGATTTTTTTCTAATTCTTACAATTACTACATCAGTGAATATAAATAAGTAATAAGGATGTGGTGTTTGCTGCTGAAATAGATAACTGCATTTTTTCTTGCTAGCTGCGCTCGCACAACCACTATCAGTTAATTTTGTCAAGTAGGGAATGAGTATAAGGGATATGCTGCTCAAATAATTAATTCATATATTCTTGCTCGCCTTGCTCTCCCATTAACTTTATCAATGAATATTTTAAGATAAAGAACGAAATTGTGTGGAATGCTTCTCAGAGATACAGTTTTTTCTTGCTCGCTTCGCTCGCGCATTTTCTTCGGGGGGGGGGGGGATCAATACATGAATGTACGCCCCCCCTAACGCCAAATCCTGGATCCGCCCCTGCCAACTATGACAATTTTTTCATAAACCATCCACAAAGCAGAAAATTCAGAAGTATTGGAGCCCGTGTTATAATGCATTTACATTGTATTAGACTAGATTCAGATACACGGAGTATCTAGTAGTGAGACTGAGCCAAGTATCTACATAGATTTCGACTTTATTGTATCGTAAGAAGTCAATTTAAATAATGTGGTATACACAAACAACCACATGAATTTCCGTTATAATCAATACGATTACAGTCGAAGTTAAACTTAGATATTTAATCTACCGTGAAATTATGCTAATAGCGGGTTCGAGAGTCGTGTCAATATCTCTGCACTATATGAATGTACGTTTTGAAAATGACAACCACAAAGCGCCAGTGATATCAGTACATAAAATGGGACACATACAGTGGCTGTGATTCCTGTACTTAAGCTCAGTGGTAACGCACTGGGCTGTCAATCTAGAGGTCGTGGGTTCAATCCCTGGTATCGGCACTTGACAAATTCTGAAATATTTATAATATTTCCCGCTATATCTGGCCGTGTGGTCTGCAAGTATCTGGAAGTGCCAGGAAGCTGTGTATCGGTGCTGTACACCGGGCACATTAAAGAACTAGGCTGTCTATTCGAAATAAGAGCTAGGCGCACTTCTGCAGCGCCGGACATGCCTGTATGTAATGTCTCTCTCTCCCTTCAGGGGCTTTCTCTCAGTCTGTCCCTCTGGTCAGATCATGCTGTATCTGCACTGGTAGAGGATGCACCTGCGCCCTTGTGGCTGCAAAAAAAAATAATGTTAAGTGCCTTTGAACGTGCGTTCGCATGAAAAGGGCGCTATATAAATCTGGTATATTTATTTATTCACTTGGTATTGGTGAGCACTCTTTTGGGTCTGGTATGGCTGTACTTAGTGGGTACTCCATATAGCCCGAGAAGTTTAGTCGTGGTGAATATAGGCACTGTGCAGGCCTGGTGGTTATGTGTTTTCCTTAGAACCCAGCTATGTCCGTACTTAGTATCAATAAATACTCCATAGGATAAGGAGTGGCTGTTAATGGTGATGAAAAGTATGTAGTATGATCTTGTACTACAATTCTACACAGGCTATCTTTACCAAAGAGTGTCAGTATAATCCAATTTTTCACCTTTCAGTCATCTGTATAACGTATAATAACTTTATGTGTAAATTGGTTGTCCACAAAGTTAATAATCTATCTAGGACATGTCCAGGCCCCGATATCCCAACACATTTTAACTTTAGCTCAATCTCATCTCAAATCTGCATTTATTAGTTTTTATCACAGATGATTGTTAATGTTTTAGATGTATTTACTGTATTTTTAGCTCACCTGTCACAAAGTGACAGAGTGAGCTTTTGTGATCACTCTTCGTTTGTATTGGGTCATCAGGGGTCAAAAACTAGGTCACAAGTTCAAATAATAGAAAACTCCCGTGTAGTCACTAGAGGTCAATATTTCGACCTCATCTTTATGAAACTTGGTCACAATGAACATATCAACAAAATCTAGGTCAAGTTCGATATTGGGTCATCCAGGGTCAAAAACTAGGTCACAAGGTCAAATCATAGAAAACCTTGTGTAGTCACCAGAGGTCACAATGTTGACTTAATCTTTAAGAAACGTGATCACTAAAATGGTCATCTCAACAAAATCTAGGTCAAGTTTGATATTGGGTCATCCGGGGTCAAAATCTAGGTCACATGGTCAAGTCATAAGAAAACTTGCGATAAGAGTCTGGGGCTGAATTTTCTTGAATCTTACTCAGTAAATGTAAATGATAACCTTGGTCACCATTTGGGTGTGCATGCGCAACTACGACAGGTGAGCGACCTAGGGCCCTTTGGGCCCTCTTGTTATTATTAAAAGTCTCTTATAAATCAATCAAGAATGATCACATGCACATATAATTACGTTTATATATGAAATTTGAAGCCTTAAAAAATTTAATTGATTTGAATTGTAAAGCTCTACCTCTGTTGAGTAATTCCTACGACCTGGAATTGTTTTTATTTTGTGGAAGTTGGTACATGTACTCCATAGAGCCTGGGATGTTTGTACATGTTCATGGTTGTAAGTACCTAATATGGAGATGTGATGATTGTAATTGATGTTAGTGAGTACCCCTTAGGACCGAGTCAGGCGGTAACAGTACTTAGTGGCTAAAGTTACCCAATAGAGGCATATATGTCTGTATTTGATGGTCGTTACAAACGGATGTACTACTAGTAAGTATTAGTTGTCACCCCATAGAAGATTGGATGTCTGTTGTGTCTGGTGGTGTTGAGTACCCTGTAGGAGCCGGAATGGTTTATTTTGAGTTGGAGCTGATGCGCACCCCTTAGTGTCTGGGGTGACTTTGATTAAAGACAGTGAGTACCCACATACGAGGGGGTATCCAAAAGTTTGTGCGCTGGTCTGTTCATTTTAATATGCGTAATGCGATTGAATAATTTGTTTTGCCATCTTAAAATATATTCAATTCTGTACTAAATAACCAATAATAAGTGGGTTATATACTAATATTAATAAAATATTTAAACGATTTAAAAGATGACTGACAGCCACCCTGCGCACTTTTCTGACGTCACGACGTCGTCCAACGTCGACGCATCTGTGACGTTTCGATTGTCCAAGGGTTATTCTTTCACGAAGTATGTTTGTACTCGCTCAATACACCTTCACCATGTTCTGATCCACTGATCGTTTAAGCCTCGAACTCTTATGTTATAATTTCTGCCATAAATTATGTACGGTCGACAATAATGCACCTGTACCCTAGAATGGTCACCCTCAATATTCATTCTTAATTTTGGGTAATATTGCATTATCCCAATTGGGGCTATAGGCTAAATGTGTAATGTTTTCAATCCGTGGTTAACTTCGGTTGTGCATGTATATGTCTCGTTTTATGACATTGCAATAATGTGTTTAAAGTTTGAAAACAATGCACGAGAAAGTCATACCGGCGCCACTTGAAAGTCATACCGCCGCAGCGTTTGCTGATCTGTTTGAAGTCCTCGGTTCCAACACTCAAAAACCTTATACCGTTCCGAGATAATGGTTTGGCATGTCCTATACCTTACCGGAAAAATCAAATTTGACTGCGTTTTCTGTATACATGTACATGTGTGTCACAGGTAATGAAATATTTCACCAATTCAGTGTTTTCATCAAACTGCTCAAGAGGTCTACCTTGACGATAAGCATCATTTAACTCTTTCACCGCTACATGTCTTATACCATTTAAACAGGAAAATCCTAAGACGGCCTCACTTCTACATACTTGAGTGGTATGATCTTATCTTAGCCCTGAGTTGGGGCATATCTGAGTAAAGAGCAAAATGCAAAGGTGTTTCGATAGTCTAAGCGTAACGTCATTTTGTAAAGTGCGCCGACGTCATGAAATGCGATAAAAGTCACGTTACACAAATCCAGATGTATTTGACATCACATCAGTATGCATGCAACTAGCGCCATGATACATACATGAGATTGATGCTACGGTCTTATTGTTTTGATTTGCAGAATTATAAGTATATATTGAAGGCCTAGTTCATCATCAGTTTAAAGTGCGCCGCGGAGCATTATTTAAGTTACCATAATAACGGCCAAATACTTAGCATAATGTTATATTCGGAGAAAATTTGAAAAACAATTCAAAATAAGTTGTTTTAATGTATGTGTGATTTTTGCGGAAATCAGTCATAAACTAAACAAATGAGGGGCCCAGTGCACGAACTTTTTGATACCCCCTCGTAGATCAAAGGATGTCTTAAGACCGGGTATGGCTGTACTTAGTGGTAGTGACTATCCCATAGAGGCTAGGATGACTGCACTATGTGATGGTTACTTCATATTTATGTAGTATATGATGGTGGTCTAGGTGATGAAGAGTATCCCTTATGACCCAGTAATACTGTACGTTTGGGTGATGAGTATTAATTAGAGCATAGTATGGTTTTATGTTGTCAAAATGAGTACTCCTTATAGCCTATGGTGTCTGTACTCATGTAAACCCTATTTTATTTTTGTTCTGGTACGCACCTCAAATAACTGGAAATAGTCGCATTGGTGTTGCTGTATACAACATAGGGTCAAGTGATGGCGAGTACCTAACTAGGCCTGAGATTGCTGTACTTGGAGGATGTGAGTACCCAACTAAGAGCTGAAATGTCATTTTCCATAAATGCACGGTGCTATAATTTTGCAGTATACGAGAGTTGTTCAACTTCTATTTGAACAGAATTGAACATCCAGTATTTTCATAAATTTCACATCGAAATCGAATTTTGTCTATTCAATAGTGTATAGTAATGTATCAAGAGATATAAACAACCATTGTAGAATGTAATATATTTAGATCAGAATCAACTATTGTATCGAGTGTTTTGATTTTGCATTTTAAGGTCAAAAACCTCCAAGTGCTGATGCTTACAATTCGCTTCTCTAATCGATGTTTCAATATTCTCCAGATTTAAATTATAATGATACATCATTAGGAGACTTCGGTATACTTTTGATATACTTCCCAGTCTAAATCATAAGGTACATAATGACATATTTTGTAGGGTGAAATTCAGTTTTGGGGAAACACCCTGTCTTTGGCATGTTACCAGGAAAAGAACGTGTCACATTTTTTTCGAAAAAAAAACAACACTTTTATGCCTTTTGCATGAATTAAATATGCGTTCACTTTTGTCCCCTTTTCAATCATTTTGAGTTCCGCTTTTCCAAAATATCAATCACAAGACCATGTCATGAAAGCGGCCGCGAACACGCCAAGCTTAACTAACTCCAACTTATGTCTATCATCATGACCCTTTTTAAAATAGCAGACTCTGTCTTACCTGTATTTACCTCTAAGATAAAACATTACCTCCTCAGGAACGACCTATTTTTTCCAATCACTGTTCCGTAGTCGCATATACAGCCTCCAAGACCTTTCTCTGGGCCTTTTCGTTTGCTTGGCATAGAGCTAATAAACACCGCATTTTTCTGAAATTCTGCATCTACAATTTTCGAAATAATTCGATTGAAAGTTGCTACAGATATTTACAACTTCAATGCCATCCACCTTTGGGTTATTGAATTTGTCCTAGATATCACAGAACATATGGACATGGTGATTGCAGGATTCGACCATTTTTGGTGATTTTTAATATTTGGTGCCATTTTGCCAAAACGAGCGGGTGAACGTATATCACTCTTCATATGACAAATATTACTGATTGTCTTCACTGACACGGGTTATTCATAATATACCGACACTTTTTTTGCTTCTATATGGGCAATTTGTCTTAAAAAGCCAAATCACGATGCCCTCTACAAGATGGTGGATTTTTGGTTAGAAAAATAATGCAAATATGAAACAAAATAAGTGTATTTACTACTTAACACATTTGCTTACATGGCTCAATAGAAATAAATCGATTTTATTGTGTTAGTATGGCAAAATCCGATGTTCAGTTTTGTTCAAATACAAGTTGAACATGTCTCGTAAAACTGCTAATCTACCCATTAGAGTGATTGATTATAAAATCTGACAATAATTGTCATTGAAGGTATAGTCCAGAGAATTTGACACGACTCTCGAACTTTAATTAGCATAATTTAACAGCTGATATAGTGTATATTTATAATCCCGGTTGTATGTTTTCATAAACGGGAAGTATCACGAAGACGCGCGATGTGTAATACCAACCCTTATCAAAAGGACCGATATTTCACGACTTGCTCGCGGAAATCTATATATTCAACGCAAAAAAAAGTGTAATATATGCATGCATAAAGGTCACGATCATGTCAAATTCTCTAAGCTATAATTCCAAGTTTAGCAATGCACTTACGCCTACCAATAATTGCTCAATGTTAAGGCAAAGTTTAATGCTATGTTCCGCTTCGAAAAACATAAAAAAGGCTTTAGCACTAGACCGTCGAAATATGAAGTACAGACCAAGTAACACACATCGATTCTGGGACGCCCCAAGTAACACCCTAAACACATCCGTCCCTAGTAACAATAACGTAGAACGTACACAACTGGGTGCCAGAAACACTGCAGATGTCACAGTTCAGTCCCATGTGGTCAGAAATACAATATTTTAATTTAATATCAACTTCACTTTCGCTGGGCAAGTAAAACATGCGTGAAAACATGAGATTTATAAATGGAGCCGTGCCAAGTAACTTGCTGAAAACAAAGACCTAAATATACACAGATAGGACACTTAGTTGAAAACGGGGAGAAAATGCAAAAAAGCATGCAGCAGATGCAGATATTTTGCATGAACGCTTTTGTTTGTCATTCTATTTTAATGACCAATATCTCATTTTGAAGAGCTAGGTTTCTTCTACTGCATGATCTAACTTATTTTTTTCTATCTCTTATAGAATTCAGAACATATTGTTTGAATGAGGCAAATTGGGTATTTTCTGATAAAATTGGAATTTCCATTAAAATGAGAGTAGGTCTGGCTCTTTGGGGTCTAAAGTTTTATTTCTTGACTGATTTCAATAAATTAGGTTTCATTTTAAAGCAAAATAATAAATCTATTGCATGAATTCATTACTTTTTTCCTATGTACACAAAAACATGAGATATAAGGAATTAAAAACAAACGAGATTTCAGAAGACTGCCGCGAGATTTGGTAGATTTTTCCAATCTTTGAAATTTAGGTCCTTGCTGAAAACCACGTACGAAGTAACAAATGGAAAATTGGTACCGACTATTTTGTTTAATTCACGAATCATTTTCAGAGAAAATGATGACAGGCTCAACGTAGCACCCATTAATGCGTACTCTGCACCACTTGCTTTTTTTAGATCACAATGTGGTAGATAGAAATCAAATATTTACCTCGTCGAAACTGCAACAACGCGATTCTAGAGACGGGCTGAGTAACGGTCTTTTCCAGTTATAAAATAAACGGTGTACCCAGTGTAATTTATTATACTTTTCGACAGCTTGGACTTGGGCGGATCTTTGCTTGTTTAGTTGGGCATTGTGCCTTGTATGTGTTTTGTTTTCTGTGAGCGGTTGGTTCAGTTTGGGCATTGTGATTTGTGTGTTTTTAATGTTTTCTGTGCTTGGCTGGTTAAGTTGAGTGCTGCCTTCCCTTGTCTGGCTTAATATAATCTTTTAGTTTGTTGAATACTTAGTAATATGTTTGCCTAAGATGATAGTTATACCTCCAAATACGAAGTATATGGGGCTATATTGAAGTCATGCTTGAGGTCGGTTGGTTTGTTGGTTGGTTGGTTTGTGCAAATTTTGTACACGTTAATTCTCTGTAACTGTTGGTCGAATTTCAACAAAACTTTGTTTGAATGATCAGTACCAAGTTTAATTGTGCATATAGCCAGCGTATGTTTGTCAAATCGCTGATATAAAACCCAGTCCAAATCTGCATTCAAAGTAAACACTCTGTACATAAAGCGGAGATATTGAACACAACAGTTGATTTTTTATCTCTACTCAACTCTGGTTGTATGCTTTCATTAGTGGGAAATATTATGAGTATTCCCAAGTTTACTTCAAGTTTACATCTAAACGACTGGTACAATTTGTTCGCGATATTTGTTAGTCAGGATCATGTTAATATCCCCACACGATACAACGTACATGTATACTCTGGCTGTTAAGATACTACTATATGCAAATAGAAGAAAAATGAAAACTTTGGTGTAAAGATTTTATTGTTAAAAATTAAATATGTGTAGCAAAATATAACAACAAAAACATGATTCGATCACTAACATGGGTATAATGATTTCTGTCATTCACTTAAACTCAAACAAAACATGTACTATCACACCTTTCATAGTAGCGAGCTCTCATTGATCAATATTGAAGCACCGTTCAGAATAATGATCTCTTATTGGTTAATATTGACACACCTTCCAGAATAATCAGCTCTCATTGGTCAATTTTAACATATGTAACATACAATGAGTATTATTATATGAACAATGCATTTGTATGACATAAAACATTTTGCATTGTTTGTACAACCCTAACATTCCCTTGAAAAACTCAACAACACAAAATATTACACCGGGACTTGCTTGAAATATGATATTCAGAATGTATAAGAAAACAATAGCTATATACAAGAAGTGTAAAAAATCTAAATATGTATTTTTTAAAAAACAGATTTCTTTGTCAATTGAGCAACTCGACATGAAATACAACATTCAATAACATGAAGTAACAGACAACCAGCAAAACATCTAACCGTTCTTTATCCTTGATGTAACATAGATAAGTAAATAAATATGAAATAGTTCAGTTAACATTATGAAACCTTTTGTGGGTCAGTTAAAAAATGTGCAGTCAAACTTGTGTTAAAGACATTCCGGAAAGTAAGACCACTCTTACAAAAATCTGTCTTTTTAGAGAATTATTTGTTGTCCCCGAAACATCTGACACCGAAATTATGAAGGAAACAATGGTTAAATAGTAGAAAATTCTATTTTGTCTGCCAAAATATGCTGATTTATTCTTACGTAGATGTTTTGAATAGATGTTATGCTTTGTTGATAAAATGTTAATAAATAGATGACAATGATCATGTAAATGAGAAGTATGAATACATAGCAACATACGACAATAACATTATAATACATAGCAACATACGACAATAACATTATAAATGTTTCTTAATTAACAACAGGTTAGATTCGCATTCATAATAAATATATATGATCATGTAGAAACTTCTACCTAACAGAATAGAAAGTATAAATAAAAAAACGTCTCAAGAATGTAAAAAACTAAAAAACCTTCAAAGAACCTAATCTAGGATTTTTAACTACACGTGATCAACTTAAAGTTGAACCATGAAAACATGCTTAAATTCACAGCCAAGTTAACATGAAAATATTTTTATCCCACATTTTTACAAGTAAAATTATACAGTAAAATGGCACATATTTTTACCCATAATTTACCCCATGTAAAGAAGATTAAATTGACCGAGAAAAGTCACAACGATTTCATTACAATAAAATTGTAGCATTGAAAAGATAACTTTTAATTTAAGCAAGATTTGAAAACAAGAAAACAAACATTGCAAAAGTTTTAATGTAGAAAACATAAAAATAACATACTGTACACATCACAAAAATTGTGCAAATATAATAACTGGACAAAGGCAAAATAAATGAACTATATGAGTATTTCTTACCTTGAGCTTAATTGTAAAATGATGATTTATAGCAGTAAAAAAATTGTTTTTATCACATGACTTCAATGCATAAATAAACTACCCTACATGTACTCACATTATCACTGTGAACAATCAAACATAGATAAATAATAATTTAAACTACGAAATGTGTTACTGTTGATAAGGCGGATTTTTCTGTGAAATATGAAGTAATAATTCACACGTAAAATATGAAGTAATAATTCACACGTAAAATATAAAGTTACAATTCACACGTGAAATTTGAAGTAATAATTCACACGGTAAAAGCACCATTCCAAGGGATGGCATATGGTGTATACATGTACATATCAGTAACATAAATAGATACACTTCTATTCCACTAGATTCTATCACACATAAAATTAAAGTTTCTGAACACAGATGAAAAAAATTGTTTTCTAGAGTGTAGCACCTTTAATATTTTGAACACAATAGAATGAGATCAAAACATATTTTGATTGCTTAATATCGTTCTGAAGTTTCTACAAAAAGTGCCAAGGATATTCAACAGAAAACTAGTTTATAGATATAATATTCCACAATATTTTATCACTTTATAATCTCCACAAAACTCTTCTAATCTCCGCAGAATTCGACGAGAATGACTTACTAATCTCATATGATCAATATTGACACACCTTCAAGAATAGTGAGCTTTGATTGGTCAATGTTGGCACTCCTTCAAAGTGATCAACTAACAGTGGCAAGCTTACATTGAGTGACGCAAGTTAATTCCCCACGGTGTGTAAAGGTAGGTAATCGCTGTGAGGTGTTAGTGAGGTCACATTGACTTACCTCCCCTGTGTTAATTTGGAACGTAAAATCTCCAACTTTACTTCCGTGTTTATGTAGACGTTCTCTTTGCAGTTTTTACTAGGAACTTGATTCTACAACTTTGTTAGTAAAAGCGTTTAAAATGAAGATACGTTCGGATGAGGCTGATGAAGTAATAATAAACGAACACAAGTGGCGTATCCAATCTCTAGAATCTAACAATGCAGTAAATTCTGCAGCACTTCCTTTATGATCGTGTTCTGGTACCTGAGTGCAATCAGAGTGTAGATCGTTTCCTGTGTACCTACCACCACGGTGTGTTGGGTTCCGGAAGTTGGTATCACTGCTGGGCTTGCCTGAAAAAAAGAGGTGCGTGCGTATGAACATACTGTGTCTAAAATGATAAATTAGTCCAAACAACACAATCATGACAAAATGCTTTAGCCCTAATTAGTCAAAATAAATTCTGAACAACATGTGTTTATGTAATGTAAACCGGTTTTTGGTCAATGTTGTTATTCATGATTTTATCGTCGCTATGCAGAATACATGTGACAACTGGTGAACATATTCGCGCGAAACACTTCCTTAGTAATGAGTGAAAACTGATCAATAGTTACCTCCCTTTAGAATGAAAAATAAACAAGGGAGATCACCCTAATGTGAACTCAGGAAGAGAAACGTCCCTTTAAAAGTAAAAAACTCACCAGAGTGGAAATATTATCCCTGACATCGCTGAGAGAGATCAAACCAATCTCCATTGCTTCTACAAACGGACTGAAGTCGTCCAGTATTTGAACCAATTCAACAAGGATGTCCTGAAATATAGATAATATGTAAATGTATGTCTGATTTATATTAGATTTCTATTTATTATTACAGCCAGGAGTCCTAAAATTCATTATAATCTAGATTCGCTGCGTTAAAAAGAATGATCTTTTCTGCATAAAATAAAAGTAATTTGATGAAAAAATTCAAAGTTTTCACAAAGTTATGGTCATTTGAAATTTCATATGCAGAATGTTAGCATTAGCATAAAATAATTGCCGGACATAGCCTTTATTTGCCAGTCAGCTTTCTGCTAAAATATGGCAGTCATGTATGTGCGCCTCCATCCGGATTTGAACCCGGGTCGCCAGATTAGGCGGCAAGCGCGCTAACCATTGAGCTACGGAGTCCACACTGAACAATGTTTAAACTGCAATTTGGTGTATAGACCTCGGTACAGACTTATGAATAGGCATTAGGCCTCAGTAGGACCCTATTATTATCATGACTTTTACTTAATTAGGGCTCTTTCGATGAATCGTTCCTGGTCGTGGACCCGTTACTATCAGTAGAATTTGAATAATAAATACACACAACCGTCAAAATTTCAGGAATATTGAAATGCTCTAGCGGATTAAGTGTCTAAATTAAATAATACAGTGGATTTAGTGTCTAAATTAAACAATACAGTGGATTTAGTGTCTAAATTAAACAATACAGTGGATTTAGTGTCTTAATTAAACAATACAGTGGATTTAGTGTCTAAATTAAACAGTATAGTGCAGTTAGCGCCTAATTTAAACAATATAGTGCAGTAAGTGTCTAAATTCAATAACAAAGTGCACTTAGTTTCTGTTTAATTTAAATTTAGAAATAATTTCAAAAGTTTCTTGTAAATAAATTTACGTTAGACCGACCGGAACATTTCAATTGAAATCGTGACATTTCATTTAAAATCTCGTTGAAAATTAAGCCGCTATAGTGGGGATCACACATCTAAATGTGTGTAGATAACTAGCCTAGGCCTTCCGCTCTATTTCTTATTATTTCGACCAAACAGTCTATCCTCTGTCAAAAGCTAAGAATCATAACTTTATTATTACATATTTTTGTATTCATGGTAACGAATGTAAAACTTCTTTTAGTATAGGCCTACCTGAATGTTAACACATTCGGCCGAGTCTACTATCAAGTTCGCCTCCAAAACAGGCCTTGATGATCTAGCTGCGGTCTCGTTAAATTCATACGGATAGTCAGCCTCCTAAAATAAAAGACGTTAAAATAAGATTATAAATCAGTGGATATCGGAGGGGAAAAGGTGCATGGGGTGGTATTCAATATTGATCTTACTTGACTTAAGGATATGGACAACCAATCAGATCATATCACAATAAACTCTTTGTCAGTAACAGGCGATATGATTGGCTATCCTTATGCTCTAAAAATCTTGAAAATCTCGTATTCACAAAAATTAGAATCAGATTCCAGTGTCATGTTTCAAGGGACAATGCACCAGGGTGGTTCGGACAAGTTTTAAAATAGTTCATTGTATTTGCGATCCCCTGGCAATGCAGTCCGTTTGGGTTATACATGTAGTGAAATCATAGAATATATATTTAGGGGTATATATATATATTCTATGATTTCACTATGACTCAAACGGACTGCATTGACAGGGGATCGCAAATACAATGAACTATTATATATTATATATATATATCTTTAGTCCCTGGTGAAATACACATAACATATGATTAATATGAAAGTGAAAAGTAAAATACAAACACAGGTTTGTGGAATGAATATGTCTGACAATGTCAGACGATTTATAATGTTGTTAAACTATAAACTATCACGTTAAGTTGGACATTGCAAAGCCCACAATCTATTGGTGGTTAGGTGGAACTTAAAATATTCATTTCTTCCCCTTCCTGACCATAGCAGATTAAGAATGGGTAGGTAGATACTAATTCTTTCAGAATGAAATGTATTGGTTAATATATGCATATAATGTAATTTAGTGGTTTATAAATTTCTAAATTTAGAAAAGATACAAAGTTTACTAGTAAGAAACAAGCCCTTTTACAAAAATGCCATTTTATCCCCATTTTTTTTCATTAAAAATTATTTCAATTTGGGCAATAAAATAGTTTGGGTAGGGAACCAAACACGATTTCATTTGAGGCCTTATGAACATTTAAAAAGTATAAAAGTCATACTTTACAGATATGGGATACCTTGTATACTAGTATACTATTACATTGTCTTATTTTATCATCAACTTCGATTTCGTGAAACCCACCATCAACTTTAATCGCGCGTGTCATAAGTTCAGTTACTGACCATTTTCCGAGTACATGTATCAATATAAAGCCTCTTGACCCGATCAGTACAGCGGACAACGTGTGTTCATCTCTATTTCGAGGGCTTTGTGATAAAACTAAACCAACCAAGTGAGTAATGGTTTTTCCTTACTTTTTGGTTGACCCCCCCCCCCCCCCCCCTGAAGCCATCATTAACCTCGGATTTTATTGCGCAAGTTTAATTTTCGCTAAATTAGCGAAAACAGTATAACTCCAACGAGATCAATTGCAGTACAAAAACAAACATTTGGCACAACATATAAAGTTTGCATGCTCCTAAATATTCAGAAGCGATAAATATAGCGGATTTTGTATATTGTACTCAAAACATCACTGATAATTGGTGGACATAATTGTAATCCACCTTGTGAAATATTTCTTTCAAACTATCTCGTTTAATTTGAGAAAGAACGGAATAATCTATTATTGTGGAACCCTTCGGACATAATATTATTTATTAACAATGTACGTTTTAAATTCGTTTTATGTAGAACATGAAACATAGGACTTTGTGAACGAACGTTTTAGCCTTGTGTATAAAAAAGTGATTAAATGAATATACATTAAATGTTATTCGTATTTGGTGGTTATATTTTATTTTTTATATAGCCTTGTGTATCAGAATATGATGAGCATAAAATGACAAATAACCCAGGGGTATTCATCAAGCATCTTAAGGCAAAACTAAAATTTGAATTTTCTTAAAACCTTAAAAATTTCCCTAAGTATATTAGCTCAACGGGAAAGCAAGCTTATCAATTTTGTACATAGTTTAGAAGCATTATGTAAAGAGCTACAATAATCACAAAGAAAACATGGGTTATTATTCGTTTTTGGAAAATAAGTGCAGCTCAATCTTTTAATTTAAGTCAAATATTTAAGTTTTTCCTTAAGATGCTTTGTGAATACCAGCCTTGATATTGATTAAATTTTAAGTCACAAGCGCGACAAATACTGTAAAGCCGGTTTTCACGAAAAAAGAAACCAATGGAATTAACAAAATAAAAAAGATGGTGCGTTCCTGTTTACGTTAGATACTGTATGAGAGAACTGTATCATAGTACTTGGCCTATTGTGAACTCATCGAAACCAAAAGGAACACTTACCATATCTGCACACTTCATTTCCACTAGGCCCATCAGGTGCTCGTGCACGTACACGGAGCTCTGTAACAAAGCCCTATCCAGTACAAATGGTATGGCTGTAGTCTCATAAACAGACTCTGTCGTCAAACTGCGAACTCTTCGAAATAATTGTGTCAAAGCAGACGTGCTTGGTTGTTGTGGAGCCGTCGTAGTGACGTCAGATATGACGGATGAGTCACTTCCGGTTGTGAGTTCGAGTGTCGTTTGCGACTTTTCGGTTGTCGGTACTTCTTTCGTCTGCTCTAAATTGACGTCATTTCCGGTTGCTATTTGTATCTCATCACCGGACAAAATTAGTGTTTTCAATGGCACAGGTGATGTGTGTGTGTCCGTTGTTGTTATTGGAATCGGTGACGTATTGACTGCGCTAAACCCAAAAACCATTGCAACAATAAGACCTAGAAAAGAATTATACAAGTTTCCATTAATATAATACCATTAAAATTTTACTTTAGTATGAAGCATAAACATAATCATTAAAACCAACCCAATCAAATATCCGAACCTTTATGACAAGTTTTATTTGAAGCAAGGGATATGGCAGTTTTACATGAAATATTGCTTTTATGCATTCCGAATACTAACCAATATATCAAAAATGTTGGTTGCCTTTCCTGAAAAACGCGACGACGCTTTAACAACATATTAGTTTTCAATCATCTGATTAAAATATTGTTTCAATTATTATATTATAACCTTCATTTTAATAATGCATAGTCATGAGCAATGTGTTCAGTGCCAAAAGTCAAACATAGATCTAATACAGATATTCTGAATATATACATGTATTAAGTTATAAAAGTTACCAAATAACGTTTCATTGAAATTAATTATTCACCCAAAAAGGCAAAGTAATGTTTCATTGATATTAAGGAGGCTTATATATCAGCTATGTTTTTTCTCATTTTTTTTGTTCACAATACCATTGAAGTCGTCATTAACTTATTTACTTACATGCGTTTGTATGCATTTTCCTTGGTAGTATTTTCTCGTACGAATGTAAATAATAGCAATAAATCGCTGTACAAAAAACTTGCAGTGTATATGCGTTAAACAACTTTATAACTTTGGATTCTTATAAACAATTGTCTGTATTATATAGGCATTGCTAGTTTCATGATCGGAGAATATTGGAATCTCCATTTTCGTCACAGTATGGAAATGGAGGGCAGCCATGAAAATAAAAGTGCTCTAGACAAGCTTGGGAAACCCGAGTTCAGCTAGTTTACTATCGACCAATCAGAATCGTGTGAAACTTGTTACGGCCTACGAGCAGCTTGTGTGGGGTTCCCTATGGGGGGACAGAATACAGAGCGTGTTGGTGGTTTAGATAATGTTTCGTTTATCGGTATACAATGTAGTTGTTTTTATCGGTGTATGTACACACTTACATCTACAGATTATCATCTATCGTTGATAACACGACTTGATTACCCAGCATCAATACGTCCCTATGTACAGTCCGCATAGTTCACCTTATTGAAATCAAATATAAGCGATGACAATTCAACATAGTGTTAAAATGTTCATTTACATCATGAATTCATGATATTGTGTATTGTATATTGATGTTCTCGTGGGCCATATGGCATTTTGAATTTTAAATAAACTTCTCCTTCTATCGTCATAAATTCAAAAGGATAGTAATTATGCATCATTCAAACTGTACATTGTCTACGTATATCGCACAATCACAATATAACGTTAGACAGTGTTTTGTCTTGTACAATTGTTTTAAATGATAAATTTCTTATCCAAAATAGCTTTCACACTGAGCGTCTACCAAGAGATCTACTGAGACTATTCTTATTTTCGTCTTTAGTATGAAGCGGCCTGAGAACGATCCCAGGACCTCCTACACTTGAAGCGGCCTGAGAACGAACCCGGGACCTCCTACACTTGAAGTGACCTGATAACGAACCGGGGACCTCCTACACTTGAAGTGGCCTGAGATCGAACCCGGGACCTCCTACACTTGAAGCGTCCTGAGAACGAACCCGGGACCTCCTACACTTGAAGCGGCCTGAGAACGAATCCGGGACCTCCTACACTTGAAGCGTCCTGAGAACGAACCCGGGACCTCCTACACTTGAAGCGGCCTGAGAACGAACCCGGGACCTCCCACACTTGAAGCGGACGGTCTACCACTATGCTATTGAGGAGGTTGGAGGGGCATATTTTTTTTGCACAGAGAATTAAATCAACATTCAGAAAACCTTCCCTGTTTACCTGGTAGATGTTCTTCCCAGTCTATTCTGCAGACAGCCTTGACAACTTCCCCCGTGTCCAGACAGCCTTGACAACTTCCCCCGTGTCAAGACAGCCTTGACAACTTCCCCGTGTCTAGACAGCCTTGACAACTTCTCCCGTGTCCAGACAACTTCCCCCGTGTCCAGACAGCCTTGACAACTTCCCCCGTGTCCAGATAGCCTTGACAACTTCCCCCGTGTCCAGATAGCCTTGACAACTTCCCCCGTGTCCAGATAGCCTTGACAACTTCTCCCGTGTCCAGACAGCCTTGACAACTTCTCCCGTATCCCGACCATCATCATGTAGCCTATACAACCGAGCACAAGATGAGCATCGAACTGTGGTTGTTTGGTAGATGTGACGTCACGGCTAGTCCTCTACCAACCGAGCTTGCCGGCCGGCTAGGTTAAGACGCATTCTCAAACAAACAAACAACCATTTTTGAACATTAGTACACATGTATCTACACCTCACTGGCTTCATAATTATTATAAAACTCATGCATACATGTATTTGAAATCTGCATCTCAGGGCGCTTCTTATGAGCATATTTTCATGAAAATTGGAAATGGTCATTGTGACCAAACTAAAGTTTAAAAAGCTTGTTTTTCCATAAGTAAAGAGTAGTTTTCAGTTTTTTCTTGTTTTCTCAAAATATTGATATGGTACTTACGCCCTTCTAATAATTCTAAAATAATTAAAGAATGTTTGCCAAACATTGACTAGGAAGGTTGTACTCTCCATGTTGCAGAGGCATAAACATATCATATATATATTCTTTATTTGAGTCTCATTCACATATATACAGTTACAATCATATTAAATATCATCAACATTATTATGTGACCATTCTAATATAGAATTATAAGAGACTATAAACATTCACAACAGTATTGCAATTTAAAAAGGCACTTATATACATGTATACACCTATTTTTAATATATTAATTATTATTAAAAATGTAGTAATATAGTATATGTAATAAAAATAACACGTTAAAACTTAAAACATATAAATCATAAAAGGGTTACACGTGACAGACGTGTAACAGGACATAAATACAGTAAGCATGCTAAAATCATACTATCTACATATAAAAGAATTTCATAAAATACAAGGAAGGACATACAAGATACTACATAACTAACAAGGCCAGGTGTGTTATTCTATGATCACTTTATTGTCATGAACTGTTTAGTAAAATTTACACCCACCTTGTTAATAGTGTTCATGGTGGCTTTTTGTGACTTTTCAAATCACAGTTATGTTCTTTGTTTGAAATTATGTTCATCTTACAATTAATTTATTTTGATAAAAAAATCACAGAAACATCAATAAAATGAAAATGATAATTATTTATATTCAATCATATACCAAATAGACTAGTAACGAATCGCTTTATAGATAGTTGAGTAATAATGAAAAATACAGATGTTGTGTTTGGAGTGTAATTAAGTATATTATATATAATATGAATACGAGGGTAAGTCAAAAATAACTCGAATATGCCATGATCTTTAAACAACAAAAGTTCTCGCTAGCAGATCTAGTCTACGCATCATGGTCAACAGTGGCTCGAATCCTTTTTTGCAATAACATTAAAAATATGTTTATTAATATAAAATGTAGAGTGTTTCAACATGACTTATTAATCAAAATTTGAAAACTTAATTAATTGGGTTGAAATAAAATAGGTTTGCGTTATTTAATTTTTTATTATAAATTATCGTAATCGTGACCCATATCCGAAACCTCTGAGTCTGTTTCCTGACTTTCCCCCATTTCTGATAATTTCCGAATTGATTTTGAATGACGTCACGAGGTACGCGCCTCTCTGAAACCTTTGCATAATTAATGCAGCATTATGTTTCAATAACACCTCACTCTCCAACAAATCAAAACGTTCCGATTGTTCATCATCGTATTATAGGGGATTTATCCCCATTAACGATTACATGCGAAAAACACGTGATTGTTGTTGTTGTTTTTGTTGTAGTTTTGCATTGGCTATGGCCTATATATTTTTGTCAGACCGGATGCAGAATAATGATTCGGTAGACTTATTTTCACGTCCCACTTCCGGTAGAGGCAAGTTCTTGCTCACGATTTGAGAACCAATCTTGTTTAATTTAATTTTTTTTTCAATATGAAATATAAATACAGTTCCATTCGTTTAATAACGTTTCGGCATATAAACCTGATTCACATCCTGAAAATTATTGAAAAATAAATTTCTTATTTTATCCAACGTAAACAACAATATGACAAGGTCGGAAATGACGTCACAATTTGTACATGTAATTTAAGTTTTATCATGTCACTATTTTTAAATCAATCAGTTCACACGTTATGTTATCATTGATCTATGATATCAAACACTAGAGATCACCTAAATCATTAGCATTCCCACCTTCGTGACCAAGAGAACGATTAAAAACCTATATATTAATGCACACACAACAAGTTGAAAACATGCGTTTAAAAAGAAGAAAATCTTTAAAAAATGAAATTTGTCTTCCTAACTTTGTTCTAAGGGACTGTAAAATCTAAAAGATTTATTTTCCTTTTTTTGTCAAAAATAAAAACACAATACGAAACCCCAAAACATCCCACGTATAATAAACATCTTATTTGATAGTTGCTACACAAAATGATCTCCTCGGCCTTTATAGATCGGAGAAAAACGGACATAGCCGATGTTTCACGATATACTGTATACTTAACGATATGAAACCGCGTACTAGAACGCGAATTTCTTCATTTTCAAACTAAATTGGAAGCAATTTCTACATTTGCAAATTTCTTAACAAAATATATTGTGATAATACTTAGACATTAAAGCATACTTCGAGAGGTTATAAAAAATGTCATTTAAGTAAAAAGCCACTTTATAGCCTGTCAAAAACGCGGTTTTGAGTATTTTGACAGTTTTCATATAGAGTTATATAGGAATGGTAGTCACAAACTTCAAACGAAAATGGAAGCAAAAAGTTAACGTACCACATTAATAAAAATTATATTGAAATAAAGTGCAAAGAATGAAGATTACATCACGACGTTATAAAATTCTGTCAACTAATGTTATAAACAAGTTATTAGTGTTAAACCATACGGCTCCTATATAAATCTATAGTAAATCAGTGTATCGTTAAACGCTATCGATGTGATCGATTAGACGTTTTCAAGGGAGACTACTTTGCCGATAACACCCGATAAGTTACATTTATGTATGTGAAAGAACAACACGTAGCGTTGAATATCGTATGTGATGTCAATGTAACGTCACTCAGTGTTTATATGAATACCGCACTGTGACGTCACTCAGTGTTTATATGAATACCACACTGTGAACGTCACTCAGAGTTTATATGAATACCGCACTGTGAACGTCACTCAGAGTTTATATGAATACCACACTGTGATGTCACTCAGAGTTTTATATGAATACCGCACTGTAACGTCACTCAGAGTTTATATGAATACCACACTGTGATGTCACTCAGAGTTTATATGAATACCGCACTGTGACGTCACTCAGAGTTTATATGAATACCACACTGTGATGTCACTCAGAGTTTTATATGAATACCGCACTGTAACGTCACTCAGAGTTTATATGAATACCGCACTGTGATGTCACTCAGAGTTTATATGAATACCGCACTGTGACGTCACTCAGAGTTTATATGAATACCACACTGAGAACGTCACTCAGAGTTTATATGAATACCGCACTGTGACGTCACTCAGTGTTTATGTGAATACCGCACTGTGACGTCACTCAGTGTTTATGTGAATACCGCACTGTGACGTCACTCGATGTTTATAGGAATACCGCATTCTGCATCTTGGCAGGATCTATACAATCGTAAACCAATATCAACATCGTGCCAACGGCAAGTGAAGGAAATTATTTTGGGTAACCACGATTTTTGGCGCCAAACAGAAATCACACGTGTTTTCAAAACAGAAACATAAAAATGTATTTTGGTGCTTAAAATGTTCGTCTGTGTCGTAAATCCTTTGCAACGGTTAATTTACCAACGTAAAAGTGTCAAACTATCTCCAAATACTCGTAAAACAATATCCGTGACAGAAAATGCACAAATATTTTAGGTACATGTATTGTTTAAACTGCTCTATTTATAGATTTTATTGCCGCGATTTCCTTCAAACTACACTATATACATATATATGCTAATGAGAATTAAATCCACGTTGTGACAGAAAGCTGACTTAAACTAATGAATGTTTGGTGGCCAGTTTATTTCAACATTTATATAGCTATATGATTACTAATTGTCATTTTCGACGAATAACTGGTTAATAATATCGATCAGTAATCGATATATTTAAATTATCTTTTTTCCGTAATAGGGAACCCCACTGGTAGCCTCCTATTAAGTATTTCAATGAGTGTATGTTATATTACCGCCGCGTCCCACAACTAGAGTTGAATTCATTCAGTGAGGTTAGCTTTATAAAAAAGCTACAAATCGTTCTTTTTTATCGAAGTGCTAGTTGTTCTCAAGTTTTTTTTATATTATTGAATATTATTAGTTATGTAATGCAGTACATTGTAAATTGTTTAAAATCTTTTCGTTAAAAATACCATTACGTACATGCAGTCATGATGATGTTCACATGAATGATGATACTCTGGCACTTATGGTGTGTGTCTGTATTAACAAAAACAACAGCAGCAACAACAACGGCAACACCAGCAAAAACAAAAGCACCCTCAACAACAACAACGACAACAACAACATCAGCAGCAACAAAAACAACAACATCAGCAGCAGCAACAGCAACAACAACAACAGCAACAACAACAACAGCAGCAACGACAACAACAACAACAGCAGCAGCAACAACTTATACTATATAGCGTTTTAGTGATAGGGGAGGGAAACCAGGCTAGGCAGAAGCAGTAAACGGTTAAACAATTGCGTTACCAATGCATTGTCGAGGGCTGCTTTCAGCAGTTCAGCCCTTCAGCCACCCTTTGACATTTTAACTCCTGGTATGTGTGCGGCCAACATCGAGGTACGGCGCCCAGGAATATCGCACATCTACAGACACCGCCCTCACATGTACCAATTTACACCTTGGTGGAGTGGAGCGTGTGGATTATTCTTGCTAAGAGAAGTAAAGTAGTGGTACAGACGGGGTCGAACCAAGGACCTCTCGATCCCGAAGCGCGCGCCCTATCTGTAGACCAGTCCGCCGCCACTCCCCATCGTGTTCGGGGTATAAGGTAGTCTCTATAGTAAAATCATATCGTAATAATGTCTCACGGAGGAGAGCCAGTAACAGCTCTGAACTATGGTGGTTTAGAGGGGACATTAATATCTCACGGAGGAGAGCCAGTAACAGCTCCGAACTATGGTGGTTTAGAGGGGACATAGAACTTTTCTTTTTCTTTTGAGGATTTTATCAAAGCTCGTTTATTGTAAACTACATGTAGGCCTACAAGGTTGATCACTCAACAAACAAGTACAACGTTCACAGCCAAGCACAGGTAACTGTGTCATTGATAAAGAGTAAAAAAATATAACATAAATTTCATTATTTTATTTTTTACTCTATCAATGATACAGTTTCCTGTGAGGGCAAGTTTCAACAATGTCGAATAGTAATAAACAGAGAGTGACGGAATGGAATTAAGATTAGTTTATTTTTGTCACATTTTCTATGTCGGTGCGTTTATTGTATCCCAAGTACCGATACTTGTTTCTAATTGGTCGCGAGTGATTAGGGCAGTGCTCGTTATATTTGGGATTCAATTATGAATTGTATACCATACTATGACCGACTGATAGATGGATGAAATGACATCATGCTCATAATATTCATACCCTGGTAGTTTAATATCGTATATTGTTAAATAATATAACATAATATTATAGTCCAGTCAGGGTAAGAATAGTTTACAGTTTACAGTTTATTCAGAAATATGATTAGGCCACCGGCCCATACACAACATCTCGTAACATACATATATACCAAATGTAGTCGTTAGAGTGATATTGACAATGAACATATACAATTTTATAGCAATGGTATGTGGAAATGAGTGACGCAGTGGTCGAGACCACTATTACGGTGTAAAACCAATTGTAGTACAGGCTTAACCAGACAGCCATTATTTCAATTCTTAACTAGCATACCATATTCACACTACGTATGTGGACTCTGTAGCTCAACGGTTATATCGTGCTTGTCGTCTAATCTGGCGACCCGGGTTCAAATCCGTGTTGAGGCACTCATATATGCCTGCCATATTTCAGCAGAAAGCTGACTGGCAAATTAAAGGTTATGCACGTCATTTAAGACTACCTGTTCAGACATTGGTTGTAATAGTTTGTGTACACATAAATGACAACGTCACTCTCACCATATCCTAACTGGACTGCAGATAATAAGTTAAGTAAAATAAAGCAATCTACAGTGAAACCTTACATACAGACCGCCTAAATAATAAAACCACATCAAAACTAAGACCACAATTTTCAGACCCATTTTCACTGAGCACTGTGCTGTTGATTTTACCTCAATATTAAGACCATCTCAATAATTAGACCAATTTTCAAGGGTCCCGAAACTGCTGTTATTATTGGAGTTTTTACTGTACGTGTACATGTATATTATAAACCTCTCATCCAGGGGCCACCTCAATGATAAAACCGACTAAAAATAAGACCACTTCAAAATAAATTAAGATAATCTTTTTGAAAATCATTGGTCACTGTTTTCTTCTTTATTTATCCTTACAAAAGTTTTTTTTAATTTATTACAATTAAGTTAAACCGATCGTTTTCAAGGGTCATGTGTGGAATTATTTGTTGTTTCAATTTAAACACCATTCCCAAACAAATTTTCTGATACAGCGGCCGATTCACCAAACCAGTTTCCCACGGAACTGTATCCTCCTATTACTAACTTACCCTTATATAAGGAACCAGAAACTTCTCGACATGTGGACTTCAGTAGGATCATGTATGACCTTTTGTCGACCGGAAGTCGAACCCTGTGTTCTTATTATTGAAGTTGAGTGTACAGTATTGAAGTTGAAAACGTTAATAAATGTATTCATATGCGCATACACAGCATTAAAGGCGATGTATCTTCTGAAGTCGAAAACGTTGATTAGTGTATTCATGTGTGCATGCGCAGCATTAAAGGCGATGAATCTTGAAGGTAGAAACGTTAATAATTGTATTCATGTGCGCATGTGTATATAACAACTAGCAACAAGCCATCAATTGCTCCTTAATTTTTCAGTTTTTGCTATTGTATGGTTCAATGCACCGATGTAGTAAATTTATGTGGAGAGAATATCGAGTTGAAATCCACGGATTGTCTGTAAAGCACACACACTATTTCATTCGTAAATGTACACTATGACTGAATTTAACGAATAAAACTATCGTCACTTATATACTGGTCATTTAAGTAATAATGAATATGTACATGTGTTTAATCGTAGAATAAAGCACAACTACCAGTTCGGGTGCGTAGAACATGAAATTGAATCTACGAGTGCGTAGCACGAGTGATTTAGTCTGGTCAGAAATACAGTGTACAACTTCTTTAATGTGCATGAATAACGGTACATGTACAAATTAGTCAGTCATGTGGTCTAAGTCGGATAGACATCACGTATATCACTGGTTATGAGAGTAGACGCTCGCTGAAGCTCGCCGTCTGAATCTCGTTACCAGCGATACTCAAAATGATTGTCTATCCTATACATAGTTTCATTTAGTGAAACTGTTGCATTGTATTTATTCAGCATTGCAAAAATAATGAGTTTCGTTCACTCCAGTTTAATCTAAGTGTTTGATAACTGAAGTGGCCACAGATTAGTGAAGGGTTGTATTAGTGACCCCAATTCCCCTTCAATGTTAGTAAGTACACACAACTATGTGACCCTGGGTCAATGATAGGCTGTTATAGTGCAGAGCATTTAACCTGGAGCTAATTAATCCTCGTGTGTTTTCGTTATTGTACCGTAATAATGTTTTGATTAGTTAAAATAACAACTCTGATTGGACAACGGATAAGCCCGGATATTTAAGGATTCCATGTTAAATGTTCTGAGCTATACCTATCCGTTACTAAATGGTACTAAATGTCACTTAATCTTCGTAGTGTGTTTAATTTCTGATCAAACTGGAGGTGGGTTATACCTATACATGTATTAAGAACTTAAAATTATGTAAAATTACGTAGCTTCTTGGAAGTCGTTCTTTAATAAATATACATCTAGTTCAAAACTCACACCTGTTCTTTTCTCATTTTTTCATAACTATTTTTATACATATTCATGCCATAGGCACATGGTTTCTAATTATCCGAATTTCATATGATCTGAGAGTACTCCATATATTGGGAAGGTTGTGCAGCAGCCATGTTTAGCCGCAACGGATATGACGTTACGAAAGCTGGTATCCAGTTTTCTACAGTTGTCACAGCAAACACGGATACCAGTTCCTGTTACGTCATATCCGTTGCGGCTAAACATGACCGCTGCTCAACCTTCTTTCCAATCGGAACGGTCCGTACGGTATTTTTACGGGATATAATACCTCGGATGTATCAAGATGAATCCAGAAGCTTTCTTTCTTAAATCCTATGCAGAAGAAAATGGGCCGAAGAAAAAAGACCGTAACTTATCAGCAGCGGAAATACCAAAAGCTTTTTTATTGTTTAAACAATACAATTTCGCTACACACCTTGAGCATAACACGTAGCTACGCAGCGCTTGCTTGATGGACGTGTATTCCATTAAAGCACTGTTTAAATATGTCATGATGACATCATGGCGGAAGAAGTTAAAAAATGACGACGTTCACATATAACATAGGCTCACAGGGAAGACTGGGCTTGCCCAACTGTGTCGCCTCTTAAAATAAAGTCGTTATTATTATTATTATTATTATACCACCCGAGAGATGAGTCATAAGATTGTCCGAGGTGTCCCGATCGCCTTCTTTCTATATAGGGTACACTCAGATAATTTGAAACCATAATATGAAACCATGTGCCTATGATTCATGTTGTTTGTTCTCCAAAGCGTATAAACCAAATAACTTTATGACTTATTGGAAGATTATACTATTCAACGTGTATGACTTGTTGCGATAACCGGAAGTTAATTCATTTATACTCTACGTTCTCACAAAGTTAGAATATTCAGTGTTAATTCAAGCTCCTTTTAAAAAGTTGTATATTTTAATTTCCATGACAGAAGCGATGAGCTGTTTATCGCTGGCTTAGAATTAGAAGGTCGTAAGTACAAAATCAATAGTTTGCGAAAACAAGAAAAAAATGTCTGAACACTAATCTTTACTTATGGAAAAAAAGCCTTTTTAAACTTCATTTTGGTCAACACTTCCGATGTTCATGAAAATAGGCTCATAAGAAGCGCATTGAGATGCAGATTCAAATATGCATGAGTCTTATAAGGTTGTAAGTAGTACTTACGACCTTCTAATTCTAATCAAGCGATATGCTTAAGCTGAATAAACTAAATAAACTGTTTATTCTGTTCGTATACGGTCGTTCTCTAATATTCGTTTTCATTTTGGTTTTATTTGAGAAATAATGAATACGTAGCTATGTTTTGTTGCGTAATAAAAAATAGGCACGTGTTTGGATGCGTAGTAATTAAATCACGAGTGTGTAGCATTCAAACGAGTGCCTATATTTTATAACACAACAAAGCACAGCTCCTATTTATTATTTCGATTCTAACATCGCCAATGCTCTGCCATTTATAGCACAACAAGACAGGTAAACGTCAAACTACTTTCTTTCCTAGGAACGTTACCGTCACAGTTACGTCATTTGTCATAGTATATGACGTCAAATAAAATACAGCATCTAATTATACCAGATTCATATATAGCGCCCTTTTCATGCGAACGCACGTTCAAAGGCACTTTACATAATTGTGTTGCAGCCACAAGGGCGCAGGTGCATCCTCTACCAGTGCAGACCATCATGATCTGACCAGAGCGACAGACTGAGAGAAAGCCCCTGAAGGGAGAGAGAGACATTTAGATACAGACATGTCCGGCGCTGCAGAAGTGCGCCTAGCTCTTATTTCGAATAGACAGTCTGGTTCTTTAATGTGCCCGATGCATAGCACCGATACACAGCTTCCCGGCACTTACAGATACTTTGCAGACCACACGGCCAGATATAGCGGGAAATATTATAAATATTTCAGAAATGGCAAGTTCCGATGACAGGGATTGAACCCACGACCTCTGGAGTGACAGCCCAGCGCTAAATCCGCTTAGCATGTTAGCTAAGATACGTCTTTGAAACGGGCACCTGTATTGTTTAAACATCTTATTCGGAGTATTTAATAAAAGGCAGTGAAAATCAATACCTTATTCACAAAATAATATACTAATTAATACAAACAGTATCTATTAGAATAAGACATTAATAAGAACAATTACAATGTTTATGTACACAATGTTATGCAAACAGGTGGCTGGCCTAAATAAACGAGTTATATATTATATAGGATCCGTCATGAGTTGTCTTTGGAGATCAACATTTCTTAAACGAGTCTAGAAAACACAGGTTATTAAGCGAGCCTTTGTTTTCGTGACGAGTTTAAGAAATGTTGATCTCAAAGATAACGAATGACGGATTATTTTTATCACATTACCATAGTTACGAGTCAACACAACGTCAATAAGAGTGTTGGAGAACATTTAGCGTACACATAAACTGCAACGTCACTGTCACAATATTCTAACTGGACTATATGTTGTTTATCAGGTATCACATTGTATATGGTCCGTTTATTTAGGTCTGTCACTTGTATATAAATATTGCAATATCATAACATTGTATTTTTATTGTTTTAAACATTTGAATTTGAGAAAAAAGCAGTGAAAACCAATACATTATTCACTAAGCTACATACCAATACACATAATGTCTATCAAAATAATACATTAATAAAAGAAATTGCGATGTTTATATACACAATGTTATGTAAACAAGTGACTGACCCAATTAATCGATTTATACATAACATAACATAACATAACATAACATAACATAACATAACATAACATAACATAACATAACATAACATATAGTTTATTGGCATTACGAACAGCCAAACAAACAAAATTAACATAATAAGTGATAAGCGGTGAAAACATACAGTTTTTACAGTTTATTTGCAATACATTAGGCAATATGCCCAGGAGTATACAAAGATACATGAAACATAATTACATATAAATACATGGTCAACAGTCAATTAATAGTTTAATTATATAATGAGTACATACATGTATACGACATTTGTTTAGAACAAGATAACACAATTTAGCAGATTAAAGTACATGTGTACAGGTACTGGCAATCGGAACGGTCCGTACGGCATTTATCGCTACTGACGTTACGCCAGATAAATATTATATCCGTAGAAATGGCCGAGTAGTTCCGAGTGCAGGTACTGGGTGTTACCACAGGCACCCGTCATGTTATCCCCCCCCCCTGTAGACCCCATTACTACCCAGGTACCCCCTACCAACCCAAACTCTACAACCCCAGTACATATTATATTGTTTCTATACATATCACAGTAACATAAAAATATTTCTATAACTTATATATTTTGTAGAAAATATTTTTATGTTACTGTGATAATGTATAGAAACAATATAATATGTACTGGGGTTGTAGAGTTTGGGTTGGTAGGGGGTACCTGGGTAGTAATGGGGTCTACAGGGGGGGATAACATGACGGGTGCCTGTGGGTGTTACGAAATAAACTAATCGTGAAAGCTCAGCCAGTAAAATAACGATGTCTCGGATATGACTAGTTTTATAGTATATTGAAGGCGAGAGAGAGAGAGAGAGAGATATGCTAGAAGGGCTTGACGAGATAACTTCAAGTTCACGAGCTGATAGTGCGTACATGTTGATGGGGCATATCTTCATTACATACTCAAACTCCGGGCTCTCCCGTGCCCACGATCACTTTCACAGGTTACCGATGGAAAGCCCACCTCCCTGACTCCTACACATTTAGGGGATGCACATCAACCAATCGGGAACGTTAAGATTCAAACAAGATCACACACCGACTCTGAAACTATTAATTGTCTATTTACAAATTTCTAGAAACTAGATCTCTATATTTTGAATTTCGGTTCCATAACGAACATGTACGTGTAACTTTAAGTGAGCGCAGAAAATATTTTTACATGTATTTCAATAATGAGTCACTTTATATAAGAAAGTAGGTCAGTGTATGTATCAGAATGATGCAGACGATTTTCCGAAAATACAATTTGTACATTACTGTGCACATATACCAATACGACCAACCGATATGCTCAAATTGTAATACGATAGTCATGATCTATAGTACGGAGAATTTGGCGTGATCCTAACCGCTTAATGCATGAATATTTTATATAATTTTTACGTTGAATTCAATAATTTCTTCGAGCAATTCGTGCAATATCTGCCCTTAAGATGTGTGTTTGTCAACTCGAGCGTCGTCATGATACTCACCGTTTATGAAAGATACAACCGGGGTTATACATATTGACAATATATCAGCTGTTAAATTATGCTAATAGAAGGTCGAGGATCACGTTAATACTCTGTAAGTAGTACTACACTGCGACATAATTATTTATACGACACACTACTTATACAATAGAATAATGTTTATTTCGGAAATTCCAATTGTGGGCATGCATTCACAGTAAATATATATACATGTACATACAATTGTAGAAATTAAAGCGTATATACAATCTTAGTTAAAGATGTTACATCATGTAGTTAATGTATATCTTAGTTAAGGATGTTACATCATGTAGTTAATGTATATCTTAGTTAAGAATGTTGCAGCAGGTAGTTAATGCATATCTTAGTTAAGGATGTTGCAGCAGGTAGTTAATGCATATCTTAGTTAAGGATGTTGCAGCAGGTAGTTAATGTATATCTTAATTAAGGATGTTGCAGCAGGTAGTTAATGCATATCTTAGTTAAGGATGTTGCAGCAGGTAGTTAATATATATCTTAGTTAAGGATGTTGCAGCAGGTAGTTAATGCATATCTTAGTTAAGGATGTTACATCATGTAGTTAATGTATATCTTAGTTAAGGATGTTGCAGCAGGTAGTTAATGTATATCTTAGTTAAGGATGTTTCAGCATGTAGTTAATGTATATCTTAGTTAAGGATGTTTCAGCATGTAGTTAATGTATATCTTAGTTAAGGATGTTTCAGCATGTAGTTAATGTATATCTTAGTTAAGGATGTTGCAGCATGTAGTTAATGTATATCATAGTTAAGGCTGTTTCAGCATGTAGTTAATGCATATCTTAGTTAAGGATGTTACATCATGTAGTTAATGTATATCTTAGTTAAGGATGTTCCATCAGGTAGTTAATGTATATCTTAGTTAAGGTTGTTGCAGCATGTAGTTCATGTATATCTTAGTTAAGGATGTTCCAGCATGTAGTTAATGTATATCTTAGTTAAGGATGTTTGAGCAGGTAGTTAATGTATATCTTAGTTAAGGATGTTTCAGCAGGTAGTTAATGTATATCTTAGTTAAGGATGTTCCAGCATGTAGTTAATGTATATCTTAGTTAAGGATGTTTCAGCAGGTAGTTAATGTATATATTTGTTAAGGATGTTCCATCAGGTAGTTAATGTATATCTTAGTTAAGGATGTTACAGCATGTAGTTAATGTATATCTTAGTTAAGGATGTTACAGCATGTAGTTAATGTATATCTTAGTTAAGGATGTTACAGCATGTAGTTAATGTATATCTTAGTTAAGGATGTTACATCATGTAGTTAATGTATATCTTAGTTAAGGATGTTACAGCATGTAGTTAATGCATATCTTAGTTAAGGATGTTACAGCAAGTAGTTAATGTATATCTTAGTTAAGGATGTTACATCATGTAGTTAATGTATATCTTAGTTAAGAATGTTGCAGCATGTAGTTAATGTATATCTTAGTTAAGGATGTTGCAGCAGGTAGTTAATGTATATCTTAGTTAAGGATGTTTCAGCATGTAGTTTATGTATATCTAAGTTAAGGATGTTACATCATGTAGTTAATGTATATCTTAGTTAAGGATGTTGCAGCATGTAGTTAATGACTATATCTTAGTTAAGGATGTTGCAGCATGTAGTTAATGTATATCTTAGTTAAGGATGTTGCAGCATGTAGTTAATGTATATCTTAGTTAAGGATGTTGCAGCAGGTAGTTAATGTATATCTTAGTTAAGGATGTTACAGCATGTAGTTAATGTATATCTTAGTTAAGGATGTTTCAGCAGGTAGTTAATGTATATCTTAGTGAAGGATGTTTCAGCAGGTAGTTAATGTATATCTTAGTTAAGGATGTTTCAGCAGGTAGTTAATGTATATCTTAGTTAAGGATGTTGCAGCATGTAGTTAATGTATATCTTAGTTAAGGATGTTTCAGCAGGTAGTTAATGTATATCTTAGTTAAGGATGTTTCAGCAGGTAGTTAATGCATATCTTAGTTAAGGATGTTGCAGCAGGTAGTTAATGCATATCTTAGTTAAGGATGTTGCAGCAGGTAGTTAATGTATATCTTAGTTAAGGATGTTTCAGCATGTAGTTTATGTATATCTAAGTTAAGGATGTTACATCATGTAGTTAATGTATATCTTAGTTAAGGATGTTGCAGCATGTAGTTAATGACTATATCTTAGTTAAGGATGTTGCAGCATGTAGTTAATGTATATCTTAGTTAAGGATGTTGCAGCATGTAGTTAATGTATATCTTAGTTAAGGATGTTGCAGCAGGTAGTTAATGTATATCTTAGTTAAGGATGTTACAGCATGTAGTTAATGTATATCTTAGTTAAGGATGTTTCAGCAGGTAGTTAATGTATATCTTAGTGAAGGATGTTTCAGCAGGTAGTTAATGTATATCTTAGTTAAGGATGTTTCAGCAGGTAGTTAATGTATATCTTAGTTAAGGATGTTGCAGCATGTAGTTAATGTATATCTTAGTTAAGGATGTTTCAGCAGGTAGTTAATGTATATCTTAGTTAAGGATGTTTCAGCAGGTAGTTAATGTATATCTTAGTTAAGGATGTTTCAGCAGGTAGTTAATGTATATCTTAGTTAAGGATGTTTCAGCAGGTAGTTAATGTATATCTTAGTTAAGGATGTTGCAGCAGGTAGTTAATGTATATCTTAGTTAAGGATGTTGCAGCAGGTAGTTAATGTATATCTTAGTTAAGGATGTTACAGCATGTAGTTAATGTATATCTTAGTTAAGGATGTTACAGCATGTAGTTAATGTATATCTTAGTTAAGGATGTTGCAGCATGTAGTTAATGTATATCTTAGTTAAGGATGTTGCAGCATGTAGTTAATGTATATCTTAGTTAAGGATGTTACATCATGTAGTTAATGTATATCTTAGTTAAGGATTTTACATCATGTAGTTAATGTATATCTTCCCAAAGTACATGGAGCAACTATTTACTTATCATGAAAACAGATCATTGAGATCATTTGAACAAAAGCTACTCGCAGTTCCAAAACCAAGGCTAGAATTTTGCAGAAAATCATTGGCATATTCTGGTGCAAAATTATTGAACTCTCTTCCTTACGATGTAAGAACATCTGCAAATGTTAACTTATTTAAAAGCAACTACATGTACTTGTAGTGGTGGTTCTCTGGTGGTCAAACAAACTTTTCTCTCATTTGAGAGATACATAAATTAATTATCAGGACCCATGAACCATGTTCTATGCAATTTATGCCATCATTTAATGTGTATATATAGCAGGTTAGATCTTCTGCCTTAAATTACATTTGATATATTGATTTTCTTTCGGCTGTGTAAATATGTAATTATGTTTATAGTTCAATTCAATTCTTTATTTCCCTTTATGCAGAGGATATTGAATACAGTATGTACAGGATAACAAAGTATAAGAAGTTATACAAATATAAACATGAGCATGATAGTAATTACATTAATATGTGGTTCTCAGAAGACATGCTTAGGTATTCGCTAAGCAGAATATATATTCAGACATTGGATTATATACATATATGAAGATTTGAGAAACATAGACTCAGTTTCAACGTCGAACACAGGTTCCAATGGTGCCCCTAACCGTTTTAAAGACAGTGATGTGCTGTCAAATGACAATATTTCGTGTAAATCGTCTTGACTGATATATTGTACTAGTGAATCTTTGAATTCAGTTCGGAGTGTCTGGGTACATAGGCATTCGCTTAGTACGTGTATAAGTTCTTCCTGGTAGACTAATTCACATTTGTCACATATTTGGTTTTCGAGTAAAACACTTCTAGTCCATAATCTAGCGATGACGCACATAGTATAGTTGAATGAGTTTAGATTACAAACGTTATACACAATGGATGGCACAATTCGTGGATGTAGTATCCGAAAGAATGTAAAGTCCGTGTCCTGTGACATTCGATTGTCCCACAAGAGTGTTTCATTTAACTGAATTGCACATGCAACGGCATTTTTCCACTCTCGCTTAGAACGTATGCGTTGCGGAGTGAATGTGAAGTTGTTGATTATGAATTGCAAGCCATGTTTGTGCAAAATGTTACATACGTCAGGAATGTATCCTAAAGTTACTTTTGATCTATCACTAAGAAATAAACAAGTTTTCGAATAAAAATATCTCTTGTCACGGAGCCCGATGGTAGTGTCATAAGTTTGTATAAAAACATAAGTTTACGAGATTCTATTTTGGATGGTAATCGGTTCAGACCTAGCATGGATTCTGTCATATCAGAACGGGTAGCTACTGGAATCCCTTGAATGCGTTTAACAGCAGAATGTTGAAAACGAGATATGGCAGTAGAATCAGAGGTAAGTAGGTTGTTCCATAATTCGGAACCATACAAGGCTATCGGCACAATGATTTTTGTGTACAGACCTGCAGAGATACGTGGGTTGACCCCACAGACATGAACACCTTGCGCAGACATTGCGAAGAAAGCGTGTTTTGCTTTGTTTAAACGCTCGTTAATCCTATCTTTGTTTTTTAAATTGAACGAGTACAAAATGCCAAGATCAGCTTGTTCAATGAACTGGTTGCCGTACAAAATGCCCATTTGAGGTTGGGAACGTTTTCTTGTGAAGACTGTTACACTACGTGTACGTACGTTGATAGAGATGTTCCAATGGTTACAGTAGTGATACACGATATCGACCTGTTTTTGGAGGTGTAGGGGTGTTAGACATATAAGAGAGATGTCGTCGGCAAATGCGGGATTTCCAGCATTTACTGTCATGACCTTTGACCCTATCCGGTTTTCATCAAGTTCGTTTAGTAGGTCGTTTACGTAGACCAAATAGAGGAAGGTAGACAAGACGCCACCTTGACGTACTCCACATTTTATGTGAAATAGATCTGATGTGTGGCCTTGAATTCGTACCATAGATTTAAGGTTCGTGTATGTTGATATTATTAGTCTTAAGAAGTTTCCAGTGAAATGTAGTCTCCCGAGTTTGAGGAATAGAGCATCAAAGCGCCGCACGGTGTCGAATGCAGCTTTTTGGTCGAGACATGCAACATAGACGTCAGAGGGACGTTCACTATTGTACAGGATTGTTTCTTGTACAGCGAAGGCGGTTGATACAGCTCAGATTAGATTGGAAGCCCTGTTGTTGCCTATTTGGAAAGTCAATTACCCCATTTTTCAGATGGAAATTGATTCTGTTAAGTAAAACCTTTTCAACTACTTTGCAAACTGTGGGTATTAGGGAAATAGGGCGATAGCTTGAGGGATCTGTCTTGGCTTTGCCCTTTCCCTTGTATATTGGTATTATTATACTAGTTTGCCAATCTTGTGGGACCTTCAGGTGGGTTAGAATAGAATTAAATAACGATAGCAACATTAGTTTGACAGTGTCTCCTCCGTGTATTATATGTTCGTTTACCAGTTGGTCATGGCCGGGGGATTTTTTTCGTGACAAGGACGGCAGGACCTTATTCAGTTCCTGCAGTTCGAATGGTCGAGTTAGACGCTGTGTATGAACATTCTGTTCCATACAAATGTAGTTATCCAATTCCGCGCGGTAACAATGTGGTAAGTCGTCGTCTTCGTCGTATGTACCAAACACGCCATTGAAATGGTGTTTAAAACCGTTTATTACGTCTGAGTCGTGGAAGCTTTGACCGTTTACATTAATATTGGTACATATGTCGAAGTTTCCAAAATAGCTTATAGTCAGTTTCAGCAATTTTATTCAGCTGGGCAAAAACTTTATTGTCGTGTTCGTCAATACAACGCTTCTGTTTTCGTCTAAAGGTCCGTTTAGCTGTCTTATAATTAGTGTAAGACTCGTGGGCGAACCCTCTCGGACATCCAGATTGTTTCCAGATTGACCGGAAGTGCCTAGCTTGCGCATGAGCGTATTTGAGCTCCGGACACCAGTAAGGTTAAACTTTGGCGGCCTTATTGAATCGAGACTTGGGGAGGTGCTTTTCAACTTTTTCCAGCACGTGAAAGAACACGGTTAACCGATACGTGAATAGTTCTAAACAGTACAATAACTTGGCTGACATCGTTTCTAATGCTTTCTAGTACTAAAGAGTTAGTTGCTTGTTTCGTCTTAATGTCGCTGATGTCACTTTGCATATTTGATAGCATGCCGTATATATCAGGTAGTTTGAAAGTTTTATCAATGTCATCCTCAACGAGTATGGTGGCGTTATCGGTTATACCATTGTTTGTGAAAACGTTTAGAACATCTCGATTGTGAATACCTTGTGAGAATGAATATAGGGTGTAGCAATCTGCGGTACATTTCTCCTCTTTGGTTCCGTTGGATGAATTCCGTCTGTTCACAAGAGGCGTCTGGGGGCAGTTAGGGAAGCTCTGTGCCCTCTCAGATAGTCTTTCTCTATAATCGGAGATCTTAGAATAATCGGTGCGGCATATGTGTATAAGTTCGTTTATGTATTCATCTCGGTTGAGTCCATCTAGTGCGTTGTCCAGTTCAGAGTAGAAGCGCTGTGGGCGTATTGGCTGAGAGCAATCGAAGCTGCTATCGACTGAATCAGGGCTGACCGGTGGGTTTGTGCCAGTGCCTAGGTCTTCATTAATTTTAGCAAGTTTTTCATTTACTCTGTTTTTTTCGGACAGGAAAGGGGAGCAACTGCTACTTTGTCACTACGAGTTGCAGCCATGGTTACTTCCCTTGTCTGATTGGTGATCAATAATGATTGTCAAATATCTAGACTTCAATAGTGCGTGACGATTTTTGTGACTTGACCCTCGGGCGGGATAATGACTTCTTGGCAGTTATTATTATTATTATATTATTATCTTAGTTAAGGATGTTCAGCAGGTAATTGATGCATATCTTAGTTAAGGATGTTACAGAATGTAGTTAATGCATAGCTTAGTTAAGGACGTTTCAGCAGGTAGTTAATGTACATCTTAGTTAAGGACGTTTCAGCAGGTAGTTAATGTACATTTTAGTTAAGGACGTTTCAGCAGGAAGCTAATGCATATCTTAGTCAAGGACGTTTCAGCAGGTAGTTAATGTACATCTTAGTTAAGGATGTTTCAGCATGTAGTTAATGTATATCTTAGTTAAGGATGTTTCAGCATGTAGTTAATGTATATCTTAGTTAAGGACGTTTCAGCAGGTAGTTAATGTATATCTTAGTTAAGGACGTTTCAGAAGGTAGTTAATGTACATTTTAGTTAAGGACGTTTCAGCATGTAGTTAATGTACATTTTAGTTAAGGACGTTTCAGCAGGTAGTTAATGTATATCTTAGTTAAGGACGTTTCAGCAGGTAGTTAATGTACATTTTAGTTAAGGACGTTTCAGCAGGTAGTTAATGTATATCTTAGTTAAGGACGTTTCAGCAGGTAGTTAATGTACATTTTAGTTAAGGACGTTTCGGCAGGTAGTTAATGTACATCTTAGTTAAGGACGTTTCAGAAGGTAGTTAATGTACATTTTAGTTAAGGGCGTTTCAGCAGGTAGTTAATGTACATCTTAGTTAAGGACGTTTCAGCAGGTAGTTAATGTATATCTTAGTTAAGGACGTTTCAGCAGGTAGTTAATGTATATCTTAGTTAAGGACGTTTCAGCAGGTAGTTAATGCATATCTTAGTTAAGGACGTTTCAGCAGGTAGTTAATGTACATCTTAGTTAAGGACGTTTCAGCAGGTAGTTAATGCATATCTTAGTTAAGGACGTTTCAGCAGGTAGTTAATGCATATCTTAGTTAAGGACGTTTCAGCAGGTAGTTAATGTATATCTTAGTTAAGGATGTTTCAGCAGGTAGTTAATGTATATCTTAGTTAAGGATGTTTCAGCAGGTAGTTAATGCATATCTTAGTTAAGGACGTTTCAGCAGGTAGTTAATGTACATCTTAGTTAAGGACGTTTCAGCAGGTAGTTAATGTATATCTTAGTTAAGGATGTTTCAGCAGGTAGTTAATGTACATCTTTGTTAAGGACGTTTCAGCAGGTAGTTAATGCATATCTTAGTTAAGGACGTTTCAGCAGGTAGTTAATGCATATCTTAGTTAAGGACGTTTCAGCAGGTAGTTAATGTATATCTTAGTTAAGGACGTTTCAGCAGGTAGTTAATGTACATCTTTGTTAAGGACGTTTCAGCAGGTAGTTAATGTATATCTTAGTTAAGGACGTTTCAGCAGGTAGTTAATGTACATCTTTGTTAAGGACGTTTCAGCAGGTAGTTAATGCATATCTTAGTTAAGGACGTTTCAGCAGGTAGTTAATGCATATCTTAGTTAAGGACGTTTCAGCAGGTAGTTAATGTATATCTTAGTTAAGGATGTTTCAGCAGGTAATTAATGTACATCTTTGTTAAGGACGTTTCAGCAGGTAGTTAATGTATATCTTAGTTAAGGATGTTTCAGCAGGTAGTTAATGTACATCTTTGTTAAGGACGTTTCAGCAGGTAGTTAATGCATATCTTAGTTAAGGACGTTTCAGCAGGTAGTTAATGCATATCTTAGTTAAGGACGTTTCAGCAGGTAGTTAATGTATATCTTAGTTAAGGATGTTTCAGCAGGTAGTTAATGTACATCTTTGTTAAGGACGTTTCAGCAGGTAGTTAATGTATATCTTAGTTAAGGACGTTTCAGCAGGTAGTTAATGTACATCTTAGTTAAGGACGTTTCAGCAGGTAGTTAATGCATATCTTAGTTAAGGACGTTTCAGCAGGTAGTTAATGCATATCTTAGTTAAGGACGTTTCAGCAGGTAGTTAATGCATATCTTAGTTAAGGACGTTTCAGCAGGTAGTTAATGTATATCTTAGTCAAGGATGTTTCAGCAGGTAGTTAATGTACATCTTTGTTAAGGACGTTTCAGCAGGTAGTTAATGCATATCTTAGTTAAGGACGTTTCAGCAGGTATGTAATGTATATCTTAGTTAAGGATGTTTCAGCAGGTAGTTAATGTACATCTTAGTTAAGGATGTTTCAGCAGGTAGTTAATGTACATCTTTGTTAAGGACGTTTCAGCAGGTAGTTAATGTACATCTTTGTTAAGGACGTTTCAGCAGGTAGTTAATGTACACCTTTGTTAAGGACGTTTCAGCAGGTAGTTAATGCATATCTTAGTTAAGGACGTTTCAGCAGGTAGTTAATGTATATCTTAGTTAAGGACGTTTCAGCAGGTAGTTAATGTATATCTTAGTTAAGGACGTTTCAGCAGGTAGTTAATGTATATCTTAGTTAAGGATGTTTCAGCAGGTAGTTAATGCATATCTTAGTTAAGGACGTTTCAGCAGGTAGTTAATGTATATCTTAGTTAAGGACGTTTCAGCAGGTAGTTAATGTATATCTTAGTTAAGGACGTTTCAGCAGGTAGTTAATGTATATCTTAGTTAAGGATGTTTCAGCAGGTAGTTAATGTATATCTTAGTTAAGGACGTTTCAGCAGGTAGTTAATGTATATCTTAGTTAAGGACGTTTCAGCAGGTAGTTAATGTATATCTTAGTTAAGGACGTTTCAGCAGGTAGTTAATGTATATCTTAGTTAAGGATGTTTCAGCAGGTAGGTAATGCATATCTTAGTTAAGTTTTGTGTATTATGCCAGAGTTTGTTGCTCAGACTTTGGTAAACAAAAAAGTCCACAGGAGGAAATATTTTTTAAAAAACGCCAAATTATAGCTTCATGTACCACTATCTGGGCCAAGATTACTACATGTACAAACTACGATGCACAGATATCTGTATCATTGATAAAAAGTATGCATGAATTCATTTATTTTAAAGGTGCTGAATCACAGATCGAGCTAAAAGTTTTATATTATGTAATTTATCGTCAAATACTTTGTACGGATTTCATATCACGATATATCTAACCGCTTACACAGTACTCTCTGTAATTATTAACGACTGCTTTATAAACTATATTTAATTGAAGAGGTACTTCATCCAATTAAGTTCGTAAATATTTAAATCCCATAACTCGATCCCTGTTTACATTTTCTCGTGAGTTTGTTTATAAAATCACCCGCGTACCGTAACGAGCGTTCTGATTGGACGATAGGCGGAATCACCAGATGTCCACGAAATGAGCTAATTTTAGGTTTGCGCTCGGAATGAAGGGAATTGAATCAGGGGGTAGTCTGGGAACTTGACTAACCACTGATGTATGAGAATGTTGTTTATGGGATATAAAGGCAACTATACCAAAGTTACGCGAATATTTGACAATTCTATTTTTTTTGCAAGACGCCTTACGTGAGACAATACCCTAAATATAAAATAAATTTCTGTATTAGGGTTTTAACCATTAACAAATTAATGAAACAGTTTAGATGTTAAGGCACGCGAATATTTGACAATTCTATTTTTTTTGCAAGACGCCTTACGTGAGACAATACCCTAAATATAAAATAAATTTCTGTATTAGGGTTTTAACCATTAACAAATTAATGAAACAGTTTAGATGTTAAGGCACGCGAATATTTGACAATTCTATTTTTTTTTGCAAGACGCCTTACGTGAGACAATACCCTTAATATAAAATAAATTTCTGTATTAGGGTTTTAACCATTAACAAATTAATGAAACAGTTTAGATGGTAAGGCACGGCTATTTATAGAATTGTTTGTCTCAAAGATCTAAAACACAGATTGGACTGAGAGAAAATGCCAAATAGCACGCAGCAGATTATGTTGTTATTTTGCATAAAACTTTTTGTTTGTTATCCTTTTTAATGACCAAAGACTCAGTTTGAAGAGCTAAGATTCGTCTACTGCATGAGGTAACTTGTTTTTGTCTACTTATTATATAGTTCAGAAAATTATGATTTGAATTAAGCAAATCGGGTATTTTAGTACACTTGGAATTTCCATTAAAATGAGAGTAGGTATGGCTCTTTGCGAACTCCTGTTTTATTCCTTGGCTGATTTCAATACATGAGGTATCATTTTAAAGCTGAATAATAAATCTATTGCACTAACTTATTAGTTTTTGCCTAAAATAGGAGAAATAAGGAAACTATCAAGATTTCAGAGGACTGTCATGAGATATTGTGAAATTTGGTACATCTTTCCAATCTTTGTATTTTAGATATCTGTTTGTCTGGTCGAGTGCCAGTTGCACGCTAAAGGGAAAATTATTTGCTTTTCATGAAATATAACATCTTTTTCAGCAGCTGTGCCGTTTTGTCCAGCACCCTGTGAAACCTACATTTTCCACGGTTTCACAGGGTGCTGGACAAAACGGTCAAGCTGCTGAAAAAGATCTTATATATCATGAAAAGCAAATAATTTAATTTCCTCTTAGTGTGGCGTATATTTCATAGAAATCAATGAAGAAATAAAATACTTATAGCTATTTTCGTTTTCCAATATTGACAAATTTCGACTTGGACATGTAGCCAAAAGTCACGTGGTATTGCTACACTGAAGTAGCGACATGGAAATGATGGCGAATTTCAGGAATCTACAAAAATATGTAGCGTAAATTTAGTCCTACAAAAAAATCGTCTAAGAAATTTAGAAATCGCTAATATTTCCGCACTCTAAATGTCTTAAATAAAAACTCGCAAACATTTTGAACCGCAGAATTACCGACTTGTACAGTATTTTTACAAGAGTTATATTTCAAACGACTTCCTCTAATTTTATCCCATTTTTTTCTATTTTCATTAGATGAAAAGTAGACTACTGCTAGTACTATATGCAGTAGCAACCATACAGGTACCATACGTAAAATGGACGCGTTAGTTCAACATCCTTAATGTAGAAAACAAATCAATAGGAGAGAATCGTTTACAGAAAATACATAGATATCAAACACGCTATCACCAACAGATATGTATAATAGCCAATGGGAACTAACCCGTTGCTGTGGCTATTAATTTCTGAAGGTCAAGGGAAACAACTCAATCACCAACAGACATTTCTAAAAGTCAACGGGAAATAACTCCTGTCTTAGTTATTAATTTCTGAAGGTCAAGGGGAAACAACTCTGCCACCAACAGACATTTCTAATAGTCGATGGGAATTAACTCTAATATTCGTAATTAATTTCTGAAGGTCAAAGGGAAACAACTCAATGACCAAAACATGCATTTATAATTAAATGGTCAAAGAGAAATAACTGATCTTGGTAATACATATATGAAGGTCAAAGGGTAACAATTCAAATTGGTTCCCCTTGATCGTAACACATTATTGACAACGAGTTATTTCTCGTTGACATTTAGAAATAAATTGCAAAAATAGTTATTTCCCCTTGACCTCAAGATAGGAGTAGGGACGGTAGAGTTGTTTCCCTTTGACCATTGGAAATTAATGATAAGGAAAGAGTTATTTCCCTTATACTTTTAGATACATGTATAAAGATGTGTTACTTCCCTTGGTCATCTCGCAAGCAATGATTAGCTAACCAAGATAATTCAAAGCAGCAAGGACAACACGAATCCAAGGAAATTTGACATTATTTCTTTCAGATAACAAAATTGAAGTTCTATACAAAACATTGCAAATTTAATTATCTTTAAAATTTAAAAACCTACATCAAACAAGAGGGCTTTGTGCCCTAGGTCGCTCACCTGTCGTAGGACTTCATATGCAGGCCCCTTAGTGGTGACCTCATTTAAAACCATTTACAACTTCTAAGGATCCAGTTAATATAGCCTCTATTTCATGTACAAGGTTTCTATATTGTCTTAACCAGCGATCTTGTAATTTACATCAGATAACCCATATTGAAGTTCAAGCCAAAGTTTGTCTATGATTAATTTTGACCTAATGACCTAGTTTTTGACCCTTGATGACCCAATAATTAACTCCACCTAAATTATGTACTTGTATTATCAGTAATTACATCGCCGATACTGTCCTTAAGATCACCAATACCAAATCTCGACTTTGTTTGTTCACGAACGTATCCCCGAAATGCTTTGGGACTTTCAATTGCCTTTTCCGATATCAGTTTTTCATCTTTAACATTTTAACAATTGGCTTATGATAAGCTTAAAACTTTGATTAATTTCACTCTTATATGTTTTATTATTTGCAATAATGGATCTTTATTCACACCAGATTTATTTTGTCGGCAAGTATTAAATGTTGTCGGATTAACGGTATTTAGTGTACGAATCATGCATGGGTTGAATAAATTGAGTACGATGAGATACCACAGTTTCCGCTTCCGGTGTGAGGCAATTAGTGATTTTTATAAATTCAATATTTTCCCATTTTGATGAAAGAAATCTATAAAATATCCGTTTATTGTTAAATAAAGTTGTAATTTGCTAAATAGACGTATAAAAGTTGCCAATCAACAAACAATTTAACCGGAAATATCATTCATCGACGGGGTGAAAGGTCACGGAATTTGTTGACAGTGTGTACAGTCGATTTTGTGTCGATATTTCGAATGTTTATGTCATCAAACGTGTCGGCTTTGTGAATAATCATCGGGTTCTGTGATATGCAGTACAGTGTAGGGAACTTATTCGATTGATAGAAGCGTCTACATGCTGCTTATATGACGTCAACTTCCAAGAATTCTGAACAGAAAGTTTTGCCATTTTTCTTTGATAACGTTATGCATGATTACATTTAAGGAACTCTGAGGCTGGACAGTGTTTCTGATTTGCTTTTTCTAGTTTTTATCATTTGTACTTCCTGATGGTATGTGTTTCATGGTTTAATCAGTTAATTATTCATCGTGTGTTGCGTAGATCTGCTATCTTTCAATATGTGAATTTTGTGATGGTATAATGGCAACTCAGGATTTTCATCGTCAAAAGCCGGTTCCTGCTACACGTCGAGGTGTCCTGTCAGAACATTCACCTAGAAATAATATGGCAGATCCTACGTCCATTGGTTCCCGGTCTGCTCAGGCGATGGCAGCAGCAGCTATGTCTATGCGGAATCAGGACCCTAATGGTCATGATAACAAAGCTAAGACAGTTCTGAAAGAAGCGGTTGATGCAGTTGTAAACAGCTTCGCCAAACATACACAAGGATATGGTAGAGGTGAGTTTGTACATTTATCTATCAACTCCATTTAATCCATTAACAAGGTTATGATAGGTGTCTGTCACTCTAAAACAGATTTAAAAATTCAGATTTTTGGTCATTGACTCACTCTGTGAGTGTGAGATGGCAGAATTTCCTTTTTAACTGTTAAGAAGTGACTGCGTGTCACAAATCTACAACACAAGCAAAGGAATACAACTTCAAATTTTGATTGAATTTGAATTGGGTGAAAAGTATGACCCGTCGGTGGTTTGATTTAACTCTTGACATTGAAGAGACCTTTTGATGATTGATCCTGAAATTTCCAAAAATCGCATTTTAATACTCGAGCACCGACGATGCCTCTAGACCTGGTGTCTGTCAGACCCCTAGTTTGAATTTAGACAGTGTCTAGGGATACGGGCCCATCTGACTAGCCAACCCTTCCCGCATTCACTACTACACTAGTCATACAACACTTTTTTCAACATGTCGAAATACGGCCTTAATTTATAAAATAATGGAATATTTTTGTTTGTCTGTCACGCCATTGGAAGGGGGAATTGCCCTCAAGGGGTTATTTTATATATACGGGGGATGATCCATATAAAACGAGAAAATGCTTATAACTTTGCTATTACATGTTATTTTTTAAAATTATTTTTGTGGTGGTTAATACCTATATTAGAAGAAAACGTGCGAAACATTTTTGAAATATATCGAAACATAAATTGTTTGGAACATTTTTGTCGACCTATGAAACCAGAAGGCGGGGCAACGTCTTTTTTGAACTTTTTAATGTCATTCAGAATTTAACTATGATCTATTTTATAATTTAACGATCACATTCCTTAGGTCCTACTGTATGTTTTTTTTTAAAAAGTCAGATTATCCTCCAGCAATATTTATACGTCTTCGCCAAGTTGAAAAAGATGGACGATAGTTATCCTTTGGAATTTCTTCAGAACTTCCAATATTTTCGTGCTTAGTTCTGACGTCGACGTCACGTTGCGCCTAATTTGCGTTAGATTACTAGCCTTTTTCAAGTCCATTTTTAATGTGCTAATTATGTACACAAGTCGAAGCTTTTGACATGACGTGATCACGAAATGATTACTGAATGTCATGCACACTTTCGTTATTACTAGGCCGAACTTAAAATATTCTTTGTTTCCCCATCCCGACCCTAGCAGATTTAGAATGAGTAGGTAGGTAGGGTAAATATTTTTTTTAATTGTTTCAGTATGGTAGTTATTGGTTAAAGCATAAAAATAATGAAATTTAGAATTAACTCAAAGGTGAAAATCAACAATCCTAAATTTAATCGTAAGAAAGAAGCCAGTAAACAAAAAAATAAAAATTTTCACTTCTAATTTTTAATAAAAAAAATATTATTTTAATTTGGGCAATAAAATATTTTGGGTAGGGCCCTTTTTAATCGGGTAGGTAGGGGATGGGGAAACAAACAATATTTTATTTTAGGCCCTAGTTTTCTTCAAAACTGAATACTTTAATGATAATCAGTTGTCGTCCGTTATTTTTGCTATCACGGAACGATAACACGTGCGTAATGTAACGAATGGCAACCGATCCGTGTATGACATCACCGTCTTAAGTGACCACAAGAACCAATTTTTATCACATTGCTATTGCTTACATGAAAACTGTGACGGTTTGAATTTGTGCAAAAACAGGGAAAAATCCGCAAAATGCTCCGCCTAGGCGTACCAAGGGTTACCTTAGCAACCATAGATTTTAGCATGGTGTAGCTGTAATCATGGAAATTCAGGGAAACATTGCTAATGTACATGGTATTATTACCAGCTACATTTGTAAAGTTTGAGTAAAATCTAAAGTATCATAAGAAAATTATAAGCATTTTGTTGTTATATATGGATCATCCCTCTTAGTATTGTTCTAAAATTTTTGTTGTTGTGATTTTGGATTTGACTGAGACAGTTGTATTGCGTGGCAATTTGCGTGCACTGATGCAGGCTGCCCTAGCTCTTTCCAAAATGGACTCCTTGGTTCTTTAACATATATTCTTGGTGTATAGCACCGATACATGTACACACAAGACTACAAGTACAACAGTTGAACTGGGTTTGCAACCATTTTGTCTCTAGTACTAGTAGTATGGTGGGACTGGGTATCACTGAAAAGCCAGGGCCCTCACTCTACTTTGGGGGACTGGGAATCACTGAAAAGCCAGGGCCCTCACTCTACTTTGGGGGACTGGGAATCACTGAAAAGCCAGGGCCCTCACTCTACTTTGGGGGACTGGGACCGCAGCCCTTGGTAAGTGTGATTTCACGTCGTTTGAAGGTCTATGGGGGAATGGTATATAATTATAAAAATAGTGATAATCTGAATCTGAACTATTTTTTAAAAAAATTGTATCAAAAATAGGGCTCAAAATTATGAAGTGTTAATCATAAGTTACAGTGTATTCAAAATGATTATCAATCAGGGACGTAGCCAGCGATATGGACATACGGACGTGCTTACCATTAATTTGAAAATTTGGGTGGCACAGTGGTCGAGTGGTAATGCCCTTGACTACTGATCGAGAGGTCCCTGGTTTGAATTTCACCCAGTGCACTTGGTCATTTCCTTCTATAGCAGGGGCCGTATACAGGTGGCTTCCCCTCAAGTTTTTTCTTCCGCTTTTTTAGCTCACCTGTCACGAAGTGACAGAGTGAGCTTTTGTGATCACTCGTCGTCCGTCCGTCAACAATTGCCTTGTGTAGACTCTAGAGGTCACAATTTTAGCCTAATCTTTATGAAACTTGGTCACAATGATCATCTCAACAAAATCTAGGTCAAGTTCGATATTGGGTCATTCGGGGTCAAAAACTAGGTCACAAGGTCAAATCATAGAAAAACCTTGTGTAGTCACTAGAGGTCACAATTTTGCCTTAATCTTTATGAAACTTGGTCACAATGATCATCTCAACAAAATTTGGGTCAAGTTCGATATTGGATCATCCGGGGTCAAAAACTAGGTCACAAGGTCAAATCATAGAAAAACCTTGTGTAGACACTAGAGGTCACAATTTTGGCCTAATCTTTATCAAACTTGGTCAGAATGATCATCTCAACAAAATCTAGGTCAACTTCGATATTGGGTTAACCGGGGTCAAAAACTAGGTCACAAGGTCAAATCATAGAAAAACCTTGTGTAGTCACTAGAGGTCACAATTTTGACTTAATCTTTATGAAACTTGGTCACTATGATCATCTCAACAAAATCTAGGTCAAGTTTGATATTGGATTGTCTGGGGTTAAAAACTAGGCCATAAGGTCAAATCATAGAAAAACCTTGTTTAGTATCTAGAGGTCACAGTTTTAGCATAATCTTTAAGAAACTTGGTCACAATGATCATCACAACAAAATCTAGGCCAATGTCGATATTGGGTCATCCGGGGTCAAAAACTAGGTCACAAGGTCAAATCATAGAAAAATATTGTGTAGTCACTAGAGGTCACAATTTTGGTCTAATCTTTATGAAACTCAGTCTCAATGATTATCTCAACAAAATCTAGGCCAATTTAAATATTGGGTCATCGGGGGTCAAAAACTAGGTCACAAGTTCAAATAATAGAAAAACTTTGTGTAGTCACTAGAGGTCACAGTTTTGGCCTGATCTTTACGAAACTTGGTCACAATGATCATCTCAACAAAATCTAGGTCAAATTCGACATTGGTTTATCTGGGGTCAAAAACTAGGTCATTAGATCAAATCAAATGAAAACCTTGTGTAGTCACTAGAGGTTACAATATTGGCCTAATCTGTATGAAACTTGGTCACAATGATCATCTCACCAAAATCTAGGTCAAGTTCGACAGGTGAGCGACCTAGGGCCCTTTGGGCCCTCTTGTTTAAAAAATTATGTCTTATTTCAATCCAAATTCAAAGAAAAGGCCCCTTCCCCTACTCTCCTAAGCTCTGGGAATTAAAACATATTTTTGCAGGGGGAATGGGGATTTATTTTGGCCCCTAAAATGGTAGATCATCTAACTTCCCGTATATATAAAACACCAAAAGTTAATGTTTAGGACCGATTATGTAAATGCTGCACTTTAAAGGAGACTGAAAATGAGGAACACTTTGAAGTTTCTTTTAAAATGTTCTCTTTATAAATCAGAAAGACTGTTACACCTGTCAACACTTGGATTTTACGTGACAACTGTCAAACATATCACATATTGTTAATGCCTTTAAGAACCTTACAGATCATTCAGAGAAGTTCCAATATGTAATGTCTAGCGAAAATGTCGAAACAATAAACATGACAGGAAAATTTATACATCAATGTATGCTTAGAAGATCAATATACTTGAAAAATAATGTCTTATAATATGTATACCATACTACGGTGCTGTTATTTGATCTTGTTTGAATTATTTTTTAATATTACACTTATAATTATGTGCTAGATATTCCAATAACTTTGTGCTCTAGTCAATGAAAGCACTATTGTTAGCTCACCTGTCACAAAGTGACAGAGTGAGCTTTTGTGATCACACTTCGTCCGTCTGTCCGTCCGTCAACAATTGGGTTGTGTCCTCTCTAGAGGTCACAATTTTGGCCTAATCTTTATGAAACTTGGTCACATTGATCATCTCAACAAAATCTAGGTCAAGTTCGATATTGGGTCATCTGAGGTAAAAAACGAAGTCACTAGGTCAAAATATAGGAAAACCTTGTGTAGTCACAGGAGGTCATACTTTTTTATAAATCTTTATGAAACTTGGTCACAATGATCATGTCAACAAAATCTAGGTTAAGTTCGATTTTGGGTCATCTGGGATTAAAAACAAGGTCACAATGTCAATTATAATCAAAGCACTGAAAGTACTGATGTGTGGCGTACATTAAATCCAATATCGAATTCAGGTTGTATCATAATTTTATGTCACAGTTCTGATAAGCCCACCCTAGCTCAAACATTTGTGCTGCTAAAGACACCAAGAGAACCAGCAGTTACCTGGAACTTACTTAAGTAACTGCTGAGCATCAATGAAGGGATATTTACAAATACCATTTTTAACGACTTGGAGAATTTGACCAGTGTCAAGATAACTGACTGTTTATTCTCCGTATGACCACGCATGTTAATTAAATGACACTCTATATTAACGTATGTAAAAGGGGTAAACATGGCGTCACTCCCACATATCGATCGGCCGATTAATGCTTTAAAAACAAGTTTTACATTTTATAAAACCTTTAAGTATTAGCTTTTAAAACAAGCTTTAACGAACAAAATCGATCGAATATTAAATTAATAATTGAGGATTTTCGACCGTTTATTTGGTATAAAACGGGATATTTTAAACTTACTTTTACGCGGAACGGATTCTTACTCGTCGCCGTGGATTAACTAATAAGGGTATCGTGTTGAATGTTGTCTAAAAGAGAGAGACATATATCTCTGCTTCATTTAAATATTCAAAATCGGATAATAGATACGAAAATTATGAGGTCTTATATAAAGCACGGTAGAAATTGACTAGTGCGTTTAACGCTTACCGCGATAACATCGTTAATCGGCCGATCGATATGTACGTAGAACTATTTCAGTTCCCCCACCAGCTATATATAGCATCAATGTTTGTATACAACATAATTAGGTCATCGTCTGCAATGTGCAGCGGCGGAGTGATTTACATACGTTACAGTATACGATTGGGAAACCGTGGGAACTATTAGATTCCCGCCACCAGTGAGAACATTCGTTGGTAGTAAAAATATAGTCTGTTGCGGAATGATTTGCTATAAAAATCCTCTAAAAATAAAAGTCTGATAAAATTGTTGGTCTTAATATAAGTAAATGTTGGTAATGTAAACAAATCAGGTCCAATGATACGTGTAACCTGTGTTGCATGCTTGTAATATTGTTCAAATCATAGAACTATTTATTTGCCGAGGCCTAATGCGTTAAATTGGTCGTAAGCTGAAAAGTGGTAATATCATTGTGTGGCGTAAAAACGCCACACAAAAATCACAATGTCCATTGACATTTTCCTGAGGGTCATGGGTTCAACCCCCACTGGAACCATAATTTTTTATGCCCCCCTATCGATAGATGGGGAGGCATATAGTGATTCACCTGTCCGTCCGTTCGTCCGTCCGTCCTGGTTAACCCAAATTGACCGTTTCTTCTAGCATTAATATGGCTTGCTACAAAGCTTTCATACTCGCATGGATGTTGTGTATGAACACTCTCCACATGCCAGTATCACCTAACCCCATTTTGACCTTCACCTTGACCTAATTTTGGACTTAGACTTATTTATGGACAAGGCTTCCACAGGGGGCATAAGCGTTTATTGAACGCAGTCTTGTTTTTGTTTTTTTTTTACTGTTTAGGTATTGTTTTGTCTTTATAGCATGTATTTGTACAGTTATATGGAGGAAAATATTTTTTCCAATATATTTTGTTTAAATTATAGGTCAGATCATAGAAAAACTCTGTGTAGTCACCAGAGGTCACAATTTCGACTTAATCTTTATGAAATTTTGTCCTAATGATCATCTCAACACAATCTAGTATAAGTTTGATATTAATTAAGTCATCTGGGGTCAAAAGCTAGGTCACATGGTCAAATCATAAAAAAAACTTGCAATAGAGGCTGAATTTTCTTAAATCTTATTCAGAAAATGTGTAGGGTCACCATAGGGGTGTGCATGCACTAGTACGACAGATGAGCGACCTAGGGCCAAGGGCCCTCTTATTTTGTTCTGTTTTTTTCTGATCAGTATTATTTACATGTTTGTTTATATGTTTTCTCTTTTACTTTGAAATTGTTTTAAATTTTGGATTGCCTTTTATGTAAATATCAAAATTGTGTACCCGAGAGGGTCCAGAATTTGGAAAATAAACTATATTCTATTCTAGAGTCTGGGGTACTGTTTTATCAAAGCACTTATGGAAATTCCAAACTGTAACGATCAAATTTAAATTCCTCATCATTGGTTTGCAATTATAAATTGTGGTAAATGGAGCTGCACTACTAATTAGGATTCAGTTACTAAACCCCTACAAACCATATCCGTCACCAATTTGCAGTTGTTAAAGAATTATAAAGAATTCAAATTTGAGCGTACATTTAAGATTTTCGTAAGTGCTTTGATAAAAAACTGTACCCTGCATTTTGTGACATTCTCATTTTTGGGCTTAAGGTACATGTTGGTGTATTATCCATTCCTTGAGTAATTTATACATAATTATAAAACTACTAATTGTTGTATAATTATCATTTGTGCTGAAATAATTACCTTAAAATGTACAAACTTGTCCAAAAATATGACCAAAAAATGCAATTATCTCTACAGTATTCAGTATTGTATGGAGATATTGACATGATCCTGGCTTTTATGCATGAATATATATCCTCCAATGTCCTAATTCCAGTGGGATTAGCAATTTAGCATTAATTTGTGGGAAATTGCACAAAAATGAACAAATCCTACAAGGAACTGCACACATACTTTGATAGAATTATATAAATCCTTTCCCAGCATATTCCATCATTTTTAGCTCACCTGTCACAAAGTGACAGAGTGAGCTTTTGTGATCACTCTTCGTCCGTCGTACGTCCGTCCGTCCGTCCGTCCACAATTACTTGTGTAGACACTAGAGGTCACAGTTTTAGCTTAATCATTATGAAACTTGGTCACAATGATCATCTTAACAAAATCTAGGTCAAGTTCGATATTGGGTCATTCGGGGTCAAAATCTAGGTCACTAGGTCAAATCATAGAAAAACCTTGTGTAGTCACTAGAGGTCACAATTTTGGCCTAATCTTTATGAAACTTGGTCACAATGATCATGTCAACAAAATCTAGGTCAAGTTCGATATTGGGTCATCTGGGGTCAAAAACTAGGTCACAAGGTCAAATCATAGAAAAACCTTGTGTAGTCACTAGAGTTCACAATTTTAAGTTAATCTTTATGAAACTTGGTCACAATGATCATGTCAACAAAATCTAGGTCAAGTTCAATATCGGGTCATCCGGGGTCAAAAACTAGGTCACAAGGTCAAATCATAGAAAAACCCTGTGTAGTCACTAGAGGTCACAATTTTAACTTAATCTTTATGAAACTTGGTCACAATGATCATGTCAACAAAATCTAGGTCAAGTTCAATATCGGGTCATCCGGGGTCAAAAACTAGGTCACAAGGTCAAATCATAGAAAAACCTTGTGTAGTCACTAGAGGTCACAATTTTGGCTTAATCTTTATGAAACTTGGTTACAATGATCATCTCAACAAAATCTAGATCAAGTTCGATATTGGGTCATCCGGGGTCAAAAACTAGGTCACAAGGTCAAATCATAGAAAAACCTTGTGTAGTCACTAGATGTCACAATTTTGGCCTAATCTTTATGAAACCTATTCACAATGATCATGTCAACAAAATCTAGGTCAAGTTCGATATTGGGTCATCCGGGGTCATAAACTAGGTCACAAGGTCAAATCATAGAAAAACCTTGTGTAGTCACTAGAGGTCACAATTTTAGCCTAATCCTTATGAAACTTGGTCACTATGATCACCTCAACAAAATCTAGGTCAAGTTCGATATTGGGTCACGAGGGGTCAAAAACTAGGTCACAATGACCAATCATAGAAAAACCTTGTGTATTCACTAGAGGTCACAATTTTGGCCTAATCTTTATACAACTTGGTCACAATTATCTTGTCAACAAAATCTAGGTCAAGTTCGATATTGAGTCATCCGGGGTCAAAAACTAGGTCACAAGGTCAAATAATAGAAAAACCTTGTGTAGTCACTAGAGGTCACAATTTTGGCCTAATCTTTATGAAAGTTGGTCACAATGATTATCTCAACAAAATCTAGGTCAAGTTCGATATTGGGTCATCTGGCGTCAAAAACTAGGTCACAAGGTCAAATTATAGAAAAACCTTAATGTAGTCACTAGAGGTTATATTTTCGGCCTTATTTTTATGAAAGTTGGTCACAATAATCATCTTAACTAAATCTAGGTCAAGTTCGATATTGGGTCATCCGAGGTCAAAAACTAGGTCACAGGTCAAATCACTTTAATAAGTCATTGGGTCTAAATGTGATAAGCATAAGACAATATGAAAACCTTGTACATGCAATAGAGGCTACCATTAGGGGTGCATGAACGACTAGGACAGGTGAGCGACCTATGGCCCTTTGGGCCCTCTTGTTTATCATACATGTAGTTGCAAAAATATTCAAGAAGGATTGACATAAAATAATCAATGCAGTCAAAATCGTCCGCCAATTTTTAGACAGACCTCATTCTGCTGACATCATGCTAAGGGAAGTAAATCTCGCAAGATTTTGTGTATATTTCTTAACTTCCGGTCTGGAAATATCAATCAAACATCCGGTTACCCCCAGACGAATTGACACAATTGTTAAAGTGGAACTAAAATGGCAAACTGAAGTGAACAAGTATTGAAACCTTACTGACCCTGAAATAGTTTACACTTGTGAACATATTTATACAAATTTTAATCATATTCAGTCTCAGTTAAATCCTTTTTTTTTGGTCTCACTGAACTAGACATTGACTTTGTATTTAGTATTTACCGAGATGCACATCATTGTCATGTATGACGTCATCTTAACTCTGGTGAAACAAGATGTCACCGGAATGTGGACTTTAACGGAGTTAGGGCCTTGGAGGAATATAAAAGGTTCTTCGGTTGAATATGCATATCACTTTCCGCTAAGAAATCCTGCAATATCGGACCTTTAGATTTGTGTTGGTATTATACCTTGAGCGTCTTCGTGATACACCAGGTACATGTATATATATAATTATGAAAACATACAACCGGAGTTATAAATATAGACACTTTATCAGGTGTTAAATTATGCTAATGGAAGGTTGGGGATCAAGTTAAAATCTACGTACAATAGTCATCAATGGTAGAGTGAAATGAACATGATAAAATATAACCCTTCACTACAAACATACCGTAAGGCCAGAGTTCTTCGATTTTTCGTTACTCAGACCCCCTGTCCAATATTTTGTCATTTTAAAAAAAAAATCGAAAAACTTGAAAAAACAAAATTGCCTATACCGGTAATATTTTAATGATTATATTTCCCTCTTGACTTATTATTTTGTTAATCATAAGCTGGTATAACAAGTGCATCGGTGCCGTGTACGTTCTAAGTCCTTATTGACAAACAGAAAACCAAATATCTTCAAGTACTATAATTGTTCTTTATTTCAATGTATATACATGTACTTGTTCACATGTGATGTAGATGATGATGGTAAAAAGCTGAAAATAGAAAGTTATTTAATTACTTAAAACCATAACATATACTTAGTACCATAAACAATAAGGTATGAATAATACTAGGTACGAATAATACTGAGTACGAATCATAAGGTACGAATGATACTGGGTACGAATCATACAATAATTACAACAACAACAACAAGAGGGCCCAAAGGGCCCTAGGTCACTCACCTGTTATAGCAGTACATGCAAGACCTGTGATTTGACCTAGTGACCTAGTTCTTGGCCCCATATGACGCAATATCGTACTTGACCTAGATTTCGTTGAGATGATCACTCTGACCAAGTTTTATGAGGATAAGGCTAAAATTGTGACCTCTTGTGACTATACAAGCTTTTTCTATGATTTGACCTTGTGACCTAGTTTTTGACCCCGGATGACCCAATATCGAACTTGACCTAGATTTTGTTGAGATGATCATTGTGACCAAGTTTCATAAAGATTAAGTCAAAATTGTGACCTCTAGTGTCTACACAAGGTTTTTCTATGATTTGACCTTGTGACCTATTTTTTGACCCCGGATGACCCAATATCGAACTTAACCTAGATTTTGTTGTGATGATCATTGTGACCAAGTTTCATAAAGATTAGGTCAAAATTGTGACCTCTAGTGACTACACAAGGTTTTTCTATGATTTGACCTTGTGACCTAGTTTTTGACCCCGTTTGACCCAATATCGAACTTGACCTAGATTTTGTTGAGATGATCATTGTGACCAAGTTTCATAAAGATTGAATTAAAATTGTGACCTCTAGTGTCTACACAAGGTTTTTCTATGATTTGACCTTGTGACTTAGTTTTTGACCCCGGATGACCCAATATCGAACTTAACCTAGATTTTGTTGTGATGATCATTGTGACCTAGTTTCATAAAGATTAAGTCAAAATTGTGAAGTCTACAGACTACACAAGGTTTTTCTATGATTTGACCTTTTGACCTAGTTTTTGACCTTGGATAACCCAATATCGAACTTGACCGAGATTTTGTTGAGATGATCATTGTGACCAAGTTTCATACAGATTAGGTCAAAATTGTGACCTCTAGTGACTAAACTAGGTCACAATGATCATAAACCAACATTGTGGAAGCTATATTTTTATTTTTCCCCTCATCCTGCGGACAATTTACTCACAAAAGTCTGAGTAACATAAAATTAAATAACTTTGGCTTAAGACAAATTCTTCTATTATGTGCTGTCTTGTGTTATATCGTGTATTGTCATATAATGTACAGTAATTTGTTGATCTTGTCGTAATCTGACCCCAACATCTTACTGTTCAAATTACCGGCTTCTTTTGTCATAATAACTATTTTGTACTCAAGTTAAAAGAAAATAATGTATTCTGAGTTTCACTATTCAGTAAAAAAATCAGTTATGTTTGCTCGGGCATAAATAAAAAAATAAATTTAAATATAAAGGTACTGTTTTAACATAAAGCACATACATACACGTGTACAAAATAAAATTTCGTTCACATTTTTTATTCTTTCTTAATTCTTTTATAGCTACAAAGTTGGTTAAATTGGTCTGCAGAACATGTAATGACTCAGTTATTAAACTCATAAAATGTAATACTTATTGACTTATTCATGTTTTGAGAATGTATAATTTGCTGGCTTAGAATTAGAAGGTCCTAAGTACTACTTAAGACCTTATATTAAAGGCTCGTGCATATTTGAAATCTGCACTTCAAGGCGCTTCTTATGAGCCTATTTACATGAAAATCGGAAGTGGTCATGTTGACCAAACTGAAGTTAAAAAGCTTGTTTTTCCATAAGTAAAGACTAGTTTTCAGACATTTTTTTCTTGTTTTCTTAAAATATTGATTTTGCACTTACGGCCTTCTAATTCTAAGCCAGTGAATGATTCTATATTCTATATGTTCCAGTGAATGTTGTTGAGGCACTACAAGAATTCTGGCAGATGAAACAAGACAGAGGTGCTGACTTGAAGAATGGGGCCCTGGTAGTGTACGAGTCACAGCCATCGAATGCCCCGCCCTATGTCTGTTTCGTATCCCTCCCTGGAGGAAGTTGTTTCGGAAGTTTTCAGGTAATTTGTGATTGAAACTGATTTCCTTACTTGAATGGTCGTTCCCAAGGCAAAATGGCATTACTCTCGGGACTATTTTTCAAGAGTACAGGAAGGGGCCTTTTCTTTGAATTTGGGGGAAAATAAATAATAATTTTAGCAAAAAGGGAAGAAAAAACTTGGATCTTAGGTGACAACTGCAGGATTTTAAAGACTTCCTAAAGAAAAGCCACCTGTTAACGACCCCTGCTATTGAAGGAAATAAGCCCGGACTCTACCAACCTAATATACCTCCCTAAACTCCTTGTTTTAGTGTTTCATGAGCTTGTACAAAAACTTCAAAAAGTGTCTTTTCATTTATCTATAGAAATCCGTACTGTCATTGCATGAATTAAGCAGCTTGAATGTTACAAATTTTTAAATACAATGGTAAATCCTGCATGGATAAAGTCTTGTATCTAATAGGCTAGAAAAAAATAAATACGTTTGTTTCCAGTTGTTTTTATCGCTAAAATATATGGAGATATTAGGCCCTTTTCCCCTCTTTGCAGAGTAGGCATATATATTCCCCCCAAGATATCTAAATTTTCCCCTTGGAGTCTTGCACAAGTCAATATTATGCCCGCCCGGGGGAGCGGCGGGGATACAGGGGGAATTAGACAGACAAATCTTCCGGATCGGCGGGAATTAGACGACCTTATCGACCCGAGTCCCAGGGAATAGACTTTGGTCCAGGAATTTCTACACGGGCAGATGACAGTGATACTTTTGTTTTTTTATTAAATTACCCGGATAAAAAAAACTATGCCCCACAGGGGGGATATAGACAGTAAGCATTGTCTCCAGTGTGGGAATTTAGACATCAAAAAATTGAAAATGTCTAATTCCCCCTGGGTAGCCCACCACTCCCCGGGCGGGCAAAATATTGACTGGTGCATCTTGCTCAATTTTCAACTAACAATGTTCAAATGTACCTGAACTGCTCATTTATAATTATTTGATTTGGCCTTAAGGGATATAAATACCTGGCCTTCATGTTTGTTTTACCTTCGGAATGTTACTCTATTTAACTAATATCAGAAGAATTTGTGTGTAATGCGATAAGCCCAATTATTTGGTGATAATACTTTACATAAATATTGTTCCATACTTTGCTTAATTTGTTCTTCACTGATGGTCAAATAACTTTCTTATTTATTGACACTACATTCTGAAGTAGTTTACGTATTGTTGTATTTTTATGCCCCCCATATTTGATGAGGGGGTATATTGCTTTGCACATGTCAGTCGGTAGACCTCATGGTTTCCGTTCAAGAACGCTTAAATTTGCCCTAGGATCTTTAAACTTTACGTTGAGGATGGTCATTATCAGTGACCTTACCATTTCTGACTATTGAGCTACCATGGCATACATGTTTTACAAACATCTCATGGTATTTTTTTTTTTTTAAATGGGTTCTGTTCTGATTTCAAACTGTTGCTCTATATATAGAGAAACTCGGGTCACTGTCCGGTGAGAACAATGTTATCAGGCGAGGTGATATCGTCCGGGTGGCGAGCCTTTGGCGAGTCACCCCGGACGATATCGCCGAGTCTGATAACATTGTTCGATCCGGACAGTGATCCGAGTTTCTATTTATCATGCAACCAGCACCTCGGAACAAGTAAGGGGCGTAATTCCTCTTTTTTTAAAGTTACAACCGAGTTGTGGGTTTTAGTAGATCCAGTAAACCCGCCGATTAACACAATTCAATGTGCTTCCGCGAAACAAAATAGTTCTCAATTCTACGCTGCTTAACAAAAGAAATATTAAAAAATAAAATATTTCAATTATATATTCAGAAAGGGAAATCTTAGTAAATGATATTACCAAATAACTACATTGTGTCATAATAGTAGAATAAAATTTCGCTCATGAATTTATGAAGTTTTTTGAATGAATCATCAATGACGTACGGTCGTTTACTACGTCATAAATCCTTCTGTTATTCTTAACAATGCCTTGGAATAAATACAAACGTGGAATATGTGAAACACTGGGGTGTTTGCGGTAACTGTCAGTGCAAAATTGAATTCCGGACGGGGGAAATAACTTCAAGAATGAACAGTTTATACAAGCTTACTCGTCTTAGTCAAGTTGGTGGGTGGAGAATGGCAGTTGGGAGACCTCAATGCTTGGAAAATCGATGGAAATAGAATATGGTAAGACATTGATCTTGTTGAAGAGCCTATTATATTGTTTTATGTTTTACCTATGTATGAACCATATCTACACTGAATCTAACAGTGATATTACTGACCCACTTAGTCTTAAGATTCGCCAAAAATTTCCGACTTTTTTCATTTTCAATGATTTTGTATGCGCACCGTATCGAGTCTTCAAATGAGTTCAAAATTGCATTTTGTCCAGTGTATTTGATGTGGAACCGTTGTCAATGCATACTCTTTTATGTTTATTTATCTTTGATGATCCTACGCCAGTGGATTTATGTGTGTTTATTGTTTTTTTCAGGGCCTTTCCCAAACGATTGACCCGTGGATGACCCGTATGAATTCAAGAAAAAATACACTGGCGTAGCCCTACATGGCGAAGAAATATTGCTGATGTTGGTTGTAAATCTAAACTTTGAATAAATATTAGCTATCAAATGTATATTTTTGTAGTTTTCAATAATATGTAGGTCAGTTTTAGACGGAATGAGAAATGGGAAAATAGTCCGTGATTTGTGGGCGGAGCCAAAAAGTGTTCTCAGGCTACTAGCAGCCTATTGACCTGAGAACACATACTGTTCTCAGGTCATGTGTTATCAGGCAGTTACCATGGCAGTTGCATGATAAATGGAGTTTAGGACCCATTTTCACATTCTAAGATATTTGTTTGTCTTAAAAAGGATGTTTACAAATTAGTTTTTTTTCTCAGACAAGTTTTTGTTTATTTATGATACAATGTCATATGTATTTCAAGTCATGGATATAATTATATGATACATGTAGTACATTCAGTAGTTAAAATTGTCTTATTTAGATAAGAATTGAACTTATTTATTTTAAGACTTTAAATGAAATATTTTTGTTTAAGATAAATAGTTAAATAGACCTATCTCAGTGTACCTACACAGTATTATCAGTACAAATAACTGTAGGGTATTATAGCAGATAGGTGTGACAGTGTTGTAAATATCAACCCTAATTTAACCAATGATCTCCGCTTTACCAACTTCTGTCTATTGTAATTGGTCAGTCTAACTTTTTAGACCCAGAAGAAAACAGTTTTTTCACCCTCTTGATAAGTGGGCATAATGAGATACAAGGTTTGCTTAGGGGTGGTCAGGGGCGTAGCCAGCGGTACGGACATACACATGTGCGTAAAATTAATTCGAAAAGTAGAAACATAAATATGGCCTAAATGGCATTAAAGTCCAAAATTTCCACAATCATGAGGACCCAAAACATAACCACCAACTTTAAGGCTTGTGTGCTTTACACCAATTCAAGCCTGGCTACGCCCCTGGTGGTATTCAATTACTTGACTTAAGGATAGGGACAACCAATCAGATCACAACATATTAAACTATTGGTCAGTAACAGGCGATATGATTGGCTATCCTTATTCTTCAATTAGATAAGATTAATATTGAGTCTAAGACATCTTTTTAGCTCATCTGATTTTTGAAAAAAAGATGAGTTATGGTCATCACTTGATCGTCGTCGTCGGCGTTGCATGGTTAAGTTTTGTGTTTAGGTAAACTTTTTTCATAAACTATCAAAGCTATTGCTTTAAAACTTGCAACACTTGTTCACCATCAATACCTGAGCCTGCAAAGCAAGACCCATAACTCTGATTTGCATTTTGTAAGAATTATTGCCCCTTTTTGGACTTAGAAAGTAAAATGCCTTGGTTAAGTTTTGCGTTTAGGTCCACTTTTCTCCTAAACTATCAGAGTTATTGCTTTGAAACTTTCAACACTTGTTCACCATCAACACCTGACCATGTCAAGCAAGAACCATAACTCTGATCTGCCTTTTGCATGAGTTATTGCCCCTTATTCGACTTAGAAAATTCCTCAGTTCAGTTTTGTGTTAAGGTTCTTTTTTCTCATACACTACGTGGGCTTTTGCTTGAAACTCAGAAAATTCATTGGTTAAGTTTTGTGTTTAGAGTAACTTTTTTCATACATTATGTGGGCTATTGCTTTGAAACTTTCAACACTTATTCACCATCAATACCTGGCCATGTCAAGTATGACCCATAACTCTGATCAGCATTATGCAAGAGTTATTGCCCCTTTTTCACCATCAATACCTCACTTTTTTAAGCAAGACTCATAACACTGCCCTACTTTATGCAAGGGTAATGGGCCTTTTTTACAGTGACAATGATCAGATGAGCGTCTGCACCTGCAAGCCAGTGCTCTTGTTTAAGGATGGCCACAGTTGACATTTGTTACAGTTGATTTGCATAAATTACCTTATTTTTAGCTCACCTGTCACAAAGTGACAGAGTGAGCTTTTGTGATCACCCGTCGTCCGTCTGTCGCCCGTCCGTCGTCCGTCCGTCAACAACTAGAGGTCACAATTTTGGCCTAATCTTTATGAAACTTGGTCACAATGATCATCTCAACAAAATCTAGGCCAAGTTCGATATTGGGTCATCTGGGGTCAAAAACTAATTCACAAGGTCAAATCATATAAAAACCTTGTGTAGACACTAGAGGTCATATTTTTTAGCTAATCTTTATGAAACTTGGTCACAATGATCATCTCAACAAAATCTAGGTCAAGTTCGATATTTGGTCATCCGGGGTCAAAAACTAGGTCACAAGGTCAAATCATAGAAAAACCTTGTGTAGTCTGTAGAGTTCACAATTTTGACTCAATCTTTATGACTAGGTCACAATGATCATCACAACAAAATCTAGGTTAAGTTCGATATTGGGTCATCCGGGGTCAAAAACTAAGTCACAAGGTCAAATCATAGAAAAACCTTGTGTAGACACTAGAGGTCACAATTTTAATTCAATCTTTATGAAACTTTGTCACAATGATCATCTCAACAAAATCTAGGTCAAGTTCGATATTGGGTCAACCAGGGTCAAAAACTAGGTCACAAGGTCAAATCATAGAAAAACCTTGTGTAGTCACTAGAGGTCACAATTTTGACCTAATCTTTATGAAACTTGGTCACAATGATCATCACAACAAAATCTGGGTCAAGTTTGATATTGGTACATCCCGGGTCAAAAACTAGGTCAAAAGGTCAAATCATATTAAAACCTTGTGTAGACATAAGAGGTCAAATTTTTTACCTAATCTTTATGAAACTTGGTCACAATGGTAATATCAACAAAATCTAGGTCATGTTCGATATTGGGTCATCTGAGGTCAAAAACTAGGTCACAATGTCAAATCATATAAAAACCTTGTGTAGACACTAGAGGTAATATATTTGACCTAATCTTTATGAAACTTGGTCACAATAATCATCTCAATAAAATCTAGGTCAATTTCGAAATTGGGTTGTCCGGGGTCAAAAACTAGGCCACAAGTTCAAATCATAGAAAAACCTGGTATAGTCACTAGAGCTCACAATTTTGGCCTATCATCTTTTTGTTACTTTGTCACAATGATCATCTCAATAAAATCTAGGTCAAATGCGATATTGGATCAAGAACTAGGTCAGTCACAGGGCTTGCTTGCACTACTACGACAGGTGTGCAACCTAGGGCCCAAAGGGCCCTCTTGTTTAAAAATACCGTAAAATCAGAGTTTTTCATGCAGGATTATTTTTCGGTGTATTTGCAAATTTGATAAGTTTGTAGAAATTTATACTAGCATACTTAAATGCAGAAAGTCAATCCTGCTAAAGTTTATAAAATTACAAACATTTGCCTATGCAGACTATTTCTAAATAACAAATTTACAAAATTCAAAATTTAAAAAAATGCATGATTTTACTGTAAAAATTGTGGTTAGTTATTGCAGTGGTTAAGTGTGTTAGTCATCAGGCAAATTTTTTTTGTTATGCAAATTATTTGAAAATATTTGGGGGAAATGTGACTTTCAGTTGAAACATAATAAGTTGCATGACAAATACTCATTCTCGACTTGAGCGTTGAATATGTCTCGTTAAATCGGTCAAAGAATGAAGTACTTATAGTTGTTTTTAAATTATTGTTGAGATATTTATGCCCCCTATCTGCACATTTGCACATGTCGGTCGGTGGACCAAATGGTTTCCGTTCAATAACTCAAGAACACTTTGCCCTAGGATCATCAAACTTTACATGGAGGTTTGGTCATCAACAGTAGATTGATTTTGAGGTCAGTAGGTCAAAGGTCAAGGTCACTGTGACCTTTACCATTTCTGACTATTGGGATGCCATGGGGGCATACATGTTTTACAAACATCTCTTGTTTTACTTGCGTTCTTAGCCAAAAAGTCACGTGGTATCACCACACCATATTTTATTTTTAAAAAATCTGGAAATGGCTGTTAAACTCGTCAGACAAACACAGACACATTGTTTATTAGGCCGTCCTTAAAAAATTGTTTGTTTGCGGTAACGTTACCCAAGATTTTTAAGATGGATAGGTAGGTCCTATTTTTTAGCTCACCTGTCACAAAGTGACAGAGTGAGCTTTTGTGATCACTCTTCGTCCGTCGTCCGTCGTCCGTCCGTCGTCCGTCGTCCGTCCGTCCGTCCGTCAACAATTGGCTTGTGTAGACACTAGAGGTCACAATTTTAGCCTAATCTTTATGAAACTTGGTCACAATGATCATCTCAACAAAATCTAGGCCAAGTTCGATATTGGGTCATCCGGGGTCAAAAACTAGGTCACTAGGTCAAATCATAGAAAAACCTTGTGTAGTCACTAGAGGTCACAATTTTGACTTAATCTTTATGAAACTTGGTCACAATGATCATCTCGACAAAATCTAGGTCAAGTTCGATATTGGGTCATCCGGGGTCAAAAACTAGGTCACAAGGTCAAATCATAGAAAAACCTTGTGTAGTCACTAGAGGTCACAATTTTGACTTAATCTTTATGAAACTTGGTCACAATGATCATCTCGACAATATCTAGGTCAAGTTCGATATTGGGTCATCCGGGGTTAAAAACTAGGTCACAAGGTCAAATCATAGAAAAACCTTGTGTAGTCACTAGAGGTCACAATTTTGACTAAATCTTTATGAAACTTTGTCACAATGATCATCTCGACAAAATCTAGGTCAAGTTCGATATTGGGTCATAAGGGGTTAAAAACTAGGTCACAAGGTCAAATCATAGAAAAACCTTGTGTAGTCACTAGAGGTCACAATTTTGGTCTAATCTTTATGAAACTTGGTCACAATAATCATCTCAACAAAATCTAGGCCAAGTTTGATATGGGGTCATCTGGGGTCAAAAACTAGGTCACTAGGTCAAATCATAGAAAAACCTTGTGTAGTCACTAGAGGTCACAATTTTGACTCAATCTTTATGAAACTTGGTCACAATGGTCATCTCAACAAAATCTAGGTCAAGTTTGATATTGGGTCATCTGGGGTGAAAAACTAGGTCACAATGTCAAATAATAGAAAAACTTTGTGTAGTCACTAGAGGTCACAATATTGGCCTAATCTGTATGAAACTTGGTCACAATGATCATCTTAACAATATCTAGGTCAAGTTTGATATTGGGTCATCTTGGGTCAAAAACTAGGTCACATGGTTAAATCATAAAAAAACATTGTGTAGTCACTAGAGGTCACAATGTCGACCTTATCTTTATGAAACTTGGTCACAATGATCATCTCAACACAATCTAGGCCAAGTTTGATATTGGTTTATCTGGGGTCAAAAACTAGGTCATTAAGTCAAATCATATAAAAACCTTGTGTAGTCACTAGAGGTCAAAATATTGGCCTTATCTGTATGAAACTTGGTCACAATGATCATCTCTACAAAATCTAGGTCAAGTTCGACAGGTGAGCGACCTAGGGCCCTTTGGGCCCTCTTGTTTGTATAGAAATATTTTTTGGGAAACCTGTAAAAACAATTGGGTAGATATAGCTATATAAGGAAATGGGCTGGAAAAAAATGAGTAGGGGGCAATTTCGTAGGGTAGGTAGCTTTACAGCTTACAATTATTAGTCCTCCTACCGGTTTTTGACAGGAGGGGACTTTAGGTTTGCCCTCCGTCCATCAGTCCGTCAGTCAGTCAAAAAATCTGGATCCTGACATAACTGAAACAGTTTCCAAGCTAGGTTTATGAAACTTAGTATGTGGATAGGGGACAATAAGGGGATTATGCATGTCTAAAAATGTTTTGATTCCGACAAAACTTGTGGTTGCTATGGATACAGAAACATTGAAAATGGCTTCAAACCGGTAGGGGACTTCTGTATTGCTTGCAATTCTTAATGACTTGTTTATTTAAGGACGGCCTTATAGATTGATGATTCATCTGATGAAATTTGAGGCAGTCAGACTCATTAATCATGTAAACATATGAATGTAGCAAAGAATCAATGTACAGTGTAACATTGGTACCAATATATCAATGTCAATTATCCAGTTGTCAATGTACACAGCATGCTAGTATTCTGATCGGTATATACCGGTACATTCCTGGTCGGAATTTTATCCCCCCACCAAATATTGGGGGGGGGGGGGGATATAGATTTGTTTAAATAAAATATTATTTAATGTTTTGATGGTAATGTACCCATCTTGTTTTATAATTTCATTATTTTGTTAATGATACAGTGTAAGCTGGTATAATATGACTTAAGTGCTTCAGTGCAGTGTACTAGCTTTAAGATAAATTGATTGTTTTCTTGAATTTTTTGCTTAAAATTTGACCGTCATTGACTTAAGCCCACCACCAACAGCATGGTAGCTATTTTTCACTCCACCTGCGGACATTTCGGTCACCAAAATCTGGCCTAAGGCATCATAGATATTAAGGTTAGAATCAATAGTTACCATCACAGGCACTCTCGATCTAAAGCAAATTTTTAGTCAGGTCTTCATTTTTTTTCCAAATTTCTTTTTTATGAATGACACAAAAAATGTACTAATATTGAATGCATTAAAATCCTCTTTCTATTCTCCCTTTATCTCAGATTGGTTTGTATGATAGGTGACAGAGACGACATAATATTGAATTACTTCATCTGATAGACAGGGGGGGGGGTAACAGATTATGTGTCAAAGCTTAGAAATTCAGACTGAAGTACACGTTTATATTCATGTGAAGATTTCAATACACTCATTTGTATTATCATCATGGCGATACGACTGTTCAACTTATTGTGCAGAATACCTGGCCCTCAAGACAGTTAAACTTATTGTGCAGAATACCTGGCCCTCAAGACTGTTCAACTTATTGTGCAGAATACCTGGCCCTCAAGACAGTTAAACTTATTGTGCAGAATACCTGGTCCTCAACACTGTTCAACTTTAAATTGTGCAGAATACCTGGTCCTCAAGACAGTTAAACTTATTGTTAATACCTGGTCTTCAAGACTGTTCAACTTATTGAGCAGAAAACCTGGTCCTCAAAACTGTTCAACTTATTGTGCAGAATGATTTACCTGGTCCTCAAAACTGTTCAACTTATTGTGCAGAATGATTTACCTGGTCCTAAAGACTGTTAAACTTGATGTGCAGAATGATTTACCTGGTCCTCAAGACTGTTAAACTTATTGTACAGAATGATTAATCTGGTCCTTAAGACTGTTAAACTTATTGTACAGGATACCTGGTCCTCAAGACTTTTAAACTTTTGTACGTATTGTCTTCAACATGCATATTATCATTATAATAGAGTACAGAGAATTTGATTCAACTTTCGACCTTCTGTTAGCATAATTTAACAGGTGATATATTGTCTATTTATAATCCCGGTTGTATGTTTTCATAAGCAGGAAGTATCACGATGCAAAGACCCTCGATGTGTAATACCAACACAAATCTAAAGGACCGATATTGCACGATTTGCTCGCACAAGTTTATATATTCAACGCAAGAACCCAGTGATTTTTTTTGCCTCTTTGGGAAAGGGTATGGGTCCGTTCAGATTTGTAATTTTTGCATCGTGGTGACTTGAAATTGGGAAATTTCATGAAGCAGAAAGGCCAAATAAAACAGAAAGAGAGATAACATGTGACTGTTTACTGGTTTCTTTGAACTTTTATACTTGACCTCTTGTCAAAATGTTCATAACTTTATCATTTTCAGGCGCGTAGCTACCTGTACGCAGAATACGCAGCTGCGTACACATGCTTCTTAAAAAGTGAAAAATTAAATGATCGAAAAATGAAATAAAAACTGATGCCTAAGCCCTAAGGGGGGGTAATCCTTTAGTATTTTCAGCATTTTTTAGAAACACTTTAAAAGCTCTATACACAAAAAAACTGTTTTTTTTCAGTAAAAATAATGTTAAAGATGATGCAAAAAAAAAAAACAGAACGCACCAGAGACGTTCTAGCGAACCAAATTTTTCAGGGGTAGCATGCCCCCAGACCCCCCTAGCCTTCTTGTGTTCATATTCAAATACCTCTAGCTACGCCCCTGATTTTATGTCTGATTTTGAAATTATTTTTTTTAAATGTTCATTGGGAAATTCTCCATAGATTTGTTATTAGGAAAGGTCCGTTTACCGGACCCTAATAAAAAAGGAAAAAATCACCTGAAACTTGTAATATATTCATGCATAAAGGTCAGGCCCCGTGTTCACAAATAATTGGTTATCAGGATCAGACTCAAGCTCCATTCTGTTTTTGCTATTTCTTTCAAATACATGTACAGTTATACAATTGTATGTTCCTTAGCAGTTACAGAATAACAAAACAGTTTCTAGATAACAGATTACGACCCTTAAAACTATTACTTTCCTATAAAAATAGATTAATTGTACTTGAGACCGAAACTGATCTGAGACTTTTAGGATCAAGCTTGAAAATCCAGCTTCAATTTATCAAGCACAATATTTCTATAACTATGCATTGAAACTTATTTATTTGTCTTTAAAATTTAAGGAGATACCAATATTGTTTCCTCTGTTTACAAGAAATAATCTTTCCATCAACATATTTTCTGTATTTTAAATAAAATAAAATGTTCCCTCATCCAAGCTTTAGTGCAGGATGAGGGTCATTATTGGAATAAAGCCGGAGGCTGAGCATGTACAATTAGCATTTCAGTCATAGTACTGGAATGAGCGCTTTTTTAAAGACCCGAGAAAAAGTGCAGTGCACCGTATAGTATATATCACGTGTGCACCTGTAATCAATCATAATTCAAAGCCAAAGTTTTGTCGCCCTAAACAATAGGCTAATCTCTAATCTAAGTGATAAGCATGTACTAGGGAGGGCAAAGCATAAAAGGCTGAAAGATACACATAATATCACAACACAAATTATAACATTACATCATAAAATAAATATACCTGTATGTATACAAATATACACTTTAAATATAATGATAATCTGACACAAAGGGAGGGTATGTACATGCTCAGCCTCCGGCTTTATTCCAATAATGACCCTCATCCTGCACTAAAGCTTGGATGAGGGAACATTATTTTTCATAAAGCCTATGGCTTTCACATGTACAATTAGCATCTTCAAAGTAGGGCAACAAAACATATTGCCATTAAAACAAAAACCCTCTTACAAATAAAAGTGTAATACAATAATGTAAAACAGACTACCGGTAGACACCTTGTAAATCAAGAGTAACAATAATATATACATGAACAATATATATTAATACCATCATAGAGTTAGAATACTTCTCCACAGGTAATAAAACCTCTATTATGTCAATAATTGAAATTCAAATATATCTCAAAGGAAAATACTTTATATAAACTTGAAAATACCAAATAAAATTTAAACATGAACTCATGAGGTGACTTATAAAAAGGATTCCTCAACCAAACAAACACCATTAAAAATATTAAGTAACAAAAAATGAACCTTATAACACTTTGATCGTTCAAAAGAACAATGCCGATACAGAAATCCTCAAATAAACATTCTAAACCTGCAAATCAACAACCAGTTGTTAACTGTCAAAAGCTAAAGCTTATAGATTTTAACAAAAAAATAAATTGAATTTAAATGATATAATAAATAGTTCATCAACTTCAGACCATCATTGAATCAGAGTATCTTTTTCAAATTGAAAAAGTGGTTAATAAATAACCATTACATAAACACCTATAATTCTACTCTTAACATATATACAAGACACAAGCAATAACCACTCTGTGTATACGGCAAATACAATTCTATCAAAGCCCAGTTTATGTCAAGATCATAAACTTATAACACTCCAATACATCCTTAACAAAATGACATCAAACCTTTCTTAAATCATAAAAATATACAATATGGTCCGTAAAGAAAAACTGCTATGCAGCTTAATTGCTATTCATTGACAATAAAGAAATCACGTATTAAAACATGATATACATGTAATATAAATAATAAAACTAAAGTAAATAAAACCTTTATAGGAATATAAGAAAATAATAGTACTGTTACAGACTTTCCATATATAATATATATAAATAGATCATTCTGCAAAGACACAATACTGCCATATTCGTATCATGACCATCTTAAATGACTATGATAAAAGATACCACTAATAAATGACAAAGGCCATTATATCCCTAAATTCCTCATTAAAATAAGTAAAGTCAATATCTAAACCAAATTCCGCTCAGGTAACACTAACCCTGTTTCTTCGAAAAGAAATAAAATCCATTACAATAACACACAAATGTAACAGATACGTCTATAATTACTCTTAATAAAAACTTAAAGAATAAAGTACCTCAAATACTCATATAATTACATATAAAAAAGTAACAACCACTATATATACATTACCATTAGCCGAAACTATGAAATATTATCTATGCTTGAAATGTTCCTGGACACAAAAAGCTAGTTTCCCAATAAACATGTATAATAAGCTAGGGAGTTTCCAAAGAAACATATATAATAAAGCAAACATATAAGCGCTTCCAAAAAGCTAAACTGGATCCATGTTAACTAATTAACACTAGCAGCACATATAAAACAAACAACCATAAAAACAACACTACATTAAGACAGTAAACAAGTTGTTAATATTTTACAACTATTACCAATAGGTTTCTAAAAAAAAATAACTTTTAATTCAAATTCCCAGGTTGCTTAACAGAAGTACAAATGTATGTGAATTCAACCCTTCCTTTCCAACTATGAACAATGACTAAACAATCCTGCTAAACTTTACTGTAAAAGTCATTTTCAAATATCAGCTTCACTCCGTAAAGTTTATAGTTGATAATCAATCACTCATTTTCAAATATCAGCTTCACTCCTAAAGTTTATAGTTGATAATCACTAAAGCATAGGTGAAAGTTAAAATCCTGAAAACCCTGAAATCCTCAGAAAAGGACCATTATATTGGGAAAATACAGCAAAACATACTCTTTGGTACACCCAAAACCTGAAGTTCAGACATAAGGTCTGAAAAAATTTACTCATGTAGATGCGCATAAATAAGTCTGTTAAAATATTATGCATCGTAAAACTACACGTATCCAGTGTATTTATAAATACATGATACTCCAAAACAGTCTCACTTATAAATATATCCCTTCTCAAGAGGAACTATAGTAAAAATACTAGATTATAGTAGATTTTATACTAACAACTGACAACATCCTATCATCACATGACAAATAAATGAATATAAACAACTAAAAATTTGTATTCTCATCGGTAATAAAAACACAACACTTGTTGCTACAGTGATAATGTTCAGAATGCAAAAAGCATTGGGTAATAAGTCTATAAGTAATTGGTACCGAGTCACTCATTTCAAGTATATCATAAGTATAATTGATATATGGCTAAATTTAAAAATACAGCAACATATATTTCCAAAATTCATGACATGAATACCTAAAAGCAGATACATCTAAATAAGTTCAGCCTGTATCCAAATGTACCAATTCATCAAAATGAACATCATTCCTCTTGTAACCAATTCTCCACCAAACATCTGAGTTATTCAGTATCATATATAAATATAAGCCATCATAATACTGCCGTATAAATAAAGTAATCATTAAAAACAATTCATAAACATGAACTTGATATCTCTATTCAAATGAAACCTTTTAACTCACAAAATACCCACTATTAGATGCCTTTGACAGACTCATAGCGAAATCAAAATATAATTATAATCATAAACATGCTAAACCATCCTGCATGTCACTTAAAAACAGTGTCATATAAATATAACTTCCCTCAAATACAAAATCATGTTCCATGACCAAAAATATATTAATTCAAAAAAGAACCAAATACACACTTATGTCAAATCTAATAGATTGACGACACACCACAAAAGCAAATGACAAACTGCATAAGTCTCTGGTCAGAATAACTCAGTGCAATACGTTATACCTGATTTCAAATACTTAGAATTACTCCAACTCAATGCAACTATCCAAACTACCAAATATTGATTTATCTCATAGGATAACCAATCTAAATTTACATAAAATATATCTTGATTGCATAAGCATGCAAATTAATAAATTCATATATAAACATACCCATAGCAGACAAAAAGCAACCTAAATGCTTGTTCATATGGATTCTAAAAATATCATAAACACGCATCAAACACGTTCTCCCCTGACAAATGTCAAAGAACTCTACATTATGCTTCAAAACAGGTCTTACTTAATCACGTAACTTCTTCTCAACTATCAACTAATTACACGCAAACTGAGTTTGTCATGAAATATAACACTCTTAGTACCTTTCTAAATATAAAATAAGTACTGCCCATGTAATAATCTCTGAATAAATATCCGATATACAAATGGTCTCCATCTAAGGTTATGTACTCATAACACACTGTTATATTATCAAATAAACCGTGTCAGACTCAAAGTGACTTACTGTAACTGCTAATAAAGCTAATTTCTCATATTCTCATAAAAGGTACAAAAACGTAACCTTCATATCAAATGAGCATGTGCTCTCAGGCTTTTCACAAAACTCTGTTAGACAGAGCCCATATACAGTCACAATTCATCTAAAAACTGATAACTGCCTAACAGTCAGTTAAACTCAAAACTTACCCACAGACAATATCATACTAATGTTATAAAGCCAACACTTTTGGCATGTAAATAAACATTTCCTCTAATCAAAAGACTAGGTCATTGCATTATAATCGGCGTCCTAAGACGCGTTCACTCGGATAACGGAACAAATTTGTCCGAATTTTAACATCCGAAAAGCATGTACTACGTACTATGCACAAAGACGTAATTCGTCTATAAAATTGTCCAGAGGACATATTTTGATAATAACCTTGTTTTACTATCACAAACTAGCAATGAAAATAGAAGACATGGGACAAAACCGGCTCAAAACTCTGCCAAAGTAATCATTATCGTGACATTAGCTGTTTTACAAACTAGCTTCCGGTTCCCAAAAAAGTCTTCGTAGTTCAACAATAAAGGATAATAACGGAAGATAAAAAACTCATAACGATTGAAAAATACAATACATTCATCGCAATTACCTTCCTCGAATGTAAACTGCCAACGAAAGTCGTAATTTCGCCGCAAAAACCAAAAATTACCACGCGACATTGTCGCACGAACGTCTTGCTCATTCAAGCGCTAGACTAAATATGATTGATTACAGGTGCACACGTGATATATACTATACGGTGCACTGCACTTTTTCTCGGGTCTTTAAAAAAGCGCTCATTCCAGTACTATGACTGAAATGCTAATTGTACATGTGAAAGCCATAGGCTTTATGAAAAATAATGGAGCTTGAGCCTGATCCTAATAACCTATTCTTTGTGAACACGGGGCCAGGAGTTCACAAGTCAAAGTCTATACTGTAAAATAATATTTCATTTCTATTGAACAAAATTTCATGGTTTTGGTAAAAAAGACCATTAAATTTTTTTATCGTGGGGAAGTAATTTCAAGTATTAAAAATGAGATTTTATGAAAAATGGCATTATCAAAATTCACACAAATTATTAGAAATCATTCACAAAAATTGAACAGAGATCATATTTGTATTATAACATGTTGATATGTATATGCAAGTCAACTAAAAAAACGCATTCTTATACCTGACTGAACTTGGAAGCAAGTATGGCAGCCATTGTAAACTTTTATTTAACATTTTTATTGGTATAATTATTCATTGGGGCTTTAAATTCTTGGTTGTGGTCATCCACGAAATCCATTAAAATTAAATCCTCCCACGAATATTAATGATTTACAGTATGACTTGAATTTTATAATAATACCCCCGCACAACGAGTTGTAAGGGGGGTATTCTGGATTCAGCTTGTCCGTCCGTCCGTCTTTCTGTCTGTTCGTAGACGCATTCTTGTGAACGCAACTCCTGCAGTTTTGGCAGGATTTCGCTCAAACTTTCACAGATGAACAACCTCAACATATAGATGTGCATGAAGAAAGGAATGTGCGCTGCAATGAATTTTTGCAAAATTATGGCCCTTTGCCAGTGGGGGTATATTAGTCTACCGAATGGCGACAGCTCTAGTTACATTTGATGGCATTAAAACACTATACAGGTTTCCAAAAAAAACTCTTGACTGCAGATTTGATTCTGGAATCTTTTGTAATAAAATTGTTGTATAAATATCTCCATGTTTGTTTTTTCAGCATTGTCCGACGAAGGCAGAAGCCAGACGAAGTGCCGCTAAAATAGCTCTGATGAATTCTGTGTTCAATGAACATCCCTCTCGTAAAATCTCAGATGATTTTATTGAGCGAGCAGTACGAGACGCCTGTGCTTCATTTAAGGTATGTAGTGAACTCCTTAAAGGTACATCCTTGACCCCTTAATATGATACATCCTTGACCTCTTTATGGTACATAGTCGACTCCTTAAAGGTACCTTCTTGACCCCTTTATGGTACATAGTTTACTCTTTTATTGTACCTTCTTATCCCCTTTAAGGAACAAACATTCGCAGTTGACCCTTTTAAGGGACCATCTTGGTCCCTTTATTAAGGTACCATTTTGGGTCTGTATTAATGTACATACATGAAGTTGATCCCTTTGAGGTACCTTCTTGGCCCTTTAAGGTTCACAGTATTTAGCTTGCCTGTTGATATACTAGTGTAACATACAGTAAGTGACAATGCAAGCTTGTTTATCCCCTACCCAGACTTTCTACTATTCCTACTTTTCCCTACTTATAATTTTGATCTGAGCCCTACTTTGTACTACTTGTTTCTAAAACAGCCCTATTATCCCTACTTTTTCATCTCAAATGAAAATAAAATTTATTGCAACATGATACATACTTTTCCTTTAGTTGTAATTTCAGTGGAAATATAAAGCATGCATTATTTCGGCTCGCTACACTTGCACAGTTTGGAAAATCAATTTTATATTATAGTGTGGCAATTCTTTTCTGTTATTCGCCCCTGCAAATTTATGTATTTTATGTCCCTTTAGCACCAAATCCTGTATCTGCCTGTCGTAATATTTAACTAAAAGGGTCAAAATTACTTCTTTATCCCTACTTTTTAATGTCAGAACTTCCTACTTTGCCCTACTTTTAATAAAATGTGCCTTTCTTTTGCCCTACTATTTTTGGAAGAGGCAGTAGAAAGCCTGCCTACCGGTTTTTGACCGGAGGGGACTATAGGTTTGCCCTCCGTCTGTCAGTCTGTCTGTCCGTCAAAAAATCTGGATCCTGACATAACTGAAACAGTTTCCAAGCTAGGTTTATGAAACTTGGTATGTGGATAGGGGGCAATAAGGGGATTAATCATTATGCACGTCTAAAAATATTTTGATTCCGACAAAAATTGTGGTTGCTATGGCAACAGAACCATTGAAAATGGCTTCAAACAAGTAGGGGACTTCTGTATTGCTTGCAATTCTTAATGACTTGTTTATCACGCTCTGTCCATCCACAATCATTTGTTTAGATACTAGATTGATCACACACCCTACACCAAATCTCAGTTCAAACATTGTTTTCCTGCTAAAATTCTGCTTATGAAATTTCAACTGACCATAACTTTGTCAAAATTTTGAATTTTTTCATCAAATAACTTTAAAGTTATTTTCTGCAGAAAAATGAGTTCTTTATAGTCACCCATGCCAGAGACAGACGCTGAACGTACCATCTGTATTCCCTAAATGATATTCCAAATAAGCATAGTTATACTTCCTCTTATTACATAGTTTCTTAAATTAGCTACTTACCCAACAAATCAACGATATATCCAAAGGTAAGCACAAATGTATTGATGGGAGATAAACCAATAACTTCAAGACTATGTTGTTATTACCTGGTATATAATGTTGTTCCTTTACCATTTTCAGGGAAATCTCGATGAGGCGGATAATCCGAATACAGGAATCGGAGCATTTCGATTCATGCTGGAGTCAAACAAGGGTCGTACAATGTTAGAGTTTCAAGAACTAATGACGGTCTTTCAGCTTCTACATTGGAACGGAAGTTTGAAAGCTATGCGTGAACGTAACTGTTCTCGACAGGAAGTGTTGTCGCACTATTCACATCGTGCCTTGGACGATGATATGCGATCACAAATGGCACTGGATTGGATAGCCCGCGAACAAGAGAGTTCGTCGATTATTGAACGCGAGTTAGAAATCGCTGAGCGTGAACTAGAAAATGCTCGATTAGCTGGTCGAGAGCTTCGATTCTTCAAGGAGAAACGTGATATATTGGTGTTAGCATTGAGTCAGATAGGACCATCTGATAGTCTTGCCTAAATCACTCACCCATGCTTTTAATATACTGGCTCCTGTTTTATCAAAGCACTTATGGAAATCATAACGATCAAATTTTGTTGTTTACAATGTTAAATTGTGATAAATGGAGCTGTAATATACTTATAATGATTAAATCCACATCCGGCACCAATATACTTATAATGATTAAATCCACATCCGGCACCAATATACTTATAATGATTCAATCCACATCCGGCACCAATATACTTATAATGATTCAATCCACATCCGGCACAAATATACTTATAATGATTAAATCCACATCCGGCACCAATTTGCAGTTGTTAAAGTTATTAAGAACTTAAATTTGAGCATAACTAGAATATTTTCATAAGTGTTTTGATAGAACCGTACCCTGATGCATATCAAATAGAAATTTTGGCTCAAAAGTGATTAGGCATAAAAAATTGTATCCGGCAACATGCCTACTAAGAAATCAGAGTGGCAGTGGTTGAGCTTGCATGCTTGAGAGTTCAGGGGGTCTGTGGTTGGGTTGGATCAGGGTTAGGAGGTCTGTTGTGGGTATGTGGATCAGTGTATATAAACAATGTGTAAATGACACAAAGAACCCGGAAACTTTCAATATAATAAATGCACATGTATAATATAAATTGATTGCTATGGTTGCCCTTGATAATTAACTGTGGTAGCTCTTGGTAATGGACTAAGGTTGCCATTGGTTATATTTGTATATTTAGTATATTTGCTGCTTGTCTGTCTGGTACATTCTGATTTCAAATGTAATAGGATCATGATGATTGTGACGGGAATGTAAATCGTCTTATTCTATCATCGTGGTTATCTACCTTCAGAAGTGTGGTATTTTCTCCTCTAGGCTGATTGCAGTCTTTTCGTTTTCTGTCTGAACATCTTTGAAACAAATGGTTCAGATTCAGTCTGACCTACTCAAAGAAAGATTGTTTTTGCTAGGAGGCAATGTAGGGGGTAGGGTATTTCTGCCTTAACACTTATGGCAATCACAAGCTTGTTCCTTACATTATAACTTCAAGAATTTATCATGTACCGCAGCCTTTAATGGGAGGGGGCGGGGCATATTGTGGGCCAGGTCACATATTCATGTTGAGCTGCAGCCTTTAATGGGAGGGGGCGGGGCATATTGTGGGCCAGGTCGCATATTCATGTTGTACTGCAGCCTTTAATGGGAGGGGCAGGGCATATTGTGGGCCAGGTCGCATATTCATGTTGAGCTGCAGCCTTTAATGGGAGGGGGCGGGCATATTGTGGGCCAGGTCGCATATTCATGTTCAACTGCAGCCTTTAATGGGAGGGGGCGGGGCATATTGAGGTCTAGGTTACGTATTCATGTTTAAGCCCCATTCAACAGGAGGGCGGGGGAGGGGCATATTGTTACAGTTGGAGGGATGGAGCATACATTTTTCTTTCGGTGGGAGGGACGGGCGTATAGATTTGTATCGTATAATAAGTATATGCATTTATCCTTTCAGTTTCTGTACATAAAGTATTTATGACTGGAAATAACATTGACTGTTGTCTGTATAAAATGTACAATTGTATGATGTATATATTTTCGTGTTGTGATATTTTTGTGTATTAGCTATATTATCCATGAAGACTGTGCTATGTGGAACCGACATTCTGGAAATGTTTCACACATGATTTTAGCTCACCTGTCACAGGGTCAGCTTTTGTGATCACTCTTTGTCCACCGTCCGTCTTCTTACAAGTTGCTTGTGCCAACAAAAAAAGTCACAATTTTGGCCTTATCGGTATGAAACTTGGTCACAAAAAAGATGAGTTATTGTCATCACTTAATCATTATCAGTGTTGCTTGGTTTAATTTTATGTTTAGGTCTACATTTATCTTAAACTACCAGAGATAATGCTTTGAAACTTCCAACATTTGTTCCCCATCAATACCTGACTATAAAGCAAGGCAGGTAACTCAATTCTGCATGAATAAATTGAATTATTGCCCTTTTTTTACTCCAATTAAGATAACCTGGCCTCAATCTCCCGAGGCATTTCAAGTAGAAATCTCAACTCAAATTTGAATTTGAGACAAATACGAAGCTCAAGCTCGCAAAATTTTACTGTTATAAACTCAGAACAATGTTTCTGTTTTGTTATACCAATTTAGAGTATGATTTTGCATGGAAAAAATGTCAAATGCTAGGTGACAAAATTTGAGTTGAGATTGATATCAGATTGAGATGTTTCTGGAGATCGGGGCCAGGTCGGGAGATCGGGGCCGCGAGATCAGGCCCAGAGCTGGAGATTGGGGCCAGGTCCGGAGATCGGGGCCAGGTTAAGTTTCATGTTAAGGTCCACTGTTCTCCTTCACTATGGTAGATATTACTTTGAAACTTTCAACACTTGTTCACCACCTTGCTCTGTAGTGCAAGACATTTAACTTTGTCCTACTGTATGCAAGAGTTATTGGCCTTGTTACAGTGACAATGATCAGATGAGCGTCTGCACCCGCAAGACGGTGCTCTTGTTTATATCATGGCACACAAACTGTTTTTGTTTATTTATAAAGGGCAGTCAAAAATTATGTGTATTAAAGGAAGTTAAAAAGTTCCCTGATTGAGGGGAAGTTCAAAAGTTCCCAGATTGAGGGAAAGTTCAAAGTTCCCAGATTAAAAACTGTTAAAATCTTCGGTTTTATACTATTTTAATTAGATTTGGTATGTGATAATAATAAACGATTGTGTTGAGAAATCTTTTTTTTTATGAAGGCAATATTTACTATTGAAAAATACTGTTTAAACACCTGTTTGTGGGTAAGGTAGATTTTGCAATGTTTCTCTGAGGAAAAAGGATAAAGAAAACTAGGGACAGCTTTTAAGATTATAAATGCAGCAAGTACAAGCCTTTTAGTATTTATTGTAAGAAGCTGAGACCACTCCATAAATGTTTATTGGTCAAATTGTTTGGACGTATGTTCTGTACTTACGTCAGAGGTGTACAACTTCACTCTTTGTTTTATATTGTGTATGTAGAATTATGCATTTATTATATTTTTCTTTATTTCTACAAATAACACATCTCTATATATATACATAGTTATCTATTGTTTTATGCATAATACTATTTGTAAATAAAAGCTTCACTATGTATCGTGTCCTTGTGTCATACCTATTCTTTTCTTGAAGGTGTGTCAATATTGACCAATGAGTGCTCACTATTCTTTAAGGTGTGTCAATATTGACCAATGAGAGCTCAGTATTCTTGAAGGTGTGTCAATATTGACCAATGAGTGCTCACTATTCTTTAAGGTGTGTCAATATTGACCAATGAGAGCTCACTATTCTTTAAGGTGTGTCAATATTGACCAATGTATTGAGTGCTCAGTATTCTTGAAGGTGTGTCAATATGAATACTCGGACAGACTAGAAATTTGTGCCCTCAGTCAAATTATGTCGAGCCTCCGCGCACGTTGAAAAAAGCACCCAAGTTAAATCTAATCCCACCATGCATAAAGAAGAAATGATCCGTACAAACTTCAATATGACCTTTGACCTCCAACTGTGACCTTGACATTTTAAATAGGAACCTGGGGGTTGGGCATGACACTCTGCCTCATGGAGCTTAACATTTATGCCAAATATAAGGAAGATTGGTCAATGTATGTCAAGTTATGGTCCGAACAAGCTCAATTTGACCTTCAACTGTGACCATGACCTTTGAGATAAAAACCTGGGGTCAGGCATGACACTCCAACTCATAAGATTAATATTCATGCCAAATATGAGACAGATTGGTCAACACATGACAAAGTTATGGTCCGAACAAGCTCAATTTGACCTTTGACCTCCATCTGTGACCCTGACCTTTGAGATAGGAACCTGGGGGTTGGGCATGACACTCCAACTCATGGAGGTTAACATTCATGCCAAATATAAGAAAGATTGGTCATTGCATGACAAAGTTATGGTCCAGACAATCTCAATATGATCTTTGACCTCCAACTGTGACCTTGACCTTTGAGATAAGAACCAGGGTTTTGGGCATGACACTCCGCCTCATTGAGGTTAACAATCATGCCAAATATAAGAAAGCTTGGTCAATGTATGACAAAGGTATGGTCCGGACAAGCTCACTGGACCTTTGACCTCTAACTCTGACCTTGGAGATAAGAACCTGGGGGTGGGGCATGACACTCCGCCTCATGGAGGTTAACATTCATGCCAAATATGAGAAAGATTGGTCAACATATGACAAAGTTATGGTCCAGACAAGCTTCAATTTGACCTTCAACTGTGACCTTTAAGAGTTGGGCATGACACTCCTCATGGAGATTGATATTCATGCCAAATATAAGGAATATTGGTCAAAGCATGACAAAGTTGTGGTCCGGACCAAATCGGACGCACGCACATTCACCAAAAGTGGCGACTAAATCTCACTCACCGCAAGCGGGCTCGTCAAAGATGAGAAAATTTCTAGAAGAAAATAAATTCCTATTCTGCCCATTCTGAGACCTGGCCCCAGTCTTCTGAAGCATCTCAATCTGAGCAAAGTCTCATCTCAAATATTGTCTCAGGTCAAATATTGTCTCATGTCATAGATTTTCATAGGAGGCTGGACTCCGACATCACAAAGCAGACACCATTTTTCTGTAGTTATTCAGGGGTTCCACTAGCTTCTGGATCTTTACGGTCATTTTGATACTTTTGACTGAATTTACCATTTTATAGGCAAAATACCTTGACGAGAAAACAATCCTTCAAATAAAAATATTGAGGGTCAAAATGTGACTTATTAGAAATAGACAGGAAGTTTGTGTGATACAAGTAATCTAGGCGTGCTACCCTAGCTCTGTTCCGCAAGACTTCTTCTGGATTTGCAACCAATTCCTCTCTAGTTAGGTTGGAAACACTGGATTTTAAACATTTCTATAATTTCCAGTGCACTGGTCAAGATTCTCAGGATTAGTAGTCGAAAGTACTAACCATTCGGCCACTAACTCCCTAATAACAACACCATGTAGAAATAATGATAATTTTATTACATTTTATAGAAACATACACTTGACGATTGTTCTAAGTACACACTTTTGAAACTATAATAAATCAGGAACATAATCATCTAAACTCAACAAAACTGTAAAGATATCATATGTTGGAGAGTGTCTTTAAAACAGAAAAAGAAAAACCAAGATCTACGTGAAAATCATTGAAGCGTGACGAAAATGACAAAATCACATTTTTGTCATGCATACATCTCAAATATGTGTAAATATGTTTAAATCATTTCATACACGATTAACATTCCACCCCCAAACATAAAGCCATAAAAATATTTCGTATCATATGACGCAAATGACGCTTGAGGAGTTCGCAAGTGCAATAGGAATGTTTAAAATTGGCAGTAAGATTTATTAAATAATTGGCTGTTTTGGGGTTCTTAACACATGTACACACTTAATATTATGGTAGTTGGATTGAATTCACGAAAAAACTGCATGTTTCTATTGACTCGATTTAAAATTGAGACGTCATATGGCGTCATTTATATTTAGTCCTTAAATGCGTCAAAAACACATTTATGACAACATCTGACTGATGGTTGTATCACTTAAAGATCGTGAAACATTGTGGAATCGTCAAATTGAACAGAATATGTTCATTTATTTGCATGGAGCAATTTGAGGTTAAACATGGAAGAAACTTACGATAGGCATTTGTCATCCGAATTACTACTACAATTCAACAAAACTCACTATTTTCGATCTATCATGTCTTTTGTAAGATATGAGAACATTCTCATTACATTGAATTTGATTTTGATGTAATCTCCTGTTAAGGTTGCATGATTAAATGGCCGCCTTATAGCCCGGACTTAAAATATAATATGTCCGGGATGAGTTTTGGCAACGCATCTGAGCACGACAGCAACACCAGAATGTACAGAAACTCACAACAAACCCTTTTAATAGAATAAAATGCACTCCTGCAGCAATTGGTACACGTCATTATCAATTGAATGCCTCAGAGGTTGTCAGGCTATCATTAGGATAGACAATGGTCATACATGCTGTTGATGTGCGATTTTGTTGTTTTAAGCAGCGAAATAAATGGTCGTTTTCTAGTATGTTGTTATTATATTTCAGAATGGTGATTAACTCAACTTGATAGACAATAGTTTCCTGCTTCCAATGGTATATTCGATTCACTGATAGGTCTAATACTTTTTCAATTAAATGCAAATTACTTAGTACTTACAACATTCGACTAGTGTATACCACTCAAAATTTGACATGGGTCAAGAAATTTTCCATTTAAATATTTTGCAAATTGAAAAAGATCGACAGGTTGAATTTTCAGAAACATAATGCTACATCTGCAATATTGCACACAAATAAAGATTACTTCAAAATTTAATGTCTAAGAGCTGATAAGCCCAACCCCATTGAATGTTTGTGTTGCATTGAAGCCTCTTTTATAACAGAATGCAGTCCATTTTTTGGCATTTTGGATCTTACTCGATATGCAAATAACAAGAGGATCATAGATCCTGGGGCGCTCACCTGCTAAACATGGCCAAACTTTTAACTTGACCTTAAGGTCATCAAGATAAACATAATGACTAAACTTGATGAAGGTTAAAGCAAAACTGAGGTCTCCAGAGTGTTAAAAAGGTTTTGCTATTATTTGACATATTAACCTAGTTTTTTACCCACATGACCCAACTTCGAACTTGACCTTAAGATCACAAAGACAAACATTTTGACCAAGTTTCATGAAGATTTAAGCAAAAATGTGACTGCCAGAGTGTTAACAAGGTTTTCCTTTTATTTGACCTTATGACCTAGTTTTTGACCCCACATGACCCAACTTCGAACTTGACCTTAAGGTCACCAAGATAAATATTTTGACCAAGTTTAGTGAAGATTAAAGCAAAAATGTGGCCACCAGGGTGTTAACGAGGTTATCCAATTATTTGACCTTATGACCTAGTTTTTTACCCCAAATGACCCAACTTCAAACTTGACCTAGATTTCATTGAGATACAACTACTGACAAAGTTTGATGAAGATCAAAGCAAAATTGAAAGTGCTAGAGTGTTAACGGTAAATTGTCTAACAGACGGACGACAGACAAAAAACAATCACAAAAGCTCACCTTGCCACTTTGTGGCAGGTGAGCTAAAACGGGACGAAAACTTCCATGCTATGCTTGCTACTTTGAGCCCTGCATATAGGGCTTATCAGTTATCTCAGAAACAATTTTGACAATGTCAAATACAAGACATGAATTTTTTGAATTTAGGAGCAGATAAGATGATATTTTCTTAATTGCACAACATTTGTCTGAATCAGGTTTGTTCAGTTAACATAAGACAGAAATGACAATTGATTTCTTGACCCTTAGCAAAGTTTGAGTAGTATATATATATATATATAATATATTATACAGCATGAACACAATGTTGGTACATAATTCATTAGGTTAAAATATAACATCTCTAGATCATCCCTTATGACCCCTATGATTTCCCTTATGACCCCTATTATCATCCCAGGTGGCCACAGAACATAAAGAATAAAATTCACTGTTAATTCCCTGACTGAAAGATGATTTTCATGATTGTTCAGGACGTTCGCAACTCAGATATAGCTGAAAATATAGCATCCAACCTCCCCTTAAAGCCATACCTTCACCACCAACCTCCCCATATAGCCATACCTTCACCACTAACCTCCCCATATAGCCATACCTTCACCACTAACCTCCCCTTATAGACATACCTTCACCACCAACCTCCCCTTATAGCCATACCTTCACCACAAACCTCCCCATATAGCCATACCTTCACCACCAACCTCCCCTTATAGCCATACCTTCACCACCAACCTCCCCTTATAGCCATACCTTCACCACTAACCTCCCCTTATAGACATACCTTCACCACCAACCTCCCCTTATAGCCATACATTCACCACTAACCTCCCCTTATAGCCATACCTTCACCACCAACCTCCCCTTATAGACATACCTTCACCACTAACCTCCCCTTATAGACATACCTTCACCACCAACCTCCCCTTATAGCCATACATTCACCACTAACCTCCCCTTATAGACATACCTTCACCACCAACCTCCCCTTATAGCCATACATTCACCACTAACCTCCCCTTATAGACCTACCTTCACCACCAACCTCCCCTTATAGCCATACATTCACCACTAACCTCCCCTTATAGCCATACCTTCACCACCAACCTCCCCTTATAGACATACCTTCACCACTAACCTCCCCTTATAGACATACCTTCACCACCAACCTCCCCTTATAGCCATACATTCACCACTAACCTCCCCTTATAGACATACCTTCACCACCAACCTCCCCTTATAGCCATACATTCACCACTAACCTCCCCTTATAGACATACCTTCACCACTAACCTCCCCATATAGCCATACCTTCACCACTAACCTCCCCATATAGCCATACCTTCACCACTAACATCCCCATATAGCTATACCTTTACCACTAACCTCCCCTTAAAGCCATACCTTCACCACCAAACTACAGATTGTATTAAGAAATAAATATATCCTATGTACTGGTCGATTTATAGGCAAAGTGTACCTGATAAACAAAGATTTTTTATCTATGGTCTTAGTCAGATAGAACAGCTCGTAGCAGTCATATATGGGATTATAATCCTCGTTTCACCCGGAGTTATATAGACAATAATAGGTTAGTGCCGTGGATGAAAAAGTTTATCTGGCAAGGTGGAGGAATTTATCGGATGAGCCGTAAGGCGAATCCGATAATTTCCGCAGCCGAGCCGGATAAACTTTTACTTCATTCACGGCACTAACCTATTATTCTATTTATCCAGTCGCTTAATCTGCTCAGTAAGGGGATCAAACTCGGGACTATATTGCACTAACTAGCGCACAACGTCACGTTCATTCCGTGACTTCACGATAAACAACGACGTCAGACATCTTTATAGACGTCGTGTAGACGCCGGTAAGTCGAAGGAAAGAACGGATCAACCACCAGCTCATTTTGGATAGGAAAACCTCACCCTCGGGCATGGAATTGCAACCGGCGACTCGCATATAAGAAGAAGGCCGTCAGATCACGTGGTAAGGTGACGGATTATCACTAGTCACATGACCAGGTGACCGATATTAGCTAAGTTTAATCGGCACCCCGTTAACTGGCAGATTTTGCCGAAAGTGACTGGATAAAATCCCATATACAACTGCTACTCATGTTCTATCCTATACTGATATAATCGAATTGCATGGTGCGCTTAACTTTGGTCCCTTAATTAAATTTTGTTAAACATGGCCCGTGCACTACCTTCTCTTTATGTAGGGTACACTCAGATAATTTGAAACATGTGCCTATGGCAATATTGACCAATAAGAGTTCATTGTAAAAGAAATATTTTTTACAATGAGGGGTGGAGGCTATAAAAAAGTACCATACATTTTATGATTTATATAAATTATCAAAACTTCACAGAAGTACATTGAAAGACTGTTGCATGAAGTAGGAGACCATAACGAGAGTGACAAACTGTAAAATGGACGCCAAGCTTGACTACTGCACTTTGTCACATAGGGGCATAATCCATAAAAGACGAGATCAAGCAATCTTGACCAATAAGAGTTCACTATTTCAGAAGGTGTGTCAATATTGACAAATCAGAGTTCACTATTTTTGAAGGTGTGTCAATATTGACCAATGAGAACACACTATTTTTGAAGATGTGTCAATATTGACCAATGAGAGTTCATTAGAATTGCACAATGTGTTCCAATCCTTGATACTAGAACAATTATCACAAGTCAGTAGAAAACACAATCACAATCATGGATCAAATGCCGGCTCTATATTCTTGATGGTGTGTCAATATTGTCCAATGAGAATTGGTTATTCTTGAAGGTGTGTCAATATTGACCAAATGGATATCACTATTCTTGAAGGTGTGTCAATATTGACCAATGAGATATCACGATTCTTGAAGGTGTGTCAATATTGACCAATGAGATATCACTATTCTTGAAGGTGTGTCAATATTTACCAATCAGAGCTGACATGGATCCACATGATGTATAACGCTACCAACCAAACATGTACTCCATCATTTTACTAACAACACCGTTGTTTTTCTTCGGTGCTTGACTATTTGGAATTACCTGAAACAATTGTATGCTAGGAATTATTCACAATGTTTTGAACTTTATTATAATTTGCAAATTGACCTAACGACAGAGTAGAGATAGCCAAGGCCTGTTAGTTATTGTTATTCAGACGTTATTTATTCAACATACACACAGAGGAAACCAAGCTGTGCTAAAATTAATGATAAAACAGCAATGGATGAATAACTTCAAACTGCAAAAAAGCTTCAGTGGAAGAAAATAGTGCTGTGGTTACTAGGTTGCTGTGGTTACTAGGTTGCTATGGTTACTATGTTGCTGTGGTTACCATGTTGCTGTGGTTACTATGTTACTGTGGTTGCCATGTTGCTGTGGTAACCATGTTGCTGTGGTTACTATGTTACTGTGGTTGCCATGTTGCTGTGGTAACCATGTTGCTGTGGTTACTGTGTTACTGTGGTAACCATGTTGCTGTGGTAACCATGTTGATGTGGTTACTATGTTACTGTGGTTGCCATGTTGCTGTGGTAACCATGTTGCTGTGGTTACTATGCTACTGTGGTTGCCATGTTGCTATGGTAACCATGTTGCTGTGGTTACTATGTTGCTGTGGTTACTATGTTGCTGTGGTTACTATGTTGCTGTGGTTATTATGTCTTGATGTGTTGTCAAATGCAGAATATTGGCTATGTTAGAATCGAAATAATGAATTTGTACCTGTGCTTGGATGTGTACATTTAATCATCCTGCTACACACTCATAATTTTATAACTACATATCCAAACTCGTGACTGTGCTTTATTCTACGATCAAACACAGGTACAAATTTATTATTTCTTAATTTAAAGAAAATAAAATCAATTAATTTTTTATCTCAATTCTTGATTTACATAATATTATGTAAAACATCTGGGCCGGTATTCATAAAGCACCTAAGGTTACTAAGGGAAAAAATTCCTTATCTCCATATTTTACCTTAGGGAAGATATTCCCTAACTTTTTTCCCTCAACTTGACATGAGGAAATTCCTTAGGCAAGAATCTAACTTAGGGGAAAAAATACCTTAGGCGATTATTTCGTTTAAAAACGATCACTGTATTTGTAAATATCACCTTCCAAGCACCTGTGTTACTAAAAATAGTAACAAAATACGGCGAAAAAAGTGCAATGAAATTTGAGATTTTCTTTCGAGTTTTTCGCTTTATATGAAGTTATCTTCGCATGAATTGCATACTATAGGGAATGGAACTATGTAACGGGGGTCTAACACTAGTGATATGGTTTGAAGCTGATATTTTAACACTGTATCAGTTCCATTTTCATATTGATTCTGTTGACCTTGCAAATCGTCAATATTTCCTCGAATTCATCTGTCAAAACATTGATGAAGATGCCTTTTTCAGCACGATCTATGATCTAACACTAATACAGGAATGTTACTTAGAACAATACGAAACACAAAATTGGATGCTGACTCCCTAAGGTAAAAGGATGGACCGTAAAAATGGCGATCCCAGAGAGGACCGACCTTAGTTCATTGGTAAACGTCTTAATTGCACTCAATATCGGGCTATGAATGGATGTTTTCTCTTTGTAATAACTTATAATAGGGCTGAAATGTTACTTTTTATAGTTACATAAGTATGTATGAAGAAAGAGTGTAGTAAAAACCATTAGGGTCGAGTTGACATCTCTGACACACTAACGTACCCTAACCGAAACGTACCCAACTTTTCAGGTCCTAAAAACATTGCATTATTGATTGGTATGGTTAAATAGAATAACTATTTGTGATTAGCAGGACCTTGATGAATGGTAGGACTTGAACCCATGACCTTGTTAGGTATAAACTTTGTGTTGACAAACTCAATTTTCATGGTGGTGTCCCCACGTTCAACATTAGGACGATCTCCCCTCCGACCTCACGGTTGCCATTACCGGTATCGGGTCAAAAAGGCCCACTTACCAGAAAGGCCAAGTATAAATGAACCAAAAAGGCCCACAAAGGTGTACCAGAAAGGCCCACTTAGGTGTACTAGAAAGGCCCATTTGATCTATATACAGTACACGCAAGGTGGGTTTTCCAATTTCCACTCGGCCACCGCGTCAATAATTAATTTGAGGTGGCATGCCACCGTGGCGGGCCCACCGTGGACAGAAAGTTCCACTCTAAATTGCCATCGTGGCATTTTCCCGATATCTCGTAGATCGACCCTCAAGGTGGAAACACGGTGGGCCAAAGTGGGCGAATGCGGTGGATTCACGGTGACAATTTGACTGTGGTTTACTTCAGCTAATATATTTTTATATATTTTAATACTTTTTTCTAACATATTTTTAAAAGTACTTACACGTAGGCCTACTCATAATATAGTATTTCTAAGACGCCAAGTAACACAATTACACTCGATATGTCGCTGTGTTTGTCGCTGTGTTTTCATTCGTCAAGTTTAGTTGGGAGAATATTAAAAGTTCGGTTCGGAGAATATTAAAATGCGCAACCATGTATAGAAATGTAGCATCTCAAATAGAAGTCTCAGCTCAAATTGAGATTTTACTCGCATCAAGAATCTGAATTGAAGATAAATCTGAAGTAAACGCAGGATGTTACTTCGATGCCAATTTTTATGTCCAGCCTCCCACAGAAATAAATTCAAATTTTTAGATGACATTTAGCTCAGATTGAGATGCTTCAGCAAGATCAGGACCATGTGTCGGTTCAATTGAGTTCCTCACAATGTATATACTTTCATTACATAAATACTCATCCAGGAACATTTTGCTGGCTTAGAATTAGAAGGTCGTAAGTACAAAATAAATATTATGAGAAAACAAGAGAGCCCACAGGGCCCTAGGTTGCTCACCTGTGCACATTGATCAAGTAGAACCATGTTCTTTTTAAAAAGTTGTTTCCAATCAATTGTCATGGCAACCAGAGTTCTGCATGGGTTATAATTCTTTTAACTATTTTTAGAAAGGATAACCCAAGGAATATTGTTACCCATTTAATATGAAATTCAACCAGTACTTTTAGAGGAGAAGATTTCACTATGGATATATAGGGGAAAACAGCGCCCCACCCACTGGCAGCCATGTTTTTAGACGAATCAGGACAAATATGTCAATTTAAGAGGGTCACCCAACAACTATTTCTGTAAAATTATTTTGAAATCTGGCAAGCGGTTGATTTTTTTATGATTTTTTAAAAGATTTTCCTATTGGTTGCCATGGCAACCAGAGTTATGCATGGAATGTAATTCTTTAAGCTATTTTAAGAAAGGATCACCCAAGGAACAATTTAACCAATTTATAATGAAATCCAACCAGTACTTTTAGAGGAGAAGATTTTTAAATATTTTACTATAGATATATAGGGAAAAACAGCACCCCACCCACTGGCGGCCATGGTTTTTGACGAATCAAGACAAATATGTCAATTTTGTAAGAGGGTCACCTTACAACTATTTCTGTAAAATTATTTTGAAATCAGGCAAGCGGTTGATTTTTTATGGTTTTTTTAAAGATTTTCCTATCGGTTGCCATGGCAACCAGAGTTATTTATAGATTACAATTCTTTTAGCTATTTAAAGAAAGGACCACCCAAGGAACATTCCTGTGAAGTTTGGTTGAAATTGGTCAAGTGGTTTAGGAAGAGAAGTCGTTTGAATGAAATGTTGACGCACGGACGGACGGACAAAGAGTGATCACAATAGCTCACCTTGTCACTTGTCACCTAACAAGAAAAAGCTTTCTGAAAACTGCTCTTTACTTATGGAAAAACACGCTTTTTAAACTTTGGTTTGGTCAACATGACCAGCTCCGATTTTCATAGGCTCACCAGAAGCGCCTCGTGATGCAGATTTCAAATATGCATAAGTCTTATAAGGTCGTAAGTAACACTTATGACCTAATTCTAAGCCAGCGATTTGGCGGCGTAAGAAGCCTGTTAACCAAATACACAACAAGATCACACAAATATAGTGGTCTAAAGTACCTCATTTTCACTCCTAGCGGCCATATATGCGGCTGTAAGAGGTCGTATAGGAGTATGCTTCATCTGTGACGACGTACCCGCAGGCGTCATGTGACACGTTGGTGTACTGAACGTATGAGAGCTTGCGTTTCCTCCCTCATTCTCTTTATCCACTTCCATCACTTTCTGCAAACAAAAGTAACCAATGAGAGCTCACTATGACAGAAGGTGTGACAGTATTAACCAATGATAACTCATTTTGACAGAAGCGTGTCAATATCGGCCAATAAAAGCTCACTATGACAGAAGGTGTGTCAATATTGACCAATAGAAACAAGAGCAATCATTGAGGGTGAGGAGCACACCAGATAGTGCCCAGACACAGTCATCTATCTAATTGTATACTAAAGGGCAAAGTTGATTTCGGCAATATATTGCTGGCTGAGTATTAAGTATCTTTGAGTTGTTTTAAAAATACAATCTGATTACAATCATGTACTCAATAAATGCTCTCCTGGTATCTGATGATGACCAGAAGCAGAATACCAGTACCAGGTAACATTGAGTTTTTGCCTTCTTTATTAGGGTCTGGTTATCGGACCCTTTCCCAATTACATAAAGGCTATAATCTTACCAAATTTGAATGGAGAAATTCCCAATGAACATTTAAAATGTTTTTTTTTCGAAATCGGACATAAAATGATAGTTTTTGACAAGAGGTCAAGCATAAAAGTTCAAAGACACCAGTTTTATTTGGCCTTTCTGCTTCATGAAATTACACAATTTCAAGTTGTCACGCTGCGAAAATTCCCAATCTGAACGGACCCTTTCCGAAAGACGCCAAAAGAATTGCTGGGTAAACAATTTCACACCTACCTTATCTATACAGTGTGATACACCAACCATGATATTGTTTCCTAAAACTTTCCCATTTTTACTTAAAGCTTTTTTAGCTTGTATTTTTGATTGGTAATGTAGATGCATCCAGTTGCCTTCAGTTGCTATCTGAAAAAATAACGAGCATTGTGATTGGTTAAAATAAAAGATTCAAACATTTTGATTGGTTAAAATAAAAGATTCAAGCATTTTGATTGGATAAAATGATGAATCAAGCATTTTGATTGGATACTGTAGAACTTTTAAGTTAACTTTGCAGCCAAATAGTCATTAATGTTAAAGGTCACACAGACCTAGACCTACTGACAAAAATCAATAGGGGTCATCTAATGTTGCAGACCAACCTCCATGTAATATTTGATGATCCAAGGGCAAAGCATTATTGAGTTAATGAATGGAAACCATTTAGTCTTACGGTCTACCAACCCACCAGCATACCAAGCTCTCATTGGTCAATATTGACACACCTAGTGGTATATCAAGCTCTCATTGGTCAATATTGACACAATTTCTTGCATACTGAGCTCTCATCGGTCATTACTGACACACCACCTACTTGCCTACTGATCTCTTATTGGTCAATTTAAAGACGTAATACTTACAACATGTTTGAGGATATTTCCGTACTGTGAAAATTGTTGTAAAACATAGGAGGCTGCAGCAGGTGGAAAACTGAAAAACAATCAAGGATTCATTATTGTCATTGGTCACATACTGACACACCTTCTGGCATAATGAGCTCTGATTGGTCAATATTGACATGCCTTCTGGCATAAATCTGATTGGTCAATATTGACACACCTTCTGGCTTAATGAGCTCTGATTGGTCAATACTGACACACCTTCTGGCATAATGAGCTCTGATTGGTCAATACTAACATGCCGTCTGCCATAATGAGCTCTGATTGGTCAATACTAACACGCCGTGTGCCATAATGAGCTCTGATTGGTTAATACTGACACACCTTCTGGCATAATGAGCTCTTGATTAGTCAATACTGACACTCCTTCTGGCATGGTGAGCTCTGATTGGTCAATACTAACACGCCGTCTGCCATAATGAGCTCTGATCGGTTAATACTAACACGCCTTCTGCCACAATGTTCTCTGATTGGTCAATATTGACACGCCGTCTGGTATGGTGAACACAGCTTTATACATTGATTCATGTAGTAAACGTATTTGTACAATGAAATAGACATTATAAATATACTAGCTTGGCCTATACTGTAAACCAAATTTACTTTCGGAATACTAACTTTCGCGTTTTGCCGATCGTCAGCATATCGCGACTACAAAGTTTCGCATTTTTAAGTTTCCCGCAATGTCCATATTAATGTATTTAGCACTTTTTCTAATTTCTAGGTTTACAGTATTCCTTATAAGGGCCATTGTAATGACGCTGATGTTATAGAAGCCTTTAACATTGCATTTAGATTTCCATAAAAAAAAAGAGTACAAAACTAGTATAGTAGCCAATGTTACCCAAACTAGAAGAGTCTTTGGACACTAAAATGTATGTCATCACAAAGGGCCATAACTCAAGCAAAATTCATCTGACCTTAAATTCCTGACAATATGCACTGCTTGGCTCGGTACCAAGTATGCATATGAAGTTTCAAATCTGGGCAGTGGATAAAGAGAACATGCATGGATAAACTTTGTGACATTCAGACAGATTTCCAGTACAAAATCAATAGGTGAAGACCACTATATGGCTGGCTTAGAATGAGAAGGTCTTAAGTACAAAAACACTATTTTGAGAAAACAAGAAAAAACTATCTGAAAACTACTCTTAACATATGGAACAAGACTGCGTTCAATAAACGCTTATGCCCCCTGTGGAAGCCTTGTCCATAAATAAGTCTAAGTCCAAAATTAGGTCAAGGTGAAGGTCAAAATGGGGTTAGGTGATACTGGCGTATAGAGAGTGTTCATACACAACATCCATGCAAGTATGAAAGCTTTGTAGCAAGCCATATTAATGCTAGAAGAAACGGTCAATTTGGGTTAACCAGGACGGACGGACGAACGGACGGACAAACGGACGGACAGGTGAATCACTATATGCCTCCCCATCTATCGATAGGGGGGCATAAAAACAAACTTTTTCAATGTCAGCTTTGTCAATGTGACCTGTTCTGATTTTCATGAAAATAGGCTCATAAGAAGCGCCTTGTGATGCAGATTTCAAATATGTATGAGTCCAATAAGGTCGTAAGTAGTACTAACTTTAAAGAACCTTCTAATTATAAGCCAGCAATTTATGGGAGACATAAAACAATAATTCATTCTGTACCCAAATATGGTGATCCACGTTTCATCTAAGGCATCGTCCGTCGTCAGCGATTCACTGAAATCAACATAAACATCCACAATACGATATGTTCATATAATATCCCTCATGAGAACTTTGTCTTTGGACACCCAAAATTCTTAAACAAGTGTAGAAAACACAAGTAATTAATGAGCGTTTGGCAAGATGTATCATTTGTTTTTCCTGACGAGTTTAGGAAATGTTGATCCCAAAGACAACGAGGGACAGATTCTTTTGTCTTACAATAGTTACTGGTCAAAATAATGCTAGAAATATCGCTGGTAATATCATTTAGCATCACACACGTTATCACAAAGATAATATTGGTAAAGAATAGTTTATTTAACCAATCCTGGGTCATATATCACAATAATAAAATATAATGGCAAGTTTCAATAAAACAGACATATCAAATAAGTAGAGATGAGACTGAATATTCAAATACCAAACGAATATTCGAATCCAATTTCGATATACTAACAAGACTGCGTTCAATAAACGCTTATGCCCCCTGTGGAAGCCTTGTCTATAAATAAGTCCAAAATTAGGTCAAGGTGAAGGTCAAAATGGGGTTAGGTGATACAGGTGTGTGGAGAGTGTTCATATACAACATCCATGCAAGTATGAAAGCTTTGTAGCAAGCCATATTAATGCTAGAAGAAACGGTCAAATTGGGTTAACCAGGACGGACGGACGGACGGACGGACGGACAGGTGAATCACTATATGCCTCCCCATCTATCGATAGGGGGGCATAAAAAAAAATAAATCAGTTTTCTGTCATTTTCACTAAAAAAATGTCAACACTTTAATTATTCTCCTACGTTGTTAATGGTCATATAATATGCAATATAATAAATTTAATAAAATTTACTAAATGCCTATGCCCCAGTTGAAACTTCATCCATAAAAACTAGCTAAGTCAATCAGAGGCCATAATTCTGTTGAAATGTAGCATAGTGTTACATGGCTTTGACTATGCAAGGTGATTATGATGGTAAACAAGTATATGCCAAGTTTGAATGCACAGGGTTTCAACTAGCTTCTGAATCTGAAAGGTCATGTTGGTACTTTTGACTAAATGTTATCATTTTATAGCAAAATACCCAATGATTTTTAAGAGAAAATGAGCCTTCAAATCAAAATATTGTGAGTCAAAATGTGGCTTTTTGGAAACTTCAAGGGTCAAAACCCCTACTCCCGAGTCAAATATAACCCCTGAAGCAATGCCTTCAAGTTGATAAACTTAAAAAATATCTGAATTCCAACAACTTGAAAGTTTTAGTTATCATTTTCGGACGAATGAACGGACAGGACAATCACTATAAGCCTCCTGCCTCAGTAGCATCAAACATTTCATCAAATATGGGATCAATGTATATTATATAAGTAATTTTACGCAAAAATGTTCAAAATAGTTTCATGACGTCATAACTATGACGTTGTTTATTTATTTGTTTAAATTCCTGATGAAGACTTGTAATTAAAATGGAAGCATAGATACATCTTGTCTTGTTTAATTTTATTTTAATATCAATGTTTAAAAGACATACCCCTGTGTATAGAAGGGATCAAGTTGTGCCGGTGATGTTGGTATTCTCGACGTGTTATAACTCGAGTGTTCAGGTGTAGCGTACACTGTATCATGCAAACTTTGAGATAAACCTGGTAAAATACATACATGTACATTGTAATATAATTCATATAATATAGTGAAAGTAACAAAGGGCCACAACTCTGGTTAAAAGTAACGCAGCAAAAATTCCATCCTTTACGGTCATGTATACATTAAGGTTGTTCATCTTTGAAAGTTTGAAGAAATTCTGACCATCAGTTTGTGAGGAGTTCAACACACAAAATTTTTCACTATGGTGTATATTGTAAAAGTAACAAAGGGCCATAAGTCTGGTTAAAATGAACACAGCAAAAATTCCATCCTTTACGGTCATGTATACATTGAGGCTGTTCATCCAAGAAAGTTTGAAGAAATTCAACCCAGCAGTTAATGAGGAGTTAAACACACAAGATTTGCATTAAGTACGAACGGACGGACAGACAGCACCAATGCTATATGCCCCCCCACTTTCTATATATTAGTGTGGGGCCACAAAAATACCATTTGTGGGTAGCGGAGGCCTAGACGTAGAGAATGCGCTTTGGGATCGAGAAATCCCGGGTTCGATCCCTGTCTGCGCCACTGCTTAATTTCTCTGGAGCAAGAATAACCTACAATACTCCACTTGACCAATGTGTGAATTGGTTCATGTGAGGGCGGTGTCTGTACATGTTGGGTATTCCTTGGCCCCGTATCTCGGTGTTGGCTGCATACAAACCAGGAGAGATATAGTCTCCTTAGGGAGACTCGAAAGCAGGCTTCTTTAAGTAGCCCAATGAGTGGCAATGACCAGGGGAAGTTAAATGGTGGATGAACGGCTTGATTGCTGAATGCAGACCTCTAAAACTTATTATGACAAGCAATATGCGTAGTGTAGGGACATCACACGAGTGTTATTAAACAAAGCCATGAAATGAATATCATAATCAGGGCTAGCTCTGGCTCAAAATTCTGTTGGGCCAATTTTTTAACCGTAATAGCGGCTGGGGGCCAGGGGGCCGCGAGGGCCCCCGGTGGGTCCAGGGCGAAGCCTTGGCTGGGGGAACAGGGGGCCAGAGGCCCCCGGAAGCTCCTGCTATTTTGCTGTTTGAGAACAGTAAAATCCACTATGAGATATATCATTTCACCTTATATTCAGTCTTGAGAAACCCTGAATTGTAACTATTTTAATAGTATAAAACTTTATCAATTTGACAAAGATGTATAGTCATGTATGTTTGTTTTCTATGTGAAATTTTGTTGTTGTTCATTTGAATGATTCAATGAATGTAGACTTCTGTTTAAGTTATTATTTTTTCCTGTATCTCCATGTCTAAGAAACTTATAAAAGTTATATGTATAATGAATGACAGAAACAAAATAGCATTTGAGAACTTTTTCACGTTTATTCTCTATAGCACAACACAAAGTGACATTTCAAAAGTGGCATTAAAACATGCATCCTAAATGATTCAAAATGATACCACCAAAAATTAAATTAGTATAAACTATATGGGTACAAGTTCTATCTTGATGATGACACATTGTTTTTGCGAGGGGACTTGACACACAAGTTATATAAATTTTGTGAAGATATTTTTTAACTTGAGACTAAAGTCTACATCCCTTGTGCGATATGCTGTAGCCAGTCAGCAAAGTTCTGTCTTTGAAGCAGCTTCTGATGCTGACCAACAAACTTGCTAAGTTCCAACACAAGTCCACATAAAGTGTGATCATGAACAATTGCAAATTGGTAGGTTTAAGTGGGAAACTTGTTTAGAAGCCTGTGGCAGATTTTGTTGGCATCCTGACATCTAGAAGACTTGACATCACAGCTGATCCACCATTTATCACAATACACTGTTGAATCTGAAAAAAATAAGACCAATACAAAATTTAACAGAAAATATAAAGATGTAAGTGTGTGTGAGCTATACAACCCTACTTAAAAACTGCATTGTCCGAAAATACGAATATCCGAAAATGCGGTCACTTCAGAATTGACAAATTTCTTAAAAAGTTGACCGTCGAGATTTTCGAGGAATATAAGTCAAATTGTGTTTTAAAACGTCAAAGGCTATCCACACACAATGATTATGGGTTAATTTATCGGGTAAAACACCAAAACTAACGTTATTTTAGCTTAGAAAATGCACGAAAATGAAGTCACGTGATCCGCTGTTTTTTCACGTCAATTTCTTCACAAATAAATACGATTCCCTGGATAAACTGGCGTAAAAAAACTTTTTAAATGGTAATATAATGATTAAGACTGAATAATTCAATGTTGAAAAATACGATCAATAATTACCTGATTTATGGCTAGGATCATGCGTTTATCGCATTTCATATTCGTGACCCGTGACGGTCAATCGACAATTTCTTTCATCAGTCAATCAGGCCGCCTTTGATTAGACAATCATCCACTAATTATCTCACAAACTGTCATAAACACAGTCATGTATAGTTTGTTTGTTTAACAAGCTGTTTATTGACCTAATTTTATGACACGTGGACTGTGTCTACCAGTTTTCGTTCATTTAGCGTCGCCCGTAACAGTTGATTGTAAAACCAGTCCAGAAAAAATCTCGAGCGTGCTATTTTTAGTAACTGGATTTTCCAATATTTGTAAAGTCATACTTTTCGATGGTTCGGGCCAATTTGATTTTTTTCGGGCCAATTTTGATTTCTTCGGGCCATTGGCCCGATTGGCCCGCGACAGCGCGAGCCCTGATAATACACTGTGTAATAAAGAAATTAGATAATGAACATGCACAGTCTATTTAAAGGTATACAGAAAAGACGACAGTGCCTAGCAGGGCTTTTTTTCACTTTATACGAGGGGCCTATAATAGACCCCTTCACAATTACCTGAGCTTAGTGTTCGGTGTGTTTCACAATTTGAAAAGTTTCCACGTTAATTTTTCACAAAACAAAAGGACTGGGGCCTCTTCACAATTCAGCGGAAAAAACCCCTGCAGCCTAGCCACGAAAAAGCTAACATGTGATAAAAAGAACATTAATTATAATAATATTAACGTCTTAATTTAAAGAGGCAACACAGTTGGGCAAGCTCAGTTTTACCTGTGCACATTACGTTTGTGATTTTCCACATTGAATTTATTAAACATGTTCACTAAAATTTATAATACGATAATCATATTAAATTCAGGATAAGAATAACGTGTATTTACCTGAGGTGGGCGGGGCAGGTGTGGACAAACCAGTGGATCTTAGTGGAAACTAGAAAGAGAAAACATTATTACCGATATAAAGAATACTTTGAAAACAATAAACTTTAAATTCAAATCATGCTGTAAAATCATTAATATTCATGGGGGATTTAATTTCGTGGATGACCTCAATCACGAAATTAAATCCCGAATGAATAATTATACCAATAATCTTGTCAAAGTGGCAGTGGCTGCATGATACTTGCTTTCAAGTTCAGTCAGGCATAACACTAGGTTTTTGAGATGTTTACTTGCATATATGAACATGTAACAATACAATAATTATATCTGTTTGATGTTTGAATGATTTCTGATCATTTGGGTGAATTTTGACTTTGCTGTTTTTCCTTAAATCTGAAATCCTCGAAAACATGTCCCCACGAAATAGTCTTTTTCTTCAAAACCAAGACATTTTGTCCCATTGAAATTTAATTATTTTACAGTATACAGTTAATCACAAAGCACCTTGAAGTTAGTGGAAAACTTTTTATAGTAAAGAAAGGACAAGGTTCACTAATGACTTAATTTGGCCCTGTGATTTTTCAAAAAATAAAAATGCATGTTCCTATAAATCTGTCCTATAATTCAAATAACTTAACATTTCCTGTGTAAACTAGAAATGTGTCCCATGACACGGGTGCCCCCCTTATAGCACATATCATTTACAATGGGGAAGGAGAGAGAATAGCGGTTTGAGGTAACATCATTATTCAATTTCTTAGTCTTGTGTCGTTGTGGACAATAATTCTAATAAAAACAAGACTGCGTTCAATAAACGCTTATGCCCCCTGTGGAAGCCTTGTCCATAAATAAGTCTAAGTCCAAAATTAGGTCAAGGTGAAGGTCAAAATAGGGTCAGGTGATACAGGCGCATGGAGAGTGTTCATATACAACATCCATGCAAGTATGAAAGCTTTGTAGCAAGCCATATTAATGCTAGAAGAAACGGTCCATTTGGGTTAACCAGGACGGACGAACGAACGGACGGACAGGTGAATCACTATATGCCTCCCGATCTATCGATACGGGGGCATAAGAAAATATCAAAGGTCCAACATATAGTAAAAGTAATAAAGGGCAACAATTCTGGTAAAAATTTGCATCCTTTAAAGTCATCTATACATTGAGATTATTAATCTGTGAAAGTTTGAAGAAATTCTATCCAACAGTTTGTGAGGAGTTCAACATACAAGATTTTTCACTATAGGGTATATGGTAAAAGTAACAAAGGGCAATTACTCTGTTCAAAATTTACACAGCGAAAATTCCATCCTTTAAGGTCATCTATACATTGAGGTTGTTCATCTGTGAAAATTTGAAGAAATTCCACCCAGTAGTTTAAGAGGAGTTCAACACACAAGATTTTCACTATAGGGTATATAGTAAAAGTGACAAAGGCCCATAACTCTGGTCAAAATTTACACAGCACAAATTCCATCCTTTACGATCATCTATACATTGAGGTTGTTCATCTGTGAAAGTTTGAAGAAATTCCATCCAGTAGTTTATGAGGAGTTCAACACACAAGATTTTTCCCAGGGTATATAGTAAAAGTAACAAAGGGCCATAACTCTGGTCAAAATTGACACAGTAAAAAATCCTTTCTTTACGGTCATCTATACATTGAGGTTGTTCATCTGTGAAAGTTTGAAGAAATTCTACCCAGTAGTTTATGAGGAGTTCAACACACAAGATTTGTGTTACGTACGTACGTACGTACGTACGGACGGACAGCACCAATGCTATATGCCCCCCACTTATAAATAAGTGTGGGGGCACAAAAATAAGCATATATATCCCCATTTCCCTTGTTATTTCTTGACAAAACTGCCAAGAATATGGCCTATATGTCATGTTTAGCCCAAAATGTCATTTTTGGCCATTTTCACGACTATTTACGACGTAAATCCTTCTTGGGACACTTCTATATTTTCACATAACCAGTGTTCTGCAAGTCTTTATATATGTACAAAATATGAAAGTGTCGCAAGAGTGGCATTGTGGTTTTTGGGAAGGTTTTACGCCATAAAAAGCCATGAAAATGGCTAAAAATGACATTTTTGGTAAACGTAACCTTTTTCAGGATGCATTTCTATTTTTCGATAAAACTCAGGGCCAAATTAAGCCATAAATGAACCTTCTCCTTTGTGTGACCCAGGAAAACCTGCTATATTGACATTATGTAATTACTGCATGTAACAAGCTTTTAGAAAAGCTTTCAAATAAGAAACAAGTCAAATAGTTCCTGCGAGCAAATGATGTACCGACTTCATTTGACAGAAAATTGACAGGATCCTCGACCTTCTATCTGCATAATTCAACAGCTGATGTGTATAAAATTATTAAATTAAGCATGAAAATCTCAAAATTGTGAGAAAAAAATAAGCGCGATAGGCCGGTAGTTTTCAAATTGGGAAAACTATATGCACGATAATTTGACATACGAAATTTATCAACAAATTGTTAAATAATTTCATGTATAACAAACCTATTTTCAAGACACTTAATTGCATATTATGACTCCCTTGTTCCATATAATATTTATATGCTTATAAATAAAATCTCATATCAGTTCGTTAAAAGGTATTATCATAAGACATGTTTTCAGTGTTCAACAATATCAAAGATCATAAACCAATTCCGATAATTCCATGACAATTGACTGGGAAGCGCTGTGCTAATGCAGCTGTAGTCACCTGCTGTTTAGATCCATGGTCTCAATATTGCCTAGAGTGCTCACTGAAATTTCGGACAGTTCTGATTTCTTCGGTAAATAAACTATTGCAATGGGACAAAGACCGATGTTATCCACATGGAATAATAGAATTAGTCTGGTTCACGACATTCTTACAAAATTTTGGATTTTTTTTTTGAAATCGTAAACCATTGAGAACAGGTCACGTGCCCCTCCATGGACTTTTTACTTTATGCTATCCAATATACCTGCTCGCTCAAGGCTCGCAGGTAAAATTGACATATCAATAGATTCAATTTTAAGTAATTTATCCATATATTACTATCTATCTTAGCTTTAAAATTTCTGATGAATAATGTCGAAATCATTTACTTCGTTGCTATGGTGACCAATTTCAGAAAAGTACTCTGATTGAGAAAAACGAGGAGTTAGTTGTTTAAAACAGTAGCAGTCTTTCTCTAAATGTGAACATGTACAATTTGGATGTATATTTTAAAACTTAAAACATCATTCTAAAACTTGATACCATTTTGACCAGTTTACGTCAAGAATTGATCAAATGCAGTATTTATAAAGTACTTGTTACAACGACGTCGAATAACGTTTGAATGACGCCTGCGACGTCAGGCAAAAAGGGTTTGAATAGGGCCTCACTAAACAGCTGTAACTTCCTTAAAAATCATGAAATTAACAAAATTTCTTTTGCATTTTGCTTCATTAAGATTACTCTTTTAGTTAATAGAAAATCTCAAAATCAAATGTTTTGTCAAAATAGCAGGTATTCCTGGAGACTGGCTCATATATAAGGCCTCTTCCTCAAGAAAAAGTTCTTCAAAATTATGCACTATTCCCCAAAAATAAACTTTACCCCTACAAAATCAGTTCCCTTTGTTACCAAAATACCAGTATCCTCCACACAAAAAGGTCTAGGGGCCACCCCCCTAATGTAGTAGGGTTGTTTTACAATTGTATAACAAGGGTTTCACTAGGTTCTGAGTCTGAACGGTCATTTTGATACTTTTGACTAAAATGTTACCATTTTATTGGCAATGTATCCATGATTTTAAGAGAAACTGACCCTTCAAACCAAAATATTCAGGGTCAAAATGTGGCTTTTTTTTAAATTTTAAGGGCCAAAACCTCTTCTCTCGAGTCAAATGGTCTTTCTCTTTGTTTATTTTATAAGAAGAGGTACCTGTGATGGTGTACTATAAGGGCTACCCGGTACAGTTTGAGCGGGACTAGAACTCTGTAGTAAGCTACGTATGGGCAGGGCACCAGAGGGAACTCCGCCTTTCTCTTTGTTTATTGTATAAGAAGAGGTACCTGTGATGGTGTACTATAAGGGCTACCCAGCACAGTTTGAGCGGGACTAGAACTCTGTAGTAAGCTACGTATGGGCAGGGCACCAGAGGGAACTCCGCCTTTCTCTTTGTTTATTGTATAAGAAGAGGTACCTGTGATGGTGTAGTGCAAGGGCTACTCGGCACAGTTTGAGCGGGACTAGAACTCTGTAGTAAGCTACGTATGGGCAGGGCACCAGAGGGAACTCCGCCTTTCTCTTTGTTTATTGTATAAGAAGAGGTACCTGTGATGGTGTAGTGTAAGGGCTACCCGGCACAGTTTGAGCAGGACTAGAACTCTGTAGTAAGCTACGTATGGGCGGGGCACCAGAGGGAACTCCGCCTTTATCTTTGTTTCTCATACTACTGTCCAACCTGAAATGTCAACAAAATAAATAAATATGGCGTCATGTCAGAAACTCATTTTCTATTTTTAATAACAGAGACCTACACCCAGCCCTATTTTCATTCTGAAGCAGGGTCTTCAAATCAGCTGCTACAAACAGTTTCATTACAATGTCTCATTCCAAAATAAAGTCTTTGAGTAGAATACTGATTTTAGTTTATAAATACTATTACTAATTTAATAAAGGTCGATTGTGAAAAAAGTTTTCCAACTTATATTTTTAAATCACTCTTGACACCTCATTCCTGATGTTATCCATTGCCACGAGGGTATGAGAGAAGAGAATTCAGTTTGCCTTTTATACTGAGCGTCTAGCAAGGGAATTTCGGGTACCATTTTTTTCGTCTTTGGTATGATGCGGCCTGGTACTGATACTACCCTAAACATTTTGCAAGAAATCACAACAGGTTGTCGATTTCCCAGTGCATAAAACTGATTTTAAAAATATCCAGTTTTTCCAATCTACCAGTCGACCCATCCCTATTCTGTTTCAGCATGTTAACAGAACCACACTATTAAATTGGTATTGTTCAAATAGTCAAGCCCAAAATACAGTTTTACCTTAGGGTTCCTGATAGTTGCGCCCCTGACATGTTGGGTGAGGTTATAAAATACAGTTTTACCTTGGGGTTCCTGATAGTTGCGCCCCTGACATGTTGGATGAGGTTATAAAATACAGTTTTACCTTGGGGTTCCTGATAGTTACGTCCCTGACATGTTGGGTGAGGTTATAAAATACAGTTTTACCTTAGGGTTCCTAATAGTTACGTCCCTGACATGTTGGGTGAGGTTATAAAATACAGTTTTACCTTATGGTTCCTGATAGTTATGTCCCTGACATGTTGGGTGAGGTTATAGTTTTACCTTAGGGTTCCTGATAGTTACGTCCCTCACATGTTGGATGAGGTTATAAAATACAGTTTTACCTTGGGGTTCCTGATAGTTACGTCCCTGACATGTTGGGTGAGGTTATAGTTTTACCTTGGGGTTCCTGATAGTTACGTCCCTGACATGTTGGGTGAGGTTATAGTTTTACCTTGGGGTTCCTGATAGTTACGTCCCTGACATGTTGGATGAGGTTATAAAATACAGTTTTACCTTGGGGTTCCTGATAGTTACGTCCCTGACATGTTGGGTGAGGTTATAAAATACAGTTTTACCTTAGGGTTCCTGATAGTTACGTCCCTGACATGTTGGGTGAGGTTATAAAATACAGTTTTACCTTATGGTTCCTGATAGTTATGTCCCTGACATGTTGGGTGAGGTTATAGTTTTACCTTAGGGTTCCTGATAGTTACGTCCCTGACATGTTGGGTGAGGTTATAAAATACAGTTTTACCTTGGGGTTCCTGATAGTTGCGCCCCTGACATGTTGGGTGAGGTTATAAAATACAGTTTTACCTTGGGGTTCCTGATAGTTGCGCCCCTGACATGTTGGGTGAGGTTATAAAATACAGTTTTACCTTGGGGTTCCTGATAGTTGCGCCCCTGACATGTTGGGTGAGGTTATAAAATACAGTTTTACCTTAGGGTTCCTGATAGTTACGCCCCTGACATGTTAGGGTGAGGTTATAAAATACAGTTTTACCTTAGGGTTCCTGATAGTTACGCCCCTGACATGTTAGGGTGAGGTTATAAAATACAGTTTTACCTTGGGGTTCCTGATAGTTGCGTCCCGGACATGTTAGGGTGAGGTTATAAAATACAGTTTTACCTTGGGGTTCCTGATAGTTACGCACCTGACATGTTAGGGTGAGGTTATAAAATACAGTTTTACCTTGGGGTTCCTGATAGTTGCGCCCCTGACATGTTAGGGTGAGGTTATAAAATACAGTTTTACCTTGGGGTTCCTTATAGTTACGCCCCTGACATGTTAGGTGAGGTTATAAAATACAGTTTTACCTTGGGGTTCCTGTTAGTTGCGCCCCTGACATGTTAGAGTGAGGTTATAAAATACAGTTTTACCTTGGGGTTCCTGATAGTTGCGCCCCTGACATGTTAGGGTGAGGTTATAAAATACAGTTTTACCTTGGGGTTCCTGATAGTTACGCCCCTGACATGTTAGGGTGAGGTTATAGTTTTACCTTAGGGTTCCTGATAGTTGCGTCCCTGACATGTTAGGGTGAGGTTATAAAATACAGTTTTACCTTAGGGTTCCTGATAGTTGCGTCCCTGACATGTTAGGGTGAGATTATAAAATACAGTTTTACCTTGGGGTTCCTGATAGTTACGTCCCTGACATGTTAGGGTGAGGTTATAAAATACAGTTTTACCTTAGGGTTCCTGATAGTTACGTCCCTGACATGTTAGGGTGAGGTTATAAAATACAGTTTTACCTTGGGGTTCCTGATAGTTGCGCCCCTGACATGTTAGGGTGAGGTTATAAAATACAGTTTTACCTTGGGGTTCCTTATAGTTACGCCCCTGACATGTTAGGTGAGGTTATAAAATACAGTTTTACCTTGGGGTTCCTGTTAGTTGCGCCCCTGACATGTTAGGGTGAGGTTATAAAATACAGTTTTACCTTGGGGTTCCTGATAGTTGCGCCCCTGACATGTTAGGGTGAGGTTATAAAATACAGTTTTACCTTGGGGTTCCTGATAGTTACGCCCCTGACATGTTAGGGTGAGGTTATAGTTTTACCTTAGGGTTCCTGATAGTTGCGTCCCTGACATGTTAGGGTGAGGTTATAAAATACAGTTTTACCTTAGGGTTCCTGATAGTTGCGTCCCTGACATGTTAGGGTGAGATTATAAAATACAGTTTTACCTTGGGGTTCCTGATAGTTACGTCCCTGACATGTTAGGGTGAGGTTATAAAATACAGTTTTACCTTAGGGTTCCTGATAGTTACGCCCCTGACATGTTAGGGTGAGGTTATAAAATACAGTTTTACCTTAGGGTTCCTGATAGTTACGTCCCTGACATGTTAGGGTGAGGTTATAAAATACAGTTTTACCTTAGGGTTCCTGATAGTTACGTCCCTGACATGTTAGGGTGAGGTTATAAAATACAGTTTTACCTTAGGGTTCATGATAGTTACGCCCCTGACATGTTAGGGTGAGGTTATAAAATACAGTTTTACCTTGGGGTTCCTGATAGTTACGCCCCTGACATGTTAGGGTGAGGTTATAAAATACAGTTTTACCTTAGGGTTCCTGATAGTTGCGTCCCTGACATGTTAGGGTGAGGTTATAAAATACAGTTTTACCTTGGGGTTCCTGATAGTTACGTCCCTGACATGTTGGGTGAGGTTATAGTTTTACCTTAGGGTTCCTGATAGTTGCGCCCCTGACATGTTGGGTGAGGTTATAGTTTTACCTTGGGGTTCCTGATAGTTGCGTCCCTGACATGTTGGGTGAGGTTATTGTACCAGCACGAGATGATCGTGGAGGACTACCACTTCCAGACCATAACCTTGACGACATTGGCTACAGAAGAAGAATAAAAATCAGCAAAAATTTACATTTTTTTTCTGCATAATATATTTGTTCTCTTTGTGTTAGACCAAAAATAAAATATTGGTTGTTTCCCCTTCCCGACCCTGGTCTGACCCAGTGATTTTTTTCCTTCTTTGTTTGCTACCGGTAAAATTTATGGTAATTTATGAAAAAGGCTATAATTTCCCCAAATTTGAAGGGAGAAATTTCCAATGAACATTTTAAAAAACAAGATCAGTCACAGACGGGGTATGCTCCCCGTGGGGCATTTGTCACAGAAAAAATGCTAAAAAAATATGTTATTATTCTTTGCCACTGCACTGTAATAATAAGATTTATTTATCTATGAATTTTCAAATTGATATATCCAAAACTGTTTGAGTTATGGCCTGGACAAGAATTAAGTATGAAAAAATACAAAGGGGAGCAACTCTAAAATAGGAATAAAGAGTTATGGTTCTTGGGCACTGCACAAAAAATACAAAGGGCAATTAAATTGCCCTTTGTATTTTTTGTGCAGTGCCCAAGAACCATATTGAATTACTCCAAAAATATACAATCAAGAGTTATGGTTCTTCTGCACTGTACTTCTCCTCAATGAGTTCTATTCACCTATGAAGTTTCAAATTGATATCTCATATACTGTTCAAGTTATGGCCCGGACAAGAATTAAGTATAAAAAAAATACAAAGGGGAATAACTAAAAAAATATGCAATCAAGAGTTAAATTGCCCTTTGTATTTTTTGTGCAGTGCCCAAGAACCATATTGAATTACTCCAAAAATATACAATCAAGAGTTATGGTTCTTATGCACTGCACTTCCTCTCAATGAGGTCTATTCACCTATGAAGTTTCAAAAATCAAATTGATATCTCAAAAACTGTTTAAATTACGGCCCGGACAAGAATTAAGTATAAAAAATTACAAAGGGGAATAACTAAAAAAATATGCAATCAAGAGTTATAGTTCTTGTGCACTGCACTTCCAATCAATGAGGTCTATTCACCTATGAAGTTTCATATTGATATCTCTAATACAAGTTATTGCTCGGACAAAAGTGTGACGGACGGACAGAGGGACGGACGGAAGGACGGACAAAGCGGCTACTATATGCTCACCCTTCGGGGAGCATAAAAATATTCAAAATCGGACATCAAATGACAAAGTTATGAACATTTTTGACAAGAGGTCAAGCATCAAAGTTTACAGAAACCAGTAAACAGTCACATGTTTTATTTGGCCTTTCTGCTTTATGAAAATTCCCAATTTCAAGTTAACACGTCGCAAAATTCCCAATCTGAACGGACCCGGACCCTTTCCCAAAGAAGCAAAAAAAAAACTACGGTTGGGAAGGTATGTAGGTAAAATAAAAATTTTGAAAAATGTTTTTTATTGTCAATATCAATTTTTGTCTTTGTACTCTTCGACTTTTTTTATAAAATAAAATAATTTTTTCAGTGGGTAAAAAAAATAATTTGGGTAGGGGACTTTTTGCTCGGGTAGGTAGGGAAGGGGAAACAAACAATATTTTATTTTTGGCCTAATCAACATTTTTAATGAAAGCACTGCTATTTGTCAGCCTCATATTTACTGATCATGAGGTCCCTGGTTTGATTCTTAAGCCTAGGTCCCACTGAGGAATTCCACATCGGCGATGTTCTCCCGATACCACTCGATCCATCACAATTCCTTCCGATATCACAAACTATCTCATGACTTCCCTAAAGTTTCCCGTAGATCATGAGGAACCTGTTCCCGATGGCTCAGTAATTTCAATCCGGAGTACATCGCCGAGGGCACGTGAACATTTTATATTAACTTATCTGAAATGCTTCTCAGTGTTCCAGCCAAATAGAGATGAACTGGCTGCATTACCCAGAGGTAGTGTCTTGTGTTAGAGTCGTGTTTTAGTGTGGTGTACACCACAGCGTCTATTTGGAATGAGTCATTGTATCACATCCGAAGTCATCTGGAGCCTGTTGCCTAACCAAACTGCGCTCGATAGCGCCCTGCTACATTGTATGAAACGCATTGCTTCAAAAAAGCGGATGAAACAGAAAAATTACATGCTACCGGCGAGCGCTCGCGGATAGCAGACCGTTTCGCAGCAAGGGCGCTATCAAGAACTTTCTGATGCAATGGACTGCTTCGGTAGCGCTTAAGAAACAGTAAGCTATCGTGTCGTTGCATGGACGTTGGAAAGCGCTTTTTGGAAGCGGCTTTGTTAGGCAACGGGTTCCTGGTCAACTTTTTTAGTAAAGTAAGAGGTTATTCGCCAATCTGGAAAATAACAAGGTAGCACAGTCTTACGTCTGTACCAATTGTAGAGCTGTCATTGATAGAAGAGATATCAAAGTGTTTTTTAGTCTTATCGATTCACATTTTTCGTAAAATTATGAGTTATTTTCCCCCAAATTCAAAGAAAATGCCCCTTCCCCAACTCTTGACAAATATCGTAAATATTTGTCTCCCGATATATCGGAATCGTCAATTTGCTTCAGGGCACTCATTTCACCATTAGTTGGGCCGAAGCCCCATTCCCCTCCTAAATGAACATACATTTTCCCCCTATCATCTAACAAAAATAAAACTCAAAAAAAGTCAATGAAGAGCCTTTGTTAATACTGTTCAGCAGTTGTTGTAACTCTTGTTTAAGCTTGAAATAGGCTTTTTGTACAGTATTACTTTTATAATAGTATTGATAATTTGATATAGAAGACAAAATACCCCTTTTTCTTCAAAACGTCGCGAAATTCACCTACCTCACAGCATCCAGTTTAATAATGAAATTAACTTGTTCTTACCGACATAGAATGTGACATTGAATCACCCAATAAATAGCTCGGTAGGTACTGTGATTGATGGCCTGGTACTGGACTCAATGGACTAGTTGGTGTACCCATCGTCATAGGCTCCGACGAATGATGACCTGTAAACAAAACAAATCATCTCAGATCATTGACCGATGTTACAGAAGGCATTAATACAGCGTTTTTCTTTATACTGGCTGGCGAGTAGTTTCCGACAGCGAGCAGTGTCTGACATTTGATATTTTTTCGTATTTAGCGTAGCTCTTTAATTAAATTGAGGTGTATAATTAAAGAATTACATCATAGCAACAAGTGTGTAACAAAAAAATAACAATTCATGTAGATAAAAAGAAAATATTAAGAAAAACACATAATAGAATGACAATCTTCACCTCTTTTGCTTGGGGGATCACATGTTTACGAAACTTACGCATGCGCGATGAAACAAACAAGTCCATGGGATTGCCCGAGTCGTTGATAAAGCTAAATTTAGCTAACAGAACTGAAGGTATGAACGGAATCAGCGCCCCAAACTAACATTGACGATAGAACAATATTGACAAAATACGCCATCATTGACGTCATACCACAGTGTTTTGTTTGGCTTAAATATTCGGTGTTATTCGACCCCTTTCCCCTCTCTGTGGAGTATGTATTTTTCCCCCAATCCATCAAAAATTTTCCCCAAAAATGGGTCTAACTTTCCGTTATCAAAATGATTTTCGGCAATGAGTCGTTAGCGTGCTAATTTTCCCCAAGCTATAGGCCCAGACCCCTTTCCCCCAAATGTGAAAAAAAACAATGTATCAATTGACGTCGGAGATTTTTACTAATTGGAAAACACAATAATCATAAGGCTACAATTGTCGTCTGCATATACTCAACAATATGAAGTATGATAGACAACTCTTAAAATCTATGTGAAGCCGATAGGAGTGAACTCCCCTTAGTTGAGAGGCTCAATACAGGGAAAATAAAGTTGATTAGTAAATAAATGAGAAATGTCGGCTACTGCTACTCTTCATCCAATTAATGGCCTGAAATGGTGACCCCTTTGTAGCCCCAATTACTGTACACTGTGTTACGTTAAAAGGACCAAAACAGTGACAATATTTCGGACTTGAGCCCAGGATTATTAAAAGGTAAATTATTTTCTTCAAACCCACCTCGTATTCTAGAAACTTTCAAGGTAAGAAAAACGGTAAAAATTGTCAGAAACTACTCGCCAGCCAGTACCATTTGAGAACATTGCACACGTCATTAACCAATTGAGTTACATGTTAGACCTTGACTCATTACCCAAGCCTGTTGCCTACTGGCAGGCGTCATACATCCGGACACTTTTGTCATATTTTTCACGATATTTAACTCGAGAAATGTGTAAATCCAGTCATTGAAATTTGACCTGAACAAAGCTAGGTTCATATCTGAACTGAAGAGCTTATTTGTTTACTTCTAAAAATAGCTCAAGTGCATTTTGAACAGTGTTGTCGCATTTTTTATTACGAAAAAGGCGTTAAATATCTAATTAAACTGTGTAATGAATCAAGGGAAAGCACCAATGAACGGTTTGTGCAAAATTTGTAGGACTAATCACCGGTGAATATTGGAAAAATATCAATCGAAACTTAGCGGTAAAATTTTAAACGATTCACTCTTCAAAGCGGGCATTTTGATACAAAATGGCATTGTACGATGTTTTGAAACTCTGCACGTATTTATTAAAGCTATATTTTCCTAGTTGAACTGATTACAAAACATCTCATCGGCTTACCTCTTATTTAGCAGAAGGACCGTAGTTTACATTATTGCGCATGCGCATTTATGCGATTTTCGACTTCCCCGTAATGTAAACAAGCCTCGCGAGTGCAGACGAAAATAAATCCGACATTTCTTGTAAAAAAACTAAAATATTTAACTTCAATCGTTGCTACTTCATAAGTGTTGACGAAAATCAAGCGTCTAATTGATTGACAACAGATGATCAAAATTAATGGCCGCAATAAAGCGTTTTTGAGTCTATCCGGATTGGTGGTAGTCCGGATTTGGTGGTCGCCAGCCAGTAGCCTCTACACCTACAAGTTCGTGCATCTTAGATTTGAAATTGGCGCATCTGCACAAAAACAAATACACTGGGACCAACCATGTGATAAACAATATCAATTATCTGTCTATTAACAAAATTCAAACACAAATTGAATGCCAAACTGCAAAAAGTTGAAAAATCGGCCTCAATGTTAGATGCAGTCTGCAGTCTTAAGATAAACATTTGTGACCTGTAAGTTCGTGCACATAAACTGATGACGTCATTAAGAACGCACGTGAAAGATTTTGCTAATAAAAAGTTTTGTAACATAAAGTTTGATCTTTTGTCAGTAAATTAGCACATTTTCCCGTTCGTAAATATATCGCATCTAATGCAAATTATGAGATTAACAAATGTCTCCAGATTTCGCGACCGGAACCGGTGATTATGTAAACAATAAAATCCCTCCTCGGATAAAACTCGCCGTAAACGTAACGAACCCTGTTTTTGTCGATTTTTTTGCATTGTTCGGCTGGATAAATGTTTTGTTAGTAATTTAAAATTAATTTAGGCTTGGAAATGAGATTATTAGCAAAGCAATCTACGTTTTACTAAAATGCACGAACTTGTAGGAATGCACGAAGTTATAGGAATAGAGGCTACACAGAAAATGAAAGTAGACCTAGATCATAGACAGATAAGCTGTCTGCAAGTGGCTGCTTTAAATTCTGACGGTCCAGCCACTACGGGCATCCCTGTATAGATTGCGTCGAAATGGTTTGACTAACCTAGATCAAAGACGGGGGATACATGGGATATAATCAGTGATAATGCCAAATGTATTTAATTATATCAAAATATTATTAATTGTTTAAGATTTGGCTTGCTATGACCACTGCTGACGTCTTACCTTTGACGTTTCAGATTCTTAGTTTTTTACTTTTTAACCATAATTCGCGACCCCATCATGGCCCTTGATTGGTTCAGTGTGAAATTGATATCCTGAAAAGAGCGAAGATTAACGTTTTGTGTTAATTATTTGTTCAGGTCGATTATCTGCTTACTTACCGAGAACATCTGGTGACGTCATAATTCAACAATGTCTAAAAATAAAAAAACACGAAATTTAAAATTTTATTTTCAATATTTCGGCGACTCGTGATGATCACTAATTCGTGGTATTTGATAAGAATACCGGATGATTGAGACCATGGATTATTGAGACAAGATCATTGAGACCAGATTTCTGGAGTTTTGAGACCAGATACCTGGAGTATTGAGACCAGATTTTGGAGTATTGAGACCAGACATATATTTTTCCAATTTGTTGTATTTGTCATAAATACAACTTTAAGTGGTATTAAATTTGTGATATTCTATAGTTTAAAGTTCATATTATTGGTTTTTGTTCATTCATTCAGTGTATATGAGCTCAGAATAACTTATCAATTGCGATATCTATATGTAATGTTGCTATAAAGAGCAATGCTTGATATTAAATTATTTAAAGTGATTTATCGTTATCTATAGTAAATTTTTTATGATATGAGAATTGTTTTAAGATATTTGATTGAATAAAAAACCACCATACATAACTATAAATAATATTGGTTCAAATACAACCTAATGATTACACCAAGTATGGAAAACAAGATATTTCAGAGTCCTATTTGATTATTTTAATTAACACATTCCTATTAACACCTAATACCAGTGACTGGCATTTAACTACCAATTATACAACTTAATGGGATTATTGATAACCCTTTAACAACCCATTATACAAATTGATTGGATTATCTGATATACATACATGTACCTTATACAGCAATTTTGATTTGTTAATTAACTGTCTGCTTAAACTTATACATTTGTTCAATAGTTATATTGATTACACAATACACGCCTGGTAATCACTGGCACCACAACGTTTCGTTATGTGTACAAAATGTTCCACCGCGACTTCCGTTGTAGTGCCAATCGGCACAAATTGTTGACAATGGTGAGTGTTTTTCTTTACTAAAGACATCTTAACTCGACTTTCATAAATCGGGGAATGTAGTGCTATGCAGATATGTCCACGCTTTCTTGTAAAAGCACAATATTCAGAATAAAAGCAGAATCTGATCTTTTAGAGCTCGCACAAAATGTGCAGTCAGAGTGTTGATCAGACCAAAATGTGAATTTTATGACAAGTTTTCCTGATTATGCCTATTATAGCTACTAGTTATAATAGTACACGATAAGTATTGATATTTGAATGCTTTATGCTAAATGTAGACATTTGTAAGGTTAATTGTGATGACGTATGTCCTATTTTTTAACCGTTGTGGTTCCAATCACTTCGTTGTAGTCCCAATACGGCGTCGTGGTTCCCAGCAAAATATAGTAAATAACGAGAAAGATAGATACATGTAGTTAGATAAATGCATGTCAATTATTCGAAAGTGAACCTAAAATACTCTGGAAAAACTTACGACGAATATTTACCAAGCTAATCTCGTAACGAGTGTTTTTTAGGATAATTTTATTGTTACACTATTACTGAAAAGTGAAAACAAATGCTACAATGTCGTAATATGTTAGCTGTTAAGCTTTGTAGTGTTTTGATATACGCTCCATTATACGGCCTGGAAGAAATAAAAACTATGTCACGGTTCTAGTACTGGAAATGTCGAATGCTACGAATTTCTTCCAAACTTGATCTAACAATCTTACTAAAGTATGCAAATAATTTTTATTTATGTAATTGACCAATATCACGACAAAGTTTAATTAACACTGGTCAATGATTGCCGAATGTACTAGTTAGTGTTTAGAAACTATACGTTGGTGCACATCGAATACAAATGTACGTCTAGGGTTAGTTTAACAAAAGTTACAACCAGCCTGAAATGGGATGGGATATGTTTTTGTGTACACAAACAGGTAGTTACAGCGAATGCCGAGGTGTTGCTTTTCAGTTAGACATAAGTTCGACTAGTGTTGTGTATAAGTTTCGCATTGTCATGGGCGCTACGCACGTGGTTATACGTACTTTAGTGTAATTTGTATGACCATGTGCATTAGGCATAATCATGGTAGGATCGACCAAGTAACAAATAATTATGCCAGCGTTTCTCATGCACTTGCCAATTGTTCAGGTACACGTAAGTGTAAAATTATACACATGTAGTGTTACAAGGTTGTAAGAAAATAACGTATATTTGATCCTTTAGAGATATAAGATCGTATTTAAACTTTTCCAATGTACATTTATAAGCTGTTCAGTGTTCATTTGGAGTTATTTAAACATGTAACAAGACAAGGTATTGTTACTTCACTATGTTTGCAGTTGTCTCAACTTGAAGCCGATTCTTTCAGTAAAATAAATACGTCACGAGCCGCCTTAAAAAGATCTGCATGGTGTTGATGTTCATTTGTATATAATGATGCTGCAATATGACAGGCCAGGAATATGTGTGCCTCCACCCGGATTTGAAGTGCTTTTTACAATAATAGTACACACATTAGCACTAATGTTTAAGTTCAAGTTCCATTAATTTCAGTGGATTATTCACTTACATGTTGAGTTTTAGATAGATATATAAAGTAATGTTCAAATTGACAATTAAGGGCCATGTTTACAAAAATGACAGAATATCCGTTAGTATTTGAGCGTTGTGGTTAATGTTGCTTTCCCAGGTATAAATACATGGAAAATAATATCAAATATATACGGTTTAAGTATAATGAAAACATCAATACACGTACATTAGAGATCTCTATATTTTGCTGAGAATCACAACACAGTATTGGGACTACATCGTAGTGATTGGAACCACAACGGTTTAAAAAATAGACATATGCCATCAAACATGACCTTTAAAATGCCGATTTTTACAGAAAAACATCAAATTGTCAATATCTATCGTATGTGTTAATTACTAGTACTAGTAGCTATAACATGCATAATCAGTAAAATTTGTCATAAAATCCAGATTTTGGTCTGATCAACACTCTGACTGCACATTTTGTGCGAGCTCTAAAAGATCAGATTCGGATTTTATTCTGACAATTGTGCGTTTACAACAAAGCCTGTACATACCTGCATAGCACTACATTCCCCGATTTTTAAAACTCAGGCTTAGATGTCTTTAGTGAAGAAAAACAAATTACTTCACTCACCGTTTTTAACAATTTTTGCCGATTGGCACTATAACGGAAATCGCATTGGAACATTTTGTACACATAACGCGACTGTTGTGGTGCCAGTGATTACCAGGCGTGCAATATAACCTTTCTAGAGCAACACCCTTTGGGAGCTGCAAATATTGGTCGTTATTTAGAGGATGTGTTCAACAGAGATTAAATTATAGTAAATGTCTCAAGATGGTGTACTGTACTATCAAGAAAGTATTGTAATACAAGCTGCTGCTATAGAGAGGTGATGAATAGATTAATAGACTTGACATAGCAGGTCATGAAAGAATTGACATTATATTGACTAACAATTCCAATTGAGAATTTTGAAAACGTACCACATATTAACAAAATTCTTTCTATAGTCATAATTAGCCTTTATCAATAATTAATCTAAATCAAATTTTCGTCTTCAAATACATCTTATAATTATATCAGTCTGAAAATAATCAAACTTCAGCATATAAACTAACTTGCTTGAAATGTCATGCAATAGTTTTACACTTCATAAATTTGATTAATTTGGTTGAAATATTATTACAACTCACAAATCAGATTGACTATACACAAACAATATTATCTTTAAACTGCCGATAGTTCTAGGGAATATAGTCAAATTTAGCAACAAATGTACTTGAAGATGACATGATTATGTTGCTTATACATGTACCTTTGCGAGATGTGTTATAAATTGTCAATAACATTGATTATGTTGATTTATTTTACCATATACAAATGTAAATGTATGTATATAGCTATTAAGAATTAATTTTTAATTTAGATAGCAAAAATTATTACATATACATGTAACTTAAAACTGTTAATTGCATGGGTGGTTGAATGACAAAATTGAAAAAAATTAATTCCATCCAGTGCATTTTGATTAAAATTTATACTGTTTACATTGTATAATTGTTAAAAAACTACAGAGCTAAAACAGTTTGTTGTAATATTTTATTAAGAGTCGATATTTTTAATCATTAAAATGACTAAAATCATCATAAATATATCAGTATATTGGCCTCAATCACTCAGTCAAATAACTATATTAATTATGTGGTCTCAATACTCCATAGTCTGGTCTCAATACTCCAGAAATCGGGTCTCAATACTCCAGAAATCTGGTCTCAATACTCCAGAAATTTTCTGGTCTCAATAATCCATGGTCTCAATGCTCCAACAGCCTTTGATAATACCTTTCGACCTGAAAACTTTCGTACATGACTGGTTTACTATCTATTTTTTTTTGGAATAAAGATCGGACTTTTGGGGCATTTGAGATTATTTAAGGGGTTTCAGTTCTTTTTAACAGAAAATATGCACTAATAAATCTCTGTCTCATATTTTCGTGTTTAATATATTTGAGCTTAAACTGGGACCCTATATACACATGTATTATAGGGTCCCTGGTTTAAATATCAAATATATTAACCACATCGTTGTTATAGTAAAATTGCCCAAAAATATCCTCGCACAAATAGTCTGTCGAATCAGTATAGTTGTCTCATTGACGACAGGATGGGAGGGGCGAGGATTTTGTGTGGGGTACGTACAGGGTGTTTCATAATATCTGACCCCTTTAGTTCATGAAGTTCATGAAGTGTCGAGACCATATTTTAGTCATTTGACTAAATAAACTAAATAGTTTTTGAAGGTCCTTTTTTCATTTTTCATTAATTTTCCTTTTTATTCCTTCCGGTTCCGCACTTGATAGTTTTTCTCACTTTTTCCAGGGACAGTACAAGACCTTTAGTATAGTATTCTTCCCAGCTTTTTCACACACAAACAGTCATGTGTTTTCTAACACATAATTAAAACTCATATAATGTCATATGTGTTTACTACTCGATACACTCTTTAAAAATGTGCTTTCATATGTAATGTCCTATGTCCCATTACAACCGAATGCCACGAGAACATGCTTAATCTCATCTGATTTTTTCATATACCAATGGAAAGCTAACATTTGGAAGTTTTATTCAATATATACAATACAATACAATACAATACAATACAATATTTATTTTAAGTCGGATACATGTATAACAGGAAACATTACCATGTTACTATCGATGCAACCAAAGGGAATTAAGATTCTTGCAAAACGTCAGTTTTCGATAAATGTCAAATCACGCACGTTAATTAAATGTATATGACACTCTATATTAACGTAAATATGGTGTCGCTTACACATATCGGTCGGCCGATTAACAATAATACCGCGGTAAGCGTAAAACGCACTAGTCCAATTCTACCCTACTTTATTTATGACCTCATAATTTTACTATCTAGCATCCGATTTTAAATATTTAAAGCTTGTAATGAAGCACAGATATATGTCTGTCTTTTAATACAACAATCATCACGATACCCTATTTATTTAAATCCACGGCGACGAGTAAGAATCCGTCCCACGTAAAAGTGAGTTTAAAATGTCCCGTTTATTACCAAATAAAAATTCAATCAACGGTCGAAAATCATCAAATATTAATTTAATTTTTGATCGATTTTTTTCATTAAAGCTTGTTTTAAAAGCTTCAAGCTTTTATAAAATGTAAAACTTATTTCTAAAGCATTTGCGAGATGTCGACCGTCAACGATTTGATTAAACTTCGTGCACTAATTATTGCAAATAAATTTTCAAAATGGCGGAATCACGTCGAAAAGCGTGTGAAACGGGCACCTGCACACCTTCCATGCGCTAATTGAAAACATATTTTTGATTGAAACTTGTTTAAATTGTGAGATTAAATACTTTTTGAGGTATTGGTTGCAATTTTTTCTGGTTTCAATTGGTTTTGTCTTTACAAAATGAAGTCAAAAATAGTGATTTTTGTCATGATGCTGGACTATTTTTTTCGGTAGCTGTATTGAACTTGCGGACTTATTGCCGAATGTTAATTATAAAATCATTAAAAATGGCGATTATTTACAATATAACCTGCTATTAAATGCATATTGTGAGGTATTGGTTGCATTAAATAACGAACCATGATGCTAGCTTTTGAAAAAATCGCCACAAAAGATGATCAATGGTCGGCGTAGTTTACATCACACATTATTATGAATACGTCCATTCTGTTTTATTTCGTTGGCGGTCGACAACTCGCAAATGCTTTAAAAATAGGTTTTACATTTTATAAAACCTTACAGTATAAGCTTTTAAAACAAGCTTTAATGAAAAAAATCGACCGAATATAAAATTAATATTTGATGATTTTCGACCGTTGATTGCATTTTTATTTGGTAAAAAACGGGACATTTTAAACTTACTTTTACGCGGGACCGATTCTTACTCGTCGCCGTGGATTTAATAATTAGGGTATCGTTATGAATGTTGTATAATTAGACAGATATATATCTCTGCTTCATTACAAGCTTTAAATATTTAAAATGGATAATAGATAGTAAAATTATGAGGTCTTATATAAAGTAGGGTAGAATTTGACTAGTGCGTTTTACGCTTACCGCGGTAACATTGTTAATCGGCCAATCGATATGTGTAAGCGGCAGCATATTTACACCTTTTACATACGTTAATATAGAGTGTCATATACATTTAATTTACGTGCGTGGTCAAATTGTTCATGGGACCGGAAACAGGAACATGGGCATGTACACCTCAACAAGTTCATCAACGTCTGATGTGTGCAGTCCACCTTTTAAAATATCTGAGGATTCAATGTCTTTTTTTGAACTCATTCATGTTAATTGATTTTAACTTTCTTAAATTAGCAGCACATGCTTTAAACACTATTGCAAAATGATCACGTGACGTCTTTCCATAGGTAGGCCAGGATCAGATATTTCTACATGCCAGAAGTGTCGGTGTCCTTGTAATATTTAAACCACATCCAATGTATGGCCATCCACGTACGTGAGTTGCTGCAGTAACGGACTGTCGCATGCCGCAAGATTCAAGAATACTAGTGAATATTATAGAGTCTATTCAAGATATTGTCAAGGTGGATGTTAATATCACCCAGAAACTATGCTGTTACTTTCTGTTGTTATAAGTTTTGCCAGAAACGACGGTCACTCAACGTTTTTACTAGTTGGAGGTGGTCTATATAATTTTTTTATAGATACACAACAGCTAGACGTAGAAAATATGTTTTAGTGGCTACAATGCATTCTATGGGTTAAAAAGTGATGAAAACTTTATCATTTGTGGAAGTAAGAAACTGAATGTCTAGAGCAGTTTTATACACTTAATCACACTTCCAACGCCATACTTATATTTTTCATTATTTCTCAACTACATGTTCATGTATTTATAATGCGATGTGTTTAAAATTTAGTATTTTAATACATACATATAAATTTAACCGATTTTTCTATGATTGTGTTATCCAAATCGATTGATCACTGTAAATTGAAAAGTCACAATTTTAAGACACCATGACACATATAAGGTGGGTGTAAATTTTACTTAACAGTTTATAACAATGAAAATGAAAGCCTGAAGATGAATAACATTCTGTTCCTTGCTAGTATCTTTTATGTCCTTCCATGTGTTTTATAATATGTTTATACCTCTGTCCCATCGGGAACACATTCTTCTTATCAATACATGGGGATTGGTCCCCCTGTCCCGAAAAAGGGCCGGTTTTGCAGTTTTTGCCGGGTTGGTGATCGTCTGATTTGTCGCCTGCACAGTTCGTCACCACGAATTCTAAATAATCTTGAAATCCTATGACTTTGATGAAAGCGTCAACTGATGTATGTTGTGATTATGCAGACATTCTGCACGTAGTTTGTGAGGCAGAGCTTCGTCATGCAGTATTTTTACATGGTGTCAGTTTTGTGACTTTTCGTTTTACAGCGATGCTCATTATTTGGTTTTATTTTTTTATCTTTCAATGAACTGATTTACATAAAAATTCCAGGAAACGTTCAACGAGTTTATTTTTATTCACAGTCAAAATCCTGAACAATATTCATTAATTAATAGCCGAGAAAACATGAAATATATAGGTGTTGGATTGGGAGTGTGATTTTCAACGTGTACATTGTGTACATGACTGCCATTCCCCCACCACGTCCACAGCGAGGAGCGTGTTTTATTTTGTAGCCGCTGGAAACAAATTCAGCAATGCAAGATTTGTCGGAGGGTCCCCCGAACTATGTTTCAGTCACAGCAAAATGATAATATTAAGTCAGACAGGGAAGGCAGCACTCAGCTTAACCAGCCGAGCACAGAAAACATAAAAGGCACAATGCCCAACTAAACAAGTTGTAATCCTCACATGTCCAAGCTGTCGAAATTCTAAATGAACCAGTTTCAGCAATCAAAAAGCTGAATGCCCAAGCTGAATGACCTAGTTCCAACAGTAAAATGGCTGAAATACCTAGTTTAAGCTGTCAGGAGTCCTAAAAAGTAGACAAAAGAAGAAAAAGCTAAGTTCCAAGGTTTCAGCTAAATGACCTAGTTTCAGCAATACATATAGCCGAATGCCCCCAGCCGATGATATGTAATCTGAAAGGGCAAGACTCTTGTTTTTGACTGACCTTGGATTTAAACAACACACTTAAAATTATGCAAGTTTGGCCTTTGCAAACAGTGAACAATTCAAATTTGATCTTATTAAGATTTTGAGGTTTGGAATTATTTTCATTTTTAGGATTTGTTTTAGAAAGTAAAGTTGGCACTATTGTAGATATTTTTAGTCTTCATCAGAGACTATATATATATTTACAGTCTATGTCTTTATCAATGATACAGCTACATGTGCTTGTCCACCTAAAATATTAATAAATAACTGTAAATGATATAAGCTTGCATCCACACTTGTAAATGAAGTTTGAATTTCGAAGGTTTAATTTTGAATGTTGTCGACATAAAAGAAAATACATTTAAGTAAACGGATGGGGTATGATTGGGAGCAAGAAAAAGAAAAATTCAACTTTTTAAAAGCTACACATTTACGGTACACCGTACAATCTGACTAAAGTACCTTATCTTCCTAAAGACCTCATGCGTAGCGGGTTTGAGGATATGATTTTAATCAGATTGGTACACCGTAGTTGTTTACATGTATGATTTGAATATAGATCTAACATGCATGCATTCGTTTTAATAAAGTATTGATCTAGCTAAAAATGCAATAGATCTAGATCTATAGATTATTTTCAGTGGGAGGGGTATATCCCCGGACCCCTTCAATAGCGTCGGCTCGCCTATACATTAATTTCCACCAGGGTACGTCCCTGTTTTGGTTAGTTTAAATTCTTCTTTAAATCTAACTTCTTTTTTATATCGATGTGCAAAAATGACATGCCAATAATAAAGATAATAAAAAAGGGGCTCCAACACGGCATGTTTTCTCAGGAAGGGGCCCGTCCAGAAATTTTTCTCAGATGTTGTTCAACCAGTTGGACTCTAGGTCTCTATATATCTTAGAAGTTACAGGAACCTCTTCAGATTTTTCACCTTCCAGTATGACAGTCAGTTTGAGAAGATCTATTAAGAGAAATGCTTCTGACCATTCCAGAACTTGAATTGATATACCAAAGTCCGGAAGTTTTGGAAGAAGTTTGGAGTGATTTACTTTATCAAATGCCTTACTGAAATCTAATAATATTAAGTCTGTCTGTTTACGATAAACAGCATTACTTATCAACTCATCAGCTAATTGTATGAGTTGGGTTTCACATGATCTTTTTTCCCGGAATCCATTAAGTATGTTATTTTCCATAAGATGAGAGGAAATATTGGAGGCTACAATATGTTTTTGAAAGTGTTTTACATAGTATGCATGTTAACGATATCGGGCGATAGTTTGCCGGGCTACTTGAATCACCTTTTTTGAATATTGGACAGACAAATGCCTTTTTCCAGTCATCTGGGATGGTCGCTGATGAAATGAATTTTTCAAACATATAAACAATGATTTCATGAATTTCGTTTCGGAGTGTCATAAGGACAATATGTTTTTATATAATCTGGACCTGCTGTTTTTCCTGACTTTAACTGTGCCAATAGTTTTAATACTTCATTTGAGCTGATTGATATATCCTCCATTATGGGGTAATTACAATATTATTTAGCTGAGCATTAATTAGATTCGTTTGTCCCCCTTTTAAATCATATTTTTAATACTTTTATTTATCCATGGCAAGGATCTTTTACTTCCAATTTTCTTAAGGGGGGCTTATAGACCTCCACATTCAATACGACGATAGCATTTTTGAATTTGTTCCAAATATCATCATTCCCTCTAGATCCGCGTATGTTGAGCGCTTTTTATATTAAAATTTTAGAATCAATCAAAATGAAAAAGATCTAGACTACATCTATCATACAAGACTGCGTTCAATAAACGCTTATGCCCCCTGTGGAAGCCTTGTCCATAAATAAGTCTAAGTCCAAAATTAGGTCAAGGTGAAGGTCAAAATGGGGTTAGGTGATACTGGCGTGTGGAGAGTGTTCATACACAACATCCATGCAAGTATGAAAGCTTTGTAGCAAGCCATATTAATGCTAGAAGAAACGGTCAATTTGGGTTAACCAGGACGGACGGACGAACGGACGAACGGACGGACAGGTGAATCACTATATGCCTCCCCATCTATCGATAGGGGGGCATAAAAAGACAGCGCAAAAATAGATTTAGGGCAAATTTCAAATATTTCCCGCCGTTACGAAATATTACCATACTGAGCGTTTTCCAATTAGCAACCCGAGTAACCCGAGTAAGAAATGTGGACATGCGCAGTCGGATAACTCGATAGTGATATCAAGAACGTATCGAGTTCGTATCGAGTCGAGTTCAAAATGGCGACCAAATGTCTAGCAATTATGATGTAAGAAGAAATGTTTAACAGCAACGAGGAGGATGATATTATGATTGAAAACAACTGTATTACAATAAACTGTCTGATATGTGCAACGAAATGTAATGTTCCCAAAGTTCAAAATTTAAGTTAGAGATTATAAGCATGCCTCACGCATTCCGCCATTTTGACTCTAGAGAACCCGCGACGGACTGGAGGTTACTTGGGTCGAGTTGGTTAGAGATTATACGCATGCGCACTGCGTTTACCCGACCCGTTCCTTTTACAACTCGTGTTACTCGTGTAACCCGAGTTCGTAATTGGAAAACGCTCACTGTGTACAATTTAATTCTCACGATGAGACGCTTATCACGCAACACCGTTCAGATTGGGTACGATTTGTATTGGGACGAAGCATTTATGTGAAGTGAAGACATTATTTCACTGTATTTTCCATGCTTTTCTGAGGATATTTCAATATTGAGTGATTTATCACCGAGACAAGCTCAACTTTAGGATCTGAGAATTTCAACGTAAGTGGATACTAGTCGATGAATGCTAGGAATCGGATTATCAGTTAAACGTATTGTGTACTATCCGAATAACGAAGAGCTGCATACAGAGCACCCATCAGTGCTGCGTGCAGAAGCTACATAAGGTAACATAAGGTAAATCAGAATGAAAAAACAATTTTTTTTCTGAAAGTTTCAGTTTAAAATATTTTGTTTATATTAATCTATATATGTATCTCACTCAATGATCATGTATCAAATTTGTTATTAGGGTGTGTTTGTTGATAACATTAATAGGTCTGAAGTTCTGAACGAACTCTAACTCAGTAACCCAGACTAAAACAATAAAACGTACCCTAATATTCTAGAAAAACAGGGTTTGTTTATCCCCGTGGTATTGGAAATGGCGCACTTAACAGTTTACGTTGTTATTTTTTTATAAATATAAAACGTTCATAATTAAAGTGATTGAGCAATGATAGGGCAATTCAATGGGAACATGTTGACACTAAGTATCAATAGTCAATTCCATCAATGCATGTTGTATGACCATTGCAATGAAAGACACGCTCAGCTTATTTTGTCAAGTCCGCGTGATATGAAATGGCGCACCTATCCTGTAGGTCCCTAGTGGTCAAAAAATAAAAGGATTCTTGATGTAGTTGTTTCCAATTTTATTTTATGGCTATATAGTCCATTTTTATATAATAGTTAGCTTACTTTGTATACTTCTTCTTAGATAATAAAGCAATAATTAATATCGAGACAGAATTGCACTGGTTACTAATTGCCATTATACTTTTTGAGTCACCAAGACAACTTGAAGGTGTCCAAACAAATGTTAAATCATCTATTACTGTCATGTAAGAATCATTCATGGCATCTGCATAGTCTGAATTGTCACCAACTTGACTTGTGAATGCGGAAAATATCAATGACAGTTAATATTAACAAAATTTTCGAAACATATTATTTCAGATTTTGACTAGTTTTTTCAGTTTTTCTTAATAAGAAAGTTACATCCTTCTGGACACAATTTCCTGTGTTTGACAGTGTGTAGGACATTTTAATATTGTTACATGGTGTTAACATGGATGCCAGTGCTCTTTACAAAAAAAAATTGAAGTTAAAATTTCATTTTACAAATTTGTGGGATGACGAAATTTGAGGAATAAAGTGACATAAGAAAATAACAACAAATATGGGTACAGCATACCTTTCGAGTTTTAAAAGCCCCAAATGTTACTTTGAACATTGTTTATTTGCCTTACAGACCAAAACCATACATCCTTCCAAAAAATATACTGGAAATTTATGTCATTTTGGGCCTTAAACTCAAGAAAAGACCACTAATCTCAGGTGCGCCATTTCTGATACCGCGCCACAACCCATACCACCACGATATCAAATTATGTGTCATTCAACTGTTTATTTTAAACATTGAACTCTTTCAAACTAGTTCAGTTTTTTAAGAAATGTAGCTGGTTGTAAGTGGAGCTGACCAGGATCAAACCTGGGACTTTTCGATCCTAGTCCAGAAATCTAGACGTGATGAATACTGAGTTACTTTGATGATTGGCAGTATCCAACGACTTCGGTTTGAAAATGAAAGTCCAAATGTTAGAAAACAAACCGAAAGTCATATCAGAGCTACAGATAAGTTGTGTATTGGGGTAATTACCCAATTAATTTTCTTAAAAACCCAATAGATTTTGAGAGGAGGGGGTAAGAAAAAGCTTATAGAAAATGATGTTATAGTGAAAAATAGTACATAAAAGACTAATTACCCAATTAGTTTTATTAAATACCCAATTAAAATTGTCAAAACCCAAATAAAATTGAAACTTGGGGGTAAAATACCCAATTGCCTAAAACCTTATCTGTTCCTCTGTCATATTTGTAGGACTACTCTCGATCCCAAAGTGTATGTCCTACCTCTAGCCTAGGCCATGGCACTGCTCCCCGTATTGAATATAGAGATAAAGATTAAATCTATCTATCTATAAATCAGCTTTTAAACTATAAATACTTCACCTTTTATTTAACACTATCACACTTTATTTCTTCTCACTTTCTCACTTTGAAGTCTTCTTTCATTACTGTTAAATTGCTTTTATCTTGCACCTGACGCGCACCTGCTAGTTTCCTCGAAAGCGGCTTAAGCAGTATTTATAGATCGATAGATAGCTGAAAATAGTTGTTAGTTACACCGACGCATGCGCACACATGGCATAAATGTGTCATGTATTCATTCATATTACATATGCAAACTTTCAACTTACAGCATGATAAACTAGATTAAACACTACACCAGATTGGGATTTTTTTTTTGAAATTGGAAAAATTGAATTATTGATCATTTTTTGGAAGGCTGCGTGGCTAGCCGTTCGGCACCGGACGACTAGACAGCGAAATTAGTCGTCCGGCATCGGACGACTAGCAAACGCTACGTGTATTGGCTAGGGAACCGTCATTCTATTTCTAAGCATTTAAGACATTCGGAATTTAGTTATTTTCTTGTGATAAGTATCACGTATGTTTCTACCCTGATAATAAACTACGAATTCGACAAGACATGTCAGTTTATAAACTGGTACGAATGAATGCTGAAATCGTTGTCGGGTGTATTAGAAATGGCATTAGAAATAGAGCTAGAAGTAGTAATAGAGTGTTTCAATTACAGTATTATGAGGATAGGGAAAGTATATTACTTCATGCTGAAAAAATGAAATTGCTATGTTAGGTAATTGACAGTTTGGAATGTCACTGGTTATAATAGTGTGAAAACAATGCTGCCGTTTATGAATCGTATCATGGTATGCCCTAATGTATATTGTATTTAAAATAAAAAAATAAAAATTACAATTGTAAATTTGTATTGGTTTGTATATATGTGCCATTAAAACTGCGAATGAAAAATAATTAATTGCCATATTAACTTTGTTTGTGACACCTTGGCAAATTAACGTGCACAATTTGTTTTCCAATATGGCGGACAATATACGGAGATACACGGCCGGTCACAAAATGGATGTAGATAAATGCACTAACATGTCTTGCGGAATTCCTAGTTTATTACAAGGTAGAAACATGCGTGATACTTATCACAATAATATAACTGAAATTCTGGATGCCTAGTGAATGCATGGAAATAGAATGACAGATCCCTAGCCAATGCACGTAGCGTTGCTAGTTGTCCGATGCCGGACGACTAATTTCGCTGTCTAGTCGTCAGGTGCCGGATGGCTAGCCACTGCCTTTTTGGAATGGGAAGGTGCCAATTATGGGTACCAAACCAGGGCTTTCTTTCCTTCTGTGATAGGGTTGTTCACAGATAATAATTCTTTAAAATGATGCAGTTTTCCCCCTAAAATTACATTTTTTCTTCCCCTTTTGCAAAAATTATGAGTTATTTTCCCCTAATGTGAAGAAAAAGCCCCTTCCCCTTCATTTGAAAAAAACCTTGCAAACAAAGAAGGACCAAAATCGCTGGTGAGCTATTTGTATGTATAAAACTATAAATGAATTTCTCATTTTCTTTTCAGTGATACAGTTATCTGTGGCCCTATTTGAGAAGCTTGAAGGATCTAAAAACACAGATTGGACACTGAATAAGAAATCTGAGAGAAAACGTAAAATTGGGTATTTTCTGATAAACTTGGAATTTCCATTAAAATGAGAGTAGGTCTGTCTCTTTGCAAACTCCTGTTTTATTCCTTGACTGATTTCAATAAATAAGGTATCACTTTAAAGCTGAATAATAAATCTGTTGCATAAATTTATTAGTTTTTGCCTATATGTATATTAAAACAGGAGATATAAGGTATTAAAAACTTTTGAAGATTTTGCAAGATTTCTGAAGACTGCCGCGAGATACTGTGAGATTTGGTACATCTTTCAAATCTTTGTATTTTTAGATCTTTGTAAGCTTGTAGGATGACTCGTCACTCACGGAACAGTACGGCCGGGACCGTGTATACCTACCACGAGAAACAGAAGGATCAGTCACAATCTGGATATGGTAGCAAACAATTACGTCTTGGCAAAGATTCTGGCAAGGTATTGTCACCTCCATTCAAACAATAGAATTATATATATATAATATACACTACTCACACTTATAATCGGTCACCTTAACATTTCCAGCAGTGTATGCAAACAGAACTATAAGTACGATAATAAATCACTGAATAATTTCATTTCACATCTTAACAACCAGGTGGTAAAAGTTTAATTACATCTTACTAATGGTTTACCCAATTAGATACAAATAAAAATCACCACCAGCTTCCTTTGCTCTTTGAAAACTGACCAATTATAAGTGCTGAGTTGTGTATTTTTTTTTTAAAATGCAGAGCATAGCCTTTATAATTTGCCAGTCAGCTTTCTACTGAAATATGGCAGGCATATATGAGTGCATCAACCCGTATTTGAACCAGGGTCGTCAGATTAGACGGCAAGCGCGCTAACCTTTGAGCTATGGAGGCTTTTTATATTACTGATATCCCAAGGCAACCTAAAATTTTGCTGCTTTCCTGAATCAGAATGTTTTATATGTTTTATGGCAATCGCAGTTTTTTTCATTTTTGGTTTTGAAACTTTGTGTTCATTCCTACGGAACCTTAAAAATCAACGAGTCCCAAGTACCTTATTTCCTTGAATAAACGCCCCCCTACTATTTTTAAATAAAAAAGTTGTTTTTTAAAGACTTCAAATACGTTGTTTTTTTAAAAAAAGGCCCTTAAATAAACACTCCCCCTTTTGCAAATTGCATCTCCCTGGGGGCGTTTTTCGAGGGAATACGGTATTTGAATTTTTCTAACAGTTAATGAGTCCAAAACCAATTTTGTGAGTCAGGGACTAGAAACTTGCACCAAAATGAAACACTGAAATGTTAAAAAAAATATTGCACTGACATTGTCGATCATCAATTTCATTTGTCCATTATCTATCATCGCTATTTCGAAGGGAAGTAACTGCTCTCAACCCAGACCTCTTTCTAAGCACATGGAAAACATTCATTAGTTTATACTAATTTATTTAAGGTCGATTGTGAAACAAGTTTTTCCAACTTAAAATTAATCACTCTCGACACCTCATTCCTGATTTTATCCATCGCCACGAGGTTATGAGAGAAGAGAAGCCAGTTTCCCCTTTATTCTGAGCGTCTAGCAAGGGAATTTCTGGTACCATTTTTATTTCGTCTTTGGTATGACGCGGGCCAGGCATCGAAACCCGAGACCTCCCGCACTGGAAGCGAACACTCAACCACTACGCTATTGAGGAGGCATTCTTGAACTTCCAGAGTAGTCGCTTTAACATACTGTATATAATAAAAAATTAGGCTGCAGTATACAATGGACATAAAAATTGAGCTAAAATATTTTTGGCTCATATATGCCTTGAGGAACCCCTGATTTAGTGCAGCCCCTAATTAAGTGGAGCCCCTAATTAAGTGAAGCCCCTAATTTAGTGGAGCCCCTAATTAAATGAAGCCTTTAAGTGGAGCGTCTAAGTAAGTGGAGCCCCTAATTATGTGTAGCCCCTAATTAAATGAAGCCCCCTTATTAAGTGGAACCCCTGATTTATAGAGCGCCTGATTTTGTGGAACCCCCCTAATTTATTGGAGCCCCTAATTAAGTGAAGCCCCTAATTTAGTGGAGCGCCTAATTAAATGAAGCCCCTAATTTAGTGGAGCCCCCTAATTTAGTGAGTTTGTTTGTCATTTTAGGAATTTGATTGTTGCTGCCTTACACTTCAACCCTGCAGGAATCCTGTCGTCAGGTAGGTAACCATAGAATATGTATCTATAAAAAACATGTTACCATTAGCAACCAATTTTAGGGCCCAATTTGGCGCCAAACTTTGACCCCATTGACTCCTGCCTCCATAAAGTATAGTTATACCAAGAGGGTCATTCAATAAATTTGTACACTGGGTTTATCATTCTAATACCCAATGCAGTTTTTCTTTTGACTTTTGGGGGAAAGGGGTCCAGGCCCATAGGAGGGGGAAAATAAAAGCGCGGAAAAGCTGATAGGGGAATTTTTCACCTTAGTGTTAAATTCTCCTTAAATGTCTAGTATGATTGTTTATTGGTGGTATTTTAAGTATGGGAGGTCAAAACCTACTATTTCAATCCATTCTGCATTCATTTACCAACACAATTTACTTTATTTATGTGGACAAAAATTGAGCAAGACTCCCAAGGGGAAAATTTAGAAATATTTGGGGAAAAATATATACTCCGCGGAGAGGGGAAAGGGGCCTAATATCTCCATATATTTTAGCCAAAAAAACCCACTGCAATGTCACAGAGAAATACAAACTACTTCACATTAAACTACAGCCTTTCGGACACAAGTGCAGAAAATATTGCATGGAACAACACATTTTACAAAAGAATATATAGCTAAAATAAAGATACCACCTAACCACGACCACCACACAGCGCATTTATATTCTGACATCAGCGACATTATTGGGGTTCTGCTGTTTCTCAAATGGAAAGCCCGGAATGAAATTATGTCATTGATATATGATTAAATATATCTACCGCAATATCTTATATAGTCTTAGTTAAGGCTTAAAACTAGATATGACAGCTGCATGTTAAAATGAAAACACCTCACACATTTCTACTGAAGTTGCGTGAAACGTCCGTACGTTTGCCTATTTCCCATCCCTGTATCGTTTTCAATACCATGGTGCTCTTCAGTAATTTGCCTTGTAGCTCACCTGCCACAAAGTGGCAAGGTGAGCTTTTGTGATTGTTTGTTGTCTGTCGTCCATTAGGCATTTCACCGTTAACACTCTAGAACTTTGAATTTTGCTTTGATCTTTATCATACTTTTCTCAATGTAATATAGGTCAAGTTCTAATTTGGATTATGTGGGGTCAAAAACTAGGTCAAAAGGTCAAATAATAGGAGAACCTTGTTAACACTCTGGAGGCCACATTTTTTGCTTAAATCTTCATGAAGTTCAGTCAAAATGTTATCTTGGTGACATTAAGGTCAAGTTCGAAGTTGGGTCATGTTGGGTCAAAAACTATGTCAAAAGGTCAAATAATAGGAAAATCTTGTTAACACTCTGGCGGTCACATTTTTGCTTTAATCTTCATGAAATTTAGTCAAAATGTTAAGCTTGGTGACCCTAAGGTCAACTTTGAAGTTGGTTAATGTGGGGTTAAAAACTAGGTCATTAGGTCAAATAATAGAAAAACATTGTTAACTTTCTGGAGGCCACATTTTTTTCAAAGTTTGACCATGTTTAGCAGGTGAGGGACGCAGGATCTATGGTCCTCTCGTCAATTTTGCCACCTAAAAACACAAGGCTACTACATGCTGTATGTTCTCCTTTTTACTCTCTGTAGCAGCTCTTGGTTATCTGCTGTGTTATTCCAAGACCCGTGCACAATTTAATTGTAGCACAAATTTCCTTTCGTAAAGTCATAGACATTTTGACGTTAATGGAAACGTGACTCCGCCTTGAACAAACAGTTCTTGATTCAAAATCTAACGTCCACATGACTTCATATTTCATGAAATGTCATGATAATATCTTGCAATAATATGGCAGAAATATGGGAAATTAAATTTACTGATTTGCAATTTATAGCTAGTTGAACTATTGAAAAAGGTATGTTACATCGGTCGGGGGGGGGGGGGGGGGGGGTAGAGCGTTACCAAGGTGGGGGGGGGGGGTAGAGCGTTACCAAGGTAATACAATACTCGTATTCTAATTTGCTGCCCATGTGACCATGCCCATGTGACCTCATTGTTTACGTCATATTTCAGTAAAGATGGATACCTCTATGATAAAGAAGCTTTGATCAATTATATTCTACAGAAGAAAAAAGAAATTGCCAGAAAATTGAAAGAATTTGAAAAACAGAAGCAGAAAGCTCAAGTAAGATGATGTAATACTTGTTTTATAGGAGATGAACCGTTTCTTTTTTTGCCCCCCTATCGATAGATGGGGAGGCATATAGTGATTCACTTGTCTGTCTGTCCGTCCGTCTGTCCTGGTTAACCAAAATTAACAGTTTCTTCTAGCATTATTATGGCTTGCTACAAAGCTTCCATACGTGCATGGATGTTGTATATAAACACTCTCTACATGCCTGTATCACCTGACCCCATTTTGACTTTCACCTTGACCTAATTTTGGACTTAGACTTATTGAAGGGCCAAATTCTTGGTTAACCCAAATTGACTGTTCTTCTAGCATTTATATGGCTTGCTACAAAGCTTCCATACTTGCATGGATGTTATATATGAACACTCTCCACACACCTGTATCATCCTGATTGACTTAGCTTTTTATAGGCAAGGCTTCCATGGGGGCATAAGCACTTATTGAACACAGTCTTGTCTTGTCCGAGATTAACCATTTAGAATACAGAGTTTATGTAAAATAAATTCTAAATGGTTAATCTCAGACAAGACAAGACTGCGTTCAATAAGTGCTTATGCCCCCATGGAAGCCTTGCCCATAAAAAGCTAAGTCAATCAGGATACAGCGTTTATGTAAAATAACCAATCAGAATACAGCGTTTATGTAAAATATCCAATCAGAATACAGCGTTTATGTAAAATATCCAATCAGAATACAGCGTTTATGTAAAATATCCAATCAGAATATAGCGTTTATGTAAAATATCCAATCAGAATACAGCGTTTATGTAAAATATCCAATCAGAATACAGCGTTTATGTAAAATATCCAATCAGAATACAGCGTTTATGTAAAATATCCAATCAGAATACAGCGTTTATGTGAAAATAACCAGGCATGCTAGGGCCAATATAGTGTTCGAGAGTAGTGAAGAGAGATAATTCCCTTATGTCTCCGATTGTAATGAAATCTTGCTTTATTGTATTATTCTGGCAGATTCGGATAAAATCTCGGGTTTTGTTGTATTATTCGGGTAGATTCGGATGAAATCTTGTTTTATGGTATTATTAGGGTAGATTCGGATGAAATCTTGTTTTATTGTATTATTCAGGTAGACAAACCAGTTGAAAATAGTGAAAACGAAAGTAGAATTGGCTCTTACATGGCTAAAATTTTCTTTTATATGGCTACAATAATAATACAATAAAGACACATAATACCCTTCATTCCGTATTGTAGCCACATAAATACCGTTTTGTTATAACGTCCCTCTGTCCGTCCGTCCGTCCTGGTTAACCCAAATTGACCGTTTCTTCTAGCATTAATATGGCTTGCTACAAAGCTTTCATACTTGCATGGATGTTGTGTATGAACACTCTCCACACGCCAGTATCACCTTACCCCATTTTGACCTTCACCTTGACCTAATTTTGGACTTAGACTTATTTATGGACAAGGCTTACACAGGGGGCATAAGAGTTTATTGAACGCAGTCTTGTTAGTGTATTATTCGGGTAGATTCGGATGAAATCTTGTTTTTATTGTATTATTCGAGTTGATTCGGATGAAATCTTGCTATATTGTATAATTCAGGCAGATTCGGATGAAATCTCGGGTTTTATTGTATTATTCAGGCAGATTCGGTTGAAATATTGGTTTTATTGTATTATTCAGGCAGATTCGGATGAAATCAGAAAACTTGAAGAGGAAGAGAATATTAAGAAATTTTCCAGCAGAACTTTAGAAGTTCCATCATTGAAAACAGCTCTACCTGGTAGTTAATTATGACTATTTTACTGTATAATTGGTACTTTTTGTGGAGGGTAATTACTAATATTTCATTATAGTGTCATTGATCTTGCCATGACATCTTAATCTTAAAGATAATATCTAACTCTCAAAATAGAGGGCAACAATAAATACTGTATATCCTCGAATAAACGTTATTTTTGAATCACCCCTCGTATATAATTATAAATAATCTACTTTGGCTTTTTGTCTTTAAGGCAGCAGTAATGGGCAATCTGTTAGCAACATGAAAGATGGCAAGAATAAAGAATTACCCAGTTTCTGGGTACCTAATTTAACCCCTTCAGCAGCCCCTAAAAGGGAGGAAAAACCGGTAAGTATGCACTTTGGTAACAATAGAAATTGAGCTTATACAGGAGTGATCTTGTCAGTTTGTTGGTTTCAGTTCAGGTCTTAGTTTAGTGCTGAATGACGTTATTGTGATGAAGAAAGATAAGAGCAAATAAGGCAGGGAGGCAGCACTCAACAGAAACAGCAGAGCACAAAACTTGCTGTATAGGGAGCTTGTGGGGGTCAAGGTCACTGTACTAAAATTGAATCATTTGCAGTGATTTTAAATTATTATCGCCCCATGGCATCTTTGATGAGTCCATTCCTTTAGGTCTGTAGGTCAGTCGGTCAGTAGGTTGGTCGGCAATGAATCGAGTATGCTTTGCCCTAGGATTTTCAAACTTTACATGGAGGTTGGCCAGCAACAGTAGATGACCCCTATCGATTTGGAGAGGTCAGTTGGTCAAAGGTCAATGACGCCATTTCAAAATAAATGTCTATAATTATGGTTTCCATGGAGTGCATGTATTATATAAAAATTTATTTTTTACAAACGTCTCTTGTTAGTCCCCTGCCGGTTTTCAACTGGTTTGCGGAGGTTTTTTCTCCGTCTGTCAAAAATCTGGATCCTTACATAACTCAAACAGTTTCCAAGCTAGGTTTATGAAACTGTGTATGTGGATATAGGTGCCAATAAGGATATTATGCTTGTCTAAATATTTTTTGATTCTGATAAAATTGTGCTTGCTATGATTACGGAAATAGTGTAAATATGTCAAAATTCGTTCATGGCTTCAAACCGGTAGGGGTTGCAATTCTTAGTGACTTGTTATATACTGGGCATCACTGAAAAGGTACCATTAATATACATGTATACCTCTATATTGTATACAATTTGACCTTTTAAGTTTTATTGTGTGTGCATTTGGATATTGTTAAATAGGATAGCTGTGACTACACATAGTATGGTCAAAACATAGTCGTGTTCGGCTTTTAACACAGTGTAACATGAATTTTAAAATATAAGAGTCAATAGGGTGGTACGTTTTCATTGATGCTGAGTATATATTATGTTTTATAAACGTCTCATGTTTGTACATAGGATGAGAAGGTTCGATGTCCGATGAGCGGCAAACCAATCAAACTCAAAGATCTTATTGAAGTGCACTTTACCGATATAAAAGATCGTGACTCAAAGACATCCCTTATCAATAAACAGGTGAGTCGACTATTAAATACACGTATAAATACACATTATGCCAGAACTATTAAATACACTGCCCACCAAAAATAAGTATACTAAAAGGTTATTTCCCCGTTTTGTATAGTCCAGCCAGGTTAAGAATAGAGTGACGCAGCTGTCAAGTCCACTTTTACAGTGTAAAACCAATTATAAAGACTTATGCACACAGCTATAATTTCATTGCTAAGATATATTTGCTCTACCTGTTCAGGCAATGGTTGTAATATTTTGTGTACTCATAAACCACAACGTCAAAGTCGCCGTACAGACAATTTGCCCAATCAGACCCTTATTACGCTTCACTAATTTAGGCTGATATAGGATCTGATGACATTCCGTATATGGTCATGTTGATGTGAACTTTACTTTATCCTATCAAATCGCTTCTTTCACAAATCTGAAAGTGCGGTGAAACACTGCTGAGGCTATGTGTGCCAGAGAGGTCATTTGAACATGACCTCTTACAGAGTGTATTCAGATCTCTAACAGCGTGAAAGAATGGAGCAACAGTTTTTTACTGTAAGGATCTGATTTTAATGAGATTGGTCTCCATTGAGCACAGAAATCTATAATGTTTGTTTTTACAGGCACGGTATGTTTGTGCAGTGACCAATGATGTGCTGGGTAATTCAGTGCCTTCAGCAGTTCTTAGAACATCGTAAGTATAGCATCAGCTTGTATGAGTATAAAAACTCATTGGTGTAGAATATATGTAGGATATATGTAGGCAATGTGTAGGATATATGAAGGCTATGTGTAAGACATATGTAGGCTATTTGTAGGACATATGTAGGATATATGTAGGCTATGTGTAAGACATATGTAGGCTATGTGTAAGACATATGTAGGCTATGTGTAAGACATGTGTAGGCTATGTGTAGGACATATGTAGGCTATGTGTAAGACATGTGTAGGCTATGTGTAGGATATATGTAGGCTATGTGTAGGACATATGTAGGCTATGTGTAAGACATGTGTAGGCTATGTGTAGGACATATGTAGGCTATGTGTAAGACATATGTAGGCTATGTGTAAGACATATGTAGGCTATGTGTAAGACATATGTAGGCTATGTGTAGGATATATGTAGGTTATGTCTAGGACATGTGTAGGATATATGTAGGATATGTGTAGGACATATGTAGGACATATGTAGAATATTTGTAGGACATAATTTATGTGGGATATGTGTAGGACATATGTAGGATATGTGTAAGCCGGTATACTGGAATATTCATATACTGACATCATTTTTAGGGACAACTAAATTTTTTAAATGTTCATCATATCAATTCAGCATACTGACATATTCACTACATTGACATTTTTCTTGTGAACAAACAGCAACATTGTATCGAGAGCTGACTGTATACTGAATTGATACAATGAAAGGTTAGGAGGTGGGAGTATAGGGGGGGGGGGGGGAGGGTTTTTCAGCCTTTTTGCTCTTCACATCTTCATATGTATCACAGGCCTGTATATATATATTTATCATATTACTCCTTGTATCCGGGGTAGTATAACAAGTATTTATATTCACACACTTCACTAGCATAACAACCTTATGACATCACTTTATCACCTATACTGTTAAATCATAATTGTTCGAGGGAGTTGAATTTTCGTTGAATTCGTTGTTGAACTCGACCACGAAATATAGTACCCATGATTAATCGACATGGGTTTACCCTTTCATGTTCTGTAATCCACAAATTACAACCCCACGAAAAATGCATATTTATTTAAATTGACATTTAATACCCACGAAAATATGTGATTTTACAGTAACCTGTAAATTACTTTATAAGTTGACAACTTGTGATAGTATGTATGTATATTTTGTGTGTAGTATGTATGTATATTTTGTGTGATAGTATGTATGTATATTTTGTGTGTAGTATGTATGTATATTTTGTGTGTAGTATGTATGTATATTTTGTAGATGGTTTGTAGTATGTATGTATATTTTGTAGATGGTTTGTAGTATGTATGTATATTTTGTGCGTAGTATGTATGTATATTTTGTGTGTAGTATGTATGTATATTTTGTAGATGGTTTGTAGTATGTATGTATATTTTGTAGATGGTTTGTAGTATGTATGTATATTTTGTGTGTGAGTATGTATATATATTTTGTAGATGGTTTGTAGTATGTATGTATATTTTGTAGAGATGGGAACGAATTCCAAAATCAGTATTTGAATATTCGAAATGCCTATTCAAATATGTTTGAATATTTGATATCCGTTCCAAATCTTGTTTTCTTCCATAATTTCCAAAACAAAACATTTTTTATTTCCCCATTCTTGATAAAACCAACTTGTTGTATAATAAAATTGGAATATTAGAACATGAACTTTGGATTCAAATATTCGTCCGGTTTCCGAAATTTTCGAAAAATTCAGATATTCAGTACCTTCTATAATATTTTGTAGTGGGTGTGTAGTATGTATGTATATTTTGTAGAGGGTGTGTAGTAACGATGGAGTGTGTTGAAAAGTTGATCAAGAAAGACATGTTGGATCCTATCAATAGTAAGAAGATGACAGACAAGGATATCATTCCTTTACAACGGGTATGCTTCATAGTTCAGGGGTGTCAATCCCTTACAACGGGTATACTTCATAGTTCAGGGGTGTCAATCCCTTACAACGGGTATACTTCATAGTTCAGGGGTGTCAATCCCTTACAACGGGTATACTTCATAGTTCAGGGGTGTCAATCCCTTACAACGGGTATACTTCATAGTTCAGGGGTGTCAATCCCTTACAACGGGTATCCTTCATAGTTCAGGGGTGTCAATCCCTTACAACGGGTATCCTTCATAGTTCAGGGGTGTCAATCCCTTACAACGGGTATGCTTCATAGTTCAGGGGTGTCAATCCCTTACAACGGGTATGCTTCATAGTTCAGGGGTGTCAATCCCATACAACGGGTATGCTTCATAGTTCAGGGGTGTCAATCCCTTACAACGGGTATGCTTCATAGTTCAGGGATGTCAATCCCTTACAACGGGTATGCTTCATAGTTCAGGGGTGTCAATCCCTTACAACGGGTATGCTTCATAGTTCAGGGGTGTCAATCCCTTACAACGGGTATGCTTCATAGTTCAGGGGTGTCAATCCCTTACAACGGGTATGCTTCATAGTTCAGGGATGTCAATCCCTTACAACGGGTATGCTTCATAGTTCAGGGGTGTCAATCCCTTACAACGGGTATGCTTCATAGTTCAGGGGTGTCAATCCCTTACAACGGGTATGCTTCATAGTTCAGGGATGTCCATCCCTTACAACGGGTATGCTTCATAGTTCAGGGGTGTCAATCCCTTACAGCGGGTATGCTTCATAGTTCAGGGATGTCAATCCCTTACAGCGGGTATGCTTCATAGTTCAGGGGTGTCAATCCCTTACAGCGGGTATGCTTCATAGTTCAGGGGTGTCAATCCCTTACAGCGGGTATGCTTCATAGTTCAGGGGTGTCAATCCCTTACAGCGGGTATGCTTCATAGTTCAGGGGTGTCAATCCCTTACAGCGGGTATGCTTCATAGTTCAGGGGTGTCAATCCCTTACAGCGGGTATGCTTCATAGTTCAGGGGTGTCAATCCCTTACAGCGGGTATGCTTCATAGTTCAGGGATGTCAATCCCTTACAACGGGTATGCTTCATAGTTCAGGGGTGTCAATCCCTTACAACGGGTATGCTTCATAGTTCAGGGATGTCAATCCCTTACAACGGGTATGCTTCATAGTTCAGGGGTGTCAATCTCCCTGATTCATCCGGTATTCCCGGTTTATCTAAACTGAAAGAGCCATGATTTCTGACCTGACCAAAATAAAAGTTATTTGATGAAAATATCTCAATAAATGGTCAACTTATGGTCAATTAAACCTGCTATGAGGAATGCTCTTTAAAACCAACTGAGTTTAATACGAAAACAATTAATGTGGTTTAAGGCCTCTTGTTTGGTAAAAATAATTGACCGCATAGGATTTTCAGGATTTTCGATATAGCTCAATTGACACCTCTGATTATTAAAATCTTCATCTCAATATTTTTAGTCAGTTATTGACCATCCTTGATTTGTTTGTCGAGGACTTGGATGATAATCCTTGATTAGTTGGTCGAGGACATGGATGATAATCCTTGATTAGTTGGTCGAGGACATGGATGATAATCCTTGATTAGTTGGTCGAGGACATGGATGATAATCCTTGATTAGTTGGTCGAGGACTTGGAAATGTCTTAATCTGTGTAAAGGTTGCATCCGAACTTTGGTTATGAATCTGGGTTAATAAAAGTGCGGGCAATACTTGGATAAGCTGGCTCCTCGTAGTCATTATATTGCCAGTATTAAACTTCCAAGGTGCTGAACTGCAGAAGGTGTGTCAATATTGACCAATGAGGACTCACTATGCCAGAAGGTGTGTCAATATTGACAAATGAGAGCTCACTATGACAGAAGGTGTGTCAATATTGACCAATGAGAGCTCACTATGACAGAAGGTGTGTCAATATTGACCAATGAGAGCTCACTATGACAGAAGGTGTGTCAATATTGACCGATGAGAGCTCACTATGACAGAAGGTGTGTCAGCATTGAATAATGAGAGCTTAGTATGCAAGGTGTGTCAATATTGACCAATGAGAGCTCTTATTTGCAAGAAGGTGTGTCAATATTGGCCAATGAGAGCTCACTATGACAGAAAGTGTGGCAATATTCATAGGCACATGATTACGATATTTGCCAAATCCTTTTTGTTACACCTTGAAGTACCAAATTCAAAGAGAGGGTAGTGCAGCGGACATGTTTAGCCGCAATTGATATGACGTTACGAAAGCTGTACCCAGTTTTTCTACAGTTGTCACAGCAAACACGGTTACCAGTTCCTGTGACGTCATATCAGTTGTGGCTATACATAGTCGCTGCACTAAATGGTAGTTTTACCAAATTCTGTCCTTCCGTCATCATGCGTTTTTTTTCGTGTTTTCTCATAGTGGTATTTTTGTACTTATAATTTTATATGACCTTACGCTACTAAGACAGCGATATGATGATGTCCTCTCTATGCCTTACACCGAATCAGTGATGTTAACCATGTATTATTTCTCTTTCAGGGTTCATCCGGGTTTTCCGGGTCCGGTTTATCGCTTGAAGCCAAAATTGACGGAGCGGCCATGCAAGCGTGATGTGTCAGGGGGGACAACTCTAGGTGCAACCAAATTATCTCTCTTGTCTCAACACGAAGATGTTAACAATGCCAGGCAGGGGTGACAACTCTGGATTCACTATCTTACTTAATTATCTGATATATGGTTCAACCAAATTATCTCCCTTGTCTCAATATGAAGATGGAATGTTAACAATGTCAGGGGTGACCACTCTGGATTCACTACATTAAATAATTATCTGCCCTGCTTTCAACGAAGAATCATGTGATGCACCTATACGAAATGTGCATGTCACGTAATTCATTGTTGAACTCGGGGCTGATACATAGTTCAACCAAGGCAGATATTTTGTTGAAGCTAAGAAAGGACTTTACAATGTGGAATGTGTAACACTAAACACCTTGGGGACTGGGCAGGTATTCTTCTACTCATTCTCTATTTGATAGTCTGTCTTGTTTCAAGGATGAACTTTGTTGTCCGCTGGAGGTCCTCCAGGCCACCATGTAGTTTCTGATGAAGTGTTGTCTCAATGGGTCATGTTGCAGTTCTCTCCTGATTGTGTCGCTTACAGTGTAATACTATTGTAGCACATACTCTGTGGTTTGATTGTAGGTATTTATAAAGCATCTTAGTGGAAAACTTAAAATATTTTGAGTTAAGTTAAAATTTGTGTAGTTTATATTAAAAAAAAGTTTTGAAACAAATTGAAGTAGAAATCATCTGTTTCAAGTACTTATTGTAGTTCTTCGCAAAATGCTTGAAAACTTCGTCAAAAATATTTTATCTTGGTTTTAATTTTTTTTCATTGGCTCAAATGTAGGTTATATTTTCGATGCATTACATGAACATTGTATATTGTAGTGTCACTGTATAAAGTGTTGTATATAGTAAGATGTTGTATGTTCATTCTTGTAAATATCATCAAATTAACTGAATAAATTGTCACGAGATTATAATAAATATACTAGTTTTATTTTATTATTCACCTGTCTAGATTTATTAAATTTTGTCAACGTTAGATCTGACAGGATTGGCTTAGAATTAGTAAATGCAGCCACAAGGGTGCGCGTGCATCCTCTACCAGTGCAGATTCAGCATGATCTGACCAGAGGAACAGACTGAGAGAAAGCCCCTTAGGGGAGAGAGAGGCATTAGATACAGGCATGTCCGATGCTGCAGAAGTGCGCCTAGCTCTTATTTTGAATGGTTTGTTAATGTGCTCGGTGTATAGCACCAATACACAGCTTCTTGGCACCTTTACCCAGATACTTTGCAGTTGTACACACAGTCAAATACAGCGGAAAATATTATAAATATTTCTGACCAATCCAGTTACCATGCCGGGGATTGAAACCATGACCTGTTGAGCTATCGGACCACAATATGGGCCTGTAGTCCAGAGTTATTTCCCTTACAAAATCAAAAATTATAAGATGTATACATTGTATTTGATATATATATTTATTTCCATCAACTTGTAGTAAATACTAGATCTATTTACAAAAAATATATATGTATCATAATCTATACAATAATGAACAATCATAGATTTTCGCAAGGTAAAAATTTTAAGAAAGTTCTATTAAAAAGTGTAATTGTTAAACTTCAGAATGAACAACTTTGTATTCTACTGCCGTTGCCTAACTTTACTAGGATATATTAAATTACTGAATACATGAATACAGCAGAAAATTCATCCCTCGCGTATATACCGGAAAATTAATCCCTCACGAATATAGCAGAAAATTAATCACTGGCACATGGAAAGTTAATCCCTTGCATATATTAGTGGAAAGTTTATCCCTCCTGAATATAGCGGAAAATTATTCTCTCGCAAATAGGACGGAAAATTAATCCCACGCGAATATAGCGAAAAAGTTAATCAATTTAGTGGAAAGTTAATCTCTCGTGAATATAGCGAAAAGTTAATCGCGAATATAGTGGAAAATTAACACCTCACAAAAATAGTGGGAAATTAATCTCTTGCAAATGGAAAATTAATCCCTTGCAAATATTAGCGGACAATTTATCCCTCCTGAATAAAGCGGAAAATTAATCTCTTGCGTATAAAGTGGAAAATTAATCCCTTACAAATGGAAAATTAATCTGGTGAATATAGTGAAAAATTAATCCCTCCTGAATACAGCAGAAAATTCATCCCTCGCGAATATAGTGGAAAATTAATCCCTTGCAAATGGAAAATTAATCCCTTCTGATTATACAGTAATGCAGTATAAATCTCATGTCATTCAAAACTGATATCCTTACAATAACTCAGTTCACGTATGTTACATAATATAGTTTTACATGCATAACATGCACATGATTTAAAACACAAGGAATGTGACAGTATTACATTGAATTTGATCTCCCATGTTCTCATATATCATATTTATTCTAATAATCACCCTAGCATATATGGAATCACTATCGGGCCTCATGATTATAAAACATTTTTCATACTCAATTTCAGCAGAAATACGGTCCGTAAATGCCCGATTTTTGGAGGATGGGCGCTTACCGATAGTAGAGGGTGGACACTTTGTAGAATAAATATTGTTACTCTATAGTTAAATATACATACATAATAAAAGACAAGGAACGGTCACAGCTAACTGTATCATTAGTAAAGAGTAAAAACAATATATAAAATTTATAATATCGATGATAACATAAAATTTATAAAAAAAATTTTTTATCAATGATACAGTTACCTGTAGGAACTGTCTCCCTAAAATCAAGTAAAAACTCCCATTTTCTCCTACAATATATAATCTTATTTATATGCACATATGATATAAAACACTTGGAAAATGCGGCTCAATAAAATGAAATAAACTCATTTTCACATACATAGACACAAGTATAATCCTAAAACACGCGTAACATGTACCACAGGAACTTGCATTTTATGATTTATAATTTGAAAAAAAAATGAAAAAAACATTTTTTTTCACTAGGCCTACTTTACTACTAAAATATATTTCAATAGTACAGTAGGCCTAGTGAAAAAAAATGTTTTTTTCATTTTTTTTTTCAAAGTTCCTGTGCATGTACATACATATATAAAACGTAATTTTATGTAAAACATCTTTGAAATGCCTCACTAAAATGAATTAAATACAAAATTACTTAATGTATTTACATGTCATCTGCCAAATATAAAATCTCGTATAATCACTGTTACAAATCTTATACGAGACACCCATAATTTCAAACCTTGATGAAAGGTAGCCAACTTTTGAAATGTATATAAAGATATATACAAAATTAACCTATGATTCGTTGGTTATGACTAAAACGGATTACAATATTTCAACCAAAATGCCATATATTGTGAGAACACGAGACCAACTTTGGTATGTTGCCGTGGGAAACAGAAATCGTCAATATTTTGAATGCGACCTAAAATAGAACATTGCTTGTGTCCCCGCCCCCTCATGGGTTTGGTATAGCATGGCATTTTAGGACTTTCTTTTGTTCTGAAAGAAGCGCTAGGCACGCAAACACGAATCATTAACCGAATCATGATTATCAGGTATAATATGATATTGTGGAACGTCCTATGGGCCAAATTGCCATTATACGTTTTTTTTATGTACAAGTACTAATGTTCTTGTTCCTTGTTGAGGGTCTTATGGAAGATTGTCATTTATATTGTCAAATATGTTTCCTCGTAAAATAAAGTCTTTATTAATATTGTTATTATAATACTTGTCATGTGGCTATATACGTTAGTAAAACGGTTGTGGAATCGAAAACTTAAGTTAAACGATTGTGGAATATGCATATGTTATAGTTTTAGTTTATATACGCTCATCCAACCTAGTCGTTTTTGTCGTCACTCCCGTGTGAAGAGCCCTTTAGTATGGTAAGCTCGTGTGCTCGTCCGTGTTGAGATCTATTGTTCCAGTATATTATCAACATGTATGCATTTGTAGCGGTAACGGCTCGAGTGCGATATATTTTGACATACGAATTGGTTGTATCTCGAAGATAAATGTATAAGCTTGCTACTGGAGAAAACAGTATGTGATTAATTTCTATTTTGGAAAAGTTACAAGACTGTTTGTAAAATTTGTGGTGTCACAATTTCGATATGAGTTCTTCCCCTGATATCTATATCTGGTGAATGAGAGACTGATGGTGTCAATACAGACCCCTATGGTAGAAAACTAAGTTTGTGTTTCCACTTTGACTATTAGACAATCGGGGTTATGAATGTTTATTATGTTACTGAAGAATTCGCTGGCTTAGAATTAGAAGGTCGTAAGTACAAAATGAGTATTTTGAGAAATCAAGAAAAATTGTCTGAAAACTACTCTTTACTTATGGAAAAAAAGCTTTTTAAACTTCAATTTAGTCAACATGACCACTTCCGATTTTCATGAAAAAAGGCTCATAAGAAGCGCCTTGAGATGCAGCTTTCAAATATGCATGAATCTTTTTAATAAGGTCATAAGTAGTACTTTACTTCCTTCTAAGCCAGCGAATTGTATTTAACACTACAACTGTAATTTAAGTTCTACAACTGTGTAGCAGGATTATCGTGTCCAGTGTCGTGGTCATCATTGTTGCTCATTTCTACCAAATCTGTTTTATCATTGTCAACTGAAATTGATAATAAACACACAACATTAATTAGGAGATCTACTTCAATGAGGCCAAACAATTTAATATTGTGGTTCTGGTAACATGTTTAAAATTGTAGCAAAAATTGTTTTATTAAATTGTTATTTTATTGGTTTTATGTTCTGCAAAATCGACAAATCTCGGTGACTTCCAGCAAAATGCAAATAAAATGTTTACGGTAGGGGCTAAAAAACTAGGGTTGGTAGGGTTACTAGAATCACATTATTGATTTGTTTTGGCCCAACGGAAATATGGTCTCTGTTTAAGATGACTGAAGTTCATAACTTATTTTTTATATATCTTGAAATTTGAAATTGATTAACAACAGATGATAAATTAGAAATTTCAACTGAATTTACAGTAAAATATACAATTAATGTTTTATTTTGATTTATTCAACAGTGATGATTTCAAAAAATATATATTCCGCCTTGACCTTGTGACCTAGCTTTTGACCCCGTGTATATTGCCCCCAGATGACCAATGTTCAAACTTCGTTTATTTTGTCATCTGGGGGCAATATACACGGGGAATGAAATAGGGCCATCTACTTCCAACCAATATCAAGAACAGATGTCCCGATCTCATCTCAATTATTGGAAAATTTCCATAGTAGACCTGGACTCACAAATGACATCACAAAACAGAAACTCTATTCTGATTCATGACTGTAAAATAACAAGAGCTTGAACTTCATACTTAAAACTCCGACTCGGGTTTTATCAAACTCAATTTTAGTTGAGATTTCTGCTTGAGATGCTTCGGGAGATGGGACCGAGATGTTCCGATTATATTTGATTCTCATCAAGGATGATCTCCCTTGTCAACTGGTATAGTACGGAGAATTTGACACGACCCTCGACCTTGTCAACTGGTATAGTACGGAGAATTTGACACGACCCTCGACCTTGTCAACTGGTATAGTACGGAGAATTTGACACGACCCTCGACCTTGTCAACTGGTAAAGTACGGAGAATTTGACACGATCCTCGACCTTGTCAACTGGTAAAGTACGGAGAATTTGACACGACTTTCGACCTTCTATACATGAGCACAATTTAACAGCTGATATGATATGGTTTATATTTATAATCTCGGTTGTATGTTTTCATGAGTGGGTAGTATCACGAAGACGCTCGAGGTGTAATTCCAAAACAAATCTATGAAAGGACCAATAATGCACGATTTGTTCGCGGACATATATATTCAACGCAAGAACCTTATAATGTATTCATGTATAAAGGTCAGGATCAATTCAAATTCTCCATGCTATATCGCTGGCTTAGAACTGGAAGGTCGTAAATACAAAATCAATATTTTGAGAAAACAAGAAAAAACTGTCTGAAAACTTATTATTATTTAAGGAAAAGGAAACATTTTCAACTTCAGTTTGGTCAACATGACCACTTCAGATTTTCATAAAAATAGGCTCATAAGAAGTGCCTTGAGATGCAGATTTCAAATATACATGCATCTTATATAATTCTAAGCCAGCGATATATCAAGGGTGGTCTTTGAAATACCCTACCTTTTTCCTCATTTGGTTCCGTCCTTTCTACTCTGTCATTTTTAAAGTTTTCGGTCTTTCCCTGTGTTTGATATTTTTCTTGCAGTTTCTTTAGACGATCCCTGTAAAATATATCAACCCAACATTATACATGTATTTCATTTCCTTTAAATATGGGAAAACAAAACAACACATCAATGTAGAAATATGTTCATGTTAAAAGTTACCAATTACAATATATTTCGTAACCTGCATTCATGACGGCCAATCACAGCTGTTCTATAAAAATTGGTTGATAGCTTGGAACGCGAAAACGTAGACACAAACAATTATAAATTATTATTCATTTTTCATTTATTAACAGTATCAAACATCACCGTGTATAAACCAAATCACTGTACAACTTATTGGGATACTATACAATTCAACTTGTATTGTTGTGATTGAAACTTCCTGTGATTTCCTATCACTGTACGACTTATGTTTTGTACTATAAACTATTATGTACCTATGCATCAAATTTGTACTGTTATGTAATGTTCTTTGGGTGTAATATCTATGTATAAATATTTATAAATGTAAAATTGTGTACTCATGGACACATTTTCCAATGTATATATGAAATAAAAACTGTTATAAACTTATTGCAAGACTATACAATTCAACGTGTACTCCTTATTGCGATAACCGGAAGTTGACTCGTTTATACACGTTGAAACATTTTAATTGTACTGAAATGGAATGTATCTAGAGGCCCTGCCAACTTGGCACTCCCGACAGTCGCCAAATTCTAACCGATATTGAATTAATTAAATAATTATGCTTGTATCTGAATAATATGTATTAGTAAATAAAAATAACTTGTGAAACAACACACAATATGTACCAAAGAAACATGATAATATTATATTCTGTAAAATCACATACTTTCGAGTATTAAATTTCGTGGATTTTGATAAAATGCATTTTCGTGGGGTCGTAAACTCGTGGATTACAGAACATGACAGGGTAAACACATGCCTATTTTTGATCGAGGGGTCAATTAATCGTGGGGATTATATTTCGTGGTCGAATTCAACAACGAAATCAACGAAAATTCAACTCCCTCGTAAACAAATGGTTGTACAGTACATGCTGACCCAAACGTTATGATCTCAACCAAACGGTCCACAAAATACAACCTATTGGTCAATGTTCTATATTTACTGTAAAATCATCTAATTTCAATGGGACACAATCTCTTGGTTATGGTGAAAAAGATCAATTCGTGGAGACGTAAATCCAAGGATTTCATGAAAAATGGCAAGGTCAAAATTCACACACATTATCAAGACATCATTCAAAAATACAACATATATAATAATTGTTTTATTACATATTGATATATGCAAGCGAACTTCCCAAACACCCAGTCTTATACCTGACTAGACTTGAAAGCAAGTATGACATCCACTGTAAACTTGACATACTTTATTAGTATCAAAGCAAACTTGTAACTAAATATAAATAGGTGTATTAAATACAGACATATGCATTTACATGAATAATATATAAGCAATTTAAGCATGCAGATTTAAAGAAGATATAGCATGGAGAATTTGACATGATCCTGACCTTTATGCATGAAACTGAACATATTACAAGGTTCTTGCGTTGAATTTATAAGTTTCCGCGAGCAAATCGTGCAACATCGGTCGTTTAGATTTGTTTTGGTATTACACCTCGGGCACCTTCATGATACTCCCCGTTTATGAAAACATACAACCAGGGTTATAAATAGACAATAAATCAGCTGTGAAATTATGCTAATAGAAGGTCGAGAGTCGTTTCAAATTCTCTGGACTATACCATAAATAAAGTCGTTACTATTATTATTATACCATCTCGTCTGAATTCCATTTGAGAATCATCAAACATGAATACGAGAAAGGAATTATATACGCTTGCAATCAAACGTACGTTATTTACATTTCGCCAACATGAGCAGACGTTGTGCAATCTCTTTCAGTATTAACATTTCGCCAACATATGAGCAGACGTTGTGCAATCTCTTTCAGTATTTACATTTCGCCAACATGAGCAGACGTTGTTCAGTCTCTTTCAGTATTTACATTTTGCCAACATGAGCAGACGTTGTTCAGTCTCTTTCAGTATTTACATTTTGCCAACATGAGCAGACGTTGTGCAATCTCTTTCAGTATTTACATTTTGCCAACATGAGCAGACGTTGTTCAGTCTCTTTCAGTATTTACATTTTGCCAACATGGACAGACGTTGTGCAATCTCTTTCAGTATTTACATTTTGCCAACATGGACAGACGTTGTGCAATCTCTTTCAGTATTTACATTTTGCCAACATGAGCAGACGTTGTGCAATCTCTTTCAGTATTTACATTTTGCCAACATGAGCAGACGTTGTGCAATCTCTTTCAGTATTTACATTTCGCCAACATATGAGCAGACGTTGTTCAGTCTCTTTCAGTCTTAACATTTCGCCAACATATTAGCAGACGTTGTGCAATCTCTTTCAGTAATTACATTTTGCCAACATGAGCAGACGTTGTTCAGTCTCTTTCAGTATTTACATTTTGCCAACATGAGCAGACGTTGTTCAGTCTCTTTCAGTATTTACATTTTGCCAACATGAGCAGACGTTGTGCAATCTCTTTCAGTATTTACATTTCGCCAACATATGAGCAGACGTTGTTCAGTCTCTTTCAGTCTTAACATTTCGCCAACATATTAGCAGACGTTGTGCAATCTCTTTCAGTATTTACATTTTGCCAACATGAGCAGACGTTGTTCAGTCTCTTTCAGTATTTACATTTTGCCAACATGAGCAGACGTTGTTCAGTCTCTTTCAGTATTTACATTTTGCCAACATGAGCAGACGTTGTGCAATCTCTTTCAGTATTTACATTTCGCCAACATGAGCAGACGTTGTGCAATCTCTTTCAGTATTTACATTTCGCCAACATGGACAGACGTTGTGCAATCTCTTTCAGTATTTACATTTTGCCAACATGAGCAGACGTTGTTCAGTCTCTTTCAGTATTTACATTTTGCCAACATGAGCAGACGTTGTTCAGTCTCTTTCAGTATTTACATTTTGCCAACATGAGCAGACGTTGTTCAGTCTCTTTCAGTATTTACATTTTGCCAACATGAGCAGACGTTGTTCAGTCTCTTTCAGTATTTACATTTTGCCAACATGAGCAGACGTTGTGCAATCTCTTTCAGTATTTACATTTCGCCAACATGGACAGACGTTGTGCAATCTCTTTCAGTATTAACATTTTGCCAACATGAGCAGACGTTGTGCAATCTCTTTCAGTATTTACATTTTGCCAACATGGACAGACGTTGTGCAATCTCTTCCAGTATTTACATTTTGCCAACATGGACAGACGTTGTGCAATCTCTTTCAGTATTTACATTTTGCCAACATGGACAGACGTTGTGCAATCTCTTTCAGTATTAACATTTTGCCAACATGAGCAGACGTTGTTCAATCTCTTTCAGTATTTACATTTTGCCAACATGAGCAGACGTTGTGCAATCTCTTCCAGTATTTACATTTTGCCAACATGGACAGACGTTGTGCAATCTCTTTCAGTATTTACATTTTGCCAACATGGACAGACGTTGTGCAATCTCTTTCAGTATTAACATTTTGCCAACATGAGCAGACGTTGTTCAATCTCTTTCAGTATTTACATTTTGCCAACATGAGCAGACGTTGTGCAATCTCTTTCAGTATTTACATTTTGCCAACATGGACAGACGTTGTGCAATCTCTTTCAGTATTTACATTTTGCCAACATGAGCAGACGTTGTGCAATCTCTTTCAGTATTTACATTTTGCCAACATGAGCAGACGTTGTGCAATCTCTTTCAGTATTTACATTTCGCCAACATATGAGCAGACGTTGTTCAGTCTCTTTCAGTCTTAACATTTCGCCAACATATTAGCAGACGTTGTGCAATCTCTTTCAGTATTAACATTTCGCCAACATATGAGCAGACGTTGTTCAGTCTCTTTCAGTCTTAACATTTCGCCAACATATTAGCAGACGTTGTGCAATCTCTTTCAGTATTTACATTTCGCCAACATATTAGCAGACGTTGTTCAGTCTCTTTCAGTATTTACATTTCGCCAACATATTAGCAGACGTTGTTCAGTCTCTTTCAGTATTTACATTTCGCCAACATATTAGCAGACGTTGTTCAGTCTCTTTCAGTATTTACATTTCGCCAACATATTAGCAGACGTTGTTCAGTCTCTTTCAGTATTTACATTTCGCTAACATATTAGCAGACGTTGTGCAGCCTCTTTTAGATAATTGATTCTATATATGTTTTGGTTTGCTACAGTTTGTCTGCGATATACATGCACTAGATGTGCTATAGCAACTGCTGTTCAGTTTTGTTTACGTACTACCACTTGTCCAAGACAAAAATCAAATTTGGCTACAGAGGTCTAATATGTCATATAAACATATTTTAACAGTATTTAAAGCACTTCCATGTGCAAACATCATTTTGATCACCTCGGCCTTTATGCATTGCAATAGTGTATTTACAGGAGACAAGCGGAAATGGCCGAGCTTTCACGATTAGTGCAAATATTAGGAGTGAGAAAACAAACGCAAAAACATTTTATATATGGTGAACTTTGTCGATGTCCTTTGAAAATACAATGGTTTTTAAACTATTAGATTTTGGCTCAAAATTATTCATTCTTATGAAAGAAAATTTACTAGAAAAGTATATGATATGATGTTAAATGATATTTTAATTAATCCAAACAAACCAAACTGGGCTACTAAAATCTAGGTATTAACGATGTATGGTTATACCAGGGTGTCGTTAATCCTAAATTATTCATGATTCTTGTAAAACAAAGATTAACTGACAAGTTTGTACAAACATGGAATGAACAGCTAAGTAACTCTTCGAGAGCATCTACTTATATTTTATTTTCTCATTTCGACTTTAAACAATACTTGGATCAAATAACTATTATAAAATATAGGTTTGCGTTAACTAGGCTAAGAGTATCAAGCCATAGACTTGAAATTGAAACAGGAAGATGGAATAAACCAAATGCTATAACACGATCAGAACGAAAATGTCAATTATGTAATGTCTTAGAAGACGAATTTCAATTTATTTTAGAATGTCCTCTTTACCATGAATATAGGAAACAATATGTTAAAAATTATTTTTGGAAAAGACCAAATATTCTAAAATTTACTGAATTGCTTACGACCGAAAATACTAAAACTGTGCAAAATCTATCAATTTTTGTATACAAAAGTATGGAAAAAAGAGATTATACGTATTATGTTCGATAAAAAAAAGAAAAAATAGAAAGAAAAAAAAAGAAAGAAAAAAATGCAGTCAATTTTTCTTTTAATAATTTACTTATTTTTAAAATTTACATGTTTCTACATGTCTTTGGTTTGACAACCAAGCACTTTTCTCCGAATCTCTCCATTTCATGTACATAACAACTTTACCATCTCTCGTTTCTTTATATACATGAAATGCATTTTATATGATGTTTTCTATCTTTTGTTGATATTGAAAAATACTTTGTACAATATTTTTTCTGACTAAACCTTATGATGCACACTTGCACCGGACCGGAAGTTTATTTTATGTATGCATTATGATATTTATGTTTGTACATTGCATGTATTATATGTTCAAGGGCAATATTGCCTTGCAATAAACATCTATTCTATTCTACGAGAGCCACCGTGTATTACACGCCATGCATATCTTGCGGAAATGGATACTGAACAACACTCTCGTGTACAAAATATACGACAGCCACAGTGTATTTCACGCCATGCATATCTTGCGGAAATGGATACTGAACAACACTGTCATGTACAAAATATTCGAGAGTCACCATGTATAACACATCAAAGCAAATCAAAATAAAGCACCGTGTATATATACCATGTACGTCATGCATAACTTTAGATGTTACTGAAAATAAAATCACGTTCAAGCACAAATATACGCGAGCGACTGTGTATAACACGCCATGTTACACACAGAGACATAGCGATGACCCTAACGATGATACTGAACATAAATCACATTCATGCACAAACATACGAGAGTCACCGTGTATAACACCCAGACAAAACGACGACCCTAACAATGATACTGAAATGAAAGCATGTTCATGCATAGATGCTCCAATTCAACCACATCCGGTAAACATGCACTTATTTCGGATAGCACGTCACCGGATATATGCATGCAGCTGCCTCATAGCCTTACCAACAGTGAATTAGATTCACCAAGCTCAGTGTCACTATCATCATCTATTGTTTCACTATCAGCATCTATTGTTTTACTATCAGCATCGTCTCTTGTTACTACCGTATTATCATCCGGACTATTGATTAGATCAGCATTGATTGCCTTTCTGAAAGCACGTCATATGTGGTGATATATACATTATCCTCGATTATTTTATTGATATTGAGTTTCTTTCTAAATTAAACGTTAACCACCTGTTTTTAACATGCAATATATCAGTACAAAATTATGCAAATTCCAAAATTTTGTCACTGAAAGGAAATTTATTTTCATTTTTATTCCATGTTATTCTGTTTACCACGTGCAGAGTCTATGGTGTTTCTGGGGAAAATATTAAACCAACTACAACTATACCACCCGACTAGATTTTGATATTATTGTCTCAAAGTACATGTAGTCTCTAGGGTACTGTTTTATCAAAGCACTTACGAAAACCTTAAAGTTACGCTCAAATTTAAACTCTTTATAATTCTTTAACAACTTCATATTGGTGACGGATATGATTTGTACAAGTTCATTTAATGAATCATAATTAGTATTGCAGCTCCATTAACACACTTTATAATTGCAAAACAAATTATCAAAAGTTTAAATTTGATCGTAAGTGGTTTGATAAAACAGTATCCAGATTCATAGCCAGTTGGAGTTTTCGAACGTGCTTCACAATCGATCTAAAATAAATTAGTATTTTTTAACTTTGATTTGTTTAACATTTGATTAGCATAAACTTGGATGAAAATAAACTAAACAATTAAACTGAATTAGCCAAAGGTTGTTTAACAACAACATGGATTATCGAATATGAATAACTAGGTATCCGGAATATAATTAATCTTCTTGATTTTAGATCTTCGAGGAAATGTACCTTATCAGTGATTTGACCCCGAGTTAAGCTTTGTGAAATATGGGTTAAGTTTACTGTTTATATAATGCAACTACGTTATTATGCGAATCAGCGATTTCTTTAACGCTAACATACTTGGGCAACAATTAAAACCATCTGGACATTAAAAAAATGTTTTTGTCGATTTCCGAAATTTTAAGATATTTTTCTAAATCCGAAATTGCAAAGTAAGTTTTAAAACTACATTTTTAACTCGGATGGTTTTTAATGGTTGCTGAGGCAGAGCTCTGTGCCAAACACAATGAAAATAGCTTATATCTTTACTGGTCAATATCGTCTTGGCTGAAAGCACAATACAAATATTGACGTCATTATATGTACATATTCCATATTATTGGTAAAATCATATGTTTTCGCGAGGTAAATATTTAACGAATTGGATATTATGAATTACTTCGCGAGGTTATAAAAAGTTTGCGAATTCCAAACTTAAGAAAACAATAAGAAACAACTAAGAGCTGTGTTTAAGTGTGATCATCTTACACAGGGCTTTTTTCAAGAGTAGGAGAAGGGCCATTTTCTGTGAATATGGGGAAATTAAGTCATAAGTGTTGCAAAAGGGTAAGAAAAAACTTGATGTTAATTGGATTTTAGGAGAAAACTGCATGATTTCAAAGAATTTTCCTGAGAGGAAGCCATCTGTAAACGGCCCCTGCTATAGAATGAAAAAAGCTATGTGACAGTTCATGGCATGAGGATAAAACTTTAACTGCGTTCTGTTGACGTCACACTATTTTTCTAAACTGAACTTAAATAATCATGAAGTTATACGCTTCTGGAAGAAAAAATAGACAATATAAAAGACATTGAGCAAGATACTCAAACAAATAATATTTAACATATCGCTGGCTGGCTGAGAATAAGAAGGTCGTACGTACTACTTAGGACCTTAAAAGACCCATGCATGTTTGACATTTGCACCTCATACCGCTTCTTATGAGCCAATTATCATGAAAATCGGAAGTGGTCAGGTTGATCAAACTGAGGTTTAAAAGCTTGTTTTCCATAAGTAAAGAGTAGTTTTCAGACAGTTTTTTTCTTGTTTTGTTCAAAATATTGATTTTGTACTTACGACCTTCTAATTCTAAGCCAACATTATAATACTATTACTAGTATAGGACCCGCGATTTCTCTTTGTGCATCCTCGTGATAAACCACGGACCAGATACAGTCGCTAAATATAAACACCGTGAACAATGGCGTATTGAAAGTAAAGGGAAGTAACTGTGTATTATATTACATGAACGAATAAAACGCTGACGAATCATGTGACACTCACCTCCACTCCGTCTCGTCTTTGTTCATCGTCGCAATAAACGTGGTGCTGTTTTCTGCCAACATTTTAAGTAGATCTGACTTTGGCTCTCTCGCTTCAAGCGCTGAACGACCTGATAAAATATAATACACAGTCAACTGTCGTTATCTCGAACTGGCTTATATCGATTTTTCCGTTATGTCGATATTTTTAAAGTCCCGATTTTTTTCCATCTTTGACTATTAGATGAAATATTGTAATACGATGTACATGTATATATTATTTTATCTTGTAGTTCCGCGCCTTTTTATTTAAAAGAACATTTATGACTAGTAAATTAAAACAATGTATTCCCAAGATCATGTTAACCAAGGCAATGCTGTTAACAAGACTTTAAAGGCTACATTGTTTACCGAGAAATGCATCCGTAGCCAAAATGTACAATCGGACAATGTTTACTAATGCATGAAGTGTATCAAGAACAAGACTAATACCACTGCTACGTTAACCGTACCGTGGTCTCATAGAGTGTATAAATAAACATACTGTAGAACACAGACAATCCACAGCCACACAGGAACGGCGACAGCGCCTTGCTTCCCACACAAGAGTCGGACAAAGAACGAACCATCCATATCCCCCAAAACAAAATCTAGTTCAACGGTATCATAAACGTGATTTACCTTATGTGTTTTATTTGGCAATAAAATTAAAATTGCAACTTGTACGAACATATTAACTGGGTCCTCGGTCTTTATGCATGAATATAAAACAAAAACGATAAATAAATTTTGGACAGGAAAGGCAGCACTCAACTAGACCCATATAACACGGCACAATGCCAACTCACAACTGAACGAGAAAAGGTACTTTACCGCCTAAAATCCAGTTTCAGCTGTCAAAATGTCAAAAAATCCAATTCCCAAAAAGCTGAAATACCTAGTTTCAGCAATAATGTCGCCATTCGAAAGACTAATATAACCCCCGCGTGGCAAAAATCATTGAGCGCAAATTCTTTCCTTTATGCACATCTACATGTTGAGGTTGTTCATCTGTTAAAATTTGAAGGAAATGCTGCAAAAACTGTAGGAGAAGTTGCGTCCACAAGAACTGTTCACTATATATTGTATCGTCCATAAAAGTACAAAGGGCCATAATTCTGTCAAAAATCGTCGCAGCGCAAATTCTTTCCTTTATGCACATCTGCATGTTGAGGTTATTCATCTGCTAACGTTTGAAGGAAATGCTGCAAAAACTGTAGGAGGAGTTGCGTCCACAAGAATTCGTCTACGAACAGACAGACGGACAGACAAGCTGAATCCAGTATACCCCCCTTACAACTCGTTGTGCGGGGGGTATAAAAACGATGACTGACCTAGTTTCAGCTGTACATAAAGGCTGACAACAGTTTAAAGACGTTTAAATAAAAGGTAACACCCTGCACCCGCACAAATAATTGTTGATGATAGTAAACAAACGGATTCGGACGACAGCGCCAAACACTGAAATGACGGCGACCATACCGACTGCACCAACGAAACAACTATAAAATAAGTTGCTCAAATGACGCTGATATGGTCGTTGTCATTACAGTACATGAGGTATAAGGCGGAAAATATTTAATGTTATCCAGTCACTTCCGGGAAAATATGTCAGATAACACGGTGCCTATAAACTTAGCTTTATTCGGTCACCTGGCCAAGTGACTAGTGATAATTCGTCACCTTACCAAGTGGTCTGACGAAATTCATATATGAGAGTCGCATGTTGGAATTTCGTTCCCGAGGGCGAGGTTTTCCTCTCCTAAATTAGCTGGTGGTTGAACGGATATTTTCTTCGACTAACATGCGTCTATCAAGATGTCCGACGTCATGTTTATTTCCCGCCTTATACCTCATGTACTGTAGTGACAACGATCATATCAGCGTCATTTGAATATTAAATAATAGACAATAATGCAAATGTTAAATCATACAAAAACAAATGCATGTATAAGAACCGAGGACATGTTAATGTTTTCGCACTATATGTTTGTACATGTATAGATACTATAAATACATGTAGCCGTAGTGGTCATTCAACTTGTTGAGTGCTGAAACTAGTTCATTCAGCATTTTGACAGCTGGGACTTGGGCAGTTTATTTTCTCGTTCGGTTATTGTGCCTTGTATGTTTTTGTGTTTTCTGTGCTCGGCTGGTTAAGTTGAGTGCCGCCTTCCCTGTCCAAATTTATATTATATTTTTGTTTCACAATCGTCCATATATCAAACCTACTTCTTGGCCGTTCTAACAGCAGGTTGTTATTATCCAGGATGTCATTGAAGTGAGTATTTAGATTCGATATCGGCTGTGAAGCATCAGCTGAAAAAACAAGCATTCGAGTAGATTTTATTAAAGTACTTACAAAGGTAAAGGAAACCATAAATAATAATAATAAAATAAAAACATAAAAAAAATGAAGACGTATATAAAACAAAATAGAATGTTAGTTGTAGCACTGTGTCATCGATAAATAATGACAAAAAGAAGATTTTTTATAGTGAACGTATGTAGACATTTTTGTGACACTCATCCCCATTTGTTTTCTGTGCTCCTATAAGCACTTCAGAATCAAAGGCACATGCTTTTGGTATTTGCAAAGTCTTTATTAATTCACCTTGAAGTACCAAATACAAAGAGAAGGTAGTGCAGCGGACATGTTTAGCCACAACGGATATGACGTAACGAAAGCTGGTACCCAGTTTTTCTACAGTTGTCACAGCAAACATGGACAGCAGTTCGCGGAACGTCATATCCGTATTGGCTAAACATGGCCGCTGCACTACCCTCTCTTTATATACATGTAGGGTACACTCAGATCATTTGAAACCATGTGCCTATGTTCAGGAAATATGATAGTTACACATAAAATGTTTTTTTTCTAATTCTTTAACAGTGGCTACAAGTTGTGGTTAAGGGGTCCTCAGATATTCGAATTCGCCCGGTGCATGTCGAGAGCATTAAACCACAAATCCACAACCGATGCTTAACTCAACCCACATTGAACAAAATCTCAATTTGAGCTAAGCTTAATTTATTTTTGAGATGCATCGTGTGTTTCGAGTTAAACACTCGTCTGCATGAAAACCCATTGTATCATATGATAATAGCATTAAGCATTTCTTTAATTTTTCGACGACTTTTCAACCTTAAATCAATGAAACCAAGAGAATCCAAATTGGTTGTCACACCTTTGTTTTCTGTTTTCATATGTGTTGTCATTTCGTCCACTGTGATGGCGATATCTTTAGATACTGTTCCATTAGCTGGTCCTAGTTTAAATGGTTGGTTCATTGCATCACCACCTATTGCAAATGTTGATAGAGCACCCATAGCATTTGATTTCGCTTTGACCTTTCTGTACATGTCTGAAATGATCGAATAAGTCAATTCAGTAACGTCCATTCTTAACCATTGAATCCATTACATGGACTCGGTTTCATTCTTTAGTTTAAACATACATTGTATTTATTTCCGATATATAAGACAGTATACATACCCTTTACTATACAATAACAACAGTTTATGTAAAAGGATTAGAATGAAAGACACTTGGGTGGTATTCAATATTGATCTTACTTGAATTAAGGATAAGGACAACCAATCAGATCACATCATATTAAACACTTGGTCAGTTACAGGCAATATGATTGGCTACCCTTATCCTCCAATTAAAAAAGATAAATATTGAATACCACCCCAGGCCTCAACCTCCCTAAGCATCTCAATCTTAACAAGATCTCATCTCAAATATTGACATGTGTCTTTCTGTTAATTTCCACGCAAGGCTGGACTCAAAATAAGCATCACTAAACAGAAATGTTATTCATTATAGTAATATTTCAAGAACTGGAGCTTCAGTTAATCTTTAATTCCGACTCCGATTGAAGCAAAATCTAAATTTGAGTTGAGAATTCTGCTTGAGAGGCTTCGGGAGATCGGTGATAGGTCTTATTACATTCTTCTTCTTCTTTATTGATACTGTAAGGTCTTCTCGTCCGATACCAATGGAACAAACTTTTCGTAGTAGGCTTAAACAGGCAAGTTCACATTCATGATCTAGATGCGTTAGACATTCGAAATATGTTAACATTGAACGAAGGTGATGAAGAAAACAAGAAAAAGAAAATGACGAAGAAGGAGTCGAATAAACGACGGCACTGAAGAAGACAAAGATTACAAGGAAGACAACGCTTGAAACTCGTGATCGATTCTCTATATACTTACTTAATTTTGCTTTAACCAAGGTGTTTGGGATTCCAGCCCCTTCACACAATTTCTCCAAGGCGCCAATACAAGCCTAAAAAATAAAAGACAGCTAAAACAAAAATGTACGAGTCAAAAAGTCACCGGATTTGCTCATTACAGCATAAATATTTCACACTTAAAAAGTTTGTGCTACCTGTCCATCTAACTAGTCCGGCAAGTCTGAGAACTACGTGTACACCCCCTTCTATCTACAACTTATAGATTGTTGCATGTTTGATTGTTAATTGATATAATACCATTCTGATTCGTCTTATCCGAAATTCGACGTACTAAGTAACTTCGATATAACGAGAATTCTAACATGACCAACGATTTCGCCTACATAGAAAGTTATATAACGTCTGATATACAATGTAAGTGACGTCACGTCGTATTTATGACATTATGCGTATCTAGCAAAAAGATTATATTAAGTCAGACAGGGAAAGAAGCACTCAACCCACCAGCCAAGCACAGAAAACATAAACACACACAAAACTCAATGCCCAACTGAACCAACCGAGCACAGGAAACATAAAACACATAAAGACACAAAGCCTAACTAAACAAGCGACGGTCCGCCCAAGTCCAAGCTGTCGGAAAGTATGGCAGCATTGAATATTGATCATGTAGCCTAACAAAATAATGTTCTCGCGTATTTTCTTTATTATTTCTCGTGCATATAAGATTATTGTTACCTCAAGGCCTTTCATTTCATCATTAGCCTCCTTTAGTTGATTCGATATTTTCTTCTTCTGTTTATAAAGCAGTACGAGACGGAAGTGTTCATGATCCATGATGGCTACCACCAGACCTGTAGATTAAATGACGTCACATATTAAATGACGTCACATTATTCTGAAGCAAATTATTTGATAGACATTTCGCTGGTTTAGACAAAATAAGGTTGTAAGATCCGATTGACCGGCCTTTATCCACAACTGTCACTGAATGAAACCTAATATTTTCCAAATACTGGCAGTGCTAAAAAGCCTGAATGATATAAAAGGGTGGATTGGACGACTATAATTAAAAAGTAGGCCGAACAAATATGGTGGAACTAGTCTGTGAACAGGATGGTTTAGTCAGTGATAAGTCAGGGAATCGTTTTAGTCATAGTTGCTGGCAGCCCTGACTTAATGTACGCCTATGTGCTTTTAAAGGTAGCAAACTTAAAGTCGTTTAAATCTGTTTCGTCGTTCGCAAAACTAATCTATGTTTTGCCTTCGTCGTTAGCATTCGAAAACAAAAGTTGCCCATTCCGTTAGCATTTTTGTTTACCTTGTTAATTTTACAATATTGTAACTCTGCATATTTCACACAACATAATCGACATATCTACTAGAAGAATCAAAGGATTTTTTCTTTATATAATCTTCGGAAGAATACATACTATTATTTAGAAATTAGAATTGTTCAAAAACCCAAAAGGGAGATAATCTATAGTGTAAAACAACACAATCGTAACTTCTCGGATCTTTCCGTTGATGTCCAAGGAAAGCCGATTGATAGAACCACTTACTGTTAACCACTCGGATAATTCTCCAAGGTACCATGAAGGCCAGTATGAGAACAAACTCTTGTACAGTAAACTGTTGTAAACCTTTTATGAAGACAATATCAACGATAAAAGAAGCTATCACAATGAAACTGTCAAAACACTGAAAAAGAAATAAAAGATATTAATTGTGTAAATAGTGTACCAAAAATATTATAGCAGAAGCTACTAGCCTAGCGGTCGATAAAGGAGAACACTGTGTAGGGAGGGGGGTGTTCATGCTGCATTTTTGTTTTGTTTCCGATATGGGAGCAGAACTTAATTTTCCAGGAATACAATATGTTCAAACTGTGTGTAGAAGCGCAGTGTAGGGTTCATAAAAGAATAACCTCAACAAACATAGGTCAACGAGTTGCCTGTCCATAAAATGTATGATCAGTTTCAAATACAGACAACTTATGCCCTGGGGTGATATTCAATATTGATCTTATTTAAGTGGAGAATAAGGATAGCCAATCATATTGCCTGCTACTGACCAAGAGTTCAATATGGTATGATATGATTGGTTGTCCTTATCCTTAAGTCATGTAAGATCAATATTGAATAGCAGCCTGGCAGTACTAGCCAGGTGACAGGATGAGTTGGTTGCATACTACTAGTACGAGAGTCAGTTAAAAATAACCGAGAGTTGCTAGTTTTTGCCTTCAAAATATATCTGTTTGCAGTGGTGTTTTGGTCGCCTGCCAACAATAATCAAATTGTCATAAGCAAGATTGCAATTCGCCATAACATAAGTAAGATACTAGTACCATATTTCACGATAATGTAAGGAAAATACACACACACTTATTTTCCGAAGAATTAACTGGCAACTAAGTAGTTCGGTAGTAATACTTTTAAAACAAGAGCAGTTTGTAAAACACGTATGCTAGCATGGATGGTCACCGTATTTAATATAGTTTGATCATGCCCATGGTGTACATGTAGCGGCAAGGCAGATCACTAAGGCGTATTTTCGTTCGGAATTCGGAATATGTTTAAACTAAATTAAGTTACTATGTGATAGCGGTACAAATGCAAATGTATTACATGTATATACAGACTTATGACGTCACTTACTTCAAGTTTATGCTGCAACATTTGTTTCCCAAGACAGAAAATCTTCACAAACGTCTAAAACAAACATAGAACTATAACAGTAATAAGGTCATACAGAATCTATACGATAGTACATTTATATCTTCATGTTGCAATATGTAACGGTTTCAGCTGCCATTTCAGAAAGATAATTTAACAAAACGGACAGGGAAGGCAACATTCTATAGAATTCTAACACAACCACACTGGGTACATCTTCTATTTTTAGAGCTGGAAAAAATAAAGATATATATATCTATCACATTGTGATTTCTAAAAACCAAGTGGTGCAGCGTACGCATCGAGGGGTGTCATCATTTTCTCTGAAACGATTCGTCAATAATTATTAAACCAAATAGCCGGAACTAATTTTGAAAAAAAACACGTACAAAGTAACACATGAAAAATGTACCACAGCTATTTTGTTTAACTGACGAATCTTTTCAGAGAAAATGATGATAGCCTGAACGTGGCACCCCTTAATGCGTACTCTGCACTACTTAATGGTAATATATCACAATGTGGTAGATAGAAAATCAAACATATACCTCGCCCAAACTGCAACAACGCGACTCAAGAGCCGTGTCCAGTAACGGCTTTTCGCGTCTAAAAATAGACGGTGTACCCTGTGAACCAGGAGTTGCATCTATATTCGCATAGAGAAAACCAGGATGTGCATGAATTGCCGTTAAATCACAGCTACGGTAAGTAACGTAAAATAGCGTTCCGAGGAAGAAAATAGTTCATTGGTTACTTTGTAATATAATTACGTATTGATGTGTAGCCAAATTAGAAACATTGTCTACCGGTATGTTAGAATGGAAATAGCCACACACTCGTGATTCAATTACTACGCATCCCAACTAGTTACTGTGCTTTATTGTGTAGATATTTATTATTTCTAAAACAACCGATCATGAAAAGCACAAACAGAACATACTGCTTATAAGTACATTCGTACTAGAGTAAAATGAACAAGGCATTCTATAACTGTGTCGACTCATAGGCTACATTTTCCGTTTGAATATTTTGCTAATTGAATAAGATGGACCAGAAACATAGTGCTTCGTCTGCAACATTGCACAAAAATAAAGATTACTTCAAAATGTAGTGTCTAAGTACAGATAAGCCCATCCCCATTAAAATGTTGGTACTGCATTCAAGCATCTGTAATAACGGAAGGTGGTCATTTGCTTGGCATTTTGGGTCATCTTGTGAATAAAACAGGGACAACATTTTCCATGTTATTCTTGCCACTTTGGCCCTGGAAAACCACGTCATTTTGACAATGCACGTCAAATATATGACATGGATTTGTCGAAATTAAGCAGCAGATAAGATGATATTTAATAACTCCACTACGTTTTCTTAATCGGTTTTGTTCAGTTAACATAAGACAGACATGCAAATTGATTTCTTGACCCTTAGCCAAGTTTGAGTAGTATATTTATTATTTCGATTCTAACAAAGCCAATATCCTGCATTTGGCAACACAAGACACGACAGCGTACAGTAACTAGCCGCTGTACAGTAACTAGCCGCTGCACTACTACAACACAAGACACGACAGCGTACAGTAACTAGCCGCTGAACTACTACACAATAAGACACGACAGCGTACAGTAACTAGCCGCTGTACTACTACACAATAAGACACGACAGCGTACAGTAACTAGCCGCTGTACTACTACACAATAAGACACGACAGCGTACAGTAACTAGCCGCTGTACTAATACACTATAAGACACGACAGCGTACAGTAACTAGCCGCTGTACTAATACACAATAAGACACGACAGCGTACAGTAACTAGCCGTTGTACTACTACACAATAAGACACGACAGTGTACAGTAACTAGCCGCTGAACTACTACAACACAAGACACGACAGCGTACAGTAACTAGCCGCTGCACTACTACCCAATAAGACACGACAGCGTACAGTAACTAGCCGTTGTACTACTACACAATAAGACAGGACAGTGTACAGTAACTAGCCGCTGTACAGTAACTAGCCGCTGCACTACTACAACACAAGGCACGACAGCGAACAGTAACTAGCCGCTGTACTACTACACAATAAGACACGACAGTGTACAATAACTAGCCGCTGAACTACTACAACACAAGACACGACAGCGTACAGTAACTAGCCGCTGTACTAATACACAATAAGACACGACAGCGTACAGTAACTAGCCGTTGTACTACTACACAATAAGACACGACAGCGTACAGTAACTAGCCGCTGCACTACTACCCAATAAGACACGACAGCGTACAGTAACTAGCCGTTGTACTACTACACAATAAGACAGGACAGTGTACAGTAACTAGCCGCTGTACAGTAACTAGCCGCTGCACTACTACAACACAAGGCACGACAGCGTACAGTAACTAGCCGCTGTACTACTACACAGTAAGACACGACAGCGAACAGTAACTAGCCGCTGTACTACTACACAATAAGACACGACAGTGTACAATAACTAGCCGCTGAACTACTACAACACAAGACACGACAGCGTACAGTAACTAGCCGCTGTACTACTACACAGTAAGACACGACAGCGTACAGTAACTAGCCGTTGTACTACTACACAATAAGACACGACAGTGTACAATAACTAGCCGCTGTACTACTACACAGTAAGACACGACAGCGTACAGTAACTAGCCGCTGCACTACTACACAATAAGACACGACAGCGTACAGTAACTAGCCGCTGTATTACTACAACACAAGACAGGACAGCTTACAGTAACTAGCCGCTGTACTACTACACAATAAGACACGACAGCGTACAGTAACTAGCCGCTGTACTACTACACAATAAGACACGACAGCGTACAGTAACTAGCCGTTGTACTACTACACAATAAGACACGACAGCGTACAGTAACTAGCCGCTGTACTACTACACAGTAAGACACGACAGCGTACAGTAACTAGCCGCTGCACTACTACACAATAAGACACGACAGCGTACAGTAACTAGCCGCTGCACTACTACACAATAAGACACGACAGCGTACAGTAACTAGCCGCTGTACTAATACACAATAAGACACGACAGCGTACAGTAACTAGCCGCTGTATTACTACAACACAAGACAGGACAGCTTACAGTAACTAGCCGCTGTACTACTACACAATAAGACACGACAGCGTACAGTAACTAGCCGCTGTACTACTACACAATAAGACACGACAGTGTACAGTAACTAGCCGTTGTACTACTACACAATAAGACACGACAGCATACAGTAACTAGCCGCTGTACTACTACACAATAAGACACGACAGCGTACAGTAACTAGCCGCTGCACTACTACACAATAAGACACGACAGCGTACAGTAACTAGCCGCTGTACTAATACACAATAAGACACGACAGCGTACAGTAACTAGCCGTTGTACTATTACACAATAAGACACGACAGCGTACAGTAACTAGCCGCTGTACTACTACACAATAAGACACGACAGCGTACAGTAACTAGCCGCTGTACTACTACACAATAAGACACGACAGCGTACAGTAACTAGCCGCTGTATTACTACAACACAAGACAGGACAGCTTACAGTAACCAGCCGTTGTACTACTACACAATAAGACACGACAGCGTACAGTAACTAGCCGCTGTACGACTACACAATAAGACACGACAGCGTACAGTAACTAGCCGCTGTACGACTACACAATAAGACACGACAGCGTACAGTAACTAGCCGCTGTACGACTACACAATAAGACACGACAGCGTTCAGTAACTAGCCGCTGTACTACTACACAATAAGACACGACAGCGTACAGTAACTAGCCGCTGTACTACTACACAATAAGACACGACAGCGTACAGTAACTAGCCGCTGTATTACTACAACACAAGACAGGACAGCGTACAGTAACTAGCCGCTGTACTAATACACAATAAGACACGACAGCGTACAGTAACTAGCCGCTGTACTATTACACAATAAGACACGACAGCGTACAGTAACTAGCCGTTGTACTACTTTCTTCCTCGGAACGCTATTACATCGTTTGCCCTAGCTGTACTTTAACGGTAATTCATACACACCTTCGTTTAATAATAAACAAGCCAACTTCCGGTTATCGTAATAATGATCGGATATCGCAGATGCTTTTGTCGCAATAAAAATAAATAAATACACTTCTGTTATTTATCCATTCTAATCAGAAGAAGACTTGTAAATGTAATATAAAGTCAAACGCTTATTATTTATATATGTGTTTGTTGTTTTCCTTAGAGACTTACGAACTCGCAATAAGTCATTCAAGTTGAATTGTATATTATTTCAATAAGTCATACAGTGATTAGGTTTATACGCTGTGATATAGGTAAAGCTGTTGAGTGTGTTAGAATACAAATTCAAAATAAATGCGGATATCTAGATGAGTTTACTACGATACAGGGTAATTGCATTATAACCATACCTCAAGTACCAGGATGCCAAGTATGGAAATACTGGCTTTATGTAAACCATGTGCAATCTCTTCTTCTATACTGTGTTCATGGTGATGCCCGTGGTGGTGCTCCAAGTGATCTGTATCGTTGTCATTGATACCCGTATCGTTGCTGTGGTTACCTGTGGTTACTGACGCTCGTTTTCTTCTAGTATGTGGTGGAACATTGTTTGGGTCTACTGTTGTTATAATCGCAGTACTGTGATGGTTTTCAGTTGAACTAAGGGTCGTTTTGTTATTTCCGATGAAAGCGTCGTGGCTGTTGTTATGGCTACTACCATGTCCGTTGCTATGACTACCCCAGGAAATGGACGCTATAAGTAACTCGCTTTCTAACCGTTCAATGTTATCTATGTACTTGAGTTGGGTGGGATATAAACCTTTCATAGTACCAACAAACTCCTCTGAACGCTGGTACTCTTTTGTTAACAAATCTAAACAAGAAACAACAACATTACTTCAAATTAATTCAGTCCCTAATAAAGATATTCTGCATATGCTCATCTAAACATTTCGCTGGTTTAGAATTAGAAAGTCCTAAGTACAAAATCAATATTTTGAGAAAACAAGAAAAAACTTGGTTTTCCTTTTAGTAAAGAGTAGTTTCCAGACAGTTTTTTCTTAATCTTTAAAACTGGATCTATATAATATACTGGGCGTCCCTAAAAAGTTACCACTTATATATACCTCTGTTTTTTGTATACAATATGACCTATCGGTACAAATGTTTTATAGTGTGTGCATTTGAATATTGTTAAATAGGATAGCTGTGAATACACAGTAAGGTCAAAACATAGTCGTGTTCGGCTTTTAACACAGTGTAACGTGAATTTTATAATATAAGAGTCAATAGTGTGGTAACTTTTCATTGACGTTAAGTATATGTTACTCTGTACTCGTACGATTACATCCACTGACATAGCAAGAGGCCATAATCGTACAAATAGAGCTCCTTGATAAGCTGTTTTCGGCGTGACCAGGAGCCACTTTCTAGCTTTTTTAAAGCAAACCTTGTAATAATTATGTCACTTATTGACTGAATATATAATCCAGTCATGGTAAAAATCGAGTGACGCAGCGGTAGAGTCCACTATTGCGGTGTAAAACCAATTATAAAGGCTTATACATACAGCTAAAATTTCAATGCTAAACTTACATAGTATATTACTATATTCGCTCTACCAGTTCAGACAATGGTTGTAATATTTTATGTACACGTAAATGGCTACGTCACTCTCACAATATCCAAACTAGACTGTATTAACTGGACATTACCTGTTACGTATTTGATATCCAGCATAAGTTCACCCAGCACCAGTAGACAGTCGACAATATTGAGCACAACAACCATCAGCAATAAATACTTCCCGTGTATTAAATGTTCACCTTTCCGACGAGCCCTGCAAACGAATGAGATACATTACTTGTTGTATAATACAGAGACATTGACATGATCCTGACATGTATGCATGAATTTATTACAAGCTTCTTGCGTTGATTATACACAAATGTATCAAAGTTTCGCGACCAAATGGCATTATTATACCTCACTTTTTTCTGCAATGCAAAAGTCCCATTGCCCCAGAGAGAGACATTATGACTGTCATTGACAGTTTCAACCCATAAGACACGTGTTCGACCAAAAACTGACTGTCAGGTCATGTGATCGACCTGACATTTCAATGTCATGCAAGGGCAAGTAACTGCGTCGATCTTAGTTCTTTGACTGTTGAAATATACAAGATTTTCTAAAAAATAGACTGACAAAAGAAGACAACTAAAACAATATCAATGTCACGCAGGCAGGCGTCTGATATTTATATAATATCGATCCTTTACATTTGTGCTTGTTTAACACATTCTGAGCGACTTTGTGATACTCCCCGCTTATGAAAACAAACAACCGAGGTTATATACAAGATACCATGTTACATATATGTTACATTATGCTAATAGAAGGTCGGGGATCACGTTAAAATCTCCCTACTAAATACATGTAGTGTTAATTTATTATATAGTCATCCATTTTACGAGACGCCTATACTTTCTAGGGACACTTACTTCCCGATTTTCGATGAAAGTTGGACCAACTTATTTGCCGATTTTCGATGAAAGTTGGACACACTTTTTTGCCGATTTTCGATGAAAGTTTGACCCACTAACTTGCTGATTTTCGATGAAAGTTGGACCCACTTACTTGCTGATTTTCTATGAAAGTTGGACCCACTTATTTGCGATTTTCGATTATTTGCCAATAACTTGCCGATTTTCGATAAAAGTTAGACCCACCCACTTGCCGATTTTCAATGAAAAATGGACCCAATGACTTGTAAACTTTCGCTGAAAGTTGGATCAACTTACTTGCCGATTTTCGATGTAGGTTTGACTCGCATTTCTTCTTTTTCCATTTCTTTCTCTAACGCCGCTTCTGTCTTATCAAGTACCATCATATTCTGTGCCATCTTTGCTGTCTCTCCGGCCAGGGCCTACAATGACGTAATACACATACAATGATGTAATACACGTACAATGATGTAATACACGTACAATGATGTTATACACGTACAATGATGTTATACACGTACAATGATGTTATACACGTACAATGATGTAATACACGTACAATGATGTTATACACGTACAATGATGTAATACACGTACAATGATGTTATACACGTACAATGACGTCATACACGTACAATGACGTAATACACACGTACAATGATGTAATAAATATACAGTGACGTCATACACATACAATGACGTAATGGAAATATATTAACAATATATTTAAAACATTTGGCAGTCAAAATCAACTGTGCGTGTCAATTTCTTAATTATTTATTAGAGTCGCTCTCAAGTTGCGTAAAAATATCTTAGTGTTTTAACGCATTTGCCCAAATATTATCGACATACACAATAGTTACGGCAAACTCAGAGTAACGCTAACGTCAATGCTTTGATAAAACAGTACCCTGAATGTTTGAACACTTGTGATCTCTATATAATTACACTTCAACGAATTTGTAATTTGCCACCCTAAAAATACATTTGTAGAGCACAGAGAATTTGACCTGATCCGGATCTTTATGCAAGAATATATTAGACAAGGTTCTTGCGTTGAATATATAATTTTACAGACAATTAATCAGCTGTAAAATTATTCTAATAAAAGGTCGAGCGTCGTCTCAAATTCTCTGGGCTATATATTCAAACAAAATATCTAAAGTTGTGTTATTTTTTAATTCCACGCACTAATCTATCGATTTCTTGAAAGAAACCACGTATTCATGAACAAAATATTCAGTGCGGAAAGGTTGGTGCGAAATGACTTATACGCACGTGATCCTCGTGCCCAACATGTATGATTTTCTAAATTGGTATATAGTGCAGAGATATTGACACGACTCTCGAACCCGCTATTAGCATAATTTCACGGTAGATTACATATCTAAGTTTAACTTCGACTGTAATCGTATTGATTATAACGGAAATTCACGTGGTTGTTTGTGTATACCACATTATTTAAATTGACTTCTTACGAAACAATAAAGTCGAAATATATGTAGATACTTGGCTCAGTCGGTAGCGCACTCGGGTTTTTCACCATACTAATCTTGGCGTACCGGGTTCAACCCCTGCGAACATCTTATGATGGATTTTTTTATTTCATGTTTTACAGAAAACATGTTTTATCGGTAACATGTCGTATAATTGTGTTTGTTATTGAACTATCATTGATTTGTTTGATTTGTTTGATTTCTTTTTTTCTTTTCACCTTTTTTATCGAGTATCTTTATTTCAAAATAGTTTGATATACAATTTGTATATACCAGCAACATCTGCATTTCTGGACAAATATGATGTACCCTGTTTATCATCACATTTCAAAAACGGCTCAGACATGTTGTATCTAATTTCTTTTGATTTTGAACCAAGAAATCGACCGTTCTGTATGTCCGACATTTTCAAACTGATACAAATCGAAGTGAAAACCTATAAATACACAATTCAACCACCGTACATGTATATGTAAAGCAATATTATCATGATGCTCGAGCTTGTTTAAATTCAATACACACATGTTTTTTTAAATTGAAAAAAACAACAAATTACTTCACCAGGGATTCGAACCCACAACTTCTATACTGTAGTATGGCTCGCTAACCACTCGCCTATGTGGGCTGTCATGCTTTGAATAGTTCAAATTGTGTTATGAAAACAATCCACAGAAGTTAAAAGTTACGGTTTAGCCCGAAGTATACCGCTGACCCACGATACTCGCACGGAAATTTATATATACCGCGTTATCGATTTATAATATATTCATGCATAAAGGTCAGGATCGTTTCAAATTCTCTGCACTATATAGGTACATTTTTAACTTTGGTAATCCAAACACAGACTCGTCTTATGAATAGGGGAGGCATGCTTTCATGTTGGGTATCTATCATAACTGTAAAAATCAACGTGCTTATTTAGTATACCTCTAATCGGTTTAGTCCCTGGATAATGTGATATTTACAAACATGAATCGGTTTGGTCAACTGTTGCAAAATTGGTTTTACAAATTATTGAAGTAAACAGATAAAGTCAGTAATGTACTCAAAACATCACTGGTAAATCGTGCACATCTTATTAATCGACATTTGTGGAATATAACAAATGTTCCCGCATTTTTCATTATTCATTATCCTAGGCGCACTAATGGAATGAATTATCCACTGATTGGCTTTTATAAAACATTGAATCGTTCTGTATGGATGCTTTAGGGGCATAAATATAGTTCACCGGGGATAACTCTAGCCTTATCAATAAACAAACAAAGCAAATTATAAAGCACTGCACGGTCGAATGGCCGCCAGTTATCAGTGTAGATTTAAAGAGTATATCATTAAAAGTGTATATGCACAAGATTGAACAAAAATGAATATCGAAAATATACTTAATTTTCATTTCTATTTGTAAACAAAGGCTAGTGTTATCTCCGGCGAACTATACATGATTTGTTTCGGGAAATCGATAGATTAGTGCGTGAAACTGATAAGATCCCCTGACTGCTGTAACTGATGTCTAAAAAACGGTTGAAAAAAATCGCGGCACCCCCCTCCCCCCCAAACAACAAGACATTGGTTTTGCTCTATAAGGATTTACAAAGTTCATGGAAAGTTAAATAGCCATATAATCACAGTGTGGTCATTACGAGTACGTCTGGAACACATATAGATGTGATTTACATATAATATACATATAATTATACTGTATAAGTATGGAAGCTGTATCTATAACTAAAATGTATTCAGGCGATAATATTCAATTCAGACGACATAGAGGTGATCTTTGACGTAAATGCTAATTTGTATCGTCGGAACAGACTAACAATGACTACAACTGCAGTAGTTACTGATGCACCTTATCAGATTCAAGCCCATTTTTTGCTATTTTTTGAAAGCATGTGTCAAGTTACGCAATTCTATTAATTGTCCTTTGCATGTACACAATACCTGAACATCTTCTAGATAACAGGTTGCAAACCTTAATATCCCAACCACACGAATCTCGAATCAGCCGGAATCGGTCCGAATGAGTTGGAATAAAGTAAAACTAAAAATTCGAAACACATAATTATCTTTTTGAACGCCCGTCGTTGATAGAAATAGAAGAAATCGAAATCAACTAAAAAATTTGAAAACATCAATGTTTATCTCATTATACTGTTTTTATTATGTTTGAATGAAATCGACAAGCCTGTGTTGTTTGATACAACCATACAGTGTACCTAGCCAATATCGTAATACTTTTTTTTCAAAAACAAAACAAAAACAAGAGCCGCCAGTGATTGGTGATGGTCCCCGAATGGTGTTTATCACAGAAACATAAAAAGCTTGAATTGATGACATAAATGTATGAGATAACATTTTGTTGTGCATTCTATCTTGGAATGTCTTATCATTGGCTTAGAATTAGAAGGTCATAAGTACTATTTACAACCTTATAAGATTCGTGTTTATTTGAAATCTGCATCTCAAGGCACTTCTTATGAGCCTAGTTTCATGAAAATCGAAAGTGATCATGTTGACCAAACTGAAGTTTCAAAAGCTAACTTTCCATAAGTAAAGAGTAGTTTTCAGTTTTTTTTGTTTTCTCAAAATATTGATTTTGGTACTAACGACCTTCTTATTCTAAGCCAGCATTATATGCTACAGGTTAAGGTGCGAGCTTTCAACTTCGTCAGTTATTGAAGTTTTACTAGCCATTGCATGCTAATTTTGAGTCAGGCTGGTAAATATGGAAAAATTCAAAGGAAAACAACTCCAATATACACAAACAAGAGTTGTGGTTCTTGAACACTGCATATCCCCTCAATGAGGTCTATTTACCTATGAAGTTTCTAAATGATACCTCAAATACTGTGTGAGTTATGGCCTGGACAATAAATAAGTATTGAAAATTACAAAGGGCCATAACTTCAATACTATACAATGAAGAGTTATGGTTCTTGTGCTCTGACATTCCTCTTATTGAGATCTATGCATCTGCAAAGTTTTAAATTAATAGGTGTAACAGTTGTTTGACAAAACTATGTCGGACGGACGGACGTTCTCACTGACTTGACGTTGTGGTGTTTTCTTTTGTTCATCCTTTTGTTTGTTAAACCCCGTAAGCAACGGAATGAATATAATCTAAGTATAGCCTTTTGTTCCACACCCCACAACTACATGTGGATGCGTACGGACAGACTGATGGACAAGTCAGCAACTATAATTATGCTTCATCAATTGTTTCAGGGAGCATAAAGATAACATACTATTACAGGAGGAATTTATGGAACTTTTGCTCAGTACAGTTTACGTTTATCTTGGAACTGTTATAGCTTAATAACTGATTTATTGTAAAATCATTATTTTTCGAGGGAGTAGAATTTTCGTTGATTTCGTTGTTGAACTCGACCACGAAATCTGATCCCCACGATTAATCGACCCCCCAAAGTCAGACAATGATTTACCCTTTCATGTTCTGTAATCCACGAATTTACTACCCCGCTAAAATGCATTTTTGTCGAAATCCATGAAATTTAGTACACACGAAAATATGTGATTTTACAGCATGCTTACAAACCTTTTTACTAGCGAATAGAAACACGTTTATTTTATTTACTGAGAATCACTTTTCACGTTTAATTAAATGACGCTTGAAGTTTCCGTGAAATACGTGCATGCATCCCGTGTATTTTGCTGATAATATGCAAGGCTCTAGAGAAGAAAACACGGTCAATAATCATGCACGTGCATCACGGAACTTACAAAATATAGTAAAATATCGGACACGGAAAGCAACACTCTAATCGCTCTAAACTTATTAGAGTGCGCTTGCAGGATTCCCAGAAAATAACGAGCTAACATTTTATTACAAAATAAATTGAATTATATGTGGGAGATTAAATAACAAACAAATCAAAATTAAAAAGAGATTAAGGTGAGGTGTTTTTGAGTGTGTATATACGTGTTTGTTGTTGGGGGCTGGTATTCGAAATAGCTTCCAAGTGGACAATCTACCGAATAGTTCCAGTTTGTTTTCGGCTAAGATTATTTGTTACTGATGTAAAAACAAGCACAGATAACCCGTATAAACTATTTTTCAATTTTGAATTATTTCTGAATCTGATACTGATTATTTCGCAAACTATACCCCAGTCACAATTAACCCGGAACCTATACCCCAGTCACAATTAACCCGACGCCTATACCCGGCGTCTCGTTGGTGTGTCTGATTCCTAGACCCCGATTGGTCGGTGTTATCGTTGAATCATATGGGTATAATCACATTGACAAAGGGGTCAGCACGCGGTCTGACTGAGGATCGTGCGGAGGCTAGCCAACTATCTGTGGGTTTACATAGAAATTAGTTGCTTTTCTAAGCACCGGTTCAATACGAATGTTATTTCGAACCTCATGAATTAGAATTAAGGACACTTAGTATATCAACGTAATATAGGATAAACTTACCATGAGGCCCATTGAGTTTGGTTTCTTCTTTCGTCGAAGCGGCATATTGCTCGGTGTGTGGATACGTCGTACAGGGGGTGTAAACACTGGATAACTTCTTTAGATTGTAGATATACACCTGAAAGTATAAATTAAATATATACTAAAATATGAACCTACAACAAACATACCAAAGCCGATGTAAACTGGTACCATAACGTCCCTTGTTAGAAGCTAAGTGTGAAACAAAACTGGTTTTTAGATCGTTTTCAGTTACGCTCACTTTGTTGAGGCTGGCGCATTTAACTTGTTGAAACTAGGTCATCCGACTGGGACTTTCAGCTTTTTATCGCTGAATAAAGGTCATTCAGCTGAAACCTTGGCATTCAGCGTTTTAACACTGTTGTGTTTCAGCAGTTTTACTGTTGTTACTAGGTCATTCATCGTCGGCATTCAGTATTTTGATTGTTGATACTAGTTCTTTTGGCTTTTTGACAGCTGGAACTAGAGCGGATTTTTTTCTCGTTTGGCTGTGTCAGTTGAAAAGTGGTTATTTAACCCGGGATTACTAATTGTTCAAAGAAGGTCACTCGGCTGGGGGCAATCGGCGTATATGTGTTTAAGAAGTCCTTTTTACAGCTTAAACGTGGCTATTTAACGTGGGATTATTAATTGTTTATAGAAGGCCATTCGGCTGTGTCGTCACAATGATCATCTCAACAAAGTCTAGGTCATGTTCAATACTGGGTCATCTGTGGTCAGAAACAACGTCACAATGTCAAACCATAGAAAAACTTTGTATGTATACTCACTAGAGGTCACAATATTGGCCTCATCTTTATGAAAATAATTATGTTACAATGATCACCTGAACAAAATCTAGGTCAAGTTCGATATTGGGTCATCCGGGGTCAAAATCTAGGTCACAAGGTCAAATCATAGAAAAACTTTGTGTATTCACTAGAGGTCATTATATTATGAAACTCAGTGACATAGATCATCTCTACCAAATCAAGATGATGCTCGATATTGGGTCATTCGGCGTAAAAAACTAGGTCACTAGATCAAATAATAGCGGACTATCAGCAGGCCGTAAGGCCTGCGGATATCGATCCACTTTGCGGTAATACCTGTCACGTGATTTATTCACTAATGGGTTTGGAATTTTGTGTTACAATTCCGCACTGAAAGAATGATAATGAAAAATGGCTGCCAATAGAATAACAAAAGTTGTTTAAAATGCGATATTCGGCAGCTCATAAATTTTCTTTTATTTTTTAATGATGTTTAAAAATATTCCAAAAACTAGAGTAGGCCCATATCTAGAAAACATTAAAAAAGATAATAAATTAACAAGGCAGTATGGTTGCTTAGTAACAGAGGTATTACCTCCCCTGGTTTTAACGCATTCGTGACACCTCGGACAATCTTATGAACTTATGACCGCCATCTTGAAAACTCAGCGGTGAAAATCACAGACCGTGGCAGGCTGACTTTAATATCAGTTAAATTAACTGTTTAAACCACGAAAGTACTTGTTAAAAGTTATAGTTAGAACATATTAAGTAAATTTTAATGATTAAAAAGGTCGGAGCGAGCGAAGCGAAGCGAGGCCTTTTTAGTCATTAAAATTTACTTAATATGTTCTAACTAACTTAGAATATAACATTCTGCATTCTGATTGGCCGATAGAAATTAGCGCCAACGCATGACGTCAAGTCTGTGAAGAGAAAATTTTAATGATTAAATTTTCATTTTACCGCGAAAATGCGGCGTTTTCATTGGCTCATAATGTAGGTTATATTCTAAACAAGGAAAGTCGTATTTTATACACACAATCAACGTAGTTATACAATGAACTTAAAATCGATAGCTGCAGGTTCGTATCGTCCTTCGTAACTTCGTACCCAATATTTCGTATCAAACCGCTATCGAGCGCTTTCTTGCACTCGCCTAGCAAAGTGTTAAGAAACGGTATTCTATCAGCGAGCACTGCTCGCCCGTAGCGTGTCGTTGCATAGACGCAGGAAAGCGCTCGGTAGCGCCTTTTGGAAACGACTTGGTTAGGTAACGGGCTCCAGGTTCGTAACCGAACAATTTATTGTAACGTTATGCATCGTCAAAAAAATCCAGTGCTAGATGAGCATGTTACAAATAATGTAGGACAACTGACATAGTCCGCTAAAATAGGCTGAGCTTTTGTTCATATTAGAAAAACCATGTATAGCCACAAGTGGTCACAATTTTGGCCTAATCTATATGCATTTACTTGATTCTTAGAAGTTGTAAATAAACTACTACGACATGTGAGCGACATAGGGCCCTTTGTGCCCTCTTGTTTCTACGTTTTAGGTCTTCAGACAGCTAAAGATATGTATTTAAGCAATTTTACTGTTTGAACTAGGTCATTCAGCTTGGGCTTCTTGATTGCTGAAACTGGTTCATTTAGAATTTTGACAGCTTGGTCATCGGAGGATCATAACTTGTTTAGTTGGGCTTTGTGCCTTCTATGTGTTTTCTGTGCTCGGCTGGTTCAGGTGGGATTGTGCCTTGTGTGTTTTTTATGTTTTCTGTGCTCGGCTGGTTAAGCTGAGTGCTGCCTTCCCTGTCTGACTTAATAGTATTTTTATTTCATTGTACAGAACAATGTCAAATGAATTATTATGGATCTTTCAATAATTGTATAAGTCAGTTTAATTTATGGGAGACACTTTTTGTGATGAAGCTATCCTATATTCACACGGGGTGGGTAACTCGGGTTGTTGAACTCGATATAATACATATAAACTTCCTATATCACTATGTACTATACAATTCCTATATCTTCTTCGTAAAATACTATTTATTATTTGTCATCGTATAAATATGTAAAATACGTATTATATTAGACCAGATTAATGTAGTATGAATTCACACATATATTTGTAGGTATCAATAAGTTTCCTAGTTGGAGGTAAAACCACAGGTGCTTGGCATGTGGATATGACCCCTATTGATCCCCTCTACAACCCAACATCAAATTCAATACTAATATAATAGAGATATGATTTTTTTTAGTTTTTTCTACGATGTAATCAGTTTTAATGTGAACAATCGCATCGCCCGATATTCTTAGGAGGTTCGACCTGGCAGTATTGGTCATGTTTGGTTCATTAGTTTAGTCATATTTTATTGCATGAATTTTTTACAACACAATACATGGTTTGCATACATAATACTATTAAGAAAGAATAGAAGCATAAAGTCAAAGTAAACCAGAGAAAGTTTTATAATATCGCTTTCATTACAAAAGGATTGGGTCACAAGTTATTACAACATTAGATATCGGCCCTCTCCATTTAGTTGTGAGGTATAATAAAGTGGACAATTTAATTGATTGTTGCTTATGAAATGAAGTAAGGGTTAGACTGGGTAGAAGTATGCCATTATATACATAATTATTGTTTAGGTCTAACCTCAAGCTGATTTTAATATTTAAATTTGGTTCATTATTTATGAATATAAGTTTTGTTGCTTTTGTTATTTAGTATCAACCTTCCTACGATATCAGAACGTCAGTTTGTGATAATTGGTGAGTAATTAAATGAGAAATGGACGTTCACACAACCCCATGTATAATTTTGAGCAGTTTTGAGGGGTCTAGTTGGCAACCTTTCATTGATATAATAGAGATCTGATCTTTTTTTTAAATTTGATGTTGGGTTGTAGAGGGGATCAATGGGGGTCATATCCACATGTCAAGCACCTGTGGGTAAAACCGGTTTTCTCGCGCACATGGAGGAATTTTACTGTACGATTAGATGCCACAAAGGCGTAGTTTTTGTAAGAAAGGTTTATATAATTAACGCCTGTGGTAATTTCGCTTTGTTAAATGTTATTATGGAGGCAAAATTAGTACAATGTACATCAACGTTACCTAACAAATATTTCAATACCGGTCAAACCTGTTAATCAAGATAGTTATATAAACACGTCTACATAAATAACCTATTTACAACTGTCCTCTAAAAGTACATCGTCAAAACACGTACTTAACTGTCGGATAATTGTAAAAAGCCGTCAATGAGGTTACACGAACTACAATAGATACAATAGATGCTTTTAATACGCAACTTACATTTATTTCATGGCCTGTGCCCCTTTAAATAATGTAACACCGTTTGTTAAGAAATCTCTTAAAACACCTCGACTATAAATAACTGTGGCTGTTCACGCCATCAATCGTTTAGCACCAAGTTGTTTGGTGTCTTTATCTACATGCGAATTAACGTTTTCTATACAAGTCAAAGTCGCACAGTTTGGGCTAGAATAGAACGATGCTCTTGGATTCAATCAGGCGTTACTGCTAACATTCTCTAACTAGGACAATGAAGCCACGGGCTTACGTGAACATACAAATAACACAATACAATTTTCATATGTCAGTAACAAGTGGCAAAATAGACTTCAGTTACAATAATGTTAATAATGGTAGATCTATAGGCAGCCAGTTAAGATATATATAAAAACAAGAAACAAGAGAGCCAACATAGGAAAAGAGAACATGACAGTGTTTGGCAGAGAAGGTGTGTATCATTTAAGAAATAAACTATGAAAAACCTGAGTGTTTAATAACAAGCGTCAGAACGACAAACCATTGTATAACAGCCGATATACAACGGTTTTCATAGTTTATTGCGATTCTAACATGAATTAAACCCGGAATTATATAAAAAGTCAGTGTTATTTTGCGAGTTCTATGTTGCTTATGTTACTTGTTGACGGTTGTTACGATTATCTTTATCACCCCCAGTATAACTATATTTCAAACAATAATCAAAATATGAAATAAGAAGAAAATCTGTTCAACATCAATGGATATTTATTTAATTAAATATCATTTAAGTATCCCTTACTAACAAATAGTCTAAAATACGCAAAAACATAATAATACAATATCACGTGATTTCATTTATAAATTTCCCGACGTGTAAAAAAGAACAGCCGAGTCGAAAGTGGTTCAAATTTCCATTGTATATCGGCCGATATACAACGCTATGATTTGTTCTTTGTCTATATAGGCAAATTCGCCGGTTATGTTAGAATATTCATTATAAACTCGTATGGAAGATATTTCGTTGGTAATTTCACATACTAAACTACCCTAATCACTTGATAATTTTTAAATAAACAATAAACGAAATAAATCAACAACAGCCAAAAACATTCCAGATTTACATACAGTACAATGTTTTCATGGCATTGTCAATCAAACGTCTCTATAATTAGTGAACACTACACTGACTGTAACCATAGCAATCAAAGTCACTGCGACACAACTTACAACAACAATAGCAACCAAAGTCACTGCGACACAACATACAACAACCATAGCAACCAACGTCACTGCGACACAACTTACAACAACCATAGCAACCAAAGTCACTGCGACACAACATACAACAACCATAGCAACTAACGTCACTGCGACACAACATACAACAATCACAGCAACCAAAGTCACTGCGACACAACTTACAACAACCATAGCAACCAACGTCACTGCGACACAACTTACAACAACCATAGCAACCAAAGTCACTGCGACACAACATACAACAACCATAGCAACCAACGTCACTGCGACACAACTTACAACAACCATAGCAACCAAAGTCACTGCGACACAACATACAACAACCATAGCAACCAACGTCACTGCGACACAATATACAACAACCATAGCCACCAAAGTCACTGCGATACAACAACCATAGCCACCAAAGTCACTGCGACACAACATACAACAACCATAGCAACCAAAGTCACTGCGACACAACATACAACAACCACAGCAACCAACGTCACTGCGACACAACATACAACAACCACAGCAACCAACGTCACTGCGACACCATATACAACAACCATAGCCACCAACGTCACTGCGACACAACATACAACAACCATAGCCACCAACGTCACTGCGACACAACATACAACAACCATAGCCACCAAAGTCACTGCGACAAAACATACAACAACCATAGCAACCAAAGTCACTGCGACACAACATACAACAACCACAGCAACCAACGTCACTGCGACACAACATACAACAACCATAGCAACCAACGTCAATGCGACACAACATACAACAATCATAGCAACCAACGTCACTGCGACACAATATACAACAACCATAGCAACCAAAGTCACTGCGACACAACATACAACAATCACAGCAACCAACGTCACTGCGACACAACAAACAACAACCACAGCAACCAAAGTCACTGCGACACAACATACAACAACCATAGCAACCAACGTCACTACGACACAACATACAACAACCATAGTCACCAAAGTCACTGCGACACAACTTACAACAACCATAGTCACCAAAGTTACTGCGACACAACTTACAACAACCATAGCAACCAAAGTCACTGCGACACAACTTACAACAACCATAGCCACCAAAGTCACTGCGACACAACTTACAACAACCATAGCAACCAAAGTCACTGCGACACAACTTGCAACAACCATAGCCACCAAAGTCACTGCGACACAACTTACAACAACCATAGCAACCAAAGTCACTGCGACACAACTTACAACAACCATAGCAACCAAAGTCACTGCGACACAACTTACAACAACCATAGCAACCAAAGTCACTGCGACACAACTTACAACAACCATAGCAACCAAAGTCACTGCGACACAACATACAACAACCATAGCAACCAAAGTCACTGCGACACAACTTACAACAACCATAGCAACCAAAGTCACTGCGACACAACATACAACAACCATAGCAACCAAAGTCACTGCGACACAACTTACAACAACCATATCAACCAAAGTCACTGCGACACAACTTACAACAATCATAGCAACGAAAGTCACTGCGACACAACTTACAACAACCATAGCAACCAAAGTCACTGCGACACAACTTACAACAACAATAACATGAAGAATTGAAGAAGATAATGAAATAGCAGCAGCTGCAGAAATAACAACAATAAATAAATTAACTACAACAAGAACAGCAGCAACAACAGCAACAGCAATATCAAGAACAAAAACAGCTGCAACAAGAACCTTATAAACAGCAACAAAAACAACAGTAATAGTAACGTATGATAATGGGGGGGGGATATTGACCACGAATGGATGTAAATGTTGGTCAGTAGAACACGTCGGTCGATCTCAGTGGACGAGTTTCGACAATAAAAGTAAATAATATATACTTGTACTCGTGGTACTGAATGATTCTAGCAGAGGGTACACTATAATATATACACCACGTTATTTATGTATGAACGGTCGTATATATCGCTGGCTTAGATTGAGAAGGTCATAAGTACACAATCGATATTTATTAGAAAACAAGAAACTTTGAAACTGTTTGAAAACTACCCATATAATACTTATTGAAACACAAGTTTTTTACACCAAAGTCAACAAATAACCTCTAAGTATTTTAGCCAAAATGGTCAGGTTACATATGCGCTGTCTATACAAATGTACTCTAGTATTATATCTTATAATAGATACTAAACTACCTATGTGATTCCGTCCATATTTTGGTGCCCGAGTCATACTTAAAGTTCGTGGACCATGGAAAATATTTATTTTTTACTCTAACGCGATAAATTGCTGTACAAAAACAAACACAAAATTGCCTATATTTTTGTTATGGATTAAAATCATGGAACGTAACATTTGCCTATGAAAGCATTCAAACATTTTGCACAACATATTAAGTTTGCATGCTCCTAAATATTTAGAAACGATAAATATAGCGGACTTTGTGTTTGTTTTTGTATTGCAATTTATCGCGTTGAAGTTTATAACATTATCGTTTTATTTTGTTTACAATCCGAGGCTTACTACCACGTACTGTCGATTCAAAGATATTTGTCAAAACCGCCAGAATGATCCATTTCTGAATAGGTAAATATCTAGATTGACCAATCAGTCCTCTTATTTTACTCATACCATATTCAATGGGGATAACGTATAGAACGGAAGTGATACCCCTGACGGTTTTTCGAGTGTAAATTTCGTCGCTTCGGTAAGTAAATCTTGATTTTTCTTTGTTTTGTAAGACGCTTTCAATGAAATCACCTAGCCCACCGTACCAGGCCCCATCGATACTTGCAGACCCAAGCCCATTTTCCCTTCAAATACCTGTGATTAAGGAGAACACTCGATTCTAGTGCGGTTTTGGTTACTGCACCCCTGACGACCCGTCTACATTTTTTCCACTTTCTGCCGATTTGCATGATGTGTTGCTGTTTTATGGGGCCAACTCCATTGTTTACCTTATTCTATGTATGCATTTTGCAGTCAGGTTATGAGGAAGAATAGACGAAAGAACCACTATGATACCCCTGACGGTTGCTGTCCCTCACTGATACCCCTGACGCCTCAAAATACTATAATGTTGTAATACGAGACGGTCAGCTCTGTACATGTTCAACCACTAAAAAATCAAGATTCTAATCAATACAGTTATTGCGTAAATACATGAAGAACTTGATAAACAATTTCAATAGACAAAAAACAGTTGCATACATAGATTTGGAATCGTACAGCAAGTCAAGTTGTGTGAGCTATAACAATTGATATTACAAATTATTATAAAGGAGTCCGTTTTAATTTATTTATTAATCTTACATTTCGACGGCTCATTTTTGACTATTGGAACCACCCTAAATGGGTTGTTATTAAGCTGCTGTTTGCTGTGCGGGTGCCTTGATACTTTAGTAAGTACTACTTAGGAAGCTCCACCAATCTAAACGAAATGCTTGTTCATAATAGGCAATATTTGACAAGCATTTTTATAAATTAATGGTGATATATCGTTGTTTCGCACCGAATTGTGTTTAGGAAATATAACTTATGTGAATATTCAGACTTAATAATTCAGATCACCTCACGATGTGACGCGGACATTATTTTATACACGCGCTCGTTTCAATTCAAATATGACATTGTATTACTTCATGACATGTACTTGTATTACATTTCTTATTCTTTTTTCTTTGAACGCTTTACTTATTACTTACATTTCTATTTATTTACATCCAATTCTTGTTTACTTTGACCAGTAACCACCCATCAAATTAAAGTCAAGTGTGACTGACATGATGTAAATTATAGATGTAGTTTAACTTATACAGCAGATTAATATATTGGGATCTGAGGTACCTTGTACTGCCCTGCATTCAACGAAGCATTATGTGAGGTGTGTTACGTACCTATGTCGTACCTGCCCTGCGTTCAAGGAAAGTTACCTGTAAACATGTTAAAAATCAGGGTTATTTATACTTTCAATGTGTTTGTCGCAAACGAAGCGTACAACCAAGGATTGTAACGACAAAACCCTGTGATTTTTAACATGTTTGCAGGTAACATTCCTTGAACGTAGGGATGTTTTGTTATGCTTGTTCAAGATATTATTAATGGTGAATTACACAAGTGAATAACAATATTTAATGTTTGCTTATCGTTCGTGTAGTTATATAAGCGGAAACTCGCAGGCACTACTCGGTATCATTTTCGGGTCGCGGAAACTTGTGACAGTTCACTAAATAGCCATCGATCCAGAAACAAGCAATTCAGACGTTACAGGTATGGATGCATGTCAACAAACTCTTTAAATTGACATACCTTTCTATGTCTGAAGTATGCTTATTTACATGTGCGTTTGATTTGAACTATCAACGCTGTGTTTGCTATAACCCGGTGTAGTTGTGAACGTAATGTACATGTGTAGAATACCACCAAACTCCTGACAGTAGCTCACTACCTTAGTCCTTACTTAAGTATAGAAGAAAATATAAATAAATCCGTGAACTAGTTCCTTGCGTACTTATAGTTCTAAATAGTAAATCGGCTTTCAAAAATAATGTTAACATTAAAAAATAAATTCAGTTTATACTTCTTCACACCACATACCCAATCAAAATGGGTCGCTATCGATTTCTGTTGATATTTTATATTGTCAGTCTTTGTTTTGCCTGTGTCTGATTATATTATAACGTCTATTTTATCAATAAAACAATGCGTAGGAACTTCTTTTAACGGTTTGTTCTACATTGGTAGAGAAGTGCCAGAATCATGAGTTCTTCATGTATTTACGCAATTGATTAGAATCTTGATTTTTTAGTGGTTGAACATGTACAGAGCCGACCGTCTCGTATTACAACATTATAGTATTGTGAGGCGTCAGGGGTATCAGTGAGGGACAGCAACCGTCAGGGGCATCATAGTGGTTCTTTCGTCTATTCTGCCTCATAACCTGACTGCATCGAACTAATTTTGCAAAATACATACCTAGAATAAGGTAAACAACGGTGGTCCCATAAAACAGAAACACAACATGCAAATCGGCAGAAATTGGAAAAAATGTAGACGGGTCGTCAGGGGTGCAGTAACCAAAACCGCACTAGAATCGAGTGTTCTCCTTAATCACAGGTATTTGAAGGGAAAATGGGCTTGGGTCTGCAAGTATCGATAGGGCCGGGTACGGTGGGCTAGGTGATTTCATTGAAAGCGTCTTACAAAACAAAGAAAAATCAAGATTTACTTACCGAAGCGACGAAATTTACGCTCGAAAACCCGTCAGGGGTATCACTTCCGTTCTATACGTTATCCCCATTGATATTTGACCATAGTTTAACGTATTAAAATAAGCATTGAATCGTTCATGAGTGTAAATAGCGTAGTCACAAATGCACGGTTTCAGCATATTGGAGATATTCATACTTCTATACATGGGTTCGAATCTAGGATGATGCGCTTTTCTTTTTTGTATTTTTGTTTGCTTTTTATATATTTTTTCTGATGTTTTATATCGACGAATTGATTGAATAATTTCGTTGCGATCAAAGAAGATGGCTTAATATAGAGATGCTATATTTTTTGTTGGCATGTACTAGTATATTGAATGCAAACATTATTTGTTATTTTTCCACTTCATAGGATGAACTCAATCATGGTGTGTTTGATTACAAACGCGAAGAGTTTATTCATTATATTATACATGTATTTAATCACCGGAATGAGCATTGATAAAGTTACATATTTTAAGCAAAATTAAAAAAATCTAGGCAAAGTTGGGATTGGAACTCACAGTGAACTGTATATGTTTCAAAAACAATTCACAAAACCACAGCAGTTAACCACTCGGCTATAGGGCAGTTAAAGTCTTGACCATCTAAATGTATTGATGATTTTAGGATATAGTCCTGACACACCTGTAATAATCGACCGACTTGAATGTTTGTTTACGCGGTTGTGACAGATAACTTTGAACCAACTGTATCTCAACAATTGCTTACTTACATGCGACGACAGATTCCAACATACCACAGATAGCCATCCACCTTCCAAGTTATGTTATACACTGAACTATCCGTACGCAATAGAACTAACTACATAGATAGTATACAAAACACATTTACTAGTCTATACATTTTTGTAATTATATAATGATGTTATTTATGATTGTATCTTGTATACTATGTGATTATAACTCATATCGCGGGCAGTAAACTCGTCGATGTTTTGTGTCATACAAGATGTGTGTATATATGCAAACCTTTCAAAAAGAAATATTAGTTGTAATTAAACATTACATCACGTGGTAAGTAGATCATTTGTTGACACGTGACAGACACGTGATAGTTTATCTTAGTGTTATATTATACAGAAATATACATGTTACATGTTGTATGTTACATGTTGTATGTTACATGTTGTATGTTGTATGTTGTATGTTACATATTGTATGTTACATGTTGTATGTTACATGTTGTATGTTGTATGTTGTATGTTGTATGTTACATGTTGTATGTTACATGTTGTATGTTACATGTTGTATGTTGTATGTTGTATGTTACATGTTGTATGTTGTATGTTACATGTTGTATGTTACATATTGTATGTTACATGTTGTATGTTACATGTTGTATGTTGTATGTTGTATGTTACATGTTGTATGTCGTATGTCACATGTTGTATGTTGTATGTTGTATGTTACATGTTGTATGTTACATGTTGTATGTTACATGTTGTATGTTGTATGTTACATGTTGTATGTTACATGTTGTATGTTACATGTTGTATGTTACATGTTGTATGTTGTATGTTGTATGTTACATGTTGTATGTTACATGTTGTATGTTGTATGTTGTATGTTACATGTTGTATGTTACATGTTGTATGTTGTATGTTACATGTTGTATGTTACATGTTGTATGTTACATGTTGTATGTTGTATGTTACATGTTGTATGTTGTATGTTGTATGTTGTATGTTACATGTTGTATGTTGTATGTTACATGTTGTATGTTACATGTTGTATGTTGTATGTTGTATGTTGTATGTTACATGTTGTATGTTACATGTTGTATGTTACATGTTGTATGTTACATGTTGTATGTTACATGTTTTTAGATGTATTACAATCATGAAAACAAAAACTTCATAGTAACGGTGGACAAAATGGACTATCACTTCTCAGTGTTGTATAACCTGATAACGGAACACAGGAACTAAGTGCGATAACTGCAATACTGCACTGAGTCGTTGGTAATGCTGCTTACAATTTATCTCTATGTCCAATCATTCTGTGACAAAGATAGCAAAACACTAGTACATGTACTATATCTGATAAAAACAAGTGGACGGTAATGTGCTGCTTTTTCCGTCGCAGTTTCGTTACGATGATTCTAATGCACCAGTCAATTGACACCACGCCCCCAACCCCGGGGAATGGCGGGTATTTTTACTTTTGCTTTTTCAAACCCTTGGTAAAATCCCTGCGCCCACAAGGCCATACAGATGGTAACCCCCCCGCAAATTGCACCCGCCCTTTACCTCACGGGTGTAGTCGCGGCTATTTTCCCCGCCTATTTTGGCGAGAAACAAAAGCGCCGCACTTCCCTTCTCCAAAAAGCGAGCAAAACCCGGGTTAAACGCGGGTTAAAACCGTGTTAAACCGTGTGGTATTGGCACCGTGCTAAAAGCGAGTCTTTTAGCTTACCGACTGGGTTTTTTCTGAGCAAAACCTGGGAAAAACACGCTTTAAACACAGTTTTAACTCGCTTTAACTCACTTAAGTCGGTTTTATGTGGGTTTTAAAACCCACTTATTTTTAGAAAGTGGGTTTATAGTGTGTTTTTCAATAAGTTGGTTTTAAGTGTGTTTTTTCTGTGCTGAAAAACTCGCTTATGTGGGTTTTAAAACCCGCTTTTAGCTCACTTATTCTAGAAAGTGAGTTTATAGTGTGTTTTTCAATAAGTTGGTTTTAAGTGTGTTTTTTCTGTGCTGAAAAACTCGCTTATGTGGGTTTTAAAACTCACTTTTAGCTCACTTATTTCAAGTAAGTGTGTTTTTTTCTCAATAAGTTGGTTTTAAGTGGGTTTTTAAACCCACTTTAGCCAACCTTTTCCCAGCAAGTGAGTTTTTTATGCGTCAAAAAACTCGCTTTAACACACTTCTACTAGATGGGAAGTTGGTTTCTTAGTGAGCTAAAAGTGAGTTAAAAGCGAGTTTTAGCTGTGAAAAAACACGCTTTAAACTCGCATTAAACACGGTTTTAACCCACATTTAACTCGCTTTAAACCCACGTTTAGCTCACTAAGAAACCAACTTTCCACCCAGTAGAAGAGTTAAAAGCGAGTTTCAGCTGTATAAAAAAAAAAGCTTTAAACTCGCATTAAACACGGCTTTAACCCGTATTTAGCCAGCTTTAGCTCGGTTTAAACATGCTTTTAACTCACTTTTTTTTTAATTAAAATTAAATGGAATACCTTTTCAAAGCAATGTGATGAATCCAGGTTTAAATGTTGTTTTGGCTGTGTAAACTCACTTTGATCAATAAAATGAAATGGCATACCTTTTCAAATATAATAAAGAATACAACAATAAATATCAATTAATAAAATATTTACTTGAAAAAATAAAAGATGTTCTTACTGATATACAACAATACAATCAAAACACAAAACAATGTTTAACATATAAACAACATGAAAGACCTGGTGAACAATGATGTAGATACATACAGAAAGACATTGCATTAATATAAACTTTAGAAAGACATTGCATAAATAGATAAATATAATAACTTTTTTGACATTAATAAGCAAATTAAATTCATTGTTAAATACATCACAGCTTGCTACATTTTGACCAAACCACAGAACAACCTGTCTAGAGTAACTCCTTTGGGTAAACACAAAGTTTGGTTGTTGTACAGAGGTTGTGCCTAGAGTGGTAAAATATATAGAAATTGTTACTGTAAAATAGTTATATCGCTTTAAAGAGGTTGTTGCTCTATTGAATGCTGCTCTGGAGAGGTTGAAATGAGGAAACATTTTTAGACCGACATTAAAAACAATGAGAGTTCCCTTCATGACAGAAAGTTACAAAGTATGTGCATAATAAAAATAAATTGCTATATAAGTTGCAAACAACTTTATAATCAAACATATACAAAGCTGATTTAAGGTTATCAGGAAACTAATCAAAATAAGCATTGAAATGTATAGATAGAATAAAAGTAAGTAGAAATTTATTGGCCCATAATTTAATTAAGAAATAATATGTACCTGTGATTTATCGTAGAATAAAGCACGGACACAAGTTTTGATGCATAGTAATTAAATCACGAGTGCATAGCACACGTTATTGAATGTATGCATCCGAACAAGTGACCGTGCTTAATTATAGATAAAACCCAGGTACATATTCATTATTTCGATTCTAATACAGCCAATCAGGTGTTCTACTGAGGCATAATGCCTAATCCTGAAAACTAGTTGCAAGTCTGTTTTGAATATCAATAGCACACACCCGCACACCAAAACTTAGTTCAAACATAGTTTTAGTGTTAAAATTCATTTGACTTTAATATTTGATGCAGATTTTACAATTTACAAATACACATTTTATGGCCAGGTTTACAAAGATGAGATAAAAAATGCTACCTCTAGATTATAAACAACCGTTTTCTTCGATGTGGCCTGTTGACCTAGTTTTTTACCCTAGTTGACCCAGTAGCGAACTTGACCTAGAGTATATAACGATACACATTGTGACCAAGTTTAATTAAGATAAAAAATGTGACCTCTAGAATGTTAACAAGGTTGTTCTTTGATTTGACCTAGTTTTTGACCCCAGATGACCCAGTTATGAACTTGACATAGATTTCAAAGAGGCAAACATTGTGACAAAGTTACATAAATCCAGTTACACAGAAAAATTTGGATCTCTTCCTTGTGTAGTTGCTGAAATCTTCAGGGTCGAATCAGAGAATGTTCGAGTCAGATAACGATTGGAGACCTGTGCGGGAATACGAGCCATATATAGTGATCTTTCAGACCTGAGCTAGTAAAGTGTCTGAGTCTGTGACTATAGTCCGGCATTGGCACACCAATATCCACCAATTTTCGCGCGAAGAAAATACTCGAGCCTGAGGCATGTTCATTCATAGTTGGTGATGTAAGAGGGAACGTAACTGGTGTTTGCACTTTGCACTGGGGTAATGCCAGATAAAAGTTTGTCAATAGTATTCTTAATCTTATTCGTAGAATTCGGTCTTCCTTTCTTGTTCGATGACTACTTCAAAGTTACAGTTTTGAGCACATTGAATTTCACTACAATCAGGGTCTTTAGATGGTTCTATGTCCGTAGTATATTTATCATAATGATACTATGTGTATATACGTTTTCACTACTTTGGGCTGTAGCAGATGACTCCAGTACCGGTAACTCTGCTTTGTCAGCAATGAAAGCGTTCTTCTGTTTAACAACAACTTCTAGTTTTTTAACTCTATTCAAGATTGACGATAACTGGTTTTCAATAGAGGTGATACGAGCGTCTGAGATTGGCTGGGTTATCTATATAATGTCATTGTTCACCAATTCTTTACAATTGATGACTTCCTGCTCGTTGAGCTTCAGGGATTCATTAACAGCAGTTATCTAATCTGAAAGTAGTTTTTAACGGCAATGTTTGACTGCTTTAATAGAAGCATCATGTCAGCTTGAAGACTGCTAAATGAATCCTTAAGGATGTTGATATCATGTATGCACACACACGGTGTATTTGTTTTCGATTGTGAGGTTGGAGTAGCAGTCATGTCAACAGCAGCACTCACCGAGGGACGTCCAGTACTGAGAAAATCTTTCATGGTAGAGAAATCATCACCTTCGATTACAGACAGAAATGCACAAATATCATTGGCCAGTTTTACAACAACCGCCTCTCCCTTTTCTCTGACACATCGCTCAAGTTCGGTTTGTAGCCCAAATGGGAGGTCATCCCCTTCTCGGAGGGTACTAAATAGCATTCATCGAGTCTCTTCCAATTTAACTTCACATGAAGCGTAATCTTGCTACAAATTTGTTGGATGGTAATTCTCGGTATAGGGACAACAGGCTGTTAAATTCTGGTAAGCTGGGACGAACGCAGCTCTTTACCAATACATGATCCTAAGTTGTCTTAGGGATACCCTCATCTTCTCATCAACTTGACATCGGGCGATGCGAAACTTGTCGGATATAACATCTGCAATAATATAATATACATACTTCAGTTTCAAAACCTGATTTAACAAGAGATGTTTGTAAAACATGTATACCCCCATGGCAGCCAAATAGTCAGAAATGGTAAATGTCACTGTGACCTTGACCTTTGACCTACTGACCTCAAAATCAATAGGGGTTATCTACTGTTGATGACCAATCTCCATGTAATCCTAGGTCAAAGTGTTTCTGAGTTATTGAACGGAAACAAATTAAATAGTCAGAAATGGTAAAGGTCACAGTGACCTTGACCTTTGACCTACTAATCCCAAAATTAATAGGGGTCATCTACTAATACTATTAATGACCAACCTTCATGTAAAGTTTGAAGATCCTAGCTCAAAGTGTTTCTGAGTTATTGAACGGAAACCAATTAAATAGTCAGAAATGGTGAAGGTCACAGTAACCTTGACCTTTGACCTACTGACCCCAAAATCAATAGGGGTCATCTACTATTGATGACCAACCTCCATGTAAAGTTTAAAGATCCTCTAGAGGTCAAAGCCTTCTTGAGTTATTGAACGGAAACCATTTTATACGACCGACCGACTGACAGACCAACCAACCGACAGACACGTGCAAAGCAATATACCTCCTCATCAAAGATGGGGGGCATAATAATGTAACAGTAACTCAGCATGCCCACTGGAATTTCAGAAGTGGGTATCTGTACCAACTAGTCCTGGGTACAGGCCTAAGAAAGTGGGTACCGTATTTTTTGTATATGGAAAGGGAGGTTAATCGTATCTGATTCGTGAACGTATTTTCGGTCTGGATACCTGTTTTTAAACATTCTTAAAAAATGACTGCCAATTTGCGCGAACTTTCCCAAATGTTTTATCCTAAATTAATGATAACACCTGCAATATTGTTTCACTTTTCCGTCGCACTCGTAGTAATATGCTGTTATGACCAAATGACGACCTCGTTCACTTGATTGATTAGTAGAAATAGTGCCTCGGCACTTGGAAATGTCATGTGATACAAATGAGTCTAGTTCTTCGGGATGTCTGACGCAGGTTGTTTTAACAATTTTCAAAAAAAGCAAGCGTTTATCGGTTTTAGGTCACTGTCTGCTAAAAGTTTTGCCGAGATTGTGTATTAGTCGGCACCAACAAAATGCGTAACTGCACTCACGGATATTGAAAAAGTTGCGCGGACATAGAGTTTTCTGCGTGAAAAATACTGTAACTTAATCATTGAACTTTATCAGGTAGAGACCGAGTTTGTGTGGTAGGTGCATTTTTCTAGCTCACTGCGTTCCACAATAACTTTCTCAATATCATCAAGTAGACAAGTAGAGAATGACTTTGTGTAACATGCTGCTCAGAATATCAACGCATTTCACCTCGCTCACACAATAACTTTATCAGTGAATATTATATGCCATGTAGACAACAAGTTTGTGTGATATGCTGCTCAGATAGAAATGCAATCTTCATAGATTCTTTTTATCACATTACTAAAGTTAAGTAAACAGGCCAAAACAACATCAGAAATAAGTCAGCAACGTTATGTTTTGGCGCCTAAAAGCTGGTCACTACACACATGTGTTATCACATACGGAGAACATTGTTCCATAATTATAAGTGCAAACAAGACTGCGTTCAATAAACGCTTATGCCCCCGTGGAAGCCATGTCCATAAAAATCTGAGCAGCGGTTCTTGAGAAATAGCCCAGACAAGAATTTAGTATATTATACTATATAGTAATTGTGCGATCTTCCAAGGGGCATAACTGTGTGAATAATCAGCAAACCGGAAAGTGCCAATCATATGCGCATCTCCACTTGGTAGTGAAGCTATCCATCAAGTTTTGTTAAAATCTAAGCAGTGGTTCTTGAGAAATAGCCTGGACAAGAATTTAGTAGTGCGATCTTCCAAGGGACATAACTGTGTGAATAATCAGCGAACCAGAAAGTGCCAACTATATGCGCATCTCCACTTGGTAGTGAAGCTATCCATGAAGTTTTGTTAAATCTGAGCAGTGGTTCTTGAGAAATAGCCCGGACAAGAATCGGACGGACGGACAGGTGAATCACTATATGCCTCCCGATCTATTGATACGGGGGCATAAAAACAAACAGAAATAACACCCTTAAAAATTGGGTTAAAATGGATTTATAACTAATAAAAACCTTCATCATGATAATCGACTTGCAGACCAGAGCTAATTAGCCAATTCCTGGCCCTTTAAAGGGTTCAAGAAACTAGAATACAACTTGTGTGCAAGTTCAGTAAAAATCATTAATAAAACTGCAAATTACCAATGATAGCTGTTCTTTCTGCAGCAGGGGATCTTGGCTGAACATTTGTTTCATGGAGCAGAGCACAAGTTCCCATATGTAAACAGCATCCAAAAATGTCATGATGGCGTTTTTCAGTCTCACCTGGTGCTGTATCTATTAAAGCTTGAATGATGTGCTGCAATAAACGGAGGAAATAATTAGAAAAAATGTACAAGCGTATATCATAACAATAGCTGTCATTGTAAGGGACATATGCCCCGAAGTGTGATGTTGATAGTATATGCAAGTACTGATGCAAAAGAAACCACTAAAATTCCTATTTTTCATGCACAAAACACTTTTCTAGGAAAAAGAATAAAAAGTTGACAAACATTCAAATGGGTCAAGTCTTAACTTAAATTGCAGCTGCTATTTTCAAAAGCTGAATCTGTATCTATCAAATTTTCCCGCAGAATGATGCCACGGTACCATTCAAAATACCGGTATTTTATCAACATTATCCTTGCCTGTAAATAAATTGGTTAACGCTCTCAACTACCAATCCAGAGGTCCATGGTTCGAATCTCGATCAGGGGCGCTCTCAACTACAAATCCAAAGGTCCATGGTTCGTGTTTTGGAAATGACCAAGTGCCCCAGCCGAGATTCGACCCTGTGACAGGCCTAGACATGAACTATTTTGGCCACTGGTCCGACAGGGAAAAAACGCCCAATTTGTAAATAGGACAGTTACTGGTCCTCCAGAATTTTCACTGGGCCTTCTGGATTTTCACTGGTCTCGGACCAGCGGACCAGTGTTAGTGTTGAGCCCTGTGGTACAGTAACAGACACTTGGGGTCTGGGCCACGCCCCCTCCCGCTACGCGCATGGATTTTTTTTTCATAGTTCTAATATATCCAGACCCATTCAGTAATCACACAAACATGTGTTGGATGTATGTGATATTAATGCAAAAATCTACGTAATTCCTTTACTGCTTTAATAACAAAAGATAAATTTATATGTTTTTCTGAACTTTCTCGCACACCGACCTAGAAAAACTGATCGTGTAAAACTTGTTTTGCAACTTTCCCGTATATTTCTGGTATCCTTCGGTCAATAACAAGTTAATCTTTACGATGACTATACTGATAATACTCGATCAGCGCTCTTATCAACAAAATATCAGGAAAGTTTGCAATTGTCAACTCATTTTCCGCCGCGCACATAATTTTTCGACAATTGAACAGTGGTTCCCAGCCTGATACATAAAAACCGTGTCGCACGTTGAACGTTGTACCCAAACGAGGTATTCCGAATGGTTAATTTACATATCTGGTTCCAACGTTCAACGCAATACTTTCGTATTGATCAGGCGGGAAACCAACGTTGAAAGATTATGTGCGAAGCTTGTTGGCAGTTGAAAATTGCCAACTTTCTCGCAAATTGTGGAGGCAGGGGTGGATATCGGTTTCTGTCACTATCATCATCGCGAAGAGTAATGTGTACTTGACCGAAGGACACCAAATATAGGCAAGAAATTTGCACAGTGAGTTAAACACAAACAAATTATAAGTCCCAGATACGTTTAATAATGTGTGGGTGTGGGTATACAATATAGAGGATAAAAATATATCCTGGTGCGTAGCTGGGGGTGGGGTCCAGACCCCAAGTGTCTGTGCCCTGTGGTACCTCTTGATCAGTAGTCAAGTGCGTTACCACTCGACAACTGCGCCACCCACAGTAGCAATTATCGTGAATATAAGTATAGCACACTAACAACTGAGCTAACATGTATGGTACTAACTTAACATGAGTGCCGTCGAGTTTAAAATTAGTTAATGCTCTGGACGTGTGATGGCTGGTTCGATTCTCGGTCGAGACACTTGGCTAAAAAAGAGTATAGAATCTCTACATAAAATAAAGTTATTATACAAATATATCGAGTTAGCACAAAGATATACAATAAGCATCAAAATATTCTGCCAGTCTGATCTACTGCTCTTGCGGCATTGTGATTGCAATTTTGAATTGAATTTGAAAACACAAAGACTGAAAGAGTCAAGTCTCCACTTCTAAAGCAATTTAAATTTTATTCAAGCATATCCCTTGCAATAATAGATTGTATATTCTAGACTACAAAAACAAATTCATCTAACAAGAAATTACCTCATAAAGCAACTATTTGTGTGTATAATTTCACCAGAATCATCTTCCGTCGTTCTCAATTTTCAAATATTGAGCAAAAGCGCGAAAGGGGAAGTAACTCCGGAAAAGCTTCCGGAGCTGATAAAGGCCGAAAATTCCGGACGGAATGCACGCGCAATTAAAGATAACCACATATTTTCGTAGAGTGCTGTCCTAAATTCAAACTCCATGGTCCCCTAGTGGAATCAGTGTCCGAATAGCACACATAATGGCCCCGTCTGGATCCTCGCATGTTAGTGTAAAACATTAAGGCGCATTTCTTTTTTATTTAAGAGGAAATCTTTTAAGTTTACACCTTAAAATATCACATACGAGACTCAGTATGAATGTGTTTTTGTACACAGCGCATTAAACTTATTATAGCACAAATAATTAGCATTTTTTCCTTCAATTTATTTAATTATTCGATATGACAATCTACAAGATGACAAATCTTCTCATTATAAGGCATCCGAATGATTTTATCAGAAAGCCAGGTTAATAGTTTAAAGGTTTTCGAATCACGTATAAATTCCACACGATATTCACTTTCGTGATTTAAACAATTAATGACAGGTATTCATGTGTAATGGGGGACCATAATTCATATAATAACACGTGCATAAACTGCGAAGTCTAGTTTCGGTATTTATAAAAAGTCTAACGTCGTTACAATGCATGCAGTGAAATATTATATAAACTAATTTCAGTACATGTATTTGAAAATATTTTTGGTATCAATTAAGACTAAAAGGGGAAGATCTACCCCTCACAATGTATGAAAATGAATTACACCATGTCATTAATCTTAATATGAATCCAGATGAAGACAAGACAAAGCCCTGCAATCATAATTCTACTTCAACTCTATTAATTATGTTCATAAAATGTGTCCATATTGTGATCAAGCTATCACCAAAAATATATTGTTCGATGTATGTTTTATTAAAATAGAAGATGTCATATTAACAATTTCAAGGTAAATGGCCATGCAAAGTTATATATATATATTATTTTTCATAAAGCACAATACAATGCTTATAACAAATATATACAAAATTAATAATTATATATTTTATGCTCTGGTCATAATTCACTGACCTGGTATATTGTGCATAATTTATATGAACAAATCGTGCGTGAAAACAAAAGAGTGTCAGTAGAGTACCAGATTTGGTTCTGAACAAGACCCCTAACTGTGAAACTGTCTGGAACGCGTGTCACATGGGTCATAAATCGCCGAGATATGTAGCCCTAGGCAATAAATTAAACTGGTGAGATTATAGTGTACACATATGTACAGTATGTTATAATTGGATTGGTTTACATTATACCGTCTGCAATTATCGATTGTTAATTGGGGATTCATTAATTCAAAATTGATAACGCTATAATACAATAATAACAACGTACTATGTGATATAGTTTATTATTTTTATTTAACAAATAGACTGATAAAAAAACTTGCAAAAATTAATTATAAGGTACACTATTGGTTTATAGATAACTACTTTCTCTTGTGTCCTTATATATAGCATGCACTAATGTATTAATTGGTTAATTATTAATGAACCTTGACGGTCATTTTTTGTATTGTAAATGGTCAAAGACATTTTTCTGTCGAGTTACCAAATAAATGTATGTATGTATACAAAGTTGTCAAGTATATTTTGTATCTTTATAACCAACCGGGTATATTCCGGGATGTTAAACTGGTCCAGATGAACATGTGACAAGGTTCTTGCGTTGAATATATCAATTTCTTCGAGCAAACCATGTAAATTCCCGATTCTTTAAATTTGTGTTTAAATTACACGTCGAACGTGTTAGTAATACCAACGCTTATGAAAAACGTACGACCGGGGTTATGCATGTATAAAGCATTAATTGTGCCAGCTATTAGATTATGCTGATAACAGGTAAGATGGTCTAGTCAATACACGTACATGCAGTAAGATGCGGAAATTCCGGAAAATGGGTTTTATCGTATAACGTCTCGAAATGAACGTTCGGTATTTTTCACAGGGAAATAAGTTTACAGCAATGACTTAAAATAAACTGTCATTTAAGATTTTGTTCTAAAAATATTTACATTCATAAACAACAACTGAAATACCAAACAAAATATGTACAAAACATAGTATGCGTTATAATTCGAAGCAATGAATAAGTGTATAGATCTAATTTCTTCGATTCAGTGATCCAGGCAACATTTCAAAACAAAAGACCAACTTCTGCCAGAAGTTGGTTTTAAGTGAGTCTTTTGCATGTGAAGCTCACAAAGCGCAAAATTATCTAAAAAGTAAAAGACCAACTTAAAACCCACTTTAACCCACTTCTGAGAATATCATTATTTAAAAGACGCACTTTAGCCAACTTATTTTCTTTAAAGACCCACTTTAACCAACTTCATTTATTAAAAGACCAACAAAAACACACTTCAGATATTAAAAGACGCACTTTAACCCACTTATTTGATCAAAAGACCCACTTCAAGATACAAAAAACTCACTTTTGCCAACAAAAAACACACTTATTTGTTAAAAACCCAGGAAAAACTCGCTTTTAGCATACTTTTGTCAAAAAACGCAGGAAAAACCCACTAATAAGTTGGTTTTAAGTGGGTTTTTGGTATAAGTGTGTTTTTCTTCGGGAAGGGTTGCACTCCAGTGCGGGGACATCGGAAAGGCAAAAACAAGGGACATTTCTCCCGCTATTCCCGCCATTTCCAGGTGTTAATTTTGCTTGCGCGTGTAACTTCACATGAATATTAAAACATTATTTTTTTCATGATCAATATGAGCGGCAGTAATAACTCAATGACATTCAGTCCATGGGCGAAAATTTGTACACATGTATACGTGGGCAGAGAAATAACGCCTTAAGATTAAATAACATTAAAACTTTTGTGGTATTTAATTTTACAGTGATAAGAAACATTTTGAATCTCACGATGACGTTCTGGTTAACCACATCCTCCTATTCAAGTGTAGACATACCACGTGACTTTTACATCACTTAAGGCTACAAATCCAAGACTAAATTTGTCAACATTTGAAAGCAAGTGTGTTATTACTATACTGATTTCTATGAAACTTACGCCAGTACAAGGGAAAAACGTAATCATTCAACGAAATGTAGCATTCCAATCAGCAATTGGGTCGTTTTGCCTAACACCATGTGAAACCTTGGGGGAAAAGACGGCTTGAAACTTGAACTGACCATATCAACATTGCAATGGTCAATTTATGTTTTAGTGATGTTTTGAAGCCATTACGTTATTTATTGAGAAAACACGATTATCACGTGCAGGAGGAAATCTGACACGTGTAAAGGATGGACACAAGCAAAATATTGTCAGACTTATGCCACAACCATATAAACCGTTGAAAAAAGCAAATTATTCAACGGTTTGAGGTCCAAGAATGACGGTGAAACGACGTCAAATGGCTATTGGAATATTGAATGCTGTCATGCAGCCAAGGGCAAAAGCAATACATTTCAATGATAATGCATTGATCATTAGTCGTCTAAAGATTAAATATTCGCTAACAGAATACGTCAAAGCTGGGCAATTTTCAGACAGACTAACAAAAACTCTCATCAGATTTTTAAATCAGATGGGCATAGTATATATTTGATAATTAGGTTTTTCTTCATGATACTTCATTTAGCTATGATATAAATACCTAGATAATAATATGTTTTCCTCAGGGCATACGAACATACATTTCTAATAAACAGTACATGTATACTTACGCAATAGTATTAAGTTGCCAAAATAACAAGGTATGCATAGTTGAAAAGGTTTGTTAATAAATAATATAAAACTGGTTTTTGTGCATAGAAATAGAACAGCTCAGTAATTTCTGAACCAGGTTTATAACGTGTCAGCAATATTTCAAACCACAGCGGTTAGTTACCTGTACAATGACAAGTTATTCAACTCATCTAAGTTTTTAAAGAGTGTCAGCCTGACATACAGAAACACCTCAATTCCAAGACCACCCGCTCAACAATAAGACCAACACAGGGACATTTTTCCAACTAAAATGGTTGAATCGCAAACTCCTGACAATATGCTATGGGGCATCTCCTGGCAGTACTACTGTGAAAGGTTCACACAGAATAGTAGGACGGACGGAATGATGCCTACCATTACCTTCAGCGGGGGGGGGGGGGGGCTAATAATAGGACCACCTCCCTAATAAAACCACCTCATAATTAAGTCCATAATATCCAGGTCCATTTTGTGTTTTGCTTTTTATTCAACGGACTTGGGCACCAACCGTCCCTCGGGACTCTGCAGATGTTATAGCACGAAAAAGCATGCGATAACCCTACATTAATAAGAGAAATTGCAATGTTTATGTACACAATGTTATGTAAACAAGTGACTGACCTGATTAATTGATTTATATCAATTAGAATAATGACCAAAGTATTCCTAATGAGTGTGAAAGAAACAATTGAGGTAATAAACTCTAAATGTTTATAAAGCCTGAAGGGGGATACCACAGGAATATGAAATTATAACCATAAAATATCATAGCAGTCGATCCATTCAAAATCGCTCTATACATTTAATATACTGACAAGGAGTGCAACGCATAACCTCTCCAAAATGGAATCCCGTAGCCAGTGCTAACAAAATAAAAGATACAAGCGATACACACATTGGAAGGAAACATTGGATTGACCGGAAATTGTTGAATCATTGATTAGTCAACTTTGAAACCATTTGAAAGGATTTAAAGTCAGTGTACACCACATGACTGTGTGATAATGTGATGTAGCGACATGTTTGATATTCTGACCTAAATCAAAAGTGACAGTAGAGAAGGAGTTAACCGGTCTGAGAACAATCCGCTCGTTATAGTGGTAAATTAAAATGGCGCCTTAGAATATACTTGACCCCCCGTTTTATTTTATTATTTTGAAGCAAAACTATATCTCTTTAAGATTATATATGAGTTCCAAGTGGCCATACATGTAAATTAAATCATGTTTTGATTTGGCTCCGGTATTAATAAATTGTCACTTTACACACAACTAAATATGGATTCTAAGAAGATACATGACCCCCTGTTTTATTTTTATTATTTTGAAGCCAACATATATTTCTTTAAGATCATATGTGTGAGTTCAAGGTGGCAATAATGTAGATTAGATTATGTTGAAATTTGGCTTGTCACTTTGCACATAACTAAAATATTTAGTGGTTTCTAACCTTGATATAAATTTACAAGTGACACAAGTATTCAGAATGACTGGTGGAGGCAACACTGTGGGTGTCAGAATGAAAGCATACCCTAGAGTAAGATCAGATCCGGGGTAGATCCTAGAGTAAGTTCCGGGGTAGATCCTAGAGTTAGATCCGAGTAGATCCTAGAGTAAGATCCGGGGTAGATCCTAGAGTAAGATCCGGGGTAGATCCTAGAGTTAGTTCCGGGGTAGATCATAGAGATAGATCCGGGGTAGATCCTAGAGTAAGATCCGGAGTAGATCATAGAGTTAGTTCCGGGGTAGATCATAGAGTTAGATCCGGGGTAGATCCTAACGTTAGATCCGGGGTAGATCCTAGAGTAAGATCCGGGGTAGATCCCAGAGTTAGATCCGGGGTAGATCTTAGAGTAAGATCCGGGGTAGATCCTAGAGTAAGATCCGGGGTAGATCCTAGAGTTAGATCCGGGGTAGATCATAGAGTTAGATCCGGGGTAGATCCTAGAGTTAGATCCGGGGTAGATCCTAGAGTTAGATCCGGGATAGATCCTAGAGTAAGATCCGGGGTAGACCCTAGAGTAAGATCCGGGGTAGATCCTAGAGTTAGATCCGGTAGATCCCAGAGTTAGATCCGGGGTAGATCTTAGAGTAAGATCCGGGGTAGATCCTAGAGTAAGATCCGGGGTAGATCCCAGAGTTAGATCCGGGGTAGATCTTAGAGTAAGATCCGGGGTAGATCCTAGAGTAAGATCCGGGGTAGATCCTAGAGTTAGATCCGGGGTAGATCATAGAGTTAAATCCGGGGTAGATCCTAGAGTTAGATCCGGGATAGATCCTAGAGTAAGATCCGGGGTAGATCCTAGAGTAAGATCCGGGGTAGATCCTAGAGTTAGATCCGGGGTAGATCTTAGAGTTAGATCCTGGGTAGATCCTAGAGTTAGATCCTTGTACGATCCGGGTAAGATATGTGTAGGATCTGTGTACGATCCGGGATAGGTTCGGGTTTCAAGCATAAACCGCAATGATCGTTCAGTAAGCAATACATCACAAACAGGCTACAAACCCAAGACGAACTTCGCTTCACTTCGAAAAATAGCCGGTTATTTTCCAGCACCTTTTAAAACATGTATGCGACCGGACTACAGTTTCAAGCCTCAAGTTTCAAGGTTTCACAGGGTGCTGGACAAAACGGTACAGCTGCTGAAAAAAATCTTATATTTCGTGGAAAGCTAATAATTTTTCGCTTAGCATGGCGTATATTTCATACAATTCGGTATAGACATAAAATACTGGCTATTTTTGTTTCCGAAGTGAAGCAAAGTTCGTCTTGGATCTGTAGCACAAAGTCACGTGGTATTGCTACACTTGGATCTGTAGCCTAAAGGCACGTGGTATTGCTACACTCACAGTGTATAAAGTCACGTGGTATTGCTACACTCACAGTGTATAAAGTCACGTGGTATTGCTACACTCACAGTGTATAAAGTCACGTGGTATTGCTACAGTATATTTGACTACTTAAGACCAGACCTTGAATCCATAGAAATGGTAGTAATGTTCTTATCATGTCTGGGAATTCATAATCGATGTTTACATTTACCTAGAACTTGTTAATTCATCGGGGACACGGTGGTCGAGTGGTGGTCGAGTGGGTAACTCTCCTTCCGTCCGTCCAAAATCTGAATCCCACCAGAACTCAAACAATTTCAAAGGTTAATGATACTTAATATGTCGATAGGGACCAATAAAGATATTATGCACAGCATTTTTGATTGTGACAACAATTGTGGTTGCTATGGATACGGAAATAGTGAAAATACTGCAAAATATGGATCCTGCCATAACTCGTTTACAGTTTTCTATCTAGGTTTATAAAACTTGGTATGTGAGTAGGTGCCAATATGGAGATTATGCACATCTGTTTGTTTTAATTGTGACAAAAATGTTATTGCCATGACAACAGAAACATTGGACATGATTTAAAGGGTCATGGCCTCAAACCGGTAGGGGACTTCTGAATTGCTTGTAATTGTTAATAAATAGAACTGAATGAAGTAGAAGGTTATTATCTTTGGCTAAAATCAATCATCCTCTAGCGAATGTATTTGTTAAAACGATTCTACTTTTCTACTTTCAAACTTTCACGCTTTGAAAACTTTACATTGGTTACTTTAACGGGAAGGTCACTGGACATGGGCCGCTATGTCTGATCAAGCGAAGATAACTTTAATCAGATTTTAAATAGCGAGACGTAAAACAAATGTCACTGATTCACGCACACAAGGTAAATTATTGAAAAAGCATGCAAATCATGGAGCTGAGGAAAGATTTGTTACGTGGAGCACGAGTTTTTCGTGTAGAAGCAAGTTATAACAGTGCGCTAATTATGGTTCAACTAGAGACATCGAAAACCTTCAGTGGTTAAGGGGGAGGAGTGAGAACAAAAGTGGGAGGGGTGTGGTAAACAATAATTCAGAATTTTTGAGAAACTAAAAGGACTCAAGCAGACACTGAACATTACTATCACTGTAAAATAACACCAACAACTCGTTAAAAAGGGCCATCCTTTTAAAATAGTTTGTTTCAAAGAATGTGTGTGCCATTCACTACTCGTTCCTAAACACACAAACCAAAACTCACACCATGCTAACATTATAACTACAGGCCCGAACAAACTCTTATTTAGTTTTTGACTGAAAATGTATACGTTAAAAGATATTCAAGAAACAATATTTCTACTTTCTGTTTGCAAGGTCATTGAAGTCTTGCATGGTACAGGTTCATAAATATGTTTTATAATTATTTCTTTGTAAGAGTGTTTTCCTATACTATTGACTATGTCATCAACAACAAACTTTGACTCTTAATGTTACGTTGACTTTGTTTGTGAACGAGCAAGATTTGCAATGAAAGTGCTGTCATGCTTAAAAAATTCACTTTACTGATACTTTATTTTTTGTTAAACTTCAAGGGTAAATATAGTGCATCATAATACAATGCTTACTGTACCCAACACATTTCAATTTTAAGAATAAAATGCTTTTGAAAAAAACATGCTCAATCTCACTATAAATTGTACTCTGATACCTTAAACTAAGGTCGAACTAGTGCTATTCTTATTCGTGTTTCATCTGCGCCATCTTGAAACTTTCCGACCACAAATATGGGGGTTTGGCGCCTGGAAAAAACAGACATGCGCAGTTAATTGAACCAGACTAGACTCATCCTCATACATCAGTGGTTAGTCAAGTTCCCAGACTATGTTTCGGACGAAGAGTACTCTGGTGAACGAGAATGGACTAGACTATAGTTAGCGTCAATGGTCCAGTCATTATATGTACCACCAGGAAAACTCCGGAATTACAACCAATACTTACACTCAGCACACGACACTCAAATGTTGATAAAGAAGAGAAATCATCGTACTGAGATCGTGCGTAAATAATGATTTCTCTTCTTTATCATAGGTCGTTTTCTAGTTTCTGTCTGTGCAGGATTGTGTCGTCAAACCGGGTTTTACGCATTTTGTGAACATTCTATGCTCGACACAGGCGACATTGTGTACGTGTATTGATAAAAGTTGTATTTTTATGTATAATATTATATTGTCTTGAAGTGTGCAGTACAAATTAAATGATTGTATTCGACTTGTTTAAAATATTGGACATTGAGTTGGGTATATGAGGGCCAGTCATAAACTCAGATCCCTGTCTTAGATATTCATAGTATAGATGTGAAAGATATTTTTATCGGGTCGAACCCCTTTGCATTTATTTTGCCATTTTATACTATCTATGAGATAAATGTAATTATTGAACCTTAGTGCCGTACTCAGCACTCAGGCTGATAAATTACGATTATATCTTACAAATACACTAAATTACACTAAGAAGTTAGCCAAAATAATAATTAGAACAAATATAACAGTATAACAACTTCTAACTCTCAAAAAGTGTCGCTATGAACCTCAAAAGAGTGAATTTCAATATTTGAGTGTCGAGTGTCGAGTATTGAGTGTTGAGTGATGAGTGTTGGGTGTTGAGTGTTGAGTGTTGAGTGTTGAGTGTTGAGTGTTGAGTGTTGAGTGTTGAGTGTTGAGTGCATAGTGCATAGTGCATAGTGCATAGTGCACAGTGCATAGTGCTGAGTGCTGAGTGCTGAGTGCTGAGTGCTGAGTGCTGAGTGCTGAGTGCTGAGTGCTGAGTGCTGAGTGCTGAGTGTTGAGTGCTGAGAGCGGAATGCTTAGTGCTGAGTGTTGAGTCCTGAATGGTGAGTGTTGAGTGCTGATTCCTGAATGCTGAGTGCTGAGTGCTGAGTGCTGAGAGCGGAGTGCTGAGTGCTGAGTTCTGAGTTCTGAGTTCTAAGTTCTGAGTTCTGAGTTCTGAGTTCTGAGTTCTGAGTTCTGAGTTCTGAGTTCTGAGTTCTGAGTGCTGAGTGCTGAGTGCTGAGTGCTGAGTGCTGAGTGTTGAGTGCTGAGTGCTGAGTGTTGAGTGCTGAGTGCTGAGTGTTGAGTGTAAGTATTGATTGTAATTCCGGGCCCAGTTGTTACAGATACTCTATGCCCATCTAAGCACTTATTTTTAAATTGATTAAGTTACTGCAGAAGCCTTTTTGTGATCCCATTAGCTAAAACTATCGTAAATAGAATCATTGTATAGTCCAGTCAGTGTAAGAATAGAGTAACGCAGCGGTCGAGTCCACTAAAGTGGGGTAAAACCAATTATAAAGGCTTAATATACTGTACCAACAGCTATAATTTCAATGCTAAACTAACATACTATATTCGTTCTACCCGTTCAGACATTGGTTGTTATATTTTGTGTACACATAAACTGCAACGTCACTGTCACAATATCCTAACTCGACTGTAATGCGTTGGGAGTGTGATTAAATGTACAGTACGACCTTAATTTTGTTGTGGTCCTTAAATAGAAAAAGGTTAAGTTTCCAGTTACTTTTGTATGTGAGTATTTCTCGGTATTGAACGTAATAGCAAAATATACGTACATTGGTAACAAATAATCTTTCAACTTTAAATACAGTGACAGTATAGTGTGACGGGGTGTGTATTATCCGAAATAATAAAGTTTCATGAAATTATTATTGAATACGGATGCCGACAGATTAGAGATTACAAAAAACTATAATCAGGACGTGATATTAGTCCTTGAGACGTGTACTTGTTATATATGTTGCTTTATTTTTGTGTCTTTTGTGTTTTCTTGTGTTCAGCTATTCATGTTGAAATGCTGAGTACCCTACCCGATTTAAATATTATCTTTTTCAATTTGATATAAAAACAAATTGTGTATACCTTGTGTATAATGTTTGTAGTCTAGCAGCATTTAGTGTCAATACAGTACAACCTCTCTAGAACAGCCATTTAACATTTGAAGAGCAATAACCTCTAAACAACGACCAATATTTGCAGCTACCAAAGGGTGTTGCTTTACATATATTCAAGCTCCGTCCGTGCCAATATCAACGCAATTTAACCTTCGCAAAAAGGTCAACAAATTTATATTGCAGATATGTTAGAAATTTGATAAAATGGACCGATGAAAAAATTATGTTTCCTGTGAGATATTGTAAACAAATACAGTTTATTTGCTAATAAGCCCAGCCACATCACACCAATGTTTGGGCTACATTATAGTATGTGTTAGCTGAATGTGGTCCGCATTTTAGTAACTCGGGTCCGAGTTGTACACAATATGAGACTGAACACGAGATCAACTATTACATGTTATTGTGGCTACTTGAGCCAAAGTCGCTTGTCTAAATTGGCTTATCAGTGACTTTGAATAATAATAATGATAGCAAAGACTTTATTTATAGAGTGATCATACTTGACATAATTGTCAAACTGCCGTAAGGCCCTCAACAGTAAAACATTGAAGCAACAGAAACCGACAGTTTGTCACGTGCATGTAAAATAGATCGCATGATTTAGCAGCTGACTAGATGACGTTTTGATACGAGTATATGCAAAATGTTTTTTTCCATCGGGTATGTTTAGCTAATTTAAGACTGGCATGAAATATAGCAGTTATCACGAGTTGTGTTTGAAGATCAGCATTTCTTAAACGAGTCTAGAAAACACAGGTTATTAAGCTAGCCTTTGGTTTCGGTGGAGCAGTCGGTACGATCGCGGTCATTTCAGTTCGAAACCCCACCCACCGAGTAAGGGTTCATATACGAGTTTTAAATAATCTATACAAGTTTGGAAGTAGCACGAGTACGGGTAAACTGAATTAAACATTGATAGAAACCTTTCATCGTCACATTCATGTATTTCGCATTTAAAAAGACAAAAACAAATATTTAGATGCCGAACAGTATTTTAAATTAAATTAGAGAATTTTGAGTAATTTCCTAGATTCAGCACCGCCATCGTTAATCTACGTTTTTCGGATAATTCATTTTTGATAAGAAATATAACAAAAACATAGTAGTTTATAAAAACATATTATACACCACAGGAAATTGAAGTTTCATCAATACAATCTCACTCAAGTCGGTCCGTCGATTCGTCACAAATCCCTTTACATAAAAAATATAGATAATATGATATTAATATAATATTTTGTATGCCTGTATAGAGAGGTATTTGTGATGAGCCGACGATCATATTTTATTGATAGAATTTCATATTTCTGTGAATAGACAATACATAATTTATAGTGTAGATGGAAACATGTATTACATATATGGAAAAGTATATAGACACACACACACACATACACACATACAAGTGTTTCTAGATTAACTGTAATATGTGCTAATTTATTGAATTACATGTATACATCATTTTATAATTTTGAACATACTATATATGCATATACATTATTTCTAAATTGTGTTCTGACACCACCATTGACATGCTATGTTTATATTTGTATATATGTTTGGAGAATGATAGGCTAAAAGCCTTTTCCTGAATAAAAGCTATCTATAACATTTTTGTGCAATTTTATAACAAAGCTATAGAAAAAATATAAAACAATCAAACAAAACATATTGAAAACATGGAAAAACTTATAATATATGACAAAATATATCTAATGTGTGAAAACCAAAGCTGTCTGAAAATATATGGACATACAAAAAAATATATGGAAAAGTATACGAACTTTATATGGAAAATTATATACATTATATATAAATTGTGATGAAACACTTACTTGCTGTTTATGAATAAATATTCTACGTATCTATATTTATTTATTTGTATAACGTCAGTCGGAAAATAATTCGTCCGTTAACACTGAACAGCAGAATCAAGAAATCTACACAAAGCCCGTCCTCTTCTCACTAACCGTGAAGTGTATACAAAAAATCTACATCAAAACATACACGTATAATTTTTATGTTTACATTACGTCACAGCAGAGTTTGCTTTATTACGTTTTTTCTTTTGACACGATTCGTGGATTTAAATAACCTGGAGATAGTAACAAGTCATTATATCCTAGACTTGCTTTTATTTATCAACAATTGGGATCGTAAAAATCGCCGTGGGTATCAGACGTCGCATTCACCAAGTAGGTGCTAATCTCAATAGACTTTTGTCGTAAGGAACGCTAAATCATTAAAATGCTAACTTCATGTTGTGATCAAATACCCGGATGCTCTTCAATCATGAACAACAACAAAAACAACAACGGCAACAACAGCAGCAGCAACAACAACAACAGCAACAACAACAACAATTATTATTATTATTCCCCTATCCAAAAGGTATATTGCCCCCTGTCAGAAAAGATTGTCTCATAGAATGACATCATGTAGATCTATATCCCAACTATCAACATGATTTCTAGATGTATTACATGTACATTCATTATATATCAAACATTGTAAGTACTTGATAACAGTTTTATTGACCTGTATATAGCTGGATAGTATGTCTCAAAAGTGAGCAAAATTATGTCGAAAAAAAGAGACTGTATTAATGGTAACTGAAAAACAGAATATACATGAAAACACAACAGTGTCACTATTATTACAATTTCTCCCTAGGCATATAAACGACGTGAAATTTCCCCTTCCAAATGCCCCGGTACAAGTCCCTAAAGTAGAGAGAGGGTCCTGACAATTTTATTGTGACGTTATTTGAGAATTGGGAATTTTCATTTTTACATTTTTTTTATTTCTTGATTATTTACTTGAAATGAAAAACATCGAGTTTTTTATGCTTTCCGTCATTGTGTTGATTTGGAACAATTTCGGATGGTCACGAATCGACCAAACCACCTCAATGGGTGGTTCAGTCGGTTTGAGAAACTGGTTTAAAACCGCCAGTTAAAAAAACCGAAACCAGTTGGGTTTTGGTTTGTTAAATATAAGTTTGGTTCATAAAACCGTCAATAAACCAAAACCGGTTCGTCGCCCCATAGATCATACACAAAATCAGAGACTGTAGATAACATAATATCGCCCTAAGATCGTTGACTACGATATGGACCGGAATATACGGGATGACGGGGTTTAACATCGCTCGAAAATTCTAAATATAACATCGTGACCAAAACAAAACGCATTATTCAGAGAAAGCGTCTCTAATGGGTTGTTTCTATAAATAATTTATTGCATGAATAATATAACATGTTTTATAGCAATTATAGAATAGACAGGACTAAACGTACTAGACTACACCACGATAATAGTCAGGATTGGATAAACTTCTTCTACACCACGATAATAGTCAGGATTGGATAAACTTCTACTACACCACGATAATAGTCAGGATTGGATAAACTTCTACTACACCACGATAATAGTCAGGACGAGAGTTGTTATATAAATACATGATCATACATGTACGAGGGTAGTTATATAAAAACATGATCATACATGTACGAGGGTTGTTATATAAAAACATGATCATACATGTACGAGGGTTGTTATATAAAAACATGATCATACATGTACGAGGGTAGTTATATAAATACATGATCATACATGTACGAGGGTAGTTACATAAATACATGATCATACATGTACGAGGGTTGTTACATAAATACATGATCATACATGTACGAGGGTTGTTATATAAAAACATGATCATACATGTACGAGGGTTGTTATATAAAAACATGATCATACATGTACGAGGGTAGTTATATAAATACATGATCATACATGTACGAGGGTTGTTACATAAATACATGATCATACATGTACGAGGGTAGTTATATAAATACATGATCATACATGTACGAGGGTAGTTATATAAATACATGATCATACATGTACGAGAGGGGTTGTTATAGAAATACATGATCATACATGTACGAGGGTTGTTACATAAATACATGATCATACATGTACGAGGGTTGTTACATAAATACATGATCATACATGTACGAGGGTAGTTACATAAATACATGATCATACATGTACGAGGGTTGTTATATAAATACATGATCATACATGTACGAGGGTAGTTATATAAATACATGATCATACATGTACGAGGGTAGTTATATAAATACATGATCTTACATGTACGAGGGTAGTTATATAAATACATGATCATACATGTACGAGGGGGGTAGTTATATAAATATATAAATACATGAACATAATATGTACGATGGTTGTTATATAAATACATGATCATACATGAACGAGGGTTGTTATATAAATACATGATCATACATGAACGAGGGTTGTTATATAAATACATGATCATACATGTACGAGGGTTGTTATATAAATACATGATCATACATGTACGAGGGTTGTTATATAAATACATGATCATACATGAACGAGGGGGTTGTTAGATGATTACGCGGACATCTGCTATAAATCTGTATTATATTAAAAGCATGTATATATCACTGGCTTAGAATAAGAATATCGTTAGTACTACTTACCACCTTATAAGAAATTTGCATCACGAGTCGCTTCTAACGAGCATTTTTTCATGAAAATCGGTACTGGACATGTTGACCAAATTGAAGTTGAAAAAGCTTGCAGTGTTTGAAACCGAAATATAGTTTTTATTGATTTTTTTGAATTATTAAAAGATGTAATATACCATATTCACTTATAGTCCAGTCATTCTAGGTTTTAACCTAGACAAAATTGCAAAAGAATTTCATTGTACATATTTGTGAAGAGTGTTGCCCCATATAGTCAAAGAAAAAAATCCCCATCGATAGACCTCGCCGTTTTCTTGCATTTGATGAAGACAGTTTTTCGGAAAATGCGCAAAGTAATTCATGTAAAACGGCGTCCCATACTTGTGTTTATGACGACATGAAATGTTACATATTAACAAATTCAAATTTCACACAATGCAGACTATAGTAAAACATCGAAATTCTCCATATATAAACAAATTAAAACATTTTGAAGACATATTCAAACAAGGTCACGTGAGATTTTTTTTCCGACTATGGGAAGCCGTGTGTCGAACAAATTAAAATTTATACTTGGATCTACTATTTGCACTAAATTTGACGTACAGGAACAGGTACCGTCTTATATTTTCAAAGTCCTTTTCCATATTGTTTTGATACTTTGTATACTTGTTCACCATCATGACCCCAACTCCTACGCAGGAGTAGGTAACTCTATCTAGCATTTTGTTGAAATTATGCCCCTTTGTTCAACTTAATGCAAATGCTAAAGTATAGGTACAATTTCTTAAACCTCGAATATCTTCAAGGTTTCTTTGATACTTTGCATACTTGCTCAACATTATAACACCAACTCATACACACGGGTAGGGAACTTTATCCAGTCACTTCTGGCAAAATCTGCGAGTTAACGTGGTGCCGATTAAACTTAGCTATACTCGGTCACCTCGTCATGTGACTAGTGATAATCAGTCACGTTACCATGTGATCTGACGGACTTCTTCTTATATGAGAGTCGCACGTTGCATTTCCGTGATCGAGGGTGAGGTTTTCCTATCCTAAATGAGCTGGTGGTTGATCGGTTATTTTCTTCGACTTACCTGCGTCTACAGGACGTCTATCAAGATGTCAGACGTCGTTGTTTATCGTGACGTCACGGAACGAACGTGACGTTGTGCGCTAGTTAATCAAAGAGTAACAGTATAGTCCCGAGTTTGATCCCCTTACTGAGCAGATTAAGCGTCTGGATAAACAGTATAATAGGTTAGTGCCGTGAATGAAGTAAAAGTTTATCCGGCTCACCCGATAAATTTCTCCGTCTTGCCAGATAAACTTATTCATCCATGGCACTAACCTATTATTCTCTATCTATCAAGCTTTTTGTTGAAATAATACCGCCTTTTGGACAAAGAAATGCAAATGTTAAAGTTTAGGTACAAGTATTAGCATCAAATATTTTTAAAGCGATGTGACATATTGCTTTTGTACTTTGTATACTTGTTCACCATCATGTACACTAACCCGTACAAAGAGTTAGGTAACTGTATCAAGCATTTTGTTGAAAGTTTACCCCATTTTGGGCTTAGAAATGCAGAAATCTTAAAGTCTAGATAAAAGGTTTGTAACCTGTAATATATTCAAAGTGCAACGACGTACTGCTTTGATACTTTGCATACTTGTTCATCATCATGACACCATGACATCCCAATGAGTAGGTAACTCTGTCAAGCATTTTGATCAAGCGATCTGCCATTTTAGACTTAGAAAAAAGATAGTATTATGTCAGACAGGGAAGGCAGCACTCAACTTAACCAGCCGAGCACAGAAAACATTTAAAACACACAAGGCACGAAGCCCAACTGAACCAACCGAGCACAGAAAACATAAAATACATACAAGGCAGTGATTTTTTTCCTTCTTTGTTTGCTGTCTGTAAACGGTACCTTCCCAATTTGAAAAAAGCTATTATTTTCCCAAATTTGAAGTGAGAAATTCCCATTGAACATTTAAAAGAAAATCAAAATCGGACATATAGAAGTTATGAACATTTTTGACAAAAGATCAAGCATAGAAATTTACAGAAACCAGTAAACAGTCACATGCAATATCTTTTTCTGTTTTACTTGGCCTTTCTGCTTCATAAAAATTCCTAATTTCAAGTTGTCACGACGCGAAAATTCCCAATCTAAACGGACCCGGACCGTTTCCCAAAGAGGCCTATCACTGCAAGGCGCAACCTCTACACAGAAGAGGGAAATGTTGCATCTATGAAGAATTTTGTTTTGAATATATAATGATTATACTACCCTAGCATTCTACTGAGAATAAAGGAGCGCGCTGTTCGTGGACAGCTCTTGTTTATACCTTTGAAACGCTAAACAACGCTGGTGCTAACGTTTAATGTGTGAACCCACACTTTTTAAACTGAAATGTTATCCAGGTGTGACAGTTAAAGCCTATGTCCCACTGAGCTTTTTTGCGTAAGCGATGTACTCCCGATAGAAATAAATTAGCTTCGGTAGACATCGAGAGCATGATCCTCGTGGTCTTTCGGAAGCTTCGGTGCAGTCTCGAAACAATTTGTGAATCGGGAGGCATCAGACGAACTCCCGATGTAGTCCAGACTTTATGCGTTAGTCTAACTGCTTCGGGATGTATTGCCGATTGGCATCAGGAGGTTCACCGATGTCTGATGGAAGCTCCCCCGATGTATCGGGGAAACTTCGGGAAGTCTTGAGACATTTAGTCAGATCGCGAGTACATCGGGAAATTTCAATGTATATATTGAATTTTACCCAATGTACTCACGATGTCATGTCGGGAACATCTCAGGAAGGCATCCCCGAAACTCGGGAATATCCCGGGGAGGCATTCCCGAGATATCGAGAACCTCGGGGAATGATCGGGGATGCTTCTAATTATTCTAATTAAAAAACTAATTATTCGAGGCATCCCAGAGGTTTCCCGACACATCGGCGATGTTTCGCATTATTTTAAAAACTGCTGTCCATGCAACAACCGCGGTTGTTGTTGGTAGATGCGATCCTGTTCTTGATGAATTAGGCATTTCGCACACCCTGTGTCTATGGCATACATGTTTTGGTTGAACGCAGACCTGCATTAAATGTTAGTCCCGACAAACGCATCATTTTCAAAAATTGTCTGCTATACATCAAAACAAATCTACAGATACGGTCAGTTTTGTACTAAAACATAACTGATAAATTTGTTTTACTGATTCAAAACATAGAAATTTCTGTACCGGTCTTTAAATGTTGTTGCGGGGTTACCAAGGAAACAAACTGCCTGACTATAGCCATACCCCCTGTAGACTAGTATCAGTTAACCATGTGATTTTTATAGCTCAAACGTAGACTTTGCTTTGTCCAACTTCATAATGTCATAATTTGCTAACATAACCTTATGGTATTAATAAAACGTCAGATACATTCAATCTACTTTGGTGTTTATATATTACTGGTATATTTATTATGACATAAATGAACTTCATTGCAAAAGGAACTCCGACTTGTGATTGCACTTCATAAGTTCCAAGGCATCACAAACATAAATTATATTATAATTGACTTGGATTGTCCGGAAATCACCTACGTGACGATACATTAAACAAATCGAATATAAAGCTTAAACAGTGAAATAGAAGTTCATGCTACCATATCAACAAAAGAGTTAGTGAAATTCAAACAATACAATGATGTGCATTATTCCTACATGGAAGTTGGCAGGCTAGCGGCCTAGCTCTGTTAATACTCCAGTTCTCATAAACCTTACAATCAAAATTTCGATTTATGCAAGAAAATGTGATGTTTTCACCATTTTCGTTTCCATAGCAACCGGGATTGTTGTCATAATATAAATATGAAATGTTATTCACTATCTCCTGACAAGCCCCTTATAGGCCCCTCTCCACATACTAAGTTACATAACGACACCATGAAAGTTATTTTACTTAATCATATAATAAAGATTTCTTCACGGAAGAGCATGACTGACCGACACACTTACAGACAAACGGATGGACACAAGTATGTAGGTCAAATTAAGATCCTGATGCATGTTTATCAGTTGATGACTTATAAAACACTCTCAATTAGATATGTTTACCCAAAATAAAGAAATTAATTAATGTTTTATGGTACAAAAATAATTATCATATTTTCTGAAAAGTGGGTGGGGTAAATCTACCCCTTCATTTTCACATTATTTGCTTAAAAAATTGAAATAAATGGTTTATTGAAAATATTTTGCTTGTAAATTCCTTTCATCAACAACATGGTTTGATATTTTAACCTGCGTGTGTGCATAACATTAAACTACTGATAAACTGTTATACCCAAATTTTCATGGAATAAAATTATGAAAAATATAGTGACCTTGTTCAAATCGCTTTTTTAGGTACTTCCGCAACTTTCTGAACAGGGGATTTTTTCCTGGTAGTAGTTTAGACATTAAAAAACTTAAAAATACTCAAAACAAAACTTTTGCAATTTTGTCTAGGTTAAGGCCATTTTTGGGCTAGAATGACTGGCCTATTATGTTATATTGATAAGACAGTTTTGGTAAATATTTTATATTATTCAACTTTAAAGATGTTCTAGTATTAAAGGTTTATATGCGCATTTGTCTAACACTAAGCAGATGTCGCCGTGACACTGTTTGCTTCCAAATACAAATGTAGATAAGAAAACACAATATTCTGTAATAATTGTTTAAATTGTTGGGTTTGATACAGTAATTATTGCGCAATATCGAACGATCAATTGTGTCTTGGTACTTGTACAAAAGCGGACACATTTCCGCCTACAGCCCTAGACGATCATCGTGCAGTAACAAAAGAATAGTTTCCTGTATCGATCGGCGATTTAATCAATTAGATAATTGAAACACATAATAAAACTATTTCGCTGTTTGATGTGAAATATAAAGACTAAACAATGCATGCACATAAATTTCGACTAGGAGTTGCTCCTATAAGGGTTGAAACGGGTAGATATGAAGTGTTACCAGAGGAGTCTAGGACGTGCCCGTTTTGTGCTAATGGTGTTAAATAGGTCACACATGCGTGATGAATAATTGAAGGAATAGCTCATATAGAGCTTCTATCTCTGCCTAGTACGTATTAGAGATTTTCAGCTGACTTCGGACTTCGAGAAGAGAACATCGGATTAAACGTAGGGGTCGCCTCAAAGAGAATTTACATCAATATCATTTGAGTTATTTACTAATTGCTTCTTTAGTTGTCAGAGTTTCCCTTAACTAAACCTCTACAAAACCTCGCTCCTCGGTCCTATTCAGCGTCAGCTAAAACCACGTGTCCGTTCCTTAGGCAAAGTGCTACGTAGCGCTTTCCTTTGGAGGTAATCCATGACTTCTATAGGAGAGATCATCTTTGTATACAAAGGGTTTAGTATAACTCTAGCGCAATAAATTGCAATACAAAAACAAACACAAAATCCGCTATATTTATCGTTTCTGAATATTTAGGAGCATGAAAACTTTATATGTTGTGCCAAATGGTTGAATGCTGTCATTGGTAAGTGTTACTGTCCTTGATTTTAACCCATAACAAAAATATAGGCAATATTGTGTTTGTTTTTGTACTGCAATTTATCGCGTTGGAGTTATACCACCATCTAGCTATTGGTAAATAGCAGGTTTTTATTGTTCAGTCATCCAATAGATTGCCGGTAGGCATTTTGCATAATTATGAATACGGTGATCTCTCCTATATACATTTAAACGGGAGGTATACAGGATTATAACTGAATGAAGGCAGGTTGAGACTTGTCATACTTGACTAAGCATATGCTCGGAGTGTCTGGCTGGGTTTCCGACGCTAAACATGTTCATCATAGTTCAACTAGAGATGCAGAGTCCCTCGGGACCAACCGTCATCGGGACTCTCCAGATGTTATAGAACAAAAAAGCATGCGCACGAGGGACGTTAAAAAATAAACAGGACTATTGTCACAAAACCCGCATGTTTAAACAAAATTAATCAAGTTATTTACCATCAGAAATCGGAATCCTTATGAACGAAAACTAATGCGCGGTTCGATAGATACATGTGACTATACAGGGTCACTACATGTAACATGTTATGTTTTGGCGGTGTTCGAATACTAACGATACGATAGTATTAAAGATACGTCTCATCACGTAGTCGACATCAATGGTTATTGATGGGCTGCGCCGGGTGCGTGTTACCACGGTTTCAACGTGGACTATTATAAACGGACGCGACAATGTTACTCGATCAATCAGATATCGAATTTCGATTCCATATCATGTAATTATATGTATGTACTATTTAAAACTGTACCCGTGAAGGTCCCAGTCCTGTTTATTTTTGAACGTCCCTAGTACACCCTGCATTTATATCACTTTTATTTGAAATGAAAAAATTAAGATCGCCATTAACATTTGGGTGGTCTGTCCTCGGGTAATATCAAAAAACGATTTATTGTAAACTTTGTCCAGTGTATTTTGGTCGCCGATACAATGGGATGTTCACGGTTGGAATAATGTCACTTGAGGGGAATTGTAGAAGTGAACGGTCATGACTTGTATGGTAGGCTGCGAAGCCTGGGCCTGCATACTGTTTTATCAAAGCACTTACGAAAATCGGAAACTTACGATCAAATATATATTCTTTATTATTTGTTTCATGTGTGGTAAATGGCGCCAAGAAATTTTATCTCACACATGTAATTTACTTATAATGATTTAGTTAGTGAACTCCTACAAACTATATCCGTCATCAATTTGCAGTTGTTAACGAATTATAAAGAACTAAATTTGAGCGTAATTTTTATATTTTCGTAAGTGCTTTGATAAAAGATTCTCCTGAGGCTTTAGACTGTCCTCAACATTGCAACATCGACAACTTGTTACACTGTAAACCTACATCTACAGTTAACTACCTGTCAATCTATACACATTATAAATGGGAGGCGCAGTCAGGAGCAGTGAATTAAAAGTTAAAAAATGAGAAAATCTCATTAAGCGCAAAGAGTAAAAGAATATATACAGTGCAAAGTTTCATTAGTATGGGGGCACTGTGGCCAGCCGCTCAGCACATACTAGTGCATTAATGCTTGTCTACTTGGCATTGCGTAAATAAACATTACACATTCTCTTATTAATGTATTATTTTAATAGGCAATGTGTGTATTGGTATGGGGCTTAGTGAGTGGGGTGTTGGCATCCCATGTCTTAATTCTCTAATTGAAATGATTAAACAATAAAAATACAGAGTACTAAATGATATATTGCAATGTTTGTATACAAGTGACTGACCATATTAAAGGAACTATATGTGCAAGTATTATTGTAAGTATGAATGTATGCAATACCATAAATGCATGTATGTCTTATGAAAATAAAAACGTTAAAAACAAGTATATTAATGCTAGGGCTGGAATGTATCTACTGTACCAAAATATTCCGTTGTTAAAGCGATTATAAATACTTAAGGTGGAGCCACCTTTACCACTTTCTATTGACAAACTGTGTAGATGGATGAATACACATGTATTATACGTACTTGTTTTATATACACATACATATATTATATTTAAATAAATAAAGCATACTTCTGAGTCATCTTACGTCGCTAAATGAATAACAATCCAAGTATAGTAGGGCCATTTGACGGTACATGTAGTTTAATACTGGTTTTTCAGGTATTTTGTACGCAGCAATGAATACCGTCGCAGTAAAATCAGACATATTCTCGTGGGATTATTGTTCGTGAATTCGACAAGTTAGTGAAATATTGTGCTCATGTACTTAAACAACCACACAAAACACAATTATTAGTTCTGTTCTGTTTACTTTTATTCTCTCAAATTCGCAAACATCCAACCTACAAACAACTTCGGAATAGCAAAATCGAGAAATGTTTGCATCGCGAAAAGAAAATCGCCTCCTCGATAGCCTTGAGTGATAGAGCGTTCGCTTCGAGTACAGGAGGTCATGGATTCGATCCCAGGCTGCGTCATACCAAAGACAAAATAAAAATTGGTATCAGTAATTCCCTTGTCAGATGATCAACATTAAAGGGAGACAATTTCCGACAGGCGCGAATTTGACACGCCCAATGCTTCCTGGTTTGGCCGGATTTTAGATCCCGGTATTGCGGAATTTAGTCGCCGCAAGGAAGTATACACCAGTTTAAAGATGGCTGGCGATTTGATACACTAAACATCTCCCACTGTGGGGATTGAGACAACATGTTTGGCTCTAGGGTGGAGAATTAGACCAAAGGAAGAAATAATGGAGAATTAGACTCAAAGAAAAAAATGTTCAATTCTCCTGCGTATTCCCCGCCCCCTCAGGGTCAAAATATTGATAGGTACAATAGGTCTCCTGCGATTATTCCGCTAGTAGCTGACAATTACTCCACATGTGGAAGACATACGGCCGTAATCCAGTAACCTGTTCGATCGTTCACGTGAACGTACTCCACCGTATCACCATAACCGTGCACGGCCAGTAAGATTGCGTTCACTATTTGTAAAAGTATTAACGAGTTACTTCCCTTTTTTCATTTTATGTATATAAAACATACGCAATTGTCTCCCTTTGTAATGTTTTATAGAATATTATGAAGACAAGCACACTGGTTTGTTAAACAAAGGGAGGTCGTTTGTTTGTTTGTTGATAATTCGGGTTTAATGTCGCTCAGTTATATACGTCGTGCGATTCACTGAACCAGTTTTTCTGGACTGTATTATAACCAGTTCTAACTTAATTTTCAACAAGGTAACATCTCCATGTGTGGAGGAAAATCGACATTTTTGCCAAATTGTTATGGAACGGTATCAGTGTAGCAATACCACGTGACTTTTGGCTACAGGCCAAAGACGAAATTTGCTTCTTTTCGAAAACAAAACTTATTTCTTTATCGATTTCTATGAAATATACATCAGGCTAAGGGGAAAAGTATTTGCTGTCCATGAAATATAAGATATATTTCAGCAGCTGTGCCGTTTTGTCCAGCACCCTGTGAAACATTGGAAAAGAAGAGGATTGAAACAAGTTTCACAGAGTGCTGGAAACAACGACCAAGCTGCTGAAAAAATCTTATTTTTCACGTAAAGCAAATAATTTTCCCCTTAGCGTGGCGTAAATTTCATGGAATCGATGAAGAAATAAAATACTTTTGTTCTCGTGAGTCCTTGACACAGTGTGGACATACCACGTGGTATGTGACTATGTGACGTCATGTTTGAGCGATTGTAACGAGACTTTCTCGACGCTCAAGCCGATAATAAGTAATATCAACACAACTTAATATTGTTGTGCATACGGTGACAGTTATTGTCCGAAACCGACTCGACTACTCGACTCGACTACCATGTGGTATGTGACGTAATAATTGGCTAACGCCACAAGATAAAAACGCCTGTAAGAATTTTATTAACATGCATAAGTTATTAACCTCGAACCATGCTTAGGTAATTAACCTCGACATTTTGTATAGAGGAAATTTTCTTTCATATATACAATTATTGCAAACTAATTCGAGGACACTTTATTTAAATGTCAATGTCAATGGTTTATATCCGTGGCTCAATCTTGACACACATTGTGATAAACGAGATTTCAAAATATGACTTCCGGTAGATAGTTACAGATGGTTCACAACCACCTACACGCTCGTTAATATACTAACTTATACCGGTATATGAGTGTTTGTCGTCTATACATTGTCAAAAGTATAAAACTTAAACCCCCTGAATATATCGATTTGACATAAAAAGAAGCTGTGACTCAAACACATGAGATGTAAGTACATGTAGTTTTCACGTGCTTGATTGCTTTTTGGATAAAAACAGACATGTATTGTTTTTTGCATTAGTTGGTGTTTCTGCGGCGTTCGACGAATAGGATTTAGTTCATCTGTTGCTTCAGAATACTTTTTTTCTTTTTACCGGGAACAATGCTGCATAGAAATAGCTTTATCAAATAAAGCAATGGTGCACTTTGCGCTGAATTTTGCATACTATTTTTATTATTCTGAAAAATGACAATTACTCTAAGAAGGGAATTATGTCTCATTGCGCATATAATTAATTGAATAATAAATAACCTTTACTTTCCTAAATGCAAAATATGGCGTGTTTTATTTTAGCCACAGATGCAGTTTTATATCGACAAACGATTGATATGAACACGTCAGACACCGAAGATAATATTGGACAATATTTTTGCCGGAAGCGCATGGATCAACGATTTCAGAATGGCATCGCGAAAACTTGTCACCATATTAACGAAAGTCATGAAGTTATCGTGGGTGCAAAAGTTAAACATGGAACTACAAGAACAAGTGAAGAAGACAAAGTTGTAACTAACCACGATACTATGTTTGAAATTGATGATGGAACAGAATTCGAAACCAACGATGACGATGACTATGACGTCACAGATTATGAAAAACTTAAAGGTAAATTTTTACGAATTGCTATTTGTGTCCGTCGCACTGGAATACGGCGTTATACAATGCAATAAATTCATTAGCGCATGGGTGAAGCGTCATTATATAAATTTATATTATTTATTCAGTAATATTATGCGTTAACAGTTTAAATATTTTGTTTAAAAAAGTATTATTGTATTTATGCCATCATCACACATCAGCATCCTCATACATCAGTGGTTAGTCAAGTTCCCAATGTCACAGAATGTTCCGTGACACAATCTGGCAGAATAAGTTATTGACCCCGGATTGCTCTGGTGACCCGTGGTGGCTCTACCCACTGCGCTATCGTGACGTGTGTATACAATAACCCCAGCGGCACTTTCTACCAATATATGGATACTCGGCATGTTTATTCACTCTTACACTTTTTCCACATTTTCTAGGTATGGTCAAGGAACATTATATAGATAAATCACAGAGAAAGCAATGCCTTGGATGTGGAAAGAAATTCTCCCTGACCAGACGTCAACGCCATTGCCGACGGTAAGAATTATGCTGCCGACGGTAAGACATAAGTTGCCGACGGTATGAATTATGTTGCCGACGGTAAGAATTATGTTGCCGACGGGATGAATTATGTTTCAGACGGTAAAAAATATGTTTCCGACGGTATGACTTATGTTGCCTACGGTAAGAATGATGTTACCGACGGTAAGAAATAATATTATGTTGCCGACGGTATGAATTATGTTGCCAACGGTAAGAATGATGTTACTGACGGTGTGAACTTTGTTGCCGACTGTTTGAAGTATTTTCATGACAATAGGCTCATAAGAAGCGTTTTGAGATGCAGATTTCAATTATGCACGAGTCTTATAAGGTCATAAGTAACACCCACGTCCATCTCATTCTTAGCCGGCGATAAACAATAAAGATAAAACCATAAAACACGAATATTTTTATAATCATTTACCATTTATTCAAAGCAAATCGGTATATAAGCATACCTTTAGCCATTTACATAAATCAGAAAAAAATATGGCCTAGGTAAACATAGACACATAAACATGTACATACATGTATGTCAAAGTAACATACATATCAACCAAAATCAAAATTGTGATTTACAGTATTAAGATAATTATTACAAAGCAGCGATCATTGACAGTCTTTCCTGTCTCAGTTTCATAGAACGGAAAATAAAAGTCGCTGTATTGACAAGTACCTTCTTGTTTTTAGATGAAAGAATATTTGCAAATTTATTTAAAGAGACCCATGATATGTTTTTGAAGTATTGTCTATATAAAGAACAACATAATAAAAGTGGTATTCTGACTCAACAACGTTTTGGCTACAAACTTTACATAATCTGTCCGCCCTATCTATATTATACCTTCCATTTTCAATTTCAAGAGAATGTGAACTTAATCTAAATCTGGACATTTCTTGTCTATAATTTTCATTCGATACAACATCTAAATATTTTTCGTATTCAAAAATAGTTTTGAATTTTAAGTAATATTGCATTTTAGTTTGTGTAGATAAGGTATCATGCCATGATTGAATATATTGGTCTCGGAGACGTTGCCTCAGTTTAGGTAAATAGTTTGCCGAAGCATCAAAATTGTTTAGAATAAATCCAAACCCTAAGCGTTCTATATTAGATAGTATTGACATAGACCATGTCTGAGTATTCCGTATTTGTAAATTGCGTTGCTCTTCAAGCAAGCGGAACATTAAAGAGTTTGGCGATCTATTCATCAACAACGTTTCGATATAGATGGCTTCTTTTTAATAATGAAATATGTACTATTGTTTTACATACAGCTTTACTTACCAAAATAGCTAAAACTAAGTATTTCAGCCGTTTTACTGTTGAAACTAGGTCATTAAGCTAGGGCATTTGGCAGTTTGGTTGCTGAAACTAGGTCATTAAGCTAGGGCATTTGGCAGTTTGGTTGCTGAAACTTGGTCATTAAGCTAGGGCATTTGGCAGTTTGGTTGCTGAAACTAGGTCATTAAGCTAGGGCATTTGGCAGTTTGGTTGCTGAAACTAGGTCATTAAGCTAGGGCATTTGGCAGTTTGGTTGCTGAAACTTGGTCATTAAGCTAGGGCATTTGGCAGTTTGGTTGCTGAAACTTGGTCATTAAGCTAGGGCATTTGGCAGTTTGGTTGCTGAAACTAGGTCATTAAGCTAGGGCATTTGGCAGTTTGGTTGCTGAAACTAGGTCACTAAGCTAGGGCATTTGGCAGTTTGGTTGCTGAAACTTGGTCATTAAGCTAGGGCATTTGGCAGTTTGGTTGCTGAAACTTGGTCATTAAGCTAGGGCATTTGGCAGTTTGGTTGCTGAAACTTGGTCATTAAGCTAGGGCAGTTGGCAGTTTGGTTGCTGAAACTAGGTCATTAAGCTAGGGCATTTGGCAGTTTGGTTGCTGAAACTAGGTCATTAAGCTAGGGCATTTGGCAGTTTGGTTGCTGAAACCAGGTCATTAAGCTAGGGCATTTGGCAGTTTGGTTGCTGAAACCAGGTCATTAAGCTAGGGCATTTGGCAGTTTGGTTGCTGAAACTTGGTCATTAAGCTAGGGCATTTGGCAGTTTGGTTGCTGAAACTTGGTCATTAAGCTAGGGCATTTGGCAGTTTGGTTGCTGAAACTAGGTCCTTAAGCTAGGGCATTTGGCAGTTTGGTTGCTGAAACTTGGTCATTAAGCTAGGGCATTTGGCAGTTTGGTTGCTGAAACTAGGTCATTAAGCTTCTTGACAGCTGGGACCTAGGCTGTCCATATTCTCGTTCAGTTATGTGTTAGTAATTGTGCCATGTAATAATAATTGTGGTATGTGATGTTTTTATGTGTTATGTGCTCGGCTGGTTAAGTTGAGTGCTGCCTTTCCTGTCTGACTTGGCTTTTTGTACTAAGCAGGCATTTTTGGACTTTTTGTGTCTATGACTTGCTTGATAAATATGAGTTGAATTATTATCTGACAATTGTATATAAATTCAGATGTGGTGAAGTGTTCTGTATATCGTGTGTTAAAACCAAACTAAAGTTGAACAGATTAGCCCGGCCTGACCCGAATGGTAAACAACGCAAAGTAAGTACAGATTAGCCCGGTAAACAATGCAAAGTAAGTACAGATTAGCCCGACCTGACCCGAATGGTAAACAACGCAAAGTTAGTACGGATTAGCCCGACCTGACCCGAACGGTAAACAACGTAAAGTAAGTAAAGGTAAGCCCGACATGACCCGAACGGAAAACAACGCAAAATAAGTACTGATTAGCCCGACCTGACCCGAGCGGTAAACAACGCAAAGTTAGTACAGATTAGCCCGACCTGACCGGAGCCGTAAACAACGCAAAGTTAGTACATATTAGCCCGACCTGATCCGAACGGTAAACAACGTAACGTAAGTAAAGGTAAGCACGACCTGACCCGAAAGGTAAACAACGCAAAGTAAGTAAATATTAGCCCGACCTGACCCGAACGGTAAACAACGCAAATTAAGTAAAGATTAACCCGACCTGACCCGAACGGTAAACAACGCAAAGTAAGTAAATGTAAGCCCGACCTTGCCCGAACGGTAAACAACGCAAAGTAAGTACAGATTAGCCCGACCTGGCCCGAACGGTAAACAACGCAAATTAAGTAAAGGTAAGCCCGACCTGACCCGAACGGTAAACAACGCACAGTAAGTAAAGATTAGCCCGACCTGACCCGATCGGTAAACAACGCAAAGTAAGTAAAGGTAAGCCCGACCTGACCCGAACGGTAAACAACGCACAGTAAGTAAAGATTAGCCCGACCTGACCCGAACGGTAAACAACGCAAAGTTAGTACAGATTAGCCCGACCTGACCCGAGCGGTAAACAACGCAAAGTAAGTAACGATTAGCCCGGTAAACAACGCAAAGTTAGTTCAGATTAGCCCGACCTGACCCGAATGGTAAACAACGCAAAGAAAGTACATATTAGCCCGACCTGACCCGAACGGTAAACAGCGCAAAGTAAGTACAGATTAGCCCGACATGACCCGAACGGTAAACAACGCAAAGAAAGTACAGATTAGCCCGACATGACCCGAGCGGTAAACAACGCAAATAAAGTACAGATTAGCCCGACCTGATCCGAACGGTAAACAACGCAAAGTAAGTACATATTAGCCCGACCTGACCCGAACGGTAAACAACGCAAAGTAAGTACTGATTAGCCCGACCTGATCCGAACGGTAAACAACGCAAAGTACGTACAGATTAGCCCGACCTGACTCGAACGGTAAACAACGCAAAGTACGTACAGATTAGCCCGACCTGATCCGAACGGTAAACAACGCAAAGTAAGTACTGATTAGCCCGACCTGACCCGAACGGTAAACAACGCAAAGTGCGTACAGATTAGCCCGACCTGATCCGAACGGTAAACAACGCAAAGTAAGTACTGATTAGCCCGACCTGATCCGAACGGTAAACAACGTAAAGTAAGTCCGCCGATGACACTAGCCTTTGTTTACAAATAAAAATAAAAATTAAATGAATTTTTGTTGTTCATTTTTGTCAATCTTGTGCATGTTCACTTTTAATGATATACGCTATCAATCTTCACTGATAACAAGCGGTCAGTTGACCGTGCAGTGTTTTTATTATACACGTTTGTTTATTGATAAGTCTAGAGTTATCTCCGGCGACCTATATAATTTATAAATATGCCTTGAAATTTGACAACTCAACTGAGAAGATATCATTCATTTGCAAACATCGCATTTTTATAGCTTCTCAGACAATACGCCCGCATATAAATCTGGTCGATCTGCCTTCAATAAGCAATGCTGCCTTCAACGCAACTGGTTGTACATTGATGATGTAACACGTGTTTTATCTATAGGTATGTAAGACATGCTACCACGAAGATTCTCTGGAATTAGGATGTGTTCGATCTCTTACCTCGGAATTTGAAACCGAAAGAAAGTTTGCTAAGTATTCAAGAATCGTTAACAGTCGAGTAAACTCCTTAACACCGACATTCTTTCCTGACCAGTAAGTATTCAATGGTACAGTAATAGTTAGAACATATTCATATTAATGACTACAAAGGGCGGAGCGAGCTTAGAATATAACATCCTGTATTTTGATTGATCGATAGAAATTCGCACCAACACAAAGTCATGACGTCACGTCAGTTGAGAGCAAAATGTTAATGATTCAATGTTCTTTTAACCGCGAAACTTGGTACTTTGCTTTTTTACACATTTGTTAATAATTTCTTTCTCGTCACCAGAACTATCTGGGTTATACATAATATCTGTCACACTTCAAATGAAACAGTTTTGATAAGTTTGAGTTTAACACATGTGCGTTAAAGTTTTTTATGATATCCGATATTACATTTAATTTCATGAATATTTAATGAACGAGCGGAACTATATTTTATATAATATAATCAATTTGACGTCCATTTTGTCCAATGATGCCGCCAATGCTTATTTTGGTGTGACTTCAAAGCTTAACGATTAAATTTGCTGAAACAAGTTTTCATAATAAGATCATATGTTTGCCTTAAATTATCCTTTGAAAAGGACATCTAGGATATATGTTTATGGCATCCTTCATGATGAAGGTATTTGCTATTTTGGGTTTGCTCTACTAATAAGATAAATCGGACAATACTCATGCCGTATAGCACCTTGTTGGGCCTCCTTGCATTTAAGTCGAATTTTGTTGAGTTTAATTATTTTCAACTACATCGTATTTAGAAAGGTTATCGAGTGTCAAGTGAACGCAATATTGTTATTATTTCTTCTTGGATCGTTTTGTTATTAGAATTGACAGAAGACAAGAGTGTGTTAGATTGATGAGAGGCTTCAAGGATAGCGTTGATCGTCTGGGAACCAGCAAGACTGTACAGGAAGTTAGAGTACTGATGAAAACACCGTCCTGGCAGAAATCTCGATACTGGCAGGTAGATACTGTACTTACCTACTATATTAAACATGCCTGTAATGACCATTCATTGGAACAGTACAATGTTGTTATTTGTTCACAGTTGCTCTCTCTGAAGTCCAGCCTCATTCAGATGGTCTGATTTAATTAGGAGTCTTTTCAGACAGATCTTTAAATTATGGTAGCTGCCCACAGGTGAGGGATGGACGGACGGACGGGCAGATGGGTGGATGGATTGATGGACGGACGGGTGGATGGGTTTGTTGGTTGGTGCAGCAACTTGATATAACATGTAGTAACTTAGCACGTATACTGTCTTTATAATCAATATGACTTGTGTTACTTGGAAAACGAACATTGTAAGCTTTAAATCTGGCCACGTCGTGTTAAGTTTGTCACTGATAATCACGACTGATCCAATATCATATCACATTATCTAATACCCTCGTTACGATTGATAACGTCAGGAACGAGGTGTCGAGAGTGATTAATATAAGTTGGGAAAAACTTCTTTCACAGTCGACCTAAAATAAATTAGTATAAACTATATCAAATATCGTAGAATGGTTGCAGTCTGCCTTGATAGCCTAGTTCTAGAGTGTGTGTTGTCTCGGATTGGATACCAGACCGCGACATAACGAAGTCGTTAAAAGACTAGTATATCTCCGTTGCCTCAATGACGCTCCAATTAGCCCCAGGTAACTGCTGGTTCCTCCGGTATCAGGATAATGTGACTGGGTAATCTCCATATGGCTGAAATACTGTTTACCAGTGAGACTTGTAACGATATTTAATTTAATTGAACCGATACTGGTAATGACGGCGGTCTACAAGGTGATGCCAAATACGACCAACTCGAGAGGAGATTTTAACAACAGTCACCATTATTGTTATTCGATTAAATATAGTGCGGATTATTTGACTTGTTCATCTACCTTCTATTTGAATAGTTTAACAGATGCTATATTGTCTATTTTTATAACCCAGGTTGTATGTTTTCATAAATATCCCGAAAATGTTCGAGGGGTAATAGAAATATAAAATATAAAGGACTGACGTTGCACGCTTTGCTCGCGGAAATCTATATATTCAACGCAAGAACCGTGTAATATATTCGTATTCATGCATAAAGCGGGGAGTACCGCGAAGATGCCCCGACGAGTAATACAAACACAAATCTAAAGGATGGGTAAAGGTCAAATTCTCCGTGCAAACATTTTTATGAACATGTAGTTTTCTTTTGAACTCTTGCAGGTGGAAATTCAGGCTACAAAATGTCGATCTTGTCATGTAGATAAAGGTGTCAGGAAGAGTTCGGGTAATTGTCGTATATGTGGACTAGCATTATGTAAGAAATGTACACATAAAGAGTTGCTCCTATACATACACGAGAAGGATTGTACACGGGATGCCAGACTGGCCATCATTAACGCTAAAGGGGTAAGTATGCTTGATAGTATTTTTTTACATGTATTGCAATTTTTGCTTTTTTTGTAAAATTTTATTGTACAATTTGAATCATGTCCTTTTAAGGTTCCAGCTAGTTTGGCATACTGGACATCTAGGTTACTAGGTTACTATATTCATCCTAGGACACAGGGCGGTGGTCCGGCGGTTTGTGTAGTTTATTTCTAACGTTAACATAGCGGTCCGGGTTGGATTCCCGGTTGCTGCAGGTCATACACTTCTATGACAATTTGTCGTCAGTTTTTAGTTTTCCTCCACATGTGGAGAAGTTTCTGGTTCGTTGTGGAATGGTAAGTTAGTATTGATTACAAATCAGTCTCGGAAACTGGTTAGGCGAATCTGCCGTCGTATATAACTGACAAAAGGCTTGGGAAATCATTCTTTTCCATGCTCTAGGCTGGTAGATACACAGTAGTCAAATACTTAGTACACACTGGGTAAAACGTACCAATATCAGAATGGACCTTCAGTGGTTTGGACCTATCATAAAAATGATTAGCGTCAATGATCGGCTGCAATTTCTTTACTTCTTTTCTTTATTTATTTTTCAATGCGTTTGTGTTATTGAGTCTTAGATTCACCAAACATATGACGTCACAAACTGCTTTGTGGACAAATGACGTCATTTAATTATTTCAGCCTTCCAAATTTCTAAATAATTTTACAGAAATACATGTAGTTCTTCGGTGACTCGTGTATCAATTTCAGACTATAAATCTTATTTTTCTATCATTTATTATTTTACTACAGTGTCCTTCGATAGAACCCAGTGTCTCATTATTACTCTATACGTGTCAGACATGTAAAGATTACGTCATAGAACAACAAGGTCATGATCCACTCTGGTTTACTGACCGTCCTAGATCTCTACAAGATGAACTTGTCAAGTTTAATGAGAAGTTGTCACCAGTTTGTGAACAAATCAACTCCCTACGAAGAAAGGTAAGTGCGATACAATACCTCGCTGATTTGTCACATACCGTCTGACGTCCCACATGCGCTACCTTAAATGGTCTTTCCATTGTTTAAGATCAAAGGAATGAGCACTTAAAGAACAATAGAATAACTAGAATCTAGTAAATGGTCACGGAAAAAATTCAATTGATTTCTATTATGTTACCTGAGGTATATTTCGTGTGTGCCGCTGGCTCTTACAGTGTCAAATGTTCATTCTTTTCAAATATGAATACTTGCACATGTCAACGCGGCTGGCAATTTTCAATGTTCTGTGAAATTATATTAGGTCATATTTATGAGTACAAAGTGCAATGTGTCCAAACAAACCACTTTTTCTGCAAGACGATTGAAAACTTCTTTTTCAAAAATGCTAATTTCATTAACTATTATAAAGGCGTTATTTACCTTCAGATCGAGGATATATTGGACGAATCCGATGTCGATGATTTGTCAACAAAACACAAACATCTGATCAAGACTTATATTGTAAGAACATGTTTTCACGATTTGTTTGACATAAATTATGTAGTTTTATGTATTATCATAAGTAGTTCATATCGCTGGCTTAGAATTAGAAGGTCGTAAGTACAAAATCAATATTTCGAAACACAAGACAAAAACTGTCTGAAAACTACTCTTTAATTATGGAAAAACAAGCCTTTTAAACTTCAATTTGGTCAACTGACCACTTCCGATTTTCATGAAAATAGACTCATAAGAAGCGCCTTGAGGTGCAGATTTTAAATATGCATGGGTCTTATAAGGTCGTAAGCTATATGTTTACAAGTAAAGGCAACTACAGTAAAATTCCGGTAATAAGACCCGTTCAATTAATTCGATACACAATATAGTCAACTTTGCTTTAAACTCTCAATGGTATAGAACCGAAGTCTTGATTTTAGAATACAAACGGTTCGCTGGTCCACCATCTTTTTCTCGTCTGATAAATCAACGTCACAGCACTCCATTTCTTAAAGTGTAATAAAAACATTATTTTTAATAAGTAAACTATGCAAAACCGCTGTATACTGGTTCTGACGTTTCGGAATTAACCGCGAAGGCCGTAGACAAACTATTGTATAACAAAAGGTATACTACAGCTTTTGAATATTTTATTTCGATTCTAACATGATTAAGTCAATGCTCATTTGTGAGAGAAAACTATGTTGTTTACTTGACTTGTTTACCTCCATGACGTCATAAATGGAATACCTGCACGACGTGACGTCATTTTCATTGGTATATCAGACGTTATACAACAATAGTTTTGTTCTTTGTCTACATAGTAAAAATCTTCGGTCATGTTAGATATGAAAAACTAAACAATAATGATAACTGATATTAAGGACTACTTCTGTATTGGTCCGTTCTGTGCGTCTTTCTGAATCGTATGCTTTCCGAACATTTTCAGGCCAAGCTGAAGGACCAACTGAACGAGTTCGATTGTAAATTTAAAACTCTGAAGTCATTTGCTGCACAAACAGAGTCGAACAGTCAACGTGTTTTCTTAAAAAACTACACAAAGGTATAGAACTATTTGTTACAATATGTGCGTGTTCGGGGGAGTGCGTGTGTGGAGGGGGGAGGGATTGTGTGTGTGGGGGTAGGTGATTGTGTGTGGAGGGGGGAGGGATTGTGTGTGGGGGTAGGGGATTGTGTGTGGGGTAGGGGATTGTGTGCGCTGGGGGAGGGGGTTCAACAAATATCTTAAGAATAAATAATCGTTGTACAAGTACTCTATCCATTGTATGGCAACCCCGAGACCTAATACTCGACTAATCTATTTACACCATACAACCAAACACTATTCTGATTCGGAATGAGAGAAGTACCATTTTGATTTCGCCTTTGGTATGACGCGGTCTGTAGTTGAACCCGGGACCTATCTCTCTTTAAGTTTTGGAACTTGTGGCTCGACCCTTTTACCCATGTATTTAAAATGTATTTATAGAAGTTTTTGTATAAATTGTTTGTGTATTTTGTTTGGGCAATAAAATATGTTTAAACTAAATCTTAAAGCGGAGAAATCGCGATACATTGTTCTCCAACCTTAATCGGTTAATAAATTGTGTTTCCTGACTAATTTATTAAATGTTGATCTCCAAAGATAACTCACGGCGGATCCTATACATATATTATCATAGCTGAATCATGTTTAACATTTCAGGGCAAATATGATTTCTTCATGGAAAACAAATGGAAATGCAGAACATTGTTAACCAAGATAGAAAACTGCCAGAACACCTTCAAACATAGCAACATATAATACACATATGCTAGCGTTCAATTGTTGCTTTCTTTGACAATTTTATGTGATCTATATGTAATATCATAACGTATCGTGCCAAAGGATCGTATATCTCATTGCCTTATCACGTCAGTGTACTTATATGTATTCTTTCATTCCTTTGTTATGACAACTAGACCATTTATGGTATATCCTTTCCGCTACCATAGCGTACTAATGCAGACTCGCCGTGATGGCCATTTCGGCCTTCCGTAGTTTTCGACCTAAATGCCCAAATTCGGGAATTTTGCTGTCATGGGTACACAGGCATCCCAGACTACAGGATATTACGGGCCCAGGGTCGTGCACAGGTTTTTGGGCCCGCTAGACCCCTTTAAAGAGGGCTCTGAACGTAGATTTTACAAAACTGAAATTACTGGTCCTACCCGCCATTGCGGTACGATTCCCTGTGGTATTGCATTAACATTTAGCGCCAAAAAGTGTTTATTTTTCTATAGCAGGAATATAAGGCTAGACAAAGGGGTCAGGACCTATGCCCTAAAGGGGCCAAAAAGTAGGCCTGTCAAGCTAAAAAAAACAAAAAAAAAAATGTTTTTCGCGCAAGGGTCACCGTCACATCGTCATTTCCGGTGACCTTTAGTCGAAATATTGACAATTTGTTCTACTTTCGGTTTGAGGTGGGTGTGTAGCATCCGGATGTATCGAGTTTTTATCAGTGCTGTAAGTCAATAGTGTCTCAGGGACGGGGTATAGGGACCATATGAATTTCTCATAACCCCCCCAAAAATCGTGGTAGCGGAAAGGATATGTGCTAACTTAAGAAACAATGCAGTGTGCCATTCATTCTGAGGGTCAGTATCATGATAGGCCAACCTAAGGACTATAGACAGATAAAACTATGTATTTCAGCCGTTTTACTGTTGAAACTAGGTCAATCAGCTACGGCATTCAGCCTTTCGATTGCTGAAACTAGTTCATTTATGCATTGGTATTTTGCCAGCAGTTCATTTTCTCGTTCAGGTATGTGTTGGGCATTGTGCCTTGTAATTGTTGTATGTGATGATGTTTATGCTTTCCGGCTCGGCTGGTTAAGTTGAGTGATATATACCTTCCCCTGTCCGACTGTCTATTGTCTATTTGAAATGGGGATATGGATGGTACGTTCTATGTCTGTCTCTTGCTTGTATGACCATGTTTTACTACACTCTGGATGTATTTACATGTATGTAATGTGGTAGTTAGGGGCTGTCGTCACCCTTGTATGACCATGTTTTACTACACTCTGGATGTATTTACATGTATGTAATGTGGTAGTTAGGGGCTGTCGTCACCCTTGTATGACCATGTTTTACTACACTCTGGATGTATTTACATGTATGTAATGTGGTAGTTAGGCGCTGTCGTCACCCTTGTATGACCATGTTTTACTACACGCTGGATGTATTTACATGTATGTAATGTGGTAGTTAGGCGCTGTCGTCATCCTTGTATGACCATGTTTTACTACACTCTGGATGTATTTACATGTATGTAATGTGGTAGTTAGGCGCTGTCGCCACCCTTGTATGACCATGTTTTACTACACTGTGGATGTATTTACATGTATGTAATGTGGTAGTTAGGCGCTGTCGCCACCCTTGTATGACCATGTTTTACTACACTCTGGATGTATTTACATGTATGTAATGTGGTAGTTAGGCGCTGTCGTCACCCTTGTATGACCATGTTTTACTACACTCTGGATGTATTTACATGTATGTAATGTGGTAGTTAGGCGCTGTCGTCACCCTTGTATGACCATGTTTTACTACACTCCCGGTGTATTTACATGTATGTAATGTGTTAGTTAGGCGCTGTCGTCATCCTTGTATGACCATGTTTTACTACAATCTGGATGTATTTACATGTATGTAATGTGGTAGTTAGGCGCTGTCGCCACCCTTGTATGACCATGTTTTACTACACTCTAGATGTATTTACATGTATGTAATGTGGTAGTTAGGGGCTGTCGTCACCCTTGTATGACCATGTTTTACTACACTCCCGGTGTATTTACATGTAGGTGATGTGGTAGTTAGGGGCTGTTGTCATCCTTGTATGACCATGTTTTACTACACTCCCGGTGTATTTACATGTATGTAATGTGGTAGTTAGGGGCTGTTGTCATCCTTGTATGACCATGTTTTTCTACACTCTGGATGGATGTATTTACATGTATGTAATGTGGTAGTAAGGCGCTGTCGTCATCCTTGTATTACCATGTTTTACTACACTCTGGATGTATTTACATGTATGTAATGTGGTAGTTAGGCGCTGTCGCCACCCTTGTATGACCATGTTTTACTACACTCTGGATGGATGTATTTACATGTATGTAATGTGGTAGTTAGGCGATGTCTCCACCCTTGTATGACCATGTTTTACTACACTCTGGATGTATTTACATGTATGTAATGTGGTAGTTAGGGGCTGTCGTCACCCTTGTATGACCATGTTTTTCTACACTCCCGGTGTATTTACATGTATGTAATGTGGTAGTAAGGCGCTGTCGTCATCCTTGTATGACCATGTTTAACTACACTCTGGATGTATTTACATGTATGTAATGTGGTAGTTAGGCGCTGTCGCCACCCTTGTATGACCATGTTTTACTACACTCTGGATGGATGTATTTACATGTATGTAATGTGGTAGTTAGGCGCTGTCGTCATCCTTGTATGACCATGTTTTACTACACTCTGGATGTATTTACATGAATGTAATGTGGTAGTTAGGGGCTGTCGTCACCCTTGTATGACCATGTTTTACTACACTCTGGATGTATTTACATGTATGTAATGTGGTAGTTAGGCGCTGTCGCCACCCTTGTATGACCATGTTTTACTACATTCTGGATGTATTTACATGTATGTAATGTGGTAGTTAGGGGCTGTCGTCACCCTTGTATGACCATGTTTTTCTACACTCCCGGTGTATTTACATGTATGTAATGTGGTAGTAAGGCGCTGTCGTCATCCTTGTATGACCATGTTTTACTACACTCTGGATGTATTTACATGTATGTAATGTGGTAGTTAGGCGCTGTCGCCACCCTTGTATGACCATGTTTTACTACACTCTGGATGGATGTATTTACATGTATGTAATGTGGTAGTTAGGCGCTGTCGTCATCCTTGTATGACCATGTTTTACTACACTCTGGATGTATTTGCATGTATGTAATGTGGTAGTTAGGGGCTGTCGTCACCCTTGTATGACCATGTTTTACTACACTCTGGATGTATTTACATTTATGTAATGTGGTAGTTAGGCGCTGTCGTCATCCTTGTATGACCATGTTTTACTACACTCTGGATGTATTTACATGTATGTAATGTGGTAGTTAGGCGCTGTCGTCATCCTTGTATGCCCATGTTTTACAACACTCTGGATGTATTTACATGTATGTAATGTGGTAGTTAGGTGCTGTCGTCATCCTTGTATGACCATGTTTTACTACACTATGGATGTATTAACATGTATGTAATGTGGTAGTTAGGCGCTGTCGTCACCCTTATTTGACCATGTTTTACTACACTCGGGATGTATTTACATGTATGTAATGTGGTAGTTAGGCGCTGTCGCCACCCTTGTATGACCATGTTTTACTACATTCTGTATGTATTTACATGTATGTAATGTGGTAGTTAGGCGCTGTCGTCACCCTTGTATGACCATGTTTTACTACACTCTGGATGTATTTACATGTATGTAATGTGGCAGTTAGGCGCTGTCGTCACCCTTGTATGACCATGTTTTACTACACTCTGGATGTATTTACATGTATGTAATGTGGCAGTTAGGCGCTGTCGCCACCCTTGTATGACCATGTTTTACTACACTCTAAATGTATTTACATGTATGTAATGTGGTAGTTAGGGGCTGTCGTCACCCTTGTATGACCATGTTTTACTACACTCCCGGTGTATTTACATGTATGTAATGTGGTAGTTAGGGGCTGTTGTCATCCTTGTATGACCATGTTTTACTACACTCCCGGTGTATTTACATGTATGTAAGGTGGTCGTTAGGCGCTGTCGTCATCCTTGTATGACCATGTTTTACTACACTCTGGATGTATTTACATGTATGTAATGTGGTAGTTAGGTGCTGTCGTCACCCTTGTATGACCATGTTTTACTACACTATGGATGTATTAACATGTATGTAATGTGGTAGTTAGGCGCTGTCGTCACCCTTATTTGGCCATGTTTTACTACACTATGGATGTATTTACATGTATGTAATGTGGTAGTTAGGCGCTGTCGCCACCCTTGTATGACCATGTTTTACTACATTCTGGATGTATTTACATGTATGTAATGTGGTAGTTAGGCACTGTCGTCACCCTTGTATGACCATGTTTTACTACACTCCCGGTGTATTTACATGTATGTAATGTGGTAGTTACGCGCTGTCGTCACCCTTATTTGACCATGTTTTACTACACTCTGGATGTATTTAAATGTATGTAATGTGGTAGTTAGGCGCTGTCGCCACCCTTGTATGACCATGTTTTACAACACTCTGGATGTATTTACATGTATGTAATGTGGTAGTTAGGCGCTGTCGTCACCCTTGTATGACCATGTTTTACTACACTCTGATGTATTTACATGTATGTAATGTGGTAGTTAGGCGCTGTCGTCACCCTTGTATGACCATGTTTTACTACACTCTGGATGTATTTACATGTATGTAATGTGGTAGTTAGGCGCTGTCGTCACCCTTGTATGACCATGTTTTACTACACTCTGGATGTATTTACATGTATGTAATGTGGTAGTTAGGGGCTGTCGTCACCCTTGTATGACCATGTTTTACTACACTCCCGGTGTATTTACATGTATGTAATGTGTTAGTTAGGCGCTGTCGTCATCCTTGTATGACCATGTTTTACTACACTCTGGATGTATTTACATGTATGTAATGTGGTAGTTAGGCGCTGTCGTCATCCTTGTATGACAATGTTTTACTACACTCTGGGTGTATTTACATGTATGTAATGTAGTAGTTAGGCGCTGTCGTCACCCTTGTATGACCATGTTTTACTACACTCTGGATGTATTTACATGTATGTAATGTGGTAGTTAGGCGCTGTCGTCATCCTTGTATGACCATGTTTTACTAAACTCTGGATGTATTTACATGTATGTAATGTGGTAGTTAGGCGCTGTCGCCACCCTTGTATGACCATGTTTTACTACACTCTGGATGTATTTACATGTATGTAATGCGGTAGTTAGGCGCTGTCGTCACCCTTGTATGACCATGTTTTACTACACTCTGGATGTATTTACATGTATGTAATGTGGTAGTTAGGTGCTGTCGTCACCCTTGTATGACCATGTTTTACTACACTCTGGATGTATTTACATGTATGTAATGCGGTAGTTAGGCGCTGTCGTCACCCTTGTATGACCATGTTTTACTACACTCTGGATGTATTTACATGTATGTAATGTGGTAGTTAGGCGCTGTCGCCACCCTTGTATGACCATGTTCTACTAAACTGGATTTATTTACATGTTTGCACCGTTTACGTTTATGTTCAATTAACTGAAGCAATTAATACTTTAATGTACAATCAAGTTATTTAATGCGCTTACTTCCTTCTAATGTTTAGTTTATTAATCGTATATTAGCCCTAATCCGTTGTTATGTTTATGTTTATTGATGTGGTGTATAGTAGTAAGTTACATGTTGGTACTGGTCATCAGTGCAAACAGCTTAGGACGTCCATTTTTGCGAAAGCCTAGTAGTCTTATGCTATTGTACTTTTTTTATGTTATTGTACCGTACTGGATCGCCTTCAAAAAGCCAAACACCACACTCGCTACAAAAATGTTATTTTGGTTTGGAACCATATTGCAAACAAATCCACCAGTGAGTGTACATGTTACCCTAAACATTACTATACACGGCTAAAAAGAGATATTTTATTTAATTTATACATGAAAATATCCGAAGTTAACTCTGTTTAAATATCGGTGGGATATCTCACAGGTAATTGTATCATTTATAAATAGTAACAAAAAAATATATTTTTTTATAGAATTTATGTTATCTTAGAAAGGTGCATTTGTACAAAAGTGGTCAGATTTTCATGGTATCATAAACGAGAATTTGCTTTCGGTATTTTCATAAAGTAATAATTATTACATTCATACACATCATTGTTAAAACTACCTCCATGCAAAATCCCATCGAAATTGATCAACTTGTTAAAAAGTTATGCCATGAAATGTATATTACGGTGTCCAGTCAATCTCTAAGGTGCATTCACTAAAAACTACTTTTAAACAAGAAAAAAAGAAGTGATATCACGCCCTATGGGTTTTAGTTTCTTATTTATGGATACATTTTTCAAATATTGGTATCAACTTAAAGATGAAGCTCTCTAGTGTCGGATTATGTAAATATATTTAAAATGACACCAGTATTAATGAAATGTTTATTAAAACAAAATGCACCTATATAAATAACAGTGACTGCCTGGTCAATTTCCCTTGTTATCAACCTTTCTAAGATAACATACATTTTATAAAAAATGTTACTTGTGAGATATCTCTCGTATAAACACATTTCGTTCATTCAAGTTTTATCATGTTCGATTCTTGCTTTATTTTGAAAATGTGGGCAGGTTTGCATGTCCGGCTTCAGCTCAACATCATGTAGTGATTTCGAACTATTTACAATCTTTCGTTTTTCTTTTCGCTTCCTGTATCTCAAATAAGCTACACCCACTATACATATACCGGTAATTACAGCCACACAGCTACCTATTGCAGCATTACGTGTTCCTGAAACATAAACAGACAACATCGCATTATACATACAAACGAAACAATTAATTCAATCGCGAATTCCGATTCAAAGAAACAGCCACAACAACAATATTATAAAACTTATTTTAGTTGGCAATAAGTAGTGTACATGTACTCCGAAAATATGAACCACTAATGATATGTTACCAAACTAACTTACGACGTACTGTTTTGCCTTCGACTGCGTGGCCGTTCGGTATTATCCCTGCCTATTACATGAACCAGACAGAGTTGTACTGTACGTGTTCCTTTTGTTATGACATTAGTTTAGCTTAGTTTTATATACTTACTGTGTGATTTGCCGATGTGTTTCGGTGTTCTTTTATGGTAATGTTCCGCAACTGTTGTCCCCAAAAATGTTAAATACCACTCAGTTAACTCCCCTGAAAATATTAAAATATTTGGAAAACACCAGCCTTGCGTTCAACGAAGGATTATGTGACGATTCGTTTGTCTCGTTTCGTACCTTTCATTCGATGAACGCTCTGTTTAAAAAATCCGGTTTGTCACGTGAGCGAAATTTGGCTAACCAAAGATGGTGCGCCTAAAATGGTTAATCCTACCAAAATGGCTGACAGAGGCAAACAATTACTTGAAAATAGTTAAACCCATGCATCAGTACATATTTCGAACTGAGAACGGAAAAATGAAGTTTTACACACTAAATTTGTTTGTTCCGAACAGAGCGTACAAGGAAGGATTAAAAGATTTAACGTAAAATGTTAACTAGCTACCCTGAACGGACGGCAGGTTGATATGGCAGATTAAACCTGACACATATTTTAAGTTATTTCATTTTAGTATTCGCAAAAAGATTATAACAATTCGAACAGGGGAGGCAGTAGTCAACAAAATCAGCAGAACATGAAAGGCACAGAAAAGAACAAACAACACTCAAAGAATACAAATATATTCAAGTCGCAATTATGGCAATCTAAAATACCAACAAACGTCTTTATTTTCTGTGGATAACATAATTGGCAAAACAATTTTCATTATATTATGGTCCACAATAACAATGGAGATACATGTATATGTACAAGTTTATCCTATGGCAATATTTACAACAACATATACTATAAACTAAACTACATAATTACTGAAAGCCAGTGAAAGTAGATTGCATTTATCGATCATTTACGTACTGTTCTGAACGAACTCAACGAACACATTCTTTCTGTAGAGGATTATTTGTACCAAAACTTACCGATTTCCGCGTAATCCATTTCCAAAGACATTTGTAATGTCCAGGTTCCTTGTGGATTTTCGTCCCAAAATTGCACACTCATAAACGTCCATTCCTTAAATCATCAATTGCTTGGTAAACTACATTAACCACATAACATAATAACAAAAGGGTACATGCTCATTCGTTAGCATCAATGGAAATCTTAAATTACCAATAAACATTGTTACTAATTTTAAAACACATTTTAAATTATTAACAACTGTGTTAGAAATGTTTAAAATAAGTATTGAAATTTTTTTAATTTCTAATTCATGAACTACATGTATATTGTTCGTCTAAAATCTTTAGAAAAAGTTGAAGATGCTTTGTGAATGCGAGCACCAGTACTTTATTGTAAACTTATGCACTAGTTAATTGAAAACATGGCCCCCAGCTCCGGGGAAGTGCGGGGAAAAGCGGGGAACTGTCTCTTGTTTTTGCCTTTTCGATGTTCCCGCACTGTCATGTGAGTGCGGGGCTTTTGTTTCGCGCCAAAATAGCGGGGACATTTAGTCGTGACTGTATCAGTGAGTAATAGGGCGGGCCAACTTGCGGGAGTTTTACCTTCTGTACGTCTTTAAAAACGCAAAAGTAAAAATTCCCGCCATACTCCGGGGTTGGAGGGTGGTTTCAATTGACTGGTGCATTACCTGTTCGCCATTTGCTTTTGTATCTAAAGATCTCCTAGTTAGTAACTGTGACTTCATACCAGAGGGGGAAATAAGATAGAATAAAACAGCTCCTCTCAAAGAGTATTTGTACTTAATGTACACTTGAACGTGTTCCAAAAACAGGACTTCAGTCTCTGTTCCATTACAAGCCACTGTATTATAAGAACTTGATGATATTCTGTTGGGATCTCTTCTGTGAATTTGTCTGAAAATAGGTAATATTCATGGGCAACCGCACTACGTTTGTGCGGGAACACATTTTGTAACTGATTAAACTTTTAATAACTTCTGAAAGAATGACAGGATTGCCATTATCAAAAATGAGATCCCCCGAAAAAACAACAAATTACACATGCATACTAGACGAACGTAGCACTGAGACACATGAGTGATACAATTAAAATAACGACATACATACAATTCGCTAGCTAACGGAGGACTTTAAGTTATATGATATGACAGTTTATGTTTAAAATGCAGAAGGTCGTAGACTTATGAGGACAACATATTGACATAATATGACCATGGAGGGATATATATACGATTACGTAAATATGTAACGGCACAAATTTATTATTTAAAATATTCGTCCATGTTTTAATGTACTACAGATAGAAGAAAAATATTTTGTATTTATTTTACACCATACATTGTTCTGGGCGCATTGCTCCAATCAAGCCTGTTGTATACATTAATAATGTAATACACATACAATTCAAAATCATTACGAGCCGCGATAACGCCTAGCCACCCGTAGAAGTGTCAGACACAGAACGACCACATGCACACCGGCACTAAATGTCGTAGGTAGACATGTTACATGCACACCGGCACTAAATGTCGTAGGTAGACATGTTACATGCACACCGGCACTAAATGTCGTAGGTAGACATGTTACATGCACACCGGCACTAACTGTCGTAGGTAGACATGTTACATGCACACCGGCACTAAATGTCGTAGGTAGACATGTTACATGCACACCGGTACTTTGTTGTAGGTAGACATTCGGGATTTGTAACACAACTAATGGAAGTACATTGTATAACAATACACAATGCATGTTTACACTCAACCACTTTTCTAATTGGTCACTTTTCTTTCCCCTTTCCCGAAAAACCTTTAACTGTGATCGTATTAGTTGATGATACATTGTTACACGTACGTTTTATGTATGGACTCAACATTGATCGTATGACTGACCATGTGTACTTTGGCACGTGACTTTGATTTTTAATGAATTAAGTGTTGGGACAATTGCATAAAACTTTTGTGTGAAAATATTATCAAACATTATGATCACGGTTAAACCACGTATTTGGGGTTTGAAAAGTGACCAATTAGAAAAGTTAGGGTGTCCAAAAAGAAAGTATACAGTTTCAGTGTATATCTATAAAATCTCTTCATTCTGCTATCGTAAAGAAAATGTACACATGTGTACACAAAAGATGTAAGTTTTTTCTGGGACTAATTTTGATAATATAACTTGGATAATTTTAAACAAAATGTAAATTTACCGAAATTACCTTATTTTGCCCGTGACGTCTATTTAGTAATTTATGACGTTCTCAAAATGTCCACCTTTCTTTCGTTTTCCTTCTTGCACTTCTTATAAACTATTGATAACATTTGCACATGTGTCTAAACTGATCGTCTTACCTTCTCTGTTGATGTTTCTCGTGAGCATAGACGTGCCAATTGGCTTTGCGCTATACACTAGCGGTTTCACAAGAATTCGCAATGGTTTTGATCCTGGCTGTGGGCGGGCCATGTCACACCACAATGATATTTCTTCGAAATTACGTTGGATCCAACTGGTTAAAGGAATTCACCCAACCCCTTATGTACAATGTGTGGTCCTGGCACATCTGCATGAGCTATGCATCATTCAAAACAATACATTATCAGCGGTGTTTAGGAATAAGCCTGTTTAACAAAGACAAGTAACGGCTTAAGATTATTTCTTTCCATTGTGCTATCTGAATCGCTAGTGTACAATCTAAAGCAAACGGACACATCTATGCTGCTGAGGAACATCAAAAGAGAAGGTTAAAAGATCAGGTATGACAAATGTGCAAATGTAAGTGATAGTTTCATAGAACGAGTACAAGAAGAGAAAAGTCAAAAGGCAACATGCATCGTGAACACGTCGTTAATTACTACAAAATGACGTCACGGACAAAATAACGTAATTTTAGACTATTTACATTATATATATATATGGTCACAGAAAAAACTTACATCCTTTGTCTATACATATGCCAATTTTCGTGGCGATAGTAGAATGAATAAGTTTGATAGATATTCACTGAAACTGTATACTTTCTTTTTGGACACCCTGTACAAAGAACCACAATATACCCGTTGACTGTTATAGTAGGTTGACGACAGAATCTCTGTGGTAGGACGTTTTCCCAAGTCTTTGCAGCCTCAATAAGTCGATCGGCTTTCAGAAGTCCAAATCCAAAATGGTCAGATACTACCAAATATATGAAACGTAAATAATTATATAGAATATTTAAGAAATAAAAATCTATTTGCGTATTTTGTCGGTGAATAAAACATGGGCAGGAGTTCGGATGCGGAAAAATTAAATCACGAGTGCGTAGCTAAATCCTAAACCTTCAACACAAAGAGAACAGTACGAAAAGGAACAGAAGAAAAGGACCATATAAGCCAGCCTCAATGTCAAACAAATAAAATAAACTTCAGGCCTTCTGTCGTTTGTCTATTTGCATGGTTCAGTACAAGTGTATGCTAGTGTTATAACATTCTAAATTGTATACCCCAAGTATCTTTAGACAACCTTTTTAATGGTTAAAACAATAAAATAAAAATCCTTGTTCAAACCACCACAGTTAGTTTAAGATACCCTTGTGAATAATAGTTCACATGTAATTGTTTCCGTTCAGTACATTGTGATTACATGCACCCTTTAGCAGTACATTCTATTCGTACAAATTAACATTACACGAATTGACTTTTATTCTTGTTTATATCTATCAATAACACTTTGAAAAAGGAAAGTCGTACAGGGAAGGCAGCACTCAACTAAACCAGCCGAGCACAGAAAACATAAAAAACATCCCATGCCACAATAACACGACACAATGCCCAACACATAACTGAATGAGAAAACTGAACTACCCAAGTCCCAGCTGTCAAAAAGCTGAATGACCTAGTTCCAGCAATCAAAAACCTGAATACCCTAGCTGAATGACCATGTTTTAACAGTAAAAAGGCTGAAATACCTAGTTTTAGCTGTCTGAAGTCCTAACAAGTTAAGGAAAGTTAAAATAAGTACATTTATAGCACATGCGTTCAACAGTAGAACTCGATTAATTAGGCCGGTCACTTGTTTACATAACATTGTGTTCATAAACATTGTAATTTCTCTTATTTATGTCTTATTATGTTAACATTACATGTATGTATGTATGTGTATCAGTATGTGCGTCAATAAAACAGTTATTGTATTTCATTGCTCATTTCTCCAGTTAAAATGGTTAAAACAATAAACACCCAATGTTATTGACATTGCAATGTTTGTATACAAGTGAAATATCTGAATAAACGGACTGTATAAAGTTCGCCGGGGGATAACTCTAGCTTTATCAATAAACAAGCAAAGCAAATTATAAACACTGCACGGTTGACTGGCCGCCAGGTATCAGTGTAGATTTAAAGAGTAGTTCATTAAAAGTGTATATTCACAAGATTAAACAAAAATGAATATCGAAAATGTATTTAACTTTCATTTTTATTTGTAAACAAAGGCTAGTGTTATCTCCGGCGAACTGTACTAAAATTACTAATAACATCACACAGTATTTACCTGTTCGTCCAGCACCATTTCTTTGCCTGTTGCCGCCATATTGTAACGATGTCAGATCAGATGTGTTGACAATAAGATGCTGCATGTCCCTCCATGTCAGATTTGGACTGATGGATTAAAGAAAGTAAAACAAAATGGTTTTCAATAAGCCGCTCTAGGTTTATTTGTATCCGCTGTGCAGTTTCGAATTGCGCGCGCATCAATTCGGTGTGACGAATGTTCCGACTGAAACCGCACATAATCATATCTTAAATGAATGAATCAGAAACATATCGGAAAGAAATAATAAATTATGTGTTGTAATAATTTGAAGCTAAACGAATTGTTCTATTTTTTAAAATAACATTGACTGACCTATGTTTTCACTCATGTTGAAAGACAAATAAAAATGCTTACTTTGCTTCAAGAACTAACGCCAGAATTCCTGCCGCCATAGGTGTAGCCGCTGAAGTCCCAGTAAAATTCGACACACAATTCTTATTTACATATGTGGTACACTGTAATAGTATCATACACCTGGTTTGTTGTCAACGTTCATACAACAGGTAGTAGTTCATAGTATATTGTATCGTTTTCTTCAAATAAACGAGAGGTGTTTTGTAAGTTCCAGGAAAAGTTTTATTAATTTTCGATGTTTTCTAATTTCAATGATATTTTGCAAATAGACAAAGACATTCATTCGCATTGTATTCGTAAATGTTCTGAATAATTCATAGCAGTGCCATTTTGTATGAAACGCACTCACACGTTTGATTCATATAACAGTATGTATCAAGTATAGCTCTATTTAAATGCCAAATTTTAAGTTATTTGAACACACTTTAAACATTATAGAGAACTTTTCCTGGAACTTCAAAAAACGCCTCTCGTATATTATTATATATTACGGATTGTTTTGAATCTAAACATTACTTTTTTTAATCGAACCATAATGCAAACCCATTATAGCACCACATGGTTCAGCATACTTACTTTAAAATCTGATGCCCCACCACCAACACTATAAGTACTGGCCATTATAGTAGCACATGGTTCAGGATACTTACTATATTATCTGATGCCCCACCACCACCACTATAAGTACTGGTCATTATAGCAGCACATGGTTCAGCATACTTACTATATTATCTGATGCCCCACCACCACCACTATAAGTACTGGCCATTATAGCAGCACATGGTTCAGCATACTTGCTATATTATCTGATGCCCCACCACCACCACTATAAGTACTGGTCATTATAGCAGCACATGGTTCAGCATACTTACTATATTATCTGATGCCCCACCACGACCACTATAAGTACTGGTCATTATAGCAGCACATGGTTCAGCATACTTACTATATTATCTGATGCCCCACTACCACCAACACTATAAGTACTGGTCATTATAGCAGCACATGGTTCAGCATACTTACTATATTATCTGATGCCCCATCACCACCACTATAAGTACTGGTCATTATAGCAGCACATGGTTCAGAATACTTACTATATTATCTGATGCCCCCCCACCACCGCTATAAGTACTGGTCATTATAGCAGCACATGGTTCAGCATACTTACTATATTATCTGATGCCCCACCACGACCACTATAAGTACTGACCATTATAGCAGCACATGGTTCAGCATACTTACTATATTATCTGATGTCCCTCCACGACCACTATAAGTACTGGCCATTATAGCAGCACATGGTTCAGAATACTTACTATATTATCTGATGCCCCACCACGACCACTATAAGTACTGACCATTATAGCAGCACATGGTTCAGCATACTTACTATATTATCTGATGCCCCATCACCACCACTATAAGTACTGACCATTATAGCAGCACATGGTTCAGCATACTTACTATATTATCTGATGCCCCACCACCACCACTATAAGTACTGGCCATTATAGCAGCACATGGTTCAGCATATGCTGGAGGCTGGTGTTTGATAGATACACTGCTTATACCGATTGTATAGATACTGTTAACAAATCCATCGCAATTACAGTTGTCATCTTCTCCACCATTTCCTGCCGCCCAAACATAGATAGCTCCCAAACCATTCCTACCCTGTAAATAAACATATAAACAATGTATAGTTTTATACTTGTATATTCCCTGCCGCTCATACATATATAGCTCCCAAACCATTCCTACCCTGTAAATAAACTTATAATCAATGTATAGTTTTATACTTGTATATTCCCTGCCGGCCAAACATAGATAGCTCCCAAACCATTCCTACTCTGTAAATTAACATATAAACCGGCATATTCCCGGCATATTCCATACATTGGTAACTCACAAATCATTCAAACATGCTCATACGAGCAAGGCTCAAAAGCAAATTAGCATTATTAAGTGTAGGATATCTCCGAATGCACCTATAACATAGTTTTATTCATGTAATGGGTGCGTAACGCAGGCCGTCACGTGACGTCATTCCAAGCGTCATCGTTTGAGCTGCACCGGGCTTCATTCGATCCACTGTATACGATTTATTTACTTTTAATACTGAAATAAGTCATTAATAGCCAACTCTTGAATGTAAGGCGGAATAGACATTGTCTCGTTGCGTTACTTGACTTAAAACTCTGAAAAGCGGTTGGCTTTACACGGTAGCATCATCCCGATGAAAAAGGAATTACGACCTAACAAGTTGAGGACTCGATTTCTAAAGAACTCCTTTCAAATGGAATGAAAGATTTAATGTTTTGTAATCTATACTGATCGTAGAGTTCGCCAGGAACTTATCGTTCAGAAATATGCCTCTTATTTCTCAGAAATTAAGGAGGAGTATCCCTAACTCAGTCTTAATTCTTCTATTTATTCTTATTTTACCATGGCGTCAGTTTGACAGAGTCCCTACAATTACATAAAAAACGAAATCATGTGTAGATGACTGATTTGGAGTGCAAAGAATCCCCATACATGTTGATTAATTCATATTCGAGCTATCGCAAGGATTTTCCAAGTAAGGCGTTTATCTTAATGAAATGCAGTTGCTCTGTGATTATTTATTCTTCGTCACGCTCGACGGCGTGCGCTGCACCTTGGTCACAATGAGTAACGTCATCAAGAACATTGTGACGTCATAATATAATTAATTAATTAAAACGCTAGATAATTGATAGATCTATAATTTCATTGTTCTAGAATCAATATATAAAAAGTTAGAAGGAAAGTCTTCGTATATATCGCTGGCTTAGAAGAAGAAGGCCGTGAGAACAAAAACGGTATTTTGAGAGAGCAAAAAAACTGTCTGAACTACTTTTTACTTATTGAAGAACACGCTTTTTCAACAACAGTTTGGTCCACGTGACCAGTTATGATTTGCATGACAATAGGTTCATAAGAAGCGCCTTCTACACGAGTCTTATAAGGTCGTACATGGTAAGTACTAGTAGCATTGTAATCCAGCTACATAGTGTACTAGTATATGAATGTTTTGTATATTTCCTGTCGACCATTCATATTTAGAATACTAACTAAGTTACAAACTACGCCAGTAAGGCACACATGATCCTTTGTAATGTAATGTAATTATTTAGGCCGAGATTCGAACCAGGGACCTCTCGATCAGTAGTCAAGAGCGTTACAGTGTAACTAGGGTAAGAGAAACTACTACTCTAACTTATATAAAATATATACTTCGTTTGTGCCTTTTCGAAGAGCTGATTTGACAAGAGCATTCGGTTCTTCAAATGTCGTCCTTTCCTCAGTTCCCCAACTATTTGAGTATATATCTATACCTCCCACTAATAGAGCATCGTGTTCCATTGTGCTTGTAGAGCCAGCAGGGCCAATCATTCTTATAGCTGGAATAAACAACATTTGTTCAATATAGTAATAGTAAAATAATATAATATTTTTATTTTCTATATGTAGACGCACCTGTCACAACTGTACTACCACTGGGTGAACAAACAAAAGGATATACAAACCTGGGCTGGTATTCACAAAGATTCTTAAGTGAAAACTAAAATATTTTGACTGAAGTTGAAAGTTTGCACAGCTCTTATGCCCAGTATTTTGAAGAATAATCCCAGTTTTCTTTGTGATTATAGTAGCAGTTTACGTAATGATTCAAAACTATATAAAATATTGAACATCTTAATTTTCTTTCTTAATAGACACACTTTAGAAAATTGTAAGATTTTAAGAAAATGTCTAAGTATTTTGCTAAGATGCTTTGTGAATACCAGCCCATATGATATATTTCCTCTTCAGTTATCTAAACAACAGTACTCATTAGATGAACATACGAGTAATGGAATGACTTTTCCTTGATTAGTGATGTATTTCAAGAACCCACCCTCTCACATAACAAACGATAGGGGAAACAGCATATAGTTGACAGTTTAATAATTAAAAGCAAAGGAAAAGTGACAATATACGAAGTAGTTTTCAGATACTATTTTTCTTGTTTTCTCAAAATATCGATTTTGTACTTACGACCTTCTCATCCAAAGCATGAGTCTGATAAGGTCGTAACTAGGAACTTCTAATTCTAAGTCAACGAAATACTTTGGAACACTTTAATATCATACCAGCAAGAATGCCGTTAAATGCAATTCCAACAGCACAAAGCGTGTTCTTCTCTGAGAGCGCAATACCTGCACATTGCGTACCATGCCTGCAAAAGATGAAGTTCTGAAATGTTGCACGCAGTGACTGATAACTTAGTCTGTTAGTATAGTTCGCCGGGGATAACTCTAGCCTTATCAATAAACAAACAAAGCAAATTATAAACACTGGACGGTCGACTGGCCGCCATTTATCAGTGTAGATTGAAATAGTATATCATTAAAAGTGTATATGTGTACAAGATTGAACAAAAAAGAATATCGAAAATGTATTTAATCGTCATTTTTATTTGTAATTCTAACACGATCCGCGGATTAATCCAATACACAAAGAGCAAACCGAACCATGTTTTATTACCCCCATAATAAATAGATGTCACATTGGCTGTTACTATTTACGCCCCGTATACAGCAAATTGGTCATATCTGTTTGTGCGCTCTAAAATGGCAAAACAACTCAATAAAATACATAATAAGCATTTATTCAATACACTGTTACTGCTGTTTCTGCAAATATACAAATTAAACTGCAAGAATGTGTTTCGCTTCTTCGAGATACATCGAACATCAACATGTGCGTTTCAAAAATAGTTCCAACTACCGTCGTGTGAAATAAATATCACGTGACATATTTATGAATGAAAAATGTAAACATTGTAGTAAATTATTCTTCCGGTTCGTAGTAGAATGCTCTTCCGGTATGTATCGGTGTCGGGGGAGGTAATTGTACCAGCTTTTGCTATCGTAAAAGGTAAACAGGTAAAGTGGAATGCGCGCAAGTTAAATAGTACGGGATATTATCGTGTTTAGAATCGAAATAAAAACTCTGTTATTGTATATTGTCGGTGAATAAAACACACGCACTCGTGATTTAATTTTTCCGCATCCGAACTCCTGCCTGTGTTTTATTCACCGACAATAAACGCGAACAGATTTTTATTTCTTAAACAAAGGCTAGTGTTATCTCCGGCGAACTATAGGTAAAGCCTACAATTATATTGATATACCGAGTAATGGTTTCAAATGGGGACACATTATGGTTTACATGTACATGACGATTGTATAGTATATTACTACAAATTACAACAGCACATCAATACTCGGCGAATTATTGACATATCTGACACAAATACATGTTTATAGGTCGCTTTAGTAATTAAATGCAGTCAATGGTAGACGTTATTGAAGAGACGACTAACTATACAACATGCACAAACAAAAGCCAACGCAGTATGTGTATCAAAAGAAAAATGTGTACCTTCCTGTTAATATTCGTCTTAATTATGATAGAAATTATGTAACACTAGTTGTCAAATTATAAGTAATAATCTTTCCAGGACTCGTTTACTTTAAGTTTATATCAACTGATATCCTGTGATAGATCCTGTATATATCACACTGCGCTACAACATGTCTGATTTTCAACAATATTTTGTAATAGTTCTAGTATTTCTGGATTACCTCATGAACGTAAAGTTTAACATGTTTTATTTACAATTCACACGTTATTTTCATGTTTCCCGGCATCGGCAATTGACATTTCTGAAATATTTATAATATTTCCCGCTATATCTGACCGGGTGCAATGCAAAGTATCTGGGTAAAGGTATCATGACGCTGTGTATCGGTGCTTTACATCGGGTACATTAAAGAACCAGACTGTCTATTCGAAATAAGAGCTAGGCGTACTTCTGCAGCGCCGGACATGCCTGTATCTAAGGTTTCTCTCTCCCTTCTGGGGCTTTCACTCAATCTGTCCCCCTGGTCCACGACAAACAACTTTTGATGGGAAAAGAGTCGTGATTATCTTGGCGTTGGCTTAATATCAACTATACTTTATGTACATTGTTTTACGTCACGTGATCATAACCGCGATAAAATGGTACTTTAATATTTTCACAAATGGACATTTGATTAATAAGTTGGTTTAAATGGCGTATAATGCTACATATTGTATGTATTACACTTCAACCACGCACTTGTTTATTGTCCCTGACGGACGAACATTGTTTGTATCGCATTAGTTGTATTTATTTCATCCATTTTGCTTCCATAACCAGTGGAACTGGTATCTGTCTAATGCTTAGCAAAAGTACAATAGGAAATCGCACAGGGAGGGCAGCACTCTACTTAACAAGCCGAGTGTAGCAACGTTAAATGTCGCATCGACGCTAAATGTCGCACTTGACGTTAAAAGTCGCAAGGCTGACGCTAAATGTCGCAACCGACGCTAAATGTCGCAATCCACCCTGACGCTAAATGTCGCATCTGTGACGTTAAATGTCGCAACAAACTGGCCTGACGTTAAATGTCGCAACATTAACACCGAGCACAGAAAACAGTTATCAAAGTTACACGGCATAATACCAAAAACACGACTGAGCTAGAAAATGAACTGAAACACTAAAAGTCCAAGCCAATACTGTGCAAACATCGAAAACCCGAGACCAAACCGCCAAATAGTCGAAAGACCCAGTTTCAGTCGGTTATAGTGTGAGTACTACACCAACAACCCATGTAGTTAGAGAAGTGGATAGAACACTAGCACACATACCGAGATATCCGGTTCTATACTAGGACGGCATGGTGATGTTCGTCCGGGATATTAGCTACGACCATCTCCTCTATATGTGGAGAAGTTGTCATTTTCAAAAGAGCACACTAAAACGCAATCGGAACGGTCCGTACGGCATTTTTACGGGATAAAATACCTCGGATGTATCAAGCGTATGAATCCATAAGCTTTCTTTCTTAAATCCTACGCAGAAGAAAATGGGCCGAAGAAAATAGACCGCAACTTATCAGCAACGGAAATATTAAAAGATGTTTTATTGGTTAAACAATACAATTTCGGTACACTCCTTGAGCATAACACGCAGCTACGCAGCGCTTGCTTGATTGGCGTGTATTCCATTGAAGCACTTTTTAAATCTGTCATGATGACATCATGGCCAAAGACGTTAAAAAATGGCGACGTTCTATTTACACCCGAGAGATGATTCGTAGAGATTGTCCGAGGTGTCCCGATTGACTAAAACGTCCACGATAACTAGTTACATGAAATGACCACTGAAAATGTCTTATCACAATACGTGTACACAAAATAATGAATTTCGCTAAACATTATTTTGGTCGATAAATATATTATTAATAATCAAACTAATAACATACTCAGCTCCCGGCGAAGGATATGGATTAGAATCACGGTCATAAACATCCCAACTTAACCGTGCAATCTGAAATATAAACAATGATAATACAGAACAACATGAATCTAATAGCAGTAAAATACAGGATGACATCTTAGAAGATACGTTTGAGAAGTTCGGCTATCCTCAGATGTTGGGAGAGGGATTACTATAGTGTAACTCATCGTTACGGTTGAACACAATGTGGACGAGTGGTCTAGTGGTAAGAGATACTGACTGAATCCTAATTTCAGGTGTCAAAAATCATAAAACGTTTAATAGTTTGACTGTAAATGGTATACGGGGTGTCCAAAAAAACGGGGACCTACCTTAATCTTTTATAACTTTTTAAATTTTTAATGAATTTGACTGTTGTTTTGTGAGAGTGTATAAAAGTAATTTCTAATTCTAAAATAGGTTCTTGTTAATAGGTTTTGCTTTAAAACAGGAAGTGACGTCATCATTTTACATCCGGTGTCATTTCCTAGTTTGTTAAGTAGTGTTAATTTTGAGCAAACAAAGTTCTAAAATCACAGGGGTGATAGAAATATTGTGAAAATCTATAAACTTTGTGATGAAATAATGAAAGAGGGGAGAAAGAGCCAAGTTTACGAAATAAATTGGAAGCAGACATCCTTCAAAATATTCATTTACAATCACAAAATGACAAAAATATAAAGATTCATTATTATTATTGAGAACAATCAACAAGAAAGCTTAGTAAGAAACAAAAGATAATAATGTGAACTTCTATCCGAATTAATAGTTCATAGATGTATATCAGAGTCATTTAGTGTGTCAGCATTTAAAAGAAAGCAGAAACCATTTATTACAACAAACCAACAGCAAAATCATGATATATTCGTAAGAAAGTACTGACATTTGACCTCATACCTTAGGGCAAATGGCCTAGATATAGCTCGGAGAGGGCCCTATAGTGAATCTGTTTGCCATACACGATGAACAAGTGTATGCAGATCCATTATTCTTGACTTTGGGACACCTATAATGACATTTGCAGTCAACATGTAAATCTATTTATGAACACGTTGATATTCCCTGTTCACTATATGCTAATATACTGAAACACATGACTCTTGATATTGGGACTAAATAATCACAACTATAATGTTTGTATTTTGAACTGTATTCATCCCTAAATGTTTTGTCATATTGACAATGTGTTCTTAATAAAAGAGAAAAAGTTGGGAATGTTTAGCCTAGGTCCCCGATTTATTTGGGACACCCTGTAGGTACAGTAGCGCACAGACAATCCAAAGCACCACAGAAACGACAACAGCGCCTAGCCATCCACGCAAGAGTCAGACACAGAACGAACCATCCATATCCCCAAAACTGGATTTTTAAGCAAGCCTGTATACATATTCCTGTGCATAATTAACCATAAAGGGAGGTAATTATGAATGACCCTGCAGATGCATAAATGATTTCTGATGATCGTCAACAAAAAGATAATAAGTAAACGAATAATGGATGTACGGCCATCGTCGCTCATGCACAACGTATGGTTTAGTAGTGGAAATATAAATATTATTTGGTAATAAATCTGCATGAAAAGCATTCCATGTACATGCACATAGCAGATTCATACATGTATCAGTTATTATTTGAAACTAATGAGTTGATTTTTTACATGTATACACTAACCAAAGTACACAATCTTAACTGTGACAAAACTCGCTTACTACATGTAATAATGTACTAGTACACGCATTTAGTAAGACATATACATTGCACATTACATAATTATGTTGTAGATCTGGATGGTCTATTTCCACTCCATCATCAACAATAGCAATAACAACATCTTTACCAGTATAACCATTTTCCCAAGCTTTCATTACACCCATATCCGGAACTGTATGTCCGTTCTACAATAAAACATGTATACTTTTATGTGTGTTTTTTGTTTTTATTTATCAATTATATTTGAATAATCGTAATACGTATGGCAAACGAACGAAAAAAATGTGAGCGATTAATTAGAACGCAATTAACGGATAAATTGATAATAAAAAAACAACACATTGATTTTATCTGAAAAAAGACGTATTGCATTCTAAGCCTTTTACTAAACATGTTTTTCCCAAACATATTCATATGTAGAGTTATATTTACCAGATACCACATGTTGTTCCACTGTGCATCGTTTATAGTAACACTCTTTAAGACACGTTTTTTCCATATCTGCTGCTCGGCTAGTTTTACCTGAAAGCATAGATGACAATTTTAGTTAGCCATTGAATTCAAAAGTCCTATACAAATCTACTCTGCACAAAACGTCATGATTGCATTAACCAGTTATTTTCAAGTGTTAAAACCTTAAAACACTCTATCTTATCAACGGTATACACGTATGTGTGTAATTATTTAAACATTTCGGTCATGGATAAAACATAAAAGTACAGGCACTTATTTCCAATGGGAGTCCTGTGTTTTGCTAAAGGGGCGGCAAGTAGAAGACACAATGTGATAGAAGGAATCCGTGTGCGTTACCCTAGCTCTTTCCGAACAGACTCCTTGGTTCTTTAACATTCCCGGTGTACAGTACCTATACACGCGAGATTATCTAAATATAAGCTACATAATAATACCCTCAACCGTAACAGTTGTGATGCCATAGCAAATACTTAGTAACATGTTTGCTTAAGATTCATTTATTTCATTGAGTTCTTACATGGTCGACGTAGTGAAGACTTACATTTTCTTCTCCAAGAATTCTTTTCCTGACAGTGTCCGCTCTGCGTCTCGAGTATGTAGGCGTTGTCTTATGCCTCACAATAAATAAACCGTCTTCAACCTTTAAATACATGTACATGTACAAAATACACCAGTCACACACATAGTAAAGAGTGATTCTTTTTAACTTCTGCTGACTAAAATAGGGCAAAATATTAGGACCGGGACGATTACTACACACCCTACAATGCCGCCAATTAATTGGATCTTACTACGTGTATATAAACACATAATATCTTTTACAACAACGTGCCCAAACTAGCTGCATGTGTGTTGGTAACATGCGATACATTAATCCATTTATGATCTTATTTTACACGTAACATTATATTTATATCGTATAAATATCGACAAAATAAAACAAAAATAAGGTCAGTATCGATTTCATACCCTTCGTTAACCGGTTTCAAAATTGTTCCGGTACTACAAAATATTGTGGTATACATTGTAGGTGATAGTTGCGTATGCAAATGACCATGTTTTCATGCTCTTCGACGAATTCATATACAATATATACATATTTTACCAAAGACCAAGTATGTTTTAACTAATAGAACAATTAAAGTGAAATAATACAAAATTAATACTGCTTTCAAATTATATAAATTCAGTAAACATTTTTTCAATCGTAGAAATGGCTTTTTGATTGCTGAAACTGGTTCATTTAAAATTTCGGCAGCTTGGACATGGAAGGATCATAACTTGTTTAGTTGAACATTTTTCCTTTTATGTTTTTTATGTTTTCTGCGCTCGGCTAGTTCAGGAGGACATTGTGCCTTGTGTGTTTTTAATGTTTTCTGTCCTCGGCTAGTTCAGGTGGACATTGTGCCTTTTTCTGTTTTTAATGTTTTCCGTGTTCGGCTGGTTAAGTTGAGTGCTGCCTTCCCTGTCTGACTTAATGTTACATGTGTTTAATCAATAGGTAACACAATATTGTACTTATGATATAATCTATATACAAAAATGTAATATATTATACCGGTATTATGATCATCTTAAGAAATTGACATGTGTATTTATGTAATTGTGTAGTGTTAAATCGTGTATGTTTGTAAATATGTAACTACAGTTACTAAATGAGTCAAAATAGAGATAGAAATAAAGATGAATATGTTTGAAACTAAAATAACCTTGTGATCAAAAAGGTTGAATTTTCCATGTTTTTGGGACAAATTTGCCATTCAAGAGGGACAGAGAAACTTTAGATTTTGCACCTAGGGTACCAATTAATGTACGGCCTTTCCATTTAATAAACAAAAATATTCCTTTTCTTCAAACATATTGTTGCTTCACTGATCTGCTAATAGTATTATTACAGGCAAGTAAGTGGGCAAATAACATCTGTATACTTATTTTTGGTGGACAGTATATATCCTTTGAACATACATGTATAACAGACGTGGCTATGAAATGAAAACCAACAAGAAAGACAAATAGAGGAAGACCAAAGGAAACTTTGCGTAGATCCACAAACCGAGAACCGACAGAGAAAGGGTGGACATGTGGTCAAGTGGAACGACTAGCTGCAGATAGGAAACATTGACGTTCTTTGGTGATGGGCTTAGGGGCAAACCAGTCCGTAGTGGATTTGATGTAGGTAGGTGTGATATAATAAATGAATATAAACAAATAAATGTACCATATTTATATAGCGCCCTTTTCATGTGAACACACATTCAAAGGCACTTTACATATTGTGTTGCAGTCACAAGGGCGCAGGTGCATCCTCTACCAGTGCAGGTACAGCATGACATACTGAGATAAAGCCCCTTAACGGAGAGAGAGAGACGTTATATACAGGCGTGTCCGGCGCTGCAGAAGTGCACCTAGCTATTATTTCGAATAGACAGTCTGGTATTTTAATGTGCCCGGTGTGTATTACCGATACACAGCTTTCTGGCACTTTACCTAGGTATTTTTCAGTGACACACGGTCAGTTGGGTGGGAAACACTGAAAAGCGTTTCAGAAATGACCGAGATTCGAACCAGGGACCTCTCGATAAGAAGTCACGTTAGCCACTCGCGTTAGCCACTCGACCACTTTACCATCACATTAGAAACGTGTGTGATTATTGCCACGGACATTAAATAAGGCGATACGATACACGAGAGAACAAATCGCTGGCTTAGAATAAGCAAACAGATAATATTAAGTCAGACAGGGAAGGCAGCACTCAACTTAACCAGCCGAGCACAGAAAACATTTAAAACACACAAGGCACAATGTCCAACTGAACCAACCGAGCACAGAAAACATAATAAACATACATGGCACAATGCCCAACCAAACAAGTAAATATCCGCCCAAGTCCAAGCTGGCGAAAAGTAATATGAATTAGTTTCAGCAACCAAATACTGAATGCCCTAGCTGAATGGCCCAGTTTCGACAGCAAAACGCCTTAAATGTCTAGTTTTAGAACTACTCTTTACTTATTGAAAAAAACAAGCTCTTTCAACTTCAGTTTAGTCAACATGACCTGTTCCGATTTTTATAAATTTAGTAGGTACCGACTAAATAACAAGCAATATCGACACTATCATACATGAATTATAGTTCTTAGGTTCCCGTATTGAATTAGTAGGTACCTACTAAGTCGTATAGAGGTTCCATCTAAGTCGAATTAGTAGGTCCCTACTAAATACGAGTTTTGATCCTTACCGTACGCCATATAAGTAGCACTTCCGACGTTCACATTCTAAGTCTGCCGTATATTTATAGTCACTGTGACTGTTCAATACCTTCTTTCGCTTACATAATAATTAGTGAACATACCTTGTTGATAAATCGAAATCCATGTCTCTCAAACAATACCATCGGTTCATTGTCTGTACCTGTAGTTTCTACAAGCCATTCGTTGCTGAACTCTTGAAAACAACAAGTTTGTATCAACGCGCACAATAACACATACGACCATATAATCCTCATTGTTTCCTATTACATGTAGTATTCATACAATACACACTTTTAAACCTTTAACTGCTACGTCTTCGATTGTAGAAAATCAAGTCCTTGCACGATCTTGTTTTTTTTAATTTCTCATTCTTCGTTACATTTTCTCTGTTTCTATAAACAAGTCATTTTGTTCAGTTTTCAAAACGTTTATATACTTTTTAAGATTTTGTCGTTTATCCACTTCTTTTTCTCGTTTATTTCTTGTTGTTACTAAGTCTGTTATCTACCTAAAATAACACTGAGTGATTGATCAATGTCTGTTATAGATTACTGTGTAACCTCACTATTGAATTCACCAAATAAAGGGTATCCCCCCTGATCAAACTCTACACGTTATCTTATTGTTTAAATACTTCCCTCTCTTTTGTCGGTGCCAAACAAATCACATGTTTAACTAGTTAACTTGTCATGTGGGTTCCGTGATTTCAAAAATATTCCCTTCAAAAATAAGAATTTGTTCTGATTATCTGATAAAAACGATCCGGTACCTGTATACACGTAATTTATATTTATTATTATCGCTGTGAGTGATACATTGGGTTACGGCACTTATAGGTGTTTAATCGCCGGCTTAGAATTAGAAGGTCGACCTTATAAGACTCATGCACATTTGAAATCTGCATCTCATGGCGCTTCTTATGAGCCTATTTTCATGAAAATCGGAAGTGGTCATGTTGATATAACATGCGGTCTGTAAGTGCCATAAACAGAGTGTGCAATAAATAAAGGATATGACAATAGGTGCTCATTACAAGCGGGCTTTATTGAAGGAGTGGATAAAATAATATGAAAAGAGGAATTGCCTAGTTTCATATTGTTTTTGTCGACGAATTGAATAGAACTCGTATGTAATGAGCGTGAATATAAGATTCTATTAGTACAAAGGAATGACAGTATACTATACATTTCGTTAAGATTTATTACAAAAAGACGCTGGCTTAGAATTAGAGCGTCGTAAGTACAAAATCAATATTTTGAGAAAACAGGAAAAAAATGTCTGAAAACTACTCTTTACTTATGGAAACACAAGCTTTTTAAACTTTGGTTTGGTCAACATGACGATTTTCACGAAAATAGGCTCATAAGAAGCGCCATGTGCTGCAGATTCAAAATATGCATGAGTCTTATAAGGTCGTAAGTAGCACTAACGACCTTCTTATTCTAAGCCCAGCGATATATGGAAAATTATGTGCTCGGCCTGTCTTCGTGTGCAAAAAAAGTCCAATTTTAAAATTGCAGACATTCGTTTATCGTACATGTATTGCTTATTATCTATTACCTAATAGTCATAATTTATTTCCCTTCGTGTGATAGGTGGGTAAATCGCTGTTTTAGAATGAGAAGGTCGTACTTACGACCTTATAAAACTCATACATACTAGTATTTGGAATTTGCATCACAAGGCAGATCTTATGAGCCTATTTTCATGGAAATGGAAACAGGTCATGTTGACCAAACTGAAGTTGAAAAAGCTTGTTTTTCTATAACTAAAGAGTAGTTTTCAGACAGTTTTTTGTCGAGCCCGCCACTTTTGGTGTGCGTGCGTGCGTGCGTGCGTGCGTGCGTGCGTGCGTGCGTGCGTGCGTGCGTGCGTGCGTGCGTGCGTGCGTGCGTGCGTCCGTCCGATTTTTTCCGGACCATAACTTTGTCATGCTTTGACCAATGTTGCTTATATTTGGCATGAATGTTCACATCCATGAGGAGGAGTGTCATGCCCAACCCTCAAGTTCCTATCTCAAAGGTCAAGGTCACAGTTGGAGGTCAAAGGTCAAATTGAAGCTTGTCCGGACCACAACTTTGTCATGCTTGACCATTGTTGCTTATATTTGGCATGAATGTTCACCTCCATGAGGAGGAGTGTCATGCCTAACCCCCAGGTTCCTATCTCAAAGGTCAAGGTCACAGTTGGAGGTCAAAGGTCAAATTGAAGCTTGTCCGGACCATAACTTTATCATGCTTTGACCAATGTTGCTTATATTTGGCATGAATGTTAACCTCCATGAGGAGGAGTGTCATGCCCAACCCCCAGGTTCCTATCTCAAAGGTCAAGGTCACAGTTGAAGGTCAAAGATCAAATTGAAGGTTGTCCGGACCATACCTTTGTCATACATTGACCAATCTTTCTTATATTTGGCATGAATGTTAACCTCCATGAGACGGAGTGTCATGCCCAACCCCAGGTTCCTATCTCAAAGGTCAAGGTCACAGTTGAAGGTCACAGATCAAATTGAAGGCTAATTTAAGTTGTAGCCATTTTTCAACGTGCGCCGAGGCTCGACATAATTTGCCCGAGGGCACGAATTTCTAGTCTTATTTTCTCAAAGTAGCGTTTTTGTACTTTTACGACCTTCTCATTCTAAGCCAGCGAAATGTTGGGTAAAGTCGCGCGATATTGCAACCACTAACTTGGCCATGATTTATTTACTTTTATGTATATATTCTAATCTACTGGTATACGAGTCTGACCTCTACATAAATGTATTAATTATACGTAATCTGTAAGCGACAAAATGACCAATTGTTGTCGTTTAGGAGGAAGATTAGAAAGTTAGGCGTAATACCAGTATCGTATAGATCTATATATAAGTTATACCATTCATGATTACATGTTGACTTTGTCACTGATACCCTTCACTTCTACCTTATGAAATGCATTAATTAGTGAAAACCAGACAAGGTTGAAATGTTTGTTTGACCTATACTGGCTTATCGGAGACCCATGGTACTGAGTCTTATCAAGGTAGCTTTGTGTCAATAATACTCGTGATAATTAGACTTACACATGGGTTCTCCTAAACATTAGGTGGCAGGGGATATACTATTTGACAATTTTCGGGTTCTGACAGGCCGCGAACAGTCAAGCCTATTTCTTGAAAACAGCCAATGAGACAATAAAGTATTTTTGTGTCAGTCTCAGGGCCTAGACAGCATGCCTTGAAAACAGCATCCAAATATAAGGCTGAATCCTTGGGTTTTGGAGTTATGGCCCTTTGTTTTTCCCCCTACCCCTCTAATTTTAAGTTAAAAATATACAAAAGTGACCAATTTCACAGCATACACAGAATTTTTAAAGCCAATGCAATCCTATATTTGGCTCAATTTTACATAAATACAATACCTGAGCAAGGTGATTTCAGCAAGAAAAGTGTCTCCCATACCAATGGATTTTTTGCTATTTGCTGTCAAACTTTTTCGCGGTTTCTAACGACGCTAAATTTGCACTTCCGCCAGTGGTGGTAACCTCCATTTTGAAGAGTAGCAAATCCTTCAGAGCCAGCTGATATTTAGTTTCTATGATTTTTCAAAATAATAAACACCTTCTTTTTACAAAATAAATACAGATTTGAGTCTTTAAAATACCAATTTAATTTTTGGTGCCCATAAATAAGCTCTACACTAAATATTTGTTATTTTCAGGGACCCCCTCACCCCAGTATATCCCCTGCCACCTTAACAGACTTGTTCTACAGGAGCTTGATAAAAAGAAGTTACAAATCCTCTGAATACCAGTATACTAATCTCTGAGCATGAAAGGTATTAGTATTGCTACTAGATATACTAACAGATAAGGCATCGGACAGGAAAGGTAGCACTCAACTGAAATAGCCGTGCATAGAAAACAGAAGCATTGACCTCAATCACACGGCACAATGCCTAACACCAAACTGAGAAAATGAAACTAAACTGCTAAAACTTCAAGTTTCGAGCAGTTTTAGCCGTCAAAAAGCCGAAAGTTCAAGTTTCAACTGTCAACAAGCCGAAAGGCCTAGTTTCAATTGTCAAAAAGCCGAAAGGCCTAGTTTCAACTGTCAAGAAGCCGGAAGGCCTAGTTTCAACTTTCAAAAAGCCGGAAGGCCTAGTTTCAACTGTCAAAAAGCCGGAAGGCCTAGTTTCAACTGTCAAAAAGCCGGAAGGCCTAGTTTCAACTGTCAAAAAGCCGGAAGGCCTAGTTTCAACTGTCAAAAAGCCGAAAGTTCAAGTTTCAACTGTCAAAAAGCCGGAAGGCCTAGTTTCAGCTGTCCAATTTGAAGCTGAAACGTCATATTAATTCAAACAATATATATTTTCAAAACATTCTAACGCTTTATATACGGAATATCACTGCAGTGTGTTGATCCGTTGAGCCTTATTACCTCGGGTTACTTGTACTGCCGGTATTATGGCTTAACGGATCAACACAAGCAGTAATATTCCTTTTATTATATACCATCAAAAGAGAAAAAAGCAATTTTACGCACGAATATGCGTTTATTTTCGGCGTATAACGCGACGCTCAATCAAAAAATGGTAAATGTTAACGTCATGGCATCATTGGCGTTGGCATATGTTCGGCATCTATCCAGTTACTTCCGGTAATATCGACCGGATAACAGGGTGCCTAATAAAATTTGATTTTGCCATGTGACTTGTGAAAAAGTGCAACTGACCACGAGATCTGACGAACTACTTCATATATGAGAGACGCCGGTTAAAATTCCCTACCTGAGGGTGAGGTTTTCCTATCCTAAATGAGCTGGTGAGTGATCCATTATTGTCGTTGTTTATCGTGACGTCACTTAAAGAACGTGATGCTGCGTGCTAGTTTACAAAGATTACGATAGAGTCCCTACGTTGATTCCCTTACTGAGCAGATTAAGTGACTAGATAAATAGAATAATAGGTTAGTGTCGTGGATGGAGTAAAAGTTTATCCGGCTCGGCTGCGGAATTTATCGGATTCGCCTTCGGCTCCCTGAATCCCTCCGCCTTTACAGCCACGAGAATAACCTAGTATTCTCTATATTACACGTCAGACATGCATGATACGGATTCGGAAAACCAGACATATTTGAGATACAGGAGCCATTTTCCCTTTTTTAATTCTGATCGCCTAGTAAGGGTATGACTGGTACATGTACAATGTACCAGCTTTATTAAAATAATTATCATTGAAATGACGCGGTATGAAATTGGACCCAGGCGCTACAGCGATAAGAATGACGCTCTACCACTAGGCTATCATAGCGGTGCACAAAAGCGTTGATTTGTAGGGTAAGGCGATTGGTGGATTAAGTGTGAACGGCAAAGAGGAAGTGCGTGAGGTTAAACCCGTCAAGATAATGGTCAAAATCGTAGAGGGGTTTAACATTAATTTAGCTGTGTAATACACGTATAATATATGTATGTATATTTCATCTATCTGTTAAAAAGTAATATGATTGAATACTAGTATAGGAAATATGTCGTACGTCTGATATACTACAAGACTTTGTACAGAGATAGTTATACCTGCATTAGAAACTTGGATTTATAGAAATTATCCGTGTGTATGTGTGATTACCGTCAAGTAGACATGGTTAGCTGGATATGTCTTATATTGATACTTGTTGGTGAGTTAACAATTGTTATTTATTTTACGTTCCACTGAGACATGGAATGTCATAGTGCGTAACAACTCGCTTTTATCCCTGCCCAATTGGCCAATGACCTCCGAGAATTGTTAAGTTAATTTTGGAGGTTTCGATGAGGACTATGCCTAATTGGCCAATGACCTCCGGCTTTGAAGGAAATTGTTAATTAAATTTTTGGTGATTTCGATGACTACTATGTTAATAAAAATGATAGATCTAGAAATGTCAGATACTGGTAACGATGATGTGGTAGATAATGTCGCTGAGTGGAGAGCGGTGGCCTAGAGGTAGGACGCGCGATTTGGGATCCAGAGGTTCCGGGTACGATTATAACATAGCAACCCGTCGGCGCCACTGCTTAATCTTTATGAGCACAAATATCATATAATGTCCACTCGACTAAGGTATGTATTGCTACATGTGAGGTCGGTATCTGAAGACGTTCGATATTCCTGGGCGGCTTATCTCGATGTTGGCTGCACACCTACCAGGAGATAAATTTATATTCCACAGGGAAGCTCGAACACTGGTTTGCCCTAGGTAGCCCAATGACAAGGGGATGTTATTGTGAAAGAGTGGCAGAACGGCTGAATAGCTGACATTTCCATGTAATTGTGGTATATGATGTTTCTTTATGTTTTCTGTGCTCGGTATGGTTACGTTGAGTGCTGCCTTCCACGTCCTATTTTCTATTATCTTCATGTTTCAGAATCGGTCAATAAATTGTAAATTATAAAGCAATTGTGAATTACGTATTGCTCGATGTACGGCCATGAGGCTCAGAGAATCTTTATCGCTGGCTTAGAATGAGAAGGTTGACCTTATAAGACTCATACATATTTGAAATCTACATCACAGGTAGCTTCTTTGAGCCCATTTTCATGAAAATCGGAACAGGTTATGTTGACCAAACTGAAGTTGAAAAAGCGTGTTTTTCCGTAAGTTAACAGTAGTTTTCAGACAGTTTTTTTGTTTTCTAAAACAATGTTTTTAATTTTTGTTGTACTTCTAATTCTAAGCCAGCGATAAGGTGGCTGGGTAGATGTGCTATTAGAATAGTTGGGTGTATTGGTTTGTGAGATCCAATGCATGTATAGAATAATGTGTGTATGGACAGATGTATTAATAATATCGTTGTATGCCTAGCATAGCCTTTATTTGCCAGTCAGCTTTCTGCTGAAATATGACAGGCATATGAGTGCCTTAAACCGTATTTGAACCCGGGTGGCCAGATTAGACGACAAGCGCGCTAACACCTGAGCTACGGAGGTCCACTAATATAATCTACACCATTGAATAGTTTCAGGTGTTGATGTACTGAAAGCCGAGCCTTGCACTGATTACACTATGATCAACGATACAACCTTACTTACAACTTATCAACCTACGGATGTCGCACATATATCTTGTCCTACGTTTGCTCCGTTCAAATGGTATCGATATACAGGAACTGATGATGGTTTGTTAACACGTGTTTGTCCTGAAAGACTTCAATGTGGAAGTCATACACAGCTGTGGCTTAACGGTAACTACACGTCTACATAGAGGTTCTATCATGAGTTATCAATTGATATAAACTAGTTATGGAGGCCAAAGGCTGACTTAGTTATATTTTCTGAACGGGTTTGACACAAGTTTGTATCAATTATCAGCGAATGTTAGATTCTTTTTAGCATTAGACACTAATAAGACGAAAACCACATCATTCTGCAGAAAAACAGACTTCGTTAACTTAATATAACCAACGACAAAATATAACGTCATTTACTGCATATAATGACGTCATTTAGGAGATAATGTGGCGTCATTTAAACGTTACACTACATAAGTAGCTATGTGATAAATTACAATTATGTCCTGGGCACAGGGTATTGAAGCATATTATTTCATGCGTGTGCGACCGCCTTATATCTCATATACTGAGCTTTCAATAGAAGAGATCACCGCATTCATATCCAAAATGCCCACCCGCAATCTGATGGATGAATGAACAATAAAAACCTGCCATTCACGAATAGCTATAGTCCGCCCAGGATAATGTGATATTTACAAACATAAATTGGTTTGGTCAACTGTGGTAGAATTGGTTTTACAAATGACTTAGATAAACAGATAAGGTCAGTATTGTATTCAAAGCATCATTGATAATTGGTACACATAATTGTAATCCACCTTTGTGGACTATACCAAATTTGCCCGCCTTTCACATTAATCCTGGGCGCACTATAGTGGCTGGTATAGTCTGGTTCCCGGCGTAATTTGATATTGAATGTTGTGTCTAAAACCGATAAGTTTGTTTGCATTTAATTGAGCATTTACCTATAAATTAATGAATAATGAAGTTGCACCAATTCGGACGTTGTTACGCGTCCATTAAAAATTCGGATAGTAATTTTGTTATGTTTATTTTTCATATATAATAATTATAAAACAACTGTCTAAGTACATCCACTTAATTTGATTGCTTATAAATCAATATCAGGCGGAAACATGTCATTTATATCACGAAGTAGAATAAATTAATGTGCGTTTTTATACAAACACCCTAGAAAATAAGAACATTTTTGTATTTCAATGCAATGTGTGCGTATACTGAAACTATACCAATCTTCCCCCACACAAGGGTGTAGACATTTTAAGCACAAAAATCTGACAATAACAGTACATTTAATTTAAAGTATAGAATAGTAATTCTATTTGAAAAAAATATGATAGGTACTTCCGAGTAGTTTGAAAGATCGAGTAATTTAAATACATGTAGATCTACTAGTATGCGAAATAAATCCAATGGTAATTAATTTACTTATAAATGAATATAATACTTAACTCTGAATTACTTTAACTTATAATTTATAATACATACGACATAATCACAGATCATACAGAGAATATACTGGTATGTTCCGTGTTATTATGCCCTGGTCACTCAGTCACTGATAATAAACCCGGCCGAGTCATCCATCCTCTAGTTACTACGAATGATAGCGGGTTATAAGGAACTGATACGAGTCAGCAACTCGAGAGTACGGACCGTATGCATACTAATGTGGAAATAAAAAGAATTTCTATCGGTCGGAACTGAATGCCACAGGGTAATACAGATTGATATCTAGCATCGTAGAACTATGGGACTTATTCATGAACATGGTTTGTTACGGAGAGGTAGGTTTTGTATTACGACGGGTTGCTTTGACTGAGAGCGGACTTAATGAAATGTTACGTAATAAGGATAGTCTATATCCTGTGGTTCATTTAGATGTTTTAACGTATCTAACTTCGCATGATATGGCCAACCAATATACATTATGTAATGTATTAAGGTACCGGGCAGTTAGTGTACAAATTACTCGCTTGTACTCTTATATGATGGCCTCACACTTAAACGATGTCGCATAATAAAATGATACATATGCATTATTACCTGCATGTATCCCACACACGAGTGACTTGTAACTTTAAACAGCCGCTAACTTGTTCATTCAGATTTTCGACAGCTTGGACATGGGAGGATCATAACTTGTTTAGTTGGGCATTGTGCCTTGTATGTTTTTTATGTTTTCTGTGCTCGGCTGTTTCATGTGAGCTTTGTGCTTGTGTGTTTTTGAGATTTTTGTGCTCGGCTGGTAAAGCTAAGTGCTGACTTCCCTGTCTGACTTAAAATTGTCTTTTGAGAACGGGTTACTACAGATAAATACACATTGGTACGGATAAAGAACGAATTGAATAAGGTAGGACTAGATTTTAAGACTCAGGAATTTAATATGACTACGAAATGTTATTGACAATGCCGTATCGAATCCGTGGTAATTGGTGATGTCGACCCTGGATAGTGTGACCAGGGCACAACTATGTTATAACTGTGATGGGTCCGGGCCAACCATACTTCTGTTGTCATAATTCCTGATTTTCCGGGACCAGAGGCCAGGATTACAACAAATACTTACACTCAGCACTCAATACTCGAATATAGAAAGTCACCCTTTTGAGGTTCATTGTGGCATATTTTTAGAGCAAGATGTTGTAATAATGTTAAATTGGTTCTAAACATTGTTTTTGACTTACTTCCTAGTTTGATTTAGTGCATTTGTAAGCTATAATTGCAATGCATCAGTCTGAGTGCTGAGTGTGGCACTCATATTCAATAATTACATTTACACCTCATAAATAGTACAAAGTGGGAAAGAAAATTTATCAAATGATATTTTCAACACTCATTAACTATATTTTACATTTTCCCCATCTAAATTTGCAATCTAGGACAAATAATAGCTCATTATATAACATTTTCAATATTTGAGTGCTGAGTGCTGAGTGCTGAGTGCTGAGTGTAAGTATTGGTTGTAATCCCGGTCCCTGAAGTTCGTTTCCAGACTGACAAAGACGCATACATACGCATATTCAAACACAGTATTTAGTTCTTCAGATCAAAGTTAAAACATTTGTATACTTAATCGTATTTCAGACTCAGCTTCCTCAAATTTTCCGTGCTTGCTTGTTTGTTTCAGGAGGTAGGCCATTCGTGGGAGATCTACTTTTTGTGTAAAACCCTTCTAGTTTGAACTGTTTAATAACCCAGTATATCTTCTTCTTCTTGACCTCCGTCTTTCTAGGAAGATGATGAGTTGCATCAGGAAGGCCTATTTAAGACCTATTCTCTTTGGCAGTCGATGCAGACGAATACTGAGTCTGTGCTCTGTGATGTGGCCTTTTTCCTAGCTCTCTTTACCCCACTACCTGTCTTCTGTCATTTTCATACATTTTCACTCCTTTTTGGACGACACGTCCCCAGCTTGTTCTATCTTGGCCCAGGTACTCCCCTTTTTCAGAGTTGATGTGAGTGCTCTGCAGATCACGCTTGCACGTGTCTTTGTACCGAAGACTAGGACGACCTTGTGGACGAGATCCTTATTATAGTTGGCTGTATAAGAGGTCTTTTGGAATCCTGCCTTTTCTCATACAACTCACATGACCCAGTCAACGAAGACGTGGAGTAGATTGTGGTTGAGTGTGCCCTCTTTAGAACCTCAAAGTTTGTGACCTTGTCCTTCCATGAAATCTTTAGGATTTTTCTGAGGCTGCGCATGAGCAAAACATTTACCCAGTATATTCGTGGTGTGATAAAAAAGAAATTAGACAAACGCTGTAAAATTACAATGAATACTGATATAAATAAGAAGTGTTGTATGCGCATTACAAAATATATCATCTCTCCGTGTGCTGAGTTTCGTAAATATTATGGCAAATTATGGCATTTGTCACATTTCTTTTTGATCACCCCACGTATATGGGATTTATATTGGGAGCTAGCATGCTTGATGTAATATGTTGGATTATCCCTTGACACCTATAAGTTGAATTTCCATGAAACTGTACAACCAACATTGGTTTCAAGTCAAGTTCAATGTTGTGCATAATTATCTAACGCAGCATACGTAATTTGTATTTTATTCCGGATGAAAAACTGTATGCATTTTGTCTAGTTCGCATCATTCGCAAAACAAGTTCTGGACATGCTGCTCATATATAAACAATTAATTCATGTTTTTCCTACTCACTTCGCTCGCTCTTCATGTTTTTGTGAGGCATGAAGCCGCCCCTGATTACAATTATTTGTTGGTAGGCCTTCTTTTCCTCACCATTATTTATTTTTTAATATATATAGTATATTTCTAAAGCTGATGTTACTGGGTGTTTTTTATATGATAACAAATTACTTAAACATTATTTATATTTGTTGCGCCATCGTCGGGTCCCATATCCTGAGTTAAAAAGCAGAAGCGTCTAATTGTGTATTGTCTTCTACTTTTAAGTGAAGTTATTGGAGCTAGGCATATGTAGGACTAAGTGTCATTTTAATTTTATATACTTGAATTACCAACATACACATTTGTATATAAACATAATTATAATACTACTGAGTGGGCAAAGCTTATATACTTGCCACACAGTTGTCTGAATGAAGTTTGGAGTGTTCAAATAAATATCCGAAATTGTGCATGGAAATGTAACAACGTCCGAAATGGTGCAACTTTAATTAGTCATCGAATTTTTTTACAACGCAAGGTGTTAAAAACTCAAAATCTACGATTCTCGGTGCAATACTACAACACAAATTCAAATATCTGCTTGGTTTATATTAGTAACACGTTTAACCGTTTTTTTATTCTCAACGTATGTAAAGTTTTCTTCCATATGCGAGCTTTCATAGTTCGTCGTTGCCTGGCTCTATCACGTAGTGTAAGGGGCAGGTAATCCAGGCTATGGCTGGTACTACTACCTTTGTATACAAACATGATCTCTCCTATATTGTGATAATTCACTGACAGTCGAAAATAAAGAGCGACCTATCACTCTTGTGTGATTATTTGTTTCAGCAGGTATTAGGAGTTAGGTCCATACCGAACCAATTTACTAATACAAATGTATTTGCCCAAGATGCATCAATGATAATTGAGGCCCATATGGAAGATTGCATTATTGTAAATATGTAAGCCCCGTAAAACAAAGACTTTACTTACTTACTTACTCACTTACTTACTTACCTACTTTCGGCTATAATTTTCAAAATTAAATAGGCAACCAAATGCCATCATTATACAGTATTCTTCAGTTTTACCAGGGCCACTTCTTGCAGAGCTAGTAATGAGCGTGCTGTTCTTTTTGTTTCCTTCGTGCTCAGTTGTGTCTGTTGCGTGCCTCATTGCCTGTCCATTTTTAATGATATTTTTATTATTTATGTTATTTGGAATTATGTTGATTTTGATATTTATATTGTCTGTCATTGATGATTTGCTGTTTCTTTTGAGTGTATCCTTGCCTTTTCCGATATTTATAAAAAACATTATTTGAAATTATGTCTTTTTGATAATTGTATTTTCTCCATTACAGACAACTTTCCAACATCATCTGAAGGTGAACGATCAGTCCATGTTTGTGTACATAAAGGAACATCGTGCTGTAATATCAAAAATAAGATGGATGTGAAGAACTGTTCTAACTACATGGTTTATAAGTTTTTACCTAATCCGTCATGTTTTAACTATTGTTTCGGTAAGTTTTACGTACACCGCCATGTTTTAACTGTTGTTTCTGTAAGTTTTACGTACACAGCCATGGGTTAACTATAGTTTCTGTAAGTTGTATTAACAAGAAGGCTCATATATACACTTTAACTGTGATCATATTATTTGATGGCGAAAATGCAAAATTAATCGCATGACTGACCGCGCATACTTTGGCACGTGATTTTGATTTTTAATGATTTAAGTGTTAGGACAATTACATAAATAGAGGATCTTGCATGAGTGCTCATTACATACGAGTTTTATTAAACGAGTGGACAAAATGATATGACACGAGGCTTTAGTGTCATATTGTTTTTGTCGACGACTTTAATAAAAACTCGTATGTAATGAGCACGAATGTAAGATTCTATTTATCACATAACCTTAGAAAACGCTCATTATTGTTCAAAAGAATGATGTACGCTGCATAAGTTTCAGCCAAAATTCAGCGGTTCAATTAGCGCGACGTCATGGTGACGATGGCGACGTTGATATTATCCTGAAGTCATTGACGGATCAATGCATGGATTGGCTAAAGTCACGCCAAGCTCATTTAAATATTTATTGCACAATCTGGGAGTGCCGAACGATATTTACGGCACGGCTTTACGGCACTCCTGAACCGCAGGTTATGTGATAAAATCAAAAACATTATGATCACAGTTGTATTTGGGGTTCTAAAATTGACCAATTAGAAAAGTGGTTGAGTGCATCTAAACAATATTGAACTCCCAAATGTTTTATATTAGGACAATCCAATCGAACCATGCACTAAAATAACCATTTAAAGTTGAGAAAACAGAAAGTAACATATGGTTTTCGTTATCAATAGTAAGTGCGCATGCGTGAAGTTTCCCCCGGTACAGGTACGTACCAGTCAAGCCGTACCGCTCTTATCGGTACGTGCAGGATATGAAGAAAGGCCCATTCGTCTGTTAAACATTTTATGAAACATGAAATACATTATTGAATCGTTAATGGTAATGTTTCAAGTTAACTAATTATTTAGCTCGGAGAATTTGTCATGCATCTCGACCTTGTATTAGCATAAGTTAACAGCTGATATAATGTCTTAATGTATAATCCCGGTTGAATGTTTTCATACGCGGGAAGTATCACGAAGACGCTCGAGATGTAATACCAACACTTATCTAAAGGACCGATATTGCACGATTTGCTCGCGAAAATTTATATATTCAACGCAGGAACTTTGTAATATATCCATGCATAAAGGTCATGATCATGTCAAATTCTCCAAGCTATTGCCTATATCTTTTAACATGTCACCCTTGAATATCCGTGCGTATCCGTTGTCCAATCAGAGTTGTTATTTAACTAATCAAAACATTCTTACGGTGTAATAACGAAAACAAACGGGGATTGATTAACGACAGGTCAAACGTGCTCGAAAATATACACTGCTGTTTATTGTATTTGACTCCTGCTCCTGTTGTGTTTACCATTTACTGTTATCTTAGACATTTTAGTACTTTTAAAATATTTTTTTTCTAAGGAGTTGAAGTTTTATTGATCTCGTTGTTGAACTCGACCAGGAAATTTAATCCCAACAATTAATCGACCTCTCAAATTCCGACATGGGTTTACTCTTTCGTGTTCTGTAATCCACGAATTTACGACCCTACGAACATGCTTTTTTAATTTAATTTTTTATCAAAATCCACCAAATTTAATGCTCACGAAACGTGACGAAAGTATGCGATTTTACAATATCTATTATCTTTTTGATTTTTAGATTCGCCTCCTGTTGTAGTCAAGGTAACTGGTGGTGCTGGTGGGGGAACGACGGGTACAGATGGACGAGGTAGCACTAAAGCAGAAAGCAAATGGAAAACACCGGTCGCTGTTTGTTTATCGGGATTGTTTTTAGCCGTTTTCGTAGTTGGCATTTTAATTTATAAGAAAAAATACAAACGCAGGTAAGTTGAGTTTTCAAACATACATCGATTTTATTCAACGAGTTTAATACATTCAATGTGGAAAGTCACAAATGTAATGTTCTTTTTATCACATGTTAGCCTTTTCTGACCGAAACATAAAATAACTACTTATTTTCACTATAATAAATGCGCAACTTTGACGACGTCGCCTATTCTTTGAGTGACGTCACGTCAAAGCTGTATTACTAGTGTGTTATAAAAAATGGCTTTATTACGCTACTGCGACGTCCAACATGTGATGAATTCACATAATTTTATATATCTCATAAAAGTATAGTAGTGTGTGATTTACGCTGTCGTGGTTTAATTACTACACATTCGAGCCCGTGACCATACTTTATTCTACGATAAACACTTGCACATATTTATCATTTCTTAAATGAATAAAGTAGATCTAAGTAAGACTTCATTCCCTGCCTTTACCATTCCGTAATCACAGGCGTTAGGCTGGTCATTAAAACTGCAAATATTGAAACACAAATTAATTACTTCCCAATGCATTGCCTCGAAGTGGGAGGACATTGGTAAATCTGGCAGGTAAGTACTGTGGACAACGACTGTCGTAGTCAACAGCAAGCAGCAGCAACATTCTCCGTGCATAATTATGTATGTTATATACTCAACAAAAAAAAACTTTACATTATTCAGATATTAATATTTCAATGCTCATTAAATAAATAACGAAGTTCTGACATCGTGACATTTTAACTGCCTACTCCGTTAAAGAATTCCAGGGAAACAACACAGAATTATTGAACGGAAAGAGGAATAACAGATTGTGTTAAAACAGCATTATGCGTATTCAAACTATCCGTTCATAAGCTGTTGAACTGTTTTAATGCTGTAAACATCAATACACGTATTGTTGTTAAGAACAAGACTGCGCTTATGCCCCCATGGAAGCCTTGCCCATAAAATGCTTAAGTCAATCAGGGGCCATAATTCTGTAATAATGTTGGATAGTGTTACATGACCTTGATAATGTCAGGGGCTTATGATGGTAAACAAGTATGCCAAGTTTTAAGGCAACGCCATGATGGACATGATGTAAAACGAAACTATCAATTTGGATTAACCAAGAATTAGACGCTTAAAAAGTCTAAGTCCAAAATTAAAATGAGATTAGGTGATATAGGTGTGTGGAAAATGTTCAAATACAACAACTATGCAAGTATGAAAGCTTTGTAGCAAGCCATATTAATGCTAGAAGAAACGGTCAGTTTGGGTTAACCAAGAATTTGGCCCTTCAATAAGTCTAAGTCCATAGTAAGGTCAAGGTAAAGGTTCAATTGGGGTCAGGTGATACAGGCATGTGAAGAGTGTTCATATACAACATCCATGCAAGTATGAAAGCTTTGTACCAAGCTATATTAATGCTAAAAGAAACGGTCAAATTGGGTTAACCAAGAATTTGGCCCTCCAATAAGTCTAAGTCCAAAATTAGGTCAAGGTGAAGGTCAAAATGGGGTCAGGTGATACAGGCGTGTAGAGAAGAGAGTGTTCATATACAACATCCATGCAAGTATGGTAGCAAGCAATATTAATGCTAGAAGAAACGGTCAATATGGGTTAACAAAGAATTTGGCCCTCCAATAAGTCTAAGTCCAAATTAGGTCAAGGTGAAGGTCAAAATGAGGTCAGTTGATACAGGCGTGTGGAAAGTGTTCATATACAACATCCATGCAAGTATGGAAGCTTTGTAGCAAGCCATAATAATGATAGAAGAAACTGTCAATTTGGGTTAACCAGGACGGACGGACGAACGGACGGACGAACCGACGAACGGACAGGTGAATCACTATATGCCTCCCCATCTATCGATAGGGGGGGGGGGGGGGCATAAAAACAAGTTTGATCATTACTGAAAATGTCTAACGCTGATAAATTCAGTTTGAGTCAAACATTGCTATGTTTCTAATTACCTCCCTTTGAATTAAAATAATAGCTTATTTACGGTTGCTTTTTTTTTCAATTGTTTATTTCATGAACGAAATGTGTCGGCTGTAGTCCACTGCATACCATACCGCTAATTTTATCAATGCACAGGACCTTTAGGCGAATTCAGAGTCAACTAAAGTTGCGTCAATTAAAATCCTACCTAAAATAATGTAAAGTTTCTTTTTTTTGTTGAGTATAGAACAGAACATTTGACATGGCGCTATTTAATCCTCGTGTGTTTTCGTTACTGTGCCGTAAGAAAGTTTTGATTAGTTAAAATAACAACTCTGACTTGACACCAGAAAGGCACGGATATTCAAGGTTACATGTTAAATGTTTTGAGCAGTACAAACATTTATCAGTCCTGCGTTCAACGAAGGATTTATTTCGTCATGTCTCGTACCTGTTTCGTACCTGTTTCGTACATGTTATTCGTTGAACGATAAGTTACAAAAAAGAAAAAAAGTTTGGCTAACCATAGACTGAGGTGGTGCGCCTTAATTCGTAAATCGTACCAAAATGGCTGACAGAGGTAACAATGATTTGTAAATAGTAAAACCCGTGCATCCGTACATAATTCGAACTGAGAACGAAAAAAGCGGGATTTTACCCGTTCAAATTGTTTGACGCAAACAAAGCGTTCAACGAAGGATTATAGCGACAATAACCTGTGATATTTTTATCGTTATTATAGGTAACTTTCGTTGAACACAGGGCAGTATGATGTCATTTTTAACATTTGTTTTTTTTCAGAGTACAAGCGAAATCGGAAGAACTATATCAATGTAGTGATACTGTCCGGAACGAAAAATTTACAGGACTACCACCAAACGTCGAATAACATGATTAATGTGCACTACATACATGTATATACCTAGTATATCAAGTAGTGTTCGTCAATATCATCACAGTAACACTATGTTTATTTAACAGTTTACAGGAATTTGGAATTCTGTCCATAAATATCATAGCAGTCGATCCATTCAAAATCGCTCTATACATTTACATACCTACTCCTTTGTTTGTAATAGGTCCCTATCCTTTAGAAAGACCTGTATTAACAAAAGAATTTCGTGCGCGGGTCTGTTTTACGCTGACCAGGTCTGTATTCGAAATAAAATAGACCTGCCCACGTGTACAACAGTTACTGACTAAAACAGACCCGCGCACGTAATTCTTCTGATAATACCGATCTTTCTAAAGGATACGGACCTATCCGTGTGTAACAGAGTTTATCGTTTGTATAAACACTGTGTAATCGTTACTTGTATGCGTTCGGTGAATTTCGCCAACGTTAATTTCAAAAAGCGTAATTAGCCGTTAAATAGCAATTAAGCACTTTCGGTACTACTATAGCACGTGTATAAAATGATACGACATAGTAAAAACTAACTAAAAACTACATGTGTCATATCAATACAAACTTAAAAGTAATGACTTGATAATTTAATTTGTTTCAAATCAGTGCATGACAGCATACATATACATTTAAATTTGAAGAAAAAAACATTTGCAAAACATGCACTATGCGTTGCTAAACCATTGCTCTAAAATAAGGTTTAGCTTTTAATTTTAGTTAATTATAAACGTTATGTTTACTTGTTCCTTACGACACTCTTCACAAAGGTATAATGCCAGTCACATGTCCGACATATCAATTGGTCGTATGGCATGTAAGTCGGATAACAACCTCGTGCATCGGTCTATCTGTGTAGGACAGACCTGGTCACGGTATTCACGAAACACCTCGAGCGCTTCGCGCTCTCGGTGTTCACGTGAAAACCGTGACCAGGTCTGTCCTACCCAGATAGACCTCCCACTCGGTCGATATCCTATACGTATTATAATGACGCATTTCCCCGTCCAAAATGGAATCAAATAAATTTCAAATTCCTGTTATTTAATATACATCATGCCAATATGAAATGCGATGGACGAATTGCTTCTTTGCCCATAATTTTCTTAGTACGTGGCGAACTGATTATCATGGTTTCATAATCAATGGGAAGATAATAGATACTCGGACAAGGAAGGCAGCACTCAACAGTCGGTCACAGAAAACACCACATATCACTATTATACGATACTATACCAAACACATAACTAAACGAGTAAATTAACTTTACCGCCGAAAGCCCAAGCCACAGTTGTCCAAAGGTTACTAAGAATCTGAATGACTAGTTTAGTCGAATCAACAAGGTTTACACACGGTCTATGTAAACAGCCATCTTGGTCATCCAGTATCTTGGCCATACTGTTGTGTAGTGTTTAAGTAATTTCTCTTTTGATAAAGGCTCCACTATTAACACGTGAATGAGAACAGTCAACGGGAGACAAATGTGTCTGGAATACAAAAAATAATTTTCCTACCAGAGAAGAAACAAATCAGGAGAGACCACTGCTTGAGGCATATCAACATTCTGTGAAGGGTTTACATTACCAAGGTGGACAATGAATTAATGAGCGAGCAAATCAACAATATTATAATTGAATGTGTATGTTTAACTTTATAACTTTTCATTCAGCTTGAACTCAATAACACCATATCTTTACAGAAATTAGAAACAGTATATTTATCACATAAATACCGTGTTATATTATACAATCTGTATATAATTCATATGGTATATTAGAGTATGATTATTCAATGCGTCTTTTCCGTTTGTAGCCTAAAGTCTGGGTAAATACTTCATATTTGTGATGATTCACCACTTGGCTGACGCTTGCTGAATTCACGGTAAAAACATACCATAGTATAAAGACTTTGAAACACATTCATACGATTTAACGCTAGCTACGCTTAGTACAGAAACCCTTTTTGTCATTGTTACTTACGTAGTTTCAATGAGATGGTTGCTGTGTTTCAAACTTGACTATGCATGATGCTAACAGCAAGGTAGTAGACAAACTGCAGCGCATCCAGAACGCTGTTGCTCGTTTGATCACACTAACAAACCCAAAGGGCCCTAGGTCGCTCACCTGTCGTCGTAGTGCATGCAAGCCCTGTGATTTGACCTAGTGACCTCCGTTGACCTACATTTTGTTGAGATGATCATAAATATTAGGTCAAAATGGTGACCTAAGGTTTTCCTATGATTTGACATTGTGACCTAGTTTTTGACCCCAAATGACCCAATATCGAACATGACCTACATTTTGTTGAGATGATCATTGTTACCAAGTTTCATAAAGATTAGGCCAAAATTGTAACCTCTAGAGAGGACACACTCCAATTGTTGACGGACGGACGACGGACAAAGAGTGATCACAAAAGCTCGCTCTGTCACTTTGTGGCAGGTGAGCTAAAAAGCGTGAGCAAATTACACCGATCCTGCATTCACTGCATTGGCTTCCGGTGCCGTACAGAGTACAGTACAAGGTCATTCTAAACACATTTAGGATCAGATATGAGCTTGCGTCTTTTTGCATGAATGATTTGATTAGAGAATACCACCCAACAAGATCTCTGAGATCAGAGTCAGCCAAATTATTGAACATCTTAGAACTAAGGGGAAAGGCGATTTGACAAATTCGCAGCCATCCTATGGAACAGTCTGCCGATAGAAATAAGAAAAACATTGACTCTCTGCTGAATTTTAAAAGATACTAAAAACTCACCTGTTATAAATCGCTTATCAGTGATCAGTGATTTTTAATTTGATTTTTAGACACTAACTTTCAAGGAGTTAAGTTTCACGTGTACAGCGCTTTACGTAGAGACTTGTTTTATAAGACACTATATAAATAGTTTTAGTTATTATAACTTTAGTGTGGATCTTATATATAATGCTTGTTATTAGTGTCGAACAAAGACCTATTATTTGAATTTCCAATTATTTGTACACATGAACGGTAAAGAGTAAACAATCTATGAAAACTTCCACGAAAACCCCGATAATATAACTTAAGGAATTGGCAAAGTGATAAGGGGAATATATGCTGTCGTGTTTGTTTGTACGTAGTATTTGAACTGCAAAACTGACTGACATTAGAGTTGATATCAAATGAAATGTCAATATGTTTCGCGTGTACTGTTCCATTTTCGTTCATTTCGTGGTTGAACTTTACGACGAAATTTAATCCACATGATTTATCCTTCAATCTTGCAGTCCACGAATATACGACCTCACAAATCGCATTTGTTTCAAAACTCCGCGAAATTTAATGCCCACGAAAATAAGTGACTTTACCGTAGTAGGCAAATATTTGGTTTATTCTCCATGGCTTTAAATACGTCAATACTAGATTGAACATTTCATCTTATAAATACGCATGTATAGCATGACCTACAACATAACATTGAAACTTTCCTTGGATACATGACAAATACAACCCCCAGCATTGGTACATTGATAGAACGGAACTTAAGTTTTCTTTTGCAATTTGACTTACTCCACACACTTTCGCCAATGCAGTTTTCATTTCTGTTGATTTCATTTTATTTCCAAGTTACGGTGAGACACACATATCAGTTCATATTAGAAGTGCTACATATAAAATACATGGATTAGAATTGTGTGTTGCTTGAACATGCAGTGTCTAATATTGCAATTCGAGGGTGCATGGAACAGCCAGAGCGAAAATGATTTTACCCAAGTATAAAAGGAGGTGCACTGATGTGTAAACGCCTTGCCTTAGCCAAAAATGCAGGGATTTGCCGATTTCGGAATCATAAAATGCTTTTTATCCTACCATTTAGCCTTTATTACAGTACAGCTCGCGCGACTTTTGCCTAAATCACTTTGTCACTGCGACCAAATTTGACTTGGAGTGGAAAATCACCGCGATTTTCCGAGTGATTCCACTCGTCAGTCAATCACCCGTCACCGCGACCGCCGCGATCAGTGATGCCGATAAAACGCGGTGAATGTCGGTGATTCGCGGTGAATCCACTCGATTCAGGTAAGTTCTACTGTAATGTTTGAATTGATGTACATGTGCAGTAGAAAATATTTAGAAATCGTTAGTAAACATTTTTTCTCGACGGTAATTACACAATAACACCGTACTTACTTACATGTACTTGGTGAGATGCATTTAACTCCAAATTTTATATCCAAGTCGTTATTAACAATTGGGAATGTCATATCAAAACACGTTATCCATCCGTTAAGGAAAACAAATCCATGCACACACGTCTTAATGCGTATCACATCATTTAAAATTACCAACTGACCAGACGTCGGCATATGCCAATTACCGATTACTCACAATGTCGCACGTGTACTCGTTGTGTACTAAGCGAGCAATATGACGCAATAGAGTTTAATATTTGGAATTATATATTTTAATACTTTTTTCTAACATATTTTACACGTAGGCCTACTCATAATAGTATTTCCAAGACACCAAGTAACACAATTACACTCGATATGTCGCTGTGTTTTCATTTGTCAAGTTCTGTTGGGAGAATATTAAAAGTTCGATTCAACCGTTGGGAGAATATTAAAATGTGTAACCATGTATAGCAATTATAAACATCTAAGGTCACTTCTTTTATATATATAGTTTATTTTCCAATACATGAGACTTTACAGTCTATGAGCATTACAAATATTTACAATACAAATTTAAACATACAATGGTCAATGGCACCATTAATAATACATGTACATAATTATGTATAGTCACTGACTCAAGTCAACATTATTGAAAATACATTATAAATTGAAACACGTACAATTACAACGTTAATAGTGAATAAAATTGTGTATGAAAACACGAAACAAAATAAACTTCCAAAGTTATAGTAAGTACAATACAATACCTATAAGAATGTTTGTACATTTGTATGTCGAAATCGACCAGTCGTGTCAATTGAAATAGCTTTATCATGCAATGTGAGTTATATTAGGTTATGTGGTCACATGCCATAGAACTACTTTTGGCCTTATTTTTAACCAATCACTCAATGTCAAAGCGAACCTTTTAGGTAATAAACCACTAAATGCATACGCGACCCAAAATCGGATACACTCAAATAGTCCTTACAGAAACTTCTGTTTGCCTGGAAATGGTGATATGCCTTGACAAAATGGACCTAGAATCATCTTATTGAGTTAAAAGGTATTGTATACATGTAGTTGAATGAGCGAATGTGTTTCATCTTGAATATTTTGATGTCTATTTTTAATCGATATTGTGCATAATCACTTTTAAAAGATATTTTCGTTCAGACTACATCTGACACGAATGGCCAGTTAAAATGTGCAGTGTTTATTAAGTAAATTTCTTTGTAAACAAAGGCTAGAACTTATGTCCTACTGTAGAGCAGCAACAATAATGAGAAAGGCCGAAAGACTTTGTATATTCCACAAAGGTGGATTGATCAGATGTGAACGATTTATCAGTGAAGATGTTTGTAACAAAACTGACCATATCTGTTTACTTAAGTAATTTGTAAAACCAATTTTGCAACAGTTGGCCAAACCGATTCATGTTTATAAACATCACGTTATTCTGGGCGCACTTATAATAAACTTTCTATTCTGTTAAACAAAAAATCTACAACAAAAACCACACATAGTAGCAAATCATTAAGAATGTCAAAAACAACCAAAATGTATACATCAAACATGACACGATCGTGATCAGACATTTATCTGTTCATGATTTATTATGTTCTGATCATCATTTTCTTATCAGTTTTGAACTTTATAATTCGCCGTAAAGTATCATGCGTATAATTCCTTGAAGAATAGAATGAGAACACACATCAGTAGGCCAAGGTCGTTGTTATCGCATCTAATCTTATAGACATGACGTTTATGGTTAAACTTGTGTTGAATACAACCTGCAAACACATCTATTGTATATTGCCCCTATTTTGGGATTCTAACTTATACCGTACGGAGCACCACCTAGCATAGTGAAATACCAACGCATTTGACCACTCGGCTTTCGGAACGATATCGAAGACATACATAGAGAATAATAGGTTAGTGCCGTGGATGAAAAAGTTTATCTGGCAAGGCGGAGGAATTTATCGGGTGAGCCGTAAGGCGAATCCAATAATTTCTGCAGCCGAGCCGGATAAACTTTTACTTCATTTACGGCACTAACCTATTATTCTATTCATCCAGTCGCTTTATCTGCTCAGTAAGGGAATCAAACTCGGGACTCTATTGTATCTCTTACATTAACTAGCGCGCAACGTCACGTTCGTTCCGTGAGGTCACGATAAACAACGACGTCGGACATCTTGATAGACGTCGTGTAGACGCAGGTAAGTCGAAGTAAATAACCGATCAACCACCAGCTCATTTATGATAGGAAAACCTCACCCCCGGGCACGGAATTAAAACCGGCGACTCTCATGTAAGAAGAAGTCCGTCAGATCACTTGGTAAGGTGACGGATTATCACTAGTCACATGACCAGGTTTTGCCGGAAGTGACTTGATAAAAGTCGCTAAATAGCCATCGGCAAACCAAGGCCCGTGTTTCATTCGACAATTTCTTTATCCAGCATAAAGCAGATTCGTATCCTTTAAAATTACATGAACACTGCATCTGTTTCGTGTTGTTCTTGTGATGTGTGATCGTCCGTTTGGTTTATGTTCTTGTGATGTGTGATCGTCCGTTTGATTTATGTTCTTGTGATGTGTGATCGTCCGTTTGGTTTATGTTCTTGTGATGTGTGATCGTCCGTTTGGTTTATGTTCTTGTGATGTGTAATCGTCCGTTTGATTTATGTTCTTGTGATGTGTGATCGTCCGTTTGGTTTATGTTCTTGTGATGTGTGATCGTCCGTTTGGTTTATGTTCTTGTGATGTGTAATCGTCCGTTTGATTTATGTTCTTGTCTGGATATTGCTCCGAATTTGTTTGACTGACTGACTGAGGCGGCATGCTTTCGGAGTGGGATGTCGTGTCTTTTAGTTGTTTAGTACGTGTGTATTTCGTTTGATTCTTTATCCAATAATCAAACAGTTTTGTACACCATTTATCAAAAAAGATACCTATATCAATAACATTCTTTTAAATATGAACACATAAAGTGTTCTATGTTAATGTTGTCTTCTTGTGTACAATGAATCATGACTGCAGCTGCTAACACTTATTATAGCATAAACACAGTGATTTTGCCCATACGTTAATGGGACGAAAACCATGCGTAAACATAAAGATTCACGCGAGAACGCGCTGTTAACGTCCAGTTTTAAGTATGCTCATTTCAGGGCCTCACCGACGAAAATAAACGAGTTTACAGCGTCTAATGAACTGCAATTCCCATTTTATGCGTAACTACTAATTAATTTTCTATAAGATTTAAATAATAAATTTAAACAAACCCGCATTATCCATGTTTTCTTGGTATTTGCCGATCCCGGAAGTCGACGCTCATAACAAAAATGACGTAACGTTTATTTTCGCGACGTTACGTTGGTTTACGCGACGTCGCCACAAAATTTCCCGCCAAAATGTAATTATTTCCAAAAAAAACCGCATAAATTGATGTTTTGTATGCTATAATAGCGTTTACGCATGCTTTTTCGTGTTATAACGGGCTTGGGCACCATCCGTCTCTCAGGACTCTGCAGATGTTATAGCACGAAAAAGCATGCGTTAACCCTACATTATAGTGATGCTTAAACTTTTTTATCACATAACCTGCAGTCCAGGAGTGCCGTATAAAGCCGTGCCGTAAATATCGTTCGGCACTCCCAGACTGTGCAATAAATATTTAAATTAGCTTGACGTGACGTTAGCCAATCCATGCATTGATCTGTCAATGACGTCGCGCTCATTGTACCGCTGAATTTTGGCTGAAACATATTCAGCGTACATCATCCTTTTAAAAAATGATGTGGATTTTTTAAGGTTATGTGATAAATAGAATGTTACATTCGTGCTCATTACATATACATGTATTACATTACGTTACATATTATTTATTAAACTCGTCGACAAAGCCTCGTGTCATATTATTTTGTCCACTCGTTTAATAAAACTCGTATGTAATGAGCACTCAGGCAAGATCCTCTATTTTTGACACCTGGGATTAAGACATTATCACTGTTTAGTTTCATTTTCCTTGTTCAGTTTTCCGTTTGGCATGGTCTGTACGTTTTCCGTTTGGCATGGTCTGTACGTTTTCCGTTTGGCATGGTCTGTACGTTTTCCGTTTGGCATGGTCTGTACGTTTTTGCTTTCATGTGTCCTTTTTATGCCTGTTTCTGTTAAGTGCTCCCACTGCCATAAGCTTACCATATACATTAACATTGTGTTTGAATTAATTATAAGTCTACAATTATAGTCTTCAAACTTAAATAATCAAATGCCATATATTCTCAGTATTTTAGTATTCGTCATTTTCATCCCAACATTTTCTTTTGGAGCTATATTTTATTAGATTTGTTCGCGCTATTCGTACCCTGTCCGTTTCTTTTATAATTCATATATACATATGGGTGGTTTGGAATTAGAAATTTGTGTAGCTTTTTAGTCGATCCTTTTTCCTTTTCTTGGTGCCTAATCCTCACCTATTCGTTTCCTTATTTTCTTTTTGTTGACTGACGCCAAAGATCATTTGTGCGGCTGCAGTGATTTACAGTGATTCGTAAACTGTTTAGGACTTTTTGGCAGATTAAATTAGGACTTGCAGCAGTTTTGCCTTCTGTGCTCGACTGTTTATGTTGAGTGCTGCCTTCTCTGTCCGAAGTTTTCATTATCTTTTAGTCTATTTGTTTAACGAGTAAGCAGTAAATCACAACTTTAACAACGGGGTACACATTCTTCGAACCAGATTGTTTTTTATATCGTTTCTCTGTATATCCGTGTTTAAGAAGATACTCGTTCAAACATGCAGTTGGTAACTCTATTTAAACCTACGACATTCCGTGAACATAAACCTCTCCATCATGGACTTCCCTAGGGACAAGGTGTATGTTGGTCTTCTCATTCCGTGTCTGATACAAATGTTGAGCTTCGTATCAGCAACAGGTAATTGCTTTAATTTCTGATATGATAATTTAGTGATTTAAAACGTAAATTTATATGTTTGTTCACAATCATGTTCGTCAGGAGGTTAATACTTGTAGCGGATCATTTGTCTCGATCGGTTATGTGTTTGGGCATTGTGCCTTTCATGGTTTTATGTTTTATGTGCTCGCCTGGTTAAGATGATTGATGCCTTACCTGCCCGAACTAATATTATCCTTTGGTGTAGCTATTAGATAAAATGGTCAACCACATATATAGTAAAGCTAAGACGTAACGAGGTCTACGTTTTAGGACTTCTGGCAGCTAAGACTAGGTATAACAGCCATTTTACTGTTGGAACCAGGTCATTCAGCTTGGGCATTCAGCTTTCTGCTTGCTGGGGCTGGTTTGTTTGGGGTTTTGACAGCTTGGACATGGAAGGATCATGGCTGGTTCAGTTGGGCATTGTACATTGTGTGTTTTATATGTTTTCTGTGCTCGGCTAGTTAAGCTGAGTGCTTCCTTCCCTGTCTGACTTAATATTGTATTTTATTGAAAATAAATCCATTTGAGTCGCTCACTGTATATGATAATACATGTGTATCGATCCATTGCAGTAAGGGACCTTGGAGATGCCCCCGCTGGTTAATTAATCTACGCCAATTAACATAACACGTAGATCAGATATCAGTTGCCATTGATTATAGCAGAAGTAAAGACGCTGAATTTTATCCACCAACATCCCCACCACCACTTAATATGTATTTTATTTTAGTACAGAGCTATGGCGGTTATTGTTCCCCATCTATGTTCATATTTTATAGTTATGTATTGTTATGCATTAGTGCATAATTACTTATTCTAGTCATTTAGAAATGTTTTAATAATTTTGTCATTTAAAATAAAATGACATTTTCACAAAGATTGTGTCTGTTGTTATTACATCATATGATCATATGAACAGAGGATGTTGGTGCCTGTCTATAATATCCAAGTGAAGATTCAAATATTTATTTTAAATACTGTAGTAGACGTTCGTCCTATTGCTGTGTTTATAGTAGTTAAAGTAGCAATTTTGATGTTTTGATTGGAAAGCTAATATAATAATTCAGTGATATAAAAACTCAATTTATAAGTGTTTTCAAATGTTCCTGGTCACAGGAGGTTAATACTTGTGTAGCTATTAGATAAAATGATAAAACGCTAAAGTTTTGACATGACGGGGGACGAGGTTTAAATAATGTAGTAGACGTTTGTCCTATTGCTGTGTTTAAAGTTGTTACAGTGGCATTTTAGATGTTTTGGTCCTAAAGCTATCATGTGATAATAATATTCCATCTGACACTTTCCCCAACAAATTGATTAAGCTCCTAAAATAAAATTGATAACAAAAAGATAATTGGAAAACGGACAGAGAAGGCAGCACTCAACTTAATAAGCCGAGAACCGAAAACATAAAAAACATCACATATTACAATTACACGGCACAATGCGCAACACATCACTGTACGAGAACACTTATCATTTAATAAAGCTCGTATAAATTAAATATAAACACATTCTCATGTTATATCCTCTTTTTATTTATTTTATTATTATTGTTATTTTCTTGTTTCCCAATGTCTGAAGGCTTTAATATCGATTGCTTAAAATTTTATCTTTTATAATACCCGGTACCGTATTTATGTTAACACAATGACAAAAAGTTTTTTTGTACATATTGTGTAGAAATCAGGGTACTGTTTTATCAAAGCACCTATGATAATCTTAAAGTTACGCTCAAATTCAAATTCATTATAATTCTTTAACAACTGCAAATTGGTGATGGATATGGTTTGTAGGAGTTTATTAACTGAATCAGTATTAGTATTGCAGCTCCATTGACCACACTTTATATTTGTAAACAAATAATAAAGAATTAAAATTTGATCGTAAGTTTACGATTTCCGTAAGTCCTTTGATAAAAAGGTACCCAGAACTTTTCAAATAATTACAATGGGGATAACGTATAGAACGGAAGTGATACCCCTGACGGTTTTTCGAGTGTAAATTTCGTCGCTTCGGTAAGTAAATCTTGATTTTTCTTTGTTTTGTAAGACGCTTTCAATGAAATCACCTAGCCCACCGTACCCGGCCCTATCGATACTTGCAGACCCAAGCCCAGTTTCCCTTCAAATACCTGTGATTAAGGAGAACACTCGATTCTAGTGCGGTTTTGGTTACTGCACCCCTGACGACCCGTCTACATTTTTTCCAATTTCTGCCGATTTGCATGATGTGTTGCTGTTTTATGGGACCAACTTCGTTGTTTACTATATTCTAGGTATGCATTTTGCAAAATTAGGTCGATGCAGTCAGGTTATGAGGCAGAATAGACGAAAGAACCACTATGATACCCCTGACGGTTGCTGTCCCTAACTGATACCCCTGACGCCTCAAAATACTATAATGTTGTAATACGAGACGGTCGGCTCTGTACATGTTTAACCACTAAACAATCAAGATTCTAATGAATACAGTTATTGCGTAAATACATGAAGAACTTGATAAACAATTCCAATAGACAAAAACAGTTGCATACATAGATTTGGAATCGTACAGCAAGTCAAGTTGTGTGAGCTATAACAATTCATATTACAAATTATTATAAAGGAGTCCGTATTAATTTATTTATTAATCTTAAATTTCGACGGCTCATTGTTGAATATTGGAACCACCGTAAATGGGTTGTTATTAAGCTGCTGTTTGCTGTGCGGGTGCCTTGATACTTCAGTAAGTACTACTTAGGAAGCCCCACCAATCTAAACGAAATGCTTGTTCATAACAGGCAATATTTGACAAGCATTTTTATAAATTAATGGTGATATATCGTTGTTTCGCATCGAACTGTGTTTAGGAAATATAACTTATGTGAATATTCAGACTTAATAATTCAGATCACCTCACGATGTGACGCGGACATTATTTTATACACGCGTTCGTTTCAATTCAAATATGACATTGTATTACTTCATGACATGTACTTGTTTTACATTTCTTATTCTTCTTTCTTTGAACGCTTTACTTATTACTTACAGTTCTATTTATTTACATCCAGTTCTTGTTTACTTTGACCAGTAACCATGTTAAGTAAACATGTCAAAGAATCAGGGTTTTTTGTCGCTATAATCCTTCGTTGTACGCTTCGTTTGCGTCAAACAGTTTGAAGGTATAAATCCCCGTTTTTTTTCGTTCTCAGTTTTGAAATATGTACGCATGCATGGGTTAAGCTATTCACATTCTTTTGTTTGCCTCTGTCCGCCATTTCGGTTAATTACACCAATACACGCACACCACCTCAGGCTATGGTTATTGTTCAACAAATAACAGGTACGTACCAGGTACGAAACGTGCGTCTCTTTATTTTTTCCTTGAACGCAGGGCTGTTATTCATTGAACGTTATGTTAAAAAAACATGTTCGTCACGTGAGCGAAGTTTGGCTAACCATATCCAGAGGTGGTGTACCTAAATTGGTATATTATAACAAAATGGCGGACAGAGGCAAACAAAAAATGGCAAAAGTGCAACCAATGCATCCGTATATGTATCGAAATGCCCTGCGTTCAACGAAGAATTACGTGACGCATGTTTTGAACATGTTTCGTATCTGTTGTGTACCGGTACAAAACGTACGTCACGTTATTCTTCGTTGAACGCAGGGTGACCGAGAAGGGAAAAAACGGGGATTTATACTTTCAATGTGTTTGTCGCAAACGAAGCGTACAAACAAGGATTGTAACGACAAAACCCTGTGATTTTTAACATGTTTGCAGGTAACTTTCCTTGAACGCAGGGATGTTTTATAATGCTTGTTCAAGATATTATTAACTGTGAATTACACAAGTTAATAACATTATTTAATTTTTGCTTATTGTTCGTGTAGTTATATAAGCGGACACTCGCAGGCACTACTCGGTATCATTTCCGGGTTGCGAAAACTTGTGACAGTTCACTAAATAGCCACAGTGACAAGCAATTCAGACGTTGCACGCATCGATGCATGTCAACAAACTCTTTAAATTGACATACCTTTCTATGCCTGAAGTATGCTTATTTACATGTGTGTTTGATTTGAACGATCAACGTTGTGTTTACTATAAACTGGTGTAGTTGTGAACGTAATGTACATGTGTAGAATACCACCAAACTCCTGGCAGTAGCTCACTACCTTAGTCTTTACTTAAGTATAGAAGAAAATATAAACAAATCCGTAAACTAGTTCCTTGCGTACTTATAGTTCTAAATAGTAAATCGGCTTTCAAAAATAACGTTAACATTAAAAATTTATTCAGTTTATACTTTTTCACACCACATAGCAAACATCAAAATGGGTCGCTTTCGATTTCTGTTGATATTTTATATTGCCAGTCTTTGTTTTGCCTGTGTCTGATTATATTATAACGTCTATTTTATCAATAAAACAATGCGTAGGGACTTCTTTTAACGGTTTGTTCTACATTGGTAGAGAAGAGCCAGAATCATGAGTTCTGATTGGTGGAGCTTCCTAAGCAGTACTTAGTGGTTGAACATGTACAGAGCCGACCGTCTCGTATTACAACATTATAGTATTAGGAGGCGTCAGGGGTATCAGTTAGGGACAGCAACCGTCAGGGGTATCATAGTGGTTCTTTAGTCTATTCTGCCTCATAACCTGACTACATCGAACTAATTTTGCAAAATGCATACCTAGAATAAGGTAAACAACGAAGTTGGTCCCATAAAACAGCAACACACCATGCAAATCGGCAGAAATTGGAAAAATGTAGACGGGTCGTCAGGGGTGCAGTAACCAAAACCGTACTAGAATCGAGTGTTCTCCTTAATTACAGGTATTTGAAGGGAAACTGGGCTTGGGTCTGCAAGTATCGATAGGACCGGGTACGGTGGGCTAGGTGATTTCATTGAAAGCGTCTTACAAAACAAAGAAAAATCAAGAATTACTTACCGAAGCGACGAAATTTACACTCGAAAACCCGTCAGGGGTATCACTTCCGTTCTATACGTTATCCCCATTGAATTATGTGCACTGTATATCATGTGATATTATACTGTGCGTACATAATTATATTACAAGTACGGGGCCGCATGTACGAGGGTCATTCATCATTTAATACCCTGACGATCGCCATAGCGCCTGCTTGAAACATGCAATTGTAATACATTTTCGTTTGATAAGACTTACTCACCCACTTGATTATTTGACAAAACTTGGTAAAATTTCACCCAACCGAACACAAACTGTGGTTACTATATGGTCACTTTAGTGAAATGTAGAGTGTTGATATGGCTGGGAGTGTGGTATAGTTGCCTATTTTCGACGGAAAACTTACATTATATCACGCCAAGGGTGAGAACGATCAGCGCCCGAAATTACAACTAACATTTACCTTCAGCACTCAACACTCAAATATTTAAAATGTAATAAAATTAATAAATAACTCCGACTCTAATAATTATTTATTATTTATTTATCATATATTCTTTCCTATTGAGAGACAATACAAAATTTGTAATATTAGCTATCAGTTGTCCTAAATTGCATATTGAAAATGTATAATAATAGTTAATGAGTGTCGAAAATAACATTTGATTTACTTTTTCTTTTTGTGTGTTCTTCCTACACAGGATATGCTGTGTTGTTTCTGTAGATTGCTATGTTCCCTGTCTGCTATATTTTTAGAATATAGGACTCCAGACCAGGGTCACTTGATGGTTTTATCAAGGAATTGTATATCGTCTGCAAAGTACTGTTATGTAATCATATGGTGTCGTTATACTAGCAGCTTTCTATAAACTGTCTCACGCTGTGTTCCCTGTCTGCTATGTTATAATAATACTAACTATCCTCTTGCATAGACGCACAATCCCGATAAAAGCCATAGAATGCTAACAAAAATCACAAGACTTTAGTGTACCTTCTTAAAATTCTCTTCCAGGATGTGGGAATTCACCAATGGACATCGTGCTGTTGCTAGATTCATCTGAAGGCTCTACGGTGACGTCTTTTAAACAGGAGAAGCAGTTCGCCGCGTCGCTTATAAATGATATGTGGGACGGCGGCAACCGGTTTGGACTCGTGACATTTGGTAGCAAAGCATTCGCTCAAGTCAATCTTGATACTTATGGCTCGATTTCTGAAATCCAGATGGCGATGCAGTATCTATGGCAAACTACTGGAAAGGCAGACATCGGAGCCGCTATTAAATATACCATCGACCATGCATTCTCAGCAGATGTTGGTGGGCGTGTTGTTGCTCCGGATGTGTTGATACTGGTTACCCCTCTCGACATTCGAAATGAAACGTCAGCCAAGCTACTTGCAGATGAACTTCAACGCGCTGATGTTGAACTGTTCGTCATTATCGCATCGTCAAGTATTGACACATTTTGGTACAAGAAGTTTGTTCCAATAGACCACATCATTAAAGTCAATAATGGAAACGAGTTGTTGACGGTGTCTGATTCTACTAAGGATATTATTTGCAAGGGTACGTTCAAACTTATATGTTCTCATTATTGAAATTAATTTCTACTGTCTGTATCAATTAACGAAAAAAAACAATGTGACTTTTCCAAACCAGGCCGATGATATAATGCCGACCAACAACATTGTTCTATCAGTCCTGCTCTTTTTCCAAAAACGTCGGACTATGTTGTGCTATGCATAATATAAGCAAGCAATATTTTCTTTTTGAAAATGGTACATAATTATGAAAAAACAATTGTAAGTTACGGCGTGCGTAATATGTAAGGTAACAATAGTATCTAGCTGAATGAACAAGTCATATAAACCATGTTTTTGCTACATGTACAACGTCGTATACATGTAGTACTAGTATATAAAAAGTTTCTAATGATGTACTCATGTCATATTAGCGCTTTCGGCCTTAGAACAACATCATGTGTGTATGGTGGTACTACTTTGATAGGAATATGGGTAGGTTTTGAAAAAATGTTGGAATGATTTAGAGCTGATGCAGTTTTTCACCTTCCAAAGAATTATAGGTCGAAATACCCCGCAACATATTTTAAGTAAGTAAGTAAGTAAGTAAGAAAAGTCTTTATTTTACGAAGCTTACATATTTACAATAATGCAATCTTCCATATGGGCCTCAACATATATACATTAATACACAAATGGGCACATTACATAAAAGACAAGTTTACAAATATAAATAAACCATATTAATTACAAAGAAAATAGTAAGACAGCACTATATTGAACACAGTATATGATTTATGAAAACAAACATTTTCACTTGCATTTGCAATAGTAAATTGGCATGAATGAATATATAATTATATTGAACTCAAAAATATGTTCACACGATTGGTCTGATTGTTACAAAGCTTAACTATGGGTATTTCCATTTGATGTATGCATTTTGGAATTTGTGTAATGAGTCTGATGCTCATACTGATTTTGGTATATCATTCCAGATTTTTGGTCCCGAGTAGGCAAGTGATTTTCTAGAAAATTCAAACTTTGGGGATGGTACAAATAGTTTTTCTTTTGTTACTGATCTAAGATTACATTAGTAAAGTTGGCTTTATTTTGTAAATTTTTGTCTCATGTATTTTGGAAACTGATTATCATTGAGTGATTTGTACACAATAATTGATTTTTTAAATTCAACTCTTTTGTCAAATTTCATCCATTGACGTTTATTGAAAAGAACTTCAGAGGGAGTGTCAAAGTCTTTTACATCAAGAATGATGCGTGCTGCCCGTTTTGAAATTTAATGATTTCGTCAATGGATTTTTTATCTGTGTTAGCCCAAATTGAACAGCAATAATCTAGATGTGGGAAGATGTAAGCATTAAAAAATAATTTTCTTGTCGGTATATCTAAGTATTGTTTGATTTTCATGAGTAGATAAGGTTGTGTGTTGCATTTTTTTTATTGTTTTGTCAATGTGAGTTTTCCATTTAAGTGGGTTATCTACATTGATTCCAAGAAGTTTTCACTTTCTGAAATTTCAATATCATGATTCTGTAATTTTAATTTGTCATCTGGAATCCTGGGTTTGCTGTTTGGTTTGGTAATATACATATGTTTTGTCTTTTGTGCATTGAGTATCATGGAGTTTTGTGCGCACCAGGAGTCTACAATGTCAAGATCAGATTGAAGGGTTTGGTGAATGTCTTGAGTTGTATCTCCTGATGCTGAAAGTGTTGTGTCATCAGCAATGATGTCTTTTGTTGAAGACTTAACATGGTATGGTAAATCATTTATATAAATGAGAAATAACAGGGGTCCAAGGACTGAGCCTTGTTGAACACCTGATGTTATTTCAGCTGGGTCCGAAAGTTTTTCGGAAACACACACTTTCTGAATTCTATTTGGTATATAGGAAGTTATCCATGTTATACTCTCTAATATTTGAGCTTGTCAATAAGAATGTTGTGGTTGACAAGGTCAAATGCTTTGGACAAGTCTAGGAGCAATGTACCAACGAATTTCCATAATTTATTGCACTGATCCAGTTATCAACTATATTTGTAAGTGCAGTTTCACAAGAGTGTTTTGCTCTGAATCCTGATTGTGAGGTGTGCAACACGGAATGTCTTTCAAGAAGTAGTTTGAGTTCATCAGAGACATGTTTTTCAAACAGTTTTGATATGACAGGAAGTATTGAGATAGGACGATAGTTACTTTTATCTGATTTTTTGTCCATTTTGAATATGGGAATTACTTTTGATTGTTTAAGAGATTTTGGAAATGTTTTTTTATTTACGCTTATGTTTATGATTGATGCAAGAGGTTTCGCTATTATTGGAGATGCTGTTTTTAGATAGTTTGCAATTATATTGTCAAGACCAGTTGATTTCGTAATGTCTAATGTGTTCAATTACTCTTTTACATGTTTTTCGGTAACATTGGGAATAACAAATTTTGGCGTGTCACTGGGTATTTTGTCTTGTGTTATATTGTTTAGGACTGATGAAGTTGTATCAATAAATTCCTGTGTGTTATTGCTGTTCTTGAAAATATTTATGAAATATGTATTGAATACTTCTGCTGATTTGTTAGGGTCGGTGATTGGTATACCATTTTAGACCAGGCAGCGTGTCTGAAACCTTCAATAACACTCTGGAAACATTCGAACCCATCATTCGAACAGCTACATCATTTGGCTTCACATCTATATGACGTTGAGGTCCATGATATGTAGACAAACTGTCCACGTTATAATTTCGCTGGCTTAGAATGAGAAGGTCGTACGTACAAATTCAATATTTTGGGAAAACAAGAAAAAACTGTCTGAAAACTAATTTTTACTTATGGGAAAAACAAACTTTTTCAGCTTCAGATTGGTCAACATGACCTGTTCCGATTTTCAAGGAAAATGCTATAAGAAGCGCTGCGCCTTGTGATGCAGATTTTGAATATGTATTAGCGTGATAACGACCTTCTCATTCTAAGTCAGAGATTTGTTTGGGTATAATACTAACTGTCTCTGTTAAAATCAAAATACCATAAATTCTAATGATGTAAGGACGATCGCAAGAAGCTTCGTTAACAACGCAACACAACATTTGTGACTACATTTATCATGACCTATTCATTTTACAATTGCTTATAATTAAATGTACATGTATATATCATAATGTCTTTGTAGGTAGAGGTATACTTCGCCAATGGTCAACATGGTCGGCTTGTGCATCTTCGTGCGGAGCTGGGTTACGTCGTCGATTTAGAACTTGTGAGAAGAGGAACCAGGATGATGCTGATTGTGAAGGAGATCTGTTTGACGAACAACGATGTTATAATGATCCATGTACAGGTTAGGGACGGCTATTAATAAAAAGGTTGCGAAAATCAACGTGTAACGTGTACGCGTACGTGAATACTAATTTTGGGTATTTCGTCATCCAGGTATGTGTAGTTTCTACAAGTAACGAACGTGTGACAGACGAAAATATAATGTGAACTATGTCACACAGGTTTGCATATGCACGGGAAACCTAAGATTCCATCATCCGTAGTCTCATTCAGCTAAACACTCATATATCGATTCAAGAAGAAATCATGTTTCAACTGACACGTGACTTTACACGTACACGTTGTGCTTCACAAGTCAATGTGTACGTATACATGTAAGGGTAGCTACATGTACAAGAAATCGTACACGTTCGCATCGCAACCTCCTTATTATAAGCAAGAGGCCAACAATATATACAAAAGTAGCAGGTGTTGTTATGAATTATTTTCATTTATAGAAAGAGACCACCCATATTGCTACTAGTTTTGCTATTAATTATATAATTATGTAGTTTGTTATAAAATTAAATATTTTCTGTTTGCATTTATGCTATATTTTTAATAACATGTTGTTGATCAACCAATTTATGCATTTACGTTTTCAACAGCACCTATCGATGGTTCATGGTCATTTTGGGACACGTGGTCAGGTTGTAGTAAAACATGTGGTAACGGAACAAAATCTCGTATCAGAACATGCACAGCTCCCTTCCCAGAAAATGGTGGGAACCAGTGTCATGGAGCAAGAACACAAGCACGTGGTTGTTCGGATTGGAGTTGTCCAGGTAAATCATTATTCACTAATAATGTAAACGCCCAAGTAAGCTAAACATGCCTTTAATAAGACATTTCGCACCTTCGTATAGTTATTTGTAAAGGAACGGTTACATTTTTCTTAACAAGTGTGAATGCAATAGTGTATATTCACTAAAAATAAACAATAAAATATTGCTAAAGTAACTTGTGGTAAATAAATACCCGAAGACCTGACCGTAAGCATTCAGATAGCTTTAGAGATATAACTATGTTGGTAAGACCTGACCGTAAGCATTCAGATACCTTTAGAGGTATAACTATGTTGGTAAGACCTGACGGTACGCATTTAGATACCTTTAGAAGTATAACTATGTTGGTAAGACCTGACCGTAAGCATTCAGATACCTTTAGAGGTATTACTATGTTGGTAAGACCTGACCGTAAGCATCCATATACCTTTAGAGGTATAACTATGTTGGTAAGACCTGACCACAAGCATTCAGATAGCTTTAGAGGTATACCTATGTTGGTAAGATCTGACCGTAAGCATTCAGATAGCTTTAGAGGTATACCTATGTTGGTAAGACCTGACCGTAAGCATTAGGATAGCTTTAGAGGTATACCTATGTTGGTAAGACCTGACCGTAACGTTCAGATAGTTTTAGAGGTATACCTATGTTGGTAAGACCTGACCGTAAGCATTCAGATAGCTTTAGAGGTATACCTATGTTGGTAAGACCTGACCGTAAGCATTCAGATAGCTTTAGAGGTATACCTATGTTGGTTAGACCTGACCGTAAGCATTCAGATAGTTTTAGAGGTATAACTATGTTGATAAGACCTGGCCGTAAGCATTCAGATAGCTTTAGAGGTATAACTATGTTGATAAGACCTGACCGTAAGCATTCAGATAGTTTTAGAGGTATAACTATGTTGATAAGACCTGGCCGTAAGCATTCAGATAGCTTTAGAGGTATAACTATGTTGATAAGACCTGGCCGTAAGCATTCAGATAGCTTTAGAGGTATAACTATGTTGGTAAGACCTGACCGTAAGCATTCAGATAGCTTTAGAGGTATAACTATGTTGGTAAGTAATATATTCGATTGAAAGCGATAGGAAAGAAGACGTGTACGATTGATGTCTGACTATCATTGTACTTTGTATAATTATTCACATGTTTTATTAAAAATATGTACATAAACACTGCAATTTCTCTTATTAATGTCTTTTTTGACAGATATTATGATTGTGTATACATGTAAGTATGTAGCATAGTGAATAATGTATTGGTTTTCACTGCCTGTCTCTCCAATACGAATATTTGAAACGATAAAATAGAATGTTATGATATTACAATGTTTGTATACAAGTGACATACATCTAGGTAATGAATATTCAACCCGGGTAGCTAATCGGGAGGGGGGAGGGGGTACTGTACAATCTCTATGATTAAAGGACATGAACATGTATAACTTAAAAATACACCTATTATTAAACTTTTTAGAATAAGTTAACGAAAAATAAACGAAAGTTTTGTTATTGTTTTTAAGATTGCAACAAAGCATGTCCACACGGCAGTAAACTATCGGTAGAATGTGATGTATGTGAATGTGCTAATGTAGTACTGTATGGTAATGTCCAAACAATGACCGGACCTGTGAGAGATGCTGGTGTATATTTCAAGTCCAGGATGTATTCACCTCTGGTAACAACCGACTATACAGGATTCTTCCGTATAGATTATATATGTATAGAAAATGAAGAAATCCTTGTAAAGAAAGATGGTTACTCCGAGGACACTGTTACTGCCGAAGCCGTCAATGGTACTCATTGGAAAATAAATGTTACGATCTACCAATATAGTACGTTGTTTATTCATTAGAGTGGTATTCAGAAGTAATATTTCCTTTTTATGTATGTCCATGCATCTTGAATTTGTGTTTCCATTAAAAAAACGTACACTTAATTTAAAATTTAATTATTATGTCCATGTATTCCATGCTGTGTATTGTTTTAGACGATCATTTAGATTATAATGTTGTGATACAAGCTGTCGCACAGAGTGCTAGTCGTTCATTGGGTCTTGTGATTGTTAAATGCAAACACGTAGGTGGTACCTTATAAGCAATACGACTGATTCATTCTGATGGATTGTGCTTCGTTGAAAAATTCAACTGCTGTTTAACATAGCTGGCACAATTCTAAAAATCAAACAAGTGCAAACACGTAAGGGGATACCTTATAAATCTCTTCATTAAGCTATACGACTCATTCGGATGGGTTTAGCTTTGTTAAATAAATCCAACTAATCCAGCTAAAAATGCCAACCATAGCCTTTATTTGCCAGTCAGCTTTCTGCTGAAACATGACAGGCATGTGAGAACCTCCACCCGTGTTTGAACCCGGGTCGCCTGATCATACGGCAAGCGCGCTAACCAATGAGCTACGGAGGCACACATGGTGGTCACACGCGTAAATCTAAACGTCAAACATATATCGATTCGATTCAACACATCTCACTGAAAACCAACAATCTCTCTTTCAATCATGATGTTGGTTGAATGATTTCAATGAGTGACTGGATTGATAATCTTAACGCCTTTAGTTTTGTGTTTTACTATTGTGTCTTATAATACTTATGTTCACAAAACGATTTTGCTCACCTAGATGCATATTTTAACCCTATAGTTCCTCCAATATTCACCTTTCACCCGGAAGACAAAACAAGACTTGTTGGACAAAGTGTGTCCATGTGTTGTCAAGCTACTGGTGATCCACAACCAACAGAATATACATGGTATGTATTTACATTGGATATTTGCATTGATTAAGATACTAACTGGATAAATTAGTTGCCGAATTGCCTCAAAATAATTTGAATCGGAAAAGTATCTCAACAATTACAGGCGCACACGATACGCACAAAGAAGGATACACAAATAGAAACAAACACAGACCACAAGCACACGTCCAAACAACTAAAGTGAACAAGAAATGATAAAACAGTTTAAAGGGGTTGCCTCAAGTATTGGTGTATTGCAAAAATAAAATAAAATTGTCTAATACTCATGTAATTTTGGTATAGTTGCCTGTATATCCCTTAAACAACCACACTGACATATATAATAACTTGTGAAACATCGGCATGTTGTAGTTATTAAGTATTTTGACATCCAAAATTCTATAGGGTATTAATACCCTATAGAATTAACACTACTATCACTTAAATTGCCTGGAATTTGTTCGTATTCGATGAAAACGAAGTGTATAACGAACCATATTCCTCACTGATGTTTACGCTGTAGTTTGTTGAAGTTACAGTTCAATCACGTGTGAATTACCTGATTTGCAACCCATGTTGTAAGGAAACTCTGCGCTATTTTTAAAAGAAAAAATGCTCAGTACGCGTTATCAAGAGTGGTTCAAATTGCTTAGTTGCCCAAATCATTCATAAAGCAACCGTCAGTGGCTTTCTATTACCTCAATACTTGGTTAGGTTGGAAAATTACGATATACAAAAAATTTAGCCCGATCTGTGAGGCAGCACCTTTAACAGTCCTGATACCATTCATCAAGATGGGCGTACGTACATGTAAACGCACGTAACAACACCCCTTTATGTTCATGATATTTAATATTTTGAATATCTAAAAGGGTTCCGGAAAAAAACATGTATAGTATATGCTCTGTCAATGTTTAAAAATGTTACTACATGTGCATGTATTTACAAACTGTATTGATATAACTAATATTTTATTCTAACTGTCTTTTTGGTAGGTTTCACGGACTCCGTTCGCTTGGTAACCGAGGATCAAATGGAACACTATCGATATCTAGTGTAACTATTGCTGACAATGGTGTATATTACTGCTCAACTGAGACGGAAGCAGGATCACAAGTGTCAAAAGAAGCCACGCTTACTGTAAAAGGTTCTTAAATTGTACATTCATTTTTCCATAGTAATGTTTCACCAACGGGCCAATACGTACATGATAATAACTCATAATACATATAGACAAATATACATGGTTTTCGGGGGTTGATATAGGAACTTTAAAGTTAATGTTACTACTGTACGCGGATGATATAGTGATCTTTTCCGAAAGTGAAAAGGGCTTACAGGATGGCTTAGACCTTCTAAAAAATTACTGTGATAGATGGAAGTTGACGGTCAATACCAATAAAACAAGTCATGATTTTCAGAAAAGGTGGCAGGTTAAATCGTTAAATCGTTCTAAATTTTTTGTACAATGAAAATGAAATAGAAATTGTTAGTTCTTTCACGTACCTGGGTATTACCTTTACTAGCGTTAGTTCGTTTATGAAAACGTTTGAAACTTTAGGCGGTAAAGCCTTAAAAGCTATTTATAAGTTGAAGGGGTACCTATTAAAATTGACTAATGTCAGTATAAGTCACACATTAAACCTTTTTGATAAATTAATAATGCCAATCCTAAATTACGGGTCGGAAATCTGGGGATTTGCAAAGGGAGATTACTTAGAAAAAATACATCTCAAATTTCTTAAAAATGTTCTTGGTGTTAAAACATCTACATCTAACTATTTTATATACGGCGAAACTGGCCGAAGAAGCCTTTACTCGTATCGCATGATTAACATTATTAGGTTCTGGCTGAAAATAGTAACTAGCGATGAAAGAAAGTATATTAAAAAGGTATATAATATGATGTTAAACGACATACAAACAAACCCGAATAAACCGAACTGGGCGTTTAATGTTAGAAATATTTTACAAATAATGGGATTTAACGAAGTATGGATTATGCAAGGCGTCGGGAGTATACCGAAATTTTTATCTCTGTTTAAACAAAGAATACATGACTGTTTTATACAGAATTGGTATGAAGAAATTAACAATATTCCTAAAGCAACAAGTTTTAAATTATTTTCAAATTTTGGTTTTAAAGAATATCTCGATTTTATAACAGTTAAGAAATTTAGACACTCGTTAACAAAAATAAGACTTTCATCACATAGACTTGAAATAGAATTAGGTAGATGGCACAGACCAGAAAAAATACCAAGATCAGAACGCAAATGTAAAATGTGTCAATCATTAGAAGATGAATTTCATTTCTTGCTAGAATGCCCCTTATACAACGATCTAAGAAAAATATATATTAATAAGAAATTTTGGACACACCCAAATATTCCAAAATTCATCAGTCTTATGTCGTCAGAACAACCCACAGTCTGTAGAAAATTATCTATCTTTATTTTTAAAGCCTTAGACAAACGAGACGAAGTACTTTATAAATAATTACCATTCTTCTCCAAATTATATTCTTTACTTGTTATTATCATATGAAATATTCAACTCAAATATACACTCAATGTTAATTATGAAATGTCTTTATATACCAAATACCTGATTCTCTGAAGATTTTCAGTGAACATTTGTACATGTACATAGCTATGTGTAGTGTGTGTGTCTGCGTGCGTGTGTGGTTGTTGATGTGCGTGTATGTGTGTATGTGGGAGCGGGTATGCGTGCGTATGGGTGTGCGTATGTGTGTATGTGCGAGCGTGTGTTCGTGCGTGTGTGTGTGCCTATATGTGCGTGTGTACGTGTGTGTGCTTGCATGTGTGCCTGCGTGTACGCATGCGTGTGAATGATATATGTCTGTATTTGTGTGAGTTAGAATGTAAACTGGAGCGTGTACATGAGTGAGTGTAATTTTGTTGTATATATTACATGATGAAGATGTATTTTATTAATATCATTGCTGTAACGGAACATATATTATAATATTGTTGTTATATGCATGTAAACTGATGGGCAAAATGCCTAATGTTTCAAAATAAACTTATACAAAACTTATACATTCAATATCAGCACTCAATTACAATCATTCAAAATCGCGTTGCTTCGCTTTTGTTTACCAAATTCGGTATTCCTAGATTTACGTACGAAAGGGTTGCATATTTAAGGGCACGTTTTCATAACAGTTGTAAGATAAATTTATTTGATAATTATCAGCATTAATGAATCAATGTTTGATCGATGAGATTTAGTTATTTTATTTTTTATTTTATACTATTGTGAAGCATGTTTATTCAACTTATATTAATCACTCTCGATACCCATTCCTGGTGTTATCCATCGCCACGAGGGTATGAGAGAAAATACTTCAGTTTCCCTTTTACGTCTAGCAAGGGATTTACTGGTACCATTTTTATTTTGTCTTTGGTGTATACTTTGTAGATGCACAGAACGATTCGTGTTCATCGCCTGAATCCTATTTCGAAGATTTACCTGATGGTTGCTATGTCGACGGCGATTCTACCCATCAACCCACGATTGATATTGGAACATGTGGCAAAGTCTCTTGTGTATCTAGAGAGTTACATGACAATGGGACCTGCTCAGAGTGGTGGGGCAATTATTGCTGCGACCCGGAAGGTTTTGACTGGGTTCTTATTAATTGCCATGGGTTTTCCTATCAAACTAAACGGATACGGACATGCCGGTGTAGAATCTGTTTTGCCAAAACGGTCATAACTGGAAAGGCACACGGAAGATTTGAGAACGGAACAGAAATACCTCTGAAATTAGGTTCAGTGTCTGCAAATGGCAAAGAAGTAGCCAGAACAAACATGGTCGGCGTATTCACTTTCGAAATTCCGAAGACTGTCACCAAACTAGTAGTGGATTTTGAGGACACACTTTTCAGTCGATTTGTTCCAACAACAAAGGTTATTCGAGTTACACCGGGATCCAGTACCTCTTTGAAAATAGCATTGTCAATTAGACCTGACCCTGTAAATTTCCACGCTAAGGATGGATTGCAGCTGGAAGTCGGTGGAAATAACGGACGTGCATCAGCGGGAAGGATACTTATACAGGACAATGCATTACTAACCGAAGCAGGCGAACCATACAATGGATCCGCTAAAGCGCATGTACATTATATGGACCCAAGGAGTCTCAATGATTTCGAAGCATCCAGTAGCGAGTTTACATTTGAACAAGACGGCCAGGCATGTCCTTTAGAAACATTCGGAGTGTTTAGTTCAAAGTTCGAAGATGACAAGGGTAACAGCCTTCAGTCGAACAAACCAATGAAGTTTGAAATTGACCCAACAGTGTACAACATCAGTGCCGGTCCAGATGGTGAACCAGATGTAAAATTATGGAGTATGGACGGTAATTCGGGTACTTGGACACATGCTGGTAATATGCGATTCGAACAATCTACTTCCAGACGAAAGTTGCTGGCACAAACAATTGTTGGTGAAGATGGTAATCCTGTTAATGTACCATCGATAAACCTGCTTGAACCAGTTTATAACACAAAGGTTCAATTAACGTACTCTTCAACTTCCACAGTGCGATACTACTGGTATCGGCGAACTGTTGGGTGGTGGTGGAAACATAACATTGATAGGATTGATAGTTCTGTTGTTTACCGGTCAAAGCCAAATTACAATACGGTTGTTGTCAGAGGTCCGGACAAGGTGAAGCGAGGAGCATGTTTTATCAGTGTTTCGGTTTTTAAAACTTTGAAAGGTGTAGATCGAGATAGTGGCGGTACGCAGGTTACAGCTGTTACAAAACATGCGACTGAAGATCGATATTTGGGTGTTGACAAAAAACCTACGAATACAGATGGCCATGTGTGCCTGGCTATATTTTGTGACGCAATCGTATACTTATCTGCAGAAAATAAGCAAACCGCTCAACCCCTTCTTACCTTTCCCCGACACGATATACCTACTGGTTATGTGGCGTCAAACATCAATAACGGAACTAAAGTCAAATTAACATCCAGCAACTGGGAAGATGTTCAAACAACTACTGGTTCAAGATATAGTCCTGTATATTACTACGATGATTTAAATCGTTGTAAAAACGATTATAAAAAGGACTTTACATTCAAATTTGCTGAAAGCCAAACAGGAGCTCCACAATCAAACTTCATATATGATAATGTGAACGACAATAAACTATCATGGTATCCTAATCCCCCGAAAGACTTGACCAGGACAACATGCTTCATGAAAGTAATGATCAAGGTAGGAAATATGTTTGCACATTTGCTATAATACTCAAACCATTTATCAATCATTCATTGTTTATTCGTCGTTCTTCACTACACTGGTTACTGAAACAATTATATTCAACCTTTTTAACAGCTGGGACTAGGACCAATCATTTTCTTGTTCGGCTGTGTGTTGGGCACTTCTTGTCTTTAGGATTTCTGACAGCTAAAACTAGGCATTAATTGTAGTCGTTTTACTGTGAGAACTAGGGCATTCAGATAGGGCATTCAGCTTTTTGATGGCTGAAACTATTTTATTCTACTTTTCGCCAGCTTGGACTTTGGCGGATCTTTACTTTGTGCCTTACGTGTGTTTTATGTTTTCTTTGCTCGGTTGGTTCAGTTAGGCATTTTTAATATATTCTGTGCTCCGCTGGTTAAGTTGAGTGCAGCCTTCCCTGTCTGACTTAATAGGATATTTTTACAGTACATTAATTATTGTACAGTTTTTGGATGTTAATACCAGCCCTAAAATGTAGTCCTGTTTTACATTTTGATATTTGTAGAGCACGGGCGACTATGATCTACGATTTATCGCTATCAGTCATCAGGGGAATAAACCAGGTGATCAATATGGATCATACAACGTCGGACCACTGTCTGAACCTACCATGTCCAATACTGTAGACAGAGCAGCGTGTATTGAGTTCAGATGTCCAGGTCTTGTCAATGATGGAGGTTCCATATCCACCGATGTTTCCACGTTCCTAGAAGTCAAAATCAACCCTGCAAAACCGAATTGTCGTATAAGGTAAATACAAAATGCATATATCATGCTAATATTTGTCTTCTCGTCGGAGATTATATGTATTGTAGTTTTCAACAATTTGATATTTCCCGCCAAATAGTATAAATATCGAAGATAATAAATAAATAATAAAAGTTTTTGTTAATTTGTGTCAAATAGGACATGTATAAATAGGCGATACCTTTCATTGCCACACAAATCTCGGACTGGGACGACAATACATAATTATATAAAGAAGTTTATAAGATTGTTGTAAAACAAGTGAGGATCGGTCTTAAATATGTTTATACAAACCTCTTTAAATCAATGTAACTGTTTTATTATCATGCTATGTGTTATCTATGCAGCAACATTGCCACTGGAGTAAATATAACAGAGGAACCGGGTGGAAAGGGTTTTGCATTCGAAGCAAAGGCTGGTAACAACTACGGTCCAAAATACGGCATATACATGGGCACAAGAAACAGGGCAACAATGGAAAGGTTTTGCTTTCAAGGCAAAGATACCGGGACCGTCGATATTGGAATGGATCCTAGTTTAAACACCGCCATACAATATACTTGCTCGTAACCTATACACTATGTATATCTGTAAATAGTGGATATTTGACTAACCATGTGATAGGATATTGTAAAAATACATTTGTTTTTGTGGGGGACTTAATTTCGTGGATTTCATGGATGACCGCAACCACGAAATTAAATCCTCAATGAATAATTATACAAATAAACATGTCAAGTTTACATTGGCTGTCATACTTACATTCAAGTTCAGTCAGGTATAAGACTGGCTTTTGGGGAAGTTTACTTGCATTTATCAAGATGAAATAAAACAAGAATTATGATATCTGTTTCAGTTTTGAATGGTAACTGATAATCGGAGGGAAGTTTTGACCTTGCCATTTTTCATGAAATCAAAAATCATTGAAATTATGTCCCCGCAAAAATGATATTTTTTCACCAAAACCACGAAATAGTGTCCCATTAAAATTAAATGATTTTACAATATGCACTGATTCAATGTACCAACTACACTGTTTTAAATCTATTTCAAAGTATTTTTCTGATACAATAATTACGATAATTTGTAGGATACAGTGTATGGTTTTCAAGCAAATTTGTTTCGGTATCAGTTAGATACATATATAGAACATGCTTAGGGGTCTCATTGACAATTTTCTGTATAAATGGAATATACAATGTACATGTAGAAAATGAGAATGGGTCTAATTGACATATTTGCATTTAATACATGTATATATACTACATAATTAACTGCAAGTTATTGTAACTACTGTTTAAGTACAAATGTATTGTGTTTTTGTTTTAATTCTTATAGTTTATCCAAATAAACTTTATATCCGATAGACGTATGTCATTTTAATGGTTCCCACGTATTTGTACATTACGATGCTCATAGACCAAAGTTGATATGGCTCCTCTCGTTTGTAGATGTTGAGGTGTGTCTCCGTCGACTAATCAGTGAACACTAGAGCTTGAGGTGTGTCTGTATCGATCAATCAGTGAGCTCTAGACTTGGAAGTGTGTCTGTATCGACCAATCAGTGAGCTCTATACCTTGAGGTGTGTCTTGTATCGACATATCAGTGAGTCCTAGAGCTGGAGGTGTGATTGTATCGACATAATAATGAGCTTTAGAGTCTCACTTTATCACTTGAAACACAGTCGATAAGGAAACTAGACAGCATAATGTTTTTATCACATGGTTCAACACCATATCTGATAACTTAAAATGTGAAAACAAAACAATAATGATCGAGTATTTTAGACAGTTGTTTTGTCCGGTTTGAATAGCGGATACTTAATGCGTAGCTATAGTGCGGACATTTTAAATTGTCCGCACAATCTTTTACAACTGATATAATGTCTATATCTATAACACCCTTGTTACCCTGATAAAACAACATGATTGGATAATCGCAACATGATTGAAAAATGGTTTTTGCAATATTTTCCATATAAACTATCCAGATTGTTTATTTCAATATTACATAATCAACATATGAAGAAAATGTACTATTTGCACTAAACAATTAAATAATTGTTGATCGTACAAAAGCAATTGTTGCTGATTGAATTAAATAAGTTTAAAAGTTTGAAGAAACATATGTTGCAGTATTGGGAATGTTGACAGTTTCTGGAACTACTTGAATGCGGATTCACATAGCAGCCTAAAGGCGGCCCTGGTTGCATTAAGAAATGGGCAATGGTAGTATAGAGAGGCTTACGCCTACCAAAAATGGGTACAAATGTTTACCACATCCAGACGATGTGTCATGCACAAAACCCAGGTCCCTAGCTTAAAGGTCAAGGTCACACTTAGAGGTCAAAGGTTAAAAGCTCAAATAGGCATGTGATTCGTGTCCGCTCTTTTATTTTGTCATCTCCTATTGGATATTTATAATATTTGGTACAAATGTTCACCACATCAAGGTGATGTGCCATGTGCAAAACCCAGGTCCCTAACTTAAAGGGCAAGGTCACACTTTGAGATCAAAAGTTAAAATTCTCAAATAGGCATGTGATTCATGTCCGCTCTGTAACTATGTCATTTCTTATTGGATATTTATAACACTTGGTACAAATGTTCACCACATCGAGACGGTGTGTTATGCGCAAGACCTAGGTCCCTTGATCAAAGGTAAAGGTCACACTTAGAGATCGAAGGTAAAAAGGCTCAACTAGGCATGTGATTCATGTCAGCTCTGTAACTATGTCATTTCTTATTTTATATTAATATTACTTGCCACAAATGTTCACATCATCAAGACGAGGTTTCATGCGCAAGACCCAGGTCCCTAACTCAAAGGTCAAGGTCACACTTAGAGATCAAAAGTTAAAATTCTCAAATAGGCATGTGATTCATGTCAGATCTGTAACTATGTCATTTCTTATTTTATATTTATATTACTTGCCACAAATGTTCACATCATCAAGACGAGGTGTCATGCGCAAAACCCAGGTCCCTAACACAAAGGTCAAGGACATACTTAGAGATTAAAAGTTAAAAGGCACAAGTATACGCTTCTGGTCTGCTTTGTTTTTTTGTTATTTCGTTCTGGATTTTAAAATTACTTGGTTATATTCGCATTTACACCCTGGCTTAAATGTAAAGGTCACACTTACAGACCCAGCTCTTGTCTGCTGTTCAATGTCACATTTAAGCAATTACAAACTTGTTTCAAGTTATTCCATTTGCATAGCTTTATACTTGTCTGATGACAGCTTTTAGCGGGGACATCCGTGTCCTGTGGACATATTTCTAGTTAAATACTTTTTTCTGCTATATGTTGGTAAAATTCATAATAAGTCAAGACAGGTAAATTTAACACATGTATCTAAATGTGCAAAATTCACCGGGAATAGGAACAGTGAATTATGGGGACCAGGCTAAACGCCGCGAGCATGTCTTGAATGGTGCCAAATTGCATTTCTAATTTAAAAAAGGGGACATAATTTCAACATATATTTGATAGAGTTGTCTATTCATGTGGAGGTCATGGCGTCATGATGATGATAAAGTATGCAAAGTATCAAAGATACATGTCTTAGAGGTTCAAATTGTGTACATAAACTGTAAACTTTTGTATTTCTAAGTACATTCAATTTAGTCCAAATGGGGCATAACACTCAACAACATGCTTGATAGAGTGCAGATGTTGTGGTCAAGACGGTTGACAATTATGCAAAGTATCACAGCAATATGAACATGCACTTAGATATTATAGGTTAATATCTTGAACGTAAACTTACAAATTTGCACGAAGTTAAAAAAAGGGACCTATTTTCCGATAAATACTTCATAGAGTCATCTACTCCTACGTACGTGTTGGGGTCATCCCATTATTCTTCCAATAGTGAAGCTACACATTAAATTCGCACTGCAGTGCATCAATGAAAATTCCATGTTGGTCAGTATCCACTTTAAAAGATAAATCATGATGATCTTTATCCTCAATCATGTTGGTTTGTATCCATTTTTCACACGTGGGTTACTTTAAATAGTTATCACGTAGAAACGGCAAATGTAAATAACTTACTCTAAACTAAGTCTGATAGTGAAATGAATGAGCTGTATAAACAAAATATCTTACCCCAAAATAAACAACAATATATATGTTTTATAGACTGTCAAATAAATCCAACACAGATTTTTCTAAATTTTTAACGTATCGTGTATCACATTCACAAACATACGGATAAATAGTTTTAGTTTCATGGAAGGAATGTACAAGTTTATCTTCATACAGCATCAGAAGGTGGTTAAACCCGTAGATTTTGAAGAATTGGCCGAAAATGCGATGAATATGAAAACATACGTCCGCCATTTTTCAATCATGTTGCGAATATCCAATCATGTTTTTTTATCAGGGTAACAAAGGTGTATAACCCCGATTGTATGTTTTCATAAGCGGGGGATATCACAAAGACACTCGATGTGCAATACAAACAGAAATCTAAATGACCGATATTGCACGATTTGCTCGAGAAAATTGATATATTCAACAAGAACATTGTAATATATTCATGCATAAAGGTCAGGATCAGGTCAAATTCTCCATACTATAGTTTGATTTGTTGCACGATAAAGGTTAGGGTTTAAATCGTGCCTCGATATACATACAACTCTTATCGTAGACGTTGTCATTATGTTTAAAATCACGTCGTTTCCGAACATAACTTATTCAGTTTTTTAAAACTAAAACTTGGTCTTTCAGCTTTTTTACACCTCGGGCTATCGATGTTTTGGTCTTTCAGCGATTAAGTTCATTTTCTCGTTCAGTTGTGTGTTGGTCATTGTGTCGTGTTATTGTGGTGTGTGGTGTTTTTATGACTTCTGTGCTCGACTAGATATGTTGAGTGCTGCCTTCCTTGTCCGATGTTCTATTATCTATTTACATACCTTCTCACAGTAAGGTGTTACACTTCTATTAATCAATTGCTATAATCTAGTACATTGGTCGTTATTGAGTTTTTCTTCGAAAAAACAGTTAGCACAATTTAAACTGATAACGTTAACACTGCGGTTACGTTTGGTAGTTAAGGATATCACGATTCGTCCTTTCCACGAAAACAAGATGTTATCTTAGAGCAAGTACTAGTTTATTTTCTTATGTAAAACAAATGCAGACGAACCTTCCCAAACAAGTGTACGGATGATTTATAACAAGTGCAATTTAAAATTATTAAAGGTACATTTACACAGTATGAATCCCGATACACCGCTTCTCAACGAATCCTGATACACCGCTTCTAAACGAATCCCGATACACCGCTTCTCAACGAATCCCGATACACCGCTTCTAAACGAATCCCGATACACCGCTTCTCAACGAATCCTGATACACCGCTTCTAAACGAATCCCGATACACCGCTTCTAAACGAATCCCGATACACCGCTTCTCAGCGAATCCCGATACACCGCTTCTCAGCGAATCCCGATACACCGCTTCTCAGTGAATACCGATACACCGCTTCTAAACGAATCCCGATACACCGCTTCACAACGAATACCGATACACCGTTTCTAAACGAATCCCGGTACACCGCTTCTCAGTGAATCCCGATACACCGCTTCTCAGTGAATCCCGATACACCGCTTCTCAACGAATCCCGATACACCGCTTCTAAACGAATCCCGGTACACCGCTTCACAACGAATACCGATACACCGCTTCTCAGTGAATATAAATACACCGCTTCTCAGGTAAAGAACCACCAAATGCCTATAAATGGGGATATTTCTTGACAAATGTGCACTGGAGTGATGAAATTGCGTTTAAATGCATTGTACATGTACATGTTATGTAGTGAAACTGGAAAATCTGGAATATTTTGGTATTCTTACATTGATACCAAAGTGAAAGTAGAATAGTGTAAAACCCGGATTGAATCAGTCCGGACATGTGTAAAATAACACACGCGGAAGACAGAAAACTTACAAAACAAAGCTATACTCTTATGATCAATGATATTGAAATCAATGCAATTACTGTAAACTGGGCATCAAAAGTTAGAAATATTTTACAAATTACGGGGTTTTATCATGTATGGTATTTTCAAGGAGTAGAAAATAATACTGCTTTTATCAACTTGTTTTCACAACGATTAAAATATATTTTTATACAAAATTGGAATGCAAGAAATTAACGAATCGTCACGGCAAGCAATTATTGTTTATTAATTGATAAATACTTCTGGGAAAGACGAAATATACCAAAATTCATTGAACTTTTAACATCAGAAAATCATCATACCATCAAGCAACTGTCAGTTTATGTATTCAAAAGTTACGCGACTGTACCATATTTGTGTAACCATGTTGACGCTTTTCTCTGTTATATTAATTGTTCATATAGTCATTGATTTTGTTGAAAGATATAATACTGCCATTACCATCCAAATATTTCTGAGCATGATCGATCGATCGATCGATCGACGGTCCGTCCGTCCGTCCGTCCGGGCCAACATCCAATGGTTTATGATGTTCATTCCGTCCATAATTTTAGTTAAATAAAGAAGGAAATCCACATAAACCAGTGGAAAAAAAACACATAAAGATCAAAGGAAAAGCCCCGTAAACCCCAAATGTTGGAACGTCCGTCCGTCCGTCCGTCCGTCCGTCCGTCCGTCCGTCCGTCCATCCATCCGTGAATTGCACTGTTTTCATATGGCTCTGACGGAACTGAAAAACCGATGTCACGCTCGGACGGAACTCCGAATGTCATAATTAGATGCATTGATATGAAATAGCAACTGAAACTATCTCTATACATGTATATCGCATATTACAATGTATTATGTGACTTAACTAGCAACATGCTGTGATGTGTTTATTGATGTTTTTCGTCTCGTAATAAAGCGGTAAAAAAATTTTCAGTTGCAATTATAATGTGTCTAAGTACGGAAGTTTTAGTTCATGCTAATCCAAAAGTAGATGAAATAAATATAATCTAAAATGATAAGATGTGCATTGTCTAGACATTTAACACATTGAATGATAAGATGTGCATAGTCTAGACATTTAATACATTGAATGATAAGATGTGCATAGTCTAGACATTTAACACATGTACTCACCTCCAACACGAGAGCTCGCTGATAGGTTCATACAGACACACCTCCAACACGAGAGCTCGCTGATAGTTTCATACGGACACACCTCCAACACGAGAGCTCGCTGATAGGTTCATACAGACACATCTCCAACACGAGACCTCACTGATAAGTTCATACAGACACACATCTAACACGAGAGCTCGCAGATAGGTTCATACAGACACACATCTAACACGAGAGCTCGCTTATAGGTTCATACAGACACACATCTAACACGAGAGCTCGCTGATAGGTTCATACAGACACACATCTAACACGAGAGCTCGCTGATAGGTGTATACGGACACACATCTAACACGAGAGCTCGCTGATAGGTTTATACAGACACACCCCAACACGAGAGCTCCCTGATAGGTTCATACAGACACACATCTAACACGAGAGCTCGCTGATAGGTTCATACAGACACACATCCAACACGAGAGCTCGCTGATAGTTTCATACAGACACACATCCAACACGAGAGCTCGCTGGAAGGTTCATACAGACACACATCGAACACGAGCGCTCCCTGATAGTTTCATACAGACACACATTTAACACGAGAGCTCGCTGATAGGTTTATACAGACACACCCCCAACACGAGAGCTCGCTGATAGGTTCATACATACCCACATCGAACACGAGAGCTCGCTGATAGTTTCAAACAGACACACATCGAACACGAGAGCTCGCTGATAGGTTCATACAGACACACCTCCAACACGAGAGCTCGCTGATAGGTTCATACAGACACACATCGAACACGAGCGCTCCCTGATAGGTTCATACAGACACACATCTAACACGAGAGCTCGCTGATAGGTTCATACAAACACACATTTAACACGAGAGCTCGCTGATAGTTTCATACAAACACACATCCAACACGAGAGCTCGCTGATAGGTTCATACAGACACACATCCAACACGAGAGCTCGCTGATAGGTTCATACAGACACACATCCAACACGAGAGCTCGCTGATAGGTTCATACAGACACACATCCAACACGAGAGCTCGCTGATAGTTTCATACAGACACAAATCGAACACGAGAGCTCGCTGATAGGTTCATACAGACACACATCAAACACGAGAGCTCCCTGATAGGTTCATACAGACACACATCTAACACGAGAGCTCGCTGATAGGTTCATACAAACACACATCCAACACGAGAGCTCGCTGATAGGTTTATACAGACACGCATCCAACACGAGCGCTCCCTGATAGGTTCATACAGACACACATCCAACACGAGAGCTCGCTGATAGGTTTATACAGACACACATCCAACACGAGAGCTCGCTGATAGGTTCATACAGACACACATCGAACACGAGCGCTCCCTGATAGTTTCATACAGACACACATCTAACACGAGAGCTCGCTGATAGGTTTATACAGACACACATCTAACACGAGAGCTCGCTGATAGGTTCATACAGACACACATCCAACACGAGAGCTCGCTGATAGGTTCATACAGACACACATCCAACACGAGAGCTCGCTGATAGTTTCATACAGACACACATCTAACACGAGAGCTCGCTGATACGTTCATACAGACACACATCTAACACGAGAGCTCCCTGATAGGTTTATACAGACACACATCTAACACGAGAGCTCGCTGATAGGTTCATACAGACACACATCCAACACGAGAGCTCGCTGATAGTTTCATACAGACACACATCTAACACGAGAGCTCGCTGATAGTTTCATACAGACACACATCTAACACGAGAGCTCCCTGATAGGTTTATACAGACACACATCTAACACGAGAGCTCGCTGATAGGTTTATACAGACACACATCTAACACGAGAGCTCGCTGATAGGTTCATACAGACACACATCCAACACGAGAGCTCGCTGATAGGTTCATACAGACACACCTCCAACACGAGAGCTCGCTGATAGTTTCATACAGACACACATCCAACACGAGCGCTCCCTGATAAGTTCATACAGACACACCTCCAACACGAGCGCTCGCTGATAGGTTCATACAGACACACATCCAACACGAGCGCTCCCTGATAAGTTCATACAGACACACATCTAACACGAGAGCTCGCTGATAGTTTCATACAGACACACCTCCAACACGAGAGCTCGCTGATAGGTTCATACAGACACACCTCCAACACGAGAGCTCGCTGATAGGTTCATACGGACACACATCCAACACGAGTGCTCCCTGATAAGTTCATACAGACACACCACCAGCTATAGAGCTCACTGATTGGTCAATACAGACATATCTCCAGCTCTATGGCTCACTGATTTGTCAATAAAGACACACCTCGAACACGAGTGCTCGCTGATGGGTTCATACAGATACACCTCAAACTCGAGAGCTCGCTGATTGGTTCATACAGACACACCTCCAACACGAGAACTCGCTGATAACTTCATACAGACAAACCTCCAGAACAATAGCTCGCTGGTAGGTTAATACGGACACAACTCATAAGCGTATCTGCACGGTTATCAGCGTGCAAATATTAACTATAAAACTGTACACAAGACAATTGACTGAAGGTACTTAATGAACTTATAATTAAGAACTCATGTTTAACAGGACGGACTATTCGTTTAATCATATGTAGCATAAACTTAAACTAGTCGGCTTCTGACTCTAATTTAAAGATTATATGAACGCCAGTTTTATCTTGATTAAGTAGCGCAATTGAAGGAGCACGTTCAAAATTATACACCTATGTACGAATAAAAGTGCTCATTCACACTTCTTGATATTTCTTAGGTTTTTCTTGGAACAAGCTTTGTGCAGTAGCAATGAATTATGTAAAGCATCGAGTTCACTGCTCGCGACACACATCCAGCTCTAAAATGTGCTGATTTGTCGATATTTATATAAACTCCCCTTTAGCCTCAATGTTCGCTGATTGGTCGATACAGACACACCCCCAAGCTCTAGTGTTCGCTGATTGGTCGATACAGCCACACCTCTAGCTGTAGTGTTCGCTGATTGGTCGATACAGACACACCTCTAGCTCAAGTGTTCGCTGATTGGTCGATGCAGACACACCTTCAGCTATAGTGTTTGCTGATTGGTCGATACAGACACACCCCCAAGCTCTAGTGTTCGCTGATTGGTCGATACAGCCACACCTCTAGCTGTAGTGTTCGCTGATTGGTCGATACAGACACACCTCTAGCTCAAGTGTTCGCTGATTGGTCGATGCAGACACACCTTCAGCTATAGTGTTTGCTGATTGGTCGATACAGACACACCTCAGAAGATGTGTCAGTGTTGTTGTTATATCGAAAAACTGTACACAAGACAATTGACTGAAGGTACTTAATGAACTTATAATTAAGAACTCATGTTTAACAGGACGGACTATTCGTTTAATCATATGTAGCATAAACTTAAACTAGTCGGCTTCTGACTCTAATTTAAAGATTATATGAACGCCAGTTTTATCTTGATTAAGTAGCGCAATTGAAGGAGCACGTTCAAAATTATACACCTATGTACGAATAAAAGTGCTCATTCACACTTCTTGATATTTCTTAGGTTTTTCTTGGAACAAGCTTTGTGCAGTAGCAATGAATTATGTAAAGCATCGAGTTCACTGCTCGCGACACACATCCAGCTCTAAAATGTGCTGATTTGTCGATATTTATATAAACTCCCCTTTAGCCTCAATGTTCGCTGATTGGTCGATACAGACACACCCCCAAGCTCTAGTGTTCGCTGATTGGTCGATACAGCCACACCTCTAGCTGTAGTGTTCGCTGATTGGTCGATACAGACACACCTCTAGCTCAAGTGTTCGCTGATTGGTCGATGCAGACACACCTTCAGCTATAGTGTTTGCTGATTGGTCGATACAGACACACCCCCAAGCTCTAGTGTTCGCTGATTGGTCGATACAGCCACACCTCTAGCTGTAGTGTTCGCTGATTGGTCGATACAGACACACCTCTAGCTCAAGTGTTCGCTGATTGGTCGATGCAGACACACCTTCAGCTATAGTGTTTGCTGATTGGTCGATACAGACACACCTCAGAAGATGTGTCAGTGTTGTTGTTATATCGAAAAACTGTACACAAGACAATTGACTGAAGGTACTTAATGAACTTATAATTAAGAACTCATGTTTAACAGGACGGACTATTCGTTTAATCATATGTAGCATAAACTTAAACTAGTCGGCTTCTGACTCTAATTTAAAGATTATATGAACGCCAGTTTTATCTTGATTAAGTAGCGCAATTGAAGGAGCACGTTCAAAATTATACACCTATGTACGAATAAAAGTGCTCATTGGCACTTCTTGATATTTCTTAGGTTTTTCTTGGAACAAGCTTTGTGCAGTAGCAATGAATTATGTAAAGCATCGAGTTCACTGCTCGCGACACACATCCAGCTCTAAAATGTGCTGATTTGTCGATATTTATATAAACTCCCCTTTAGCCTCAATGTTCGCTGATTGGTCGATACAGACACACCCCCAAGCTCTAGTGTTCGCTGATTGGTCGATACAGCCACACCTCTAGCTGTAGTGTTCGCTGATTGGTCGATACAGACACACCTCTAGCTCAAGTGTTCGCTGATTGGTCGATGCAGACACACCTTCAGCTATAGTGTTCGCTGATTGGTCGATACAGACACACCCCCAAGCTCTAGTGTTCGCTGATTGGTCGATACAGCCACACCTCTAGCTGTAGTGTTCGCTGATTGGTCGATACAGACACACCTCTAGCTCAAGTGTTCGCTGATTGGTCGATGCAGACACACCTTCAGCTATAGTGTTTGCTGATTGGTCGATACAGACACACCTCAGAAGATGTGTCAGTGTTGTTGTTATATCGAAAAATTGTACAATGACACCTACTGGCGGCATATTTTAACAGCTTATATGGTGTCTATATTTATAATCTCGGTTGTATGTTTGCATACGCGGAAAGTATCACGAAGACACTCAAGGTGTAATATAGCACAGCTAATTTGGCATGATCCTGACCTATATGCATGCATACATCACAAGGTTCTTCCTTTGAATAAATACAAAGTCGCGAGCAAATCGTGCAATATCATTTGTTTTGGGTTTGTGTTGGTATTACACCTCGATCGTCTTCGTGCTACTTCCCGCTTAACATACGTCCGGGATTATTAATATAGGCAATACATTAGCTTGTTACGTAGTCCTTATGATTTGGTAAAGACAGTAACGCTCGTGTTCGTATAGTAGCTTTTATTCATTTGTTACACAGTTCATAAACATAGTATAGTACTTCTCAGGTTCACAGCATAAGTCAACTTTTCATACTCATAAACATACTGTCAAGGCTTATGGCCCAAGCTACTCGCTTGTTGACGGCCCACACCATCTGGTCTCTCTTGACTCTACTTCTCAACTCTCTAACTGAACTTAACTGACTGACTGAACTCCCCACTAACATGGTATTGACCAACCAGACATATATTAAATTCACACTTCCTTATGATACTGACAACCTGTCTGGTGTTAGTCTATATTCACTTATAACTGTCAGTTATAGTGTAACCTATATTTATTCAAAGTCAATATGATGGTTCACTGAAATTAATATTATATAATTAGCTATTCCTTGATCATTACATTACAAGCTGTTAAATTATGCTAATCGAAGGTCGAGAGTCGTGTCAAATTCTCTGGACTATACCAACACAAACCTAAAGGACCGATATTGCACAATTTACTCGCGGAAATTTATATATACAACACAAGAAACTTGTAATACATGTATTTTCATGCATAAAGGTCCATATCAAGTTAAATATGTCAACATACTAAATAAAGAATCCTCTACTGTACACACACACACACCTATCTGGATTCTATCAGACATGAATTCTCTATCTGTCGCTTATCACTTGTCTAAAAGTGTTAAAGACAATGCCGACTGGACGTGTTTTGCAGCTCTTCGTGTGTAAGATATAATTCTTCTTACGTTTATTTTCTTTTATAATCTAAACTGATGTTTCAAATCTTGTTTTTACATACGAATGAAAATTGATGCATGTTTTTAATGCGAATACAATAATGTCATGGACATGCAACTGTTATTATGTTATCAATATTGAAAACTAGTAATGTATTCCATAAAAACACTAGATAGACCAGGGAACTGTGTTATCAAAGCACATACAGAAATCGTAAACTTACGTTCAAATTTAAATTATTTATAATTATCTTTAATATTTCCGTAAGTGCTTTATAATTATCTTTAATATTTCCGTAAGTGCTTTATAATTATCTTTAAAATTTCCATAAGTACTTTGATAAAACAGTTATCAGTTATAACTGTTGCGAAGTTTATGAAGCCAGATATAATGTTTTGCCTGGCTTGGCACTTCCGTCTATAGACAGATTATTGGTATTTCTTTGGGAACAAATTGTGCTCTACTTGTCACAGGTCTGTTTATACTTGTCACCGGTCTGTTTATACTTGTCACAGGTCTGTTTATACTTGTCACAGGTCTGTTTATACTTGTCACCGGTCTGTTTATACTTGTCACAGGTCTGTTTATACTTGTCACCGGTCTGTTTATACTTGTCACAGGTCTGTTTATACTTGTCACAGGTATGTTTATACTTGTCACCGGTCTGTTTATACTTGTCACAGGTCTGTTTATACTTGTCACAGGTATGTTTATACTTGTCACCGGTCTGTTTATACTTGTCACAGGTCTGTTTATACTTGTCACAGGTCTGTTTATACTTGTCACAGGTCTGTTTATACTTGTCACAGGTCTGATTATACTTGTCACCGATCTGTTTATACTATTACTCGATGTCATACTAAAACTGTCTCTCCCCAAAACTATTCGGATGGAATCGTAGCTTTAAGTAATAATACCGAAACGTTTAAAAAATTTAGCATTGATAATCCTTTCTTTTCGAATATGATCAAGGAAATTTAGCTCGACAAACTAAAACGAAATAAAGCTAAAACATCTGTACAAACCAAACCTCTCTGAATCTAGAAACAGGCCAGATCTAGGTCATACAATCGAAACAGGCTAGATCTAGATCATACAATCGAAACAGGCTAGATCTAGATCATACAATCGAAACAAGCTAGATCTAGATCATACAATCGAAACAGGCTAGATCTAGATCATACAATCGAAACAGGCCAGATCTAGATCATACAATCGAAACAGGCTAGATCTAGATCATACAATCGAAACAGGCTTGATCTAGATCATACAATCGAAACAGGCTTGATCTAGATCATACAATCGAAACAGGCTAGATCTAGATCATACAATCGAAACAGGCCAGATCTAGATCATACAATCGAAACAGGCTTGATCTAGATCATACAATCGAAACAGGTTAGATCTAGATCATACAATCGAAACAGGCTAGATCTAGATCATACAATCGAAACAGGCCAGATCTAGATCATACAATCGAAACAGGCTAGATCTAGATCATACAATCGAAACAGGCTTGATCTAGATCATACAATCGAAACAGGCTTGATCTAGATCATACAATCGAAACAGGCTTGATCTAGATCATACAATCGAAACAGGCTAGATCTAGATCATACAATCGAAACAGGCTAGATCTAGATCATACAATCGAAACAGGCTTGATCTAGATCATACAATCGAAACAGGCTAGATCTAGATCATACAATCGAAACAGGCTAGATCTAGATCATACAATCGAAACAGGCTAGATCTAGATCATACAATCGAAACAGGCTAGATCTAGATCATACAATCGAAACAGGCTTGATCTAGATCATACAATCGAAACATGCCAGACACTAGCCTTTGTTTACAAATTAAGATTAAATGATAACAAACGGTCAGTCGACCGTGCAGTGTGTATATATGCTTGTTTTGTTTATTGATAAGTCTAGAACTATAACTCTAGCGCGATAAATTGCAATACAAAAACAAACACAAAATCCGCTATATTTATCGTTTCTGAATATTTAGGAGCATGAAAACTTTATGTGTTGTGCTAAATGTTTGAATGCTTTCATTGGTAAATGTTTCGGTCCTTGATTTTAATCCATAACGAAAATATAGGCATTATTGTGTTTGTTTTTGTACTGCAATTTATCGCGTTTGAGTTATACATGTATAACTGGTACAGTGCTCTCACGATAATAAGAAAGGCGGGAAAATTTGGTATAGTCCACCTAGATGGATTAATCAGATGTGCACGATTTATCAGTGATGGTTTCAGTACAATACTGACCTTATCTGTTTACTTTAGTGATTTGTAAAACCAATTTTGCAACAGTTGACCAAACCGATTCATGTTTGTAAATATCACATTATCCTGAGCGCACAATATGACTGATTATGTTGTGTTTATTTGTAGTGTATCTGAGTATTGCTCAGTGTAGAGGAAAGACGTTCGTTATTGGAGGTAAAACAACCCCGGATATTGCTCCTATGACGACCGCCTTAGAAGCCGACGGAGAGTACCGCTATCCCTGTTATGTCAGTGTTGTTGCTTACCAAACACCCGCTGTTGATAAAGTATTAAAAGGAGCAACAGTCTATGTTCTGACACGTTCAAGGACAGATAGCTCGAAATATTATGGATATTCTAGCTCAACTACGAATGAATATGGACAAGCATGTGTTCTAACGTTATGCAGAAAGGAGGCGTTGATCTATGTCGAAGCTGGTAGTAACAATGAACGAATGTTCGCAGTTAAACAATCTAATCAACAACTACCAGCTGGGTACACCTATACCACAGAACAAAGTGAACAGTTTGTTAAGTTTAATGTCAGAAACTGGGGTGTAGTGTTCGGAAAGTCAGGACCGGTGTACAATTTGGAAGAAAAGACAACTTGTGAGAACGCGAGAGCAGGAAATAGTCACTTCCGCTTCTCCTTTATTTCAATACGAGAAGAATTGATTGGAGCAAACACTAAAGATAGCTTTACGGAAATGTCTTGGTATTACTCTATTCCACTAAGCGACACATTCCAAGTCTGTTTTATGAAAGTTAAAGTATTGGTAAGTCGTATAAATATGGGTTGTTCAAAATGCATAATTGTATACTTTATACAAAGTCTTAAATATTACGAGGGCTGTTAAAAAAATGCAAATTTTCTCGAAATTCATGCACAGTACACCCAATAAAGTCAGTTGTTTGGTACTTAAATTTGGTAACTGTTTATTGAACTAAATACGAATAATTCGCTGGCTTTGAAGAAGAAGGTCGTAAGTACAAAAATGCTATTTTGAGAAAACAAGAAAAATGTCGAAAACTAGTCTTTAGTTATAGAAAAACAAGCTTTTTTAATTTAAGTTTTGTCAACATGACCGGTTCAGATTTTCATAAAAAAGGCTCATATCAAGCGCCTTGTGATGCAAAATTTCAAATAGTTTTGGTATTTACGTTCTTTTCATTCTAAGCCGGCGCATGATCAGTTTCATATAGGTCAATTCGTATCACAGCATACACTTATGACACAGAAACGTTCTGATAATTAGCTAGTAATTGTATTGGGATAAATGCAAAAGTTCTCGGCAATGAAATTATGAAATGTGTTATGCATATAGGAAAAGTTCTATGTAGCATAATTTTAAGGTCGATATTTCTACTTAACTCTTGATCGAAGCATTTAGAATATGAAGTACCAGTTAGTAAACAACGAAGACAAATGTTTCAACTTATTAAGTACCTGGTTTCTTATATTTGATCTACACAATATAAAAGATATCACTGTTGCAAGTTCCATGCTACAATATGATATTTACCATTGTACACCTCATTTCTATGATATCCATCGCCACAAGGGAATTCCGTCTTTTGATTGCTGAAACTATTTCATTTAGCTTTTATGTAGCTGGGACTAGGGCGGATCATTTTCTTGTTCGACTGTGTGTTTGGTTTTGTGCCTTGTATGTTTTATAGGTCATAATTAAGTAATTCTCCATGGGCATTCAGCTTTTGATTGCTGAAACTAGTTCATTCAGACGTTTGAGGCAGCTTGGACTTTGGCGAATCATTTTCTCGTTCGGTTGGGTGTTGGGCATTATGCCTGATATGTTTTCCTGTTTTTTGTGCTCGACTGGTTATGTTGAGTGCTGCCTTCCCTGTCCGACTTAATATTATCTGTTTGAGAAACTAGAAAGCAGCTTCCGTTTTGAAGCTGAATCCTAATTGGTCAATTTTGCGACAATAGAGTTCTACAATTGGTTAATGTTGACACATCATCAACAATAGTGAGCTCCAATTGGTCAATATTGTCACGCCTTTAAGACATAATTAGCTAACTGGCTGGAATATATTCTTTTCGACGCGTCCTCTCGTACTGTAAGCAAACGATCTATCAAACCTTTAATTTTGTCAGAAAGAATGTAAGAATGTAGGGTTAACGCATGATTTTTCGGGCTATAACATCTGCAGAGTCCCGAGGGACGGTTGGTGCCCAAGCCCGCCAACGCTCCCGAGGGACTCTGTATATGTTATAACCCGAAAAAGCATGCGTAAACGCTATTATAGCATACAAAACATCAATTAATGCGTTTTTTTTGTCAAAATAATGATATTTTGGCGGGAGATTTTGTGGCGACGTCACGAAAACAAACGTAACGTCATACCAGTTATTGTTATGCACGTCAACTTCCGGGATCGGTAAATACAAATAAAACATGGATACTGCGGGTTTGTTTACATTTATAATTCAGATATTATTGAAATATAATAGAAAACTAATTAGTAGTTAGAAATAAAATGAGAATTACTGTTCATTCGACGCTGTACAACGTTTATAGTCGCCGGCGAGGCCCTGAGATAAGCATACGTAAAACTGGACGTTAACAGCGCGTGAATCTTTATGTTTACGCATGGTTTTCGTCCCGTTAACGTATAGGCTAAATCACCGTTTTTATGCTATAATACCAGTTTACACTATTTGATTTCAGACGCCCTTGTACCAAGCTAAAGTCACTCTGGAAAGTTTGGAAGCGTCGACAGAAAATTTATATGGAACTTACACTGCGGGACCAAAAACGTCGCCTAGTGCGACTGATACTGTAAACAAAGCCGCTTGCATGGAGTTCCGATGTGCTACCAGGGATAACACGTTTGGTACAGAGGTTGTTATGAACACTACTGTGCTAGGCTGGGTATCTGGATCGTTACTTAACAACTGCCAAATCACGTGCGTATATGTATAGCTTTTACTGTGTGTCAATATTGTCCGATTGGAAGTCTCCATTCTTGAATGTGTGTCAATAATGCCCAATGAGAACTCACTATTCTTGAATGTGTGTCAATAATGCCCAATGAGAACTCACTATTCTTGAATGTGTGTCAATATTGTCCAATGAGAACTATCCAGTCTTGAATGTTGAAACTGGGTCATTTAGCTGAAACCTTGACATTGAGCTTTTTAATACTGGTTTTGTCCACTTTTTAGGACTTCTGACAGCTAAATCTATGTATTTCAGCCATTTTACTGTTGGAACTAGGTCATTCAGCTTGGTCATTCAGCTTTTTGATTGCTTGATTACTGAAACTGGTTCCTTTAGAATTTCGACAGCTTGGACATGAGAGGATCATAACTCGTTTAGTTGTTATTGTGCCTTGTATGTTTTTTATGTTTTCTGTGCTCGGTTGGTTCGTGTAGGCATTGTGCCTTGTGTGTTTTTAGCTCACCTGAGCACGAAGTGCTCATGGTGAGCTATTGTGATCACCCTTTTGTCCGTCGGCCGTCATCCACCGTGCGCGGTCCACCGTGCGCCGTGCACCGTCAACAATTGGATTGTTAACACTCTAGAGGTCACAGTTCTTAATCCTTATGAAACTTGGTCACAATGTTAGTCTCTATGGAATCTAGGTCAGGTTTGTAACTGGGTCATTTGGGGTCAAAAACTAGGTCACTAGGTCAAATCAAAGAACAACCTTGTTGACACTCTAGAGGTCACAATTTTGACATAATCTTAATGAAACTTGGTCAAAATTTATGTCTCTATGAAATCTCGGTCAAGTTCGTAATTTGGTCATCTAGGGTCAAAAACTAGGTCACAAGGTCATATCAAATAAAAACTTTGTTAACACTCTAGAGGTCATATTTTTGATGTAATCAGAATGAAACATGGTCACAATATGTGTTTTTATAAAATCTAGGTCAAGTTCGCAACTTGGTCATCTGGGGTCAAAAACTAGGTCACAAGTTCACATCGAAGTAAAACCTTTTTTACACTCTAGAGGTCACATTTTTATGTGATATTAATGACACTTGGCCACAATGTGTAGCTTTATGAAATCTAGGTCCAGTTCGCAACTAGGTCATCTGGGGTTAAAAACAAGGTCACCAGGTCACTGATTCTGCCTAAACTGCTAGTCATCAGGTGAGCGCTATATAGGGCCAATGGCCCTCTTGTTTATGTTTTCTGTGCTCGGCTGGTTAAGCAGAGTGCTGCCTTCCCTGTCTGACTTAATATTATCTTTTTACAATGAAATGCTAGAAGCTATTGTACCAGTTTACCTCCTATAAGTATAAAGACAATTTACCTCAAAATTGAATTTAAAAAATAGGCAGAAATATTTGTTTTAAGTAGAACAAGACAAACTAAATAAACAGAGGTAAAACTACTTGAACATTTTCTAAATATACATTAATCAGTAATGAATTTGTTATATGCTCGATTTTGCACAAGAAAGACCGGCGAATGAGTGGGCTGGTATACGCAAGTGTACTAACACTTCTACATGATTGTCAATTTCAGAGGCAATGCCAAGTTAGCCGGTGTTTCCACAAACCAAACCTACTTTAAAGCAACGATACGTGCCAATGACAACTACGGATCAAGCTATGGTATATACAAGAACCAGGACAAGGAAACTGCCAAGTCTATGTGTTATACCGGAAGTGATCATCTGATTCCCGGCTACACAATGAACCCGGATACCAACTACTTTATATCGTTTGATTGTACGAAGAAAATTCCCGTCGGTAAATAAAACCGTCCGCTATAAAATGTATTCCATTTGTAATCAATTACTTTGTACATATCGTTTACCTCCTATTAAACGGTTCGTTTGGCAGACACAAGGCACGTGACTAACAACAACAACAACTACAACAACAGCCACTGCTACCGCCGCCACGCTCTGAACCCTGTAAATAGTACTTACGACCTTCTAATTCTTAGCCAGCGATGTGTTTATGTATATCCATTCCGCTACCACGATTTTTTGGGGGGTTATGAGAAATTCATATGGTCCCTATACCCCGTCCCTGAGACACTTTTGACTTGCAGCACTGATAAAAACTCGATACATCCGGATGCTACACACCTACCCTAAACCGAAAGTAGAAAAAATGTCAATATTTCGACTAATGGTCACCGGAAATGACGATGTGACGGTGACCCTTGCGCGAAAAACTTTTTTTTTTTTTTTTTTTTTTAGCTTGACAGGCCTACTTTTTGGCCCCTTTAGGGCATTGTTCCTGACCCCTTTGTCTAGCCTTATATTCCTGCTATAGAAAAATAAAAACGTTTTGGCGCTAAATGTTAATGCAATTCCACAGGGAATCGTACCGCAATGGCGGGTAGGATCAGTAATTTCAGTTTTGTAAAATCTACGTTCAAAGCCCTCTTTAAAGGGGTCTAGCGGGCCCAAAAACCTGTGCACGACCCTGGGCCCGTAATATCCTGTAGTATGTGATGCCTGTGTACCCATGACAGCAAAATTCCCGAATTTGGGCATTTAGGTCGAAAACTAAGGAAGGCCGAAATGGCCATCTCGGCGAGTCTGCATAAGTACGCTATTGTAGCGGAAAGGATATACAGCGGTGATACGCAGTGGTAACACACTGTGGCACGTGGGTTCAATCCCCGGCATGGTAACTGTGGACTTTTCGGAAATTATATTTAAAGTATTCCCCGTGGTATCTGACCGTGTGTAATGCGAAGTATCTGGCTAAAGGTGTCAGGAAGCTAAGAACTGGCGCTATACACTGGGCACGTTAAAGAATCAGGCTGTCTAATCCAAATAAGAACTATAGGCGCATTTTTTCAGCACTCGACATGCCAGTATCTAATGTCTCGCTCACTCCCTTCAGGGGCTTTCTCTCAGTCTGTCGCTCTGGTTAAATCATGTTGTGTCTGCACTGGTAGAGGATGCACCTACGTCCTTGTGGCTGCAACACTATGTAAAGCGCTTTTAAACGTGCATTCGCATAAAAACGGCGCTATATAAATCTAGGATAGTTTCATTTTATGTACTTCTAGAAGTAAAACCGCGTTTTCTAGGTCTAAGCCGTGGCGAGCCGTATAAGCCTTTCTGAGACGAACCCAATTAATTCAAGTAGCATAAGGCACTGGTCATTGTGTTCTATTTATCCCGCCACACCTTTTCTAACAAAATACAATATTTCTTTGTCAAAAAAGGAGGTTATGAACCTTTAAAACGCACAAGACAACCGTAAGGCCAAATAAAAAATATGCCTGGTTCAAGGAACCCGACCCTCCCTCTTTTTCCTTGGGATCCTAACTTTTTTTTTATTTGGGAAATATTGTTTTTGTGGTACGAAGAACTATGATAACGCGATTTACTATTTGAAACCATTGAAGAGATGGTACCTGGATGTGTGTCATTTGTGAGCTCAATGTGAAGGTTAGCATAGTACATAGCGTAATTATTAAAAGGCAAATGGTGTATAATAAGCAAGCTACATGGCTAAACACATTCAGATATCAAGCAAACACCACAATATCAAGTGCTGGAAGTTACAAAATGTTGTCTGATAACTATCTCTACTTAAGTATGTTATGGCTTATGCAGCACATATGGAAACTGTATTTTACCGGTTACCCTCTTCAGTAAATTCCCTAGTGGCTTTGAAGAGTACTACATTGAAGTCGAAGTGTTTTAAAACAAAACATAAAAAATGCCTACCCCCTAATTTTTGGGCAATGTTGACTGAACCAGACATATTTTTTTATTTGGCCTAATGAATAAGTATAATTATAATAATAATCATAATAACTTTATTTTCTGTGGATGACATATTTGGCTGAACTATTTTCATTATGGTCCACATTGTATAACAACACGTATATACGAATTACAAGGTTACAAATAATCAAAGTTAAGGTAGATAGTTATGTAACAATTGAACATACAGCTTGATGCATACATGGCCATCAAGAATCGCCAGAAAGTTTCTACTTGATATAATTATATAGACTTTTAAACTGGGAAGAGTGGTTGCAGCCTGCACTGAATGTGAAATATTGTTCCGTAGTATTGCACCCTAGTATGAAAGTGATTTTCCGGAGAATTCAAGCCTAGGTCTTGGAACATGAAGCTTGTTTGGGCAGATGATCTTAAGTTAAGTGTAATTAAGTGTAATGATATCTAAAACATCGCCGTTATCTCGGAATTCTCGAATGTAGTTCCTATAGATAGACAGACAAATATAAAAAAGCTGAACGAAAAATTACGTGTTGCTGCATTTTCTGTTTCAACGTCGAGCTTCCCAAAATGTTTCAATGACAATCCGATCTGAAGACGTCAAAACATCAATGACGTCACTGAGTACATGACGTTTCCTGTCGTCCAAAAGTAACAATATGAGTATGTACCCTTGCTAAACAGATTTACTGACAAAATAAATAGAATAAATCAGGTCAGTGACGTGTTTGGAATTCAAATAGGGACATATAAAGTTCCACTAATTATATATTAGGGTCGCATTCGACACATAGTGACAAGTTAAAAATGGAGTCGAAAGTAGTCCTATGGCATGTGACCACATAACCTTATAACAAAGCTAAAATTTGCACGATGGGTCGATAAGAAACACAGACTATTTGTTTTATTATGATCAACACATTTTTGCGTTGAAGAACTTGTCCCTTCAGGTATTTTTATTAATCTATTTATTTTGGTCGTATAAATTGATTGAAAATTAATATGTCTTTGAGTTATGAATATTAAAACCCCTAACATAATTGATCAAATAATATACATGGAAAATGTATGTTTTGAACAATGCACACGTTTTATGTAATGCTTTTGTTTTGTTTTAAATGTGATCGACATTCTTTCCATGAAGAGTTACGAGGCATACTCGTCACATAATTTGTAAATACTTATAATGTAATAAATCACATTGAAAAGAGGGTTGTACCAGAAATACATATACATGTAGATTAATACAATCACAGAAGTTCAGCTGACTAAGCCTTAGCAACAATGCGCAGTAATCTTAACCACGCTCCTTGGCATCATTGATTGTTGGCTACCCTCAGCCAGTCATTTTTCACGATATGGTTTTACTATATTATTCTAAATCAAACTGAAAGCACTTCTAAAACCAGGGACGACTTAGTGTGAAGCTTCGGCCTCTTTCTGCATATACAAGTATTACCAAATCGAAGCCATGTAACAAAGAGCAAGTGCGACAATTAAGTAAGAAGGAAACAGACAATAAAACATGTCTTTCAAATGCAGTTAGGATTTTAAACGGCCGCATCCATTTTTCCATCTTTAATGAATCCAAAGTTTAACTAATGACTTTCAAATAAGATAACCATACACATCAGTTACTTCTCCTTGAACGTAATTGTTCAAATATTAAAAGTCAATTAAAAATCTGACACTCTTTCATGCACTGACATTTAAAGATCGCCTGTTGAAAAGAAAGAACTGAGCCCCATTCTAGCTGTTGATAAGGCTAACCTTGCAGGTTTGGTTTATCATACGAAATACTTAGAGACGGGTAACATTCGTATAAAACATCACATGGTATTCGAATAGGAGGAAAGGGACATACCAATTTGCCTTAATACATTTTCGTCTGTTTTGGTGTAAACATTAATTAGAAACAATGAAAGTGGTATATTTCGACGTAGTTTTCTTACTGGTGTTAGTATACAACACAGGTTAGTCGCATTTTTATAGTCCGTTATTACCGATATTGTTTACATTTTATAGAATTTGTAATTTAATAATTATATATTTAAGATATTTGATTTCAAACATTAGGCATGAAGCCCAACAGTTTACATTTATGTACAAATGTAAATAGCTAATTTCTTTACCGTAAATTGATTTATGGACGAGATTAATTCAATAAATCTTGGAATGTACGGTCTTTGCCAAAAATAACGTTTAATTAGGTATTTTCTTAGATCATGAAATAAAGGAAATTTTAGATTATAAATGGAATTCGTCCTCTAAAATGTTGCAAAATTGGCATGTACTTTCATGCTTTGTGAATTGATGGTGTTTATGCCATCTACCTGTCTAAATTTCTAACCTGTGAGAAGATACACGTAATCGTGATGAAGCTGTTCTAAACTTAAACCCCTTTCACAATTGTCGTAGGAATTTCCTCGTCGCACGACACTTGCATATCTAGGTCGAAATGTACAGAATTGCGTCTGGAAAGGGTACTTTTGTGGACACTGTGGACATACCACGTGATAAAAAGGCTGTGGTGGTGGGCTCAAAACGGGTGAAAATCGCTTGACTCAGGCAAAATATTTCCTTTTTATTTTCTTATTACTGGATGAATTTTCATCAAACAATGACGAGAGCCGTCTCCTTAGCGAGATACACATTGTGTAGTTTCAAATATGTACCAAATCCCTTTATTTTGTCAGAAAGTGCAACCGCGCATTTCCAAAACTGAAAACGTAATGCTGTGTTGGTGAGCAAAACACAAAAACATGCCAAAATGAGCGGTTATTTGCCTTTTCTAGTGATTCTGTGGACAAACTATCTTGCAAAGCATTGTATTTTATATTTATACGACTCGAGAGTCACATGTTTTGTCAATATATGCATGTATTCCCGACATTTATTAAAACCATCAAAATGCTGTGTGGGTGAGCTATTTCAGAAATGCTGTGTGGGTGAGCAGTTTCAGAAATAATACATAGATGAACTTATTTCTCTTCTCCCTTACTCGATATTAATTGGTAACATATACTTAATACATTAATGCATTGCTACTTATTGCATAAATTTTCCTAGCTTTTATTATACACAATTACCACTCCAGAGCAACAACCTCTGTAATGTGATGTTTCCCAATGTGTGTCGCTATAGAGAGTAAACTAGGAGTAAACTGCTCACCCACACAGCATTTCTGAAATAGCTCACCCACACAGCATTTTGATGTTTTTAAAAAAATGTCGCGAATACATGCATATGTTGACAAAACATTTGACTCTCGAGTCGTATAAATATAAAATACAATGCATCGCAAGATAGTTTGTCCACAGAATCACTAGAAAAGGCAAATAACCGCTCATTTTGGCATGTTTTTGTGTTTTGCTCACCAACACAGCATTACGTTTTCAGTTTTGGAAATGCGTGGTTGCACCTACTGACAAAATAAAGGGATTTTGGTACATATTTGAAACTACACAATGTGTATCTCGCTAAGGAGACGGCTCTCGTCTTTGTTTCATTAAAATTCATCCAGTAATAAGAAAATAAAAAGGAAAAATGTTACCTGAGTCGAGCGATTTTCACCCGTTTTGAGCCCACCAACACAGCCTTTTTATCACGTGGTATGTCCACAGTGGTGGAGCAGTCCCAATTGTCGCACGACGGCTCTACGATGCATATTAGGGAACTATCGTGCATCCGTAGCACGACGGACGTACGACGGTCGTGCGATGGTCGCACGACATAACAGTTGACGCACGACATTTTCACGATGAGCAGTTGTCGCACGTCCGTCGCACGATCGACGTACGTCCGTCGTACGATCGACGTACGTCCATCGTACGATAATAGAATTGTCGAACTATTAGTTTTTAAAACAAAATAAGTTTCAGCAGCTGGATATAATTAATCAAAACGTCGAACCAAACTATTATCTTTCGAATAATAATAAATGTTTGCAACTAGGAACTTGCTAAATACTAGTATTAAACTGAACTACATGTATGCATAATCAATATAATTATAAGAATGCATTTTGTGGTCAGCTGGTGTTAAACGCAGCATATTTTAGGCTTTGGATGTTTCGAGATATTTTGGATGTCCACATGTTATAAAACAGTTGATTCCTAATTCAAATCATGCCTTTCTTGTGCATAAAAATTTGGAAATATTTAGGAATTAGTTAAAAAGATTATATAACGTCAGACAGGGAGGGCAGCACTCAACTTAACCAACCGAGCACAGAAAACATTAAAAAAACACAAAGCACAATGCCCAACTGAACCAACCGAGCACAGGAAACATAAAACACATAAAGACACAATGCCCTACTAAACAAGTGCAGATCCGCCCAAGTCCAAGCTGTCGAAAAGTATAATAATTTATAACTAGCTGAATGACCAAGTTTCCACAGCAAAAGGACTATAATGCCTAGTTTTAGCTGTCAGAAAACTTAAAACCAAGAAGTGCCCAACACACTACCGACCAAGAAAAAACGTGTTTAGAGCCTTTATATATACTGGTATATTGTTACTAAATATACATTTAATGTAACTAATTATGGAATAACTTCAACTTCAATAAAAACATACATTGTTGATATTTTTATAACCTGCTAAGTGACTGAAGTATGTTGTTGATATGCATGTATGAGATCATTCAGACAACTTCGAGATCTTAGTTTCTAGCTGAATGCATCTGTCATATGTATGTACAATGCAACCTCTCCAGAGCAACCCTCCACTGAGTAACAACCTCTCTAAAGCAACATAAACACGTTGTTCGAGAAGAAACAAGTTAATATGTATACACAATTACAACTCCAGAGCAACAACCTCTGTAATGTGATGTTTCCCAATGTGTGTCGCTATAGAGAGGTTTTATGGTTTTCAAATTACACTTTTTTCTCTAAGAAAATGATTTTATCTTAGAATAGCACTATAGGGTATGCATTTTGAAAAAGGATATATATATTTACGAGCGTCGTACGATGGTCGTGCGATTGTCGTACAACGGGCGTGCGATTGACTTACGGTTGTCGCAGGTTAATGAATATACACAAGACTGTCGTGCGACCGTCGCACGACCATCGCACGTCCATCGTACGTCCATCGCACGTCCATCGCATGATAGTTGTGTGATTCTAAGTGCTTAGTTTGAACTTATAATCACAAACAAATCGTGCGTCCATCGTGTGTCCATCGCACGTCCGTCGTGCGACGACGTAGGGCAACGCACGACGGACCTATGACAGTCACCCGCCGTAGAAACAAGTCCAAAACTCTACGACGATTATGCATTCCACGATGGTCGCACGATGCAGAATTTTCTTATTTCGTCATGCGACGGACGCATGATAGTCCCTAAATTGACATCTTCGACCCGTCGCACGACAATTGTGAAAGGGGGTTTACTGCTTAAAACCAAATTCTGAAAATAATATATATGAACTAGCTCTTGTTGAATTATTAAGTTGTCCATTCCATTCTATAATAGATACGTCGTTAAGTATTTGTTTAAAAATTTGCATAAAACATTTTACATTATTCACCCCTTGGTACAACCAAACCTCATTGAACCCCATGTTATGTTGGTGTTTCATTCGAAACATTCGCATTTGCCAGTACGTACCATAAAGGAATTATAGCTATTCATACCCAAGTTTCCATCCCATGACAGAACATGTATGCATTTACAGTAATACTATGTTTGCGTCAACTAGCGATAGGCGGTTATACCATTACTGTTACAGTATATATCCGTGTGTTTTATTGCTATATGACTCTACGCCCAGCATGACGCTGATTTACTGATAAGATAGTGCAGCCTTTGAAGATCTATATAATACATAAGCGTATACATATTTAGGAATTTGTGAAAATTATATAGAGAACTGGTCATTGTTGAAATATTGAATATTTAAAAATGGTAAAATTTGTAATTAAATTTGATAAAACTAAAATATCGTAAAGATTATTTATATGATGGTATGATTGTAAAATACGCGATTATACCATTCTAATAAGTCATGTCTAATTTTACTCTTTGAGTATGGAGAATTTACTTTAAAATAGTTATTTTATAATAAAATAAATGTTGTTTCAAAGTGTAATGTTAGCGCTTTAATAATATGTATTACAAATTAAAATGTGTAAGCTGGACTGTTGAAATTACCCGATAATTATTTTAAGTTACGATTTTTTAAGATTTTGCGTTTAAGAATGTCTGGATTTAAATAATCATAATTTGATTATATAAAAACTAGCACAATTCAGTAACCAATTCTGCCATTTATGGTTGATAATTATGCTACATCCGAATCATGTTCCTTGACACTGAATTTATCGTTAACTGGACCCGTGTGTACATTGTTCACTTTTCAGCAAGTTTTTTTATCAATGTCCTGAAAAGCGGTTTGTTATACAATGTACATGTATATTGGCGAGCACCGGAGCACTGCTTGCTAGTACACAATGTAGCATGTCGTCTATGTAAAGGAAAACACTATTTATTAGCGGTTTGGCTAGGAAACAGGCTCCTGGATTATACTTGAAAAGTTGAAATTTCTCTCCAAGACAACGATTGAAAATAGTATCCAAAATTTTAACACTACATATTTAATGGGCGCAAACATTCGGACAAAATGTTAATATTTAAATAATTTAAAAATCATATTAAAGGGAAGGTGGCACTCAACTAGCCGAGCACAGAAAACATTAAACACATACAAGACACAATGCTCAACTAAACAAGTGAAGATCCGCCCGAGTCCAAGCTGGCGAAAAGTAGAATGAACTGGTTTCAGCAATCAAAAAGCTGAATGCCCTAGCTGAAAGACCCAGTTCCCTCAGTAAAATGGCTACACTGCCTAGTTAAAACTGTCATAAATCCTAAAAAGGAGAAATACCCAACACACAGCCGAACAAGAAAATGATCAACCCTTGTCCCAACTGTTAAGTCGGACAGGGAAAGCAGCACTCAACTTAACCAGTCGAGCACAGAAAACATAAAAGCATACAAGGCACAATGCAACAACACATCACAACCATAGGCACATGGTTTAAAATTATCGGAGTGTACTTATATATCTGAGTGTACCCTATATATAGAGAAGCGGTCATGTTTAGCGACAACGGATATGACGTTACAGGACCTGGTGTCCGAGTTTACTGTGACTACTGTAGAAACAAGAAATATCTTTAAAAAAACATGTACAGCGTTGAGTTAAATGACATACTGCAAATGTGACTGTAACAAAACACGTAAGGTGTTATAATTTAGAAACGGGTTGGGTCATTGAAAATGGAGATATCTGGCAATCACGTAAATTATATAAAATGGTGTAAATTTAGTATTTGCTGTTACAATGAGACATGAAACCATATGCATATCCACATGCAAAATTACACTTTTTTGTTTTTACAATGTATTGTTTTACTTTTTTTTAATTTTCACACCCGTATTTTTGACGATGATGTATTAAAACAAGTCACTTCTGGTGCCGGTCGGTTAAATATCCCGCAAATTTAAAGTTATTTTGAATGAAACGGCTGTTATTTTATGCCGATGACTAATATTTTGTGTTACAACTTACACGCAGATTTTCGTTTATCCACCGGATCTTGTCTTCCATTCTATGATTGAATACTTTTCTATACGAACATAAATAGCTAAAGCATTGTAGACAATTTCATAACGAATAATTTGGTATATGATATTTAATGTATTGAATGAAGTTGAAACATTTATCAACTACTGTTCTACAGCAAGTGTTAGGAATTACGAACGTATTCAGTAGCGTGCGTTGTAATACGTCTATGTACAGCCTTTGTTTGCTTTTAACGGATGTGTGTTGATTTGGGTAATACTATCTGTAACTTGGATTACCCAAGTTAATTATATACAAATGTACCTATAAGTAGCAGACTGCATTGGTGACGTAGGTTGGGAATCTCTCCTTATTCCTGGCCGATAACGCTGATTGGTTGTTTTTTTGATGAGTCACTGTGGTCAATGCAAGTTTACACAGTTATATTGCCTGTATAAAGTTAGCGTAAAGAAGCGACGCGATAGACCACTGTACTTTTCAATACACTACGAATACAAAAACATACGAAGTAGCACCTAACTTTATGTGATAAGATTACTATAAACTGTCCATTTATATTCACTTATAACTTCAGTGCGGGATTTTTTAGAAGCATTTGATTGGCTTTTAAAGTAGGTCAAAATCCAAGCTAGACAGCTAACGCTGAAAAATGAGCACTAGCGTTCGTAACTTCATATCCGTTGACAACTTTACACCATGACTTACTTTGAGCGCATCGCATCTTAGGTTTGCAAGTAAGTGTTCCTTATTCTATAGGTAACATTGAGACTGAAATGCAAATACATACTCAGCGTCAATGAACCGTTACCACCCTATTGACTCTTATATTTTAAAAGTCACGTTAACTGTGTTAAAAACCGAACACGGCTATGTTTTGACCTTACTGTGTAGTCACAGGTATCCTATTTCACAAAATTCAAATGCACACACTTTTCAAGTACGCCCAGTATACCATTAGACGTTTCAGCTGCTTTTGTTCGTGGGTTACCAGGGTACTGTTTTATCAAAGCACTTACGAAAATCGTAGATTTACAATCAAATTTAAATTCTCTGTAATACTTTGAAAACCATAAAGTGTGGTAGATGGAGCTTTAATACTAATAAAGATTCAGTGAATGAATTCATACAAACCACATTTTTACCTAGTTTGCAGTTGTTAAAGAATTATAAACAATTGAAATTTGAACGTAAGTTTATGATATCCGTAAGTGCTTTGATAAAACAGTACTCTGGACACTGGCTAACTTATACGATCTAACGTTTACCCATTCTCACTTCTACAGTGCCACAAAAATCCTAATGCACAATGTGCAATAAATAATAAATTATGCAAATGACGTCATTTAATGTTCTCTGCTTATTACGATGACGTCGCGTACGGAATAGATCTATATGTATAAACTGCGCTGCATGTAGAGGATATGGAATGTGTGTTCATTACATGCGAGTTTTATTAAACGACTGGACATGCCGGGTGTCATATTGGTAATAAATCTCGTATATAATGAGCACGAATAGAAGATTCTATTTATCACATAACCTTAGAGAACTCTCATTATTGTTAAAAATGATGATGTATGAAGCATATGTTTCAAACAAAATTTAGCGGTATAATAAACGCGACGTCTTGACGACGTTGGTATTATCCTGACGTCATAGGTCTAACAAGGCATGTATTGCAATTCTTAATAACTTGTTATTTACGTCATATCTCGATTCGTTCAATTACGTCATTTTACTTATTGAAACTTGGTCATCCGGCTATGGCTTTCAGATTTTTTGTTGCTGAAATCGGGCCTTTCAACGTTTTAATACTGTTACTTAACTTTGGAGACTAAAGGCTGCTAAAACTATGTAGTTCAACAGTTTTACTGTTGTAACTAGGTCATTCAGCGTAGGCATTCCGCTTTTTGTTTGCTGAATCTTTTCTATTCAGCTTTTAAACAGTGGGACAAGGGATGTTTGCTTTTCTTGGTCGGTAGTGTGTTGGGCACTTCTTCGTTTTAAGATTTCTGACAGCTAAAACCAGGCATTAATGTAGTCCTTTTGCTGTGGAAACTGGGTCATTCAGCTAGTTATAATTTATTATACTTTTCGACAGCTTGGACTTGGGCGGATCTGCGCTTGTTTAGTTGGACATTGTGCTTTGTGAGTTTCTAATGTTTTCTGTGCTCGGTTGGTTAAGTTGAGTGCTGCCTTCCCTGTCTGACTTAATATAATCTTTTTGATTAACGTCACGTCAGGCTAATTTGTATATTTATTGCACACTCTGGGAATGCCGAACGATATTTCCGGCCCGGCTTTACGGTACTGCTGGACCGCGGGTTATGTGATAAATAACCTATCCAGCCTAGTTGCATTTTTGCTATATAATTTCGGGAAATGCTACATGTATGTGATAACTGATAAATAGAATATTAGATTTGTGCTGATTTATTATTTTATTATATACCTAGCAATGTATTGTCACGAATACAGGCCAAATCGCGCAGTGGAATACAACGCGACAGATTGCATTTTCGGTATCATACATGTCTGGTTTTCCGAATCCGTATCATGCATGTCTGACGTGTTATATGCCGAACATGTGCCAACTTCAATGCAGTCACGACGTAAACAATTGTCTTTTTATGAATGGGCGTCGCGTTATATAGAGAATAATAGGTTAGTACTATGAATGAAAACGTTTATCTAGCAAGACGGAGGAATTTATCGGGTGAGCCGTAGGCGAATCCGATAATTTCCGCAGCCGAGCCGGATAAACTTTTACTTCATTCATGGCACTAACCTATTCTTCTATTTATCCATTCGCTTAATCTGCTCAGTAAGGGGATCAAACTCGGGACTATATTGTTACTCTTTCATTAACTAGCGCGCAACGACACGTTCGTTCCGTGACGTCACGATAAACAACGACGTCGGATATCTTGATAGACGTCGTGTAAACGCAGGTAAGTCGAAGAAAATAAGCGATCATCCACCAGACGAGTTCATTTAGGATAGGAAAACCTCACCCTCGGGCACGGAATTGCAACCCGCGACTCTCATATAAGAAGAAGTCAGTCAGATCACGTGGTAAGGTGACGGATTATCACTAGTCACATGACCAGGTGGCCGATTATAGCTAAGTTTAATCGGCACCCCGTTAACTGGCAGATTTTTCAGGAAGTGACTGGATAAATGCCGAAAATATGCCGACGTTCATAACACAACCACAGCCATCCATCCACACAAGTTTCCTAGCACAACCACAGCCATCCATCCCCACAAGTTTCCTAGCACAACCACAGCCAACCATCCACACAAGTTTCCTAGCACAACCACAGCCAACCATCCACACAAGTTTCCTAGCACAACCACAGCCAACCATCCACACAAGTTTCCTAGCACAACCACAGCCATCCATCCACACAAGTTTCCTAGCACAACCACAGCCAACCATCCACACAAGTTTCCTAGCACAACCACAGCCATCCATCCACACAAGTTCCCTAGCACAACCACAGCCATCCATCCACACAAGTTCCCTATCACAACCACAGCCAACCATCCACACAAGTTCCCTATCACAACCGCAGCCAACCATCCACACAAGTTCCCTATCACAACCACAGCCATCTATCCACACAAGTTCCCTATCACAACCACAGCCATCTATCCACACAAGTTCCCTATCACAACCACAGCCAACCATCCACACAAGTTCCCTATCACAACCACAGCCAACCATCCACACAAGTTCCCTATCACAACCACAGCCATCTATCCACACAAGTTCCCTATCACAACCACAGCCATCCATCCACACAAGTTCCCTATCACAACCACAGCCATCTATCCACACATGTTCCCTATCACAACCACAGCCAACCATCATCACAAGTTCCCTATCACAACCACGGCCAGAGTTCATTTAGCAGTACTATCATTATCGGTAACAAAGGGTTTTCTGTTAGCCAGCAAACCTAATACGTAGTTATTAAGTCCTAGTAGTCATACAATTAACGTTATACAATACATTTATATGTTATAATGTAGTCGTTTCACCCAACAAGATCCCTGAGATCAGACTCAGCCAAATTGTTAAACGTTCCGAGAACAAAAACTAAGACCTACGGTGAAAGGCGTTTTGACAAATGTGCAGCCACCCTGTGGAACAGTCTGTCAATAGAAATAAAAAAACATTGACTCTCTGCTGGTTTTCAAAAAGACACTAAAAACGCACATGTTTAAAATGGCATATCAGTGATCAGTGGATGTTAGATTTTCAAGACACTTACCAACTTTCAATAAATTAACTTTCGCGTGTAGAGCGCTTTAGAGACTTGTTTTATAAGGCGCTATATAAATATTTTCAATTATGTTATTATTTTCAAAAAATATTTTCAATTATGTTTCTATTTTACATGTGATAGATAGAAAACAAGTTTTGAGCCGTGACAGTACTTTTAACAATATATATTTATGCCCATCACGGTATTTATGTGATAAAAAATGTTCTATCTCGGATGTATCATGATTGTGTAAACTGGCTGTGTGCTACAGTGGCGTTAACATTTATTCTGACGACATGTGACTCTTCCTATCTAGCTTCGATTCTGAAAAGTGATAAACAACAAAATGTTACTTATAAGTGAATATCGATCTCAATGAGGTCAAAGTTTAGGGGTACATAATGTACTATTATATACTCTACTGATAAAAGTATATAAACATATATAACCTATATATTTATAAATCGATTATTCAGGTGAGTCACTTGTTTACATAAAAATTGCAATATCTTTATTAATGTCTTATTTTAATAAATAGTATGTGTATAAGAATTAAGAAATAACGAATATGTGACCATATTTTATTGCGTAATAAAATATAGGCACGAGTGTTGATGCGTAGTAATTAAATCACGAGTGCGTAGCACGAGTGATTTAATGATCGCATCAAAACGAGTGCCTATATTTTATTACGCAATAAAATATGGCCACATATTCGTTATTTCGATTCTAACATCGCATAAATTTCGTATTTTACAGCAACAAAATGCGACCTAATTTTTTACCTCTGCACCGTTAAATCTTACGCGCTGTTCAAATTAACGCCCCATATTTTGACTCTCGATTTATCGATTTTAATACGTTGTGGTTCAATATTTTCCATGCCGTTACACAATCGACATCTAAACAAATACACATCAAGTGAGATGAGAGAAGAAATACTTGTTTAAGTATCATTTACAGTAAATTCAGGCGATTGTGTGTTTTGCTCTTTGGTTGTCAATGACTCTAACTGCTCTATTTCCTGTTCGAACTAAAAGGACATGTATATCGATTTTAAAGCTATAAATAACGGATCGGTGTTGATCTGACATCCACGCATGTGTCTGATAAATAAAACAGACACAAGGAATACTTCTAAACATATATTATGAGAAACCAAGGCGTGATGTGCGAAATATTTACATTCAAACAGAATGCGCTATTTTCCATTCGACAAGTGACGTTGAAAAGCGGCGCTCGTGAAAAAAGCTTTCCCGTAAAAACTCCACTGTTTAAAAAGTATCGATTATTATTTAAACATGTAATTTTTGTTGGATCTATTTGCATCATTTTGTTTCTAGTATTTGTTTACATTGAATTGTAGTATTTATAACCCAACTATAGCCACGAAATTTATGTAAAATTCCCGTTCTGTCAATAGTACTTGTGAACGATGGGTAAATGGGAACAGCCATATTTTATCGCGGTAATAAAATATGGTAAGCTCAACATACGCAAAGAAGGCAAATCTCACGTGCTATGTTAGAATGTAGCTTAGTGAATAAGATATTGGTTTTCACTGTCCCTTGTGTGATAAGTATACATGTTTGACAAAATTATCCACAAAAATATATTATTGCAATGTTCCAAATTTGTCGAATGGAACATGGCAAGAAACACACGCAAGAAAAATTAAAACATAAAATATTCTTAGTTTACCTGTGTCTACTGTGAACTTTATAAACTATGATAAATACAATTATCAAGACTGAAAGTAACGCTGGAACGCCGGCAGCAACGGGCACTATCCATTTTTTGTTGTTTATCATGCTACCTTCTCCGTTATTCCCAGTCGTTCCCCCGCCTGTACCTGCACCACCACCACCACCACCACCACCATTCACATTGTCTACAACAGGCGGCGAATCTGAAAATCATACACCCATATTTCTCATTTTGTTTTATCACAGGAATTTGAATTATTTCCATAAAATATCGTAGCACTCGATCTATTCAAACTCTCTCTATACATTTATTATGCTGAAAGTCATTATAATATTTTGAATGGATCGATTGCTATGATATTTTCTGGATAAAACTTCAAATTCCTGTGGTTTTATACAAAGGGTGATACAAAATAGAAAAGACTTTTGCTGCTCCTTTTAAAATCTTAAAATTTGCAAACTCATACGTTATTTTGGATCATCGCTCGTACAGTACATGTCTTGCTGTGTGTGGTGTTAGCCTGCAAATTCAGTGGAATGAATGCAACTAGTTTCATAACAAACGTAGAGCTTGTATAATATACGTGTACCAGTCTGTGCGAGCATTCTTCATGTGATACCATCACTATAGTTGTCTACACTGGAACATTATATCGTTCAATATACAGTTTTCGTGGTTCATGTGTTTTTATTCTTAATTCAGTATGTGCCTTCCGTGCTCTGCTGTAACAGTTTTTGTTGAGTGTTAGTTTCCATGTCCGAGTTGTTGTTATTGGTGTTGTACTTATGTTAATGGATATTTGTTTTGTAAATGTTGCTTAGCAACCCAGAAATACTATACCTGTATATCTTATTATAACTAACAAACTAAGATCAATGATAAAACTTACAGAAACAGTAGTTGATGCATTGCTTTGGTGGTAACGGCACAAAAAAGTACACCATGAAGTCAGTACAGTTCTTCATGTTCATACCGAGTTTAGAATGGCAACAAGAGGAATCCTTATGTATACAAACTTGAGTCATCCGTTCACCCTCAGCTACTGTTGGAAACGTGTCTGTAAAATATAAGATAATAGAAAGTCGGAAAGGGAGGGAAGGCAGCACTTAACTTTACCAGCCGAGCACAGAAAACATAAAAGCATCACAAACTAGTACCACAATTACACGGCACAATACCCAACACATACGGAATAATTCGTCAGTGTTGCTCTTACAATAATAGCTTTTCCAAAATGTCAAAAATTACTATCAAAACAGATAAAAGTGTGTCTTCCATTCATTTCTCAACTTATAAGTACAGTTTGAAACATATTTGTGAGAAAACAATTCTTCATGCACAAATAAGCGTTCAGTACCATTTTCGCGTAAAAATGGCGGCCATCTTGGACGCCATCTTGGATACTGGGCGGTTGTGAAAGAGGAAATTTGTAAAAAATGGATTTTCTTAATGTTCGGTCATATGTCCAACTGTGGTGCAAGTTTAAGAGATGGGCTCAAATTTTGAATAAATCGCCCTCAGCTCTTAGGCTATAAGATAATATTAAGTCATATAGGGAAGGCAGCACTCAACGGAACCAGCCGAGCACGGAAAACATTAAAAACACAACAAATGTCATGATGAGATTTAAATCGTACAATACATGTAGAGGCTGCACACTGCATTGGCTTTAAGATCAAACATGAACTTGCTCCTGTTTACATGAATGAGTTGATAAGTGAATACCACCCAACAAGATCAGACTCGGCCAAATTAGTGAGCATTCCGAGAACAAATACTAAAAACTATGGTGAAAGGCGATTTGACAAATGTGTAGCCACCCTGTTGAACAGTCTGCCAATATAAATTAAAAACTCTCTGCTGGTTTTCAAAAAGACACTTAAAACTCTTCTGTTTAAAATGGGATATCAGTTATCAGTGAATTTTAATTAGATTTTCAAGACACTTTTCAACTTTCAAGGAATAAACTTTCCCATGTACAGCGCTTTAGAGACTTGTTTTATATGAGGCTATATAAATATTTTCAATTATTATAATTACACATAATATGTGATAATGACGTTGATGTGCAATTCAAAGACGCACTAGACAGAAGCTGAAAGTTACCATTGATCCAAATCTGCTTATCACTTCCACATTGAAGTCTTCCTGGACACTCATTTGTTAACAAACCATCGTCAGTTCCTGTATATCGATACCATTGTAACGGAGCAAACGTAGGACAAGAACTATCTGCTATAGTTGTTGGTTTATTGGTTGTAACTAAGGCTGTATCGTTTGTCTCATTAAAATCCGTGCAAGGCTCTGTTTTTATATATGGAACTTCAATAACTGAAACTATACAATGAAATAGATGATTAATACGTTCGTCTTATTCTAACTAATCAAACTCGTAAACTAAATCCAACCAATTAACACATCTATTACAACCCATCGACAGAAATACACTCTCTGAGTAACAGTGTCGGGAATAGGATCAACAAAACGATTAACGAATCAAACAGTTAAGACAGCACTAAACAGAAACAGCAGGACACGAAATGCACCAAAGAACACACAAATGAAAAGGACTACAGAATACAAGTCAAACGGGCAAATGCCCAAATGAACAAGACAAAACCACCTTTTTCCAGCCTCTGCACGAGGCTCTCGTATAATGTATTCCTTTGATCACCTTCCCATCACTCGCTACCTCCTACATTCACAAAACACCAACAAATCCAGTCAGTGAAAAGCTAGCTCACCACTAAGGGTGCACGCTTTGTTGAACTTATATATGCCATTCTACTCTAATGACAAACTACAAGGTTTACAATTTGTGCAAGATTATCCAATTACCTCCCTTTATGCACCCAACGGTCGTTACACTATATTATCTTTAACAGTTTAAATATTCAATACTTTTCAGTATTTCCTTACACATAAACATTGCCTTATAATTTGGCATTCACCTACCCACTGTGGACATACCACGTGACAAAATGCTGTGTGGGTAATCTCAAAACGGGTGAAAATCGCTCGACTCAGGTAACATTTTTCCTTTTTATTTTCTTATTACTGAATGAATTTTCACGAAACAAAGACGAGAGCCGTCTCCTTGGCGAGATACACATTGTGCAGTTTCAAATATGTACCAAAATCCGTTTATTTTCTCAGAAAGTGCAACCGCGCATTTCCAAAACTGAAAGCGTAATGCTGTGTTGGTGAGGAAAACATATAAAAATGTCAAAATGTGCGGTTCTTCACATTTTCTATTGATTCTGTGGACAAACTATCGTGCGAGGCGTTGTATTTTATGTTTATACGACTAGAGAGACACTTGTTTTGTCAATGTATGCTTGTATTTGAGACATTTTTTTAAAAACAACAAAATGCTGTGTGGGTGAGCTATTTCAGAAATGCTGTGTGTGTGAGCAGTTTCAGAAATAATGAGTATAATGAATATATTTCTCTTCTCCCTCACTCGGTATTAATTGATAACATATACTTAATACATTAGTTAATGTATTGCTACTTATTGCATATATTTTCCTAGCCAGGTCATGGTTTCTCATTAAACCCATCCAATTCGGTTTTCTTCAGCAAAAACTTATTCTTCCCATTCATGCCCTTGTAAACTTTTTTTGACGGACAGCAGCTTTGTCATTTAGCTCTATTACAGCATAGTTTTCAAATGGCCTGTTGATTTATGATAGTTTTGCTTTATTTTCAGGACCATTCTTTCGATTCAAGCCAGGTCAAGAATAACGTGGCGAAAACGCGAAGAAACTTTGTTTAAAAGCCGGATTTTTGTCCTCCGATGTTCATTATGTGGTCTTTCGGAACAAGCCCATAGAAAAGACTACAAGTTATGGCCAACCACTAGAAAAAGCATTGGCGGGAACAGCGACTCGCATTTGATGTTCATATGTCAAAACTAACCAAAGTTCAAATACAAAGATATCTTTCTGCTTAAGTACTTGTTTGTTTTGTTTATCACTGCTAACTTGTTTACATGTGCGAGGGGTGATCCAGTGTTACGAGGACATTTGCTCTTAAAAGTTTATTTTATGCCAGCTAGGAATGGATGAAATTTGGTACACTTTTGCAATAAATATCAATATTACATCGTATACAGATGTGTCGGGGATAATGTTGCAATGAGTGGACACATTGCTACACACAGTTCATCATCGTCCCACACATGTGGCAGATTTGGAAAGGTGTATAAACACCAAAGAAGTCTTAAACCTAGGTCCCACTGAGAAATTCGTCATGGGCGATAAGGTATAACACAGTTTCCCCGGTGGTTCCCGACGATTTTTGTAGAACCTGTCCACGAAGCTCCTAGTTGTCATTGGGACCGATGTATTACTTCGGAAACACATCGGGAGATCTCATGATGCCTCCCAGTAACACAAAGAAGCATATCCGATAAATATAAAGGAATATTCGGGGATTAAATCTCAATATTTCAATCGGTAGTACATCACCGATGCAGTTGGTGATTTACTACCGATTAAAAAATTGGGATGTTCCCCCGATGTCTGAGTGATGTTCCCCGATGTCTGAGAGAGGTACCAGATGTCTCGATGACTTGCGATTTCATGTCGGGAATATCCGGGTTGGCATCCCCGAATCTCAGGAATATCTCGGGGAGGCATACCCAAGGTACCCAGATTCTCTGGGAATGGGGCATCCCAGTAAAATTTCCGAGACATGATGAAATATTGGGATTTAATCCCCGAATAATCGTTTTATTTATTGGAGATGCTTCTGGAGTGGGGGGGGGGGGGTACCGGGAGGCATCAGGAGAACTCCCGATTCACAGCGTAATACACATAACCGATTGAGAAATGCAACGATTTTTGGGGTTGGTATTTTTGTATGAATTATGATTTAAAATTTGTTAGAGTATAAATCAATAAGTGGGACGCGAATAGTATGCCTGGTATGATTTTCCGCGATAAAATATTTCAATTTGACCCATTACGTCATATTGGCGTCATTTTCATGATTTACAAATGCCGCCAGAACAAACCACTGGACGTGACGATTTGACCGACACATTTTAGGACAATTATATCCCGACCAAAAACATCAATTAAGTTTTGAAGTGCGTTGTAGACTGTGCCACGCTTTTAGGATACAGAACATCCTTGCGCTATTGACATGCTTTAAGTAGATATTTGACGTTTAGTCGTCCTGGCAAGGTAGTTTAAAACCGTGGTCTGGCAATGATATATAGACTTGCACATCATTTCTTCCTCCTCCCTTGAGGGTTCCAGTCCAATGTTGTTGGGGGCCTTCCGGAGGGTATGGCCAATCCATCGCCATTTTCGCTTCTTTATTGTCATGGTAATTGGGGACTGGTTTGTTACCGCTACAGAAACATACATTACATAACATTTTGTTAAATTTTTATTTTGACCCATGATGAAAATCGCTTATTTTTTCTGTCTTCTTATTTGCCCTTACATTTTCAATTATCGACTTCCGGTTACGAGTTTTCAACAGATGCCATAGACCTAGGAAATGTATAATCTTAACCACCGGACACAATGCAGCGTATGCTAGATCGGCAAAAAAATTACTGACAGCTCATGTTACGACTGTGGAGGTCATTTTTACAAGTGAAGCTAAATTTGAAGGCAGACACAGGCGTTCGTCAGGAAGTACATCAAGCAGAAACTTTAGAGCATTTAGAGGGTTACGTGTTTTCCTTATAGATGAGTGGAACAACATTCTACTATCCCATAGTTTCCCGCCAATGAGACTAGGTACCAGTTAAAATGAGACACAGACGCCTGATTTGCATAGCAGGTTGCAGCGTGTAAATTGTCGATCAGTGCTTTTCGTGGTTTGGTTTTGTGATCATCTAAACCTAGATTACTATAACATTTGCACATATTTGACTCCATATATTGATTTCGTCACGTGCAAAATTTCAATAAAATTTAAGCACATAAACTAGCCTAAATATTCCAAAAACCCACTGTTGCATTTTTTTGAAATCGGTTAAGTGTACATCGGTCAAAGTGTCTCCCAATGACAAATAGGAGCTTCGTGGACAGGTTCTCAAAAAAAATCGGAAACCACCGGAGAAACTATGTGTTATTCCTTATCGCCCATGACGAAATCCTCAACGGGACCTAGGTTTAAGACTTCTTTGGTGTTTATATATACACCTTTCCCAATCTGCCACATGTGTGGGACGATGATGAACTGTGTGTAGCAATGTGTCCACTCATTGCAACATTATCCCCGACACATCTGTATACGATGTAATATTGATATTTATTGCACAAGTGTACCAAATTTTATCCATTCCAAGCTGGCCTAAAATAAACTTTTAAGAGCAAATGTCCACGTAATTCTGGATCACCCCTCGCACATGTAAACAAGCAGTGATAAACAAAACAAATAAGTACTTAAGCAGATAGATATCTTTGTATTTGAACTTTGGTTAGTTTTAACATATGAACATCAAATACGAGTCGCTGTTCCCGCCAATGCTCTTTCTAGTGGTTGGCCATAACTTGTAGTCTTTTCTATGGGCTTGTTCCGATAGACCACATAATGAACATCGGAGGACAAAAATACGGCTTTTAGACAGTTTTCGCCCCGTTATTCTTGACCTGGCTTGAATCGAAAGAATGGTCCTGAAAATAAAGCAAAACTATCATAAATCAACAGGCCATTTGAAAACTATGCTGTAATAGAGCTAAATGACAAAGCTGCTGTCCGTCAAAAAAAGTTTACAAGGGCATGAATGGGAAGAATAAGTTTTGCTGAAGGAAACCGAATTTGATGGGTTTAATGAGAAACCATGACCTGGCTAGGAAAATATATGCAATAAGTAGCAATGCATTAACTAATGTATTAAGTATATGTTACCAATTAATATCGAGTGAGGGAGAAGAGAAATATATTCATTATACGCATTATTTCTGAAACTGCTCACACACACAGCATTTCTGAAATAGCTCACACACACACACACACAGCATTTTGTTGTTTTTAAAAAAATGTCTCGAATACAAGCATACATTGACAAAACAAGTGTCTCTCTAGTCGTATAAACATAAAATACAACGCCTCGCACGATAGTTTGTCCACAGAATCAATAGAAAATGTGAAGAACCGCACATGTTGGCATTTTTATATGTTTTCCTCACCAACACAGCATTACGCTTTCAGTTTTGGAAATGCGCGGTTGCACTTTCTGAGAAAATAAACGGATTTTGGTACATATTTGAAACTGCACAATGTGTATCTCGCCAAGGAGACGGCTCTCGTCTTTGTTTCGTGAAAATTCATTCAGTAATAAGAAAATAAAAAGGAAAAATGTTACCTGAGTCGAGCGATTTTCACCCGTTTTGAGCTCACCCTGACAGCATTTTGTCACATGGTATGTCCACAGTGCTACCAGTATACGATAACTTGCGTCTTGCGTTTTAACCCCAAGCACAAACATAATTACCTTTTATGTATTGGGTTTAATAACGAAGAAACACAGCACGTGTGGTTCGTGAAAGACAGTATTTATTCAGCATTCTAACACGATCTGCGGATTAATCCATATACGCATAGAGGAAACCAAGATGTATATTATTACCGCAACAAAATGCACCTGGCAAATTGGCTGGTACTATTTACCCCCGCAAACAGCATATTGGTTTGTGCGCTCAAAAATGACTAAAAACTCAATAAAATACATAATAAGCATTTATTAAATATACTGTTATTTTTGAAAATAAACAAATTAAACTCCAAAATTATGTTTCGTTCCTTCACAAAACATCGAACATCAGCATGTTTGATTTAAAAGTAGTTCAGTGAAAATAAATATCACGTGACATATTTATGAATGAATCAACGTAAACTTTCTGGTAAAAACTACAACGCTCTGCGATTAGGCAAGTTGCACGAGTATCCAGTGTTACAGCAATGACGCTTTTTTAGAAACTGCTGAACAAGTAACACTAAATCATTTGTGCCATTCTAAAACTGATAAACGACTTACAGAACTGTTTCCAAAATGTAGTTACGATAATTTCATACGATTCAGAGGACATAACCATCTTGCTGTTGACAGAACTTTGTGCTTGTCCGTTTTTCCTTACGTTCTGGTGGCATCACTATTGCGTCACGAATTCGTCACACTTAGAGTTCGTTTTCTGTTTATTTCAGTACCTAACGTCCAAATGTCGTCATTTTTGAAGACATCGTCCAGCATGTAACATATAATGATACGGCGAAATTTGAAAACAAACGATATGAGTATTAAAGATACACCCCATTACGTAGTCGCCATTAATGGTAATTATTGGGCTGAGCCGGGTGCGTGTTACCATGGTTTCAAAATGGACTATTATGAGAGGACGTGATAGTGTAACTTGATAAATCAGATATCGAATTTTCGCAATTGGATTCCGATTCCATAATATGTAATAATATTTGTATAATATTGAAAACTGTAGCCGTGAGGGCCCCAGTCCTGTTTATTTTTGAACGCCCCACGTATACTCTCGACACTAAGTTTCATAAAAACGTCTGATAATCAGTATAGATTATTACACAGGGACGGCGGGCATTAAGTCGATATTCGGCATACTAGATTAGGTATTGGCTCGAGGGCTTCAGCCCGAGTGCCAATACCTAACCTAGTATGCCAATTTCGACTTAATGCACAACGGCCCTGTTTTATAGCCTTTTTATCGCATATGTTCAACTCCGCTGATTTTTCTAACCACGAAATAACAAAACGAGCTCAGATCTAACTTTTCCAGAGCTTTTTTAAACTGCGAAACAGTCAGAATCTTCAATTTGTTTTCCAGCGCGCTAATGACGTCACATGTTTGTGTACGTTACGTACGCGCGTCGCTTCCGAAATGACCGGATATAGCCTCGATACGGAGTTTTGGCACACCGGAAGAGAGCCAGATAGCGATATTTGGCACACTAGACACACATATCAGTTACAAAACAGCGCAATTTTGTTACTATATTTAGTAACACATGCGATAAATTCATTTATATTTTTCATTTCATGCTATAGATACCTTATACTCGTGTTATTAAAATTGTTTCAATGTTTAAAATGTGTTCTTTTCTTCAGAAAATTACGAAGGTAGTTTTCATTAACGAGGGAGGTAATTGTACAAGCTAAAAAGCCACTCAATTTCAGCGTGGAATTATGGGTGAAAATGGAATGCGTGTAGTTAAATAGTACGGGATATTATCGTGTTTAGAATCGCAATAATAACTCTGTTCTTGTATTTTGTCGGTGAATAAAACACAGGCACTCGTTCCGATGCGGAAAATTAAATCACTCGTGCTACGCACTCGTGATTTAATTTTTCCACATCCAAACTCCTGCCTGTGTTTTATTTAAGAAATAAAAATATGTTCTTGTATTTTGTCGGTGAATAAAACACAACCAGGAGTTCGGATGCGGAAAATTAAATCACGAGTGTGTATAACACTACTAAAAATGATAGGCATGACAACACTAAATGGTTGAACACTACAATACCATTTACCGATATCTGTCCTGATGCTCTCAGCAACACCAATACAGAATAAAGCAGGTTGAGAAAAATGTGCAATCACTGAACCAGACCGAAGCTCGAACCCGGGACACTTCGCTAACAGGAAACACCATAGTCATCTAGCTATATGTCGCAATATGTTAGAGACATGTATGAACATCTACTAATGATATATTCAAAAAGGTAATATTAAGTCGGACAGGGAAGGCAACATTCAACTTGTCCAGCCGAGCACAGAAAACATCAAAAACATACAAGGCACAATGCTCAACACACAACCGAACGAGAAAATGATCCTCCCAAGTCCAAGCTGTCAAAAAGCTGAATGAACTAGTTTCAACAGTACTGCTGAAATTCACAACGCACCAACATGAACTAAAGCAACCGTATACCAAACCCCGCTTGTGATGTATAGTTTGTCTGTGCAAGAAGACAAAAGATAATCGGACAGGAAAGGCAGCACTCAAGTTAAATATCCGAGCACAGAAAATATACAAAAACATCACATACCACAATTACTTCAACTTGTCGAACCATTTTTGGACACCTTTAAGTGAATTGGATGGAACGTTTGGATTATCAACCAAGACACATCGGTTCGTTTACCAGCTAGACTGAGCAGTGTGTGTAGTTGATCATCATGGCGATGATGATCTCCATATGAGGAAAACACGCCGCTTGTAGATTAACAACATCAATGCATTCCATGGAACTGGTTTTTGGGTCATACAAAACCCAAAATATTTTCGTTTTTAATGTTACCAAAGTTTATCTTGCTTTTTGCAAACCTTCTAAAAATACGAAGTGGTGTCTCTGCTCCTTTACCCTCGTGACCGCATTCCATGACCGCATTCCATGACCGCATTCCACCAACCAGGAGATATCTAGACATATTATGATAACTTGTAAAGCTAATATTAAATAGGACAGTGAAGGCAGCACTCAACTTATCCAGCCGAGCATAGAAAACATAAAAAACATCACATACTACAATTACTAGTCAGCTGAGATACAACGTTTTAGCTGTCTGAAGTCCTAAAAAGGTAAAGAATAACAGTAAATCGTTCCATAATTGACCTAAAAATTATCAACAAACATATTATATTTAAAGAATATTGTACATACATGTATACTTACCAACTAGAATAAACACATAGCAACTCCAGTTATATGTATCCATGCTTGGTCTTAGGAAATACCGACACAATCATAGACAATATACATAATGCATTTGATTTAAAAGCACCAAAAGCACATGCGCCCTTTGTAAAGTACATGTATACACTTATCTTCAGCCGTGCCCATTGTATATTATATATAGACACTTATCTATACCCGGACGTTATAAGATGACATAAGCAGGTTGAAATTTGTCGTACGTGTAGATGATTTTTAGAGAAAGGAGCGAGTGATAACACTGCAGGGTATATGCAAGTACTTAGAAGACTTTTTTTTAAATGAACCATTTTCAAGTGATCTTCTCTTCACGTACAATCCCTTAGAGAACACCAACATTCTAAGTATTAGACTATTTAAAGGGAACTATGAGTTGACGTAAAGAAAGGTGGGGTGTATGTCGTAATTAGTCAGTGCTTTCTTTGGGACTTTTTGACAGATGAAACTTGACATTCAGCTTTATGACAGTTAAAACTTGATTTTCATCTTTTTGACCGCTGAAACTTAAGAGTTTCAGTGATATGGTTTCATTTTCGCGTTCAGTCGTGTGTTGAGCATTGTGTCGTGTGTTTATGGTCTGAGTTATTTCTGTTTTCTGTGCTCGTCTGTTGCAGTTGAGTGCTGCCTTCCCTGGCCGAGTTTTCATTATTTTTTATATTAATTCGTAGCTGGTATTTTATTATTTGAGGTACGATCATGCTCCAATGAAGGAAGCTATATATTTATTGTTTCGGTGATTCTCTTTAATAACGATTAGTGTGCTATATTTGGAAATCTTGGAAAAAATCCCGATTTCAAAAACTTTACCAGGAATAGCTGATAAGTCATTTTAATCGGGTGTATACGTGATACATGTGGTACAATCTTTATTTTGAGGCGGATACAAGTACAACAAAGAAACATTAGTTATGTAAAGCTATTGTCCAACCCACACGTACAAACATACGATATGCTTCTTTACAAATATGGTAATACATCGGACAAGGAAAGCAGAACTTAACAGAAACAGCAAAGCACGAAAGTCCTACTCCGACAGCTCGCTTCATCAGTCAGTCAAATACGGCAACCTACTCCGACAGCTCGCTTCATCAGTCAGTCAAATACGGCAACCTACTCCGACAGCTCGCTTCATCAGTCAGTCAAATACGGCAACCTACTCCGACAGCTCGCTTCATCAGTCAGTCAAACACGGCAACCTACTCCGACAGCTCGCTTCATCAGTCAGTCAAACACGGCAACCTACTCCGACAGCTCGCTTCATCAGTCAGTCAAATACGGCAACCTACTCCGACAGCTCGCTTCATCAGTCAGTCAAATACGGCAACCTACTCCGACAGCTCGCTTCATCAGTCAGTCAAATACGGCAACCTACTCCGACAGCTCGCTTCATCAGTCAGTCAAATACGGCAACCTACTCCGACAGCTCGCTTCATCAGTCAGTCAAATACGGCAACCTACTCCGACAGCTCGCTTCATCAGTCAGTCAAATACGGCAACCTACTTCGACAGCTCGCTTCATCAGTCAGTCAAATACGGCAACCTACTCCGACAGCTCGCTTCATCAGTCAGTCAAACACGGCAACCTACTCCGACAGCTCGCTTCATCAGTCAGTCAAATACGGCAACCTACTCCGACAGCTCGCTTCATCAGTCAGTCGAATACGGCAACCTACTCCGACAGCTCGCTTCATCAGTCAGTCAAATACGGCAACCTACTCCGACAGCTCGCTTCATCAGTCAGTCAAATACGGCAACCTACTCCGACAGCTCGCTTCATCAGTCAGTCAAATACGGCAACCTACTCCGACAGCTCGCTTCATCAGTCAGTCAAACACGGCAACCTACTCCGACAGCTCGCTTCATCAGTCAGTCAAACACGGCAACCTACTCCGACAGCTCGCTTCATCAGTCAGTCAAACACGGCAACCTACTCCGACAGCTCGCTTAATCAGTCAGTCAAACACGGCAACCTACTCCGACAGCTCGCTTAATCAGTCAGTCAAACACGGCAACCTACTCCGACAGCTCGCTTAATCAGTCAGTCAAACACGGCAACCTACTCCGACAGCTCGTTTAATCAGTCAGTCAAATACGGCAACCTACTCCGACAGCTCGCTTCGTCAGTCAGTCAAACACGGCAACCTACTCCGACAGCTCGCTTCATCAGTCAGTCAAATACGGCAACCTACTCCGACAGCTCGCTTAATCAGTCAGTCAAACACGGCAACCTACTCCGACAGCTCGCTTCATCAGTCAGTCAAACAGGGCAACCTTCTCCGACATCTTGCCTCATCAGTCAGTCAAACAAGTTTACCTTTAATAAATAACTTTTACAGGATATTAAGCCAGTTGTCTATCTAAGAGTATTCAATGAGATAATGTACCGTTATTGAAGTGTTATTCTTGATTTATTATGCAATGTTATTAAAAAGGCTTCCCGACATCTCTGAGTTTATCAACATATGGTTGAACTGAAACAACTTTTTAAAATACACAAACATGTTATATTGGTTTGGCATGGGTCGTCAATATTTAATCACTTTTTAACTTTTTTCGTGTTATCTCACCTACACTCTTATGTTTAAGTTATTTAGGGTTCGAATCATATCCGCTTTAGAAATCGATTGTCAACTAGCAATCTTCGTTTGATCTTTTAATCGTCGCGAAGTATGTGAATACGAGATTTGGTCAAATAGGAATGCAAGTGAGACTATATCAATTTTTCAACATAGTATTACAAAGATGCGTTTATTTGGTTTAAGTTGATATCTCACATTTTAAAGTCCGTTCAGTATGCATTTTGTGTAGCTGTAACAAAATTGTCGATTAAAACCGTCTACTCGTGTACACAAACGCTACAATGGTAGGGAAAATGTACTATAAATTGTTCAAAAATAGTTAAAACGGTTTTCTAAATACGAAAGTCGATAGTTGGCAAATGAAAGTTCATTTTGTAACCCATCCGGCAGAGCCATAACCAAATGTGGGCTTGCAAAGACCGAACAGAATGTGCAGTGCCAAACGAACCATGAGCGCCAGTAGGAACATAAGCCAGTTTCTATCATTCAATGAGAATGGGTAAATCATGGTTTTTCAAAGATAAATCCTTGAAGAAATACTTCGACAATCGCAGATCATCCATGGGTTAGTAGCATGTCATGTTGTTGCAGAGCAATGTGCCTTCACACGACCATTAAAAGCAACTTTCTGGAAAGTAAAAAGGATCTAGGGCTTTCCAGCTCATCATTTTGGTCAGACATTGTCCCTTGGGGTATTTATCTGTTTTAAAGACTATAACATACATTGACGGAAACAATATCCAGCACGTTCAAATCTCGGCCTTTTCCTTACAATAATGATAAAAACATATTACAAAAATGGACTATCCGACTGAAACTTCGCAAATCCGTTGGATGTGAAAACTACAAGGGGATCAAAAGACGTTTTCGTTGAAATCTAACAAGGAAACATTATTATGGACTTTGGTGTATTCCAAATTGAACAACCCTCGTATCCTATCGAGAACATATTTGTTAAAATGCTTTCACATGATTGATTAGTTAGATGATATCTTATCGACGTTTTGTGGACCAAGTATTTTACTTACATTTTAATGATTAATTATTTTGTTTATTGACATTTTCATTTTCTGGGAACCAGTATGTTAATGACGTATATGTCTTTCAGAGCTCTCATTGGACAACACGTAGTGACACGCCTCCATGAATTGGGAGATCTCATTGGACAATATTAACAGACCTTCAAGAAAAGAGTTTTCATTGGACAATACTGACTCACATTCAAGAATGGAGTGTCCTCTTTGGACAATATTGACACACACAAAATAACACAGAAAACAAGGACAGTGTCAAGTCCACCCTGCTCCCAAAGGCTACGGAGACATGTATGCCAGAGAACGCCATAGCATATAAACACAAGTGTGTCGTTCAAATATACATGTACAGTGAGGTCTCGATATAGCGACACCCGATATACTGAAATATTCATATACTGGCATCATATTATTGGTACATGTGTTTTAAAACACTCTTTGTAACAATTCAGTATACTGACCAATTCGTTACAACGACAATTTGCAACCAGCATCGTTGTATCGAGATCTGACTGTATAGGAAGTAATGAAACGTACACACACAACTGCACATCACAAACAAAATTAATGTATGGGAGTATTCAGTCGAATAGTTTGCTAGCTACTGTCCTTCATTCCGTATAATACATGCAATAAAAATCTCCTAAAATGCCAAGCTGCCCTTTATCACACGATTCACGATTAACATAGGACGTTTTCACGGAATTTCCTGTGGCTTTCCAGAATGACGAAGTCGCAAATGTTCATGCATTCGAATATACATCATATAACCAGAGCATTCGCGAAATAAAGCACTCGCGAAATTATAAGCGTTTAAACGGTCGACACAATCATCAAAACGGCACATGGCTGTACACGCGTCTGCCTGTTTCTAATTGAAATACCTAAAGGTACAGGCTGCTCCCAGATGATAAGCAAATCATTAAAAATATAATGTTTATGAAATATAATGTCTGTGCTAAATAAATTATTCTGCACACTGGCTTTCGACCTGACAAGAAATTATATAGATATCTAAGGCCTAAAATATGTATTTATAAATATAGACAATAGGCCATGGCTATAAATAGAATGTTTACTTTCTGGTCTGCGGTATGTATTGCACTGATAAGGTAGCTGTGGTATGTATTGCACTGATAAGGTAGCTGTGGTATGTATTGCACTGATAAGGTAGCTGACAAAATATTCCAGTGGATCATTGATAAATACTGACACCAAGTAAACTAGAGACCAACAATAAATAAGTTGACGCCTATAGCTCGTCGGAGATAACTCTAGCCTTATCTCTAAACAAAAATGGATAAGATCAATAATGCACGATCGACTGATCAGATCGCTTGTTATCAGTGCAGATTGTAACAGTACATCATGCATTAAAAACGATTATAAATGCACGAAATAGATCATAAATCGATGTCGGAAATTGATTTGATTGTCAATTCATCTTTGTAAACAAGGCGAGTGAACTATCGACTGTAGACTCTAGATTTTTTATTTTCGAAGAAACAAATATTTCAAGCATGTCTCAATATGAATGTAGAATAATTTGAAAATTCGCAGAAAATTCAAAATATTTCATAGTTTGATATAGTCTTCTACAGGTCAGCCCCTTTAACCATGTTAAGATGGAATAATATCCGCTGCTGTACACGGTAAAATCATTATTTTCGTGGGAGTTGAATTGTTGTTGATTTCATTGTTAAACTCCAATGCCCACGATTTATCGAACTCCTTCATACATGGCAAGGATTTTGCCTTCCATGTTTTGTAATTTACGAATGTACGATCCAAAGAAAATGTTTTTTTTTTCAAAATCCACAAAATTTAATACCCACGAAAATATGTGATTTGATAGTATTCCACGATACTGTCTTATCTATTTTACGAATTTTACGACTTTGGTGACCCTTTATAATCTGACATTTTCTTAATGTCACGTGGCGACCATGTGATTATAAGAGTCACGTGGCATGTCATGCCTTTTCTGACATAAGTTACTACATGTAGTCATCACAATGTGTTATAATTACAAGGTCGTAGACGTTAATTAATGGTATTCAGACTTTTAGCATAAGGACCTTAGTCTTCAACCAAAGGAAGAACAATGACGGTTGCTTCTGAGGTCCTGCATACTACGGCCCTGGTGGTTATGTAAGAGATTTGGGGACTATATATAAGGGGACGTACATGTTACCAGCACGGACATTATATATCTGAGTTATTTGAACAATGAATATGTTAACTTTACGACTCGCGTTGGTAGTTCTTCTACCATGTTACATGAATTGTTTTATTCTGGATACATTTTTCGGCAAGCCACCACAGACTGTTACAACTCTGGATGTCAACAAATATCTGGGTCGTTGGTATCAGGTTCGTATAGTAGTGTATTTATTATTCCCCCCCCCCCATGTTGTTGTCGGGGTCCTACTCGTACGAGTATGCACATGCTTTTTGGTATTTGCAAAGTCCTTATTAATACACCTTGAAGTACCAAATACAAAGAGAAGGCTGTGCAGGGGACATGTATAGCCGCAACGGATATGACGCTACGAAAGCTGGTACCTAGTTTTTCTACAGTTGTCACAGCAAACACGGATACCAGCTCCTGTGACGTCATGACGTTGTGGCTAAACATGACTGCTGCACTACCTTCTCTTTATAAAGGGTACATATATAGGATAATTTGAACCATGTGCTTATGGTCCTACTGAGGTAAAATGTCCAATCCTAAAAATAAGATGCAAATCTGTTTCCGGTGCCGTAGCACACAATCTCTACACCAAACCTAGCTTTCAAATATTGTTCTCTCGTTAAAATTCAGCTTTCGAAATTACAAATGAACATAACTTAGTCAATACTTGGAATGTTTTCATCACATACGTTAATTTTGTGCAGAAAAGTTCATTTTTTCTATTGTAGCAAATCCGAATTTTCGGATTATCCCGGAAATGTAGGATTCATAACATTAATATTATATACGTAACAATTGTTCAATGGAACAGGTTGCCAGCTAGAATTGTGCTCCTGTCAGATTTGAACCGTTCCGAACTGGCAGTCAGCTCCCTGTCCCATACAATGCCATAAATGTTTGCGTCATTTTATTTGACCGACACTGTAACATTTTAACTCACTTGATTTTATATACTTTTTTACTCTTTTATCAACTCACACTGTACTGACGCGTACCTGCACATAATACCCGCGTTATCATTTCCGTTTCTAACAGCAACGTTGCGTAGTGGCACATAGAATATGACCTTCATTTTGAGCCAATGAAAACGGCAATATGTGCGGGTTAAATCAACATTTAAATAACATTGCTCTTAACAGACGCGACGTCATGTATTGGCGCCAAAGTCTATTGGCCAATCAAAATGCAGGTTGTTATAGTCCGTTTGCGGCGAAAAAAATCGTCCAAAATGAAGATTTCTCAGTATTCACTGCACCTACAAGTATGAGATTTTGCACGAGTAAATGAAATGTATCGACCTAATATACAATTAAATCTAAGCAACATCGGACATGTGTGAAAAAAGTTTTGTTCATAAGCTCTATGTAAAATATTTGTAGTTTACAATGAAACTTCATGTTAGAAGACTCGATACACACAACAGCCAATTTTATGGTCACGTGACACGTCTAACGGTAGATTTACGTATTTGTAACCTATTTAATATAGCATATACGAGGTCCGTCTGTACATCTGTACTGTCCATGTGTATCATATTTTCGGGTCTAAACGTAAAAATGGCTTGCGTCTGGCAGCCTCCTTCTCGAACTATAAAAACACGGATTTTATAGCGTCTTTGACGATTTCACACCGTACAACCCGCTGTGTGTAAGGCAGTTCTGTATGTTGACGGCAGAGACACACGCGTTTTACGCCACTAGAGTGGGGTAAGTATTTGTTATTTTATATGTGTTTTGCGTTGCTTTTGAAAGTGATCACTTGCATATATCGTTCACGCGATGAATGAACCATAAGTATATACAATTTATGTGCCCACAAATGCCATATTATTCGAGCAAACAGGGTTTAGGTATGCGATGTTTGACAAAAGTTCGAAATTTTCGCCTTTGACATTGAATTCTCAACTTAATTCGTGGTTTGGAACAATTCTAAAACATTGAATACAAACTTCAATCCTTCCTCAATATATCTGTCGTTTCCGATTTGGAAAATGTGCATTTTCTGTGAAGATACAGAGGTTTAAATTGAACGAGGTACCAAAAAAATGCTAACGAAATAGGCAGTTCTGTTTTTTCGAATGATAACGACAAAGGCAGAGCGTTAAATATTAATGCTAACGCAGAGGCAGAGATAAGAGACTTATGCTAACGACAAAGGCAGAAATTCTAATGACTTGACAGGGCCTTAAAACCCCTTTGTACGATTTGTATGTTATACATATAACCCAGATTCATATTCGGCTGTATTCCAAAGTCCATTTCACCAATAAGTGTTCAGTGGTTATTTTCATCCAGTTTATTAACGGAATATATTACATACCTGGTGATCGCCGACGCTGGCAATTGTCGGTTGTGAGTGGCCTTTTATGCCTGTTAATGATGAGTGCATGGCTTTTTTGGGAAGTAAGCTCTTCAGGCACTGTCTTAGAGTTTAGAAACGAATGGTTCTCGTAGTATTCCATCGATAATATAAGTAAAATGTTAACAAAATGACGGTGAAATTTGCAGTTTTTGGCAGGCGCAAAAGGTCATACAAGTTGAATTTTATATAGTCTCCTAATCATTGAAATCATACAATAGCCGGAAATCGAAGGTTGTTGCTCTATTGAGGAGGTTGTACTTTACATCTTATTCGTGCTGGAGCTTTGATTGTCCATGTACGTCTGCATATTTAATAAATGTAGATCTATGACAGTTAGGTATAAATACAGCACTGGTTTGACAGCAGTTTACATGATTACATGAACTGTAAATCATCGACACTGGATTTTTTACGTGACATTCTATTAAACTGCTTTATGTAATATAAATACAGGATATTTGTTTGTTTTGATTGAATATGGTTTCTATCTCATCGTGTAGTGATAAATTCAATATTTTCAAGAGCGCGAAGCACAAGTGAAAATATTAAAAATGTTATCACTACAAGATGAGATAAAAACCATATTCAATCAAAACAAACAAATATTCTATTTATTTAATCATTATCTGGTGTCAAAACTAGTACTATTTGTGCCAAATTAGAATCTACCACTGTGGTTAGGCTGCGTATGAATATGTTATTCCATTCATATTTTTCAATTCAAAATCCGCCATCTTTGATTATGGTGAATAGGTGAAAACAATTTTGCATCAAATCATACACCAACTTGTACTAAGAATACCACCCCCCGCATGACATGTTTCCGTTCAGTAATAAAAAAGTTACATACAGTTTAGTGTTGAGTTTTTGGTAAAATTAAAGTAATCCCTGTGAGGGGGCGGAGCTTATATCAGTCACATTGTAGGTGATAACCAGTGACTGATATAGGTTTTATTTCACTGATATAACTCCATATCTCATCAGTTAGCATTAAATAAATACTTTTTATTTGTTCGAGAATCGACCGACTATAGTTATATACACACGTTTCTACAATCGACTGTACTTTTAAATTAGTTGATGAAACTACTTTTCTTCCTACACCGCCGCTAGGCAGCGCCACCTTTGCAATAGTAGACCGGTCAGCCGGTATTGCATAACTACCGACACGGATGTAAACCGTCATGCAAAATAGTTCCATCAATTGCAGCATATATATACTACAAAGCTACTTCATATTTTTAAATCTATAGGACAGTTGGATGTCCCAATAAATAATTTAAACCTATTTCTTTGTATTTACAACAAAGCAATTACCACTTCTGTTAACTGCCTTCCGTACCTTTTTCGTCGGCATAAACTGTTACGTAATCATATACTGTGGTACAGATAAAAATAACCACTAAACACTCGTGATTCTTGGTGAAATGGACTTTGGAATACAGCCAAACATGAATCTGGGTTATATTTATAACATACAAATCGTACAAAGGGGTTTTATGGCCCTGTCAAGTCATTAGAATTTCTGCCTTTGTCGTTAGCATAAGTCTCTTATCTCTGCCTCTGCGTTAGCATTAATATTTAACGCTCTGCCTTTGTCGTTATCATTCGAAAAACAGAACTGCCTACTAGTATTTCGTTAGCATTTTTTTTGTTCCTCGTTCAATTTAAGCCTCTGTATCTTTACAGAAAATGCACATTTTCCAAAACAGAAACGACAGATTTATTGAGGAAGGATTGAAGTTTGTATTTAATGTTTTAGAATTGTTCCAAACCACGAATTAGGTTGAGAATTCAATGTCAAAGGCGAAAATTTCGAACTTTTGGCAAACATCGCATACATAAACCCTGTTTACTCGAATAATATGGCATTTGTGGGCGCATAAATTATATATACTTATTTTTCATTCATCGCGTGAACAATATATGCAAGTGATCACTTTCAAAAGCAACGCAAAACACATATAAAATAACAAATACTTACCCCACTCTAGTGGCGTAAAACGCGTGTGTCTCTGCCTTCAACATACAGTACTGCCTTACACACAGCGGGTTGTACGGTGTGGATTTTGACTGCTTAATATTAGGCATTCTTCAAACGTGTTCATAAATATCAATTTCAGACTTATCCTAAAGGTTTGGGTAGATGTATATTACTCAATAATTTAGGACTGATTCAGTCATAAGACTACACGTCATTGCGCACATAAACATTACAATGCTTTTATTAAGTTCTTAATTTAACATTATTATATACATGTATAGTCCAGTCAGGATAAAAATCCAGTGACGCAGCGGTCGAGTCCACTATAACGGTGTAAAACCAATCATAAAGGCTTATACTGTACAAACAACTATAATTTCAATGCTAAACTAACACACTAAACTTTGCTCTACCTGTTTAGACAATGGTTGTGATTTTTTGCGTACACATAAACTGCAACGTCACTGTCACAATATCCTAACTGGACTATATGTCCATGTATAAGTATATACATAGCTTATGACATTGTAGCTTAGTAAATAAGGGTTGGGTTTTCACTGCTTTTCCGTGATATTTCATGTTTTATACATAATCTGTATACACACAAGCGACATACCTAAATAAATCGACTTGTATGGGCCTCATAAATTTCGCTTTCATCACAGCAATGTTAATCTCGCTGATCACGGATTATAACAGTTAATAAAATGACAGTTAATCATCAATGGAATACCAGATATCCTCCCTGCGTTAAAGTGTTCAAATGCAAGTAATATCAATCTACAATTAAGAATAAACGTGTTTAAATAAGTAATTAAAAATTATGAAATTTAAAATGGGAGAAGGTAGAATGTAATTATGATTCTACGTAAATTTTTATCAACATCTGATGAATAGATTTAAACCATTCAAAATTTAGACGATTTTTTCGCTGCAAACGGGCTATACCCTCTAAGTTTGTTAGAACATATTAAGTATTTTTAATGGCTGAATGAAATCTCCTCGCTGGCTCCGACCTTAATTTTAAATCTTTACGTTATAGTTAGAACATATTAAGTAAATTTTAATGATTAAAAAGGGCGGAGCGAGCGAAGCGAAGCGAGGCCTTTTTAATCATTAAAATTTACTTAATATGTTCTAACTAACTTAGAATATAACATTCTGCATTCTGATTGGCAGATAGAAATTAGCGCCAACGCAAGACGTCAAGTCTATTAAGAGAACATTTTAATGATTAAATTTTCATTTAACCGCGAAAATGCGGCGTTTTCATTGGCTCATAATGTAGGTTATATTCTAATCATGTATTGAACATAGATTAGAATATAACCTACATTATGAGCCAATGAAAACGCCGCATTTTCGCGGTTAAATGAAAATTTAATCATTAAAATTTTCTCTTAACAGACTTGACGTCATGCGTTGGCGCTGATTTCTATCGGCCAATCAGAATGCAGAATGTTATATTCTAAGTTAGTTAGAACATATTAAGTAAATTTTAATGCCTAAAAAGGCCTCGCTTCGCTTCGCTCGCTCCGCCCTTTTTAATCATTAAAATTTACTTAATATGTTCTAACTATAACGTAGAACGTACGTAAAGTTCCGGGGAAAGAATGCAGTGAAGCGGTTACCCGTGTATCGTTGTGACGTCAAATGTAGAATTGGCTGCCGTGTGTTAAATAAATATATGATAACAATAGCTCGTGATTGGCTATATTACTAACTATATTATATTGTTTAACTTTCAGATGTACGCCAGTCAGTCTGTGGTGACATTGTGGGAAAACGGTGCATATTGTGTAACGGCTGATTGTAAGTAACTTACTCCATGTACAGGCTGATACAATACAATCGTAGATTGTTCACAAAATATTAGTCAATATTTAATGTCATTATATATGATCTTTGCTAATCAAAGTATACAGAAGACCATAATGGTTTATTAGAAGCTGAAGATGTCATTTATGGAGCCTATGGATATTTCCCTGGTCTCAAAATTTAAATGTTTCAAACAGTAAAATCTCTCATATTTTATCGAAACTTCTATGTTACATGCATGCAGGATTATAAACTTGATGAAAGCAGAGTAATAGTTTCTGGTATAGTAAAAATACGTTCTATGAGCTGATAAAGTTCCGTATTCAAGTTCGATTGAGCATGACTTTTTTTTATAAACATTGTGCCAGAATTTCTTACAATTCCTATGTTAGAATTATCACAATAAAATGAATAAAATACACAACCCAAAATGCATATACCAAACGACGCGTTTCTGAATATTGAATCTAAATTCTTGTGAACGATCTTTATAAACATGTACTTTTAATCAATATGATCATAATTATGAAATTTACTTCCGTAATAAGCTGCCCACATGTCCTTTGTATAACTACGCCAGCATGCATACTTGAAATTTGTCGATAAAAAGCTGTCAATAACATAATTAAAATATGTGGGCTTGAATTCATTGTATATTCCCTAAATTGAGTCAAAATTCATTCCCAGCGGAAAAGTTAAGGTCTTTAATACCACGGATAAACAATGTATAAGATGTCCGAAATCAACTATTTGTCCCCTACATAGTCTATATGTATACAGGGTGTTAGAAAAAGTTTGTTCTCAAAATGTTATTCATTCTTACTTATAGCTGAGCATTGTACGCAGCACTTTACTTTAACAGCTTTATTCAACACAAAAACTATAAGAATAATGGTACAACCGTCTGGAATGGAACCTAAAAACTATATATTTCTTCTGACGTCAGAAAAAACAAACAATTGAAACATCGAGTGCGAACTTTTTAAACGTCATATATCGCTGGCTCAGAAGGTCGTAAATATTATAAGACTCGTACATATTTGAAATCTGCACCAGAAGGCACGTACTGATAAATAGTTCTATATTTGCATGAAAATCGTAACTTGTCATGTTCGACTTAACCAAACTGAAGTTTAAAAAGCTTGTTTTTTCTATAAGTGAAGAGTAGTTTCCAGTTTTTTCTTGTTTTCTCAAAATATTGATGTTTTACCTACGACCTGCTAATAACGTACACCATATACACTAGTCGAATGTTCTAAGTACACACTTTGTAATTTTAATTTAACAGGAAAAGTATTAGACCTATCAGTGAATCGAATATACCATTGGAATCAGGAAACTATTGTCTATCAAGTTGAGTTAATCACCATTCTGAAATATAATAACAACATACTAGAAAATGACCATTTAGTTCACTGCTTAAAACAACAAAGTCGCACATCAATATTATGTATGACCACCGTCTGCCCTGATGATAGCCTGACATCCTCTCAGGCATTAAATTGATAAAGATGTGTACCAATTGCTGCTGGAGTGCATTCCGTTCTAGTAAAGGGTTCGTTGTGAGTTCCTGTACGTTCTGGTGTTGCCGTCGTGCTCGGATGCGTCGCCCCAACTCATCCCAGACGTATTATATCGGATTTTGGTCCGGGCTACAAGGCGGGCATTCAATCGTGCAACCTAAATAGGAAATTGCATCAAAATCAATTTCCATGTGATAAGAATGTGCTCATATCTTACAAAATACATGATTGATCGAAAATAGTGAGTTTTTGTTCAATTGTAGTAGTAATTCGAATGACAAATGCCTATTGAAAGTTACTTCCATGCTCAACTTCAAATTGCTCCATACAAATAAATGGACTTATTCTGTTGAAATCAACGATTCCACATTATTTCACAATCTTTAAGAGATACAACCATCAGTCAGATGTTGTCATAAACGTGTTTTGAAGAATTTAAGGACTAAATGTAAATGACGCCATGTGGCGTCTCAATTTTCAATCGAGTCAATAGAAACATGCAGCTTTTTCGAGAATTCAATGCAACAACCATAATAAAAAGTTTGTGCATGTGTTAAGAACCCCAAAACAGCCAATTAATGAATTAAATCTTACCCGTCTTATTGGCATGCCAATTTCAAGCATTAATATAGCACTTGCGCACTCCTCAAGCGTCATTTGCGTGAAATGATACGAACTATTTTTATGGCTTTATATCAAGGGGTCGAATGTTAATCGTGTATGAAATGATTTAAACACATTTACACATATTTGAGGCGTGAGCACGAGAAAAATGTGATTTTGTCATTTTCCTCACGCATCAATGATTGTCCCGTAGATCTTGGTTTTTCTTCTTCTGTATTAAAGACAATCACCAACATATGCTATCTTAACAGTTTTATTGAGTTGAAATGATTATGTTCCTGATTTATTCTAGTTCTAAAAGTGTGTATCTAGAACATTCGTCAAGTGTATATCAACTGTTCTTTGCAGATGAACTTGATGCCAATGGAACAGTGACTGTGTTGAATTCTGAACGATTACAAAGTGCTAATGGCACGTTACAAGTTATCCATGGTTACGCTATGACGTCATCAGAACCTGGAAAATTAACCGTCCATCTTGAAACTGTTCCAGTGAATGCAGCATGTAAGTGAAGTTATTACGAGGGGTGATCCAGAATTACGTGGACTTTAGCTCTAATTCAAAGACCGTTATATACTCAGCGTCAATGTTAAGTTACCACCCTATTGACCCTTGTATTTTAGAATTCACGTTACACTGTTTTAAAAGCCGAACACGACTATGTTTTGACCTTACTGTGTAGTCACAAATTCTATTTAACAATATTCAAATGCACAAATCTATAACACTTTTGTACTGGTCGTACTGTATACAAAATACAGAGGTATATATAAGTGGTAACTTTTCAGTAACGCCCGTTTTACTTACAGTTATAATAACTGTATCATCAACTACTATAAAAGTGATTTCTGGCAGATTTGACCAATTGTCCTTTTGGCGCAATAAAGTTGTATGTCACAATCTACTGTATAGTGAGTTACAATCTTGTTGCACCAAAGGGGCGACATTTCCATATGCCCAGAAAAACCCTCCTCAGATTGTAACCATGTGGTTAGAGCATCGGCTTCGGCAACATGCAGAACAGGTTATGGGTTTGATCCCGGACTGTAACAAACCGAAGTTGTTTTAAAAGAAACTTTATTTGTATTGGTATATCTCCCTTTCTTGGCTTTTAGCATGTGAGGATAATTCCAGATATGCCTAACTGCCAGGATAGTGTGGTCAATTGGTAATATCAATATCTTTACATGACTGTAATACTGATGGTGATACTTAAAACCACAGGTCCATGAAAAGTGTCCAATACCGTCTATATAAACATATTTAAATATGTATATACAGGTGACATAGGTCACTTTCATGGACCTGTGCTTAAAACCACATTCAAAAAGAATGTCCTGAAAAATGATGTCTTATAACGTGAAGCTCCCTGACGTCAGTGACGATCAACGACACATGGCAGGTATGCTCCCTGACGTCAGTGACGATCAACGACACATGGCAGGTATGCCCCCTGACGTCAGTGACGATCAACGACGCATGGCAGGTATGCCCCCTGACGTCAGTGACGATCAATGACGCATGGCAGGTATACCCCCTGACGTCAGTGACGATCAACGACACATGGCAGGTATGCCCCCTGACGTCAGTGACGATCAACGACGCATGGCAGGTATGCCCCCTGACGTCAGTGACGATCAATGACGCATGGCAGGTATGCCCCCTGACGTCAGTGACGATCAACGACGCATGGCAGGTATGCCCCCTGATGTCAGTGACGATCAACGACGCATGGCAGGTATACCCCCTGACGTCAGTGACGATCAACGACACATGGCAGGTATGCCTAATCAATAAAATTGCCAATAACCAGATGTTTACGATGGAACATCAGGGCCGAAATTGCAACCAATACTAACACGGAGCACTCAAATATTGAAAGCACTCAAATATTGAAAACCACTCTTTTGAAGGTCATAGCGACATTTTTTGAGGGCAAGAAGTTGTAATAATGTTAAATTGGTACTAAATATTATTTTTTGCTTATTTCCAAATGTAATTAAGTGGATTATTAAGCTACAAATGTAATTTATCAGTCTGAGTGCTGAGTGTGGCACTCAGATTCAATAATTCCATATATACCTCATAAATAAAACACAATGGCATAGAAAATGTATCAAATGCTATTTCAACACTCATATAACAATTTTATACATTTTCCACATCTAGATTAGCAATCTAAGATCAACGACATTATATTACATTTTCCATATTTGAGTGCTGAGTGTTGAGTGTAAGTATTGGTTGTAATGTAGGGCCCTGGTTAAAACCGTATGAAAATTGAAGCCTAAAACTCCCAGACGATCCATGAGACAAACGACAGAATATAGGTATAAAATCACTAAAATATGTTTATCTTTTACAACTTTCAGACTGGGTATTATCACTTGGTCCTGCCACCTATGGTGCAGACATGAAGTACCAATACTCTGTAGTCAGTGACAACGTCCGTGGTACATTGTTTGTCCTGGCCAGAGATCCAGACTTGTTCAAACAGAAGTATGCCGCAGATGTTGAACGTTTCCTGACTGATACTGGATTTACATCGTTCTATAATAAACCAGTGATAACATACCATGGTCAGGACTGCGCATATAACGCCGACCATCATTAACCATTATCATCATATAATTTGTATATAACATGTTATTTATTACATTTCTTGACAAAATAGTTTTTTTTTTTGTATACTTGAGAAGACACGAAAATATGAGACAAAGTTACACCATGTTTTCAAACATTCTTCTGTTTTTTATCGTGGTAATTTGACATAACCAGTTTTTCCTGGAATAAATGATCAACTAGTACAAACTTGCTCTTCCATAAATAACTGACAACTGCTCCACATGTGGAGTATAATACATTGACCACTGACACTAGCTAATCCACTGTATTTCAAAGTACATCAGTATGTTGCTCTGCACCTTTAGAAGATATCCTGAGTTGGTACTCACAAAACATCTTAGTGAAAAACTTAAATATTTTGACTTAAATTGAAAATTTGTGCCTCTCGTATTTGCCATCAATTGAAGAATAACCCAAGTTTTCATACTGATTGTAGAAGACATTTACATAATGCATCAAAACTATGTAAAAATGTTCATGTTAAACTGAAACATTTAATTAAGGAAAAGGTTTTCTATTAAGATGCTTTGTAAATACCTACCAGATATTCTATTGCTTACACTGTGTAATACACAAACAATTTCTTTCAATAAATATTCTTTATTTTTAAATTCAAAATATAATAGTTGAGATTGACAAAACATAAAAATTCATATTGCATCAATGAAAATACAGACACATGTTTAAACGTAGTCATATGTCAAAATGCAGACACATGTTTAAACATAGTCACATGTCCAAATACAGACACATGTTTAAACATAATCACATGTCTTAATGCAGACACATGTTTAAACATAGTCACATGTCCAAACACATACACTTGTTTGCCTGCCAGTGATATATAGCTCAGAGAATTTAACTTGATCCTGACCTTTATGCATGAATATTTTAAAGGTACTTGCATTGAATATATAAATTTATGTGAGCAAATTGTGCAATATCGGTCCTTGTGTTACATCCCCAGTGTCTTTGTGATACTTTCCACTTATGAAAACATACAACCAGGATTATAAATATAGACAATTTACCAGCCATTAAATTATGCTAATAGAAGGTCGAGAGTCATGTCAAATTATCCAGACTACAACACACATACTTAAGTGTTAAAATCACAAAATGATCAGCGCAACAAACTCATGTGTTCAAACACAAGCACATGTAAAACACAGAAAATATCCATCATGTTTAAACAAAACAATACTATGTTTAAACATATACACTAGCATGTTAAAAAGCATTCATCATCATGCTAAAATTTCAACAACAACATTATGTTTAAACACAATATAACTTCATTAGTATGTGAATACATAGATTCAATAATTTCATTTTTACGTCCACAGTCTGAGTGGTCTGCCATTTTACATTTTTTAAAGGTTTCCCATGCTTCTTTTGAATTATCAGTAATTATAAAAGACGCATGTGTTCGTATTCTATCCATATATAGAGGATCTTGCATCAGTGCTCATTACATACAAGCTTTATCAATAGAGTTGACAAAATAATATGACACAAGGTTTTTGTCGAAGAGTTTAAAAAAACTTGTATGTAATGAGGAGAAATGTAGGATGCTATATAATCACATAACCTTAGAGAACGCTCATTGTCTTTCAAAATGATGATGTATGCGACATAGGGTTCCAGTCTAAGTAAAGACAAAATGGTAGTCTTAATAGCTAATCAGCCTTAACAGGAAGTCTGTCTCAAATGAGGGGACAAGTCATAATAGGAAATGTTGTCCTAAAATAAATACTTTGTTTCTTTACAATTCAAAATACTTGATTTCAAAATACAAATAGTTTTCTTAAATGAAGCATGTGTTTTATTCATTGCGCTTATTGGGCGAGCTATGGTAGCCAACAGAGACATACATGCAATATAAAACATAACATAACAGGCCCTGATCTCCCAAAGGATCTCAATTTCAGCTAAATCAAGAGCTCCTATGAAGGTATAATGTTAAATCCGGAAAACAAGTCGCAAGTCTGTTTCAAGGTGTCATTGATACACACCCCCCACACCAAAACTCAGTTCCAACTTTGTTCTATTGTTTTTTTTTCACCAAAAAACTTTCATTTTCTGCAGTAAACACGGATTTCCGCATTATTCAGAAATTGTAGACCACTGTTTTTTAAAATCTCATTTAACATATTGTCATTCACCTTTGAAGTAATTTCCATTGGAGGAGGTACTCAAAATTTGCATTACCAAACAGACAAATTATTCTGAGTTTATTGCAGTAAAATGTCAAGATCACAAACTTCTGATGTATCCAAACTTCAGAATCTGATTTGAGCAAAATCTCATTTTGAGCTGAGATTTCTACTCGAGATGCTTTGGGAGATTTGGGCATAGCAAAAGATAGAATATACAGTTCAACTAACGAAGTAGAAAATGAACAAAAAGTTTAACCAACCCCACCCATGACCAAGGAATACAGTGATATATAGAACATATAAAACAAACATTAAGGAGGTACGAGCTGCCTTGTGCGCATGCGCGAAATTTCAAAATCGTATTAGATAAGAACAAACATGAATTTTAGTTTCAATGATTGCATATGAATGTTGATGAATGAAAATAAACAAAATATTAGCGCACAAATTAGAAATTTTTAACTTTTTATTTTTTGCCTGTATAAAAAAGTCGGTGGGGAACGGCAAAATTGTGAATAATATGGGTTCACAATAAGTCCCTACAATTGTTCAAATGCATATGCTTATATATAATATGTAGTGCATGGTTTAGTTATAAGAGGTAGCCACACTTTGAAATATTTTTAAGAAAAATTTATTCCATTACAATATGCAAATTAGGTTAATTTTATGCAAATTTATTCATAATTAGTGCTTTTTATGCACAGCTCCCAAAAAAGGCTGGTGACCCCTATTTTTTATTTGACTAAACTGGTGTTCTATTTGATACTAAACTTAGGGCCAATTCTAAATCATTTTCGATCGTTAGGTATTTTTTGACGTTCATTTGAAATAGTTTGAAAATCACACTTTTTTGCAAGCGGGTGGGGTAACTATTTATCATGTTCAAATACTGAATTTGTTCACCAGGCAGCCGGAATTGTGACTAATGTCACTAGGAATGACCATTGAACACACAAAATATCATGCATTGCTTAAAAGTGGTTTCATACAGTAATAATCTTAAAAAGAACATAATGGTGCCATAAATGCAGGAAATAGATAAAATGACCAAAATACAATGGTAGGTCATTAGAAAGCCATGTATGTCGAAAACGAGCCTGGTGACATATCATTTTTATGATTTCAATGTTGTTCTAGAAGACTGTTCTATCATTTTTAGATGTTTCAAGGAAAATTCGATCGTTAGATAAAAGGTGCGCGTACCTCCTTAAATTTTGAAACAGAAGGTGTGTCAATATTGACCAATGGCAGCTCACTTTGCCAAAAGGTGTGTAAATATTGACCAATGGTAGCTCACTATGCCAAAAGGTGTGTATATATTGACCAATGAGAGCTTGCTATGCCAAAAGGTGTATATTGACCAATGAGAGCTCACTATTTCAGAAGGTGTGTCAATATTGACCAATGAGAGTTTGCATTAACCTTTACCAGATGCCATTTTGTTAACAAATGAAGATGATAAGATACCAAGTAGATATTACATCTTTTTATGTAAGTTATAAAACACTGCAGTCAATGTCAATTACTCATAAACAGAGAAAGTAAACAATAAATACTTAATTAATTATTTGGCAATGTATTCGTTTCTAGTGTACCCTGTTGCTCAATCGTATATCAATATTGACCAATGAGAGCTCACTATGTCAGATGGTGTGTCAATATTGACCAATGAGAGCTCACTATGCCAGATGGTGTGTCAATATTGACCAATGAGAGCTCACTATTCCAGATGGTGTGTCAATATTGACCAATGAGAGCTCACTATGCCAGATGGTGTGTCAATATTGACCAATGAGAGCTCAGTACGCCAGAAGGTGTGTCAATATTGACCAATGAGAGCTCACTATGCCAGATGGTGTGTCAATATTGACCAATGAGAGCTCACTATGCCAGAAGGTGTGTCAATATTGACCAATAAGAGCTCAATATGCCAGATGGTGTGTCAATCTAAAAATAATCATGAGATGTTATAAAGCTTAATCACAAAGTTTAAACGTATGTCTCCCACGAAGGGCCATGACTGACTCCAACAAAAAGCATCCAGTCTAAAAACCCTGACTACATACACAACTAGGCTTGGTACAAAGTCTTTATGTGAAGTTTCATTGAAATTCAATCAATGGTTTAGGAGACAAGCTTGAGTGTTAATACATATTATTAAGTTATCTGACAAAGTGTTAAAGAGAAATAGCTCAGACAAATTCGATGAGCTCTCATTGGTCAATATTGACACACCTTCTGGCATTGTTGGCTCTCATTGGTCAATATTGACACACCTTCTGGCATAGTTGGCTGTCATTGATCAATATTGAAAACTTAACTTTGTCTGCTGATGGACGGACAACTTGAAGAAAACAGACCTAAATATCTGGCATTATAATCCAACAGACATACTACAATAGCTGCCTCAAAATACCCAATGCTACAACCCTAGTCATGCATATCGCTTGCTTAAAATGAGAAAGTCGATATTTTGAGGAAACAAGAAAAAACTGTCAGAAAACTACGCTTTACTAATAAATGGTAAATCAAGCTTTTTAAACTTTTGTTTGGTCAACATGACCAGTTCCAATTTTCATGAAAATAGGCTCATAAGAAGTGCCTTGTGATGGAGATTTCAAATATGCATGAGTCTTATAAGGTCGACCTTCTCATTCTAAGCCAGCTATATTTATACTGGTAATAGGCATCAGAAAACAAGTATATCCACATTTATAATAAAAAGAGCAAGAGACTGAACTTCAAGCAAAATTAAACAGGAACAAAATATTCCACAGAACTTTTAAGACTTGAACTGAAATAATTCTAGGTGACCATAACACAGAACACAACACATCATAACGCCCATTTACAAAACTTCTTGGAATTTTTGTCAATGAAAAAAACCCATATATTCTTAGTTTGTTCATTACATATGGCTTTAATCTAATGTCCGGATAGTTCTCTATTCACTATGAAAACAGTTTTAAAACAAGACTGCGTTCAATAAACGCTTATGCCCCCTGTGGAAGCCTTGTCTATAAATAAGTCCAAAATTAGGTCAAGGTGAAGGTCAAAATGGGGTTAAGTGATACAGGTGTGTGGAGAGTGTTCATATACAACATCCATGCAAGTATAAAAGCTTTGTAGCAAGCCATATTAATGCTAAAAGAAACGGTCAATTTGGGTTAACCAGTACGGACGAACGAACGAACGAACGAACGAACGAACGGACAGGTGCATCAATATATGCCTCTCGATCTATCGATACGGGGGCATAAAAAGAAATTATTATGGGCAATTCAAACAAGTTTTTCATAGTCAAATACATAGATAAAAATCTAAAATGGAGTTAAAAGCAGAGATTTTTGGTATTTTACTTAGAAAATGATACTTTATTCATCAAACTTAGCGATTTTTTTCATCAAAAAGATCTTTAGTTAGAAAGATTGTATCATCAGAGGTTCTTTGCCAAACGTTTGCGTATCTCCCTCAAAAGGCCATAATAGCTCAATAATTTATTTGATCTAAAAATCTAAATAATATGCACAACTAAGCTTGATTGGTACCAACTATGAAGTTTCATTAAATTCGAACCAATGGTCGAGGACCAAGTACAGACAAACTTTGTGACATCCATCCATCCAGCACAAATCAATATGTCTCACCCCCCCCCCCACTATAAGTGTGAGACATAACAACTGAGGTGGTCTTAGATTATACTGTATATCATATTATGCAAAAAACAGACATAATTATATAGGAAAAGTGAAAAAGAGCCACATTTACACACAAAGGTTTTTTTTTAATAAAAATCTCAAGATTACAATAGGCAAAATGTATGTTGCCAGCAAAATGTATGTTGCTGGTCAAATGTATGTTACCAATAATATAGCCACAATCCTATATAGTAAATATTGTATGAAATGGCATTTGAAAACAAATCTATATTTTTGCTATTTTCTATACCTATACTTTTCCTTTTTCACTATGTCATTTTGTGGCCTACCTACCCTATATTTTGGTATGTAACTGACAATAAACAATTTTTAGACCTTAATGATTAGATATAGCAGTTTTTAACCAATCTTAATCTACATTCATCTAGAACGATTTTTTTCATACTTTTTAGGTAATTTAAAAAAAACAAATAACAAACAAAAACAATAAACAAGAACTCTGTCACATAACCTCTTTCACATGACTCCTGTGTAACATGACCTCTTTCACATGACTGCTGTGTCACATGACCTCTATCACATGGCAATTGTCACATGACCTCTGAGTCTGAGGTATCAAATTAAATTTCACACAAAAATCTAAATGCCGCTTATTCTAGACACAAAATATGTCAAATAACCATTTATAATATATAGTCACACCTGTATGAATCCTAAGAGAAGGACGTATTAACAACTGTTTAACAGAAAGACTGATCATAATCCCATTATTTTCACATAATAATACAACTTACAGTGCCCAACAAAAATAAGTATACAGCTGCAAAATTAAACTTGGTCGAATTATTCATTATCTGTTTTTATCACATAACTTGCAGTCCAGGAGTGCCGTAAAGCTGTGCCATAAATATCGTTCGGCACTCCCAGACTGTTCAATAAATATTTAAATTAGCTTGACATGATGAAAGACAATCCATGCATTGATCCGTCGATGAAGTCAGGATAATATCAACGTCGCCATGACGTCACGCTCATTGTACCGCTGCATTTAACATATGCAGCGTACATAATCCTTTTTAACAATAATGAGCGTTTCTAAGGTTATGTGATAATGGAATCTAACATTCGTGCTCATTACATACGAGTTTTATTAAACTTGTCAACATTAAACTCCTCGACAAAAACAATATGACACTCGGCAAAGCCTCGTATCAAATCATTTTGTCCACTCGTTTAACAAACCTCGTATGTAATGAGCACTAAGGCAAGATCCTCTATATCAGACTGTTGCAATTTTACAAGTTTCTGAAACTACAGTTACTTAATGAGTAAAAAAGAAACAGAATTAAGACGAGGAAGTTCTTAATCAAAATAATAATATGATCCAATAGGCTGATTTTTCTATCTTTTTATGACAAAGTTACCTGTCAATCCTCGGTATACTTATTTTTGGTGGGCAGTGTATATTAAGTATATTAACCAAAAGAATGGTAGTTTTTGTTCAACTTGTTAATGAACATGAGAGGTCCATCAAACATATTTGCCCCCATGGCAGCCAAATAGTCATGCATGTTTAAGCTCACAGCAACCATGACCTTTGACACACTGAACTCAAAATCTACAGGGGCCATCGACTGATGGTGACCAACCTCCCTATAAACAGAGGTCCTACTGAGACATAATGAACAATCCTGAAAATAAGCCGCAAGTCTGTTTCGGGTGCCATATAGCACACATCCCTACAGGAAACTGTTTCAAACATTTTTCTGTGGTTAAAACTCAGCATATGAAATTCAATTAACCATAACTTCTTTGATTAATTCTTCAAATAAGTTTTATTATCTGCAGAAAAGTTCATTCTTTCTCATGCAGCAAATCCAAATTATTCCTGAATTGTAGGACCCCTGGTTTGATCGACAGACTAACATGTGCAAAGCCATACACCACCTCATTAAAGACGGGGGGCATAAAGATTGCAAAAAAGGGGGTGGCGGCATTCATTTGAGGGCCTTTTACAAATTAAGTTTTTAAGTGAATCATGTTTGCATATGATTATTCATAAAATAAACCACCAATCAAAACATAATTGAAGTCTGTCAAAAAAAAAAAGTTATTTTATTTTTTTCTTTAAAAATTGGGGGGGGGGGGGGAGGGGTTTATTCAAGGAAATATGGTAACCATTTTAATTGAAACCTGAACCACCGTTGATTGAACGGACAAATATCTCACAGCTAATGTATAATATCATAAACGATTTGTATCACTGTTAAAGTTTATTCAGGTCCGAATGTCATCTGGCCAGGTCCTCCCTTCTTCATATAACGACGATAACTTTTATAACGAGCACTTTCAGCGAGTTTGATCTTCATTTCCTCATCTTGTTCTTTCTTCCATTGCTAAAATATCAGAAAATTATAAAATATTTGCTAAAAATTTGCTAAAATATTCAAAATTATAAAATATTTGCTAACATATCCAAAAATTATAAAATGCTACATAAATCATTATTTTTTGTTTTCATTTTTGAATTTAACCATGAAATCTAATCCAACAGTTCATCGACCACGCCAATACAGAACATGCGATTACCTTGCCATGTTTTGTAATCCACAAACTTACGACCCCACGAAAATGCATTTTCATCAAAATCCACGAAATTTAATACCCACAAAAATAGGTGACTCGCACCTTAAAAATCATTAATATTAATGGGGGATTAATATCATCTTTTGGAAGTTAACTTACATCAAAATTTTCTCGTATCCAGAGTTCTTTATGTAGATATTTCTCTCGTTCGTGTTCTTCTAAAGCCTGAAATATATACAACCATCATAACCTGTCCAGGACCTTTTTTTCACTATATACGAGGGGCCTATGCATGTTTGGGACAAATTGACAAAAAATGAATTACATCTGAACAATTTGGTGATTTATCTTGCCTAGTTTTTCACAATTTCGAAAAAGATTCCTGCGCCAACTTTTTCACAATTTGAAGAATTTTCGCATTAAATTTTCACAAAACTAAAGGGCTTAGGCCTCTTCACAATTTAGCAAAAAAAGCCTTGCTGTCTGACCGAACATATTCGAACCTGGGTCACCCTTGTAAAAAAGCGAGTACTGACTGCCTGACCAAATATTTTTAAACCTGGGTCACTCTGGTAAACAAGCGAGTACTGACTGCCTGACCGAATATTTAAACCTGGGTCACACTGGTAACCGAGCGCGTATTCACTGCCTGACTGAATATATTCAAACCTGGGTCACTCTTGTAAACAAATGAGTACTGACTGCCTGACTAAATATATTCAAACCTGGGTCACTCTTGTAAACAAGCGACTACTGACTGCCTGACCGAATATTTAAACCTGGATCACACTGGTAAATGAGCGCGTACTGACTGCCTGACTGAATATTCAAACCTGGGTCATTCTACGAAATAAGCAATTACTGACTGCCAGACTGAATATATTCAAACCTGGGTCATTCTACGAAATAAGCAATTACTGACTGCCAGACTGAATATATTCAAACCTGGGTCATTCTACGAAATAAGCAATTACTGACTGCCAGACTGAATATATTCAAACCTGTGTCATTCTACGAAATAAGCAATTACTGACTGCCAGACTGAATATATTCAAACCTGGGTCATTCTACGAAATAAGCAATTACTGACTGCCAGACTGAATATATTCAAACCTGGGTCATTCTACGAAATAAGCAATTACTGACTGCCAGACTGAATATATTCAAACCTGTGTCATTCTACGAAATAAGCAATTACTGACTGCCAGACTGAATATATTCAAACCTGGGTCATTCTACGAAATAAGCAATTACTGACTGCCAGACAGAATATATTCAAACCAGGGTCATTCTACGAAATAAGCGATTACTGACTGCCAGATCTAATATATTCAAACCTGGGTCATTCTACGAAATAAGCAATACTGACTGCCAGACCGAATATATTCAAACCTGGGTCATTCTACGAAATAAGCGATTACTGACTGCCAGACTGAATATATTCAAACCTGGGTCATTCTACGAAATAAGCAATTACTGACTGCCAGACTGAATATATTCAAACCTGTGTCATTCTACGAAATAAGCAATTACTGACTGCCAGACTGAATATATTCAAACCTGGGTCATTCTACGAAATAAGCGATTACTGACTGCCAGACCGAATATATTCAAACCTGGGTCATTCTACGAAATATGCGATTACTGACTGCCAGACCGAATATATTCAAACCTGGGTCATTCTACGAAATAAGCGATTACTGACTGCCAGTACGAATATATTCAAACCTGGGTCATTCTACGAAATAAGCGATTACTGACTGCCAGACCGAATATATTCAAACCTGGGTCATTCTACGAAATAAGCAATGAATATATTCAAACCTGGGTCATTCTACGAAATAAGCAATTACTGACTGCCAGACTGAATATTCAAACCTGGGTCATTCTACCAAATAAGCGATTACTGACTGCCAGACTGAATATTCAAACCTGGGTCATTCTACGAAATAAGCAATTACTGACTGCCAGACCGAATATATTCAAACCTGGGTCATTTTACGAAATAAGCGATTACTGACTGCCAGACTGAATATTCAAACCTGGGTCATTCTACGAAATAAGCAATTACTGACTGCCAGACTGAATATATTCAAACCTGGGTCATTCTACGAAATAAGCGATTACTGACTGCCAGACTGAATATTCAAACCTGGGTCATTCTACGAAATAAGCGATTACTGACTGCCAGACCGAATATATTCAAACCTGGGTCATTCTACAAAATAAGCGATTACTGACTGCCAGACTGAATATTCAAACCTGGGTCATTCTACGAAATAAGCAATACTGACTGCCAGACTGAATATATTCAAACCTGGGTAATTCTACGAAATAAGCGATTACTGACTGCCAGACTGAATATTCAAACCTGGGTCATTCTACGAAATAAGCAATACTGACTGCCAGACTGAATATTCAAACCTGGGTCATTCTACGAAATAAGCGATTACTGACTGCCAGTACGAATATATTCAAACCTGGGTCATTCTACGAAATAAGCAATACTGACTGCCAGACCGAATATATTCAAACCTGGGTCATTCTACAAAATAAGCAATACTGACTGCCAGTACGAATATATTCAAACCTGGGTCATTCTACGAAATAAGCGATTACTGACTGCCAGACTGAATATATTCAAACCTGGGTCATTCTACGAAATAAGCGATTACTGACTGCCAGACTGAATATTCAAACCTGGGTCATTCTACGAAATAAGCAATACTGACTGCCAGACTGAATATTCAAACCTGGGTCATTCTACGAAATAAGCGATTACTGACTGCCAGACTGAATATTCAAACCTGGGTCATTCTACGAAATAAGCAATACTGACTGCCAGACTGAATATATTCAAACCTGGGTCATTCTACGAAATAAGCAAGTACTGACTGCCAGACTGAATATTCAAACCTGGGTCATTCTATGAAATAAGCAATACTGACTGCCAGACTGAATATATTCAAACCTGGGTCATTCTACGAAATAAGCGATTACTGACTGCCAGACTGAATATTCAAACCTGGGTCATTCTACGAAATAAGCAATACTGACTGCCAGTACGAATATATTCAAACCTGGGTCATTCTACGAAATAAGCGATTACTGACTGCCAGTACGAATATATTCAAACCTTGGTCATTCTACGAAATAAGCAATACTGACTGCCAGACCGAATGTATTCAAACCTGGGACATTCTACGAAATAAGCGAGTACTGACTGCCAGTACGAATATATTCAAACCTGGGTCATTCTACGAAATAAGCGAGTACTGACTGCCAGACTGAATATTCAAACCTGGGTCATTCTACGAAATAAGCAATACTGACTGCCAGACTGAATATATTCAAACCTGGGTCATTCTACGAAATAAGCGATTACTGACTGCCAGACTGAATATTCAAACCTGGGTCATTCTACGAAATAAGCAATACTGACTGCCAGACTGAATATTCAAACCTGGGTCATTCTACGAAATAAGCAATACTGACTGCCAGACTGAATATATTTAAACCTGGGTCATTCTACGAAATAAGCGAGTACTGACTGCCAGACTGAATATTCAAACCTGGGTCATTCTACGAAATAAGCAATACTGACTGCCAGACTGAATATATTCAAACCTGGGTCATTCTACGAAATAAGCGATTACTGACTGCCAGACTGAATATTCAAACCTGGGTCATTCTACGAAATAAGCAATTACTGACTGCCAGACTGAATATATTCAAACCTGGGTCATTCTACGAAATAAGCAATACTGACTGCCAGTACGAATATATTCAAACCTGGGTCATTCTGGTAAACAAGTGATTACTGACTGCCTGACCGAATATTTATACCTGGGTCACCTTGGTAAACAAGGGAGTATACTCTATCCAATGCAATAACCAGTAAAGCAGTATGCACCAGGGGTCTGTTGCCTAATCAAAGTGATACCTAGCGCCTTCAATTAGTTACCTCCCGTTCAATTGAATATAGAAGGCAAGGATTACCTCCAGTGAAAAGCGCTACGTAGCACTTGCCCATGTAAACGGTCTCTAGGTATTGAATATGGAAACTATTAATTAATTTGGTTGCAAGGACTAATTTATAGATATTGACTGATATTTTCTTTGAAAACTTTATGACCATATTGAGTGACAATGACTAAATACAATTATAACTAGTATTCAAATTAACATACCAATAAAATAACGACTAACTAACACCATTAGTACAATGACATGTTAATACAAATGCCATTAGATACCTTTAATATTTGTTCATTTGTTATACAGTTGTATTACAGTTGTATGTATTTCCATAAACCTTGTTTATCCGGCACGCTTATCAGAGCCCTAAAAACAACCAATACTTACACTCAGCACTCAGATATTGAAAATGCTATATAATGAGCTACATTTGTCCTAGATTGCAAATCTAGATGAGGAAAATGAATAAAAGTGTTATTTGAGTGTTGAAAATAACATTTGATACATTTTTTTCCCACCGTGTGCTATTTATGAGGTATAAATGTAATTAATGAATCTGAGTGCCACACTCAGACTGGTAAATTGCATTTCTAGCTTACAAATACACCAAATTACACTATGAAATGAGCCAATAATGATATTAGGTACCTATTTGACATTATTACAACTTTGTGTTCTAAATACCATGTTGCTATGAACCTAGAAAGAAAGAATTTCAATATTTGAGTGCTGAGTGTAAGTATTGGATGTGATTTTGGGCCCTGATAAGCGACCGGATAAACCAGGTTGTACTGACTATACCCCTTTTTAAAGTTATAATAACTCTTAAGCCATTAATAAAACCCTGATATAACATACTTACATTAAATTGACTAGAACCAAGCTTCATAAATTTTCGTATTAAATGTAACTTTTCTTCCTCCCCATAGTCCTCTCCTTTTATCGTAAATTTCCATATCCATCGGACGTACCATTTAATGTACAAGAATATATAGTAAGGACTAAACAACATCTGTATCCATAACACATCCGTATATGTCGGCTTTCTGTATCCGCCTCTGTAATTATATAGTATTTTTTAAAACAGGCGAGGGTTTTGCATTGCTAGAGGATGGCGCCGTACAGACTGGGTTTGAATCCCACTATTAGTGCAAAATATCTAGTTCACAACACTGCTATTTGTCCCGTGTGACGGCCAGTAAAATGTCTCCCCATATATAAATGTATAATCACAGGGGTTCTGAGGCATAATGCCCAATCCTGAAAACGAGTTACAAGTCTGTTCCTGGTGCCATTATCACACATCCCTATACACCTTAACTAGGTTTCTAACATTGTTCTATTATTAAAATTCAGATTATGGAACTTCCAATGACCATAACTTTGTCAATTCGTTGAATTTTTTCATCAAAATTAAAATATTTTATTTTGTGCAGAAAAAATAATGCAGCAAATCCGGAACAGGTTTATTCCAACCTCATGACAGATCCTATATAATTACATTAGTATAATACCTTATATCCATGTTTTCTTCAATAATTTTCTTGATAATGGCTTCTTCTTCTTCTTTCATTTCTTCCTAAAAATAGAAACAACATCAACTGATATCATTAACAAGTGATATTTGTAAAAATATATGTCGTCATGACAGAATAGGAACAATATCATTAACAATAGATGTTTGTATAGTATGTACCTAAATATAGAAACAACATCAACTGATATCATTAACATGTGATATTTGTAACTAGAAAAGTGTCTATTAGACGCAGGTGCTCCCATTATAGCTCATTCATTTAGGTATTTAGAGTAAAAGTAACAAAGGGCCATAACTCTAAAAAAAAATTGATGCAGCAAAAATTCTATCTTTTACGTTCATCTGTGCATTGGGATTGTTCATCAGTGAAAGTTTGAAGAAATTCCGCCCAACAGTTTGTGAGGACTTCTGCGCACAAGATTTGCACCAATGCTATATGCCCCCACTTATTATAAATAAGGGGTGCAAAAAATATATGACCTGTGACCCAAAAGTCATTTACATAACAGGTCTCAACGACCTTGACATTTTAGTTACTGACCTCAAAATCTATAGGGTCCATCTAGTGGTGACTATAATACTAACCTAGCTGTAACATATAAGGGTCTTAGGTGTAACTGTTCTTGATTTTTAGATAAAAATTGCTCAGCAGCGAAACGTCACAGCAACCTTAACTTTAGATCAACTGACCTCAAAATCAATATGGTTTATCTAATGATGATAACTAACCTCCCCTGTGGTTACCAACCAGTTTATCTCTGATTAGGAAACACTGAAAAGTATTTCTGAAATTTCCAACGCCCGGCCGAGATTCGAACAAGGGCCTCCTGATTAGTAGTCAAGAGAGCTAACCACTTTGCCATTGTGCCAATATTAAACAGTTATAATAAAATACCTTAGATTTTCGTCCCGATTCTTTTCTCTTGGCTACTGGTAAAAGTCCTTCCTCTTTGGCGATTGTTTGAGCTTTATATCTGTATTTCTGTTCCTTACAAAGATAACTTATAGCAGCTTTATAGTTTGACCATGCTCCATAATACTGAAATATGAATCATATTGCAGGCTTAGAATTAGAAGACTTATTAAAGACTCATGCATATTTGAATTCTGCACATCAAGGCGCTTCTTATGAGCCTATTTTTATGAAAATCGGAAGTGGTCATGTTGACCAAACCGAAGTTAAAAAAGCTTGTTTTTCCATACATAAAGAGTAGTTTTCTGACAGTTTTTCTTGTTTTCTCAAAATATTGATTTTGTACTTACGACCTTTTAATTCTAAGCTAGCGATATATAGCAAATACACAGTCCATACAAACTTTTCATACTAAAATTCAAGGACTTTTCAAGGAAAAATTTGTATTTTCAAGGCATTTGTTGGCCCTTTGATCAAAGCCATTTTTCCTTATAGTATTGGCCCTTTAATCAAAGCCAATTTCCTTATAGTATGGGCCCTTTAATCAAAGCCATTTTTCCTTGTAGTATGGGCCCTTTATAATCATGTAATGTTTCCCCGAAAGGACCACATTAAGTTAAAAAGCTACCAATTTTCGAGGGCTGCTTTCAGCAGTTCAGCCACCATTTGACATTTTAACTTCCTCGTGTCACTGGGCTACCTAAGTAAACCTGCGTTCGATTCTTCATGGGGAGACTATTTCTCTCCTGGTGGGTGTGCAGCCAACATTGATCTGCGGCGCCCAGGACTATCGAACATGTTCAGACACAGCCCTCACAGGTACCAATTAACACCTTGGTCGAGTGGAGCATGTGGGTTATTCTTGCTCAGATAAATTAAGCAGTGGTCCAGACGGGGGAATGAACCCTGGACCTCTCGATCCCGAACAAAATCAGTTCTGCAGTATCTATAGTACAATGATGTAATGTTGTAATTAGGGGTTCAACAAGCTGCTGAATCTGAAGGGTCATTTTGATACTTTTGACTAAATTTTACCATTTTATAGGTAAAATACCCATGATTTTAAGTGAAAATGACTCTTCAAACCAATATCTTCAGGGTCAAAATGTGGCTTTCTGGAGATTACAAGTGTCAAACCCCCTACTCCCGAGTCAAATGGAACCCCTGGTAATGATCAGTAATTATTACCTGAACAACAGATACCACGGTGATAGTTACAGCTATAACAATTCTAACATCTACTTTAGGGGCCGTCCTCGTTCTATAATATCTATAGTAGTTATAGTAGAACTCATCTGTAAATAAAACATGTCAAAAATTACATCAAATATAAAACATACACACTACAACTTTCATAATCAGTTGTCTTCCTCTGTTAGTCTATGAAATCTGGTAATGTGTACAAATAGAGCCCTCATCTGAAGAAACAATGATTTTAAGCGGATAAACATTTTAGATACACTTTTAACGATATCTATACATGGACTATTTATCAGTGGACCATGGCCGCAATTTTGATATAAAATATTTATCACATTTGTACAGACGGATTGTACTTAATCCTGAAAATGAGTCAAAAGTCTGTTTCAGGTGCCATCAGCACACACCCCTCCTCCAACACTCAGTTTAAACATTGTTCTATGGCTTAATATCAGCTTATGAAACTTCAAATGGTCAAAACTTTGTAAATACTTTGAATTTTTTCATCAAATAACATTTATTTTCTGCAGAAATGTTCATTCTTTCTTTCTATTGCAGCAAATCAAGATTTCCAGATTATTCTGGAATAGTACGACCCCTGATCAAACTTTTTGTAACAAACATAAAATTTCGACAAACCTGGATGGTCCAACATATAATCATAATCATTTCTTGAATCTTCATCTCGCAAAATCTGAAAACATGATAACACAAAATACATTTTGAAATTGTCAGTTACTGTAAATTACTTTATATATGAGCCAGTCTCCAGGAAAACCTGCTATAATGACATTATGTAATTACTAAATGAAACAAGATTTTGATAAAGCTCTAAAATAAGGAAAAATACATATCTATTGATTCTATTTTAAGTAATTGACCGATATAGTACTATACCTTAGCTTTAAATTTTCCTATGAATTATGTCGAAAACACATATTTCGTTGCTATGGTGACCAATTTCAGAAAAGTACTCTGATTGAGAAAAACAGGGATTTAGTTGTTTAAAACAGAAGTAGCCTTTCTCTGAATACAAACAATTTCGATTTTGATATATATTTTGAAAAGTGAAACATAATTATATACTATTTTGAAAAGTTTATGTCAATAATTGATCAAATGGTGTAATAATGAAATACTTTTTTCAGTTATGTCGTATAACGTTTGAATGCCGTTTGCTACGTCACACAAAAAGCTCCGAATAGGGACTCTACAAAAACAGCTGTAACTTCCTTAAAACTCAAGATGTTAATATAATTTCTTTTGCAATTTGCTTATTTAACATTATCCTATAATACTATGGAAAATCTTAAAGTCAATATTTTTGTCAAAATAGCAGGTTTTCCTGGAGACTGGCTCATATATATTCGAGTTGTCTTTATTAAATAAATTTCAAAAACAAATTACGCAGTTGGTTCGCTGAATTTTGCCCAATTTTGATTATTCCTTGCATGGAAATTTGTAAGGGCATTTTCCTAGTTTTCACTGAATTCCTGAGTAATCATGGCCTGACTTAATTTACCATTACCATGACATTGGGCCACTTTTAATGTTGCACACTGAGGAGATTTTATCATTTCTCAGACAAATTCCAGGTACATTTTTAACCATCAGCAATACATAAATTCAACATTTACTTGAAGGGAACTATATTTATTGATTACCTCATAGGCATTCGCAATCTCTTGAAACTTCTCAGCAGCTTCCTCTTTTTTCTGAAAGATAATTCACATGTATGTGAACACATAAATATAAGTAAATATATATACAGATCTATGCAAGTAAGAAATTCTGAGATCTGGAACAATTGTCAATTCATATAAAGATAAACGTACTTTTTGGTACACTCAAAAACCTGAAATCACGTACATACTTGAAAACTTGCACATATGTGAACAAATAGTAATTATACTGGAATATTATTACATTTGTTCGTCAAGTTTAATACGGAAACAACAAAGGGGTCATACAATACTAGAATAATAGTACAGAATTCTGGATTCAATGCACTAGAGTGTCATGGTTCTTCATAAATTTTAATGTATACAGTGATTGTGACAAAGAAGTCAGGGGCACTTTGTTTAAAAATGTAGGTTCTTTGTTTTATATAAATTATACATCTACTGGCAATAAAGCTCAGAATCATTTTAGTATTTACATTGTACAAACCAGCGATTGTTTTTAGTTGTTCTAAGAACGAATAGTTTTTTTATTGGGAAAGGTACTGGTGTAGCAGTCAGTTTTTTTCCCCCTCAGTTTCTTTCCCGGGGAAAAAATTGACTAGTCAGCTTTTTTCCCCCCTTAGTCCTTTTTTCCCCCCCCTATGAAATTGTTCTCTCTGGTGGAGAATAATTTATTTATTAGAGGGGGGGAGAAATTGACTAGTCAGTTCTTTCCCCCAGAATTGGGAAAATTTGCAGCTTTTTTTAATAAGTTGCAAAATCTTACAAACAAAAAGATATTTGTTTTATCGATGATAGAAATTAGCATATAATAGCTTGTGAATGATGTGTCATGCATTTCTTTGTATAAAATGCTCTTGAATGCAATTAACAGGAATTGTCTGGCCTAGATGCACCAGATAGGGAATTATTTTCCTCTGAAATATGGAAAATAGAACATTTTTCAGGACAGATTTGAAAGGTACCATTTACAGGTATTTAACAAGGAAGAGGAAAAATCGCTGCGAACTGTAAAGAAATATTTGCAAAAAAGTTTTCAGTGGTTTTAAAATATCTTGTATATTGGTGGTTAGCCCGTGTTCAGCGCCTTTTATGTATATTTTATGGAATGTTACAAATTATTTTTTTAATCATTTGTGGTACAGCACCTTTAAGTAATTATAAATCAAACCAAACCTGTTCTCCTTTGTGCATGTCAGGATGCCATGTTCTCGCTAACTTTCTATACGACTTTGTAATCTCAGTCTGAAAAACAACATGTTCAAATGTAACAGTAAGTGTGGTGTCCAATATTTATACAAGCACCAGAAATATAAAATTCGTCCTCTCACATTTTTTATCAATTTATAAAACAAAAGTAGACAAATAATAATTTATAATTTTTTTTTACATTTTTTATATGCTAAAAATATTCGGTCAAGAACTGTGGCATTATACTATGTCCATATGTTTGTAAACAGTAATTTAACAGTTCTTTAAATATCAAATATTTGCAAAAAAATCTAATTTTATGCTGAGGCTGAGTGATTATAGGGTCCATCTTGGGAATGAAAGGTTGCAGGTTCAATCCCAGGCTGTGACATTACAACTTTGTTAAATATGGTACTGGTGTATACTTAGTCTATAATTTTATATCTCCCTTGCTTGACGCTCAACATACCGGTAACTACTTTAAGGTAACTGCTGGTTGGCATGGGTACTGTTTTATTAAAGTACGTAAGAAAATCATAAACTTACGTGCAAATTTAAACTCCTCATAGTCATAATGCTTTTACAACTACAAGTAGGAAACAGATATTGTTTGTACAAGTTAATTAACTGAATCATAGTTAATATTGCAGATCGCTTTACCACAATTTGTAGCAGTTAAAGAATTATAAAGAATTCTAATTTGAACGTAAGTTTATGATTTCCGTAAGTGCTTTGATAAAACAGTACTCTGTAGCCCGTTGCCTAACTATGTAGCGCTTTCCACGGGAGGTAATCCATGCCTTCTATATTTAATTGAATGGGAGGTAACTGAATGAAGGCACTCAGTAGCGCTTTGCTTAGGAAACACACACCTGGTGTCAGGATAATGTGACCAGGTAGAATGGTATACTGTTGACCAGTGAGGTATGTCAAAGCCTGGGATTGAACATTAACAATATTACAAAGCATGAAAATAAAACATGGATGATAATACTTACCTTAGTAGAGTCTCGAGAAACTCCAAGAACTGAAACAAGCAATAATAAAATTAAACATGTATATACTTTAATTTATCATGAAGCTTTAACAATAATACCTATGTCAGTATTATACACAACGTTTTACAGTCTTTATCTTTTACATATCCTGAGAGTATGATTTACGGTCTACTAGACTGCACATGCATCAAACCCAATTGAGCAATACAAGTACTGATCCCTTTGAGATTGATATATCTCAAGAAACAACCTTGAAAACAATAGCCAGTGAAGTCAGCATTACCTCTGGGTATAACTTAGAGGATACCTCAACTACAAGCTCTATTTCATCTTGTGATGACAGTATGATCACACATAGGCAATCGGTAGAACCCTCAGTAGAACCATTTATTCACTCATTGAGTCATAATAAAAGCTCCCAAACCAATCAGAACACTGAATCTCATGCTATGGACAATGAGAAGTTAAATACTGAAAATGGACTGCTTAACAAAGAGAATGAGGCACTGAAACTGAAAAATGCCGAACAGGCCAAAAACCTAATTAAACTACAAGAAGCAACAGTCACTTACAAGAAGACTATGGAGAACACTCAGGCAAAAGTAAATGAACAAGCTAAGCACATAACTTCCCTGTCTGCCAAAGCAAAAGATTTGGAACAACAACTGGCTGAAGCACGCGCCCAGTCCTTAGTACAGGAAGAGGAGCTACAAAAAGTCAAACAATCCAAAAAAGAAGTTACTGAAGAAAAGCAGAAGCTAAAAAACAAATTAATTGTCCAAAACAATGAAAATGGTAAAACAACACAAATTGACAATGTACGCAATCTTAGAGACGAGTTAAGTTATCTACACACTGAGGTACAGCAGATTAAGGATAGGCTCAATACAACAGCCACCGTCTCTGACATACAAGTGCTAAGATATGAAATAGAAGGATCAAAAAAGCAGCAAACTGGTACAAACTCAAAAAATGTTCCATCAGAAACTCAAAATCCAGAAACGCACAGTCCAGTTATGGCATTAAACCCATCACCTACAAGAACCACTCAAGCTCGACCAAACAAACTACCAAAAGTTCTTATCATAGGAGACTCAGTAATTAGCAAACTGGATGCTAATCTCATGGCAGGACAGACCATGGATGCTACTATAAAAACCCACCCAGGTGCCAAGTTGTGTAACATAAGGGACAGCATTAATAAAAGGGAATATATGGACACTTTTGATGCAGTTGTCATACATGCTGGCATCAATAATGTTAGCAATGCAGAGAAACCTGACAGCATTGCACAACAATACCAGGAAGTGATCAAGGCTATACGAAACAATAATCCAACTTCAAAGATAATTGTTTCATCAGTCCTTCCAAAGAAGCATGACAAACTGTCTTCACCCAACATACTATCTCTGAATACACTTCTCCGTACATCATGTAGTGAAAACAACCTAATCTTTCTGGACAACACCCAGCATTTCATGTATGATGACACATCTGCGAACAAAACCCTTTTCTATGACGAAGTTCACCTGACATCGAAAGGAATAAAAGTACTAGCCAAACATATGAAATTCATTCTGCATAAAGAGCTGAGCTTTTGTAAGGAAGGAGAAAATTACTCTACTGTAAATTTTCGAGTTGCCAATCCCAGGAGAACCAATCATCGCCGACAGAGTCCTCACAATCATTACTTCCAACGGAGATACCCAGCACAGTGGAGGCTTCCAAAGCAGTAATAACAGAAATACCAGCTGTGACCCCTGGATATACACAATCTCCTCCCATTCAAAATGTGAATAGTGATACTTTGTTCCCAAAAAATGGAATTAAAATAATGCACCTTAATGTTCATTTTCTCTACCCAAAATTTAATGAAATTAAATATTTTCTTGACGAGCATAGTGAAATTGATATTCTTGGATTTTGTGAAACATTTCTAAATGATAACTTTGCAGACAATGAATTCCACTTGAAAAACTATCAAATGTTTAGGAAAGATAGGAAAACGAAGGGAGGAGGAATAATAGTGTATGTCAAAACGAAATACCCATGTTGGCAAAGATCAGACTTGGAAATTGAAAATATAGAAACTCTGTGGCTAGAAATCAAACCGCCAAAACAAAAATCATTTCTTTTATGTTATACATATCGACCACCCTCCTCTACAACAAATTGGAATAACGAATTTGAACAATCTTTAGAAACTGTTTATTCTGAAAACAAAGAAATAATAATGCTTGGAGACTTTAACTATAATTATGTCAATAATATTTCAGTTAACAATGTGTGGAACAACTTAACTAGTGCACACAATTTTAAACAACTTGTTGAGCAACCAACCAGAGTTACATCCACTACGTCCACTATTATTGACCACATATATTCAAATAGGCCATCAAATATAATAAATGTTAAAGTCCCAGTCCTTACATTTAGTGATCATTTCCCAGTCTGCTTTACCAGGAAATGCTCTTCCTGTAATGAAAATGGCCCATTGCATTCTACAATAAAGTATAGATCATACAAAAACTTTGTAGAAAATCAATTCTTACATGACTTGGAAAATCAGCCATGGTCTGTAATAGACATATATGATGATCCTGACGATGCACTAGATTATTTTTTAAAGATATTTGATGATGTTATGAACCGTCATTTACCTAAGAAAGAAAAACGTGTCAAACACAAACAACAACCAGACTGGTTTAATGTTGAAATAGCAGATGCTATTGGTCAAAGAAACTTTGCTAAGAAAACATGCAATGAAATACAATTTAAGTTCTGGAGACAAAAAGTCAAAATATTAATTACCCATGCAAAAAAATCATTTTATTCCAAAACCATTAATGAAAACAAAAGAAACCCCAAACTTCTATGGAGAAATCTCAAGAGCCTATCTGGTAAAGAAAAACACCACCAAGCTAACTATATCAATGATGACAATGGTACTCCAATTCTAAACCCAACAGACACAGCAGAAGCTTTCAACACCTTCTTCACAAACATATTTAGAACAGTGCCAGATCCGCCTCAAACTCTCGTAGAAGAGAGTGAGCAAAAAATCAAACAATTTGTCAACAGCAAAATACATGATGAAACATTCCTTATACCTCTAGCAACCGAGGAATACATATTAAAACAACTAAACACACTTGATGGTTCAAAATCAACAGGGCTGGATGACATTGGTCCCAGGATATTAAGAATAAGTTGTAATGTAATTGCAAAGCCACTAACAAAACTAATTAATCTAAGTATTAACATGGGTAAATTTCCAGAAAAATTTAAAATGGCAAAAATTTCTCCAATATTTAAGAAAGGATCCAAATCTGATAAGACCAATTACAGACCAATCTCAATTTTGCCAGTTTTATCCAAGATCATAGAAAAACATGTATCTGATCATATAAAAAACTTTTTAGAGATTCACAAACTTTTGTACGATAAGCAATCAGGCTTTCGATCAAACCATTCTTGTGAAACAGCTCTTACTGCCATTATTGATGACTGGATTACTGCTATCAATGATAAGTCTTATGTTGGGACTATTTTCTTAGACCTCACTAAAGCTTTTGATCTTGTTAATCATTCTCTTTTAATAAGCAAACTGAAACTTTATCACTTCAGCGAAGTTTCAGTGAAATGGTTTACATCCTACTTGACAAACCGCTCACAGAAAGTATGCATATCTGGAAATCTTTCAGATGCACAACCAATCTCAGCAGGACTTCCCCAAGGATCTGTTCTTGGGCCTGTACTATTTATACTTTACATAAACGACCTTCCACTCCACACTGAAAATTCATCAGTTGACATGTTTGCCGATGATACCACACTATCTGCATATGGCAGTACCATAGAAGAAGTACATAACATTTTACAACATGAGGTCAACACTGTAGACGAATGGTGTCGTCAAAATGCTATGATTCCAAACATTAACAAAACAAAGGCGATGTATATATCTGCTTCCAACAATAACCAGAAAATTGTTACGCATACAAACTCTCACAACATCCAAATGCAAGGACAGTCATTGACATACTCCTCGTCTGAGAAACTCTTAGGAGTGCATGTAGACCAAAATCTAAACTGGAAGAGTCAGATTGAACAAACTCTTAAGAAGTGCAATAGTTATCTATATCTTCTCCTAAGAATCAAAAGCTTCCTAAACATCCACTCTAGGAAAATGTTTTTCAATGCGTACATATTGCCCCATATTGACTACTGTTGTACAGTATGGGGAAACTGCAGTGGAGAACTGTTAGACACTGTTCTGAAGTTCCAAAAACGCGCAGCCAGAATCATTCTTGATAAGGAATTTGATGCACCATCTGCAGAATTATTTAAAGAATTAAAGTGGATGACTTTTCAAGACAGAATTCATTACAAAAAGGCAATATTGGTATACAAATCACTAAATAATATTTGCCCAGAATACTTTCATTCGAAATTCACATTTAACCAAAACTACCAACACTCAGATCGTCATCTTAGATCAACTGAAAATGGTGAACTCAATATTCCTAAACCACGGCTCGAGTTTTACCGCAAGTCCTTAAATTATTCAGGGCCAGTCATTTGGAATGTCATCCCAAAACAAATACGTACTTCAAAAACACTCAAACAATTCAAAAACTCCTATCTACAGTGGATGTACTCTGGCCACATGATGTAACATTTACATGTTTCACAACATTACGCTATTAATTATATCTACAAATTACAGTGTTGAATTTTGTATATCATAATTATTTACCATTACCTTAACATTGTGCTTTGTTTTGCATCTTTATTATTAACTCCATGAGTTTTTCTGTTATGTTTTTCTTTTGCTCATAATTATCATGTATTCCTGTAAATGATTGTATATATCCCATGTTGATGTGGACCATATTGAAAATTGGTCTAGAACCAAATATGTCATCCACTATAAATAAAGTCGTTATAGACCTCTGATTGTTGGAATAGATTGATGTATATTATGAAGTAATGGAAAAAGTTGTGTACAGTTACTTTTGACAATCAAGACAAGACCAAACCAGCTTCCGTGATCGGTATCAGGGTGCTGGAATAGCTTGAAACTTGGCGGTACTTTGTAACTCACTGAGCATGAGGGTCCCCTTAGAAAGTCATGCCGGAATCTTGGATAGCTGCTTTACAACGCCCCCGGTGTATAGCATCGATACATAAGAGATAACCTCTGGGTAACCAACCAAACGAGCGGGAATTGGGTTATTTCAAATACATAATGAGAGGCCCACCGTGGAACAGACGAGTGGTGCGCGTCGCCAAAAAACAGTAAAAGTGTTTTTTAAACAAAATGGATGAATTCTGTGCAAGATTCATTGAAAATGATAGAAACCCTGAAATTAAAGGTTTGGTAGAGGTACTACCAAAAAGCTGTAGATATGGAACAACCAAAGGTGAATATCAGTTACCAAGTTACGATATGTTTCCAGAGAACTTTCCGTTGAACAATGGCAGGGGAATATTGCTTTATATTGATAAACATTTTCAAGGCGTGGAAGTAGAGATTAATTCAGAGCAACTTCACTGAAAGCGTATGCAGAGGAACAGATAATGATAAGGTTTTAGGCAATTGGGTATTTTACCCCCAAGTTTCAATTTTATTTGGGTTTTGACAAATTTTAATATGGTATTTAATAAAACTAATTGGGTAATTGGTCTTTTATGTACTATTTTTCACTATAACATCATTTTCTATTTGCTTTTTCTTACCCCCTCCTCTCAAAATCTATTGGGTTTTTAAGAAAATTAATTGGGTAATTACCCCAATACGCAGCTTATCTGTAGCTCTGTAGTATGGTTGAAAATTAATCTAGATAGGAACGATAAATTGTTAGTGGGTTGTATCTACAAGAGTCCATCTTCAGGCCTTGATAATTATGAATCGCTGAATGATCTAATGAAACATATTGGAAATATGGAGGAACACTATAGTCATATTCTCATCATGGGAGATTTTAACTTTCCAGACATAGACTGGGACTTGTGGTCAAGCAAGGACAGTAAAAGTGACAAATTCATTGAAAGTATTAGAGACTCATACTTATTCCAGATGGTTATAGAACCTACGAGAATTAGGATTAACCAACAACCATCAATCCTGGATGTGATTTTAGTGAATGATGAAAATATGATCAAGGAAATGACTTATAAGGACCCCATTGGTAAAAGTGATCACTGTGTGATTGAATTTTCACTTACATGTAATGCAAAATTAACGAACAGTTCAACATCCACCAGATATAATTATGAAATAGGTGACTTTAATGGATTACGTAAGGAATCATTTGATACAAATTGGACTGAGATATTCAAAAATAAGTCTACAGAAGAAATGTCAAATATATTTATGGATATCATGAGTTCATCAACGGAAAAGTACATTCCAAAGAAAAGTGATAAACCCCGAAAGGGTAAAACTATCCAAACAAACTGTGACTAGTATAAGAAGAAAGCATAGACTGTGGGAGAAATACATGGTTAATAGATCAGACAATAGTCATAGAGAATACTGTAAAGCAAGAAACAAAGTGAATAAAAGCTCCGCGAGTCGCATGTGTCGCCTGACCACATGCACATTTGTCATGGAAAACTATCCACTGTTGGGCTACATATCGACTCACAAGAGTTCTCTAGTCATCTGAACTAAAAACGACAAAGTGATGCTCTGAACAAAAAAATGTCACAACAAGAAACATGCATACCTATCTTGGAGTCATTAATACTTATGGTGACAAAGTTATGCCACGGACAAGAAATGATTATAAAATCAATCAAAGGGACAAAAATAAAAAATGGCACAAGGTAGAGTTACGATTCTTGTGTACTGCACTTGGAATTTTGGTAAGAAACATGCATACCAAATTTCATGTCATTCAACCTCTTGGTGACAAAGTTATCCGCCGGACAAGAAATGCTCAAATTAAATCAATCTAAGGGAAATAATTCAAAAATGATGCAAGGCAGAGTTGTGGTTCTTGCGCACAGCACTTCGGCTTATTGCAAGAAACATGCATACCAAATCTTGAATCATTTGAACTTAAGGTGACAAAGTTATGCTCCGGTCAAGAAATTCTCTAATAAAATCAATCAAAGGGAACTAATTCAAAAACTATGACAGGTAGAGTTATAATTCTTGCGCACTGCACTTTGGCTTATTGCAAGAAACATGCATACCAAATCTTGAGTCATTTGAACTTAAGGTGACAAAGTTATGCTCCGGTCAAGAAATGCTCTAATAAAATCAATCAAAGGGAACTAATTCAAAAACTATGACAGGTAGAGTTATTGTTCTTGCGCACTGCATTTCGGCTTATTGCAAGAAACATGCATACCACATCTTGAGTCATTTGAACTTAAGGTGACAAAGTTATGCTCCGGACAAGAAATGCTCTAATAAAATCAATCAAAGGGAACTAATTCAAAAACTATGACAGGTAGAGTTATAATTCTTGCGCACTGCACTTCGGCTTATTGCAAGAAACATGCATACCAAATCTTGAGTCATTTGAACTTAAGGTGACAAAGTTATGCTCCGGACAAGAAATGCTCTAATAAAATAAATCAAAGGGAAATAATTCAAAAACTATGACAGGTAGAGTTATGGTTCTTGCGCACTGCACTTCGGCTTGTTGTAAGAAACATGCATACCAAATCTTGAGTCATTTAAACTTAAGGTGACAAAGTTATGCTCCGGACAAGAAATGCTCTAATAAAATCAATCAAAGGGAAATAATTCAAAAACTATGACAGGTAGAGTTATGGTTCTTACGCACTGCACTTCGGCTTATTGTAAGAAACATGCATACCAAATCTGGAGTCATTTGAACTTTAGGTCACAAAGTTATGCTCTGGACAAGCAATTTGTGACGCCGCCGCCGCCAAAGTAACACCTATATGTCGCCTTTTCAGGCGACACAAAAAGTTGGTAATAAATGATCGAAAACAGAAAGAAAAAACGATAGCTAAGTGCGCTAAAACCAACAGCAAAAACTTTTGGAAATATGTTAACTCAAAAAGGAAAGTAAAAAGTGGTATAGGAGAACTTCATACAACCAAGGATGGGATTAAACATGTAGCCAACGAAGATATAGACAAGGCAAATATACTAGCAGAATTTTTCAGTAGTGTGTTTACTAACGAAGATGATGAACAATCGGTATTCATGAATACGGTATGTGATGTGATATCTACAGACACCGAATTTAAAGTAAAAAAGTGAATACACTGTTACGCGAGCTTAATACACCTAAGTCACCAGGACCAAACATGATACATCCTCGAACTTTAAATGAATTGAGTGAAGTTATTGATCAGCCACTATGTATGCTGTTCAACAGTTCATATCCGGATCATGTAGCATCACCAGTATATCTATTTGCTGATACTAAGCTATACCGAAGAAACACATCAACCGAAGATAAAGTCGTGCTACAAAGCGACCTCAACAACCTCTTTGAGTGGAGTGTAGATTGGAAGCTACGATTTCACCCTGATAAGTGTAAAGTCCTAAAGATAGGAAAACATAACATTGACCAAAATGAACAATATAAAATGTCAAGATACAGTGGAGAATCTATAGATTTGGACAATGTCACTGTAGAAAAGAATATAGGTGTAACAATAGACAGTAACCTCTCATTAGACAAACACATTCAGATACAAGTTAACAAGGCAAACATGATGGTAGGTATCATCAGACGATCATTTAAGTATATATGGATATGGAAACTTTCTGCCTGTTATTTAAAGCATTAGTTCGACGACATTTGGAGTATGCCAGCAGTGTGTGGAGCCAGTATAAGATGAAATACACCGACTTGATCGAAAATGTACAACAAAGAGCTACTAGGATGCTCCCGGGCCTATCAATATTATCTTACGAAGACCGACTAAAGAAGCTGAAACTACCCAGTTTAAGATTAAGGAGATTGAGAGGAGGCATGATCGAAGTTTACAAAATTGTATCGAACATATATGACAAAAATGTTACATCTGGACTTTTCACTATAAAACTTTCAACAACAAAAGAGGACATTCTAAAAAGTTGATCAAACACAGATCATCTACTGATGTAAGAAAATACTTCTTCACAAACCATGTGGTGGATATTTGGAATAAATTACCAAACAGTGTTATATCGGCTGATTCGGTAAATTCATTCAAAAACAGACTTGATAAGTACTGGAAAATACATCCAATGATTTCAACCATACAGTGAATTATTCTTGTGGCTACACCGGACAACAAAGTAAAGAAGACGTTTATGAGCCGAATACAGAGGAGCTCCAGCGTTCGGAATCGACTTAGGTAGGTAGAAGTGCCCCAGATGAGGATCAAACCAGGGACCTCTCAGTGACAGTCAGTAGTCGATAGCGTTATCCGCTTACCCTAACTTAGTCAAACCATTTCGACGCAATCTATACAGGGATGCCCGTATAAGCGTCGAAACCATAAGTGCCCAAAATCCAGTGCATTTCACATTTTCATGAAATTTGCATTTAACGGCAAATTCTGGCATTTTTTCTGTACATGTTCAATACAGTAACAAGAGGGCCCAAAGGGCCCTAGGTCGCTCACCTGTCGTACTAGTGCATGCACACCCCTTTGGTGACCCTACACATTTTCTGAATAAAATTTAAGGAAATTCAGCATCTATTGCAAATTTTTTAATGATTTGACCATGTGACCTTGTTTTTGACCCCAGATGACCCAAAATCGAATTTGGCCTAGATTTTGTTGACATGATCATTGTGACAAAGTTTCATAAAGATTAAGTTGAAATTGTAACCTCTGGTGACAACACAAGGTTTTTCTATAATTTGACCCATAATTTAAACAAAATAATTTGGGAAAAATATTTTCCTCCATATAACTGTACAAATACATGCCATGAAGACAAAACAATACCTAATTACTAAAAAAAATAAAAATTAAACAAGACTGCGTTCAATAAACGCTTATGCCCCCATGGAAGCCTTGCCCATAAAAAGTTAAGTCAATCAGGGGCCATAATTCTGTAATAATGTTGGATAGTGTTACATGGCTTTGATAATGTAAGGGGCTTATGATAGTAAACAAGTATGCCAAGTTTTAAGGCAACGCCATGATGGACATGATGTAATTTGTAAAACGAAACCAGGAATTTGACCCTTCAATAAGTATAAGTCCAAAATTAAGTCAAGGTGAAGGTCAAAATGGGGTCAGGTAATACAGGCGTGTGGAGAGTGTTCATATACAACATCCATGCAAGTATGAAAGCTTTGTAGCAAGCCATAAAGATGCTAGAAGAAACGGTCAATTTGGGTTAACCAAGAATTTAGCCCTTCAATAAGTCTAAGTCCAAAATTAGGTCAAGGTGAAGGTCAAAATGAGGTTAGGTGATACAGGCGTGTGGAGAGCGTTCATATACAACATCCATGCAAGTATGGAAGCTTTGTAGCAAGCCATAATAATGCTAGAAGAAACTGTCAATTTGGGTTAACCAAGAATTTGGCCCTCCAATAAGACTAAGTCCAAATTAGGTCAAGGTGAAGGTCGAAATGGAGTCAAATGATACAGGTGTGTGGAGAGTGTTCATATACAACATCCATGCAAGTATGGAAGCTTTGTAGCAAGCCATAATAATCCTAGAAGAAACGGTCAATTTGGGTTAACCAGGAATTTGACCCTTCAATAAGTCTAAGTCCAAAATTAAGTCAAGGTGAAGGTCAAAATGGGGTCAGGTAATACAGGCGTGTGGAGAGTGTTCATATACAACATCCATGCAAGTATGAAAGCTTTGTAGCAAGCCATAAAGATGCTAGAAGAAACGGTCAATTTGGGTTAACCAAGAATTTAGCCCTTCAATAAGTCTAAGTCCAAAATTAGGTCAAGGTGAAGGTCAAAATGAGGTTAGGTGATACAGGCGTGTGGAGAGCGTTCATATACAACATCCATGCAAGTATGGAAGCTTTGTAGCAAGCCATAATAATGCTAGAAGAAACTGTCAATTTGGGTTAACCAGGACGGACGGACGGACGGACGGACGAACGGACGGACGGACAGGTGAATCACTATATGCCTCCCCATCTATCGATAGGGGGGCATAAAAAATAAAAATTATGGTTCCAGTGGGGTTTGAACCCACGACCCTCAGGAAAATGTCCACGCTCCCTACAGCGCTTTGATTTCCTCTTAACCATTACAATTCACACCCTGCTTAAAATACTAGAATATTTTGATATTTGACCTTTACAAAACTGCTGTGAACCCTGATACACATTTTCATTGGTTGATGAAAGTTTACTTGTATGTATAGCAGAGAGTTTAGAGACCATGAAGACTACATGTTGAAAGGTTTAAATGAGTACACACACATTTGAGGTTTAAATATTTCATGGTTCTACACACTGGTCATTATTAATTTGTTACAATCAGTATGACAAACTGATAGTGCGAGAGTATTAATATATAATACAGGTCATTCTTTTAACACACACGCGTTTTATATACAATGCAGAGCCTAGACATGATGTAGTTTCGGGCGAGGCAATTGAAGAGTAGAAAATGTCAATTGACAGTGTGACCTTGTTTTTGACCCCAGATGACCCAAAATCGAACTTGACCTAGATTGTGTTGACAGGATCATTGTGACAAAGTTCCATAAAGATTAAGTTGAAATAGTAACCCCTGGTGACTACACAAGGTTTTTCTATGATTTGACCTATAATTTAAACAAAATATTTTCCTCCATATAACTGTACAAATACATGTTATAAAGACAAAACAATACCTGAACACTTAAAAAAAAAAAAAAAAAAAAGTATGGCTCCAGTGGGGTTTGAACCCACGACCCTCAGGAAAATATCAATTGATATTGTGATTTTCGTAATTGACATTGTGACTTTGTTTTTGACCCCAGATGACCCAAAATCGAATTTGGCCTAGATTTTGTTGACATGATCATTGTGACAAATTTTCATAAAGATTAAGTTGAAATTGTAACCTCTGGTGACTACACAAGGTTTTTCTATAATTTGACCTAGTGAGCTAGTTTTTGACCTCAGATGACCCTTTATCGGACTTGACCTAGATTTTGTTGAGATGATCATTGTGACCAAGTTTCATAAAGATTAGGCCAAAATTGTGACCTCTAGAGAGGACACAACCCAATTGTTGACGGACGGACAGACGGACGGACAGACAGACAGACGGACGGACAGACGGACGAAGTGTGATCACAAAAGCTCACACTGTCACTTTGCGACAGGTGAGCTAAAAATATGCAAAACCCGTCGAATACCTGGTAAAATCGGACGTTATAATCAGAAAAACAATAAATAAACCAGTGCGCACCGTGTCCGTAAATCTCACGTAAACAGTGAAAGTTTAAAGACCATTATCCGTACTGACCGGATTTGACCGGAACATTATTCGAATCGTTAACACGAACCTAAAAAGCTATCACTCATGGTGTTTTTTGTTTGTTTTTCATTTTCTAACAAAATCATCTTAATTCCACTACAAATGTTCGTTAATTTTCTGTGTATTAGCTTTAATCGAGCTCATTTTAAGGTTCGACTCGATTAATTTTTTTACTGTGTCCGTTTGTTAGAAATCGAGCACGCCAATTTCTGAGTATTCTGATTGGTCGATAAGCGAATGACGTTTGACGCAAACAATAACAACAAGAACGATGGCTGAAATTGAGGTCATATATAGATATGGGAGTGGCTAGCCGTCCGGCACCGGACGACTAGACAGCGAAATTAGTCGTCCGGCATCGGACGACTAGCAAACGCTACGTGCATTGGCTAGGGAACTGTCATTCTATTTCTATGCATTAGGCATCCATAATTTCAGTTATTTTCTTGTAATAAGTATCACGTATGTTTCTACCTTGTAATAAACTACGAGTTTGGCAAATCATGTTAGTGAATTTATCTGCATCCATTTTGTGACCGGCCGCGTACGTATCTCCGTATATAATGTCCGCCATATTGGAAAATACATTATGCACGTTAATTTGCCGAGGTGTCACAAACAAAGCTAATATGGCAATTAATTATTTTCCATTCGCAGTTTTAACTGCACATAATTATATACAAAACAATTCAATTTACAATTGTAATTTTTATTTTAAATACAATATATAATAGGGCCTACCATGATACGATTCATAAACGGCAACATTGTTTTCACGCTATTATAACCAGTGACATGCCAAATTGTCAATTACCTAACACAGCAATTTCATTTTTTCAGCATGAAGTAATTACTTTCCCCATCCTCATAATACTGTAATTGAAACACTCATATGTTCCCTTACTACTTCTAGCTTCGATTTCCACATTCATTCGTACCAGTTTATACCATCCAATATGGTGGACAATATTCGGAGACACACGGCCGGTCACAAAATCGATGCAGATAAATGCACTGACATGTCTTGCCGAATTCGTAGTTTATTATAAGGTAGAAACATACGTGATACTTATCACAAGGAAATAACTAAATTCCGAATGCCTAATGTATAGGAATAGAATGACGTTTCTATGCCGGACGTCTAATTTCGCTGTCTAGTCGTCCGGTGCCGGACAGCTAGCCACTGCCTATAGATTATGATATAGTCGTGTTTAAGTTGTCGGATGGACACGTTGCTGTGCATTTTTTAAAATGTTATCGGTGTCTATCGCGAGATAAAGGTCCATTCTTCGTATACATGCTATATATTTCATAGTGGTTTGACGTTTTCATATATTTTTTAAGAGCTGAAAGTGCGCTAAAAATATGTACAGTGCCCCAGCTAGACGTTAATAGCAGGGCGCAACGCCCTGCTGCCCTTTTCCTGCGCCCTGCTGTGCCCTTTTGTTGTCAAATCCGCCCTGCCCTTTTTAATTTCTTATGTGTGTAAAAAAACTGGGTCAATCGAGTAATAAACAACTTGACAAGTTGTATATTAATCAAATACGTCAATCATCCATAAAACACTCTTAAATTGATAACATCGTAGGCGGGGCTTGTCATCTGCAACGGCTATCAACCAATGAGATCGTGTCTCACGTTCACGCATAATCAACGTGTGAATAGCTAATTGGCATTTATCCGAGTGAATTAGATCACAGATTGTCCGTGAATTTGACCAAGTCAAGTAAAAAACTTAAGAGGGCACTTGTCAATTTCAACAGAAATGTTTAACATAAGTTACAGTAATGATGAAATCATTCTTAAATTTCGAAGCTTTAATAACGCACATTTTTTCTCAGGATCTTGCGAAGAAATAAACGCGCGCTATTAAATCACTCTAACTAACCTTTATTTACCAATGTAACCTGTTGACTAGCATGTTTAATCCTCAATAAAAATATGTCGTGAATCCAAAAAGAATTTTAAAGCACAGAGCACTATTAAAGTCATTGACGCATCGCCATATAAGGCGTTAATTCACCAGAGAAACATGTAAACTCAGTGAGTTACATAGTGACGTCATACGGTGTGTAAAACTCACGCGTGTAGAGACTTGGGCGTAGGCCTACTGTAAAGCATCACAGTGTACACGTTATATTTTTTGATGATGTTAAAATTAATCTTAATGAATTAAATCGCGCCTAAGTCTTTGACCATTGGAAAGTTATTGACGTGGATTTTCACGAGATTCACTCATATACTGTATTGAAGATCCAGCGTTGACAATTCTCTCGTAAGTTCTAAAGTTGGACAATTTCCAATCTCGTTCTTTATGTTGGATTATAATTTTTTTACGCGAAAAGTCTTATTTCAGCAAGTCTTTACTACCTTGATATCAAATACAGATCGATGTAGAAAATAGATAGAAATCTATAAAGATTCACAGGCCGGGATCAGACATTATGAAAGTTGGCAAAAACGATCGGACATTTGGTCCGATAATGTCTTGCAAACTGTCGGACCAAAAGCAAAACTGCCGGACAAAAAAAAATTGCTAAAAAAATTATTTTTTTTAACTCAAAATTAATGTGTTTCAACACGAATTTTTGTCTGATTTAACTAACCAGCTATGATATATCATCATTTTTTCAAGGAAAGTATATGTTTTCCCGTTTCTTTATACTCTATGCAGACGGCCGCACTTAAATCAATCATTTTACATGCTCCCGCATCGTCTTCGTCGTTTATCGACGCCATTTTTGTTTTGACAGTTGTGGATAAAGGCCGGTCAGTCGGACCGGTTCCGGAATGAAAAACGGGGGACCGTATCAAAATTTGCCGGACTTGTCCGTCGGACCGGCGACTTTCAGAACGACTGCGGGTTTTAAAATTTCGTTTTGCCCACGTCCATTAATTGCCGTACGCGCAAGTTGGCCGAATTTCGATCTCATTGAGTAGGATCTAAAAACTTATTTGGCATACTTATTCTTTCCCCTTCTTTAAATCGGTGATTCCGTGATATGATAATAATATCGCACGGAAATTACTTTCGTTTTCGATTAGTGATAAAACTCGCGCACTGTCCGTACCGTTGTGCAAGAGAAATTTGATGAGAAAATCTTATTTTTTATGTTTTACATCGTACAATTAAACAGTTAATGAATGCTGTCAAAAGAATAAACATTAACTACTAAGTCTACTATGATGTTTGTGAATTGAAAGAACAATCAGAGTTGATTATATAAGTGTTGATTATACATACAAGTAGACCAATACTTTGGCATAGGGCATTTGTCTGTTTAAATGTTATGTGATCATTTAGAAATCTATGCTTCATTTTTTTTACAAAATATTTTTTTCCTTTTAATGAAAAGGTATTTATTTGCTTACTGGAGAAACACCACTATTTCTGTCAGGAACCACAGGAGATGCCATGAGCAGACACTAAAACTTCAAAATTTTCTTGGGGGAGGACCCCCAATCCCCCCCTCGGACGGGCGGGGGGCACCCCCTCCGAACCCTCCCCCAAAGTGCCCTTTTCACAAAGTTGCACCCTGCCCTTTTCAAATCCTAGCTGGAGCACTGATGTACGCATTCTCCGACCATGTTTTGGTCTACTTAGTGTCTGCTTATCTGTCTAGCCCTTCAACTTCAATGAAATACTCCACGCAAAATCCTACTTGGACATCTTGGTAGAGGTGGATGTGCAGCTCATGCGCGGCACCGGTAACTTTAACTTAACTGTTAACTGGAACAAACTTGTTTTAACGAGAACAAAACGTCCAACGTGTATTCACCATATCGACATTACAGGTTAAAATCCGTTTTCCGGGATAACGGAATTTATTGAGCGACAATGTGCGAGATATTCCGAATGTACGTGAGGGGGGAAAATGTCTATAGCGTATAGAGCAACCAGGTACAATAATCGCGATTATTTAAGGCAAATGACAAGAATTTGTAAAAAGTCTTACTAGTAAACAATGACAACACAATTTTACGACCTCGCTGACAATATTTTCGCCAAAATGATATGTTTAACTTGAAAAATGCGTATATTTTCTCGCATGGGTATCGAGCTACGGAAGCGGCAGTGTAGAATAAACTGCAATATTTTAAATATAAAGCATTTTTTAGGATAATTCTTGCTAAAGTTTAAAAACAAAGATGTTTACTGGCATACGAGGTATTACCGGACAGAAATGCCATAAAAAGCTTCCTGTGAAGTTAAAAATCGATTTTTAGTCAGATTTTTTTGTGTTGACACATACCTGGGTTCAAGGCCTTCTTACAAATAGAATTCCCGAAAAATGACGTCACCAGAACATCTAAATTAAGAGGCCCAAACAGGGGCACTTTTTACGCTTTTTTCAACGACGTACAGCAGGTATTACCGGACAGTCGTTTTCAGTCATTTTTTACTTAAAATTTGGAATATTATTAAGGTAAATGATTAGAACAGGGTTGGTACTTCCTATTTATGCAAAAATATGTCACGGTTTTCGTGATTACAACCCGTAACGCGCCATGTTTTCCTGCCAGGTGGCGCTGTATGATAGGTCAAATGCCGTAATATACCGTACATAATTTACCAATCAAAAGTCGATTTCAACGATTAAAAAGCAACCCTAAGTATTTCAGATTTATGGATAAGATATTAAAAAGGATTACTCAACTGCTATCCGTTGACAAATTTCGTAATTAACAATATCCTGCTGAAATTAGAGCTGGTAAAAAAGGACGAAATTAAATTTAAAATAAAAAAAGATAAAAATCTTGATGCCGCGAGGATACGATCGCGGGTCCTCTCGCTCCACAATCAAAGACGTTAACCACTCGACCATGGGCTCTGTACATAAACATTTGCGGTTTAATTTAACCCTATAAAATCAATGACTCACGCGCTCAGCTCGTGTTATTTTGCGCATGCGCACACGATGGAGATTTCCCCCAGCGCCGCTAACGTAAACACACAGCGGCGGACGACATTTTCGATGATTAGACAATGTTTCGTTAATCTTGAATATATTTTTTCTTCTAGATTTATTCCAAACAAGCTTCTGAATGATTTGGTACAAATTTCAATACATAATTCCAGAAAATAAGCGTCTACGACCGTTTGTCCGGTAATACCTGCTGTCCAGTAATACCTTGCATGCCAGTAATGATAATGTGTAATAATTTGTTTATCGTGGATTGACCAGTTTCAGTGACCCTAAGGTCTAATCCCTTCATACTGGTTTAATGTATTGAAAATAAATTCATGCTTAGTCCTAACTTTAACTTTACGACATTATGCTTTGATCTATACCAAAATTCCTTCAGAGAATTTTAGATAAACACAGGAAGCTGCCATTTAATGGCATTGATTGAATTATGTTACTGGAAATGAATGGGACCTGTTTCAGTGACCTTTGACATTATCCAAAAATACAGTCTGTAAATAAAAATTCCAAAACAAAATTTAATATGCAACTGAAGTTGAAACTATTACCTATCAAATAAATGAATTCATAATATTTCTTCATCTTTCTTGGCTATGCCTGAAGAAGTAGATAAAGGTGGGCAGTATAAAACATGGCACCACACCAGATTTTAGTGCAAAATTAGGAGAAAAAGTGGTCCCTCCTATAACTTTTTTATTTCTGGTTGCACATTAATGATTTTGATACCATATTAAAGCTAACATTATGAAGTTTTAGGAAATGTAAATGCTAAGGTTATATTATAATGGCGCCATGTTTTTTTTCTCGCCAAAAGACGCCAATAGTTCTTGGATGACTATAAAGAATATAAAGCAACACTGTAAGAAGGGTACTAACTTTTGGGCGCACCTTGTACATGAAAAATAGGCAGGACTTGTTTAGATCACATGACTTTGTTCAACAGAGGACAAAAAATGACTGACCCCGGGGAAAATATAAATTTTTGCATTTGGGATCATTTTATGGCACTTACAAGGATAGGTATAAAAAGTAATAAGAAAAAGTTCAAAAATACCATAGGATAATAAAAACCAGGGGCAATTATTTTTTAGAATCCTTTTTTTTAGTTTTTAATAACCGCATGGACAGCTGTTTGTTCACAGTTGAGTTTGCATAAAATTTTGACATCATAGAACTCTTCAAAACAGAGTATAGCACAAGGAAAAACAGGTCACCGAAACAGGTCAGTCACTGAAACAGGGCAATTGACGATATATGTTTTTCATGTTTAAACGTTGAAAAAAGAATAATTATATTCACTCCCGCTATACCGCTTATTGCTCGCTAACCCCCTGATCGTGAACTTTCGGTTCCGGAAAAACGGGTTTTATTGAGTAATGTCGATATCGAGAATATATACTGATAAATGTTTATCTAAATCACGCTCTCAACACAGGTTGGATTGCAGATTTGAAGCTGTCCTAACTAGTCACATAGTAATGTTAGTTTTCATTTTATATGAATAAAGATGAATTATAACTGAACATGTTGAATTCATGAGCATCATTATTGTGTGTAATACATCACGGATTATGACAGCTCCCACTGTGATCGATCATCGAGTGAAATGTAAAAGTACCCCACCCACTTTTAAATCAATGGAGGAAAATATGGTAACATTTTAAAACGTAAATTTGAAATAATTTGTTCATACTTTCATAGCAGTCCTCTTTTCCACAATAAAGGCCTTCCACAGAAGCTAATGTAACGTCTAAGCTCGCCACAATCACGAGAAACACGAAACCAACGTTGACAGCCATCGTCAACACTGAACACCGGTTATAGCAGTTTTCGTAAACGAAAATAAGTTGATACTAAAATCCGGTACACCAGAATAAATCGTACATCCGAGAGATCCGGGATTCCAAATTAAAACTACATTCAGTCCAATAAAAGAAGCTGTGCAGTGAGCTTTCTACATTTCCGTGTTATTGTTTTTTATCTGGATATTAAGTTTTAAGCAGTTACTCTTTAGATTAGGGTTAGGGGTATAGGTTCTCTCTTTAATTAACTTAACTTTTGAGGCCCACTACTTACGTGTACACGTGTACATAGGCTTTATGACACCTACCGTTTTGTCTAAGTGATTTGGTACATGCGTGCATGTTTACGTCTTTTCTTTCTCTTAATCAATTATAGGTAAATATGAGCTAGAATATGCCTCCGAGGTTTGGTCCCACAAACCCAAAACCAGATGGACCAATTCGAGGCTGTCCAAAGGCGGGCAGCCAGATTGATCAATGCAAACTACCAAAGAATTGCAGGCGTATCAGATATGCTGAGCTCCCTAAACTTAAGACGCCTTAACCTTAGAAGAATTGACAGTCGGCTATCTCTCATGTATAAAATCACCTACAAAGTTGTAGCTATCCCCATGTCAGTCGCATTGAACATGTTTCACCATAAATCAGTCTTCGGAAATCTGTTTTTACTACTTTTAAACCAATCTTTCTACTTTTATCTTTGTATTATATTGTACTATAGTTATTTACTGTTCTCTTATTCTTTTACTCGTCTTGGCAGTTGTGACGCGCAAAATGTCTACGTCCCCGTAAGGGGTTTGACATGAAAGGCAGATAGATAGATAGTAAATGTGTACAGGGTGTAAAAAGATGTAAGTTTTTTCTTGGACCAGTTTTAAGATTATACCTTGGATAATATTTAGAAAAATGTAAATTTACTGAAATTACGTTATTTTGCCCGTGACGTCTATTCAGTAATTTATGACGTTCTCAAGATGTCCACCCTTCTTACGTTTCCGCACTTGCACTTCTTTTAAACTATTGATAACATTTGCACCTGTGTCTAAACTGATCGTCTTACCTTCTCTTTTGATGTTTCTTGTGAGCATAGACGTGTCTGTTGGCTTTGTGCTGTACACAAGCGATTTCACATAGCCCCACAAGAAGAAGTCGCAATGATTTAGATCCGGGCTGTGGGCGGGCCATGTCACACCTCAGTGGTATTTCCTGGCGATTACTTTGGATCTAACTGTTTCAAGGGATTCACCTAACCCCTTATGTACAATGTGTAGCCCTGGCACGTCTTGCATTAACTATGCATCATTCAAAACAATAAATCACCTGCAGTATTTGTATTTAGGAATGAGCTGGTTTAACAAAGACAAGTAACGGATTGAGTTTATTTCTTTCTATTGTGCTATTTGAATCGCTAGTGTACAATCTAAAGCCAACGGACACATCTATGCTGCTGAGGAACTTCAAAAGAGAAGGATAGAAGATCAGGTAAGACACATGTGCAAATGTAATTGCTAGTTTCAAAGAACGTGTGCAAGAAGGGAAATGTCAGAAGGCGACTAATTACATCGTGAAAACGTCGTTAGTTACTACAAAATGACGTCACGGACAAAATACAGACAATTTTCTAAACAATTATCCGGGTTATAATCTTCAAATTGGTCACAGAAACAACTAACTTTTGTCTATGCATGTGCTAATTTTCGTTGCGACAGCAGATCGTAGAGATTTGATAAATAGACACTACTGAAACTGTATACTTTTTTTGGACACCCTGTACAATGCAAAACTAACCATACTGGCATACTATACATTTATTGCTTAAACATGTTGCATTATATCTTATTTCTAGGGTGGCCGACTGGTACTGGACCAGAAAAGGGGTTGTCTGGCCAATTTGGAATCCGTTCAAGTGTAATTACAGGCTCGTCATTTCTTGGACATTGTCTGCCTAATAACCAAATGTTTCGTTGAAAAAAGCAAACTCGACCTTTAAACAATAATCTATTGCTTTAAAGAAACGGCAATCTGTATTATGAAAAAAGTTTAAATAACATTAATTTTACGTTACAAAGCAAGGACGATGTATGCCTACCAATTGCACTTAGAACACATATCATGCGTGAAACAAATGCAGTAAGCGTAAATGTCGACAAATGGGTTCAAATGGAATCAAAGAACAATATTATTTCCCTACGTTCTCTTTCGTTCGTATGTATATACATGTAACACAAAATCCTGTATAATGCATTTATAAAATCGTGTTATAAACGAAAATAGTCTCTCATTTGGGAGATATGGCATGTATGGTCATATCTCTTACTTAACGTCCTCATTGTACCGTTGTCATACTTTATAGATATTACAACGTTTGTTCAAAATGAGATAATGAAGGATTTAATGTTAATATTGTTTCTTTATGTCTCCTTTTCAGGTATGTGCTTATCATTGACATCATAGTATACATGTGAACGTTTCTACAAATTCCGTCTAAATAAACTGTTGCTTCTTGAATCACTTCGATTTTGATTTGTTTATTAACATACTGTACAATCGACGTTATATTGGTGTATGTACAGTATACCTCTGTCTCATAATTTCGTGCCTTCTCTTGAAATTCGTGCTTGGTTTAATTCAGCTCTAATATATGCGCTACGTTGTATTTTTACTAAAATAACCCTAAATAATATTCACGCAAATGGTCTGTATCAATTGGGGCAGTCATTTTGGACGACTCGTCATAGTTGTCACCTTGACGAGGAGGAACAATACGGGTAGTACTTATTCCAATAGGGATTCTTCAACTGGTGTTAATTGTTTTGCATACCATTTTTATTACGCATTTTATTTATCGCCGCAGTTTATTACACTCAAAATGAACACAGTTAATGATGAGTGCTAGTCCAAAATTTAATTTAAAAACAAATACAAAAGTTTTCTTGATGGGGCCCCAATACAGACACGTTTTTGAGGAGGCACGGATTTCATGGTTAACAGTCAACAGGATTCAGAACACCGACCTAGACATACAAAAGCAACAATTTTACGTATTTTCATAATCATTTTGTCATTGTTCTTGTTTTTGTGTGGCGTAAACGCCACACAATGATATTACCACTTTTCAGCTTACGACCAATTTAACGCATTAGGCCTCGACAAATAAATAGTTCTATGATTTGAACAATATTACAAGCATGCAACACAGGTTACACGTATCATTGGACCTGATTTGTTTACATTACCAACATTTACTTATATTAAGACCAACAATTTTATCAGACTTTTATTTTTAGAGGATTTTTATAGCAAATCATTCCGCAACGGACTATTTTTTTACTACCAACGAATGTTCTCACTGGTGGCGGGAATCTAATAGTTCCCACGGTTTTCAATCGTATACTGTAACGTATGTAAAACACTCCGCCGCTGCACATTGCAGACGATGACCTAATTATGTTGTATACAAACATTGATGCTATATATAGCTGGTGGGGGGAACTGAAATAGTTCTACGTACATATCGATCGGCCGATTAACGATGTTATCGCGGTAAGCGTTAAACGCACTAGTCAATTTCTACCGTGCTTTATATAAGACCTCATAATTTTCGTATCTATTATCCGATTTTGAATATTTAAAGCTTGTAATGAAGCAGAGATATATGTCTCTCTTTTAGACAACATTCAACACGATACCCTAATTAGTTAATCCACGGCGACGAGTAAGAATCCGTTCCGCGTAAAAGTAAGTTTAAAATATCCCGTTTTATACCAAATAAACGGTCGAAAATCATCAATTATTAATTTAATATTCGATCGATTTTGTTCGTTAAAGCTTGTTTTAAAAGCTAATACTTAAAGGTTTTATAAAATGTAAAACTTGTTTTTAAAGCATTAATCGGCCGATCGATATGTGGGAGCGACGCCATGTTTACCCCTTTTACATACGTTAATATAGAGTGTCATTTAATTAACATGCGTGGTCATACGGAGAATAAACAGTCAGTTATCTTGACACTGAATTCTCCAAGTCGTTAAAAATGGTATTTGTAAATATCCCTTCATTGATGCTCAGCAGTTACTTAAGTAAGTTCCAGGTAACTGCTGGTTCTCTTGGTGTCTTTAGCAGCACAAATGTTTGAGTAAGGGTGGGCTTATCAGAACTGTGACATAAAATTATGATACAACCTGGATTCGATATTGGATTTAATGGCATCAGTACGCCACACACAAGTACTTTCAGTGCTTTGATTATTAGTTAAGTTAACAATTATTCTTCCGAAATTGGTGCAGATAATTTTTCAACTCGTATACGTGAGTGCGCATGCGCCGATGAAACTGTTAAGGGGCACGGATATACGAGACAACCGGATAGCTTGCTCTGTAATATGTGTTACTTACTTTAATATTGTAAGTATATTTATTTTCAGAGGTGTCGTTCGCGTTTTTATTAGATGAACCATGTACATCATGTACTAATATCTGGCGGTCATGGGGATCCTGGGGATCGTGTTCGCAATCGTGTGGTGGAGGTGTTCAGACACGCACCAGATCACCATGTATTTTTTCGGTGTATTATGGCGGCGTTAGTTGTTGGAGTAGGTACCTAAGTAGTATTGGTAACCCACCCACGGACCAGAGGTGCTGTACCACCAACTGTTACAACAGTGCAACATGGACATATACAGATAGATCATCGTGTACGGGTAAATGTACGTGTACAAAGGGATACAAAGGTTCTTGTTGTAATACAGGTATGTATATCTTACTATTAAACCTGGTTAAAATGATTGAACTACTATCTTCCAATTATAATACTAGGAACTAAGATTGATTTGTTTGAATCTTGTTATAAAATATCCCTGATAGTGTATCTCAATACTGTATGTTGCTTAATCACTCCCTTTCTCAATATTTCTGCCTTACGATGTCTTCTTCAGGAGATGTAACACTCAAATTGGTTTACATACTGTTGTAGTGCTGATGCATGAATGCATAACTTGTTATGACGTTATGATGCATCTCCATCATTTTATCATTCTATCATTCATGTCTTTGGTTATACTTAACACCTATTCTAACATTCTTAGTCACAAACTAGATGTACAATTACAGAAGGTTATTTAACAAGTGTATGTTGTCAGCGTGAATACATTATGGAAGAAATAAGCAAAATGAACCGAATATTACACCATGTTTGCTAGTACACTACTAGCAACACATTTTAATGCATTGTTTGGTGCTACACTGTACACGTAGTATACTCAGTACATTTAATAAAGCATACTCTGTGTCATTATCAATGTTTGTAAAGTTTTATTTCATTATATTCTGACAAACGTTTATTACAAAACATGTAAATTTCAATGAAATACAGGAAACCTGGTGCACAAAAGTAAAATAGTAGTGTGTTAATTCCATTTGAAGTATATGCATTTTTTTGCGTGTCAACAAACTGAAAGTGAATCAACAGAGTACGTTTTTAACTGCACTATAGTATATAACCAGTTTTAGGACACCAAGCAAATGCATTATCTTGTGCTATATTTGTTATACATTTTGTATCAAGTTAAAGTACAAGGCTTATTGGCATATTCAGCAAAGAACGTTGCGTTTGATCATTTACAAATAAGTAATAAATGTGGCGAAAGCATATTTACAAAGACAAATACAAAAAAGAACTTATACAATGACAAAATAACAAGTAACATATAAAATATTTAAGAGACAGTAATGAGGGACTGCCTCACGTATTGGTCTATTGCAAAAATAAAATTAAATTGTCAAATATTCATGTAATTTTGGTATAGTTTCCTGTATATGCCATAAACAACCACTTTGACATAAAAAATAACTCGGGAAACATCGGCATTTGTAGTAATTTAGCATTTTTACACCCACAATTCTATAGGGTATTGATACCGTATAGAATTAGCACTACTATATCACTTAAATTGCCTGTGTTTCCATTCGATGAAAACGAATTGCGAAACGAACCGAATACCTCACAGATGTTTCGGCTTTAGTTTGTTGAAGTTACAGTTTGATCATGTGTGAATTACATAATTCACAGAACATTTTGGAAGGAAACTCTGCGATATTTCCAAACAGAAAAATACTGAGTGCCAAATATCAAGAGTGATTTAAATTGCTTAATATATGCCATAAATCTTTCATAAAGCAACCACCAGTGACTTTCTATTACATACGGTTAGGTAGGAAAATTACGTCATACAAAATGTTTAGCCCGATCTGTGAGGCAGCACCTTTAAGGATGTATATATAACTAGCTCAATTAACACATGTTCTGTATAACGCCATGTCGATATTTTCAGCGTGTCCAAGCATTGCACATTGTGAAGCGGGTGAAGTAGAATGCGACTTTCTGTCTGCAAGATGTACAAAGTGTAAATCACCATATATATCCACGGGATGGTTAGGGACATGTAGAACACGTATGTTTGTTTTGTCACATCTTAATTATTAATACATGTAATTGCAGAGACTATACATACTATTGCTAAGCAACTGTCTCTATAACCTATCAAATATCACCCGTGTTACCTTTTTAAAAAATATCACCAGAATTGACCATTTTGTAACAAATAAAACTTTCACAATTTAGTCCTACCAGCGCTAGCTCTGATCTTTTTCTGAAAGATTAATTACAACAACAAACGAAGGTTGAAGCAAACAATTATTAAGCTAATTGCTATTTATTTCGATTCGTTATACAAATTGAAGGCTACGCTGTTAACCACAAATGCCGTATATCGTAGACCACAAATACAAGGTAATAAAAAGCAATCAGGAAAGCATAAACAGAAAAAAGAAAAACAAACAAGGAAAAAAACATAGACCATAAGCATACATGTACGTCACAGTGCCCACCACAAAACTAAACAAGAAAATAAATATTTAAACCGCTAAAAGTTTTTAATTTCAATGGCAATGTTACCGACATGATGGTAAAAAGTTAAAAACTGCAAAGAAAACTATCACCTAGTAGTAATATTGAGTTCGTTAAATTGGTTATAGTGTGAATTGCTATAATCACAAGTATAGAAGTTGTATCAAGCTGTTCTGAAAGGTTTCTTTCTAAACTGCAAGTTGGGTTATTTAAAGTTGCATATTTATTGGCATAATCATAAAGAACATGCGTTTGGCCATTAACAAATAACATATAAATGTAGCATGGCAAAAGGAGAATTACAAAAAATATAAATGCAAAACATATTTGTACAAGAATGACATAATAACGAGCAACATAATATAAGAAAGAGACCAAATGCTAAGTGTGTCGGTACGCATAGATATAGCATGTTTGCCAAATATAGCAATCTTTTGATTTTCGTTTAGTCCACATAAACGAAATAAATGTTTCACTAATAGGTCAACTACGTCGTATGTTTAATTACATGTTCCACATTTGAAAATTTATTATCTGTCTTTTGGTAGCGGTTTGTACTCCACCGTGTAAAAACAATGGTACCTGTATATCTGATGATGTGTGTGACTGTAAGGCCGGGTATATTGGTGATCGATGTTCCTTAGGTAGGTTATTCTACTTAATATAATAATAGTCAAGAGTTTATTTATAGAGGCAACACAGTTAGGCAAATGCCCAATCTTCCATGTGAACCTCTATATAATATGTGGAGTGTGAAAAATCGTAAGTAGAGTGTGAAATATTTATCTATTGGTTAAGGGTATATTACTTTCTAGAAAGTGTTGCAGTATTATTCGAGGTTTGTTAGTAACGATCTTAAAGATAATGAAACATTGGACAGGAAAGACAACAGCAATACAAACAGCAGATGACAGAAACCAGAAACATCTGATAAGACTTCAGAAATTGAAGACAAACAAATGACATTTGATATTGATAAAGATTAAAAGACTACACGCTCACTCATTAATTAAACTGTATTGGGGTGTGTTATTTCAATTTACATGTATATTGCATTTGTATATTAGCTGAATGACACAGTTTCCACAGCAAAAGGACTATAATGCCTAATTTTAGCTGTCAGAAAGCTGTTTAAAAGCTGAATAGAAAATATTCCGCAAACAAAAGGCGGAGTGCCTACGCTGAATGACATAGTTACAGCAGTAAAACTGCTGAACTGCAGTCAAACTAAAACGGAACAAGAGCCAGTTGGTAAGAAATTAACACACAAAACACACACCACAAGGACAATCCACAATAGACACTGAGTATATGCAATTTTGAAAGATACGAAGCAGCTTTGTGCTGGACAACGAGTTTGCAGAATGGCACACAGAATGTAACGGTTGTTGGGTGCATAAAGAGAGGTAATTGGTTAATTATGCACAAAGTAAATCCTGTAGGTTGTCATTAGAGTAGAATTGCATATATAAGGCCAACAAATCACCCTTGGTGGTGAGCTGGCTTTTCACTGACGGAATTTGTTGGTGTCTGTCCGTCCGACACGTTACATTAATAAAGTTTAACAAAAAGGCACAGTGGCCAATTATTTTTGTATTTTTTCTAATTATACTATACACTGGACAGTACATACGCAGAGGAAGGTTGACTAAAGGGCTTCCGCCTTGGTACGGACAGTGACACATGTCACTGGGGGCTTAAACGTTTTACAGTGCACCAAACCTCACACTTACCCAATGGACAACCTTATAGAACAGGACAGTGTAAATAAATGTTTCCCGCCATGTAATGCCCCCCTCACAAAACGGCCAGAGTGACAGGTAATAAAGGAATGTAAAGCATGAAACATTATATAAAATACAACCATCGAGTAGCACAGAAAGTACTCAATGACCTATCAGAAGTCAGAGTAACAAGAGAGAAAAACATTTAAAGGTACGACACGACAATGTAACAGACAGGCATCAATGCCAGCCGTCCACAAAGGCTTGAGGTTAGGCATATCGTACTCTCCAATTGCCTCGCCCGAAACTACATCGTTTCTAGGCTCTGCATTATCGCTAGTGTATTAGCGATATTGCTATTTTTAGACAGGAGAATCCAAAACCAGCGTACAGCGAGGCAAATGTGATAATGTAAACGGGTTTTTAAATGCATTGTATATAAAACGCTTGTGTGTTAAAAGAATGACTTGTATTATTAATTAAAACTCTCGCACTATCAGTTCACATATTGATTGAAACAAATAAATAATGACCAGTCAATAGAATCATGAAATATTTAAACCTCATACAGTGTGTACTCGTTTAAACCTTTCAACACGTAGTCTTCATACTCACTATAAACTCTCTGCTCTCTATACAAAACAAGTAAACTTTCATCAGCCAATGAAAATGTGTATCAGGGTTCACAGCAGTTTTGTAAAGGTCAAATATCAAAATATTCTAGTAGTTTAAGCAGCGTGTGAATTGTAACGGTTAAGTGGAAATCAAAGCGCTGTAGGGAGCGTAGGCATATCGTAGTCTGTATATTTTCCGGTCATCGCACAATGAAATAAGAAGCATAGTGGTGAGCTGTAAATAGACCCACTGCTAAGCATGCAGTCCGTTGCAAATTTAAAAGGGTCATATCCTCTACTCAGAAAACGTTTTATGATCTTGAGAAACACATCATGAAAGTGGCTATGACCCAGAATCTTTCGAAATTTGTAAAGCACATCACCATAAAATTCAGGCTGAGACGGACCTTGTCGCAGAAGTGTCTTTAGATTAATACCATATTTAGAAATAAGATCTGAATTACGCCTATAGAATTTTGCAAACGTTTTACGAAGTTTATGGAAGCGATAGCCTTGTTGCAGTAACTTATTAGTAATACAAATATTTCGAGTATTAAAGTCCTCCACTCGAGAGCAAGCTCTAGCAAAACGGATTAATTGAGAAGCGTAAACACCATATGAAGTTGACCGTGGAATATCTCCATCCAAGTGTGGGTAATTTACAATATCGAAGTTAAAATCATCTCTCTTGTCGTAAATTTTACTAACAATTTGACCTGCTTCTATAGCAAGGTCAAGGTCTAGGATTGATGCCCGTGTATCAGATGAATTAGCTTTATTTAGTGTTAATTCGGCTGGGTAAATTTCTACGATCTTATTAGAAAAGTAAGGATTATCATTATTTAAAATGTCATCAAGGTATCGGGACGTATTATTGAACGCTGTAATTTCCTCAGATTGGTGTTCGGGAGACAATTTTAACATGAAATCGCGTTCATAACAATATTAAAACAGATCTGCGACAAGAGGTGCACAATTAGTTCCCCATGGAATACCGATAATTTGTCTATAAATGGTATTGCCTAGCCTAACAAAAATGTTGTCAAAAAAATCATACGTACTAAGAGAAGAAACATATTGTTTCCTATGGATTTTGTCAAGAATAACTCCAGAATTTTTAACAGACCAAAATAAATTATTACCAGAATTCTCATAAGTCTTTTCACAGTATCGTTGGACATGAACTTTTATAGCAGTTAAACATGAAGTTAGTAATTTAGACACATTAGTAGTTGTGCAAGCACTAGAATTAGAAATGAAACGGGCTTTGTAAGGGGTCTTATGCAGTTTGGGAATCCAATACATAGTTGGTAGTTTGTGTTGGCCTTCGCATATACTAGTTTTAAGTGTTTCACAGCTAGTTGTATGAAGATCCACAATGTCGCTCTCAGAAAACAGTGTTGGCGTAAAAGCATTGGTAAATGATAATGAAAATTTTGTATGTCTAACTTCAACTGGCGAAAAGAAGATCTAGGCTAAGGGGGTAAAAGTGTAGGATTAGACTGGTAGAATTGAATACGTTTTTCCATTATATTTAAGAAAGCTCGTTTCCAAGATGATAATGAGCTAGGATCCGCTTTCTCTCTACGGCTCCACTTTAAACAAAACTCTAGCTATTTCTGTCCTACATCGGTTAAAATCAATTTTCGAGGGAAATCTATATTCAGGCCCTTTTGAAAACAACTTACGAATGTTTATTCAAAATACTGAAGTCCCCAGTGATGATGTGACCGGCTGGAGCATAACACAATTTGGAAGATACACAATTACTACTAGTAGGGGTGTTGCTTATTATATTAAGATCTGATACAATTTTATTATAGTTGAAAATAACACTTCTGATAGGTTTTTTGTATTTGTAACAAATAATAGGACATTCAGAGTTTTTGAAATATTTGGGAACAGAATCAATAACACTATGATCTCTTAAGATGCTTTGTACATCCACACAATCTATCCCTTTATTAACATACACGAGCTTCAAGAAATGTCGTTTAAGATCAGCTTTTCTTTCTATATGAGGTCTTAAAACATGTTGCGTATAACTTTGGATCAGTGAGGCAGTATTATATAAAGGATTAGATTGAATAAAAATAGAATCTGCTTCATTGTCAATGGTAACAAGGGACGATAAAGGCATTGTTGCAAGACAATACAACATAGAATGTTTACCAGATTGCTTGTGAATAATATCTAGATAACCAACAGTCAATACTTAGCGTATAACACACCTTCAAGAATAGTGAGTTATCATTGTTCAATATAAACACACCTTTAAGAATAGTGAGTTCTCATTGGTCAATATAAGTACACCTTCATAATTTTACATGTATATTCATACAGGTGGTAACATTGATTCCTATCTACTACCGTCTCTGAAAGCAGTGGAAACATCTCCATTCAAACCTCTCTCCTGGTACGACAGTCCAGATTTCTCAGAGTTTGGTCGTATTTGTTATGCTAAAGTAGGAGTAAAAGTAAGTATTTAATCACCGTTTTCCATTGTATAGTTTTTAAAAAAGGGCACTTTAAAAAACGCTTTTCCAGTTTCAATAATGGCCTAGCGTTTACTTGCTGTGCATTCCTTGTGCGATTTATATTGTAATGGAGATTGCAGAATCGCTCCCCAGTCATAGTTATCATTTTATGATTTTCTTTTATTTTCAAAAACGACTTTTCAGTTTCAATGGTGGTTTAGTGGTTTTCGGTGCCTTTAGTGCAGAATTCTGTGGGGTGCTGCATTTCACGTGCAATTTGTTATTGTCACGGAGTTTGTAGAATCGGACCACGTCATATCATTATACGGTTTTCTATTACTGGTTTATTACTCTTGCATTGCACGCATCATACACATATAGCGGTATGCGCTAAATTCATTGACTAGGCATTCTCCATATGACTGAATTAAGTTACGTTGTTGAAACTTTAAAAGTTATATCAGAGAAAAGTTAAAATCTTGATATTAGATATTATAATTCAAAAATTTACATATTGACCTATTTAAATCTCGCGGAACGTAGAGTGTTACTCATTGATAACATTACACATGTTCAGGTTTGTGTATGTATGTGCAGTTATTTGGTTCGTCTCCGACAGATTGCTCGCAATCATCTCTCATATAGTATATTAAACTTACTTCACTCAAAATGTTCAAGTAGAGAAAGGCATCTATACAGTAAAATAATTATTTTTCGATTGAGTTGAATTTTCGTTGATTTCGTTGTTGAACTCAACCACGAAATCTAATCCCCACGATTAATCTACATCTCCAATATAGAGCATGTTTACCCTTCCATGTTTTGTAAACTTACGACCCTATAGAAATGCATTTTTATCAAAATCCAAGAAATTAAATACCAACGAATATATGTGAATTGTATAGTATATATACCAAAATATATTTTACGTAGAACGCTCCCCTGGAAACACTCATCACGGCAGAAAGTTTGACATCAGCTAACGTCAGTTTTGGAACATTCACCACTGGTCCGGTAGATAGTTCTGGTGGCTTGAATGGTACACAACGTGTGGCTTGTGTACAGGTCAGATGTCCATCTAGTGCAAACAATGGCAATAACCGTAACATCATCGTCCGTGTGTATCCAACAACCAGGACTGGTCAATGTTTGATACGGTCAGTACGTGTACCATCATTTCTTCTTCAAAGGATCAGTTAAAGTATCATGTATACAGTACGAGTTAACTGTAATTATCAAAATTATGATAATCTATCTGATACAATGTAGCATAAAATCCCTGCATGTTTTTCTAAATAATTAAATAAATTAAAGAAGGCTATATGAAGGTATATACTTTGAAAGTTCTTTGCAACCAACCGGCCCAGCTTTCATTTGCCGAGGGGCATGTACGTATTGATTACACAATCACATTTTCTCAAGCCAGTGTTACTTGTCAGTTATCCTGGACTTCCATAATAGTTTTCTCTTTTTGTTTGGCAGGAACGTGAACAACACAATGAATGTCACAGTCCATCATAACACCGGTAAATATGATGAGATATCCTTCATGACGGAATATGGAAACAATTATGGTCCAAGTTATGGTGTTTATGTTGGGATGGGATCTCGGGACAAGGCGATATTTGTAACAAGACAACAATGTCTTAGTGGTGCTAACTTCAATGTTAATACAATAAATCCAAATGTTGGACTTTTGGCAATGTTTAATTGCTAAATATAAATTTGTCATCTGATATATTATCTTGACTCGTTCATATATATGAACCAGAGCACTCATCGGCCAATCTAAAAAGAGGTACTAAGGGTGCAAAGAAATTTCGTTCCGGTCAGAAAGTATGACGTATTTTTTTTTTACTAAAACAAAACTTTTACAGTCTAATAACTTAAATGATGTTCTTAGATAATGTTAAACGTTATTTAAGCTAATTTCAAGTTCAAAACATACCAAATTATATAGTGAGATGATAACAAAGGGAGTATTTCAAACCCTTCCCGGTCACGACGTCATTTATGTCATCTTCGAAAACGAGATCATGTATTCGTGACGTTTTAAAAAGATATGGGCAACCAAATCAGCTAATACTATTCTACACAACGATATCATTGTACAAGGAGACTTGATGAAAAATGTGGTCTAAATCTATCCATTTGCTTTGTGTACAAGTATTATTCACCAATCGGTACGAACTTTCCTTACACTCTGTATGTATAACTGATAGAGACGATCACAAACAGCAGCAATGTTTATTTTTGCTTCATTTGTAAAGGAAACGGTACCGGACAAATTGAGAAAGGTAACATTTAAAGTCCCAATCAGGTTTAAATTGGTAGTATTTTCTATCTACAAAGACTATGAAAAGATCTAGATATTAAATTAGACCCAAACTTGTACGGAAGGGACCCATATCTGATTTCAGGTCGCTGATCCTTCTTTGAAAAATAATATCCTGAAACGCTAATAAGTATTTTGTCTTCCGTACAAAATACTTAATAGTATATACTTTAAATTTTCCGAAGAATTCCGAAAACTTCGTCAATGATCGGAAGTACCCACAATCGTGAATTCTTCACTTAAGAACTGGCGCTAGGGATAAGAACTGGCACTGTAACTAAAATACCAACCACAAATACGAAGTTTGTATGCTTTAAATGATAGTATAATAGAATTTTGGACTTCATATGTGAATTTCAGGACAATTGGAATGATAAAACATAACTTATGACAAAAGTTGTTATAACCATTGTGAACTTCACTTTATGTAAAGTCAAGACTAGGCAATATTAGCCCGGGTCTATAAAAATTAGACTAACTCGGCTTTAACTCGTGTTTTAACAATGAAATAATATTTGTGTTTGGTTTTTTAATTATAAGGCCAGTTCTTATCCCCAGTGTCAGTACTTAAGAACTGGCGTCAGTTCTAAGTGTAAGATAGTGCAATAGGTGTGCTATCCGTCTATTGGTTATCAGAAACTTGCGGAGAATTCTCTTTTTTAAAATACTTTTTATATTTTCTCAAACATTTATCGGTACTTAAATACCGATAGTATGAAAAATAAGTTATGTAGCAAATCAGGTACAGGGCTGTAAAGTCCATTTATTAACGTTGTTTTCAAGTAGATCATATACGATACGTGCTATATCGAGTTTGCGGAACTGTTGAAAATTGTAAATTAGATTTGTGAGACCTTTACATTTATTTAAGCGCCAAGGTATGAATAATTTACATAAACAGAGATAAAACTCATGTGAGTGGTAAATCAGTTTATCTAAAATCCGAACGAGTTCATGCCAACTGGCTTTGATGACTGGTTGGTTATACTTATTGTCTACCATGGAACAGAGGTTTATTTGTAAATATTACAGATATAGAACTTTAATGTATGTACATAGTTACCGTGATATGTGTTGTGACTGATGTTCGTGTTGTCATCAAAAAATGATATATGACGACTTTTTGCTCAGCTATGTACGCACAATGATTGGACAATAACTCTCATTGTAGACTGATTGAATTGGTTATACACCAACTGCTGCACTCTGATGCCGGCGAGATCTAAAATCTTGGTAAGCGTCACATAAGCCGTATTGGTCGTATCAACCCTCTGAAGAGTGCAGTAGTTGAACCCACATCTTCTATATCTTTTGTAATTCTATTCATTTTACTGAACCGCTTCTATCTTACATGTTCATGTTTTTCTTCAATTCTTTACATGTGCACCGTTGTATAATGGTCGAGCTTGACAGTAACGACACGTACAATATAGATGTAGATACACAATCAACAAAAATATATAAGCTTCAATAGGAAATATTTTTTACAACTCTATAACTACACTTTGTCGTTACGCACGCACGCACGCATCCTCACACACGCACGCACACACACTTAATAGGGGACTTTTTGGTATAACATCAATGTCAATAGTCGGTAAGATCATGTACATCACACACTTCTAATATTTAGTTGCAGTCATATTGTATGGCCATGTTCAAACTTGGATCCATTCCAATATCGACGGTTCCTGTATCTTTGCCTTGAAAACAAAACCTTTCCATGGTTGCCCTGTTTCTAGTACCAATGTAAATGCCATATCTTGGACCGTAGTTATTTCCAGCCTTTGCTTCGAACGTGAAACCCTTTCCACCCGTGTCCTCTGTTATATTCACACCAGTTGCAAATTTACTGAATAAGAAATGTAGACCATGGTAAATGAGGTTTGTGACTCAATTATAAATAAGTTCAGCTTAGGAATAGTGAGTTCTCATTGATCAATGTTTACACACCTTCCAATACAGTTTTTAATTGGTCAATATTTCCACAAACTTCGCAAAACTGAGTTTCTTTTGGTGCATTTTAGCACACACTTAAGAATAGTGAATTTTCATTGGTTAAGGTAGTAAACAGCAATTCATCTATTGACTAATATGGATAATGGATACAGTGTCAGATTTTCTAAATAAAATCACTCTTCGAAAACACTTTATCTTAGTTGTACATGTAAACATGATTACTCCTAGTTAACAAATGCGTTAACATCAACTGAATAGTTTGAACAAACAAATTATAGCGTGCTATATTCATTAAATTTACCTCACGCGACATTTTGGTTTTACGGGGTTTATTTTGACTTCAAGGAACGTGGAAACATCAGTAGATATAGAACCTCCATCATTGACAAGACCTGGACATCTGAACTCAATACACGCTGCTCTGTCTACAGTATTGGACATGGTAGGTTCAGATAGTGGTCCGACGTTATATGATCCGTATTGACCTCCAGTTTCACTTCCCTGGTGACTGATAGCGATAAATCGTAGATCATAGTCACCCGTGCTCTACAAATATAATATATCATAATTATGATTGTTTGAAGACAATGCTCAAATAAAGCAAAAGTTAAATATATATACAGACAACATGCAGAACATTCTTATATCCGTCAAAATAATGGCAAACGATTAAATTGCATTGTGATATCAATGTTTGAATTGTAATGTTTCGGTACATATGTTTCTTACCGTGATTATTTTAGAACTTCAGACAGCTGAAACTAGGTGTTTCAGCCCTTTTACTGTTGAAACCAGGTTATTCAGCTAGGACATTCAGCTTTTGACAGCTGGGACTTGGGCAGTTCATGTTTTCGTTCAGTTATGTGTTGGGCTTTGTGCCGTGTTATTGTGGTATGAAGTGTTTTCATGTGTTCTGTGACCGGCTTGTTAAGTTGAGTGCTGCCTTTCCTATCCGATTTTCTATTTTTTTCTGTTGTATTATAGTAAAGACAAAACATATGCATATCCTACCTTGATCGATACTTTCATGAAGCATGTTGTCCTGGTCAAGTCTTGCGGGGGATTAGGATACCATGACAATTTATTGTCGTTCACATTATCATATATGAAGTTTGATTGGGGAGCTCCTGTTTGGCTTTCAGCAAATTTGAATGTAAAGTCCTTTTTGTAATCGTTTTTACAACGATTTAAATCATCGTAGTAATATACAGGACTATATCTTGAACCAGTAGTTGTTTGAACATCTTCCCAGTTGCTGGATGTTAATTTTACTTTAGTTCCGTTATTGATGTTTGACGCCACAAAACCAGTAGGTATATCGTGTCGAGGAAAGGTAAGAAGGGGTTGAGCCGTTTGCTTATTTTCTGCAGATAAATATACGATTGAGTCACAAAATATAGCCAGGCACACATGGCCATCTGTGTTCGTAGGTTTTTTGTCAACACCCAAATATCGATCTTCAGTCGCATGTTTTGTAACAGCTGTGACCTGCGTACCGCCACTATCTCTATCTATACCTTTCAGAGTTTTATAAACGGAGACGCTTATAAAACAGGCACCTCTCTTCACCTTATCTGGACCTCTGACTACAACGGTATTATAATTCGGTCTTGACTTGTAAACAGTTCGAGTATCCCAATTATATTTTCTCACGCCTAACCAATTTCTATAATATCTTTTGTAGGTTTGTGCTTCGGCATATTTTGAGTAAGTTGTTTGAATTTTTGTGTTATAAACTGGTTCCAATAAATTGATTATCGGTACATCAACAGGATTACCATCTTCACCAACAATTGTTTGTGCAAGCAACTTTCGTCTGGAGGTCGATTGTTCGAATCGCATTTTTCCAGCAGGTGTCCATGTACCAGAATTGCCGTCCATACGCCATAATTCCACATTAGGTTCTCCACCAGGACCTGTACTTATATTGTACACGGTGGGATCAATTTCAAACTTCATTGGCTTGTTGTATTGAAGGTTATTACCCTTGTCATCTTCGAACTTAGTACTAAACACTCCGAATGTTTCTAAAGGACACGCCTGACCGTCTTTTTCAAATGTAAACTCGCTACTGGCTGCTTCAAAATCATCAAGACTCCTCGGGTCCATATAATGTACATGCGCTTTAGCGGATCCATTGTATGGTTCGCCTGCTTCGGTTAGTAATGCATTGTCCTGTATAAGTATCCTTCCCGCTGATGCACGTCCGTTATTTCCACCGACTTCCAGCTGCAATCCATCCTTAGCGTGAAAATCCACCGGCTCAGGTGTAAGCGACAATGCTATTTTCAAAGATGAACTGGATCCTGGTGTAACTCGAATAACCTTTGTTGTTGGAACGAATCGACTGAAGAGTGTGTCCTCAAAATCCACTACTAGTTTTGTAACAGATTTCGGAATTTCGAAAGTGAATACGCCGACCATGTTTGTTCTGGCTACTTCCTTTCCATTTGCAGACACTGAACCTAATTTCAGAGGTATTTCTGTTCCGTTCTCAAATCTTCCGTATGCCTTTCCAGTTATGACCGTTTTGGCAAAACAGATTCTACACCGACATGTCCTTACCCGCTTAGTTTGATATGAAAACCCATTACAGTTTATAAGAACCCAATCAAAATGATCGGGGTCACAACAATAATTGCCCCACCACTCTGAGCATGTCCCATTGTCATGTAATTCTCTAGATACACAAGAGACTTTGCCACATGTTCCAATATCAATCGTGGGTTGATGGGTAGAATCACCGTCGACATAGCAACTATCTGGTAAATCTTCGAAATAGGACTTAGGCGATGAACATGAATCGTTCCCTGCATCTGTAATGTATATATTGCCAATTTTAAGAAAAACTGCAATTCAAACCGTTGCTGTTTAAAATGTGTGGATGCTGTCTTGCAAAGGTAGTATGCTTCAATTTGGTTGAGCTTCGGTCTTTCCATATGTAACGGTTAAGTGAACGTGTCAAAAGCTGCACTTGCACCTTTCTACCAATGCAATATACCGAAGCTATTGTAATATTGGTGTTTTGTTTCCACAAACATAGTCATGTAGGCTTTCCTGATTGGACGATGGATTCAGTGTTTGGTGATTATATTGATACATATATAAACATCCAGAAACTTCAACTTTGTAACTTCGGCATCGACATTATTGAGAATTATTAGAATCACGTCTCTTTACGGTATTATGCATGTTATGTTAATACTCGTATGTCCCTTTGAGTGAAAAATACTATGAATTCTTAATCAATTTAAGTACCTTTTACAGTAAGCGTAGCTTCATTTGACACTTGCGATCCTGCTTCAGTCTCAGCTGAGCAGTAATATACACCATTGTCAGCAATAGTTACACTAGATATCGCGAGTGTTCCATTTGATCCTCGGTTACCAAGCGAACGGAGTCCTTGAAACCTACCAAAACAACATTTAGTAGGAAGCTCTAAGATACTATAAAAATGGAATACACTTTTGTACAAGTGTATTTGCCAAGACAAGGTTCATTAATTATTTTCATGTGTTCTTATGGTTATTATACATACCGTAACAGTTTTGTGAAGGACACGTGGTGTGTAAATTTACATGTACTGTAATGATTGGTATACCGATAATTATTATATACGATAGCACGATTTGATTAAATTACCGACAAACACAATTGTATCCACTTCGGCTTAATAAATGACTAAAACACATACCATGTATATTCTATTGGTTGTGGATCGCCTGTAGCTTGGCAACACATAGCAACACTTTGTCCAACAAGTCTTGTTTTGTCTTCCGGGTGAAATGTGAATATTGGAGGAACTATAGGGATAAATTAGGCAAGAGGATGTACACACGTACGGTAGATACATTAACGAATGTACATGGTGATTAGGAGAGGGCTTATGTCTTTTGTCCAATCCCATTGCGTATCAAATATAATATATATATCAAAAACATAGTCCACCAGTGCGCATACAGAATCAAACACAACACATCATTGATGAAATGAACCGTTTTTCATTAAACTGTTGAACAGTAGATGGAGTGTTCGAATATTATATGAAGCTGATAAGATGTTTTTAGCGAACAATGTAAAATCTATATCGCTAACTAGAATGAACTACATGTACATTCAGACTATTCGTATAATGTAAAGATTCGAAACGAAAACTCTATAAAAATTAGGCAATAGTATCTTAATAACGTACAAAATGATCGGATGAATATACAACGTACTGTATTGGTAGATCGTAGCATTTATTTTCCAATGTGTACCATTTACGGCATCGGCATTAACTGCGTCTTCGGAGTAACCATCCTTACTTACAAGTATTTCTTCATTTACTATACATATTCCATCTATACGGAAGAATCCGCTGTAATCGGTAGTTACCAGAGGTGAATACATCCTAGACTTGAAATAGACACCAGCATCCCTTACAGGTCCGGTCATTGTTTGGACATTTCCATAAAAGATCACATTCGCACATTCACATACATCACATTCTGCTGACAGATTACTGCCTGGTGGACATGACTTGTTGCAATCTTAAAGACATATAAACTTAATTATTATCTTCAGTTTGGTCGACATGGCTATAGCATAAGAATATTTTAATACATCGTAAGGGGAAAGATTACCTGACTTGTCGGAGCGAAATGTCTATTTCTTAGCTGTTCAGTGTCATTTTTCTTATCAATTTTTGTATTTATAAGATGTGCCCTTTTTGTGTAAGTATACGTTTGTGTGCCTTTCATCATCTACTGTTTCTGTTGAGTACAGCCCCTAGTTTCGTATTTCAACATTAAAGAGTAGAAAATGGTGCTATATTTGATTTTAGCACCAATATTTCCAATAGTAATAAGTGTAGGGTTTAAGTAATCAATCAGCAGTCTTCAACCCTCAACATTGGTAATTTGACCGGGCCGGCTTTTTTGGTGCAGCGCTGGTAATTCGTACAATGTTTTTTATTGTGCAATTTTGCTGTGCTGTTTTTGTTGAATACTGCCTTCACTGTTGAATAGTTATCTTTTTACTTGTATCTTGAAAAAAATAACGCACCTGGACAACTCCACTCAGAACAACCACGTGCTTGTGTTCCTGCTCCATGACATTGATTGCCGCCATTTTCTGGGAAAGGTGCTGTACATGTTCTGATTCGAGATTTTGTGCCTTTTCCACACGTTTTACTACATCCTGACCACGTGTCCCAAACTGACCATGAACCATCGATAGGTGCTGTTGAATGCGACGGACATGTATTAAATTATCAAGTAATATTATGAACTATTAAGAACATTTTAATGATTAACAAGGGCGGAGAAAGCAAAGCGTGTCTTTGTTAGGCATTAAAAATACTTAACATGTTCTAACTAACTTAAAATATAACATCCTGCATTTTTATTGGTCGATAGAAATTCGCGCCAACACATGGCGTACGTTTGTTAAGAACAAAGTATTTCATTCCACAACCTACCTGTAATTTACGAAACAACCGTAGCAATATATATTATATACATCGTATCTTTTCATTAAACCATTTACACATTGACTTGGAAACATCTCACCTGTGCATGGATCATTATAACATCGTTGTTCGTCAAACAAATCTCCTTCACAATCAGCATCATTCTGGTTCCTCTTTTCACAAGATCTAAATCGACGACGTAACCCAGCTCCGCAGGTAGAAGCACAAGCCGACCATGTTGACCATTGGCGTAGTATACCTCTACCTAAATTTATCATGTTAAATACCTTAACGTCATATCATATCAAAACAAATGACAATGACATATGATAACTCATGATGTTTTATATTTTGATCATTTATTATTTTATCATAAGAACTATTTTAAGTCTTTTTAGTATTATTCAGTTTTCAAGATGTGTGACAGTGTAGTTAGTTGTGCCGTCATGTTTATTTTGCATGTACTCCTAAACATTAAACAATGTTGGGTCGCCTTTGAGACTTCCAAAACTCTTCCAAAAGCATGATTGGTTTTGTTTTCGCATTCTGCCTCTCTGTCGCCGAGACGAAGCCGGGTAACCATATGACAACGCGACAGTTGATTGAATCTTACAACACGACTGGTAAAGAAAGTATTACATCTACCGATTACATAGTTTTCATGTTACTATTTGAAAGACAACAATGGCGAAGGTTTACAGTTTTCTACAGTTAACCACTTTTTATACGACTGGAAAACCGTTTACCAGTGCGACTTAAGGAGGTACTCGCACCTTTGATCTAACGATCGAATTTTCTTTGAAACATCTTAAAATGACAGAACAGTCTTCTAGAACAACATTGAAATCATAAAAATGATATGTCACCTGGCTCGTTTTCGACATACATGGCTTTCTAATGACATACCATTGTATTTTGTTCATTTTATCTATTTCCTGCATTTATGGCACCATTATGTTCTTTTTAAGATTATTACAATATGAAACCACTTTTAAGCAATGCATGATATTTTGTGTGTGCAATGGTCATTCCTATTGACATTAGTCACAATTCCGGCTGTCTGGTGAACAAATTCAGTATTTGAACATGATAAATAGTTACCCCACCCACTTGCAAAAAAGTGTGATTTTCAAACGATTTCAAATGAACGTCAAAAAATACCTAACGATCGAAAATGATTTAGAATTGGCCCTAAGTTAAGTATCAAATAGAACACCAGTTTAGTCAAATAAAAAATAGGGGTCACCAGCCTTTTTTGGGAGCTGTGCATAAAAAAGTACTAATTATGAATAAATTTCGTAAAATTAACCTAATTTGCATATTGTAATGAATTAAATTTTTATTAAAAATATTTCAAAGTGTGGCTTCCTCTTATAACTAAATCATGCACTACATATTATATATAAGCATATACATTTGAACAATTGTAGGGACTTATTTTGAACCCATATTATTCACAATTTTGCCGTTCCTCACCCACTTTTCATACATGCAAAAAAATAAAAAGTTAAGAATATCTAATTTGTGCAATAATATTATGTTTATTATCATTAATCAACATTCATATGCGATCATCGAAATTAAAATTCATGTTTGTTCTTAACTAAAACGATTTTGAAATTTCGCGCATGCGCACAAGGCAGCTCGTACCTCCTTAAAACAATATTTAAATGGAAAAAAATTTCGTATTAAGATAACTAAACTTTAGTAAGTGAACTGAAAAGGTTATGGTGAATTTAGTTAGTAATGTTGTTAAAGCAATGATGTAACTTGAAAGTTAAGTAATTATCATTCGGCTGTAAAATGAATGATGACATGGGATTGGTTGGAATAATCTTACAATATAGCTTTCTTCATTCAGTAATATCATGCATATGACAAATTTCGTTTACACTTACCCTTGCAGATTGTATCCTTTAATGCATCAGAAATAGTCAACAATTCGTTTCCATTATTGACTTTAATGATGTGGTCTATTGGAACGAACTTTTTGTACCAAAATGTGTCAATACTTGACGATGCGATGATGACGAACAGTTCTACGTCAGCGCGTTGAAGTTCATCAGCAAGTAGCTTTGTGGATGTTTCATTACGAATGTCGAGAGGAGTAATCAGTATCAAAACATCCGGAGCAACAACACGCCCACCAACATCTGCTGAGAATGCATGGTCGACAGCATATGTTATTGCCCGACCAATGTCTGCCTTTCCAGTAGTTTGCCACAGATACTGCGTCGCCATCTGGATTTCAGAAATCGAGCCATACGTATCAAGATGGACTTGGGTGAAGGGACTGCTACCGAATGTCACAATTCCAAAACGGTTGCCGCCGTCCCACAGAGCATTTATAAGCGACGTGGAAAACTGTTTCTCTTGTTCAAAAGACGTCGATCGAGAGCCTTCAGATGAATCCAGCAACAGCACAATGTCCATCGGCGAATTGCCACATCCTGTAAGATAAAATAATTTGCAATAAACACTCGCCAATGAAAGATGTAATAATGATTATTTAGCTCCTTCAACAGTTACTATCGACAGTTCAATTCTATCTAGTTTATGTCGCTTCTCATCCATATGTTTGTTTCATAGAAAGTTAGGTAAACCTTACATGAAATTAATTAATATTTAGTGAACATTTCATGAGCAGACAATAAATAGCAATTTAAGTGCTTAGCATTTCTAGCCAATGCAAGTAACTCTTGAATCGCCAACAAAAAGGAAAGTACATGTAGTAAAACTTTAAGTTACATTTTATCAGGAATATTTAAATCATACAAAGTATTACAAACAACAATCACCTGTTGTGGAAACTATACCAAATAGTTGGATCACACACGATATCGAAATCAAGCATTGTCCTGAGCCTCGTGTATGTAGGAGACCCATGTTAGAAATGACAATATTTGATAAAACAGCCGGTTAAATAGTGTTATCACTGCGTATTGGATCATGTACCATTTGTCAATATACCGATATAGGAAGACGTCGATAATAGGTTCCTTAGTTTAGTAGGTTTGGATCATGGTATCAATAACATTAAACACACAAGAAAATATGGGATCCAAAGGATAGATAGATAGTTGATTTCAAATTTCAGTTAGCCGTAGGCCCAGGTGAACATACAAATAACACAATACAATGTTCCTATGAAAGTAGCAAGTTGCAAAATATATTATGCAGTCGGTTTAAATAATGATGTATGTATTATAAACAAAAAAAACAAAGTTCACAGAGTTCAATCTAATTTCATTTAACAAAAATAGCATTCGTGTCGTAAAGTTAACCAGTAAAAGTAATAAACAACCACTTTCAAATTATATATTCTCTGTATATATAAGTATAACAGTTTCCGTAAAATCACTGAACAATTACATAAATCCTTTCGTTTCGGAAAATCAATGTATAAAGTCATTGAATTTCTAATTGAAAAGAAGTTATCCATTCATTATAACATTATAAATGTACACTACAACAAATGTTTAACTAGCCACCTCATTTTTATATTTCACAAAAAGTGTTTTTAGATACATAATGAGATTCAACAAGTCTAGGATGTTACATAGATTGATAGAAACACATGATCTAGAGTGACTGCACTATATATTCCGGCGGCTTCGGTGCGTTTTAAATTGCTCGCTCCTGTCATATTTAATTTTTGTATGGCAACGGTACACATCGTAACATCCTTAAATGTCTTACTTATATAAACAAGTTTTGGAACTTTATCGCTGGCTTAAAATTAGATGGTCGTAAGTACAAAATCAATATTATGAGAAAGCAAGAACAAATTGTCTCTTTACTGATGGAAAAACAAGCTTTTAAACAGCTTGTTCAACATGACCTCTTCCGATTTTCATGAAAATAGGCTCATAAGAAGCGCCTTGCATATTTCAAATATGCATGTGTCTTAAAATTCTAATTCTAAGCAAATGATATGTAGTTTAAGGATTTGCATTTGTGATACCCCAATCAAATATTGATCAGGTAATATAAATACCAGGGCCTTTTTGGACTTTTTGAACATCCCTAGTATGTTTTATATAAATCGACGACGGACAAGGTTCACTAACTAGTAAAAATGGCCCAGTAACAGAATTTGATAATAATTTGACTAGTAACAAGTAACAGTGCATCATGATCGAAAATGATACTTATATTAAAAAAAAATAATCTACTGTTGTCATGGCAACAATATTTTATCCGTCATTCTATTTATCTTTTTGGCGACATGAACGAGGAAATAAGGAAACAGTACTCAACATAGACACTGATAAAATGTTGCATATTGTTTAAGAACATTATGGGAATAATGCATGTTGATACATTCACCAGTCAGGCCTAAGACAACGTTGCTATGGCAACGAAACATGTAAAAAACGAACAAAATAACAACAGAAAACTGGAATCATGCCACTATTCGAACACCTTGCAAGTCTGGATTACTGAACTTAGTTTATGCATAGGTTGTAATAAGGGGAATATGCATGCACCATATATTTTGATTTTGCTTAAAGAAAGCGTTGCTATGGAAACACAAAACAGTGGGGGAAAGCCGATTTTACAAGACCGTGGCATAACTAGAGTATTATGTAAGGCAGAACTATGAAATTTGGTATGTGGATAGAGGACATTGGTCGGATTACACCAATTATTTGATATGTGTAATCGGACACACTTTGTGGTTGCTATGGCAATCAAAATACTTAAAATTTCGGATATTTTCTGAATAGTTGCATAACTCACGAAGTTCCAAAGTTGAGGCTTATAGCCTTTTGCGAAGTATAATAATTGACATAACACATTGCTACTTAAAGATGTGGTTGCTATAGAAACTGAACCTCTTAAAATAATTGACGAACGAGCAAAAGTAGTTAAATCTGAGTTTGATAACAAAAGTAAAAGGAACGTATATGGGTACATGTATCTAATTGTACATAAATACGATCAGGTTGCAATTCAAATTCATTAGCGAAACATAACGTGTTCATGTAATTACATGACAGTTGGAGCATGAAGTATTTTTATGTAATATAACATAGTGAGTTATTTGCTTTTAATGATTAAAAGATTGGTATTTGGTTTCAACTCTCCGTAAATTAATGAAATTTACAATACCCTGGTCTATTAGTGATTATGTCAAATCATTAATTTACGGCGAGTTGAAACCCAATGTCTATGATTAAAAAGGACGGTGTGAGCGTACCGAGCGAAGCTAAGTCTTTTTTAGTCATTTTGATTGGCCAATTAAAATTCCCGCCAACCCATCTAGTAAGAGCAAACTTTTAATGATTAAAATAACTCAAAATGTTACAGCCGTCATTTTGATTGGCCGATAGAGTATGTGATCAACTCATGATGTCATAATTAGATGTAGCATTTAACCAGCACAGGTCGGCGTTTTCACTGGCTAAAAAGGTAGGTTATATTCTAAGGGGAAGGTAGATCTAGCACTGAACTGAAACAGTCGAACACAGAACTAACACAGACCATAATCACACGGCACAGAAATACCCAAACACACAAGTCAACTGACCGAGAAAAATGAAACTAAACCGCTCACCAAGCATCACTTGACTCGCGAATGCAAGTTGGTTTTCAAATTGTACGGCCTGGACAAACGTCATACAAGAAGATCAGTTGCCCTTTAGAGCTTTATAGTAGGCCTACACGTGACATCAAGGCTTGTTATAGGCAACTACAGGTGTTTTGGCCGTTATATACACAAGTTATTATTTTACTTGCACTTCTGTTCAGTTTGTTTTTAAAAAATCAGAATTCCGCGTCCCTGCTGATTCGAATTTCACTCCATGTTTTATTTAAAAAAAATACTTAGGAAAACCCTAAATTAAGCATGAACTAAATAGAATATTTGTATTTTACAGTCAAGTGTTATTTCACATCGTGAGCAACTGATTTATTTTGAACCCGTGGTTCCAATTACGCTCGTGAACATAGTTCTTCATCTGCTCTATTTTATCCTTTAAGCTAGCCGAACTACATAAAGCATTTTACTATTAGTAAAATGTTTTATGTAGTTCGTCTAGCTTCAAGTAACTATTTACTTCAAATTAACGTGTTAAGGACACTACTTTTGTCTTCTAAAAGTGCAAACAAATATTGCAATGTGACATTTTTATTTTTGCCGACGGGACGAATCGTCAAAAGATCAAACATGTTTAAAATCTGTAAAATGATTTAATTACCGTCAAAACACGTGTCTCATTGCCATCATAAAACGTATCAAAATTAAAGTACCAATCAGGTAACGTGAAATGTTCAGCTGACTAGGTCAACTCATTTTCGGAAAACTCGACTCGCTTCTCCGTATAGACACATATATAATTATGCCACGTCATAGTAACTTTGCGTTTTTATTTATAATTACAACGGGCAAATTGTTTGTATAAGTCAGAATAGCTCTCTGTGCGTGTAATCATGCTCGTAGAATTTATCACTTACTATTTTCTGGAATGATCATCATTAAATTCTTTGTAAATCGCATCGTACGTTCTGCAAGTTAGTATAGCACAGAGAATTTGACATGATCCTGACCTTTATGCATAAATATATTACGAGGTTCTTGCGTTGAATATATCAATTTCCGCGAGTAAATCGTACAATATCGGTCCTTAAGATTTGTGTCTTCGTGATACTTTCCGCTTATGAAAACATACAACCGGGATTATAAATATAGACGATATATCAGCTGTTAAATAATGCTAATTGAAGGTCGAGAGTCGTGTCAAATTCTCTGGACTATAGTCAACTGACTTTTAAATGCTACAATATCAGCGCTAGTCTGATCTCTTGAATTGATTATCGTGATTTTTGATAATGCGGATGATCTTTTTTCGTTCGACAATGCGCTAGGCCTTGTCACCTGTATCAGAAAGACACTAAAAACGTTCCTGTCTGTATGTTTTTACAGGGACTCTTCTTGATTTTAATCACAAATCATATAAATCCAATAATCATTTGATGCGAAGATGGGACGTTTTTAGTTAGGCCCCTACCTTCAAGGATGTACTAGTATCCATTATTCATACGATTTATTTTTCGCAATGAAATAATTTTTAATGATCACTTATTCCACTAACAGCGATTCAACAGACGTCTATTACGTGAAATCTACTAAATGAACGATATTCAATATGTGTCAAAGCGAGCTTATTATAGATCAGTCAAAATTCCCATGTACATCAAGTTCGGCTAAATGTCTTTGATGTGAGTTTTCCCTCTGTTTCCTTTTATTTCCGACATAAGTCGGCACAGTCTAATCAGTCGGCAAATCTGTGATGTACATATTGTCGGCGACATCAGAAGCTACAATGCAGTTTGATCGGAATAACAGTAAGGCCGCGGAGTTTTATAGTTATGTTGTTCACCCGTTATACTCGTTACGTACATTACGCTCGTAACGGCTACTGTATACGTTGCTATGGATCGGATGTATGCGTTGCTATGGATCGTAATGGACCTCTGCTTCTGTCGCGAATTTTTGAAGTAGGTAAATGATGGTGTATGTAAATAATAAAAAAAATATAGTATACCAGATTTATTTTGCAAACGTTTCATGCGACAGACGCGTTTAAAGGCGTTTTCCGTTTAAAACAAATTCGACTGACCGGTGGACATAAAGAATTCCAAAAAAATATTGTAAACCAAGAAATGAAATAGTAGTGGCCTTACATGTCGTAGTGTTGAGCAGGATGAGCGGGTACAACAAAGAAACTGCGATAATCGCGAACCGGCCAAATAGGACGTTGCCGTTGCGCAAAACTTCGTCGTCTGCTTCTGACGTGACGTCATGTTGCTTTTTAGGTCAGAAATGTCACGTTACGGCTTATATACTTTAAATTTAAGATATGAGCGCACGCGTGTTCGAAAAAATAACAGTGATGTTATTAATCAACTTGAAATTCCTCAGAAAGCTAAGCAAGTTTGAAGGTGGAACAAACGTGCGCTGATATGAACAAATAAAGAAGTATTACACGAAAAACGCAGATTTTGCCATTTTTAGCTAAATTGGGGTTCTTACAAGTGGAATTTTACTGACTTTAAAACGGATTTTCTAAAGAAAAAATACATTTTTATGAAGAATAAAGGTTGGTTATTAATAATAGATAACAAAAAACATTTTTCGTCTATTTTGTATGTTTCATTATTTTTGGGCCATTTTTACTAGTTAGCGAACCTTCTCCTTAAAATACGGTTGATTTCGTTATCTAATATTGACGAATTTGTTACCTCGATGTGTCGCTTTTAGTGATGTCAGAGTCCTATGTTATGGCTACACAGTTTGTGTCTAGTACTGAATTTGGTTATTTGAAATTATTGATCATAGTCGGCGGGAAAATATCGTAAATTTGGTTTCATGAAGGGTGAATTCTTCAGTTAACAAATTAAACATGCTCTTGAAATATATTTATTACTACGAATGTGGTATCACTTTTATGACATAAGAAATCTGTAATCATAGATTTATGAAAGCACAAAAAATGAGTTGTTTTCTCAAAGAAATGCTCAAACATATATCAACATGTGAGATGACAGATACGTGAAAAACATATTTGCCTAGTACTTGTCTTCTTTAATAAATTGTTTAAACTTATTTATTTTACGTTGTTGAGATTGTTTGTTATAAAGTCATATCTCACTCGCATTCACTGTCCGAAATCAAGTACGAAAAATCGCGTGGTACATATTTTCATTTTATCACATGACTTTCCTTGTATCCCGGTTAGTATAACGATTACGTATATCATTATATGACTAAGAATATAACCTACATTTTGAGCCAATGGAAACGCCGATTTTTGAGATGAAATGAAAATTAAATCATTAAAAGTTTGCTCTCAACAGACTCGAAGTCATGTGTTGGTGGAAATTTCTATCGGCCAATACAAATGCAGTATGATATATTCTAAGCCAGTTAGTAACATACAGTTAACAAATCTTGTGTGCGCGTGTTTTACTGTGTAAATATTTATTTGTGAATATTAGCGTATGACATGTTGAAGAACACACAACTGGATTAATAAAGTGTTTACTTAAAGATTAATAAAGCGATGCACTGACCCATAAAACACAAAACACCTAAAATGCACGAGAAACAGACGCGTTGGTCCAACTAGTTGTTATGTATGTTACATTAAAAAACACAAAATAATGCGATTTTTTTCCCTCAACAACAGGTGGATTTTATCATTTAAAAATACATCTTGAATTTTCTGGTCAAAAGGAGGTAACTCGTCAGACATTGTCTTTTATGGCAAAATGTTGTCAAATATAAATCTAAATTGGGATTTATTTTTAGCATTGTGTTCGTTATTTCTACACTGGAACACGAACTTGAGCTGCACATAGCTGTATTAACAACCCGACACACGACCGATGAACACACGTCCAAAACGTAGTTTTTGCTAATGTCATCATTTGGTTATTATGTTTGTGATTCTCGTTATCATATTGTAATAAAGTCAACTGAATTGTAGTTCCCCATATCGAAAGTTTCATAGTTTATTTACCTATGAGTGCAATCGGGCAGCATCAGCCAAAATTTTTGTGCAAATAATAAACAATGTAGTCACATTTTTGGGGTAATGTGACCTGTGATTGTGGTCTGGGGTGTTTTTATGTTTTCTGTCCTCGGCTGTTTTAGTTGAGTGCTGCATTTCCTGTCCGAATTTTAACTATAATTTTGGTGAGTTTTATTTTGTTTTGAAAGTTGCTAAGTTATGTGCGTGCACGTTTGATTTGCGACTTGTTTAATATAAACTAGACCACAGCATATGTTATATAGTGTTCCCCATATAACATAATAAATTCACTACTTTGTAACCATATTTATGGATTGAGTTCAAGAACCAAATTCATCATTCACTGTTAAATTGTATTTACTAGCACTTTGTTTTCAATAGTTTTACAAACTTTTAAAGGAATTAGAGATAAGTCTGATAAGTACTCATAAAGTATTCAATGTCATCTTTGGGATTATTGCTTCAGTTTGGAGTGTAGGTTATAAATCAATGTAACCGATTGAATCGTATCATGATATCTGAAGGTGTTGTATGTTAGGTATTTTGAAATTATCTGACATACATGTGTACCATGACAACAGTAAACTAAACTTTTAATGGATTTCACCAAAACTATGTTATTACAAATGATACATTTTTTTATCAAAGTGATCTTCATAAAGGCATCTTTGATAGACACATACACTTATCAATTTTGTTTAAGAGATATTCTACTTAGTTAGCCATAGAATTTGCTAGATTCAATGGTTATATTAATCGAGGTAGGCTTAAGTTAACTCGGTCAGAACCAGGAAGTCTGTCTTATTTTAGATAAGCACAGTCACCCGTTAGACACATGCTATCTGGATTGCATTTAAGTGAACTCTGAATATGAACATCTCTTAACTCTTGATACAAAAGTCAATGAGAATAAGAAAGAAATAAATATCGTAGGTAAATCACATGGTGTTTGTTTGCCTTATCATCCAGGCGTGTGACGTAACAGACCCTAACAAGTGATTCAACTATAGTATGCGCAAGATAATGCGATATTTACAAACATGAATCGGTTTGGTCAACTGTTGCAAAATTGGTTTTACAAATAACGTAAATAAACAGATAATGTCAGCATTGTACTCAAAACATTACTAATAAAGCGTGCACATCTAATGAATCCACCCTCGTGGAATATACCAAATTTTCGCGCCTTTCTTGTTGTCGTTGGAGCACTATAATATAAACAAATTGAAGATGTAGATATAGCTCTGGCGCGATAAATTGCTATACAAATACAAAACCCGCCGTATTCATCATTTCTGAATATGTAGGAGCTTGCAAACTTAATATGTTGTGCCATCTGTTTGAATGCTTTCAGAGGCAAATGTTACAGCCCTTGGTTTTTATCCATAACAAAAATATAGGCAATATTGTGTTTGTTTTTGTACTGCAATTTATCGCGTTTGAGTTATATATATACCTCATTAATCATTCATGTCAAGTCAATGTACAAGTGCTAACATGAACATCGATGGGACCATTAAACAAACAGTATGTATACGCGTTGTCATAGCAGTACTCCAAAATGATATGCGCCAGGTAAGGGAGCTTTATCTGTACCAATTGTGTTAGTCTGTCAATGCCTGAGATTGTTCCCAAAAAGCGTGGTGGTCTAGAGGGCTCAAATGTTTACTATTGTACATCTAAGATGAAGACTACCGGCATTATGTATGTTCCAACTTAAAATGAAGTATTATATTCGTATAAAAGTTATAGATTATATACAGTCAGGTCTCAATACAACGACGCTGTTTGTTTCAAAGAAAAATGTCGTTATAACGAATATGTCGGTATAATGAATTGATACAAAGAGCGTTTTAACGAGTGTCGTTATATCGAGACCTGACTGTACATGACGTTACAAATTCTAGTGTATCATGATAAAGTAAATTTCATTTGAATTATTTTGCAATTCATGCCGATTATTTTTTTAATTTTCATGAACCATAATCTCAATCATAGACAGTCAGTACGTACCCAAACACTTCCCCAGCCAAGTCAGATTTTACCACTGTTTACTATCTATGACAGGCAACTAACAAAATTGCCGATTATAAATGTGCCTGTCACATTTGTAGCCGTGTAGGTTTATTATTCATTGAAATGGTATATTACGGGTATCAGAGTGTAGCTACTTTATTTTACTTTCAGGATATATCAACACTTCAGTCCTTAAATACATACCATTTACACACGTAGCGTCAGAATCAAGAACTAGATTCCTTAATTTGGTCGCTAACTTAAACGTTCAGCAAAATCCAGATGTCCACGCTTGTAAACGTGAATTTTGCCTTGAAACAGAATGTATGCTTCACAAACGGACCTAGCTGGTCATCCTTTCAGTTAGTGTAACTCAATAATTTACCTCACATGCCAATTAAACATCGCAATATTTCACTAGATCGATAATTAAAAAAAAATGTTCGTAATTCGCCACCGTCAATTTCCAATTCTATTTAGTATTCCGATAACCTTTCGACCTCAACATATTTCGAAGCGATCGTTTGATTGGCTAGACTGTGTGTCGCGTCATTCATAATTGTTCAATCGTGAAAGCTCGGCCATTTCCGTTTGTTTCCGGTGTATATACTGAACTTCTAAAGTGGTGACCAAACCAAATTCGCGATTCTGACTTATATTGTGTTAAGGGTGCGTATTTAAGGACTGAACTGTTTATATATCCGGAAAGTAAAATATCTTCGCTACGCGATGATACCCGTAATATAGCATTAGAGTGAATAAATAAAAAAAATACGACAAGTTATGTGACACGCACTACATTTTCCGATATTCACCTTTCTTAATATAGGTAAACAATGAGAAGATTGAATTGACTGGGGAAGTATAAAATAGTAGGGTGCGTGCTGGCTGCCTATGATCTCAATTTTAGAACCGCCCTTTTAACAGGTCTTATTAACGGAATTCCACTGTAATTACATCTACATGTACCACACATAACGTCCACTTGATATTGTCAATACTGGAGATAAGATAAACATAAACATACCCAGCATTAGAAAATGTGAAAGGGGAAGTAATAAAGGAAGTCGTGTCGAATAGTAGTAGCTGATTTATTTAGACAAGAGTATAGTCCTGAGAATTTGACACGATCATCGACCTTCTACTAGCTTAAATTAACAGCTGGAATCATGTCTATATTTATAACCCCTGTTGTATGATTTCATAAGCGGTGAGAATCACGAAGACGCTCAAGGTGTAATACAAACACAACTATAAAATACCGATATTGCACGATTTGGTTGCGGAAATGTATAAATTCAACACGAAAACCTTTTAATATATTCACGCATAATGGTCAGGATCAAGTCAAATTCGCCATGCTATACATAAAGGAAGCGATAAAAGGTTAAACGACCAATGCCAGTATAAAATGATAAAAGAATCATTCCTTTCAACCAGGGTGACGATAGTATCTTATACATTCGTATACAAATGAGTGTTTTCTTAGTCACTTTCTTAGTTCTAATCATATAGCTTCGTATTGCAATATAATCGTTTGAAATCACTAGAAAATGGAATTTTACCAGAGTTACAGCTCCAAACCAACACTAGTAATTATCAAACTTACAACCTGTAGTCAATCGTCATTCTCAACTTGCAATTATAGTTACTGTGGCCTTAAATATATCACGGAATAAACTGTAAAATGTCAAACCGTTTCTTTTTGTTCCTTTATTGCTCAGTTGTTTCTGCAATTTCTTTGTTCATTTTTTCGTTAAGCGTTTGCTTGTGGTCCGAGTTTTTGTCTTTGGTGCATGGCGCTGTGTGTACCTTCCGTGTCCAGCTGTTCCTGTTGATTGCTGTCTCCCTTTTCCGATTTGTAATTATCCTTTTCAAACAGATTGGTTAGGTTTTGGCGCTAACCATGGTCACCATAGTTCAACTAGATACCTTGAAAACCTTCACTGGTCAAATATTGTCGAACCAACGGTAGTTCGCTTTTATTCCTGTTTCATCTGCACCACCATGAAACTAATAATAATATAATCAAACACAATTTATATGGGTATTGGCGCATAGAGAAACTAGACATGCTGAGATAATCCAACCAGACTAAACTATAGTTAGCGCCAACACCCAGTCAGTATATGTTATGTTGTACGAACTTAAACACGAGGTAATGTTATTTTGTCAAAGGTGGTTCTCTGGACTAATTACATTAGCCGAGTGTTTTTGTTCTATCTATTTTGTTTCATGCTAGAAGTTTGATTGATCGTGAGTGTCATTATGCTCCGCCACCTGAGTTAACTTCAAGAACTATGAAACAAGTGGATACAAGTTTATTGCAGCAAAACATATCACAAGAAAGTACATGGTATGAAATAAGACTATATGAGAATAATGAGTATTTATGAACATGGCATAATTCTACTCACAACGTTCACTCAATAAAACATGAAGCATGTACATCGCTGGCTTAGAATGAGAAAGTGCTACCAACGACCTTATAAGATTCATGTATATTTGAAATCTGCACCACATTGTCATGAAAATCGGAACTGGTCATGTTGACCACACAGAAGTTTAAATAACTTCCTTTTCCATAAGTAAAGGGTAGTTTTCAGACAGTATTTTCCCATTTTCTTAAAATATCGATATTGTACTTACGACCTTCTCATTGAAAGCGATGTTCATGCTGTCATCGTGACAGTAAATATTAACATGATAATCACTTGTCTGATGACTAGCGAGTACTCATTGGTCAATATTGACACACCTTCGATATATGTATGACAAAACCATAAAAGGACAAATCATTTACATCAATGTTTTAAATATATACACAAGTTTATTTACATGTAATATTTAAACACTCATTCAAAAAAAATCAAAAATAATAAGTATTGCATTAGATTACTCTTATATAAGTTCATTCCTACACTTACGGACTTTAAAAACGCACCTCTTTTATGAGGTCCATATTTGTGGTTGGTTTTCCTTGAGAGGAGTGTTAATGCTCAAACTTACATCGAAGATGTTTTACAGCCTATTGCCATTCCCTTCATGGGTCGCCATTTCCGGCGACAACGGTGCTTATTACAGCAAGACAATGCTCCTGCACACAAAGCAGGGAGGACTCTCACTTTCCTTGAACAAAATCATATAAATGTGATGGAATTGCCAGCTTTGTCACCAGACTTAGCACCTATTGAAAACGTGTGGGATGAACTTGGAAGGCGAGATCGTGGGGGAGTGCCGCCACCCCGCTCTGTTCGCGAGCTTCGACATGCCCTTGTAGAGGAATGGAGGAATATACCTCAGCAGCGTATTGGCAATGTAGTATTATCCATGAGAAAACGTTGTCTTGAGTGTATCAGGAATAATGGATCAGTGACACACTATTGAACTATGAACTTGTTGATTTGTGAATTTGGTATTTAGGGTTGGAAGACATTGATGTCACGTGACTGTGAAGTGTTGTTGAATTTTGTTATGACAATTTCTTGTTTATTTGCAAGTATAATGAAATTATATAAATACTAAAAATCATTTGCAAATAAAGTTTGTTTCATGTATATCTTTTTATTTATATAAGTGGTGCATTTTCAAAGTCCGTAAGTGTACTTTCATAAAAGATTCCGTTAGTTTTTGATAAACTTAAGGTGGCTATATACATTTGTTGTAGTAAAATCATTAGTTTATGGAGGTCAAATATGGTTAATGGCCTATTTCTTGACTATAAAGCCAGACTCAAATCAGAAACCGACCCAGACCCCCAAACATACCAATTTGAACTAAATGTCACTCAAATATTGTTACATATTATAGACCAGACACACAATCATGAACATTAACATTTCAATAGCCCAAGTTAATTTGTCCCCAACTCAGTCTCTACCTTAAGCATTATCTAGACTTTAACTGAGATTTCTGCTTGAGCTGTTTCTTGAGAACAGTGCGTGACAATAGTTGTCTATAAATGATTGAGCATCCGCATGATTCTCAAAGTTGTCCATTCTTTTGATGGTCCTTTTGTTGATACTGAAGCTGAGCTCAGTTATCTTTTTGTAGCGATGGGCGGAATTTAGTTAACGGCAATGGGTTGGGCGAATAATTCGAGGCAGTTATAATAGTAGTGGGTTGAGTTTGATTAAAATGGGTGGGACATAAGTCTGCTCTCAGTCATTGTTATGTAAATCGTTGGCAAACTAGACTTCACGGACCGCCATCTGGCAAAACATACTTCCCTGACCGCAACCCGGATTCAAACATGAGATGATTTTCTCCCTTGATGTGTACAACGATTGATCATTAATCACGTGAGTCACGGTGAACCAATGAGCTCCAAATTCACGATAGATTATACATCACATGCTCTTTCATAGTGTCACTTGCTCAAATGTGTACTGTTTACAGAATAGGTTGATTCACACAAAGTATAATCTTTACGTAGATTTCACTACAAGCCATAGAAAAAATGTGAAAGTTAACATTTGATAGTCAAGAGATTTAGAGGATACGGCCATTAAGCGTTTCAAACAATGTTGGCGATAAACCATTCAATTAAACTCACGACCATGTGTAGCTTTTCTTCATTTCTGTGAAGAAATTTTAATCTGAGATCATTATAAGTATGCCTGGAATGTCCCTTATCAAAGTTTGGTTGACATATTGTGGCTAAATATTGTTTTGTGTCTATTGAAAGCAATTTGATTGTCAAATGATGTCTGCAAAAAGAGCTCATAATATAATTTTATGATGTTTACAAAATTAGGTAACACAATTTAATGTAAACTGATTGACTAGTTTAACTGACCTGCGTTCACATTAATGCCACGGCTTCATTTAATAAAAGATATTACGGACCACCTCGATAGTGAACCATCGTTTTATCTATCCTTAATGAATAGAAGTCATGAGATATTGCAACTAAGATATTGTGAACTTTTTAACACCCTTAATGTATACAATGTATATGCAAAGACGTTAAATTGTTGGGTGTGAGGTGAATGATACTGTAAAATCATTATTTTTTCGAGGGAGTTGAATTTTCGTTGAACCATGAAATCTAATATTCTCTCAATACAGAACATGGGTTCACCCTTCCATTCTTTTGTAATCCACGAATTTCTGACCTCACGTAAATTGCATTTTATCAAAATCCACGAAATTTAATACCCACGAAAATATGTAATTTTACAGTACTAGATGATACATGATTACGTTGTCTCGAATTCATACGATCGTTTGAACCTTTTGTTCTTTACGTTGTCATAAGTAGACATTTGGTTGAAAATATCCTTTTCTATCCGTGTTTCAATTCTGAAAAGTGAGGAATAACCTATCAGTGATCAGTGAAAATAATAGTAATTGAAATAATAAATAGTTTCATAGAAAGTTGTTTGCAATCGATTGAGATAGTCGTAAGTGCTTGGCCATTTGGTTTCCTTACAGAGTGGTCAATGACCTCCAACTTCGAGTAAGGGTCAGGCCTGTATCATATTTAATTATAAAAATAATTAAAACATTGTAAAAAATCTAAACTAAATGTGCTTTAGATTATATAAAAAAGATAATATTAAGTCGGACAGTAAAGGCAGTACACAACCAGCCGATATCAGAAGACATAAAAACATACAAACTCGGCTTACCTGTTTCTGTGGTGTAGTTTATTGACTACTATAACAACGACGATCACGACTAACACCAGGGATGAGACACCAGCAGCTGCAGGCACGATCCAGTTACTTTCAGACTTCTTGCTACCACTATCATCCCTCCCACCTCTCCCACTTGACGCACCATCGCTACCACTAACAGTCACTTTATCCACATCTCTAGTACCAGTCGTGGGATTTGCATTTCCACCAACAGTCACTCGATTCATACCACCATCAACGACACCAGTTACGTGATCAACACCTCTACTAACTTTTGTTGAAACCTCACCTACACTTGCAGTGGTTGAACCAACGCCTACACTTGCAGTGGTTGAACCAACGCCCACACTTGCAGTGGTTGAACCAACGCCCACAATTGCAGTGGTTGAACCAACGCCCACACTTGCAGTGGTTGAACCAACGCCCACACTTGCAGTGGTTGAACCAACGCCCACAATTGCAGTGGTTGAACCAACGCCCACACTTGCAGTGGTTGAACCAACGCCCACACTTGCAGTGGTTGAACCAACGCCTACACTTGCAGTGGTTAAACCAACGCCCACACTTGCAGTAGTTGAACCAACGCCTACACCTGCAGAAGTTGAACCAACGCCTACACTTGCAGTAGATGAACTAACACCTACAGTAGAAGTCACGGGAGGCGAATCTGGAGAAAAAACATACGTAGTGTATACCCGAATACGGTTACATTATCAATATTTTCAAACCTTCAAAAATATTGAACATCGGTTATATCAGGTCTCCGTCAAAATGAGTAAGCTCTCATTGGTAAATATTAACACATCATCAAAAGTAGTGAACTCTCATTTGTTATATCAAGTCATATTCAAAATGAGTGAGCTCTCATTGGTCAAAATTGACAAACACTAGTAAACTATCAAGGATTATACATGTTTCAAGTCATCTTCCACATTAGGGTGCTATAATTGGTCAATATATATACACGCGTATTGTAAGTAAGTATTTTGAGAAAAGTGGAATAGATCTAATCCATTTGTGAAAAACGGTCAGCGTATGAATCTTAATCACCAGTAAACTAGAGGGTGTTTACTTTTAATTAACCAACTTAACAAAAATACAATGACAACCGTGACAAGTTTATAAAACTTACAGAAACAGTAATTGATACACCCTGGTGGTAAATGCACAAAAAAGTACAACATGTAATCCGTGCAGTTCTTCATTTTGATCATATTTCTAGAATGGCAACACGATGCATCATTGTGAATACAAATTTGAGTCTTACGTTCACCCTCGTCTACAGTTGGAAATGTGTCTGTAACAAGAGAAAAATGTTTGTATAGCACAGTCAGATAATTCGACATGATCCTGACCTTAATGCATGAATATATTACAAGGTTCTTGAGTTGAATATATCAATTTCCGTGAGCAAATCGTGCACTATCGGTCCTCAAGATTAACACATCGAGCGTCTTCGTGATACAGCCCGCTTATGAAAACATACAACCGGGGTTATACATATAGACAATAAATCATCTGTGAAATTATGCTAATAGAAGTTCGGGAGTCGTATCAAATTCTCCGGACTATACATTATAGATAACGCTGTAGCTAACGAGAAGTAGCTAGGTCGTTATGCGATATCATTGCAAATTGGGAAAAAGTGTGAATATAATTTACTGATTATGTATTACATGTTATTTGAAGAAACATGAAATTAATCTTCAAAAATATAGAGATCATTAATTTTGCTGTAATATGTATTCGAAATATAATCTACTCACTACGGGTCAAATTTCAATCTGACAAACATTTATCAATTTCAGGAACATGTATTTATTGATACCAAAAAGCTCCTTGTAATGTCTCTTGTACAATGTCATTTTGATTTCGCATGTTCTGTTTGGTACAATAGTTTAACTAAATATTTACAAAATAAGTTCCAAACTACTCAGAATAAACTGATAAGATTTGTACTGGACTTAGACTGTACTACTCACATTGAAAAAATACATTTTAAACAACTAAATTGGCTTCCTGTTAATAAACGTGTGGAGCAAATTGTTTTTAGTCAAGTTTTTAAAATAAATAATGGTTCAGCTCCAAACTACATGAAAGAACATTTTATACTTCAAAACTCTATTCACATGTATAATACACGACTCAGTGAGATGGGTGCTTTTGTTTTACCCAAAGTCAGGAGCTTTGGATCAAAATCTTTTTGCTCCATCGGTTGTACACTGTGGAATAAGCTGCCATTTGCCATTACTTCTATTGTTGATTTTCATGCGTTTAAGAAGGCATTAAAAACACATCTTCTGGAAAATCATTACTGATTCTATTACATTTACTACTTCTAGTTTTAATTGATTATTGATTTAAGTACATTTCGGTATAGGTCCATATTAAATAATATTTTTCATTTGTTTTAATTTGCATTCAACGAGGCTGTGAACTGTGATTAAATATAACTGGTGTGATAGTTCAATGTGATTATATTTTTATACTCCGACACGCCCACTGATTCCATTCAAAAAGTGTACATTATTTTCGTAAGCGGACACTTTTGTGAGCTATAAGAAAACTCTCTCACTCAAGAAATAATTGCCATAAATGGTCAATTAGACGAAAACTATGACAAATCTGTGTAACAGTTAAATAAACGACCTAGTAACTGATTGCCTAAAGCATAAAACAAGGAGCTAGAAAATTGTATAAACACACAGTATGGATTAATATGCTGCATTACTGTAAAAATCATCAAGTTTGTGGGGTTAAATTTTATTCAATGTCTTGGTTGAACTATATCATAAAATTGAATCCTCACAATTTATCTACATCCAAACAATTGTACAACAATGGTTTTTTATAATCCCCAGAGTAAGACTCCTCTAAATTGAATGATTTTACAGTATAAATTATCAAGCAATTGAAACAGAACTAGAAACTATTTGTAAGCTTGAAACATATATTGTGCAAATTGACAATTAATTGCAACAAACCTGAATTATATACATCAACCAATTAGTGGCTACAACTTTTTTTTCATTTTTTCATGAGCATTGGTGATGCTACTAAGTACCACTTAAATATAACATTATATCAATAAATATATCCATGTGAAAAATGTATGTTTAAACTAGAAAATATTTCATTTTGTTAAGGATCATATCATAATACAAGCAGTTTTTTTTCAAGTATAAAGCAACTACATTGTCTTAATATTCACAAAACAGTTTACAATCTATAAAAAGCCTTTTTATATTAACCTCATGGATTGTCTATTTTTTAAATACAAAATAAAAGACAAATATTATGCACAGATATGTACCTTTGTGCATCAAGCTTGTACCATCAGTCACCAATGTGGAAACCTATAGATGTGTATTATTTTATGTGGTGTAATAACACATGGGTACATTTGATGTTTACTCAATAAATTTTGACATGCTAATAAATGCTCAGCTTATTTTGAACATTAGAATTATATTTTCTAAAATGCAAAACATCGTCTGTTCTTGAATTGTGCCAGAATAGATTTTGATAATCATTGTTTCTCTGGTGATCGTTATGTTTTTGTCGGAGTATAAGTCAGATATAGTACTAGTTATTCGTCAAAAGTGTCTTCTTACAAGGGTTATTGTACAGTTTTGTGAGGACAAACAACAAATTATACTCGGCTTCGCCTCGGACAATTATGTTCTTTGTCCTCACAAAACTGTACAATAACCCTTGTAAGAAGACACTTTTGACGAATAACTAGTACTATATCTATTACATAATTAACTTATTTAATGATGAAAAGCATATTTAACTGTGATATTCACTATAATTACTTCTGTGATACCCATGTCTTTCTGTTTATAAACAGTGTATTTATATATATACGAGGTGTGTCCAAAAAGTTCGTAGACATCCTAATTTTAAAGATATCCGGCGTAATGACAAATTCTTTTTCACCAGATCTGTATACTTTATTACAAAATACATATTCTGTAGTAATTTGACTAAATATACCATAAAAATAAAAACAAGATATGACATTTTATATATCATGGTTTTGCTAAGCGGCGCAGGTCAAGTTCGTTAGTTAGTACGTTTAATATAATGTCATGGCAATGGCGTAATTTTGGCGCGATTATATTGAAGTTTGTCAACGTGCCATGAGATTATGTTGATGTCACGTCCGCCAAGTATCATAACAATAGAACACCTGTACGTTGAAAAAATAAACTTTTATCATGAGGACCTAAGGAATTATTTGAAACGAAAATGACGTCATTTGACGTCGAAGAACAACGGACTATCATTAAAGTGTTTGTATCATTGGACAAAACACGGTTCAACCCATTAAAACACTTCGGTCTGTAACAAGCTAGGATTCCGTGTGTAGAGCACTTGTTTACAAGCGGCGCATGCGATATTCAGATTGAAAAACGACTAAGAAAGCAGACGGTAGTAGCGGACGACCGAGAATTATAAACGACGTTACTGTGACGTCTATAGAAGAGATCGTCAATATGGATAGACGTGTGAGCATTCGTGAGTCTGAATTTAGCTGCGGGACAGTAAATAACAAACTTAAGCAGCAGTTAGGTATACAAACAAGGTATGGGTGCCAAGGTTGACAGATTTCGACAGAGGCAGGCGATAACATTGATAACGGTGGCTGCTACTTTGAAAAATTGTGACAATTTTAACGTTGTTAATTCAAGTTGCGGACGTTACTGACGTCACCACCTGCGCCGCTCGGGTAAGAGTGAGAACACTTTAATTAATGTAGAAAAATGATTACTCCACGCATTTCACTGAAATTTTCTGTGTTATATGTAAATGGAAAGTATTTTGTAATACTGAAGTTTGATGTGGATATGTTGTTTTTGTTTCATTTTATCACAAGTGTCTACGAACTTTTTGGACACACCTCGTATTATTGTTGCCTCTCTATGTCATGCCATCAACTCAAGGACCACAATGGAAATAAGAGTATACTCTTTTTTGTGTAATCCTTGGTGTTGGTGTGCATGACATGGTTGTTGATACTCATGATATAATTATTTTATTTATCATCATGTTGTTTTAATAATCATGTATATGTACAACCTTTACCGAAATAAATCTATCTATCTTTCTTATTATTAAGTTTCAGCTGTCGAAAACAGTAAGTTGCAGTTTCAGCCGTCAAAAAGCTGAAAGTCTAGATGCAATGTATATAATCATACCTACCATTGACCCAAATTTGTGTATGGCTTCCACATTGAAGTCTTTCTGGACAAACACGTGTTAACAAACCATCATCAGTTCCTGTATATCGATACCATTTGAATGGAGCAAACGTAGGACAAGAAATATTTGTGATGTTTGTTGGTTCATATGATGTTAGTAAAGTTGTATCGTTTGTTTCGATATAATCCTTGCAAGGTTCTGCTTTCAATACTCCAGCCACTGAAAACTATACAATATCAAATTATATAATATGTCAGGGGTGGAACGGTGGACGTGTGGTTAGCGCTCTCGACTATCAATCCGGAGGTCTCTGGTTCGAATCTCGGTCGTGGACTGGAAATTCCAAAAACGCGTTTCAGTATTTCCCATCCCTGGTTGGAAAATCAGCGGTAATCTCGCGTGTATCGGTACTATACCCCGGGCAGGTAAAGAACCAAGAAGTCTATTTGGATAAAGCTAGGGTAGCACGCTCGGAATCACTGTATCACACAAACATTTTGTCTCCTCCCTCAAAGCTGGAGTTCATTGGCCAATTAAACAGGAGTTATTCGTAACTCGTATGTAATGAGCATCATTGCAAGATTGTCTTTATCTGCAGTCGCATCCACCAATACGACCAACAACTGAACCCTCGAGACAATCAGTACATGCGTTCACCATGCCAATCGTCTAAGGATACTCACGTATGGTACTCATACACTCCATCCTAGTCATCCATTGCTTTCAAACCGTCAACCTATGTTAGTAGGTCAATTCACGTTTAAGTCATTGAACGCCAATTCGGGAAAATATAGTTCAATCCCCAATAACAATTCCGTTTGTGTAAAAATGTATAAAGGATCAGTGACCAATATTCGCGGGCTGCTTTCAGCTGTTCAGTGACCCTTTGACATTATAACTTCCTTGAACATTGGGCTACCTACGGAAACTAGCCTACCTAGACAACTACTCTCCACTTAAGTGACATGTGAATCACAATAGTAAAACATAATGGCAAGTTTCAACACAATTGACAGATCAAATAAGGATATTAAAGGAAATGAAGATTAATTGGTATTGGTCAAAACACAAATAAGATTAAGTACATAATAATGAAAACTAACAAAAAAACAATTGGTGACTGAAATATGCAACAACGCACCCATTAATAATTACACATGCCAAGCCGCATACACAGCAAATCACTCCTCCAGTCACCCACGCATCCCCAGTTTGAGATAAGAGATTAAATATCTTAAACACGGATGTAGACAACGGAAAGAGTCAAGTCGGTATGCATTGACACATTGTGCGTGTTGCGAAAGCGCGTTCCGCATCTATTGTCAAGTGAACCCAATACACAACAACAGTCCAATTTATCTGACGAAACAAGGATTTAAATGAACACGGTTATCAAGGAAAAGCATTGTGAAAAGACGTAACACACAAAACTGGAACCACTAAACGCTGCGTCAAATGACGTTGTTTGTTGACTTTACGCGTTTTTTGGGTTAACCGAGCATTTTAAGACATAAAATTGACATTTAGGTGTAACATCTATGTTTACTGTTAAGTTAAACTAACACGTTGCTACTGTAAAGTCTTGGTTTGGCCCGTCAATAGTGTTAGTTTATACTGAACTATAACTGAGTACACTGTGCGACGTTATTTCTCGAAAGTCGGACAAATCAGTGGAGAGAGCAAAAATAACGATATAAGTCGAGTAAGTCTCCTATCTTTCATGTATATTTTTTAACGTTATTTTACGCGCATGTGACAAGTCGCTGGACACAGACAAACTAATGGCATTTTTCGAGGATGTCCCCGATTTCAAAATAGAAATTATTTATGTACAATACAATATACAATACGTTTATTAATGATTTAGGCCACCAGCCCATAACATGACATATATTTACAATACATATGTTATTTAACATTCGTAGGTACATAGGTTATCAAGAGAAGTAAAAGGACAGAAGCAAAACATAGCAATCGCATTATTATACATATATTTATAGACATGTGGTTTTGTTGTTTTGAGTCAGTCTGAGAAAAACATTATAGATCAAGTATCATTCTTTTACGCAAAGATGCAAAGTGAATATAGGAAGCAACATTTTTAATGACATTCTCATTTCTACTATATACAATAATATATGCAGCTTGTTAATCGAAGTGTTAACATAGTACTTCTTTGGAATGTATAACTTACGTAAATCAACATAAACGGGGCAAACGAGGAGAAAGTGAAATTCATCTTCAAAGATATGCATTGAACAAACTTTACAATCATTATTATCATACTCTTTAACAATATAATATCTTTTCCTGACTGCCTCAAGGTGAGGCAGACAAGTTCTAAACTGTCCATAACTATGTCTAAAGTTTCTTACATTCAATACTGAAAGATATAATTCTTTTGAAAAATCTTGTTTAATAGTCTTATACACCTTATATGAGGCTGAAGATTCTAATGTGCTTTACCAGGTTTGAAGGTATTTGTCTTTCCATCGTAAGGTAAACGTTTCAATAAATAGTAACCCATTTTGTACCCCTTGATTTAACCTGAAACCATTATGTAAATACATTTAAAAGGTATATTGTCAATTTGTTTTCTTTAGTGGTTCTTTAAGCGATAAACGTTTTAAAATTGATTTATTTTTAACGTTACTTTTTGTTATTTTTACTCGCGTAGGACAAAATCGGGGGACACAGAAAAACTAACGGCATTATTTGAGTATGTATCCATTTTAAAAATCAAAACTATTTATGTAAACAACAATGAAACGAATACTAAGGTATGTTTCTTTTGTGAATTCCTTTGCAATAAATGAGGTAAAATAATCGCCGTAGTTGACTATTTTAATTTTTCAACGTTATAAATAATTTTGTGACACGTTTTGGGAAAATCTGAGGACAAATGGAAAGTGACGGCATTTTCAAAATAAAAAATACGTATGTAAACATCAATACAAACGTATTCTGATATTTTTTTCTTCAGTTGTCTTCTTTACGAAAAAGAGTATAAAATTATCGCCAAAACACCATGTATTTATTTCTCATGCAAAAACGCAACGTTATGACACGTCATTTTTGAGTCAAATTTTGTCTTTGTTGCCTACTTTTCATTTTAAAATTATTTGTTGTCTCCATGAAACTTATATCATTCCATTTGCCATTGTATATGCTTTCTTACGATATGTTTATTATGCACATAGAAACATTTTACATTTAGTATGGACTTAATTAACGACGACAATCGATCTTGACGGGGTGGTTTCAGTTTTGTGCGTGATGTCAACGCGTACGCTTTAACTGCCGAAACTTCGGGTTCGTTCCGTGGTCGTATCGTACTTATGGCGAAATATTTTTTCGATTGGTATACTCTAGAGCGGGGCGAGTTTTGTTCTGCGCAATGTAAGCAATGTAAACGAACATACCGAGTTAGAGTCGAGTTCTTTAATATGTTGACTCTAAAGTTACACCAGGGGTGTTCGATTTGTCAACGACTCTAAATTTATACCAGGGGTGTTCGATTTGTCATCGACTCTAGATTTATATTAGGGGTGTTCGATATGTCATCGACTCTAGATTTATACCAAGGGTGTTCGATTTGTCATCGACTTTAGATTTATACCAGGGGTGTTCGATTTGTCAACGACTCTAGATTTATACCAGAGGTGTTCGATTTGTCATTGACTCTAGACTTATACCAGGGGTGTTCGATTTGTCATCGACTCTAGATTTATACCAGGGGTTTTCGATTTGTCAACTACTCTAGAGTTACACCCGGGATAATCGATTTGCCATCGAGTAAAACACAAGACTATGGCACCATAAAACAAAACAACAAACACGTGTTTCATTCGTTTGGCAATCAGCATAAAGCAGTGAAAACGTTTTCAGCCTAGCTGTATAGCTTGAGATTTGACCCACTTAACAACCAATGAAATGTTTGCAAATATCTCCGCACTGCACGAAATACCAGAACTTGATTAAATACAATATTGTATTTTTTTACAAAAGGTTTTGCACAATTTTAATTATTGTATTTTTCTCTTGTGCGAAACTTATAGTACTATACTCGCCTATCTGTTATACGATAACTTTAGTCGTGCAGTGTAATATTCAGCAAGAACATTACAGTGTTAAACTTTATACGACCTCTTACCAACTATTTCGTCGTGATAGAGGATCGAACGGAGGAGGCATTGTCCTATATGTGAAATCCAACATTATCTGTGAACAAAGAACTGATCTTGAATCTAGTGACACTGAGGCTATCTGGCTTGAAATTAAGCCAGAAAATCAGAAACCATTCATAGTTGGATATCTCTATAGACCACCATCAGCTCTTACAGCATGGATAGATAATTTAGAAAATACTTTGGATGAAATTTATATTGAAAACAAAGAAACAATACTTTTTGGCGATTTTAATTTTAACTTCATTGATAACTCTTCAACAAATGCTAAATGGAACAAACTGACAAACTCACTTAACTTATCACAGATTATAACAAAACCCACAAGAGTTACACCATCAACATCAACTATCATTGACCATGCATACACCAACCAACCTCACAATATAACATACACTGAAGTCCCGGTGCTATCATTCAGTGGTCACTACCCTATATGTTTCACAAGGAAAACGACTATGAAGGCTAAGAAAGGCCCAATGAATTTAACTATAAAATACAGATACTTGAAGTCATTTGATGCTGACAAATTCCTAACTGACTTATCAAACCAACCATGGTCGCTGATGGACATCTATGATGACACAGATGATGCCCTTGACACATTTATAAATTATTCTTACAAGTTCTGGATGCGCATGCACCTTACAAACAAAAGCGTGTGAAACGTATAACTCAAAATGATTGGTTTAATGATGAAATAGCAAATGCAATCCGAAATAGAGACCATGCTAAAAAACACAACAACACAGATTCTCTTAAACATTGTAAAACCATAGTTAAAGAACAAACACACAATGCTAAAAGAGACTTCTTTAACAAAGAAATCAACTAAAACAGTAAAAATCCTAAAAAAATGTGGAAAAATCTGAAAGAATTGTCTGGAAAAGCACCAAACAAACTATATAAATGATGAAAATGGAACTCCCATATCAGACCAAAAATCAACAGCGGAAACATTCAATACTTTCTTCTCAAACATTTTCAAAAATACAGAGATGGTGTTAACACTGAGTATTGAATCTAAACTTTCTCTACAGGAAAACCATGCATCGAAAATTGCACCTGACAAAGCTAAATTTGAAATCCCTTTGATAGATGAAAACACAGTTAAAAAGAAATTAGACTCTCTAGATGTAACAAAGTCCAAAGGCCTTGATGACGTAAGCGCAAAGTTTCTAAAAACGGCATCACCTGTTATATACAAACCACTGTGCAAAATAATTAACTTAAGTATAAAGACAAGTAAGTTTCCAACAGCTCTCAAACAGTCCAAAGTCACACCAATTTACGAAAAAGGACAAAAATCAGACAAGAACAACTACAGACCAATATCAATACTGCCAATTTTAGCAAACATATTTGAAAAACATGTGACTGACCACCTGAAGAAATTTCTTGAAATTAACAATCTAATATTTCACACACAATCGGGATTCCGAACTAAGCATTCATGTGATACAGCTCTAACAAACATAATTGATAATTGGATTGATGCAATAAATGAAGAAAAACTTGTGGGAACAATATTTCTTGATTTGTCAAAGGCGTTTGACCTAGTAAATCATAATTTACTGATTGAAAAGCTGCCATTCTACCACGTTACATTACAAACTATCAACTGGATTACCTCATATCTTTCACACAGGTCACAGAAAGTATGTGTCTCTGGACATCTGTCAAATGCGGCTGATATTCTATCTGGGGTTCCCCAAGGATTGGTCCTCGGACCACTCCTCTTTCTTATGTACATAAATGATCTCCCAATGACAGTACAATTCTCATCAACAGACATGTTTGCTGATGACACAACACTCACTGCATCAGGCAATACAGTAGAAGAAGTATTCACTTATCTACAAACAGACCTTGACAATGTAAACACATGGTGCTCCAAATATTCAATGATGCTCAATGCACAGAAAACAAAAGCCATGTATATATATACAAACAACATTAACCCAATTACATCAACAACTCCCCGTCTACAACTACAAAATCAATAAATCTCATATTCTGAAAATGAAAAATTATTAGGCGTCACTGTTGACAATAGACTTAAATGGAAAACACAAGTTGACCAAACAATCAAAAAATGTAATTCACAACTAAATCTTCTTCTCAGAATAAAAAAATACCTAAACTTACATACACGAAAACTATTTTTCAACGCATATGTATTACCCCACATTGATTATTGTAGTACAATCTGGGGAAACTGTGACGCTGGCCTTACAAATGATGTAATTAAAGTTAAAAAACGGGCAGCAAGGATAATCCTTGATAAAGACTATGACGCACCTTCAGATACACTCTTTCGGGAGCTAAACTGGATGAAATTTGATGAAAGAGTCAATTATAAAAAATCACTAATGGTATACAAAAGTGTATTTGATAAATCATTTCCAAAATTTATGACCGAAAAATTTCAACTTAAATCCCAAAAACATTCACTCAACCTCAGATCTGTTGAAAACCTAGAACTGTATGTTTCAAAGCCAAGTTTTGAATCATACAGGAAATCACTAACATACTCTGGAGCAGATCTATGGAACAAAAAACATAAGAAAATCTGAAACACTATCAAAATTCCAAATGTCCTATATGAAATGGACCTGGCATTAAGTTATAGAATATCTTAAATATCTGACTGGAAAGTACTGTTACTTCTTTTACCTATTTTATTGTTGTATTGATATTTGTCTTAAGAAATTCTTATTTTAATGGTACAGTATAATGCTGTTTCGATAACATGCATCATGTCACCAGGGCTCTCGTTCCGTTTTAGTTTGACTGACTGAGGCGGCAGACTTTCGGGACGGGATGCCGTGTTTTCAGTTGGGCATTGTGCTTTGTGTGTTATTAATGTTTTCTGTGCCCGGCTGGTTAAGTTTAGTGCTGTCTTTCCTGTCTGACTAAATATAATCTTATTGACTCATTTAAATATTAATTTCAATGTTGCTTGTTTGCAAACTTTTTGTTATGATGAATTACTTGAAATGTTTATTTTCATGCATTCTAAGTGGATTTTCACAAATTTTAATATGTTATAACCTTGTAATCATAATATGTGGATATTATGTTGTTATCAGATGTTTATTAATATTATTTATTTATGTATGTAAATGTATATATGTTGAGGCCCACATGGAAGATTGGGAAACCAAATGTGTAGCCTCGTTTAAATAAAGTCTTTACTTACTACTTACTTACTTACTATAGTCAAAATGAATCGCCTAGCTGCAGTAGCTAGTTACTGTCAGTGCCACACTATATGATTACATAACAGTCCTTGCGGGCGAAATTACCATTCATCATAAAAGCAAATTGATCACGTGACCCTGGTCTGGAGAGAAGTAATTTTCTGGACTGTTATTTGATTAAAACAATTACAACACGCATCCTTTAAAAGTAAACAATGGCTGAACATTGCAGCCGAAGTACAAACAACGACGTAAATTATTTTAGTATATGTTTTACCCAAAAGAACTCAAACAGTTATAAAGCAAAATAAACTACACAAATGTAGTACAAGAAACACCAATTGACTTTGAAATGGGCAATTTTAATTTGCCAGTTCGTTCTGTAGATAGAAAAAGTATTGTGGAAAACCTTTTTTTGTTTATTTCATTCCTTTTTTTGTTTTAAATGTGGATATGCACATGGTTTTATGTCTCATTGTTACAGCAAATACTAAATTTACTCCATGCTACATTACTTTACATGACTACCATATTTCTTGATTTTTTAAATTAAAATTGTGCAATGATCCAACCCGGTTGTAAATTATAACACATTTTACGTTTTCTGTTACAGCATACAATACACATAGTTTCAATTGGCTTATTTCTGTTTCCCACATATAGCGGAGGAAACATATAATATTTGTGCTGGATATTTCTCTAGCATGGTGGATAGATGTCTCTCCAAAAGTTTTCTGCTTCGATATTTTTGTGAGTGACAGATTTACATTTTCGTTTCTGAAACTACTTGACATCTTTCGCAAATGTATTGGAAAAATATATGTAACAATCGCAGTCTGTCATTTAACTCAACGCAGTGTATCTTTTTTAAAGATATTTCTTGTTTCTCATATCCTCGTGTTGATTGATATCAGCAGGTGTCAGGCGTCACAAGAGATTAATATGTGTTTCAAAAAAAAATGTTTTTAATAAACCTAAACTAAATTGTTATGAACTATTTCTAATCAATAATATAGTCTGTGTTTACTTACCTACGAGAATTAGCAAATACCCCCAGTTACATACAACCATAATTCCTTGCGATAATAACTGATACTAGTATACACACCTAGTAATATTTAACTATAGTTAAAACTGTCCTAGTCCGTAATATACACGGTATATAAACTTATCTCCTATAGGATGTTATAAAAAGTCTTTATCTTCAAGTTAAGTGTTTGTTACTGGTAGAAAATTACAAAATCGACGAATAGGGATTGAATCTGGCGTGACTTGATAATCGAAATATAAAAAAGTTCCCCTTCCTGGAACAAACTGTTATGTCTTGGAAGTTATCTAACAGGGGATTTTGTTAAAGGCGTTCGTTACAGTTTTTATCACAGTACCGTAATCTCTAACAGATAAAAGCAATATCTTTACATTTTAAACGTATTTGTCAACAATTCTTACATCAATATTTCATAAATATACTTATTCGCAGCGAGAATACAACGTTTTGCGTTTATTTGTCAAATAAAACGAACCGATGTTTTTTCGTAGAGATTATTAATAAGGCAAAGGTCAGAGGAATGCTATCCGTGTTTATACGATAAAAACACATTAAACATTAAACAATCGGTCTGAATCAATAAAACTTAGTTTAATCAACATGACTCAAGTAACGACCGTGGATTACAAGTTTGACGATAATTACAAAATTAGTGGTGTTCTACTGTTACTACGGAGAACAAATGACATGCGCACCGGTTTAGCGAGAACTTCCGGATGCTGAATCTGAATCGCGCCAAGCACGGAGAAAAACAGCTAAAATTCAGGTAAATAACTGATTCTACAAGGAAAACCATCTTTTACACACATAATAAACCTGGATATACGATGTCATCACCTTCCGATGCTGAGAATTCAGCATGAACATAAGTGCACCCAAATCGCTTCGTATAGCCGTGCCTCATATTTCCGAGGTACCCCTATTTCCGTGGTATGGGATATAAACAGTTGTGTGGACAACTCACACAAAATACACATTTTAATAGGTGCATTATCACTTATCTTGCATTTTTTCAGCAAAAAAATCCAAAAAGTAAATAAACAAAAAATTGGCTTTAATCAAATCTTCCACCCAAAAATAGTAAATTTTCCTAATTTTTCAAAGTAGGTTACTCGCTAAACCTCCAGTAACTACTAGATGTATTACAGCTTATGTTACATAGTCTCCAATCGTTGGCGACACTTGCCTAAACATTTTTACTGGATTTCTAACAGGTGAATGTCGTGTAGGTTGTATAAAGAACTGTTTACATCAGATACCATGGAAATATGGGTATCCCCTCTGTATGTATAGATTGGAGTAGGGTTTTTCCTAACTTGATTTTGTTTATGTTTTAGCCTGATAAGAACATTGAATTCGAATAAACTCATAAACCAAAGATGCCTTTTATCATTCAGTGACAGGCTGTAACCTGTATGGACATTTTAAACATTTTATCTAAGTTTATAGTTAAGTTAAATCAGGGAGCTTACTGCAGGATCAATCTGAAATCTTAAATGAAACCAAAGAACATTACAAATCACTTTATTCAGATATACCCACCGACAATGTAGATTTAAGCTCTTTAATTGCTGATAACACCATTTTAAAACTAAATGAAATAGAAAAGGGAAATTTAGAAAAAGATTTATCTTATGACGAAATGCTCACAAGTTTAAAACAGATGAAGAACAACACATCTCCTGGAAGTAGTGGCTTTATACCATTTATACCATTTATAATTAATACCATTTATAGACAAATTATCGGTATTCCTATGGGAACTAATTGTGCACCTCTTGTCGCAGATCTGTTTTTATATTGTTATGAACGCGATTTCATGTTAAAATTGTCTCCCGAACACCAATCTGAGGAAATTACAGCGTTCAATAATACGTCCCGATACCTTGATGACATTTTAAATATTGACAATCCTTACTTTTCTAATAAGATCGTAGAAATTTACCCAGCCGAATTAACACTAAATAAAGCTAATTCATCTGATACACGCGCATCATTCCTAGACCTTGTCCTTGCTATAGAAGCAGGTCAAATTGTTAGTAAAATTTACGACAAGAGAGATGATTTTAACTTCGATATTGTAAATTACCCACACTTGGATGGAGATATTCCACGGTCAACTTCATATGGTGTTTACGCTTCTCAATTAATCCGTTTTGCTAGAGCTTGCTCTCGGGTGGAGGACTTTAATACTCGAAATCTTTGTATTACTAATAAGTTACTGCAACAAGGCTATCGCTTCCATAAACTTCGTAAAACGTTTGCAAAATTCTATAGGCGTAATTCAGATCTCATTTCTAAATATGGTACTAATTTAAAGACACTTCTGCGACAAGGTCTGTCTCAGCCTGAATTTTATGGTGATGTGCTTTACAAATTTCGAAGGATTCTGGGTCATAGCCACTTTCATGATGTGTTTCTCAAGATCATAAAACGTTTTCTGAGTAGAGGATATGACCCTTTAATTTTGCAACGGACTGCATGCTTAGCAGTGGGTCCATCTACAGCTCACCGCTATGCTTCTTATTTCATTGTGCGATGACCGGAAAATATACAGACTCTATGATATGCCTAACCTCAAGCCTTTGTGGACGGCTGGCATTGATGCCTGTCTGTTACATTGTCTTGTCGTACCCTTAAATGTTTTGCTCTCTTGTTGCTCTGACTTCTGATAGGTCATTGAGTACTTTCTGTGCTACTCGATGGTTGTATTTTATATAATGTTTCATGTTTTACAATCTTTTATTACCGGTCACTGTGGCCTTTTTGTTAGGGGGCATTACATGGCGGGAAACATTTATTTACACTGTCCTGTTCTATAAGGTTGTCTATTGGGTAAGTGTGAGGTTTGGTGCACTGTAAAACGTTTAAGCCCCCAGTGACTAGTGTTACTGTCCGTTCCAAGGCGGAAGCCCTTTAGTCAACCTTCCTCTGTGTATGTACTGTCCACTTTATAGTATAATTGGAAAAAATACAAAAATATTTGGCCACTGTGCCTTTTGTTAAACTTTATTAATTTTGTATGTGCCATTCTGCAATTGCGTTGTCCAGCACAAGGCTGCTTCGTATCTTTCAAAATTGCATATACTCAGTGTATGTTGTGGATTGTCCTTGTGGTGTATGTTTTGTCCGGTTGTTAATTTCTTACCAACTGGCTCTTGTTCCGTTTTGGTTTGACTGGCTTAAGCAGCAGACTTTCGGAATTGGATGCCCGGTTTTGTATTACATGTTCCTGTGCTAGTTTTTTATGTATGTTCCGCGCCTTTTCGAGTGAAGTTGTATATTTTCTGTGCCTTTTTGTTCTCGCGTGTCCCGCGGTTTCTGTTGGGGTCGGTGCTACTTCCGGTAGTTTCGTATTTTGTTTAATTATTATAATATGGGTTTGTATCTGGATTTAAACGCCAATTCCGTTTATAATCGAGTTTTTCATTTTTAAATAATCGATAATATGCCATAATTTCTCAGTATTTAATTTTTTGACCGGGGCCAAAAGGAGCTAGGAGTTAACTATTTATTCGTATTTGCCGGTTGTCCTCTTACTATTTCGTCCCAGCGGTTCGCATCCTACCGGGTTCGTTCATGAGTCTATGTACAGCTGTGGAGTTATGGATGTAGTGTTCTGTCCCCTGAGGTCATTTATTGTAGTTTTAAGTCCCCTACCGGTTTTTGACCGGAGGGGACTATTGGTTTGTTGATATGGCAACATACATATTGACAATGGCTTTACACCGGTGGGGGACTTCTGTATTGCTTGCAATTCAGAACGTCATATCTCGATTTGTTCAATTACGTCATTTTACTTAATGAAACTGGGTCACTCGTTTTAAGGTTTTCAGATTTTTTGTTGCTGAAATCGGGCCTTTCAACGTTTTAATACTGTTACTTAACTTTTAGACTGTAGGCTGCTAAAACTATGTAGTTCAGCAGTTTTACTGTTGTTACTAGGTCATTCAGCGTGGGCTTTCTGCCTTTTGTTTGCTGAATCTTTTTTATTCAGTTTTTAACAATGAGACTAGGGGCGTTTAATTTTCTTGGTCGGTAGTGTGTTGGGCACTTCTTCGTTTTAAGATTTCTTACAGCTAAAGCGGGGCAATATAGTCCTTTTGCTGTGGAAACTGGGTCATTCAGCTTGTTAGTAGGTCATCCCACTATACGGGCCTTTCAACGTTTTAATACTGTTATTTAACTTTGAGACTAAAGGCTGCTATAACTATGTAGTTCAGCAGTTTTACTGTTGTTACTAGGTCATTCAGCGTAGGCATTCCGCCTTTTGGTTGCTGTATCTTTTCTACTGGGTCATTCAGCTAGTTATAATTTATTATACTTTTCGACAGCTTGGACTTGGGCGGATCTGCGCTTGTTTAGTTGGGCATTGTGCTTTGTGTGTTTTTAATGTTTTCTGTGCTCGGCTGGTTAAGTTGAGTGCTGCCTTCCCTGTCTGACTTAATATACTCTTTTTACAACTTCATTTTATAAATTCTTTTGGAATGATATTGGACATTTCTTAGTAAGGGTCAATCAATGAAGCTTTTAAAGTTAAAGAGTTATCTGTAACACTTAAGCAAGGTATCCAAAATGTGACAAAAGCAAATTATATATCTAAAAAACTGGAGACCAATCTCGCTGCTAAATATATCATATAAAATTGCATCATCCGCTATTGCGGCACGCTTACAAAAAGTATTACCAAATATCATTAACGAAGATCAAAGTGGGTTTCTTCCAGGACGCTTTATAGGTGACAACATACGAGTTATATACGACATAATGTTCTACGCTGAAGAAAATGACAAACCTGGAATGCTGCTACTTTTAGATTTTGCTACAGCTTTTGACTCGCTATCATGGAAATTCATGTATAAAGTATTGTCTTTCTTTAACTTTGTACCTAACTTGATCAATTGGGTTAAACTATTTTATACAAATATTTCATCGAGTGTTATAGTCAATGGACATCTGTCTGAATGGTTTACATTACATCGCGGTTGCAGACAAGGTGATCCTCTACCTCCCTACCTATTTATATTGTGTGCAGAAAGTATATCTATATTGATAAGACAAAAGATGACACTACTCTTATACTAGACGGTACAGAAATGTCACTAAGAACAACGATGTCAGTGTTAAATTTTTTATGCTAGTATCTCAGGCCTTAAGATAAACATTGATAAAACAAAAGCTGTCTGGATAGGCTCCTTTAAAAATAGAAATACTATCATTTGCTCTGACTTAGGTATAAATTGGGAAATGAATAGCTTTAAATTACTTGGAATCATATTCTCTAAAGATCTCCAAGAAATGGTCGAGATTAACTATCAGAATAAAATCAATGACATTAAAAGGTTATTTACAGTATGGTCTAAAAGAGTACTGACTCCAATTCGAAGAAATGTAATAATTAAAACATTGGCATTATCAAAAATAAATCATTTAATACTCAGTTTACCTAACCCTAACATTGACACAATTAAAAAATTAAAAAACGATGATTTTTAAAATTTCTATGGAATAATAAACCAGATAAAGTCAAGAGAAATTGTATTGTACAAGACTACAGTCTTGGAGGTTTAAGGGTACTAGATCTAGAAAACTTTATGAAAGCCTTAAAAATAACCTGGCTTAGAAGATATCTCACAAACTCCACTAAATATTATAAACTGGTCGAAGAACTGTGTCCTAATATTACACTTTTTAGCATATTTGGCAGTGATTTTGGAACGAAAATTGTTACAAATACACATAACCAATTTTGGAAAGATGTCATAAAAAGCTACACACAGTTAGTAGAAAAACATGCAATAAACTATTGGCAAGACTTTGTACATCTACCAATTTGGCTTAATAACATTTTTAGAATCGGAGGGCAAAGTGTTTATTACAAAAAGTATCTTGATAAAGGAATAGTTCTCATAAATGACATTCTAGATTCAAATGGAAATTACTACACATATGAAATGTTTCGACAACAATTGCAAGTACAAACAAACTTTTTACAATATAACAGCCTGATCAATGCCATAAAGGCAGGCTGTAACAAATTTGCAATTACCCCTAAACAAACTGAAAAAGTATATATTAACCAACCTTTACACATTAAACTTATTACAAGCTCCAAGAAGGGTTGTAGAAATATATATGACTCCTTAATCAGCAAAAATGTGACTATAACATCAAAATCAAAATGGGAAACAGAGTTAGATCTACCAGAACAATTTGGATGGAAATACATTTATAACTCCCCTTTCAAAATTACTAATAATTCTAACCTACAATGGTTCCAATACAGAATTATCCACAGGATTTTAGGCACTAACTCATTGTAATTTAAAATGAATATCTGTAATAATAATATTTGCACTTTTTGTAATCAAGAAGAAGAAACTAAATACCACTTATTTTATGAATGTCATTTTTTGTCCCAATTTTGGCAATCACTGAAACAATTGACAAACAACACTAACTCAGAAATAAGAATAAATTGGACACAGTGCGACATTCTCCTTGGTTGCCCAAATATCCAGACAGCTACAAATGTCGTATTAAATACTGTATTATTAATAGCAAAAAAAATATCTTTCAATGTAAAATGAAATCGTGCATACCTAACCTGACAAATTGCAAAAAATATTTACTATCTCATTTAAGAGTAGAACAATACATAGCCAAAAAGTCCTTTTCTACACACAACTTCAATAAGAAATGGAACTGTTACATGGCAGCACTGGAGGGAGACCCTTCATAAATTAATCTCCTCACCACCAACATCACAAAACTGTACTACAATAAGATCGTGTAAAGGTTAAATGCAAACATGCTTTTTGTGTTTCCTATTTTAACAGCAATGGAAAATACAACATCATACCTAACCCTTGCCTTTTAATTTTTTTTCTAGTTTTCTTTTCCTTATTTCAAAAGTTGTCGATAGACATACAGTAATATTTTGTTTAAAATTATATTTGTAATTTAAGTTGCTGACATTGGCGTGATGAACACCAAGACAAACTTTTATTAATGTGTACGTATTATACATTCGTGCCGAATTGAAGTTCACATAGTACAAATTTTACTGAAAAATATTTTTTTTTCTGAATTTAAAATTTCATGATATGTCAACACATTCAGACAAGAGTTAATATACCTTCATTATGCCGTCTTTAGCTGAGCAAATATTCCAACTTGTTTTGTAAGCGTTTGTGTTTTGTGAATGGAGGATCTTGCATGAGTGCTCATTACATACGAGTTTTATTAAACGAGTGGACAAAATGATATGACACGAGGCTTTGCCGAGTGTCATATTGTTTTTGTCGACGAGTTTAACAAAACTCGTATGTAATGAGCACGAATGTAAGATTCTATTTATCACATAGCCTTAGAAAACGCTCATTATTGTTCAAAAGGATGATGTACGCTGCATAGGTTTAGCCTAAATTCAGCGGTACAATTAGCGCGATGTCATGGCGACGTTGATATTATCCTGACGTCATTGACGGATCAATGCATGGATTGGCTAACGTCACGTCAAGCTCATTTAAATATTTATTGCACGGTCTGGGAGTGCCGAACGATATTTACGGCACGGCTTTACGGCACTCCTGAACCGCAGGTTATGTGATAAACTTATATTTGAAACAGAAATGAAGCTAACTATACTGCACCCAGGATTATGTGATACTAACAAACATGACTCGGTTTGGTCATCTGTTGCAAAATTGGTTTTACAAATTACTAGAGTAAACAGATAAGTTCAGTATTGTACTCAAAACATCACTGATAAACCATACACGTCTGATTAATCCTCCTTTGCGCCTTCCCGCCTTTCACGCTATCCTGGGCACACTATAAGATATTATTTATTCTTTGTGTAATTTGTGCTTTGCATCCATATGTATACATGTTATGCCTTGTTTGTGTTTATGTTTACCATGTATTGTATCAGCAACGAAATAAATAATTACAAAAAAAAAAGAAAACAAAGTTTATAGTTAAGTACCGTGGAAATACGAAGTCCAGTATACTCAAACTTGCCCAACACAATGTCAATAATTATCGTTTATGAATAATGAACGGCTGTATAACAACATGGGCTCAGTCGAACCTGGGGCACTACAGTTCTGTTGTTGTAGACAGCTATTTAATGTATTTAATTACTTCTGTGATTATTATTATACTGTCCACTGCAAAGATTTTTAGCTCACCTGTCACAAACTGAAAGTGACTGTGCAGTCTTCGTCAATCGCCTGTCAACTATTTGCTTGTGTAGGCACTAGATGTTACAATTTAGCCTAATCTAAAATTGGTCACAATGATAATCTCAACAAAATCTAGGCCAAGTTTGATAATGGGTCATCTGACGTCACTAGGTCAAATTTCATAAAAACCTTTTGTCAGAAATATTCCTTGGGTGAACCTCTTCCCTCTACGAAATCCTGAAGTTAAGGTTGATGGCTTAACAAACATGGCCGGCAGGGGCTGGGCTAATTTCCACTATATGGCTACATTGGAAACTTCACAAATCTTCTTCTCAGAAACTGTTTGCTCGATTTCAATATAATCTTGAGAACTGTTCCTTGGCTGGGCTCTTAAATATGGTCACCACCGGCGGGGCTACTTTCAACTAAGTATATGCCTATATATGAGAAACTAGAGTAAACCTTCTTCTCAGAAACTGTTAGCCGCCTAATTTCAATATAATTCCACAGGAATTTACCTTGAGTGACCATCAAATGAAATCTTAATTACTTAGTTGAATTGTGAAGAAATAATGGCTGCCAGGGGCTGAACTTGTACATGTTTACATTGGTAGACATGGTACTCGGGTGAGCGATCTAGGGCCATCATGGCCCTGTTGTTATTGTAAACCTCATTATTGTGATAATACTTACTAAATCTCTTCAAGGGATGTTGATTTGGAATATTATAAGTATATTTTGCAACATATCCCATGCAGTTTGGCATTGGCTAAATACTGAGTCAATAATTGTACAAATGTGTATATTGATATAACACATTATAAACTGCAATACTATTGAAAAACTATCATGAATGTCTATTATGAAACTTATAGTTAGCCACATACGAGGGATGATCCATATATAACGAGAAAATGCTTATAATTTTCTTATGATACTTTAGATTTTACTCAAACTTTAGCTGAAAGTAATAACATACATTAGCAATGTTCCGCTGAATTTCAATGATTACAGCGACACCATGCTAAAATCTATGGTTGCTAAGGTAACCCTTGATACGCCTAGGCGGGGCATTTTGTGGACTTTTCACCGTTTTCGCGCAAATTCAAACCGTCACAGTTTTCATGTAAGCAATAGAAATGTGATGAAAATTGATACATGGGGTCACTTAAGACTCGCCGTACTGATTGTGACGTCATACACGGATCGTGTTGCCATTCGTGTTATCGTTCTGTGATAGCAAAAATAACGGACGACAAACAATTATCATTAAAATATTTAATTTTGAAGAAAACAAGTATTAATAAAAGTGTGCATGCTATTCAGTAATAATTTCGTGATCTTGCCTTGTCAACTGCTTCGATTTGTGTACTTAATAACACATACAAAATTTACTTGAAAAAAACTAGTGATCTTATGCAACGTAGGCGCAACGTGACGTCAACGTCAGAACTAAGCACACAAATATTGGATGTTCTGTACGAAATTCCAAAGGATGACTATCGTGCGTCTTTTTCGACTTGGTATCGCATTGGCGAAGACGTATACATATTGAAGGAGGATAATATGACTTTTAAAAAAAATAATACAGTAGGACCAAAGAATGTGATCGTTAAAAATATCATAGTTAAATTCTGAATGACGTTAAAATGTGAAAAAAATGACGTCGCCCGCCTACCGGTTGCATAGGTCGGCAAAAATGTCCCAAACAATTTATTTTTCAATATATCTCAAACAATTTTCGTGCGTGTTCTTCTAATATTTGTTTTAGCCACCACATAAAATATTGTTAGAAAATAACATGTAATAGCAAAGTTATAAGCATTTTCTCGTTATATATGAGTCACCCCTCGTATATCTGAAATAGACTTATGGCATCAATTAGGTCAAATACTGCAGTCAATAAAATTATACAATAGTACTGTACATCAGATATCTTTTTGATGTTTTTTCACTATTATTATCAACTTGAATTACTTGCAATTTAGATTGAATCATGTGGGAATGTTCTTGATAAATAATTTCTTTAATGTAAATATATATTAATATCGCAGATTATTGTAATTTCAGTGACGCTGACTGTATTGTATGTCGGTCGATTTATATTATCAGCGGGATCAAAAATAACTAAAAATACAGATTACACTTGTTTTAAAATATGCTAGTTCGGTCAACTTTCCTGTTGTTTTCACTCTTACGTCCAATCTATAACCATGACCAGAACATATAATGCATGTAGATGTGTACAAACATTAAGTTTAACCCGGTGGTTCGTTTTCATTGAATATTATATAAATAACACATGGCTGCGAGGGTGATATGATGGTAATATTTACTGTCACCCGACCAGCCATGTGTTATTTATTTTATTATACCGAACAAAATTACAACAATTTTACAAAATAAAATATCAACAAATGTAAGCAGAACTTAGATTGCCGTTATGATAATTTTACATGTACAATCTCAGTCCGTATACGTTTCTAGTGATTTGGTGCAATATTTAGTAAATCTTGTCAGTTTCAACGGTTGAAATCGACAAGATTTACTAAAATTAGCATGTAAATTATACACAAACATATAAATAGCATACGGATACTCTCTAGCAGGGTGTTTTGCGGACTCAAATAGAACAAATTTCTATAAATAGCCCAGCCTCGTTTTTACTAGTAGTGATCGAACAAAATATCACATAGTGATCGAACAAAATATCACACGGAAGGTATATGGGAAAAATACATAGAGAGGTCACGTGAGGTATAATAAAAGTATCTATTAGCGGATCTTGTAGGAATGCCCATTACGAGTTTTATTAAACGAGTAAACGATACAATAGTTTTGTCAACGAGTTTAACATAACTCGTGTGTAATGAGCACGAATGTAAGATTCTATTCATCACATTGCTTTAGAGAAGTTTCATTATATTTGAAAATTATGACGTATGTTGCAAATGTTTTAAAACGTAGCGGGATAATGAGAGTGATGTTTTAAAGACCTTGGTATTATTATGGCGTCGTGGGCCTATCAAGGCATCGATTGGCTAACTTCGCGTAAGGCTTAAATATATTTGTGTTGCAGAATCTGGGAGTTCCAAACGATATTTCCGACACTGCTTTACGGCATTGATAGATCATAGATTATGTGGTAAATATTCGTATAAATTCATTATGACACCTCGTTCCATTGTGGTATGAAACAATTTGTAAGAAACCAAGTATTTACACAGAACCTGAAACAATGAAATATGGATGTCACTCTTGTACTTTGTAGTTGATTTTGATGGAATCTATTTGTAAATATGAGACTTGTATGTCTCACTACTAAGTGAATATCTAAGCAAAGTAAGATGATGGCGGACTTGCATTGTATAAGGTTGACTATAGGGTAAGTGTGAGGTTAGGTGCACTGTTTGTCGCTGTCCGTACCAAGGCAGAGGCCCTTTAGTCAACCTTCCTATATGTATGAATGGTCTCTTTATAGTAGAAAATTACAAAAATATTTAGCCCATTGTCCTTGTGGTGTGGTCGTGTTTTTGTAGTTGCTAGTTTGTTTGCGCTGGGCATTGTCTGTGCCTTTTTGTTATAAAGTCGTGTTCTTGTGCTTGTGTTTTATGTCTAGCGTGGTCTACACCTTTTTTAGTTACGTTGTGTATTGTTTGTGCCATTTTTGTTTTCAAGTGTCCGTAGGTTCGTATTTAAGTTTAAAGTATTAAACTATGAGGTTGGAATTTGGCCGTTTATGGTGGAGTTTTTCAATCTTAAATAATCAAGAACATTTCATAATTTCTCAGTATTCATCATTTAAATTTAAAAGTTTTTATTCTTCGCACGTACTATATTTCCCCTATCTTTTTCGTTCGCGCTATTCGTACCATATCCGGTTCGTTCATGAGGCAATATAACTAGGTGTTTCTCGGTCCTTTTGCGGTTGAAACGTGGTTATTCAACCTGGGCATACTAATTGTTTAAAACAGGTCATTTGGCTGGTGGCATTCAACTTATTGGAGCTGCGCTCGGCTTGTTGAAGGGGAACATCAAGCTAAAGCATTAAACTTGTTGAAACTGGATCATCTGGCTAAAGCTTTCAACTTTTTTGTTGCTGAAACTAGGTCATTCAGCTGAAACCATGTCATTCAAGCTTATTAAAACAGTTATACTTGAACTTTTTAGGACTTCAGACTACTTAGTATGTGTTCTCGGCTGGAGACATACAGCTTATTGGTACCAGGTCGTTTAGCAGTTGTTCTCGGCATGTTGAGGCAAGGCCATTCAGCGTAAGCATTATTCGTACTTGTAGAAACCAGGTCATCCGTCCGAGGATTCAGGCTTTTTTATTGCTAACACTATGTAATTCAACTGAAACAATGGCACACAGCTTTTTAATAATTTTTCAACGTTTTAGTACTTCTGACACCTAAAACTAGGTATAACAGCCGTTTTACTGTTGAATCTGGGTCATTGAGCGTTTCCATAGCTGGCACTTAGGCGGATCATTTACTCGTTCAGTTGTCTGTTGTGCCTGGATGTTTTTATGTTTTCTGTGCTCGGCGGTTGAGTGGATTGTAAATAGTTTTGGCGACCCTGAACAGTGAGGTGATTCGCCGATTGCCAAAGTTTCGAGGAGGCTTATTTTTAAATGTTTTATCTGGCTGTTTTTTAACCAATCCACCAATAAATCTGCCTTTTCTTTCTGACCTAATATTATCTTTTCTAAGACAGTGTTGGTGGCGTCATATAGCTGGTATGACGTCACGTGAGGCGTTCGCATAGTGTACATAGAAGTGGTTGTAATTTACCTTAGTCTTAATTGAAATATTACAAAATTAAAAAGTGGTTTGTTTTCGTGACGTATATTTTCCAAAATACCTATTTCTGTAACACAAGATAAGTAGTCATGACATGTTAGTCGAAATATCTCAATCTTTAAACCAAGTTGACCAAATGATGCGCTTATCTCTCATTTGAACAGTAAACCCGGAGTAGGTTGTCGGGTTTTAGAATATGTAGCTTATAAGTTTTATGGTTTTGTTTGGGATTTTCCTTGTTTGTGCGTTCTTTTTGCGCATTTCCTGCTCGGCTCTTTCAGTTCAAGAGTGTAACATGTGTCTTCTTTGTCCAATTTGTTTATATAGTTTGTTATCTTTTTAAACAGAATGACGCACTTATCCCGGATATATAAACATAACGAAACATTGGACAGGGAAGATTCATGTTGCATGAAACAGCAAAACATGAAAGACAATGAAGGAGTGTGTGAAACAACTTTGATTTATTTAAGATTATTGCAAAACATGTAACACGTATTTTCATCGAATTAAATAAGACATTATGAGAATATAATAACGAGTATTCGTGAACATTGCATAGGTACAGTATTAACTATAGGCGTAAGTATCGTAGTAACATTTAGCATGATAAGGATTAGAAAAAAACAAAAGATGGCAGATATATCAATCACTCTCGATACAAACTTCAAACATCTTCAACGAGATGTGTGTATGAGACATTTTATCAATACAAGTCCAAGAAATGTGGCATACGAGTACATCATTTATACGTATAGTCAAGTCACACTAAGGTAAGAATATAGTGACGCAGCGATCGAGTCCAATACTACGGTGTTAAACGAATTATAAAGGCTTATACGGACAGCAATAATTCCAATACTAAACTAACAAACTCTATTCGCACTACCTGCTGTAATATTTTGTGTACACGTAAACGACAACGTCACTCTCACTATATGCTAACTGGACTGTACAAAGTACACAGTTAATGACACATCATTTAAATACATATTGGAGAAGGTATTGATCGTACAAATATACGTACCTAAATATACGTACCCAAATATACGTATACAAATATACGTACACAAATATACGTACCCAAATATACGTATATAAATATACGTACCCAAATATACGTATACATGTACAAATATACGTATACATGTACAAATATACATACCCAACTGTGTTATAACAAAGTTTATTATCTACTTATCGCTTTATATATACTTCTAGACTCCTCGCTCAAGTATTAACACAGTCAAAGATATCCATACCTTTCATTGTGACCTTTTTTGTTGTCGGTTATTTGCGGAACGTAAATAGGCTATAGAAACAGTGTTTCTAACTCATGGTACATTTAGTTCAATTGGAGCCACAGCAGCTTACAACTGATAATTTATATTAACTAGCATACTAATAAACAACCGATCACATCAGGTCTAGGGTTTCTCTGCAGAATGGTACAGTTAAGTGCTGCCTTCCCTGTCCGATTTAATATTATCTTTTTTGGGCGTTAACTATGATTACCATAGTCAAACCTTTTAGAAAATGCAAGACTGTGTGACTGTCAGACACAGTTACGTGTGCTTCCTTAATTGGTTTTGACTACATGTGATAAAATGCATGTAGTTGTTTATGGCACCAGTAGTAATAGATAAAAAGTTAGATCACATTAAATTTATTTCAATTAATATATTATCCTAACTAGGCTGTTTAAGCAGACAAAGTGCCAAACGCTCATAATGTCATATAATGCAGGAAAATAAACAGCTGTCGAAATGGGAAATTTGAACTTCTTTCTATACACTCATCGTACACGTTGAAACATTTATAGTTAATGTAAGAGTCAGGTATGTGATACTGGATGCATTTAAAGTTGGCTGACTACTTCTATTTTTCTCAGGATCGTTTGAACCTTTTGTTCTGCACAGTGTCATACATTTTAATATTTCCGAAAATGTCCTCTGTTAGCCTTGCTTCTATTCTGAAAAGTGATAAACAATCAGCATTATATTAGTATCAGACTCAGGAAGGACACATAGAAACATGTAGATACACGATACCAATGACCAGATGCCAGTGTATAGTATCCTCCGTCCATTTATTTGTCGAAGATTATTGTTGTAGATTATCAAGCAAACTTGTTGCATTATGCAAACAATTGCGACATTCCCAATGTATTTTACAACCAAAATTAAATCCTCATAGGTCAACTCAATCCTCGATTTATACAAGTTACCTCTGGCGACTTGCTAATCCATTAACGATTTTATTATTTTGAATAGCTATGATTTCTGATACAGTCAGATCTCGTTATAACGACATCCGATATACTGACAAATTTATTATACCGACATCAAATTTGGGGACAAAAGTATTAAAATGCTCTTTGTATCAATTCAGTATACCGACATATTCGTTATAACGACATTTTTCTTGGAAACAAACAGCGTCGTTGTATCGAGATTTGACTGTACTTGTCAAAGTAAGAATGACAAAGGGAAGTCACACGAGAGTTATAGAAAGTCATTTAATGAAAGATAATAAGAATTCAGACAGGTAAAGCTTCACTCAACAGAAACAGCAGATCACAAAAGGCTCAAAAGGTACAAAAATAACATTCAAAAGAACACACGCTTACCTGCGTTTGTCTTGTTGTTTATAAAATATGATTATAACTGCGATCACGACTAGCGCTAGTACTGAGACACCCACAGCGACTGCCACTATCAAGTTCTCTTTAGATTCCTTACTGCTTCCACCATTGTCCCCACTTCCACTGTTTACGTTGTCAACAACAGGCACCGAATCTGAAAACCACAATCACACGCGTGTGTGTTTACGTTTAAACCTGGCTATTTATGTTGATAATTTATCAACCTCAACAATTAATAGTCATGACAATACACACTATTGTACAACAATGACAGTAAGAGATTACTGGAAATCACAAGTTTACTTACCTTTGGTAATCTACGAAGCGTGATTAATTCATGACAATTATAACATATAAAACAGCACCATAATGTTATAACCGGCATGGTGTTATAAAAAATTATGGTGTATGTATACAAAGCCATGGTCAACATAATGTTTGTCTGCATTAGGTTCATATGTCGTTTCAAACAAATTACAAAAACATACGGTTAATTCTCATCTAACTGACACCTTCTTAAAATGTGGTGTACACGTCAATACAAATATCACATAAGGATATTAACCAGTCCTTCTAAGTATTTGAGCCCTCATGAATAGTGAGCTCTTATTGGTCAATATTGACACACCTTAAAAAATAGTGAACACTCATAGTTCAATATGGAATCACCTTCAAAATACACTCCCCAAATGTTCTAACCCGCCAGTTTATATCTCATTCCCGTTTTGTGAAAAAGGCATGTATTCACCTGAAAGTTCGCATACCGATACATGATTAAGAGATGCAGCTGAGTAGTGGTATTATTTTGACATAATAATGCATTTTTGCACGTGGAATGCATGTAGACCAGACTTCACGCGCCCATAAACAAAATCGGCATTACTGATGACTGTTTATCTTGAAAAACACATAAAATCCCGAAACTGACTCGAGAGAAACACTCATAAGATTACGAAAAACCACTGTGAACACAATTCCTAGTTGACATTTTTTTATTTTTTTTAATAATGAGTTTTTTAACACGAAATTTCACATATTGACATAGGAATATCCACTGAAGCCAACTATTTGTTTAGTTTGGCCTACTTACGGTCTAATTCACTGTTTTAGACTTGTTACGTTATCTAGAATAATTTACACGTGTAATGCATGCGCGTTGCAAAGCACGTGTTTATGTACGGTTTTGATGTTAGTGAAGAAAAACACCTAACAAGTTGAATTTGGCACGAACAGAACGTGGCTGACCTGTCGGGGTGTCAACAGCTTGGATAAAGTTGCGGCCCTTATATTTGCTTTTTATTACAAAAGTAATTTTCTATTTCGTTTGCAATCGTTATTTTAATGATTATTTCCGTTTTTTTCATTCACAGGAACCTTCAATATTTTAATTAAACACTCAAGCAAAATTTGCAAAATTGACATTTCATTGATATAGCCTTTGTGAAATTTTGTTTAAAGATTCTTACACTTCATCCAAGTTAGTTTTGCGTCAATCTCGGCATGTTACGTGTTATTCTGGGAGAGCAGACATCGGTTGTGCTAAATGTTCATGAATACGTGTTTGTTGCGTTGCAATATGAACGTGTTCATAAACAATTTGGGTGAAATATGTTGTGACTTTGTAAAATCGACCCATTACGTAACGCGCCTGTAACGAGTATGGCCGTTTATCTGCCAAAATGAATCAATAATTAAATGCAAGTATTATTCAAATATTGGTATGTAAAATTTCATGAGAGTACGTGCAGTATTAACAAAATTATAACACATAATTATGGTGGCGGCCGGGTTAGAACTTTTGGGTATTGTAGTGAGCTCTCATTGGACAATATGGAACCACCTTCTAAATAGTGAGCTCTAATTGGTCAATATGAAATCACCTTTAAAATAGTGAGCTCTCATTAGTCAATATTGTCTCAAAATCAACATTAGTAAGCTATTATTGGTCAATATAAGATACGCGCTAACTCCCGGTCGTTAGCAATACAAGCTGAAACATGTAGTTCTAGAATATTGTAGTATACATGTATTATAATTTTGGGACAGTATGCTTTTTTAAACTAGGCTCTAAACTAAATCAATGGTTTAATATGTGTTTATTTTCATAAGATGTTATAAATACATAATATTTTATTCGTACAACGATATAAATTGGTTACATACTATCACATAAATCTTTGTGTATGCCGTTACATGTATTATTTTTGATGATTCATAGTGTACGCCGTTACATGTATTATTTTTTGAGGATTCATAGTGTATGCCGTTACATGTATTATCGTTTGAGGATGCATAGTGTATGACGTTACATGTATTATCGTTTGAGGATGCATAGTGTATACCGTTACATGTATTATCGTTTGAGGATGCATAGTGTATGCCGTTACATGTATTATCGTTTGAGGATGCATAGTGTATGCCGTTACATGTATTATCGTTTGAGGATGCATAGTGTATGCCGTTACATGTATTATCTTTTGAGGATTGATAGTGTATGCCGTTACATGTATTATCTTTTGAGGATTCATAGTGTACGCCGTTACATGTATTATTTTTTGATGATTCATAGTGTACGCCGTTACATGTATTACCGTTTGAGGATTCATAGTGTATGCCGTTACATGTATTATCGTTTGAGGATGCATAGTGTATGCCGTTACATGTATTATTTTTTGATGATTCATAGTGTACGCCGTTACATGTATTACCGTTTGAGGATTGATAGTGTATGCCGTTACATGTATTATCGTTTGAGGATTGATAGTGTATGCCGTTACATGTATTATCTTTTGAGGATTGATAGTGTATGCCGTTACATGTATTATCTTTTGAGGATTCATAGTGTATGCCGTTACATGTATTATCTTTTGAGGATTCAGAGTGTATATAGTGTGAAAAAGAGAGTATGCTAGTGATGAAAGGGGAAGGAAAGAGGATAGTGGTCGGGATATACCCACATCTTTGAAGTTGGTAGTTATGTGATATTTTGCCATTTTCTGTTACAAACTTCTATGTTATATTTGAAAAGAGCTTTAAACTAAATTTATGGAATAAAGGGTAAGTTGAAAAATACTCACAGAAGCAGTAATTGACACAAGGTGGCGTATGCACAAAGAAGTACACCATGAAATCAGTGCAATTCTTCATTCTGATCATATTTCTAGAATGGCAACAAGAGGAATCCTTATGTATACAAACATGAGTCATCCGTTCACCTTCAGCTACTGTTGGAAACGAGTCTGAAACATAGAGAGTACAAAGTACATGTAGGGATTTTCTATATCATCACTTACAATTAAAAACAAATCGAGTACTGTGCAAGGCAATGTATCTGGAATCAAACGCGGTCTTCATAAACACATTGTAAAGTAGGTAAGGGATTTTGGAGTGAATATAATTCTTGACACCTTAAATATATCCATTTAGTTTAATGTTTGCTTTTTCCTGCGGTCAGTCGTCTCCCGTCTGTTAAGGATGTTTGATACAGTTGTTAATGCGCATCATTTCTGCGCATATACCTTAAACAGGGATAGAGGCTGCGTTTTGCACTGGATCGTCATGAAAATTAGGCAAAATGTTGGTCGTGATACTATCTAGGGTTCGTATAAATATGGTTAATTTGGGGTAAAAAAAATTCACTGAGTAAATAATATGAGAACACTCTACTTGAAATAGCGGTTACATTTTCGTTCATTTTTTGTGAAATTAGAAATTATTACTTGGGTTACCTGTACCCATTTATAATGAGTGTTTGTTTTGCCTAGGAATACACATATCCCCTTTTACTGATATATAGGGAATAAATTAATGATCTCTTGACTAAAATTGTGAAGATTTTTTAAGTGAGCGATTCAGGGCCCATATGTGCCCCCTTGCTATATGGAATGCGACGTCACTGGAGAGGGGAGATAATTCAGTCATAATAGCACAAAGCGTAGCGTGACAACCTATTTTGTATATAATTTTTAGATAAAGTACACTTCAATCAACATTCTTAACCAAAAAAATTATGACAAGACTAGAAATTATGGAAAAACATATGTGCAAAATGTACTAATTTGGCCTTTTTTGCGCCATTTTACCGCGATTTTACCACAAGTTTCATTGCAAAGAGACACAATTACGACGTAACTGCACCTAAAGTTATTCTTGTAACACGTAAATTTCTTGTAATTTTATACTTACTATAATTTCATGTATATAATATGCAAATCTGAGTACTCTTTTGGTTTTAGAATATTTTTTCCGCGTAGATAATGCGTCACTTTTACGCAATTCAACTAAGGTTTTTATGATATAGGGGGACAATAATGACGTCATAGCTCAAACAGTAGTACCGTGACCTATCTTTTAGTACATTTTTATCAACAAAATGAGCTATAAAATTATATTGGTCATCGAGGTCGTTTTTGAGCTTTTTGGTGAATTTTCTTATCAATACCAAAAGTATATAGGAATGTTTGATTAATATGTGTCTGTACATTCAAACACATGGAAATGATTTTAACAACAAATAAAAATCGATTGTAATGCAAATATGAATACATTGCGAAATATCAGGATTATTAGTCATTTTCTGGAAAAATGATGTTGCAAAAGGGCCCATGACCCCTTAAATAGTACCGCGACATACCTTTTTTATTACCCATAATGCTTCAGTATATATTAAACTACAATTGTGCTAATTTTTTGCTGTCATCTTAAAAACATGTTACCCTCCTATCAAACGTCCTTAAGTTATATTTTTCGGACAACCATTAAATACTTTTATGCAACTGCAGGGTTATACAGCTCGCGGTGATGATTAAACTCTTTTTTGTCTTATTTGACACCTAAATTAGGACTTTGTAGTTGTTTAGTTTCCTTTCCATGTTCAGGTTTTTGTTGGGTATCGTTGCATCTGCCTATGGTCAGTGATTTTTTTCTGTTTGTGCTAGATTGTTTCGGTTGAGTGCTACATTCCCTGTCCGATTTGTCATTATATTATTTTGGTGAAAGTGATAAAAGTTAAGTAACTGTTAACAGTAAAGTCGCGTTACCAAACGCCTGATAGTTACATTCATGATCCAACATCATTACACGAAATCTACGAGTCAGGCACTAATTCGTTTACATATTCTCAAAATCATAACACCATAACATTTGCTCCAATAAAACGCTATGCAAATTTGAATTAATTGTGTTTCGTATCAATAAAAATGGGTGTATTTCACTACTGGCCAAAGAAAACCGAAATATATACATGTAGTACTCAATATTGGATCATTTGGTCGGATGTCAATAATTCATTTTATATTGCAAATCAGTTTTCAAGTGGTTGTAGGGTTTTGTAGCTTTATAGGTGTATTATTTCTGTCCATTGTGCCCAGTCATCCACTAACCATTAACGCATTTTTGTATATTTGATAACAATCTTTTTCAATTGTTTTAAGATCATTTACTAAGCTATTTTTGACTGATCTTCGTATTCATATATACTTATATTTTTATTTTAGCAAGTTGGACTATTTTATTTGTTTTTGTGAAGTGGCATGATATTTAACAGAAGGAAAGTTTTTCAATGTCAGGGTCATTTCATTCCATATGAAATTCAACCATATAAGTGAAGGAAATTTTTTATCCGAACGGAAATTCGTCACTTGTAAGAAGGTATAGTGCGGCCAAGATATGATGGCACAATAACATTTACGCATGCTTATTAGCCGACGGGTTCATTTTCAACAGAAAGGGGTGCTTATTTACAGTCATGGTCAATAAACGCTTGTTTCGTATTACGGTTTCGCAATATGAGCAAATAAACGAGACATTTTTACATGTGCCTCGCTAGCTCAGTTGGTAAAGCATTAGAAATACAATAATACTTCGGATGTATGTTACTGGTTCGAGTCTCACTTTTTTGTAAATTTTTGGGTAATGGTTTTTATTCTAAAGTTCAAGTAAACATTTTTTTAGTATACATTTTGTATTCCGTTATACGTTGATTTTAGTGTTACATTTTTTTTCATTCGTACGCTTTCTCTATTCTTTATATTTATATTATTGTATTTATCTAGAACAATAAATTTTAAATTAATATTATGAACGTACATGGATATATAAATTATATGAGTTAATATTCTTCATCAGCAGTGTCTGTGACAGAATCATTTAAGAAATCTGCAAAATCATTATCACTATCACCATATAAAAACAATTTGCGGAAAAAAATAAAAATAGAAAAAGATTTTGATTGGATTCGAACCCGGACCTTCTACGTTGAGATTAGAGACGTTAGCACTGGACTATATATTTATCACAACGAATTCCATCCTTAAATAGTTAAAAGAACTGAAAAAGCGCTTAGATGATCATGGTTAAGTTACTTTCCCGCGTTTTGATATGGAATGATCCAACCAGTGACGTTTACACAATGTTATTGTGCCAGCATATCTTGGCCGCACTATAGGGGTCAATTAGAAAAATCACAAGAAATGTGATGACGATTATGCCCTCCTTAATTAAAAAGTCATTACCATCGCACATGTTTGTCTTTTACTGTTAACGAAGCTTTAAAACAACAGTTGGGGGATATTATACCATTATTGTTCAATGTTTGCTCAAGGTAATGCACCTTGAATGACATTTTGATCCCCATCTCCTCTACTCCCGAGAAGGACCAACATTTGTTAATCGGCGAAAATTGTGTGTCTGTTTAACCCATACGGAGATGGTAATTTTATTGCCTACGAGTCGTTATGCGATAAAAATTGCCGAGGCAAACCAACCCTACCAATGACGTCGCGTTAACGGTATGCCAACGTCAGCATGGCGTCCATATATTCTAGCGACGGGTTCTCTATTCCGGTCGATTTTATAACAGAAAATAGTGACGCTTGCATTCCTGACATGAACAGCAAGCTGGTGACTTCACATGAATATGTTAGGTATTGATGTCATTGCAATCTACCGCTCTTCTAGTGACGTAGTTATTGTTAGTCTGTCTGAACATGACCCACATTTGACGATTCCTGTTAGCGAATTTTTAGTCTTTAGGCGACTTATGATCAATTAATTGTCATTAAAATGTATTGCTGTTCCTCTTGCCTTCGTTACATCATACAACATTGCAATAGGCGTTTGACGTTATTCGCTGTCATTCTTGGACCTCTAACCGTTGAATATTTTACAACGTTAACATTGGTTTATTTGGTTGTGGCATAAGACTGACAATATCGTGCTTGTTTTTATGCTGTACTCAAATCAGATTTCCACCTGTTCGTGTTACACGTGTTTTCTTTATAAATGACGTAATGGCTTCACAAAACGACGGACACAAATTGACCACTGAAATTTTGATACCTAAGTCATGGCCGACATGTTAACCATATCACTCATGCATACATCGCCATACAAGTAAAAATATTAGTACCCTGAAAAACTTGCTAAACTTTATTTTTTGTATATATACAATCTGTATAGGTATTCTTAGTAAAATATAAACAATGAGCCAACTATTTAAATGAAGATTTCTAAATGTTTTGAAAGAGAGAACATGCTATTATCTCCCAACTATAAAGCCATATTGCAAAGTATTACTGACAGCACTAAGCAAGCACTATGGATGAGGACCAAGTCATCAATTATAGTTACCTTTTCACATACAGGAAACCAATTGTTACCGTGAATTGAAAGTAAAAAAGTTAGTGTATTGCAATATAGAAAATGGGATGTACATAAAATACGTTTACCATTTATCCAAATTTGCGTATGGCTTCCACATTGCAGTTTTTCTGGACAATCATCTGTTAACAAACCATCGTCAGTTCCTGTATAACGATACCATTTGAAGGGAGCAAACGTAGGACAAGAAAAATATGTGATGTTTGTGGGCTCAAATGTTGTTACTAAAGCTGTATCGTTTGTTTCAGTATAATCTGTACAAGGTTCAGCTTTCAATACCTCAATAACTGAAACTATACAATGTGATTATTTATCAATTAACATACACGAGCCCTCATCTACGTGGTCACAAAATTCCATAAAACACATATATGTTCTATTGTATGATTACTGAAACTTAACAATGGGATATTAATTATCGATCAACATGCACTAGTATTCACCAACGTGATCACAAATTCCTTAACAAAAAACACATATGTTCTTTTTTAAGGAGATTCATATCCTTAACCACCAATCAAAATATCAATCGTTTTGACCCAGTCAATCTCATTAAAACAAAAGTCATGAATATGTCTAAAGATTCAATGTTAACCAACACATTTGACAAAATGCAAACCCAGTCCTTTTTAATCCAAGTTCGTAATAAATATTACTAGTTTAAACTAAACACGCACGGTGTAGGTCACAATAACATCCTGCATTTTCATTGGTTGATAGAAATTCGCGCCATCACATGACGTCGCGTATGTTAAGAGAAAATTTTAATGATTAAATGTGACATTTAACCGACACAGATCTGCATTTTAATTGGCTCGTACAAAAATATAATACATATGCTTCATAATGGGAACCGTTTTTTAAAACAACATACACTATATTTAAAGTAGACTTACCTACAATAATTAGCACATAACAACTCCACAAACAGGTGACCATAATTGCCTGTCGATACCGACTCATTTACCTCTGTGTAATTTATTTAATTGATATCGATAAGCTACAGCGTCAATACCCGAAACCTGTCATGTACTATGTAAACATATCTACAACTGGCTATTTTACAAGAGCATTATCATGGAGCTTTATTTCTATGTAATATTGATCGATAAATCACAAAATAAACGAATCATGGGTTGAGTATCCAAAAATAAATATATACAAAGTTCCATCCCGGAACAAAAATTAATATACTTAAACCTTATCCAACAGAAACGTTTGTTTTGACGGAAATCGAGGTTTTCTAGATTAGTGCAAACATAATTAAACAAGCTACTGTCAAATTCTAGACACAGGGCTGGTGTGTTTCGATGTAACCATAGAGACACTTAAGAAATTAATAAATATAACACGTTGCATAACAGAAGGACGAAGTATAATTATTCATGCATTGCTTCCGTCTGTTGTAAGTCCGACTACTTACATGAATTGATAAAATAAAAACATATAAATAATTCTTTACCTGCAATAAAATCTCGGACAGGGATGGAAACGCTGAACTGAGATAGCTGATCACAGAAATCGGAAATAACAGAACCCAATCACACGACACAATGCCCAACATAAAACTGAGGGAGAAAATGAAACTATACGGCTGAAAGTACAAGTATCCGTTGTGAAAAACCTAGCATCAACGGTAAAATAGCTGAAAGACCTAGATTAGACCTACATTTAGCTAGTTCGAGCTATTTGTCACAGATCAAATACTCCACAAATATGCAAAGAGAGTTATGGTTCTTTGGCACTGCACTATAACCTTTGATAGTCTTTGAGAAAATGACTCTGGCAATAAACGTAACCAACGCACACACAACCGCAGACGCTGACGCAGACGCACACGATCTAGTCACAACAATAGCTCAACGTTTTCTTCAAAAAGACGATGGGTTATTGCCCGGGGAGCATAAAAATCAAGAATACGCTTTATAATCAAAGTCAACTTTTTTTACTTTAACTAAAATTAAGCGAACCATATAAGTGGAAATAACGTCGGACATTGACTGTTTTATAGTGATCTATTTGACCGTACGTCATGTGCGCGCTTTTGAAAATGACGATACGTCAGCATAAAAGGCACCATACGGGGCAATAAAATTTAACTATTAGCTTATTGGTTTAGAAATATTGAAATAACTCATTAAATAAATAGAATATTAGTGTTTTTCGGTGTAAGATTGAATGTTATTTCACCTCGTGAACGTCTGACTTAAATTCTCACTCGTGGCATAGCCACTCGTGAACATGTTGCGTCAGCTGCTCACTCGGTGAAATAACATTCGATCTTACATCGAAAAACACAAATATCCTCTATTAAAACGCTGAATAGCATGAGATACGAGATTTCCGTGCTTATCGCCAATAAATAAAGTGAATGTGCAAGTTTATAAAAAGGATATTTGAATTTGAGTGTGTCCTAAATTTTACAGAATACCAATATTAGATTATTGTACTTTATATACTACTCACAATTTGATAAGGGCCAAGACATTTTCCATTTGAATATTTTGCAAATTGGATAAGATTGACTGGTAGAATTTTCAGAAACATAATGCTACATCTGCAATATTGTAAACCAATAAAGATTACTTTAATGTCTAAGTGCTGATGAGCCCAACTCCATTAAAATGTTCGTGCTGCATTCAAGCCTCTGTAGAAACAGAATGCGGTCATTTTCTTGGCATTTTGGTTCTTACACGATATGGTAATAAAAACGGGATAAAAATTTACATTTTAATCTAGCCACTTTAGTTCCCCCTAATACTGCTTATCAGTTACCTGGGAAACGTCATTTTGGCAGTGCGTATCATTTAGCAGCAGATAAGATGATATTTTATTAATTGCACAACGTTTTCTTCATCGGTTTTGTACATTAACGTGAGACGGACATCACGATCGATTTCTTGGCCCTTAGCATGAAAAGCATGACATTGAAAATACTTTAAGTCATGATTTGAGTTGTCAGTAAGTGGCTGGTTTGTAATAAGTTATCTCTGCACCTTGGCAAAACAGAATATTTTTTTTTTGTCTAAAAAACGGCTAACAGCCAAGTCTAACCTTAAAATCAACTGCAATGGTCAATCAATTGAATCAAAACAATCAGTTAAATACCTTGGTGCGACCATTGATCAGAGTTTAACATTTGACTCTATGGCTAGATCAGTTATTAAAAAATCCAATGCTAGGTTAAAATTGTTATATCGCAAAAGTGAATTTCTAACACTGCACACAAGACGACTTTTAGTTTCTTCCCTAATTCAGTATCATTTTGACTATGCTTCTTCAGTCTGGTTTAACAGTATAACTCAAACTTTAAAAAACAGGTTACATGTCACTCACAACAAGCTAATCCGATTTGTCTTGAATTTACATCCTAGATCTCACATAGGCAGGGAACATTTCGTAGATATTAACTGGTTGCCGGTTGCTGATAGAGTGAACCAAATTACCCTTCGTCATGTTTTTTAGATTAACTCAAACCTTGCCCCACTATATATGAATGACAATTTTAATCCCGTCACCAATGTGCACACTTATTCAACAAGATTCAGAGTAAAATGTGCTCCAAAGTCAGACGGTCCTTGCCGTAACGTGTCCGACAACAAGAGATATGCCATTCCAATTATCAAAGTTTTTGGCAAAAGGTCTTTTGTATATATGGGATGCTATCTTTGGTACAATTTGCCCCAATACATAAGGGATTCTGGAACCACATCTTCTTTCAATTCAAAGGTTAAGGACCATTTTTTAAAGTCTTTGTAATATTCATAGTGTATTTTTGTTTTATAATTATGTATTACTATATTACTGTAATTACTGATAGATAGTAAAATATTTTTAATTTCTCATGGCAAATCAGATTACTTCCCTTTATGACTGCAGTATTAATTTCATCATTACATCAAATATTGAACTGTGATATTTCATTATTAATTTTTTTAAATATACTGTGATAGCATGTTTAATTTATTTTTAAATTATAATCAGCAAAAGTATATTTATTTATGGCAAACCTGATATGTTTTAATCATTATTAGTATTATCTTTCTCATAATTTTACATGTTTGTCTGTAATGTTCTATTTACCATACTATAATAGCAATTTAACTGTGATATGTAATTTTATTTATTTAATATATACCTTTAATTCATGCACAAATGTGATACCTTGTTATGTCATACAACACTATATATCAAGGACCACAAGGAACCCTTTGTTGTGTTGTCCTTGACATTTAATGTTGAATTGACATGGCTATTTTATTGATTCATGCTTAAACATGTATTTATTTACTGTATTTGTATGTTTTGATATTATCATTGCCATGTGAATTCATTTTATGTCGAATAAATCTATCTATCTATTAGCAAAATTTGAGTAGTATATATCTGACGATGTTCTTGAAGGGTGTACGGGCTGTATGGATGTCAGTATTAGGGGTAGAACTACTTTTGATAATCCTAAAATATGATTTTGTGTGTATAACCAAACAATAAGCATTGTGTAACCTTATGTAAACATGTGAACGAAACAAAACATGCAATTATGTGCGGCGTTGGTCGGCTATATTTTTTTATATGCTACATAATCGAGGGTTGCTTTGATTGCTGAAACTGGTTCATTTCGAATTTCGACAACTTGGACATGCGAGGATCATAACTTATTGTCTTGTTTGTTTTTTAGGTTTTCTGTTCTCGGCTGGTTCAGGTGGGTATTGTGCCTTGTGTGTTTTCATGTTTTCTGAGCTGCATTCCATTTCTGAGTTATTATTATCTTTTTGCCCACAATACTGTCATAACAGCTTATTATTGTTGAAGAAGGTTGTACTACAGTCTTGCAGACAACCGTCGATATAAGTATATAAGGAACTGTTCTGCGCTTCCTAACAACCGAGAAATGCTTGTTCAATCATAGGTACCGCATCCGTATAAATGGATTAAAACATCTTCGTCAAACTTTACTGTTTTTATTTCTTTAAGTACGTGGATACACTATCGAGTATATTCGCTTGAATAGCTTTAACGTGATTGGCATTTTTATCGTTATCTTGTCGCGTGGTCGTGTAATCCCAGATTTATCTGTTAGCTATTTATGTCTTTATTTACTTTATAAATTCCACGAATATTAAAAACATGTTTCAGTGATATCAGCACAATTGTTAAAGTATTAAATGCTTAGGTTGAAGAGCATGGGGTTTTACCGAGAATAGCACCATGTTAATGACGCATCTCTATTCTGGGTAAAGTTCCACACCAAGAACGCATGCTATTGAAGGACAAACCAACATAATACGTGCACACTTACATTGTCTCATTACATTTCAAATGTATAACTTAAATACTTATTTATGTATTGATTGATTGATTTATTTGTTTATTTGAATATACGAATTACTTACCACTAAATATAAAAAAGAATTAGAAGTACCTGTTAACGAAATACTTATTTATCATCACGTGATCAAGTACAAGTCGGCTGACGTTTTAGAAATCATAGTTGTTTTGTGTGAATATCATACTTGTTTTTAAGTTAATATCATACTTGTTTAAAGTATAGATCTTACTTGCGTAATGTAAATGTCTGCTAGGAATCTAAAGACAAATAGGTTGACTTCGTATCTATGAACAACAAAATCAAATTAAATATTTTTTCGAAAGCTGACTAATTAACTGGTCTAAAGTGGTTTAATTAATAGTAGTTACCAATTATTCCCTGCTATTCATAAGGAACGAGTTTATAAATAAGCTTAGCTTTCTACTCAATCCTTAATATGTGTAAACGAATGTAATCATATTATATGTTTATCAAGAAATAAATATTGTTTAAACTAAAGTGGTCTAAGACGATCATAATTATAGTCAACAAATAAGCTACCATTGATGATAAGGTGATAAGGTGAGTTATAGCGGACTAAACGTTGGGCGAAGCCCAACGGATAAGATCCGGTTTACGATAACACGTGTGCACGTGGTTTGGTCAGAGTTTGAATTCACTAATGGATCTAAAAATTTGTGTTAAAATCCCGCACTGAAGCAAAGATACTAGGAAATGGCTGCTAATAGAATAACAAAAAAAAATTAAAATGCGATATTCGGCAGCTCATAAATTTTCTTTTATTTTTTAATAATGTTTAAAAATATTCCGAAAACTAGCGTAGGCCCCTGTCTAGAAAAGAAAAATATAGTTATTATCAGTCTTCCATGGTTGCTATGCAACCAATCTTTTTATATGGGGAGGGCTATTTCCTAAATGTTTGGATACAAAAAAGGCAGCCATTTTTTTGCCCACTTCGGAAGGAAATTTTAACATTTTCAGTGCATAAACGATGCTACAAACTGTTATGAGACACATGATTACTCTAAGATAACGAAGTAAGTCGAGCCGGAATCGTTCATATGCGCGAAATATCAACCAATCTCGAGAAAATCTAATGAAAAAGACACAAGTTTCGGTTATTTCCCATCGCAAAGTTTGCAATACAATTAATTAAAGTCCGTTTCGGGTATTTATGGGGAGGGCTATTTTTCTAAATGTTTGGACACAAAAAAGGCAGCCATTTTTTTGCCCACTTCGGAAGGAAATTTTAACGTTTTCAGTGCATAAACGATGCTACAAACTGTAATGAGACACATGATTACTCTGAGATAACGAAGTAAGTCGAGCGGGAATCGTTCATATGCGCGAAATATCAACCAATCTTAAAAAAATCTAATGAAAAAGACACAAGTTTCGGTTATTTCCCATCGCAAAGTTTGCAATACAATTAATTAAAGTCCGTTTCGGGTATTTACGTATCTAGACCGGACGGTGATAATCCACATCGTAGTTGTAGGTTATTGTAAAGAAAGTAAAACAAATGCATTTTCGTAATTCCTCGCCGAGATGTAATTAAAAAATCCCTCCAAAATCGACAAAAAATATTCGCGGGATGAAGGTCGCGAAAACTAATTACATGTTGTTGTCGTTATTGGATACAATAAAACCCGTAATTTTCCGTCTAAATCTCTTTTATGTTATGACGATTTGCAGGGTTTATTTAACGAAAAAAGGTGATTAAGATTAAAGATGTTTGATATTTAATCGTAATATGATTTATTGAAATGAAAATAGCCTTTACTTTTGAACAAAAGTACTATCTGGTATGCTCATGCAACCCATTAAAAAAATATAAAATATCAAATAAGGCCTAGAAATCAGTTGTTATCTGTGTTTATATCTAATTATTCATTTTTAAATTAGTTACCCCTGAATTAAGTAGACCTAGAATTAAACAAATTGAAAAACGTGTATTATTCGTGTTCATTCGGACTGACAAACGATAGCAGGTTTGTATCGTCTTTCGTTACTTTGTACCCAATATTTCGTATCAAACCGCTATCGCGCGCTTTCTTGTGCAACGAACCGCTTCGATAGGTTGCATAGACGTAGGAAAGCGCTCGGTAGCGCCTTTTGGAAACGGCTTGCTCCAGATTCGTAACTTCGAAACCAAACAATTTTTTGTGAAGTTATGCATCACCAAAAATCCAGTACTAGATGAGCATGTTACAAATAATGTAGGACAACTGACATAGTCCGCTACATATGCTGTGCATTAGTTCATATTATTTTTAAGACTTGGAATATATCTATATATTCAAATAATGTAATAAATGAAATGTTCGAACTGATAAAATATATCAATATGTGATAATATTTTACTGCAAAAATGAAGTTTATTTTTATCAATTCGATATCTTTTGTACACTTGACTCGACAGGAAATATACACACTGACATCACATGTTAAATATAAACATATGAATTGGTTAGCAACTGATAGTAGTCCAGGATATGTTTGGACAGTGAGATAACGTTATTGATTTGAACACGGGGAATTCCCTGTACCTGTATGACAAAATGAGTTCAACGGTAAAGTATAGTTTTGAGAAAGTTATCAGTAAGTGTTCTTTTTAATAGACAATGAAGACAAGGATATGAGTGTAAGGTTTTCGGAAGACACATTGCATAATAAACCTAAAGATGAGCGGGACTTAAGTATTATATAATAATGAAGAGTATATGTTCGTATGTGTTATTGTCCGCGTTGATACAAACTTGTTGTTTTCAAGAGTTCAGCAATGAATGGCTTGTGGAAACCGAAGGGACAGAAAATGAATCGATGATTTTGTTTGAGAAACATGGATTTCGATATATCAACAAGGTATGCACTTTATGTATATATTTTCGTTAAAAGGCAACACCAAAGCAATAATTATAATTATATTAAAAATGACGTAGCCTACGTATTTTCAATTTCCTTCTCGCTTGTATAGTCTTCTTGATAAAACTTCTATTTAAAGTATTTATGTAGATAGTTAGCTTACGTGGCACAGATAAGAGGGTCATACTGTTTTATATCAAATGTAAACTGGTAAACAACGATTAAAGCCAGAAGGTATCGAAAACATTCGGCCCGAGTCAATTCGACCGTAGTCAATTCGGTCATAGTCAATTCGACCCTCATTAGTGGTGTTTTTTAATCAGGCAGTATCATTTTTTTAGTTTAATTTATATTTCAATATTTAAAATCTATATTATAATTACCTACGACAACCCTTATTGTCGCATCGTTAGTAAATATCCAGTGTTAAATGAATTTTTATTTAAATATGCAATTTAGAGAAATGATCTAGAATTCAAAATTATCAAATTGCATGTACTAGACGAGATCGTAAATTTCACGTAACTCGTTAGTTGATTGTTATACTATCAATTTTGGTTTTATACAAGGCTGGTTCATTTCAATTCGATTGTGCATTCTGATAATGGTTGTTCATATAATTCTGGGACGAACATACTATATATAGATGGTCCTTGATATACTTAGAAAATTTCAAATGCCTTTTTTACTTTACTGTTATTCTAGTCCTTAGTTAATTGTATTGCTATTAATCAGAATATAATCAAGCCCATGTTCCTGTACATTGTACATATGTTATTGTGTGATTATATATGCCCGAGAGCGCCCATAATTGGATATAAAATTTACTCTATTCTATTCTTTCGAGCGAGCACTAATTGATGAGTTTTTAATTACAAATGTATATGTCACGCGTTTTACATTATTTAGTTGAGCATTTTACGATCGACGAGTATGTATAAGTATTAGAAATGGAATAAATGATGGTCCGTTACACGATTGTTTGTGTATTTTAAGGTTGAAGAAGGTTTATTTATTGTGAGGCACAATACAACACCGACAAACTCTAGACGCAGAGCGGACACTGTCCGGAAAAGAATTCTGGGGGAAGACAAAGTAAGAGTTTTTGTAATAGTGTATTCAAAGTTTGGTTACCGTGTGTATTCTTAGTAACACTAATTGATAAATATCATTTGAATCGATCCAATTCGAATATGACATAAGTCTATCTTGTTCTGATAGCAAACTATATACATGTTTAATTATGAATGGTTAATTTTAACACTATATAAAATCGCCATATGTCATTATACAGAATAGAATACAGTTTATTTGCATATTTACTCCTGCAGAGGATTTTTTTCAAAGCAACAATAATACAATTGAATAAATAGCATAGTGATATATGGCGAAAAAGTATGTGATATGATATTATACCAAATTATAAAAGTATTTTATTTATAGAACATATAATTTTCCCTCAGTTCTTATCCTTTGCTGTTTTGTGATGTATCCAACTATAATAAGGATTATTGCCTCTGTAATTGAAGAGTTAGTACCGGTGTTAATCTCTCATATGAGTATAAATATCGACTCAATACTTATAATCGGTCAACTTAATATTACCAGCAGGTTATGCAAACAGATCTACTAATACGATAATAAATCAATGAATACAATTTTTGCACATCAACAACCAGGTGATAAAAGTTTAACTGCATCTTATTTATAGTTTAACGAATTAGATACAAATAAAAATCAGCACAAGATTCCTCTGCGCTTTGAAAACTGACCGATTATAAGTGTAGAGTAGTACTTATTGGCTATTTGTCTCCCTTAGCGTGTATAAACTCTAGTCAACTGTACCCGGTATAGAAATTCGACTGTCGTCACGATCGGAACTGTGCAGTTAAGGTCAGAAAATTGAACAAATAACTTATTATTGACAGTTTATGTTCCAGTAGTGCCTCCTGTAGCGTCTCTTAAACAAAACGTGTGCTGCAACAGGGCCAATTAGCTTTTTATAGCTTCAACTGTTTTTCTAACTGAGACTAGGTCTTTCATCATTTAAACATGTGTGACTTGGGCTTTCCGCGGTGAAGTTCATTTTCTCATTTAGTTATGTATTGGGCATTGTGCCGTGTAATTGTGGTATGCTATGTTTTTATGTGTTCGGCTGTTTAAGTTGAGTGCTGCCTTCCCTGTTCGATTATCAATTATCTTCTTAGATGTATACAAATTACATTCAAATTTACTTTGGTTGAGATACCAGTATTTTCTTTCCCGTTATTACCGTCCTCTCAAAGAAAGTAATTATGTTTCAGGTAAAACTAGCCGAGCAGCAGATATGGAACAAACGTGTCTTAAAGAGTGTTACTATAAACGATGCACAATGGAACAACATGTGGTATCTGGTAAATATTTAACTCTACGTAAGAGTTAAACTCTTTGTAAGATAAAAGCATGTTGTTTTGTTTGATTATTAATTTCTGCGTTAATCTTATTTCAATTAATTGCTAACATATTTCGTTCGTTTGCCCAACGTATTGCGAATATTCAAATAAAATTGATAAATAAAAGCAACAAAACAACATAAAAGCCTACATGTTTTATTGTAGAACGGACATACAATTCCGGATATGGGTGTAATGAAGGCTTGGGAAAATGGTTATACTGGTAAAGATGTTGTTATTGCTATTGTTGATGATGGAGTGGAAATAGACCATCCAGATCTACAACACAATTATGTAATGTACATTTCAAATTCAATACATTAACCGCCTCCTCAATAGCCCCATGGAAGAGCGTCCGCTTGATAGACACTCAGTATAAACAAGAAACTGACCTCTTTCCTCGTGACGATGGATCAGGAATGAGATGTCGAGAGTGATTAATATGAGTTGGAAAAAATTGTTTCACAACCGACCTAAAATCAATTAGTATAAACAACTTATATATTGACACAAAACAGAAACGCGACATTTTCTGTACTTGAAATTATATTAAGTCTTTTTTTTCAATAATTCATTTTTTCTTCTTAAGGATGGCATATGATTTGATGAATTACTCGTAAGAGTGGTATGTTTTTGAATAAAATAAATGTAGTCCCTAAAAATAAATCTGGTCCTGGTAAATGTTGTGGTTATTTTTGCGTTTGAGTGAATTTAAAACACTACTTCATTTTAAAGCATAGGAATCAGTGAATATGTTCATTGGAGTGTCACCCTGATTTAATGTACTTAAAAGGGTACCACCCATTGATAAACAAGATTTTACTATCTTGTGCCACCCAACTATGATTCTATCAATGTGTTGTTTTTTTCAAAATACATTTATATACATGTATGTCTGCCAAGCGTGCATGATAAAATGAGTGTGTTTGACTTTAGCGTTCACTTATCAACCTGTATAACACTGGGCCAATATTTATTACATGTTTAACGAGAAAGTAAATTGTTTTACTATTACAATGTCGATTAGCTTATGTGTGTATTCGGCTTGGGCATTCAGCCTTTCGGCAGCTTGGACTTGGGTGGATCATTTACTGGTTCAGTTGGGCATTATTCCTTGTATGTTTTTTATGTTTTCTATACTCGGTTCGTTAAGTTGAGTGTTTCCTTCAGTGTCAATCTTATCTTTTTTGCAGAACGCAGGGTTAAGCTTGGATGTGTATGACTTGATATTATCTTTTTGCAGAAGGCAGGGTTAAGCTCGGATGTGTATGATCGCGACTCGAATCCTTCTCCTTCAGCTGGAGCCGTGTAAGTTAACTAATGATTTGGCAGGTGTCACTAAAATTAATAAGCTAATATCCATACTTATTTTAAATAACACAATGACATACAAGTTATATGTCGCAAAATATAATGCAAGTATGTACATGTATTTAACTTGAATGTCGGTTTTGAGTTCTCCAACACGTGTGATAACAAATACGTCACCTGCTTTTCGGCGTGAAAACGTAACGTTAAAAACGTTCTTACTTACTCAGTAACTATGATAATGTGATAAAAATAACCCGACACACATTGCCTTTGAGATCAACATTTATTAACCTTTTCACGAAAACAAAGTATTAAGCTCGCCAAAGGCTCGCTTAATAACGTGTGTTTTCTAGACTCGTTTAAGAAAGACAACCCCTGACGGATCCAATATATCTTCTAAAGGACGTCATTTTATGCAGTAAATGACGCTATTTTTGTCATCGTTTATATAACGGTGTGTGATTTTCAGCAGAAAATTGTCGTATTTTTGGGTTATTAGTGTGATAAAAGAATGTAACACTCGTTGTCAATTGATACAAACTTATATTAAACTCGTTTCAGGACATACTATTAAGCTCACAAAAGGCTCGCTTAATAAACATTTCAGAGGCCCGTTTCATAGACATATCTTACTCTTAGCTAAGAATTTATTTGTTAATAAGCTATTTTGAGCTACGTAAGACAGCTAGTACATTCAAGCAAATTTATGTAAGCTTGAATTACCATAAATAACTGTGCGTGCGTGCGTGCGTGCGTGCGTGCGTGCGTGCGTGCGTGCGTGCGTGCGTGCGTGCGTGCGTGCGTGCGTGCGTGCGTGCGTGCGTGCGTGCGTGCGTGCGTGCGTGCGTGCGTGCGTGCGTGCGTGCGTGCGTGCGTGCGTGCGTGCGTGCGTGCGTGCGTGCGTGCGTGCGTGCGTGCGTGCGTGCGTGCGTGCGTGCGTGCGTGCGTGCGTGCGTGCGTGCGTGCGTGCGTGCGTGCGTGCGTGCGTGCGTGCGTGCGTGCGTGCGTGCGTGCGTGCGTGTATAGGTTTGTATATATACATATTCGTATGTATGTATGTATATATTGGTGTATGTGTGTGTATGTGTATGTATGTGTATATATATGTTATTATACAGCACTTTTGAACGTGTAATTACACGATAAAAGTGCTATATAAATATGGTATAATAATAATAAATAATAACTGCTGAAAAGCCCTCGAAAAATTGTTTAACTTATCAAATATGTTCATGTTTTTAGACATGGTACGCAATGTGCTGGTATTGCACTATCAGAGAAGAACACACGTTGTGCGGTAGGAATTGCATATAATGGCAACCTTGCAGGTATGTTTTAATACTTAAACATATTGAACCCATTCTAAATGTTCCAATAAATAAAAGAAAACATGTCACCAGATTTAAACACATCATACACAATCAATGTTGGACATGTTATATTTGTCTTTGGAACAAAGAGTACTGTAAACATACACCTAACGCTACCTTTTGATTATCCTTGATATCTCTAAAACCATTCAAGGTAACTTTGTTGGGTAAAAAAGTCGCGGTAAATGCGTAATTTACGTTACCCGAATTTCAAAAGTCACAAAATTCAAAAGCGTTTTTTAGGCGTAAACTGACTATTTTTAATGCTTTATTTCATTAGCTGCTTCAAATATTATAATTTTATGACACGTATAAACAATGAAAACTATCAATACAAATCATGTAAGTTACAAATTTCTAGGTAACGAAGATCTCCTGAAAATAAATACATGTTCTATGAAGAAACTGATATCTTCAATATTTCAAACGATACGCTTTAAAGAAGCCATTTGAAAGTTAAAATACACAACATTTCTAGATAACATATACTTGATATAATGCAGTGCAATTGTATTTATTCAGTTTTATATCGTGTTTAGTCGCCATTATTTAAAATTTCAGGTCCATCTCGAGTCTGTTTCGCCTAGAAATCTTATCCCCTCAACAGACATGCTCTAGTATCAGTTAACAACGGCTTTCGCACCAAATTAACATTGTTTGATTAACTAGTATCTTGGTGGACAGTGTAAATGATTATCTAATAAATGAAAGATTCAAAGCTTGATAATGTCGACCGTTTTATGAAAAGCCAGGACATCTTCAGCGCAAATAACAATCAGGTGACCGCTATCGTGGGCACAATTTGTGACTTTCAATAGGGTTTATTCAGTTGAAGACGCGTCTTACAATACTTTGAAGTATGATTGAGATAACACTTTGTTAGAAGTACAGTCAACTATTGTTGTTTGCCTGTGTCAAATTTCATGACGGTTCATTGAACAGTTTTAAACAAAACTGACATATATTAAAGGTAGCGTTAGAAGTGCCGTTAAGTGTATCATATTTTTTATTTCAGCTATACGAATGATTGGCCCTGCTGGATCTACAAGTACAATGGAACACGATGCTCTATTAATAGGAGGTATAGATATATACTCAAATAGTTGGGGAACTGAGGAAAGGACGACATTTGAAGAACCGAATGCTCTTGTCAAATCAGCTCTTCGAAAAGGCACAAGCGAAGTATATATTTTATATAAGTTAGAGTAGCAGTTTCTCTTACGTGGTTACACTGTAATGTTTTCCTGTTGGAGCTATGTAATCATTTAATTAATTGATTAAGCCCTCACGTTTGATAAGGAGGTACATTGTTTATTGCTTTACATATGTGTCTTATCACTGACACTGTATACTTCGCTTGCTTTGAATGAGAGAATGGTATGTGCTACTTAAAACTTTATAAGAATATTTGAAAGGCATTTCGTAGGAGCCTTTTTTATAAAAGAAATCGGAACAGGTCATTGTGACCAACCTTCTTTCTTGTTTTCTCAAAAAAGCGTTTTCGTATTTACGACCTTCTAATTCTAAGCCAGAGTATTATCTTTTTGGAAGCTATCTTTGTATTGGTGGCAGGCAATATATTAGTATAAAACTATACATTGTTGATTTACAGGGTAGGAATGGTTTGGGAGCTATATATGTATGAGCGGCAGGGAATAAACTAGTATAAAACTATACATTGTTTATATGTTTATTTACAGGGTAGGAATGGTTTGGGAGCTATCTATGTTTGGGCGGCAGGAAATGGTGGAGATGATGACAACTGTAATTGCGATGGATTTGTTAACAGTATCTATACAATCGGTATAAGCAGTGTATCTATCAAACACCAGCCTCCAGCATATGCTGAACCATGTGCTGCTATAATGACCAGTACTTATAGTGGTGGTGGTGGGGCATCAGATAATATAGTAAGTATGCTGAACCATGTGCTGCTATAATGGTCAGTACTTATAGTGGTGGTGGTGGGGCATCAGATAATATAGTAAGTATGCTGAACCATGTGCTACTATAATGGTCAGTACTTATAGTGGTGGTGGTGGGGCATCAGATAATATAGTAAGTATGCTGAACCATGCGCTGCTATGATGGTCAGTACTTATAGTGGTGGGGCATCAGATAATATAGTAAGTATGCTGAACCATGTGCTGCTATAATGACCAGTACTTATAGTGGTAGTGGTGGGCTATAGGATAATATAGTAAGTATGCTGAACCATGTGCTGCTATAATGACAAGTACTTATAGTGGTAGTGGTGGGCCATAAGATAATATAGTAAGTATGCTGAACCATGTGCTGCTATAATGGTCAGTACTTATAGTGGTCGTGGAGGGGCATCAGATAATATAGTAAGTATGCTGAACCATGTGCTGCTATAATGGTCAGTACTTATAGTGGTCGTGGAGGGGCATCAGATAATTTAGTAAGTATGCTGAACTATGTGCTGCTATAATGGCCAGTACTTATAGTGGTCGTGGTGGGCCATAAGATAATATAGTAAGTATGCTGAACCATGTGCTGCTATAATGGCCAGTACTTATAGTGGTCGTGGAGGGGCAAGTATGCTGAACCATGTGCTGCTATAATGGTCAGTACTTATAGTGGTAGTGGTGGGGCATCAGATAATATAGTAAGTATGCTGAACCATATGCTGCTATAATGACCAGTACTTATTGTGGTAGTGGTGGGCCATAAGATAATATAGTAAGTATGCTGAACCATGTGCTGCTATAATGGTCAGTACTTATAGTGGTGGTAGTGGGGGCATCAGATAATATAGTAAGTATGCTGAACCATGTGCTGCTATAATGACCAGTACTTATAGTGGTGGTGGTGGGGCATCAGATAATATAGTAAGTATGCTGAACCATGTGCTGCTATAATGGTCAGTACTTATAGTGGTGGTGGTGGGGCATCAGATAATATAGTAAGTATGCTGAACCATGTGCTGCTATAATGACCAGTACTTATAGTGGTCGTGGTGGGGCATCATATAGTATAGTACGTATGCTGAACCATGAGCTGCTATAATGACCAGTACTTATAGTGGTCGTGGTGGGGCATCATATAATATAGTAAGTATGCTGAGCCATGTGCTGCTATAATGGTCAGTACTTATAGTGGTCGTGGTGGGGCATCAGATAATATAGTAAGTATGCTGAACAATGTGCTGCTATAATGGTCAGTACTTATAGTGGTCGTGGTGGGGCATCATATAATATAGTAAGTATGCTGAACCATGTGCTGCTATAATGGTCAGTACTTATAGTGGTGGTGGTGGGGCATCAGATAATATAGTAAGTATGCAGAACCATGTGCTGCTATAATGACCTGTACTTATAGTGGTCGTGGTGGGGCATCATATAATATAGTAAGTATGCTGAGCCATGTGCTGCTATGATGACCAGTACTTATAGTGGTCGTGGTGGGGCATCATATAATATAGTAAATATGCTGAGCCATGTGCTGCTATAATGACCAGTACTTATAGTGGTCGTGGTGGGGCATCATATAGTATAGTAAGTATGCTGAACCATGTGCTGCTATAATGACCAGTACTTAGTGGTCGTGGTGTGGCATCAGATAATATAGTAAGTATGCTGAACCATGTGCTGCTATAATGGTCAGTACATATAGTGGTGGTGGTGGGGCATCAGATAATATAGTAAGTATGCTGAACCATGTGCTACTATAATGGTCAGTACTTATAGTGGTGGTGGTGGGGCATCAGATAATATAGTAAGTATGCTGAACCATGTGCTGCTATAATGACCAGTACTTATAGTGGTGGGGCATCAGATAATATAGTAAGTATGCTGAACCATGTGCTGCTATAATGGTCAGTACTTATAGTGGTGGTGGTGGGGCATCAGATAATATAGTAAGTATGCTGAACCATGTGCTACTATAATGGCCAGTACTTATAGTGGTGGTGGTGGGGCATCAGATAATATAGTAAGTATGCTGAACCATGTGCTGCTATAATGACCAGTACTTATAGTGGTGGGGCATCAGATAATATAGTAAGTATGCTAAACCATGTGCTGCTATAATGACCAGTACTTATAGTGGTCGTGGTGGGCCATAAGATAATATAGTAAGTATGCTGAACCATGTGTTGCTATAATGACCAGTACTTATAGTGGTAGTGGTGGGCCATAAGATAATATAGTAAGTATGCTGAACCATGTGCTGCTATAATGACCAGTACTTATAGTGGTAGTGGTGGGCCATAAGATAATATAGTAAGTATGCTGAACCATGTGCTGCTATAATGACCAGTTCTTATAGTGGTCTCGGTGGGGCATCAGATAATATAGTAAGTATGCTGAACAATGTGCTGCTATAATGGTCAGTACTTATAGTGGTCGTGGTGGGGCATCATATAATATAGTAAGTATGCTGAACCATGTGCTGCTATAATGGTCAGTACTTATAGTGGTGGTGGTGGGGCATCAGATAATATAGTAAGTATGCAGAACCATGTGCTGCTATAATGGACAGTACTTATAGTGGTCGTGGTGGGGCATCATATAATATAGTAAGTATGCTGAACCATGTGCTGCTATAATGGTCAGTACTTATAGTGGTGGTGGTGGGGCATCAGATAATATAGTAAGTATGCAGAACCATGTGCTGCTAAAATGACCTGTACTTATAGTGGTCGTGGTGGGGCATCATATAATATAGTAAGTATGCTGAGCCATGTGCTGCTATGATGACCAGTACTTATAGTGGTCGTGGTGGGGCATCATATAATATAGTAAGTATGCTGAGCCATGTGCTGCTATAATGACCAGTACTTATAGTGGTCGTGGTGGGGCATCATATAGTATAGTAAGTATGCTGAACCATGTGCTGCTATAATGACCAGTACTTAGTGGTCGTGGTGGGGCATCAGATAATATAGTAAGTATGCTGAACCATGTGCTGCTATAATGGTCAGTACTTATAGTGGTGGTGGTGGGGCATCAGATAATATAGTAAGTATGCTGAACCATGTGCTACTATAATGGTCAGTACTTATAGTGGTGGTGGTGGGGCATCAGATAATATAGTAAGTATGCTGAACCATGTGCTGCTATAATGACCAGTACTTATAGTGGTGGGGCATCAGATAATATAGTAAGTATGCTGAACCATGTGCTGCTATAATGGTCAGTACTTATAGTGGTGGTGGTGGGGCATCAGATAATATAGTAAGTATGCTGAACCATGTGCTACTATAATGGCCAGTACTTATAGTGGTGGTGGTGGGGCATCAGATAATATAGTAAGTATGCTGAACCATGTGCTGCTATAATGACCAGTACTTATAGTGGTGGGGCATCAGATAATATAGTAAGTATGCTGAACCATGTGCTGCTATAATGACCAGTACTTATAGTGGTCGTGGTGGGCCATAAGATAATATAGTAAGTATGCTGAACCATGTGTTGCTATAATGACCAGTACTTATAGTGGTAGTGGTGGGCCATAAGATAATATAGTAAGTATGCTGAACCATGTGCTGCTATAATGACCAGTACTTATAGTGGTAGTGGTGGGCCATAAGATAATATAGTAAGTATGCTGAACCATGTGCTGCTATAATGACCAGTACTTATAGTGGTCGTGGTGGACCATAAGATAATATAGTAAGTATGCTGAACCATGTGCTGCTATAATGGCCAGTACTTATAGTGGTCGTGGAGGGGCATCAGATAATATAGTAAGTATGCTGAACCATGTGCTGCTATAATAGACTGATTAACTGGACTGATGGTAGCTCAAAGAATGGTTGGTCTTAGTTGATATATACTTAGTGAAGTTGTTAGGAACAATGTATGATGTTTTGTTTATTCCGTCAGAGATGAACTTAAGTAGCACACGACATTTAATTAACAATACTTGTTCCCAATATGAGTGAATGTTGTATTTATTTCGTTCGTCTTAGCTATTGTTTCCCGTTTTACAAAATACTTATTTCGGTTTCGTTTTCCAAAAGGGGCAATGGCAACTGGACAATTCTAGTACTTCATAAATTTCATTTTATGGACAATATACAATGCCCCTGTAAAGTAATGTACAGTCGGCTGAACGGACAAATGTCTGGATGTAGACTTTAAAAACTTGTACTTTAACTTCAATGTGACAAACCTGATATATGATACCATTACAGTGTACCACATATGTAAATAAGAATTGTGTGTCCAATTTTACTGGGACTTCAGCATCTACGCCTATGGCGGCGGGAATTCTGGCGTTAGTTCTGGAAGCAAAGTAAGTTTGTTTTAACATTGGAATATGTTCTGCTTCCAAAATGAACAATCATGACTAATTTGAAGTAATTATTATAGTTTATTTCCAGATAGTATTCTGAAACTATAATTATTGTTCTTTCCAGATACTGTTCTGAAATTATATTGTGCTTTCCATCAATATTTTGAACTTATATTGAGCTTTCCATAAATGTTCTGATATTATATAGTGCTTTTCAGATACTGTTCTGAAATTATATTGTTCTTTCCATATAGTATTCTGAAATTATAGTGTTCTGCCCAGATAGTGTTCTGTTTATTGCATTTAAAAATGTATTTGTGCGGTTTCATTATTATAGTTTATCAGGGTGGTCATGTTGCCAATGATTCCTGAATATATGCAGTATTAATTACAGTGGAACTTGTTTTATGACTTTGTTATTACCTCATACTGTTTTATTACATCAGTACAAAACTGACATGGAGGGATATGCAACATCTGATTGTTAACACATCTGATTTAACATCGTTGAAATACGGCGGCAACACTCCAATGAATGGCGCTGGACATAACGGTCAGTATAAGTTTTTATAAATTCGCATTTCAGAATGATGCAGGTCTATAGCATTTTGCAATTTGATAATCACCTATTAAGTATTGCAGATTGCATTTATGGTTTAATGAATTTGGTAACTGTTCATTGTTGTATTGGTACAATCAATATTCTCGGTGACCTTGACCGTTTAAATGTACACAGATAATATTTAGGTATAAGTACTATTAGGTACTAGTAGATACATCATTTGCTTGTAGATTAAAGCTAGTTGCAATTGAACGTTAACGCAATCATTTACACATGCTAAATGCATCTACAAACAAACACTCAATGCAATCAAATAGAATACATGTATTTCTAATAAGTGTACTTGTGCATATCAAGGTAGTGTGTACTACTTTTAAATGTGTATTTATTAACCACGGGTATGTATGTAGGTACAACAGATATTTTACATTGTATGTATTGAGTTACTTAGTTCTCAACAACAAAGTGGAGATTGTTAAAATTATTTTGGCCTTTCGCTTGAAAATGGCATGTATTAAATTGAAATAATACGTAGTCGATTTTTTCATTTTTACACAGTCCAAATTGAGAAACAGCGATAATAGATGTGATACACTAGCGTATATTAATATCAGTTAAAACATGGTAACCTTCCTTATTTGGTTATTCTGTTGCAAGAAAATCATGTGCATGTTTTCTTCTAAAACAAATTTTCTGCGATATTCAATAAAAAATAATAAGAAATACTGTTTTTGCTATGCAATATATCATGTTTAGGATTTGGTTAAGTTTTCTTCATGGAGAAAAGTTTGAAACATATGTTTAGTAGATATAAGTGACATACTTAACATACAGTTCGCAGTTATTGTGTTATATATGTTTTATATATAGTTTTATTTATATGTCGTATATATATATAGTGTCAGACCATTTTGGATTTGGACTTCTGAAAGCCGAACGACTTATTGAAGCAGCTAAGAATTGGGAAAACGTCCTACCACAGAGATCATGTCGTCAACCTACTATAACAGTCAACGGGTATATTGTCTTGTTCTAAGCATTAAAAACATTTCTATATAGCTTTGACTTGTCTTTGCATGTACAGTATTTAATATATATTGTATATTATTGGAGAGTTTTATTGACCGGTCAAACAATGATAATTACACGGTAAAATCAAATCAACTCAAAGTTTTTTTCTATTATCATAGGCCACCGACTCAAAATATACAACAATAAACGATAGTAATATAATTATTCAATATTAAGGTGGTATCGCTGGCTTAGAATGAAAAGGTCATATGAGCTCAGCTGTGCGATTTGCAACCTCTTCAAAAAATAACACAATTGGGGAAAATCACATTTAGTACAGAGCAGATATTGTTTGGGGGGGAAAAGGCAAAACAAGTATTTTTCAAGAATCATGTCACATAATGTGTGTCTTGTAACATACTAAAAATCTAGGTCAATACTTGCTAGTTAAAGTCGACTTTTTGGGGGGTAAAACCTTACAAAATATAAAAGCATAGCATGAATTTTTGGAATCTATAGATCACTAAGTCATTAATGAGTTTATTTTATAATAATATATTGTGATAGGTAGGTTGTTACTTGTAGTTTAAGATGTCAAACATCGTTTTTCATGTTAGTGTGCAAAATGCGATATTTTTGGACAAAACCTTTAAAAATATAAACAAAGCCGTGAGTTTTTGGAATCGGTTGAATACTAAGTTATTTATAATTTAGTTTGATAAATAATCACTGTGATAGGTATTTAGTGCCATGTACTTTAATGCATCAAAAATAAATTGCCAGAATATTGCGCTAAATGAGAGTGTTTTTGGGCTTAAATGTTACAAATATAAACGAAAAGTATGAATTTTGGAATCTGATGATTATTTTGTAATTTTTACACCATCAATTAAATACCGCACACTATGGAACTTGATTTCAGAATTGTACAACAAATCCATAACAGTACATGATCAAAAAATGTTGTTTTCTGTGTATTGTGTTTCCCTTTATGTAAATGTGGCACTTACAAGAGGACCTGTGCTAATTAAATGACGTCATCATAATTATTGTATTTACGCGACGTCAGTAGCGTCATTTCAATTGTCATGTCTAGTTTTCATCATATCATAGCATGCCACTAAGTTGGACCATTTTAAAAAGGTATAGCTTTTTGGAAATCTTAAACATTTAACTACACAATTCTATCAAAATGTAAAGAGTTGAAAGTTTGACCTCAGGTTGGAAATCCCACAGCAGAGCTCATATAAACATATCAGTATCTCTAGTAGGGTGGGACACACTGAAAAGTGTTTCTGAAGTTTCCAGTGCCCCGGTCGAGATTCGAACCTTGGATCTCCGGATTGGTAGTCAAGAGGGTTGACCACCCGGCCGCCACTGTGCCACTCATATAATTATAAACCATATTTATGTTATATTTTCAGACAAATACACCGAAGGGATCCGAATAGAACATTATCAAATTCTTACAAAACTGTGGCTTGTAATGGTACGAGCTCTGAAATCCTGTTTTTAGAACACGTTCGAGTGTATATTAAATACAAATACTCTTTGAGAGGAGCTGTTTTATTCTATCTTATTTCCCCCTCTGGTATGAAGTCACAATTACTAACAAGGAGATCTTTAGATACAAAAGCAAATGGTGAACAGGTAATTAGTTAATAAATTAGAAGTTTCTTTGAATTGTATAGCTCTTACATATGCCTTATATTACATGTAAGTTGTCAGACTTAGATGTTGTACATAACGGTACAGGTGGTTTATTTGGCGTCATGAAAATAGTGACGAATGTCGAGAAATTACTCAATTCGCTAATATTTCGTTTATTTTCAATATAGAACTCTACCAAAAAATTAAAAAAAATCGTAAATATTTTCGCGCGCCAAATATTCGCAATTCAGAATTCACTAAGTACGACCCGCGAAAATATTCATTTATGCAGTGTGTTATCAAATTTGTAACACACTAACTGAAGCAGAGGATCCACTACCTTCTGAATCTAAAGGGTCATAATGATATATATTTTATAGACACATTACCCATGATTTCAAGAGAAAATGACCCTTCAAACTAAAATCTTGAGGGTCAAAAATTGGCTGTTTTAGAATTTCAAGGGTCAAAATCCCTACTATCGAGTCAAATGGAACCCCTGTGTATGCATGCTGTCACTGAGATTATGTTATGTAACAAAAAGAACATAAACTGTATAATTATTAACATCCTAGTAATTATGCCCCCATAATATGGTCCATGAGATGTAGCCAATGTATTATATCGATGAAATGTTGTTTTGAGGGATGTAGTTTTTCATGCTTTTTTCATTCAAGGAATGGACTTTTATGAGTGTGCAATTTTGGGACGAAAATCCACAAGGAACCTGGACATTGCAAATGTCGTTGGAAATGGATTACACAGAAATTGGTAGGATTTTAATTACAATACAACAAGTTGCAGCTGACCCTAAAACTACAACTTCATTCTTATAGTTGTTGTATCACCTAAATATAAATATAGTACGAACCATTGTGTAAAGAACTAGGATACCAATAGAGTGGTGCAGTGGTAGAGTCAATTATTACGCTGTAGAACCAATTATAAAGGCTTATCCAGGCATCTATAAGTTAAATGCTATAATAAAATACTTTACCTGTTCAGACATTGGTTGTAATATTTTTTGTACACATGAATGAAACGTGACTCTCACATTATCCTAGCTTGACATCTGATTAGTGATTACCACGATATTCCATCTGATTACCACGATATTCTCCTGATTACCATGATATTCCCCCTGATTACCACGATATTTCCCTGATTAATACGATATTCTCCTGATTACCACGATATTCAACTGATTACCACGATATTCCCCTGATTACCACGATATTCCCCTGATTACCACGATATTCCCCCTGATTACCACGACAATCTACTGATTACCACGATATTCCCCTGATTACCACGATAATCCTCTTGATTACCACGATATTCTACTGATTACCACGATATTCTACTGATTACCACGATATTCTACTGATTACCTCGATATAACCCCTGATTACCAAACAAATATTTTGATATTTTCAGGGGAGTTAACGGAGTGGTATTTAACATTTTTCGGGACAACAATTGCGGAACATTATACTACAACAACAATAACCACGAAACCGCCGTCAAAAGGTACAACATCGATAAGCATGGACAAATCTCAAAGTACTCCTACTAAAGTCAATGCTGCAACAACACAAAAATGTGAAACTAACAATTCACCAAATAAGGGTTGGTATAAACAAACAATAATCACCCGAAAATCGCACATATTCTTATCAATTCACCAATTATTTCAATTCTTAGATGTTACAAGTTAGTACTTTACCAGAAACGAAATCATGCATTTGAATCATGTTCCCATGCAGTAATCCACTCAATTAATATTGACCAATGCATACTCACTATTATCGAAGCTGTTTCAATTCAATATTGACCAATAAGAACTCACGATTATTTAAGGTGTTGAAATAAAGACCAATGAGAACTCACTATTATTTAAGGTGTTGAAATATAGACCAATGAGAACTCACTATTATTTAAGGTGTTTCAATATTGACCAATGAGAACTCACTATTATTTAAGGTGTTGAAATATAGACCAATGAGAACTCACTATTATTTAAGGTGTTGAAATATAGACCAATGAGAATTCACTATTATTATATTTAAGGTGTTGAAAAAAAGACCAATGAGAACTCACTATTATTTAAGGTGTTGAAATATAGACCAATGAGAACTCACTATTATTTAAGGTGTTGAAATATAGACCAATGAGAACTCACTATTATTTAAGGGGTTAAAATATAGACCAATGAGAACTCACTATTATTTAAGGTGTTTCAATATTGACCAATGAGAACTCGCTATTATTTAAGGTGTTGGAATATTGACCAATGAGAACTCACTATTCCAGAATGTGTGTTTTTATTGACCAATCAGAACTCACTATTCCTGAATGTGTGTTTATATTGACCAATGAGAACTCACTATTCCAGAAGGTGAGTTATTTAAGATTAATGTACGGTTGCAGTTTCTAAGTATGCAAAATATCTTATGAGTAAATGTGTTTTTAAATTAGCAACTCATACGATTACAAACAACTTAAACTTACTGGTATACATCATCATCTAACTACGCACGTGTGTATGTTGTTTAGTAGGCATGTAGTGGGTATATGTCTACAAATCTGTTTCTTTATTTCAGATGAAATGCCCTGGTGGTTTTGGATAATAATAGGTGTCGTTGTTATAATTGTTTTGGTGTTAGTTGTATGTATATATTGTTATTGTTGTAAATGAATAAGAAGTGGGTATCAAACAAAGAATAATGGATGAGTATAAAGCCTGTACAAAGCTCTCAGATGCAGTCGGGAATGCAGAACAAACAACACGAGGTATTAAAAGGATGACAACGACGACTCAAACAATGCTACTATTTCGAGTGTATCTTTAAAGTGTTTGTCGACAACGTTGTCTGTACGTACTGAAGCGTTCGTTTGTCGTCTAAATGCATGGAAACGCATGCTAAAGATGCTGTACACGGCCATATACTTGTATAATGGATTATCAAAATTAATAAAAACGTCAACAAAATAGACTAACATTCATATCAGGCCAAATTTATCTTATTGTTTATATAGTGGATAAGCATTAACATTGTGTGATCAAACAAAAATGTTATACATGTACAATGAGCTTAGTTAAGTTCGCCGACGATACTATAAGCCTTATATGCAATGTATGCAAACAAAGATACAGCTTGTTTCATGTAGGGGGTGTGTCAATATTGACCAATGGAACCTCAATATTCCAGTACGTGTATCAATATGTGTGGCAATATTGACAATATAGGCCAATGAAAGCTCACTATGCTAGAAGGTGTATCAACATTGGCCAATAAAACCTTACAATGCTAGAAGGTGTTGCAATATTGGCCAATAAAAGCTCGCTATCCTTTACGTCATTCGACAATAATATGAATCACTCTAGACCATTGGTACGAGCTGTATTGTGTCCATTTTGTATGTTATTCTGGTACATAGACTGAATCTGGCGTACCAAGATTACTGAGTTTTTTTATTCCGGTATTTAGACGTTGGCAGAAATAACCCGCCATACCTGACACTTAAAAACAGTGTATACCCCTACATACCAGAGGTGGTATTCACCAAGCATCTTAGAGGAAAATATCAAGTGAATCTGCTGAGCAAGAAAATCAAGTTGATTAACATTTACATGGTTTTGAAGCATTATGTAAACAGCTATTACAATCACTAAGAAAACATAGATTAATCTTCAAATTATGGGACATATGAGCGGTACAAAATTACAACTTAAGTCAAATTAGTTAAGTTTTTACTTAAGATGCTTTGTAAATACCATCCCGTGTACATTATGTGTGAATGACCATTGGTGGAACTATCGACCTCTTCTTTGCTGACCCCATTCACAAAAAATCGCCAGATATATTCTTTTACATATATGGACATACATGTATCAGTCTGTGAATGTGTTGTTCTTTTTATTTATGTCAATTGACAAACTTACAATTTGCCATGATAATATTGTCTTTCACGAAATTATTTATATTTCTACAACTTGAACTAACCTAAAATGTTTATATAATGTTATAACGAGTTCCAAATGTTTACACACTCAATTAATAAATGAAATGTTGAAGAACTAGGCAACATTTGATTCATCAAATGTCATAACATGGCAAAGCTTATTGTTAGAGCGTCTGCTTCGGTGTTTGGGTTACGGTGATCGCTCCTCTTTGGTGGCTGATTTATGCCGACTTTTTCGTGGTTTCGCATTGTTACATTTTCGCCACGAAAAAGCAAAGATAGGCAGATGTAAGGCGAAAACATGACACATTTTTCGTGTCGTATTGTCGCCCTTCATCTGTCGTATTTTCGCTTTTTCGCCACACCAATTTGAAATTGAAACAATTCCAAGATACGACAAAGTCGACTTTTTCGCATTGTTACATTTTCGCATTTTCGTTTTGTTGTGGCGAAAAATCGAAATTACGACATGGCATAAATCAGCCACCATACTGCACGGCTTGTCTTGAACCGGCAGATATCAACAGTAATGTGGCGTCGAGAGAAAGATTTATATAGGTTGTAAAATCTTGTTTCACATTCGACCTCATAACATAAAATGATGTACGAATAGTCTTTAATTACAAACATTTTGTCTTTTAAAACATTTGGAACTCAATATGAAATATTGTTCGGGTCAAATACCTCCAAATAAACATATTGTATTTAGGGGAGTGTGACCTTGATTTCTCTTTTATTTATTTGTTATTTTATGTGATATTTTTGCTTTGCGTAATAAAAGCATTACCATGATCTCGGACTTATAGTTTATTTGAATTGTTTGCGCATTACAGTGTCTGGTACTCCTTTCTGTTCCTCTCATATATATTTAAATTTTGTCAAACTGAGAGAAGTTGTTTCAATATTGAGAAGTCACCATTTTGGTAATGAAGTTTAGATAGAGGATATTGCATAAGTGCTCATTGGTTTTGTTAAACAAGTGGACAAAATCATATGGCACGAGGCTTTACCGTACAACATTATCGTTAAAAATGATGATGTATGCCGTATATGTTTAACAAAAAATTAGCGATGGAATGAGCGCGACGTATTGACGACGTTGGTCTCATCATGTTGTCATGGGCCGATCAAGGCATGGATAGGTTATCGTCAGGCTTATTTAAATATTTATTGGACACTCTGTGATTGCGAACGATATTTCCAGGACGGCTTTACGCCACTGTTAGGACGCAGGTGATGTGATTAAACAATGCAACGAATGCTGGAATAAAGCCGTACAGTGTTTTTGTTCGATGTGCCTTATCTTTTGTTTTTAGGGGAATGTCCTTGTGTTTTTGGGTTGTCCTTCTGATATGTGGTTGCCCTTATGATTTGTTATTGTTAGGTGAATTTGTTTGAGGTGACATGCGGTCGGAATGTCGACAAGATATTTAACAAATCGGAAAGGGAAGACAGCACTCAACTGAAACAGCAAAGCAGGAAAGGCACAAAAACGAACAATGCACAAATTGCTCACTTTGAATGAAAGTGGTCCATGTCAAAATGACGAATAATGAATGTGAGCGACTTTATATTGAATATTAAAGTTTAACAAGTATTATTGTGGACAGTTTTGGAGCTTAAAATCAGAGCTGGTACCATTTTCCAGGAACTCATGTTGAAATGCGAGAGACTGGGGAATTAGTAAGGAAAACAGCACTTATCAGAAACAGCAGGAAACGAAAGGTACACTGATGGATGGAAAACGAACACACATATTACATGTGCAAAGACAAAAAGATAATATAGCATCGGATGGCGAAGGCAGCAATCAACTAACACAGCCGAGCACAGAAAACATAAAAACAACAAACACCACCATTATATGGCACAATGCCTATCAAACAACTTAACTAGACTAGTAACGTAACCACTGAAAGTCAAAGTTGCAGTTGTCAGAAAGCTGAAATACATATACTCAGCGTCAATGAAAAGTTATCACACTACTGACTCTTATGTTTTAAACTTCACGTTACACTGTGTTCAAAGCCGAACACGACTATGTTTTGACCTTACTGTATAGTCACAGCTATCCTATTTAACAATATTCAAATGCACACACTATACAACTTCTGTACCGATAGGTCATATTGTATACAAAATACAGAGGTATATATAGTGGTAACTTTTCAGTGACGCCCAGTATAGTTTAAGCTATAACAGAAGTCACAAGGACAACTACAAACATGAACCTGAACATTAAAAGCCAAACACGAATGACAATGACGACCACACATCACAAGGACGACCACGCATCACAAGGACGACCACACATCACAAGGACGACCACACATCACAAGGACGACCACACATCACAAGCACAGCCCACATAAATAACGTCCATCACAAACAGCATACTAGTACATGCATTTTTAAAAGACACGAATGAGTTTTATTCTGGAGGACAAAGTTGCAAAGGGTGGGGGTATACGACACACAAAGTTTAACAAACATGCGCAGTGACTAAAATATTTTTAACTGTATTAAAAGCGGGCAATTCATACTTAAAATGATTATCTATTTGACTGCCGCCTTGGTTCAGGCAGTGACAAATTTCACAAGAGGCTTAAACACTTTTCGGTGCACGAAACACTACACTTACATTTGTACTCAATTGACAACCATTTGGAACAGGACCGTGTAAATAAACGTTTCCCGCAATGCTGTGCCCACCTTACCGTCAGGATACATTGAAGATCATTCCATCTTAAAAACAAATCGGTTGCATAGAAGTTGCATAATGTTCGGACATAGCACAATAAGCTAGGAAGCATAACGGTGAATTGTAACTGGACCCATCAATAAGCATGCGATTTGCAGCAAGGACCATAACCTTTACTGAACGTTCTATTTGATGAAACTGCGCTAGGATCTCAAAACGATGATACACAAATTGACAAATGTGAGAACTTGCTATTCTAGAAGGTGTGTCAATATTGACCAATGAGAACTCGCTTTTCTAGATGGTGTGTCAATATTGACCAATGAGAACTCGCTATTCTAGAAGGTGTGTCAATATTGACCAATGAGAGCTCGCTATTCTATAAGTTATGTCAATATCAACCAATCAATGTCCATTTTCATAATATTGAAAGTGACGTAGTGTCTATAAATAAACAGGATAATGTTTATCAAAGCACTTATTGGAAACTTTAACGCACGCTCAAATATGAAATCCTTTTATGCTTTTACAACTACAAAATCAGGGCATATAAGGTTTGTATCATTAACCGTATCATTGTTAATACTGCGCAGATCTCTTAACACTACATATAATTTGCCTTAATTTGTAAGTTGTTAAAATTAAAGAGAATGTAAAGTAGAACGCAAGTTTAGACATTCCTAAGGTGCTTTGCTTGAACAGTATAAAAAAGGTACGCTGGTTTCCCAATTATATCAATATGTATAATATCATTGCGCGCATGCGCTCTATATTAGAAATACTTGAAAAAGACACGTAAGAATGAAGTCATCAATTATGACAACGTTAACGCCGCGATAATCTGTGTTTATGTCCATTTGAAGGCCGTTGCCAAAAGGTGCCGCTATTGGCTCGCGGGTTCTAAGCTAAAACAACAGTGAAGGAAATTTGATACCCAAGAGATGGCGGTTTAAACCAGTTCGTCCTCAAAAATTACTTCGGGGTTTAGACGGATATTTTTAGACTGGTACCACGTGTCCTACTATAAAATATTAGGACAGGTATGGACTAATTTGACCATGACCTTCACTGAGCGGAAGTGCTCTTCAGTAATTACAAATGGTCGCTCTAAACAACCAGGAAACGTCGATTAAAGCGGTTGAGAGGCGATTTATCATGTATCTAATTGATTCAGTTGAACCAGAGGGATAGAGAAAGTTTTACGGTAAGTTGATACCTAATTTTACGAAGAATATGTAGCATTATAGAGGCTTTAGAGCGGTAGATCTATTCAAAAATGCGCGGGTCTTGGAGTTTGTAATATGCGGTCCCTAAAAGTCGCCGATCACTATCAGTGTCATCTGCTATTTTCTGTTTACTAGTTTTGACATTCATTCTGTTAGGTATAGCCTTTCCTCCCGATATCGACAATCGCACTGTGCTATTCCAGTTATATTACTTATATTCAGTCATGACTTGCAAAGATCACTAGCCCTGTTAGTCAGTTAAGTTGTTAATTTGGACAGTGTTCATTGACACTGGCTGATTGGTGGCCAGTAGTTATGCATTATGCTATACAGTAGCTTAAAGCAAGGGATCTATACCTGACTCTACAGACTACAGTACCATTTTTGACAGCTGGTGTATTGCATCCTTGGATCAAACCTGAGACCTCTCACTCTCGAAAAGGACACTCTGTCTCAAGGCTATTAAAGTCTGAGTCTCAATGCTACAGCTTATGTCACAGGATGAGAAAAATGCTAGCCTGACTGAGGCTTGAACCTGGGACCTTCGCTTGCTGGACAAATGCTCTTCTGACCCAGTCATATTATCCTGTCACTGATAATGTGCAAGCTAGCAGTTAAATGGAACTTGCTATGCTGAGCTTCAAGCAATGGAATACCAGATTACCAGTACTATTTTTGACAACAGCATGTTGTGGCATGGGATCAAACCTGAGACACTCTTCTCTAGGCTATCAAAGTCTTGGTCTCTATGCTACCGCTTTTGTTACCGGGTCACCCATGAGAAAAATTTGCGGTCAGACTGGGAATTGAACCCGGGACTGTTTGCTTGCAAGGTGAATGATCTCCTGACGGAGCTTTTTGGTCACACTTACATGCTGTCTCACCCATTCTGTGAGCAGATTCAGACCATGCCACTTAGTTGAACAAATCCGCAGCACACAGAATAAAACTCGGCTAGAGTCGGCTAGATAATCAAACTTGTAAGTAAACATAAGCTCAAGTGAGCTTGTGAAACTGGCTGCACAGGTCAGAAATTAATAAGCATATCAGCAAGCTTATCTTTTCTACCACTCATTCTATTAACTGGCTGGCATAGCGCACGAGCGCTGAGCACTGAGTTCAGGCAATGAACTGTGTAGCCCCGGTTTTACTAGTGAAAGAGGAAGAATGGCACTTGAACTGTTTGTGTCAGTTTATCAGCTTATTAAGTCCTGCATGAATTGTTGTACACCTATAATGGTTAGGGAATGTAGATCCCGTTTTTAATCATCATACCAACATTTTACGCTTAAAACAATTCTGGTTTGTGGACCATGTATTCAGTGCTTACTAAGTTAACTGTTATTTATCTAAAAATATTTTACTGTTCATAGGTGATAGACTCACTGGGTAGACTTGTGATGGTAGACATCCTTTTAATGTTTGATGTCATCAGAAATAGTTTACAACTGACAAAGTGGCGAAACAAGCATACAAAATAGAGTAAGTAAAATTTTATTTGGTGCCAAAGTTTATTCATCTGGCAAGTAATAGTTTTATATTTCTACCTTATATTTTAAACACACTGCATATAATGCAAACTATACAGATCTGCTATAAATAAGTTTGGAGCTACCTCGGTTTAGCAAACATTGATCAACGTTTGAAATGCAACATAAGTATCTAATAACTTTACTTGCAGCACAAAGTGGGAAAAAATTTAAAAAAAATAATGTACAAAAAATGTATGTGCTTGTAGCAATATTGGCTAATTCATAACCATGGAATAAAATCTTCATATGTTGAAATCCAAGTTCTTGTACAGGAACAGTACCTGTGGCTGATTAGTTAAAGTGTCTGCCTTGGGGCTGAAAGGTTGTTTGTTTGAATCCCAGAAGGGGGTTCATTGATTCAATATGACTGTTTGGTGAGCACCCGGGTAGGTAAATAAATTCATAATGGTTAATGTTACCTACCACAGGCTACCAGGCAGATGGTACCTGACATTAAAAGGTAGGTGTCAGGAATGTCATCATGTATATTTGCTAAGAAATTTTGTGTCTTACTTGCCAAATTGGTTGGCCCCTTAATTCAGGGAACATAAACACTTAATTGTATTTAATCAATCTTATATTCAGCATTCTTTATTCTCCAGTGACATCCAAGAAGAGACCTCACTAGTCTGTACAGAAAAAGATCGAAATTGATGCATATAGGTGTAGCTCTACTGACTGATGCCTATAATATTTGTATCTCTCAGGTATGTGTTTGTTCTTCACATCGCTAGGTGATGGCATCATACAGTACAGGTTCAAATCTCACTATAGGAGTACAAGTGCAAAATATTTATAACTAGTATGAACTTTCTTGATGTGAACGTCTTCCAGTTTGCAATGCTTTGCTGTTAGACATTATTATACCATTCTGCCTTAAATTTTGTAACCAAAACTTCAATTATATTTGGTGTTTTTGTAACTTTACTCAAACGTTTCTAACGGTGGTTGAGTGGTAAGCTCTCTCGACTACCTATATAAGTTATAGAAATATTTTTATGTTACTGTGATATGTATAGAAACAATATAATATGTACTGGGGTTGTAGAGTTTGGGTTGGTAGGGGGTACCTGGGTAGTAATGAGGTCTACAGGGGGGGGGGCATAACATGACGGGTGCCGGTGTTCAAAAATAGCTAGGCCAGCACTCCCAGATTCCTTGTTTTACACAAACTTTCTGTCTCTTCCTCGAAGCCGGAGGTCATTGGCCAATTAGTAGGGCTGCGTACCGGTTTCCGATATAAATCGAATACCGGTATTTTGCGTTCGATTGATACATCGTTTCAAAGGTGTCCGTATCGGTCAAAATATTGATCAACAAAAATACACATATATATAAATCAACACAATCCCCATTTTCAGTCAAGTTTTTTTGTGTTGTCTCAACATGGTCAGGTCGTCAACGCAGCTTATGTCCGAGTGAATCTAATTTTCAAACAAGAATGTGCTAAGCAAACCACTTGTTATGACTCTTGCAATTTAACACATGTGCAAATAGTTTGTTTATCACATCTCAGGCCTGACTTGATTGTGTTCTGCAAGTTAAATACATGTTGGAAGTCCACAAGTGCCTATTTACAGAATTTAGATATTTTATTGTCAAAAGAAAATATCAAATGATATATCGAGTATCGACCATTTTGTATCGATACAAATATCGAATGGATCATTCTTACTGATACGCAGCCCTACCATTTTGGTAGGGATAAAACCAAATAGCCACTAACTACGACTGTCCAAGTAGAACGCAAAAAAATGTAATTATCAATTTTTTTAACAGTAATGGTGTATATGAAAATATGACCAGTGTCGAATTATGTAATTATATGCACGTCACACTTTCAGTCTGTCCATCTGTCTGCACTATTTCTATGTTAGCATTAATTGGTGTAATTTCCAACAAACCATCACACTACTCAGAAGCTGACAATACTGTATTGGGGCAGTGTCTAGGTACTTTCATCCCAATTTCAATGATAGCTCTTGTTTGAAATGCTGTTTTATACATGCATTCTATTTATTTTACAGATCAACACCAACTGTAGCTGAAGGTTTCAGAAATTCCAGGTCCAGAAAAAAGTTAAAATCATTTTGTTGAACCACACAATTTATGAAATCATTATTTGTGTCAATGAGGTCCTTGGGTGAATTCGCACTGAAGACAAAAAAGCGCAATGTTGGAACACTTCATCATATTCATATTGATTACTAGATGAAGTTGAGGATGGACTTCTGACCTGTCTATATGTACAGCAAGACAATCTGACAGCACAGACTCTATTTTTGAACAGGAACGTTCCAAACATAATAGAACATTCCAGATACTATTTTGAATGGGCGGTTTTTATGTATTCTCTCTCTGATTCATACAAACATGTATATAAAAACATAGAAATATGACAAGAAAGACCAGACAGGGTTTGGTTAAGTGGTCTTTGTTAGCAGGTGTCTTTTATCACAAGTTTGTATTTTGCAAGGTTTGCACAGGCCTTGAAAAGTCCTTGAAATATATATTAATTAAGTGTTGCTTAGAACAAATGCCAAAATTGTGCTTGAATTTAACTGAAAATCCTTGAATTTAGACAAACAGCTTTAAATATCCATGCAAAGTATATGGATGTTGTCAAAATAACACATTTTCAACTTCGATATTTTGTTCACTATCATTCCTATTGCCATTAAACTTGGCACACTTATTTATTATGATAAGTCAATCGTACCAGACTAGGGTCATAACTCTAGGATGATTTTGTAAGGAGTCATGGCCCTTTTTACTTAGGTATTTTGGTTAAAGTTTATAGAAATTGAATACATTGTTTACTATCAATGCTATTGCATTGAAACTTGACACATTTATTTATTGTTATTAGTCTCTAGGATGATTTTGTAGAGTTATGGCCCTTATTCACTTATACATTTTGGTTAAATATTTTGTTTACTATCAATGCTAATGCATTGAAACTTTACACACTTATTTGTTGTCATTAGTAAACTCCACTAGACATGGGTCATAACTCTAGGATGATTTTGTTAGAAGTGATGGCCTTTTGTAACTTAGACATTTTGATTAAAGTTTTTAATTAAGTTAAATATTTACTCTCAATGCTGTTGTAATGTAACTGGGTAGTCATACTTAACATCATAAGTCAACTTTAACTAGACAATTTCTATAATCATAGGATTATTGTGTAAGGAGTTATGGCCCTTTTAAACTTAGACATTTTGGTAACTTAAAGTACTTTAAAGTATACTATCAACATTACACTTGGGGGCATAATTATGTCCCTTACAGGGACAGCTCAGGTTTTCCATTTTTTTTCTCTATGATTCATCTATATATGATTACCAACACATAAGATAGGCAGTCTTTGCAGGCAGGTCATGTACTAGTGGTCTTTGCTCACAGGTGGTTCAATTGTATTATCTGTAAGATATTTATATACGTCATCTTTATTTCCCATGTATTTCACTGTGACTCACATATTAACCTGCAGATTGATATATATGTACATGTATTTGTTATAATTAAGACGTTTTCCCTCATCTGATTTTTTGCTTGACTATTTGAAGAATATAGAGAGCTATTGTACTCGCCCATTCATTGGCGTCCACATCATGCTTTTGGTTAAGGTTTTTGGTGAAGGCTACTACACTTGGCAATATGTTGCATACTATCCATGCTATAGTATGAACCTTACAACACTTGTTTACCATCATTAGTCAACAGTACTGGTCAAGTGCAATGACTCAACTGTGATTTTAAGTAGAGCTGTGCCCCTTTTTAACTAGAATTTGATTGGTAAAAAATTTGCATGCAAGTGTCCTTCATACCATATCTCATATACAATCATGATATAGCACTGTAACTTACAAAACTTGTACATCATCATAAGTCAACAGTACTTGTCAAGTGCAATAACTCCATTTTGATGTTAAGTAGAGTTCTTACTTAGACATTTCTTGGTTAAAGTTTTATGTGCAAGTTACATTCAGACCAATACTGTATTTCATGTACAATGATATTGCATTGAAACTTAAAAGTTGTATAACTTATAGCCTGTTTTGAACTTAGATTTATGTGGTAAATGGCTGCGAATAGTCGAGCTCGCTGTCTTGTGGACAGTTCTTGTTTGGTAGCATTATTACCCTTTTTGGACTTACATGTACATAAAATATCTTGATTCAGTTTTGTGTTTATGTTATTTTTTCCAAAATTATACTTATACATGTATTGTTTATTTTTCATAATAATTCAAAATATTTTCTTTCTAGAGTTTTGCTAGATTTTGGGTCTAAAAAAATCTTATTGCATTTTGGTGCATATTTGCCAAAATAAATAAGACCTTAGGAACTTTGTTAGGATATTTTTATGCATCTACTGATGCAGGAGGCATATAGTAATTGTCCTGTTCGTCCGTCTTTCTAGCTCACCTGTCACAAAGTGACAGGGTGAGCTTTTGTGATCACTCTTCGTCCGTCGTCCGTCGTCCGTCCACAATTTGCTTGTGTAGACACTGTAGGTCACAGTTTTGACCTAATCTTTATGAAACTTGGTCACAATGATCATCTCAACAAAATCTAGGTCAAGTTCGATATTGGGTCATCTGGGGTAAAAACTAAGTCACTAGGTCAAATAATAGAAAAACTTTGTGTAGTCAGTAGTGGTCAATTTTGGTCTAATATTTATGAAACTTGGTCACAATGATTATCTAAACAAAATCTAGGTCAAGTATGATATTTGGTCATTTGGGGTCAAAAACTAGGTCACTAGGTCAAATCATATAAAAACCTTGTGTAGTCAGTACAGGTCACAATTTTGACCTAAACTTCATGAAACTTGGTTATAATGATCATCTTGACATAATCTAGGTCAAGTTCGATATTGGGTCATCTGGGGTCAAAAACTAGGTCACCAGGTCAAATCATTGAAAAACCTTGTTTAGCCACTAAAGGTCACAATTTTTACCTCATCTTTATGAAACTTGGTGACAATGATCATGTCAACAAAATCTAGACCAAGTCCGATATTAGGTAATCTGGGGTAAAAAACTAGGTCACTATGTTAAATCATAAAAATACTTGCAATTTAGTCTGAATTTCTTAAATCTTATTCATGCATGTACTACTACGACAGTTGAGCGACATAGGGCCCTTTGGGTCCTCTTCTCGTTTTAAAATGTTACAAGTTGTAGAAACTCAAATATCTTTTTACGTCCAACAACACATTGCTTTCAAACTTGGCATATGTATTTACCATCATAAACAACTTACATTTTTAAGGCAATGTAACACTATCCAACACTTCAACAGAATTATGGCCCTTGATTGACTTTTCTAGTTTTATGAGCAAGGCTTCCACAGGGCATTGTGTCTGCTCTGTAACTTTTTCATTTCTTACTGGATTTCAAAAATTGCTCAGTACAAATCTCACATTTAGAAGTTAAAGACCTAAATTTGTCCTTCTTTATTTCTGGACCAGAACTTTATAGAAGGAAGCACATGATCTCAGCAGGAGATCACTATCAGTGTTTATCTAGGGTCATAAAACACCGAAACTGGACAATGTAATTAACTAGAGGCCCTTATCTACTGAATATCCATAGTACTGTGCTACTGTATGCACACTAGAAAATATGTGTCATATTATGTGTTTGTTTTAAATTTGTATATTTAGATACATACATTTATTTTTGTTTCTATCTAGTTTGAGTGTTTAACAGCTATTTTGCCAAAATGTTTATAAATTTGGCAATTTTATTGTCAGTTATCTCTAGATAAAATTAGTTTAAATAAATTAATATGTTTAAACATATTAATTTATTTAAACTAATTTTATAATTACAATAGATAAAATTAATTATAAAATTAACATTTGAGCACACTAAAATTACATACAAAATTTAATGCAAATAAATAAATGTATCTAATAGTTTTTAGATAGATATGAAATAAAATACTACACATAGTTTATCAATTTATATTTTGTTTTCAAAGTCATCAAAAGTAACATGTAAATGTATATACAGACTGTTTCTCTAGACCTCGCAAGTGCAGGGGTAACACTATGCTAGCTATGTGAATTGTTAAATAAGTGTCACCCCTGTGGTACATCAATTAAAACACATGTGGTAGAATCTTATATATTACTTCAATTAAAATTAGGGGCCAATAATTGCCTACCTACTTTTTACACTATTATTTTCTGTATACATCCAAGTATTTTTATTATTGATTAGTTTCCTATTTACATTAAATCTGCTTTATATTATTTTTAATCATCAAGTTGTTTGCAATAACTTATATGGGACTTTATTTTATTATACACATACTTTATAACTTCCTGTCATAAAGGGAACTTGAATTGTTTTATAATCTACTACTGGGGCCTCTAGTCAACTAATTAACAGAGTATGCAATATTATGTAATATTACATAATAGGGTGCAATACTGGTAGATATCTTACAAATCAGAGACCACATGCTGAGAAAATTAAGACCAACATTTTGCTGGCCCAGTGCCATAATATACGTCTTTAAAGGTTATATAGTCATGGAAGTCGTGTTTGCACTGTAACTTTGTCGTTTCTTACTTAATTTTAAAATCGCTTGGTACAAATGTTCACTACATCAAGACGGCGTGTCATGTGCAATACCCAGGTCCCTAGCTTGAATGTCAAGGTCACACTTAGATGTCAAAGGTTATATAGTCTTGCAAGATGTGTCCCCTCTTGAACTTTGTTGTTTTTTAATGGATTTTAAAATTGCTTTAAAGCTTTGTCGTTTCTTACTTAATTTTAAAATCGCTTGGTACAAATGTTCACTACATCAAGACGGCGTGTCATGTGCAAGACCCAGGTCCCTAGCTTGAATGTCAAGGTCACACTTAGATGTCAAAGGTTATATAGTCTTGCAAGATGTGTCCCCTCTGGAACTTTGTTGTTTTTTAATGGATTTTAAAATTGCTTTAAAATAACATTCCTGTGTCAAGGCAGTGCTGTGGGATTCATCACTCTAGTGATAGCTCTAGTATTTTATATAAAACAAGTTAAAAATTGATGTTATAAATTTTGTGATTGTAGGACGTTTAATTTTCTCTATTTGACTTAAATCGCAATATTATTATTTTTCCAATAAAATGCTACACATTATACAAGTTGCTTATTATTGTTGGCTAAGATTTTGTAAGACAAGTTTGCAAGTATCCAGTAATAAAACTTGGAATACTAGTTAACTTTCAAAAGTGTAATACATTTCAACACTGCAGATAACCCCGATATGTGTATTTCCCGAGTTATTGCCCTTGTTTGTTAACTTAGAAGTTATGATAATTTTGTTTTAAAAACTTAAATATAAAACTTTGTCACCAAGTTTGAAGATGATCACAGTTTTGAGGTAATTATAGTACCATAACCAAAGAAGGACTGAGCCGATTTGGTCTATAATTGAACTTGGCCTAGATATTATGCCCATAAACATTTGTTGTCACCAAGTTTGTAGATAATCAAATGAAAACTGTTGGTATTAGAGTACAGACAAAATTACTGTATGCAGCCGCCTGCCTGCCAGCCAAGGGCGTTCTCGTAAAATGTCCCGTTTTCAACATGCATATAAAAAGGGCAGTTACTCTGTAAAAACAAATCACAGGGTTACCCATGACTTGTTTGCACATAATAACTGGTTCAGTGTATTGTGATATTTTAGTACTTAGTATACTTATTTATTTCATGTGGATTGTGAAACAATTTTTTCCACCTTTCAAATCACTTGACACCTCATTCCTGATGCAAGTAACCGAATTTCTGGCACCATTGTTATTTCCTCTTTGGTACGACCTGGTTGGAATTGAACCTGGCACTTCTGGCATTAGAAGCAGATGCTCAAATACTAGCCTTACAAGCGGTTTGGAATGGTACGATACATGGTCATCAGGCTCTGACTTGCAGGGGATGAGCTCATTTGGCTTCTGCTTTGTTTGCTAGGGGAGCCCCTGTCCGCGGGATCTTGCTGGCCGGTTACCGCCGTGTTTGCCAGCGGAACCCTTGCCTGCAATGAAGAAGTTGTCCGGGTTTCTGCTCTGTATGCTAGCAAAACCCTTGACAGCGGGACCTCCCTGGCTGTGGAGAAGTCCACCGGGTTTCTGTTTTGCATACCAGCCAAACGCCTGGCAATGCAGCGGCAGAACTTGCTTGCCGCCCTTGCTCATATACGGTGTCCCGTTAGGGCCATCGCCACATACCTATAAAAGGTCGATACTACGATAGTGAAAAGTCGATAGTAGGATGATGAAAACGCGATAGTAGGATAGTGAAGTCGATAATACGATAGTGAAAAGTCGATAGTACGAAACAACGATAGTGAAAAGTCGACACTATGATAGTGATAAGATAACACGATAGTATGATAATGAAAACACGAAACAACGACAGTACAATAGCGAAAAGTCGATATTATTTCGAGTTTTCACTGTCGTAGTATCGACTTTTTATCATCGTACTATTGTTGTTTTGTACTATCAACTTTTCACTATCGTACTTTCGACTTTTCATCATCGTAGATTCGACTTTTCACTATCGTGGTATCGCCTTCCTGTTGATCATGCGCACTCCCTCGTGAACTACAAACGGGTCATAGCTAGATTCCTCATTTAGTTGTCATCTGACCATACGTCATGATTTAAGATACGTCACAGGTGATGGTCTAAGGTTATATGTATGTATTGTTAGTGGCCGTAATGGGACACCGTACTCATAGGAGAGGAACTCTGTCAGCCTCGAAACTCGACCAGTTCCCGGGGAGATGGAGCTTTCAGTGGAAATGACATTACTCCCCACGTAAAAGTCCTGGATCACATTATAGGGTTGATGAGAGCAAGTATGACGAAAGGGCCGAACACTGACCAGGTCCAAAAAGTAGCCAGAAAGCAGCAACAGAACATCTCCCCTACCAAAAACTACATACTTTTTTGCGCTTTTCGCATCAGGGAACCATGGCTCGGCCTTTGATATGCCTTGGTAGTGGCAACCAAGTCAATGAGAGGGCTATCGACGCCAGCCAGACAATTCTTAGGTTGAGATGGTGGGTGTCTGTCGCGGCTGTGTAGATCCATAGGATCTACATGTAACAGTAGTGCCCTGCCGTCCGCCTACCAGCCAAGGGTGTTCACATAATATGTCCTGTTTTCAAAGGGCATATTAACAAGAGGATCCAAAGGGCCCTAGGTCGCTCACCTGTCGTAATAGTTCATGAAGGCCCCCATAGTGACATACTAAATCATTTAAAACTTCAAAGAATCAAAGTAAAGGTAGCCTCGGTTGCATGTACAAGGTTAACACATAACCGTGTTATTTGTATCAGATAACCTGTATTGACCGATTAGATCACAATTGTGACCAATAGTGCCTACACCAGGCTTTTCTAGCTTTTCCATGGTAACCCGGCCAATAACAAACTTGAAAAACAAACAAAATCTGAAAAAACACTGTAAAACCTCAAAACAACATTGATGTCCATTTAATGCTCTGACCTTTTATTCTACAAAACAATAAAATACATCAGCAGAGAAAACAATAATACATCTTCAGACAACACACTGACACCCATCAGACATCTCACAGAAATCATGTACAAAGTTAATATATACATTTGAATGTCATTTACCACATAAATAATAATGTAGTTTGTCAAAGTTGATTGATGTATAGTCCAGTCAGGATAAAAATCCAGTGACGCAGCGGTCGAGTCCACTATAACGGTGTAAAACCAATTAAAAGGCTTATACTGTACAAACAACTATAATTTCAATGCTAAACTAACATACTAAACTTCGCTCTACCTGTTTAGACAATGGGTGTGATTTTTTGCGTACACATAAACTGCAACGTCACTGTCACAATATCCTAACTGGACTATAATGTACAATGTATTTACAAAGTTTTATGACTGCAGCTCAAATACACAGTGTATAAGCCTAATCACTGTATCATTTCTTGCGATACTATATTAGTCAACTTGTTTGCCCTATTGCAAGCAAACACACCTGTAACTTTCGATCACAGCATGACTTATTAGGAGACTATACAATTCAATGTGTATAACTTATTGCAATAACTGGAAGTTGATTGTTTATACACTGAAAAATGTATTAAGTTATGAGCAACAAAAGCAAAATTTCACCATTTGAAGGGTCATAACTCTGCTAATACTGGTCAAATAGAATAAAAGTATACAACACATGCTGACTAATATACCTATGAAGTTTAATGATTGTAGCACAATTACATAAGTTTCAAGACACAAGACATTTTTTAGCTATTTTTTATTGATCACATTTGTCAATATCTCCAGGATGGACTTAGTAGTTCAGGTGATATTGCAAACTTTATTCTTTTTAACCCCCTTGCATGGCCATTATAGTCAGTAATGACAGTTAGCCATAATCGAAGTTGATGATTATGAACATTTTGTGACAAACAGACAAATTTATATTCCCCCAAAAATTACATTGGTTTGGGCATAAGAAGGGACAAGTAAGAATTTTTACCTTAACACACAGCAGTAACAAGATTATTGTAAATCATGATATAAGAATGACATTCGAAAGATATTCAAAAAAACGAATGCTGCATGATATACAACATTTGAATATAATTTTTAAAGAATTGAAGATATCTTGTGGAGTCGGTGCATATTTTCCAACATCTAATGCCAAAGGTGGACTTTGCTGGTATCCACTGGATGGATGACAGGTCCTGTTCAAACCACTCATGATAGTGTCTCTGTCTTTTTATTGGCCGGAATAATCCCAAATCCCAAACCTGTTCTGGCAGCCACATCAACTGTTCTACCTAAGAATAAAACAAGTGGAGGTTATTAAATGGAAATTTTAAAGATATATCAATATAGGGTATCATTTTGTGATAGGTCAGACAGTACCTGAAAACGTGAATAGCAAAGTAATAAGATGAATCTACACACATGAACATATTTGGGATAAAAAACAGCTGAGCACATGAAACATAGCCAATAAGCCATTCAACCCTTTACTCTATATATTCACTTTTTTATGCATCTAACCTTTTAACTTTGAAATATTAACTGGATTTCCAAAAAACACATATTATTAATAGTAGAATCAATACCTAATTGTAATTTTTCAAATGATTCCCCATAGAAAATTAATCTGGAACTCCAGTGGAATAATTGCATTTCAGTGGGATTCATTGGAATTCCAGTGATATTTTTACCACCATTCCACTGGAATCATTTCACCAGACTAATTATTCCACCAGAATCCTTATCCCATTAGAATCAGTATTCAAATTTCAACTGGAATCAGAATCCACCATAGTTCTAGACTACAGGACCACTGGTATTTACAATTCTAGTGGAACTCGATTTTTTCGGTGCAAGTTTCATTGAAATTCAGTAGAATATTCAGTGGAATTCTGTTGAAAATTTTCACTACGGCCCTGTTTGGAGTTTCTGTACACAGTATTCAACTTATCACTAAAATAGAGATTTGAGTCTAGTATGTGGTAATTGGATCATCAATCTATTATTAAGGGGAAAAGTTTCATAAGAAAAAGCACCAACCTTGTAAAGAAATGTGCTTGAATAGCTCAGGCTCCTGTAAAAGCGCAGCCATGAAGGCAGATATCTCTGCTGAATTTGTAGATCTGATCTCAGCTGATATCAGCTCTCAATCAATAACCCCTGAAAAATGTCCAAATGCATTTTATTACTTTGCTGGTACATGTAGTATTGATATCAATTTATGTTCTTTTACAATATGATACATAGTATTATAACAAATAGATAAACAATGCAAATACTTTTGAACTTATGTTGTTGAGTGTTACTTCCTTGAAATGGATGTACAATAGAATATATTAAATTAGATTTCAACTCTACCTATTTGACTATTTGTTGATATTTAAGTGTAAGATTGAAATTTATTTGACAGAATGATCTCAGAAATGAATACATGTACATTGTATTGTGATCAATATCTCCACAAGAAGTATATATAGTCATAGTGATTGGCTCGATTAAGAAAATCATGGTTTTTAATGCAATGTTGACGTTACAGTTATGACAACATTTTCTTTAATCTAAAATAATATTAGCTTATAAAATGATAATTTCCCAACAAATTATCAAATCTTGAATCTACATGTAGTTAGATCTACCTGGATTTTTTTCAGCATGTTCTCTGTTACATAGTAGATCTACAGTACTCTTGCTATATAGCATGATACATTCTCCTAGTTTCTCTTCACTGGTAACCCATTGTATACAGAATGCTATAGGACATTTTCAAATCTTTATCCCTCGGTGGTATGCAGCATAATGTAGTCCTCCATGTTGCAAACAAGTTCCAGGATTTAATCACGAGTGCTTGAATGAATGTTTCATTTTATGGTATTAAAGTATTCTGGTGAAGGTCATCCTTTCATGGCAACCGACTGACTAGTAGATGTCTTCTGTGACTGAATGCCGGGACCTGTTAAGTATAAACATAATAATTCTCATTAGTAAAACCTGCCTATAAAGACCACTCTTTGTATATGTCTACATAATACATATATGTGTTAATAGTAGGCCCTTCTTAAAAGGGCCTTATAACTACACACAGAAGGTCTGATGACAGGTCTGATTGAGGTCATTGCCGGTTCTGTAATCATGGATTTTTTGCAGGTGGTCTTTAACACATGTTTACCTTTTTGGTATTGAGATCATACATGTATATGATAATATAATTGTGAAGTAGTGATGACCTTGCTAGACCTGTGACAAGTTGAGACTGTTCATTATATCATAGAACGAATTGATAATTTAATAGTCACAATGAAAGCATCAGGATACTCACAAGGTACACATATCGAGTATCAAATCAAGATTTTTTGCTTTTGTATTGCCTGTTCACATACAGCATGACGACAGTTTCGTCTTTTTTATTACCAAAGGTTAATCCATATTGAACATGGAATCGAAAGAGAAATTCCTGCTCTACATTTGTGCACAAGGAGCAATGTTTTCGTTCCCTTGATCATGAAGAAAAAAATCCCAAAGCTCCTTGGGTGGAGGTCAAAAGGCGATATAAAATCAAACAAAACGCAAGTAAATCGGCAATAAAACACCTATTTCTTATTCGTATTTCCTTTTTTCTTTGCTGTATGCCTTGAAAATTTATCAGACAATCATTTCTGCTTGCTCGTTGATAATGATTTCAACATCGATATAAATAATCAGAAGATTTTTAAATGTTTCCCGCTCTGTTATTGTCGATCCTTAATTGAAGGATTGGGACCGTGGTTTCTGACTGGTGTATAAATCAGCCATAAATCAGCCATAAAAACCTTCTTTCACTTGCATTTCAACTTTTTCTTTTGTAATTAGCTACAAAAATTATCACGCCGTAATTTATGCACAATTATTCGCTATATTTATCAATATCCAGAAAAAATTAAACGCTTACCGCTTTATTTATACTCCAATGTTTATCATTATGTGTCGTCTGTTACACTTCTACTAGCGTCCGGCTGCGGCGCTCTACAAACAGCGAGTCAGGGTACCAGAACATAGGAACTTAATTAGCCCATACCTGTCTCTATAGCCTGGATTACCTGCCCCTTACACTTTGTGATAGAGCCAGGCGCCGACGAACTATGAAAGCTCGCATATGGGAGAAAACTTTACATACGTTGAGAATAAAAAAACGATTAAACGTGTTACTAATGTAAACCAAGCAGATATTTGAATTTGTGTTGTAGTATTGCACCGAGAATCGTAAAGTTTGAGTTTTTAACACCTTGTGTTGTAAAATAATTTGATGAATAATAAAAGTTGCACCATTTCGGACGTTGTTACATTTCCATGCACAATTTCGGATATTAATTTGAACACTCCGAACTTCATTCAGACAACTGTGTCACTGTGGTCAGTATATATGCTGTGCCCACTCAGTAATATTATAATAATGTTTATATACAAATGTGTATGTTGGTAATTCAGGTATATAAAATTAAAATGACACTTAGTCCTACATAGGCCTAGCTCCAATAACTTCAATTAAAAGTAGAAGACAATACACAATTAGACGCTTCTGCTTTTTAACTCAGGACATGGGACCCGACGATGGCGCAATAAATATGATTAAAGTTTAAGTAATTTGTTATCATATAAAAAACACACAGTAACATTAGCTTTAGAAATATACTATATATAATTATATTAAAAATAAATAATGGTGAGGAAAAGTAAGCCTACCAACAAATAATTGTAATCAGGGCGGCTTCAGGCCTCACGAAATACATGTAGAGCGAGCGAAGTGATAGGAAAAACATGAATTAATTGTTTATATATATGAGCAGCATGTCCAGAACTTGTTTTGCGAGTGATGCGAAATAGACAAAATGCATTCATGTTTTTCATCCGTAATAAAATACAAATTACGTATATGCTACGTTAGATATGCACAACAGTGTTGGTTGTACAGTTTCGTGGAAATTCAACTTATAGTTGTCAAGGGATAATCCAACATATTACATCAAGCATGCTAGCTCCCAATATAATTCCCAAATACGTGGGGTGATCAAAAAGAAATGTGACAAATGCCATAATTTGTAAAGTTTACGCGTTTTAACCATCAAATATAATATTCGTTTAGGTGCATTTAATGCCGATATGTAAGTGTCTAACGTTAGTAGTGATTTATTAATATAACGTTAAATACTAGTACTGGAGTGTCGCGCTATGTCGCCGCACATCAAAACGTTGTCAGTTTTCGCCGTATGATATGGAAAAGCAACTGACCAATATTTCGTTAAATGTTCCTCCGACATTTGTCAAAATAACTAGACATGACCTCAAAACATAACCGTGGATTAAAGCGGTTTTGTTGTAAATGTGTCTGTTTAAAACATATGCCGTGAAAACTAAAATAAAAGTATCGTCTAGAAAACCACGTCATATTTCGGCAAAAGTCACAGCTTGAAAATAGACAGTTTTATCACAAACTAGGGGAAAAGTCTAAACAAACATTCAAAATGACAAAACGGGCATCGGAAGAGAAGTCTGACAGAAGTATACGTATATATCTCTAGTATGAAATGTTTTGTGATGGAAAATAATCTTTAGTATTTCAAGCAAAGACGTCGAATAGTATTAGATGAGCGATCAATTTTAAACGTCACTCGTCAAGACGGACGTCAAACATGGAAACCGTCTTTAGAATGAGAACGATCGAATAATTATTTTCATATTAACATATTCTTGATATTGTATTACAACTGAAATGTTTTTCTAAATACTGAATAAATGGTAAATTTATGCAATACGTATAGAGACATGAGCGATTGATTGGAACAATGTGGCATTCAAATAGTTAACCGTTCACGTTCATGACGTTATTGACGTCAAATGTGTGCGGCAAGTCGCTGTACACAAGGTTGCGAAGCCGCTGATATCTCTATAAACAATAATTGAATATTTACGAAACTCAGCAGACGGAGAGATGATATATTTTGTAATGGACATACAACAATTCTTATTTATATCAGTATTTATTGTAATTTTACAGCGTTTGTCTAATTTCTTTTTGATCACCCCACAAATATACTGGGTAAATGTTTTGCACATGCGCAGCCTCAGAAGAATCCTGAAGATTTCATGGTAGGACAAGGTCACAAACTCTGAGGTTCTAAAGAGGGCACACTCAACCACCATCTACTCCACGTCTTCGTTGGCTGGGCCGTGTGAGTCGGGCAGGATTCCAAAAGACCTCTTATACGGCCAGCTAGAACAAGGATCTCGCCCACAAGGTCGTCCTAGTCTTCGGGGTACAAAGACACGTGCAAGCGTGATCTGCAGAGCACTCACATCAACTCCGAAGAAAGGGAGTACCTGGCCCAAGATAGGACAAGCTGGAGACGTGTCGTCAAGAAAGGAGTGAAAATGTATGAAAATGACAGAAGACAGGATTGTGAGGTAAAGAGAGATAGAAAAAAGGCCACATCACAGAGCACAGACTCAGTGTTAGTCTGCATCGACTGCCAAAGAGAATAGGTCTTAAATAGGCCTTCACAGTCACCACAGGAGATGCAACCCATCGTCTTTCTAGAAAGACGGAGGACAACAAGAAGAAGATATACTGGGTTATTAAACAGTTCAAACTAGAAGGTTTTTACACAAAGATCTCCCACGAATGGCCTACCTCCTGAAACAAACAAGCAAGCACGGAAAATTGATTTGAGGAAGCTGAGTCTGAAATACGATTAAGTATACAAATGTTTTAACTATGATCTGAAGAACCAAATACTGTGTTTGAATATGCGTATGTATGCGTCTTTGTCAGTCTGGAAACGAACTTCAGGGGCCGGGATTTCAACCAATAGTTACACTCAGCACTCAACACTCAGCACTCAAATATTGAAAATGTTATATAATGAGCTATTATTTGTATTAGATTGCAAATTAAGATGGGGAAAATGTAAAATATAGTTAATGAGTGTTGAAAATATCATTTGATAAATTTTCTTTCCCACTTTGTACTATTTATGAGGTGTAAATGTAATTATTGGATATGAGTGCCACACTCAGCACTCAGACTGATGAATTGCAATTATAGCTTACAAATGGCCTAATATTACAACATCTTGCTCTAAAAATATGCCACAATGAACCTCAAAAGTGTGAATTTCAATATTTGAGTATTGAGTGCTGAGTGTAAGTATTTGTAGTAATCCTGGCCCCTGGTCTCGGAACATCAGGAATTATGACAACAGAAGTATGGTTGGTCCCGGACCCATCACAGTTATAACACAGTTGTGCCCTGGTCACATTATCCAGGGTCGACATCACCAATTGCCACGGCTTCGATACGGCATTGTCAATAACATTTCGTAGTCGTATTAAATTCCCGAGTCTTGAAATCTAGTCCTACCTAATTCAATTTGTTCTTTATTCGTACCAATGTGTATTTATCTGTAGTAACCCGTTCTCAAACGACAATATAAAGTCAGACAGGGAAGTCAGCACTTAGCTTAACCAGCCGAGCACGAAAATCATAAAAACACACAAGCACAAAGCTTACCCGAAACAGCCGAGCACATAAAACATAAAAAACATACAAGGCACAATGCCCAACTAAACAAGTTATGATCCTCCCATGTCCAAGCTGTCGAAAATCTGAATGAACTAGTTAGCGGCTGTTAAAAGTTACAAGTCACTCGTGTGTGGGATACATGCAGGTAATAATGCATGTATCATTTTATTATGCGACATCGTTTAAGTGTGAGGCCATCATATAAGAGTACAATGGAGGAATTTGTACACTAACTGCCGGGTACCTTGATAGATTGGTAGGACATAGCATGCCAAGTTAGATACGTTAAAACATCCAAATGAACCACAGGATACAGACTAACCTTATTACGTAACATTTCATTAAGTCCGCTCTCAGTCAAAGTAACCCGACCTAATACAAAACCTATCTCTCCGTAACAAACCATGATCATGAATAAGTTCCATAGTTCTACGATGCTAGATATCAATCTGTATTACCCTGCGGCAATCAGTACCGACCGATAGCAATTATTTTTTATTTCCACATTAGTATGCCATACGGTCCGTACTCTCAAGTTGCTGACTCGTATCAGTTCCTTATAACCAGCTATCATCCGTAGAAACTAGAGGATGGATGACTCGGCCGGATTTATCATCAGTGACTGTGTGACCAGGGCGTAATAACACAGAACATACCAGTACATTCTCTGTATAACCTGTGATTATGTCGTATGTATTATAAAGTATAAGTTAAAGTAATTCGGAGTTAAGTATTATATTCATAAGTAAATTAATTACCATTGGATTTATTCCCCATACTAGTAGATCTACATGTATTTAAATTACTGGATCTTTCAAACTACTCGGAAGTAGATCTACCTATCATATTTTTTCAAATAAAATTACTATTCTATACTTTAAATTAAATGTACTGTTATTGTGAGATTTTTGTGCTTACAATGTCTACACCCTTGTATGGGGGAAGATTGGTATAGTTTCAGTATACACGCACATATTGCATTGAAATACAAAAATATTCTTATTATCTAGGGTGTATGTATAAGAACGCACATTAATTTATTCTACTTCGTGATATAAATGACATGTTTCCGCCTAATATTGATTTATAATCAATCAAAGTAAGTGGATGTACTAGGACAGTTGTTTTATACTATATATGAAAAATAAACATAACAAAATTACTATCCGAATTTTAATGGACGCGTAACAACGTCCGAATTGGTGCAACTTCATTATTCATTAATTTATAGGTAAATTCTCTATTAAATGCAAACAAACTTATCGGTTTTAGACATAACATTCAATATCAAATTACAATATTAACTTGGATTATTTAAGTAACACGTTGTATGGTTTTTTTATTCACAACTTAATTGTTTTCTTGTTACCATGAAGGCGGCCATTATTTCGTCGGTGCCAGGCGTACTATAACCATGTACGTCGGGAATCAGACTACTGTCTCTAGTGTAGAAGAAGTATGACGTAGTCGGAAAATGAGACACGTGGTACCAGTCAAGATATTTTAGTCAGATAACGTTCCACGTGATCACCCATATCTTACTTGGCGATTCACTTACGCCAGATTGCATGCTTATGTCATTTTTACTATTTTTTTAATTTCCTGTTTTAAAAAGTTTTATAGATAACTACTTCGTAATGGCACGGTGGTTTTTTATCAGTATGTTATCGACTTAATCCCAATCACGTAAATTGGCTTGTGTGTCAGTATCGTCAAGCAATTATGGATCACTGGAATTATTGTGTGTTTATTTTTGTTGGTAAGTCTAATGTTATTATAATATTTGGCTTGTTGAATTTTATACCAATAAGGTAAATTGTGCAGATATATAGATGTACGAAGACCTTCGAAATATGGCCCTCGGACGAGTCCATTTGCTAAGGTGGAAACGATATTTACCTTTATGTTTCGGGTATATTATGGATGCATATTAAAAAATCTTTTTATCTGGGCTTGGGTTCGAATGTGCTACTAAACCTTTACAAAATAACATTATCGTAATAATGTATATTTATTACTATATTAATGGTAAAATCATGTTTAACACTAAATTGCTCTGCTTCATTTATCTTACTTTTAGTTCGCTCAGGATGACAATCGGGTTGAGTTACAAATTATTTTCATCATTGATTTCGATGGAATCATTCAGTGTATCGAAATACAAATGTAGAAAGGAAATATATCGATTTTAGAAATGTATATTAGACATACACGTACATGTTTTATTTAGTAAATTAAAAAAAATATTGGTTGATTGGTGTGTATATGATCGCTAGAATAGACAATTTATATGACATCGTACATTTCCAGTTGCTGGAGTATTGAAAGCAGAACCTTGCAAGGATTATATCGAAACAAACGATACAACTTTACTTACAACATATGAACCAACAAATATCAGAGATATGTCTTGTCCTACGTTTGCTCCGTTCAAATGGTATCGCTATACAGGAACTGATGATGGTTTATTAACAAATAATTGTCCAGAAATACTTCAATGTGGAAGCCATACGCAGATTTGGATGAATGGTAATTATACGTTCATTGTAGTCTCTATAAATAACACCAACCTCTCAATTATTGTAAATGTATTTATAATGTTTCTTTGTTTAGTAAATAACGATCCACAATATATTACTTATACAGATGCAAGCATGACCTTCCACAAATAACCATCAACTTTCTACAGGTGAAAGAAAATCGATATTGTTGTCAAATGTTCGTCGAATTTATTAGTTCATATAAATACTTGTATTGACATAAATGTACCGTACATGTGTTACTTTTAAATAGATAAAACGCTACGGAGGCAGTTTTGTTTTAATTTATGTTTAGGTTATAACAATATATGCACCACATTTATATTTTTGTTGAGGTGAACAAATGACCGGAAATCAACATAATTTTGTTTAATATTTCTGAGGTAATAGATCTAGTACAATGTATTAAAATACACATTCCACGTTACAGATACATTTCCAACCGTAGACGAAGGTGAACGGATGGTTCAAGTTTGTATTCACAATGATGTATCTTGTTGCTATTCTACAAATATGATCAGAATGAAGAATTGCACGGATTTCATGGTGTACTCCTTTGTGCCAACACCACCATGTGTAAACTATTGCTTTTGTAAGGTTTATCAACATTCCTTCATTTGTGTTGACCAATGAGAACTCACTTTTTAGAAGCTATGTCAATATTGACCAATGAGAACTCCCTACTCTAGAAGGTGTGTCAATTTTGACCATTGAAAAATCACTATTCTAGAAGATGTGTCAATATTGACCAATGAGAACTCGCTATTATAGAAGGTGTATCAAAATTGACCAATGAGAACTCGCTATTCTAGAAGGTGAATCAATATTGACCAATGAGAACTTGCTATTCTCGAACGTGACCAATGATAGGCCAATTGTTTTACAAAGATGTGGGTGTTTGAAATTAAGTATTGTTTTACGATAATTTCTTCATAATAACGCGGTGTTTGTAGGGCACTTGTCATTGAAAGTTTGAGACACTATACCACGAATTGAATTATTCAGCTAAATGGAGACTGTAAGATGTATATGTCAACACTGAATAAGACAACAACACACAATACGACCAATGAGAACTCGCTATTTTAGAAGCTATGTCAATATTAACCAATAATGCGATTTGATGTGATGCTATCCAAAAACGACAAAATAAAAAATTCCGAACCTCAATTGTTTAAAGAGCTTCTATTGCACGGTTCGCAAATGTCTAAAGACCTGGGCTGGTATTCACAAAGCATCTTAGCAGAAAACTTAGAAAAATCTTAAAATCTTATATTTTTCTAAATAAGCAAGAAAAACAACATGCTTAATATTTTACATAGTTTTGAAGCAGCTACAATAACCACTAAGAATACATGGATTATTTCTCGAATCGCGGGACATATGAGCTGTACAAATTATTGACTTAAGTCAAAATATTTTAAGTTTTTACTTAAGATGCTTTGTGAATACCAGCCCTGGTCCCGTAGTTACAACACATTAGTTTTCGAGATCAGGCTTCAGCTCAATTCTGTTTATTTGTTTATTTCTCTATTTTTGAAAGCATTTGTCAAGTTATACAATTACATAAACATCTTCTAGAGAACAGTTTGAAAACCTCTAAAACATTTATTTTCTCATAAAAAGGGACATACTGAACTTTGGACTGATACTGATCTTGAACATTTAGGATCAAAATTTAAAGCACAGAATGAATTTATGAAGCACACTTTTACTATAACTATGCGTTAAACCTATTTATTTGTCATCTAAATTTAAGAAGATATCAATATTGTTTCCTGTTTTGAGCTTGGGCCTACCATGGGCCATGGAAAACTATTATTACGGTCAGGACTACATCTACTTTTATTGAAATAATTTGAAACTTCTTTATTTGAAAGGCTGTGTGGTTTCATTTCCAGATTCTCCCCCAGCTGTTGATCACGTGACTGTTAGTGGAGGAATTGATCACGTGAATTCTAGTGGAAATGTTGATCACGTGACTTCTAGTGCTGGTGTTGATCACGTGACTTCTAGTGGAGATGTCGATCACATGACCTCTAGTGGAGATGTTGATCACATGACTTCTAGTGCAGGTATTGATCACATGACTTTAGTGCAGGTATTGATCACGTGACTTCTAGTACAGGTATTGATCACGTGACTTCTATTGCAGGCATTGATCACGTGACTTCTAGCGGAGATATTGATCACACTACCGTAGGCGGAAGGAATGATGAAAGTAGTACAGACCCTAAAAGTAGCTGGATAGTACGAGTTGCTGCCGGTGTATCAGCGTTCTGTGTAGCTGTGTTTATAGCGGTTATCATATTGTATAATACTTATGTTACTATATATAGTAACAAATTTGCATTGAAAAAAATGTATTATGCGCCCTTTTAAATTATTATCAGCATTTGGCCCGCCTCGCGCAGGGCTATTATCACTGATAATCGCCCTTGGAAGACGTACACGCGCAACGTTACGTCATTTGCATTTCAAAAGTGGCCGGCGCCGAGCGCAACGTAGGCCTTCTTGAATCACTTGCAAACCAAATTAATAGATTTGGACATGCAGGATAGCACATTTCAAAATTGTATAAATCCTTGACCAAATGGATCTAGATCTACACCTATTGTCTAAAATCTAGACATTAAATCCGTGTTTACTAGGTCTAGACGAGATACACTGAGATTCACACAAGTGTGAAAAACAACTTTTTTCAGAATTTTACATAAAAACATACACCAAAATGTAGCAAATTTTATAACCAAAAAAATGAATACCCATATGATATGTTTCCGTTTTATAACAACAAAGTTACGGAGAATTTAAGTGATAGATCTACGCGAATAGATCCAAGTTTGACAATTTCTATAACGACGATGGGTTTGTCTATCTATTACGGAACATGTTTTGTCTTGTAAGTGTTTTCTTAAATGAGTAGTTTTATTGAAAACAACAACATAAATATTATACAGAACAATGAATGGCTGAGCAGTGCCATTGAGTGATAATCGCCCCGGTAGATTATAATTGCCCTCGGGCTAGCGCCCTCTGGCAATTATCAACCTAACGGGGCGATTATCACTCACTGGCACTGCTCAGCCATGTATTATTCTATAAATAAAGTGTACAACAGAATGAGGTAAGCTTATAATGTAATTCTTTAACATTTTAGGACTTCCGACAGCAAAACCTAGGTATTTCAATCGTTTTACTGTTGAAACTAGGTAATTCAGCTTGGGCATTCAGACTTGTTTATTGCTGAAACAAGTTCATTCAGCTTTTAGACAGCTGGGACTTGTGCGGATTAATTTCTCGTTCGGTTGCGTGTTCGGCATTGTGTCTTGTGTGTTTTTTATGTTTTCTGTGCTCGGCTGGTTGAGTGCTTCCTTCCCTGTCCGACTTAATATCTTCTCTTTAAGTAATTCATTCAAATTCAGTATTTTTCTTGCACACTACAAAGATAAATCACCTGTATACAACAACGAATTGCCGAAGATTAAACTATACAAAGTTCATAAAAGTCAAATTTTGTTAATGGTATACTGCCCATCCAATAACCTTTCTACTGGCCTTACTTACTAAGTTACTCTCCTCATACTTTTCTTTCTTACTCTCTATAACTATACGCCCTCTACTCGCCTTACTTACTAAGTTACTTTCTTTCTCATACTTTTCTCTCTTACTCTCTATAACTATACGCCCTCTACTCACCTTACTTACTAAGTTACTTTCCTTCTCATACGTTTCGTTCTTACTCTCAATAACTATACGCCCTCTACTCACCTTACTTACTAAGTTACTCTCCTTCTCACACTTCTTTCTTACTCTCTATAACTATACGCCCTCTACTCACCTTACTTACTAAGTTACTCTCCTTCTCATACTTTGATTTCTTACTCTGTATAACTATACGCCCTCTACTCACCTTACTTACTAAGTTACTCTCCTTCTCATACTTTGATTTCTTACTCTGTATAACTATACGCCCTCTACTCACCTTACTTACTAAGTTACTCTCCTTCTCATACTTTGATTTCTTACTCTCTATAACTATACGCCCTCTACTCACCTTACTTACTAAGTTACTCTCCTTCTCATACTTTGATTTCTTACTCTGTATAACTGTATGTCCTCTACTCACCTTACTCTCTAAGCATAGTATTAACATTGTCCTTTCCTTAATTCTATGTTAATACAATTGTTTTATGTTTACAAGATCACTGTGGTCGAGTTTATATCAGCAAGTACCAAATGTCATGCTGATTTAAAGTAATCAAACAAATTCACCATTTATTACTTTACTGTATATATTGTATTATTTTCAATCAAAATTTTACATTTTGAAAAGATTCTTTTCACTTTTCAGAAAGTAGGCGAAGATGGGAGTTGAACGTTACGAAAATATACACTTTCATCATTCCGATTGTGAACAGAAAGAAAGGTTCAGGCAATATGAGCAGACATTCTAACACAACCAGAGATTGCACGTGTAAACACATAGAGGAAATCAAGGTGTGCAACACAGCTACGGCACATAACTTAATAGCGTTCCGTGAAAGGAAACAGTGCTACGGTTACTACATGTGTATGTCTTGATCTGTTGTCAAATGCGAAATATTGTTAGTATCGAAATAATGAATATTCACCGGTGTTTTATATATAATAAAGCAAGGTCACTTGTTCGGATGCGTACATTAAATCACTTGAGCTACGTACTCATAATTAATTACTACGCATCCGATCTTTTAATCGTGCTTTATTCTAAGATAAAACACATGGGCGTATTCATTATTTTTTAATAATTGTATCACAATAAGACATGAACAGCAACTAGCTTATATTAATCACTTGGGACACCTCATTCCTGATGTTATCCATCGCCAGGAGGTCTTTAAACGACCAAAAAAAGTTCTTATCTGCAAGTCAACTGAGTCGAAAGTTCCTTTTCAATAATTCCAATAATCACTGAGCACAAATAGTTATATAAACCCTCTAATTATATTACATATATCAAAAGTAACACCTACAACAGTTGACCATTTAAAGTACAATTTTGAAAAACAATCCAGTGTGCAAAAATTTCTATCCTTATATATTAGAGCAAAGATTTATCCAAATTGTACATAAATATAATAGAAACGTGTTGATCAAATAGAGCTGACATATACCATTCTAGGCAACGACCTTTTGTAAACAACAATAAAAATACCCGTGCACAAGTTCCAGGTCATTTACATACACAATTATATAGACGCATGTAACAAAATATATAATATCATTACAAGTCATATTAAGTGTTGATTTTCTACATAGTTTCAATTTTGATACTTGATATTTGTTGTGAAAGAAATAAAGGCTACTTTTGTATTACTCGAATTAATCAGCTCAGTCATTTGTTAACATAATATTGTGTGTACAGTATAAACATTCAATTTGCAATTATTCCTCTTTAAGATGTCTAATTTTACTAGGTATTATATGCATTTGGCTTAGTGAATAAGGTATCGGTTTTCTTTGCCCTTTTCTCCAATTACAGAACAATAAACATACAATGTCATTATACAAGTGACATATCTGATTAAACTGACTGTAATTTCATTATTTTACCGAAAACAAGTAGTACTAAAATAGTTTTAATGGACGTTAAAAAGTTTCTGCACTTTTTGGAGTTCGTCAAATAACGCACGTATACTACAACACGCTGGTGTCTGCAAAACAACTACATACCACTGACAGGTCTATAAGAAAGTATAGTTTACAAAATATTGTAAACACGTAGGTACGAACCATTACAAACTTAATGATCCTTCTAAGAAATATAGCATAAAAATATAGCTAGAAATATGAATTATCGATAACATTTATATATTCTTATATAATTTACGAACTATAGTTCAATGTACATGCAGTCATAGTGACAGTAAATAATAATATGTTATAGAAATGATAACATGATAATCACTTCTCTGATGACTAGCGAGTACTCATTGGTCAATATTGACACACATTCTAGAATAGCGATTTCTCATTGGTCAATATTGACACACCTCCTAGAAAAGTGAGTTCTCATTGGTAAACACAAATGATTGAGTTTTTCTAGCATTTGCCATGGTAAATGAGAGTTTTGTGTTTGATATTTAGATATATTTGTATATTTATGTACACCGCTTAATAAGCGGATTTAGCTCAGTGGTAACGCACTGGACTGTCAATCCAAAGGTCGTGGGTTCAATCCCCGGCATCGGAACTTGACATTTCTGAAATATTTATAATATTGACCGTGTGGTCTGCAAAGTGTCTGGGTAAAGGTGCCAGGAAGCTGTGTATCGGTGCTATACACCGGGCACATTAAAGAACCAGGCTGTCTATTCGAAATAAGAGCTAGGCGCACTTCAGCAGCGCCGGACATGCCTATATCTAATGTCTCTCTCTCCCTTCAGGAGCTTTCTCTCAGTCTGCCCCTCTGGTCAGATCATGCTGTATCTGCACTGGTAGAAGATGCACCTGCGCCCTTGTGGCTGCAACACGATGATGTAAAGTGCCTTTGAACGTGTCTTCGCATGAAAAAGGCGCTATATAAATCTGGTATATTTATTTATTTATTCTGCACCTCATTAAACTGTTTCAAGTGCACGTATGTAATCCCATGAAACTAGCTGCGATAAGCGATGTTAATAAGTTTTAATAAGATACCACGGTCAGTATGCAACACATTGGTCCGCAAGATAAGGACGTCTGCCATCATGGGCGGAAGGTTGAACATCGAACATGACGCCATGCTGACTCATATCAATGAGAAAAAAGATCATATTAAGTCAGACAGGGAAGGCAGCACAAAACTTAACCAGCCGAGCACAGGAAACATTAAAAGCACACAAGGCACAATGCTCAACTGAACCAACCGAGCACAGAAAACATAAAACACATACAAGGCACAACTAAACAATTAAAGATCCACCCAAGTCCAAGCTTGCAATAAGTAGAATGAATTAGTTTCAGCAATCAAAAGCCGCATGTCCTAGCTAAAATGACCCAGTTCCCACAGTAAAACGACTACAATGCCTAGTTTTAGCTGTCAGAAATCCTAAATGCCCAACACACAGCCGAACAAGAAAATGATCCGGTGGGAATTTACTGCTAAACCAACATGAAACACATCTTGAGAACCGATCGTTCCGAAAAAATAAGGAATCTGGATTTCAGCTTAACCTGACTTTAAAACTAATACCAAAATCCCGGATACCAAAAATGACGTTTCTGCAAAGTAACCAATAGAAATTGGGCTTACAATGCCTAAACTTTTCCCCCAATGGCCGGTTCATTGGTCTCTACTGGTCGGAGTAAGAATATTTTTATAGGTGAACTGACGAGGTCGACAATCAAGCACCGCAAAACGTATAGCTGCTTTGCTCCACCAACCAATTCAAAATATCGAGCGGAAGAGAGGGTTGGGCTTCCTAAAACCGACGTTGATCACATCGAACAAAAATGAACCGCTCAAATGAACCTCTCAAACCGGACCGTTCATAGTATAGTAACGCAAATATGCGTTTTAAACAAAAAGCGCACTCACTTCAGTAGTTGTCTACCTTTGCAGTACATTAAATGAGGTTCCTGTTTGGAGTTATGGCGAGCACATATTGGGATTCAATTCGATTGGTGTTATTCACAATAGAAAAATATTGTAACATATGTATTAGAACACATCTGAGCACATGTATTGAAGTAATAAATGAACATAAACAACGATAGACAACAACTGATTTTGAAAATAAATGGTAGATCAAACAAACATATGAAAGGTATGTACAATGTACAATTTAAAGTCTACTATAGTTCAATTTTGAACTCTGAGCCATGACCTATCGGACTAGTCCATTTTGGCGGGTATACCATAGTGTATTACGTTCGAGTGTCATTATTTAATGATGTGATTCTTACATATATCTGTTTGTTATCGAATTACAGTTTAGTGCAGTCGGCAACGTTCAGGATTTCTAACCCGAAGTTTGGTTGTTCAAATTCCCAATTCGCTCATATTTTTAATTCATTATTTTATTTCATTTAAAAAGTATAGTTTCTTTTTTTAATTATTCCATGAAAATGTGTTGATTCAATTTATTTTTCATTTTCACTTATAGCAATCGTATCCATGTTCCGAGTTTACTGATAACCTGTATTACGTTGATTAGCCGTCATAACATTCTACAATACACATGCAAGATCTAAAAATATTTTGAAGCATATAACAAATATGGCTTGTCACATACTGTTATAACACGGATATTGCAAGTTATGTGCATTTATAAATTAAAAAATGTGTAAATATAAATTAAAAAAAGAAAAATATATGTTTTTGGTGAGATTCGAACTTGCCCTGGTCAGACAAAATTTATTTTACAATGTATCAAGCGCTATACCGTCACGACCATTCACACATCGGAGAGCTGGCCTTAATTATATTACTTATATTTTCCATTAAACCTATACCAACCTATATCGAGTAATGGTTAAAACTTTAAAAGTGCAGTCACGGCTCAATGCTCGAAATCGAACTATATCTGCCATGCTTCAGCTTAGGGAGAATGTACTGTTGGCTGAACAAACAAAAATTAATTTAATGTATGGAAATAGACTTTTAAACCCTTTTAAACACTTCCTGTTCTATGCTTCATCTCTCTCTGTGATAGTCCTGGTGCAGTGACCTTAACAATAATCATTTAGCAAACATACAAAATTTAAAGTGTTTATTTAAGGCTAATCGTTTGATATGAGATTTTTCCATTACAAATAAGACACCCGTCCCCGTCGATAGGTTATCAGACACAATATTCACAAATTTATCACTTGACTGTTAGTGGAGATATTGATCACGTGACTTCTAGTGGAGGTGTTAATCGCGTGACTCCTAGGTTCTTGTCAGAGTATTATTTGTTTACTCTTCGTCTATTTTGTATCAATGATAAATAGATTTATATTAAGCGTGTATTTACTGAACATGGAGATAACATGTTTGAGCCTTATAGTACGGCTGATTTTCCTTATCTAAAATGCGAAACACTTCCGATTCTCACCGAGTTTACGTCAGTCTACTTTGATAAATATAATCCTTTGACAGTAAAATCCCATTCCATGGTCACTTGGACTTCCCCTGAAGTTAAGTAAGTGTCCTTGACAGATGTCTTTATGAAGGTCAAATCAATCACCATGTTACCATTGCAGGGACAACGTTTAGGTATTATCGTATTTGTTTGTGTTGTCATAGCATAAAGGACCGATAAAGATTTAAGTACATACTGTAAAATCACTATTTTTCGTGGGAGTTGAATTTCCGTTGACTTCGTTGTTGAACTCGACTATGATCTTATCCCAACGATTAATCGACTTCTCAAATTCAGACGTGGGTTTACACTTTCATGTTCTTTAAATCTACTAATTTACCACCCAACAAAAATGCATTTTTATCAAAATCTACGAAATTTAATAGATTTAATGGATACCACGAACATATGTGATTTTACAGTTAAAGGCACAGTCATATCAGACAAGGTGATTTAACCAGAATATTTGATTTACAAAGTCCTATATACTTCAAACATAGGTAATAACATTGCATGATCACATGTAGCCCTTATCTGTGAATCCTTTGAACTTTTGTAGATCTATATAACACGAAGTACTTGTGCACATAGCAAGAGTGACATTAATGCTAAGCTCCTTGAATTTGAAATAAACATCTGATACGTGAATTTATATTGTCTAAGCCAAAGCATTTTATATCTTTGATGTGTGATTTGATAAAGCACCTACATTGGTAACATGCCATATACAGTCAACTTAAGGGGGTAGAGTATAATATATATAGTGCGATAGTGCAATTGTCTTTCTAAAGATTGTTTCGTCTTCAAAGTTTAGTTGTTGGACAAAAAAGCATTATACATGTATTTTGATGTACTTTATTTACTCTTGACGTTCGACAAAAATAAATATCAATAAAGTAAATTTATCGATGAATATAACAGCAATTTCATTGCATATCTGACTCGTTCACTTGATGAATATTTATTTTTTGTTTAACTTCAAGGGAAAATGTTGCACATCATCATACTATGCTTACTGTACACATTTCAATTTCAAGAATAAAATGCTTTTGAAAAAAACATGCGCAATCGCACTGTAGATTATACTCCGTGCCTGTAATTATGAATTGGTCAAATTCAGTCGAAAATCAAATGTGCATATCGCTGGCTTAGAATTAGGAGGTCGTAAGACTCGTGCATATTTGAAATCTGCATCTCAAGGCGCTTCTTATGTGCCTATTTTCATGAAAATCGGGAGTGGCCATGTTCACCAAAGTGAACATTAAAAAGCTTGTTTTACTATAAGTAAAGAGTAGTTCTCAGACAGCTTTTGCTTGTTTTCTCAAAGTATTGATTTTGTACTTACGACCTTCTAATTCTAAGCCAGCGATATGCACATCACACGACATAAAACATTTGACTTACATGTAGTTGTGTTGTATTGGTGTTTAGTATAATATATGTACTACAATGACGTTGATGACATTAATCGTGTATTATTATACTTGTGATGTATATAAAAAAAATCTAAAATAGTCTATAGACCGGAAATGGGAGATATTTTCAATAAATATCAGAAAAATCACTCCATTAACGAATACTGTAAAAATGTGCATTATATGTCGTCGTAGTATCTTTATAACATGGTCCATACACACTGAAACAACAAACATCTATAACAACTTCACACCATACAATTTATACGAATCGTACTAAGATTACAATGTAGGACACGTTTTCACACCAAACGTAACGTCTTTTCATGACGGTATATAACTCATTCATTTCTTAAATTAAATTCCTGATGAAGACCTATTATCTTAGTCGAAACGTTTTAAACAGCTTGGTGTGTGTCTTGTTTTAACTAATTCAGGAATGAAGGGCAGTTAATCTATATATGCTGAGCTTTATATTTGAATCTGTCCAGGGGTTTGTGTTACGTACATTGTCCTCTAATCTCTAACAAAAATTCAGGAAGTTTTGAGATTATTTCTATTAAAACAGCGCTTGTTATTGATTTGTGAACTGGTATATACTGATTAGAACAAACGTGCACCCTTATCACATTTAATAAACAGTAAAGGAGACTACATATGTGTCCTAGCAAGGAGGCCACATAACCTGGTTTGATACGCATGTGATTTATCAAACATTGTTAAACTTAGACCAAATTTTAAACATAACAACAATGGATTGGACGCTATGGATGATGTTGCTTTCTTTAGCAACTTGTGGACAGCATTGTGTCAATGGTCAGCGAGGTAAGAATAAATTTCTTCTCAAAATATTTTCAACAGAATGCATTAAAATATGTTTTGTGTGAAATATTTAGCTTTCATGGCATGTTCACACATCGCTTATACCAGATACCAGGACGCTGGATGGCTATGCACCGTGCACACTCACCGATCACTATCCTTTAATATGTAAAGTTAGACTGAAAATGTTCCGGTCGCTGTCGACGTACAAATTGCCCCCGATCCCCGATCCCCGATGCATAGTCGATGACCACACGGCCTACGCCCCGATAGCTAACAGCTACGACCGATCATCGAGCCGTTCGGATTAGATTTGAGACTTATATATCAACACGATCCACTTTTAATATTGCTTATAAATGAATATATTAAATTTTCTCAATATATTTCAGAATGTCAAAATTCTCCACTAGACATTGTCATGGTGCTAGATACGTCTGACAACGTTAACAAAGCAACGGTACCAGTAGAGAAAGATCTCGTGAAGACAATTGTCGGTAACCTGATAGACCAGGATAACAGATTTGGACTTGTCACGTTTGGCAGCCAGGCTTTTATTCAGTTCCATTTGAATTCCTATCAGTCGATCAATGATATCCGAATGGCGATAGATTATATGTGGTCTACAACAGGCTTAGGGGCTGTCCAAAACGCCATTGCATACACCATTGAAAATGGGTTTGAAGCAACTGATGGAAACAGACCGAATGCTCCAGATGTTATTCTCGCCATATCGTTGGTATCAGATATGACTACTGTGCAATTACAAAACATAAGTAATTTGTTGCAGCAGCATATGATTGAAATGGTCTTGCTAAGCACGGGTCAAGGTCATTCTGAGCCAATACCTAACATTCATTTTCTCCCGGCACCAAGCAACGCATCTCTTACCAACGATGCGGAAGGTGTTATGAATATCCTATGTAAAGGTAACGTTTTGTTTTGTTTGCGTTTTAGACAAACTCTGCCAAGCATTAAGATTGCATAATGGTACTAGTATGTCGCGGTCTGGTGTTCAGCACTCGAAATGGACGCTCTATGTCGCGGTCTGGTGTTCAGCATTCGAAATGGACGCTCTATGTCGCGGTCTGGTGTTCAGCACTCGAAATGGACGCTCTATGTCGCGGTCTGGTGTTCAGCGCTTGAAATGGACGCTCTATGTCGCGGTCTGGTATTCAGCACTCGAAATGGACGCTCTATGTCGCGGTCTGGTGTTCAGCACTCAAAATGGACGCTCTATGTCGCGGTCTGGTGTTCAGCACTCGAAATGGACGCTCTATGTCGCGGTCTGGTGTTCAGCACTCAAAATGGACGCTCTATGTCGCGGTCTGGTGTTCAGCACTCGAAATGGACGCTCTATGAGTACCTAGAACGCTGGACTATCAAGATAGATGCGCTTGACACGGTTACTGTACCTAGGTAAACACTTGGTATTAATTATTTAAATTAGTTTAACTACGTATAGGACTCAGGAAGGTGTAAAATAATATATATTTTAAAATGTTATATAAAACAATTCCCTATGGAATGAAGTCAAAAGTTATTCTAACACAACTAGCAGTTTTACTTATATAAAACTGTGATGTGCATAAATTACCGTTAAAACACAGTTACGGTAAATTACCTAATAGCGTTCAGAGTAAGAAAATAATACGGGGGTTACTATGTCTTGATATGTTGTCAATTGCGGAATATTGACTATGTTAGACTCGGCATAATGAATCTGTATCTGTGTTTAATCTTTAATAAAGCACAGACACTTGTTTGGATGCGTTTATTAAATCACTCGTGATACACACTCGTGATTTAATTACTACGCATCCAAACTCTTGACTGTGCTTAATTCTATGATAAAACGCAGGTACATATTAATTATTTCTTAAATAAGGTGCATCTATTCTTATTTAGTATGCAATGAATACTGTTTCTCTAAATGATACATATATCCAGTATCGTACATGTCTAACACAGATGCAGTTGTGCTGTTGTGTTTTTTGTTTTGTTTTGCCTCTTTATTATTGACTCTATTAGTTATTCTGCTACGTTTTCTGTTGTATCATATATTCTTGTAAATGATTGTATATATCCCATGTTGATGTGGACCATATTGAAAATTGGTCTAGATCCAAATATGTCATCCGCTATAAATAAAGTCGTTATTAGTATTACTATTATTATTAAATACTTACAGCGCATGGTGTATTGAAGCCTTGGAGTGGGTGGTCAGCTTGTAGTAAAACATGTGGCAGAGGTACACGTCGTAGATTTAGAGAGTGTAAGCAAAGATTTCCAACTGACGAGTGTGACGGAGATACAGTAGATGAGATAGGATGTTCAGTTAGAAATTGTACAGGTATAACACCTTAATCTTATATATGTTCATATCGTTGATCTAAGTACGTAAAGATACATTCGAAGGTAAGCGTTAAGAAATTGTACAGGTACGAAACTTTAATACGTTTTTTTGTCTGTGCGCTACAGTATTTGTATTGTTGATCTACGTGCAAACAAAATGTATTCGAAGGTAGGCACGTGTTGCTGATACCTTACACATATCTATTCCCATTACCTACAACATATTATAAACAATAACATATACATTACAATTATTATAAGGAGATGATTAGAACGAAAGACTAATACTTATAGAGTTTTCCTCCTATATGTTGAACATGTTATGAATGTCGTTTGGTATGGAGGTGTACAAAACAGGACAGGGCAGACAGCATCGATCCACGAAGTTAAAAACGTCGTTGAGAATAACAGATTACGATTGCAAAGTTAGTTAACAAATGAGAAATATACATACGCATAGCAGTACTGATACGATTATCAAAACACGTCTTGTTTTTGAGTTGGTACTCATGAGCTCGTCTACCAATAATACAAATTTCAGTAAGCATTGTTTTCTAAACTCAGTACTAGTAATTTGCAATTTAGGTTTCATCGCCTAAATGTTGGCACATAACTACATCAATTTATATATAAAATAATTAACGAAAAGATAACATTAATTCGGACAGAGATGACAGCACTCAACTTAACCAGCTGAGCACAGAAAACATAAAAATAATACAAGATACATTGTACAATGTCCAACACATAACCCAACTAGAAAATGATCTGCACTAGTTTCAGCTGTCAAAAAGCTGAATGAACTAGTTTCAGCAATCGAAAATCTCAATATCCAAGCTGAATGACCTGGTACAGTATAAATACCGAAAATGTTATTTGTGCTATGTATGCAGTTGACAATTTTAATTTCTTACTTGAACAGCTCTATTAAATACCCGAAAGGATAGAACAGTCGTAGACCCATCTGGAATTTAAACTGAAAATGTTGCAATCTTCTAAAGCCAGAAAAATGAACTATTGAAACTTAAACATTGAGAACGAATTTTTTAACACCCTGTATATTGTCAGATCCTGTTAATGGTGGATGGACATATTGGAGCGATTGGTCATCGTGTACTAAAACATGTGGAACGGGACTTCGAACAAGGAAACGTCTCTGTTCAGCTCCAGTGGCATCTAACGGTGGTCGTCCATGCCCAGGTGTCAACGTTCAAAGTCATAACTGTTCGGAATGGAAGTGTCCAGGTAAATCTATAAAAATGAAACTGAAACTGGTGTTGAATTTTAACATTTATAAATTGCTTTCTGTGACTACATGACGGAACATTAATTCATTACTTTTGACTCTATGCATATTCCTATGATATTCATGTATGTAGTGCATAATACTATGTTTTTCAACCATTATGTAAAGTTATAAATTTAGCAATAGCCAAGCTATAAAAATGAAAAACATTCGATATGCAAGAAAACGCATTAGCGTTTTTGTTTGCTGTGAGTTGCGAATTCTATTTAAATTTCTTCATTGTCGTTCTTAATTTCTGCGACAATGGTATTTGATACAACATTAATTGGATATCAAATAGTTCAATGGTTACTATTATATGTGGAATCACGCTAATTAAGATGAATAAACCGTTATTTAATATATTGAAGATTGCTCAGCAACGTGTGCAGCAGGAACACGCCTCTCCAAAGACTGTGACATATGTGAGTGTCCGAGGTCAATTCTACAAGGGAAAGTACGAGGAAGTGGCAATATACCACTGAATGGTACAGAGATATTTCTAACATCACTTCTCTACCGACCTTTGGCAACCACAGACGAAGATGGGACCTTCATGGTGACGGATCTTTGCCTCAACAGGACAGAAGTATTGCTCCGTAAGGAAGGTTATATAGATTTGCGAGTTGTTCCAGTTCAGCTTGACAATCTTCATTGGAACATCAATGTCACGATGAAATCTCTAGGTAAATATGATGGTTTTATATGGTAGATTTGTATTGACCTTTCAAAAATGACGTAATGAATACTGTAGCGCACAGACAATCCAAAGCCACACAGCACACGAAAACACTACAAACAGTGACATACAACTGAAGGAGTACAGACAAAACAGTGACACTATTTGTTTTGTATATTTTCGCTTTTGATTCTAAAGGAATCAAAGACAAGATACACCAAAAAATAAGATGACAATAAGTTTTCCGCTTTGGTGTGGACAATTGGACAGGGATAACATGATGTAATAGCAAGCACCCGCTAACACAACATAGACACACAACTGATATAATACAAGTAATACAGTGACATTACGTATATGTTTTGTAAACGAGTATTTTCTCTTTTAATTCTAAAGAAATCAAAAACAATGCACACAACAAAATGAGGTTGCCGTCTCTAGCTATATCATAGAGATTGAGCGTTCGTGGGTTCGCTTTGTGCTCGTTCGCTTTGCGCTCAGCACGAACAAAATAACTAAACAGACTTTCCGTCTTACATATCCTCGAGATATTCTGGATAATACACTATATAAGTTGTAGAATTTGTTTCTCAATAAAACTAATATGGTAAATCTGAAAACACCAAGTTAAAAACAGACACATTTGATAGTGTTGCTGCTATGTTTGCTTTTTCAGTTAAACCGATCATTGTCAAACAACCAATGAGTGATGTACGACTTGTTGGACAAGACTTGACACTATGTTGTAAGGCTGAAGGTCGCCCGAAACCAGAGTTTGTACAATGGTAAGTAAGAATTGTGTCATTAAGTTTGTTCTGAGACGAAGCACCATCCTAAGATGATAATTATACAAATTCAAAGAACGCATTATAATTTGCGTCGGCCAATCTAACGGTCATCATGCTTTGTTTCAAATGTCCAAGGGTGGCAAAGTGGCATACATCAGATTTAGAGAGAGAACATCTTCCTAAACATTCTAATACCAAATCATTTTGTGTGTACTCCAAACTTAGGTTACGCCTTCTGGCATTTGGACTATGCTTACCCTCTGACGCCCCACAAGCCGAACTATATATATATAAACCGCCTCATCGATAGCCTAGTGGTAGAGCGTCCGTCTCAAGTGCGGGATGTCCCGGGTTAGACCGCTGGCCGCGTCATACCAAAGACGAAATAAAAATGGTACCAGAGCTTCCCTTAATATATCAGGGAAACTTGCTTCTCTTGTCTCATACCATCGTGGCGATGGAAAACATCAGAAATGAGGTGTCGAGAGTGATTAATATAAGTTGGAAAACAGGTTTCACAATCGACCTTAAATAAATTAGTATAACGTAAGCTAAACTATGGTTACCTAAAAGTATCACTTAGTCAACTGAGAATTGTAGCCTTACGTAAAGAGTGTCCTGTTAGTCTACTGAGCGATTATAATTAATATATTACTTTCGTGTCAAAGTGTATGGATTTATAGAGGGTTACTATTGCTTTAACGATTGGTATATTTTGTTTGAAAAAACGATAAAAAGGTAGTGGAACACCGTAGTGTGTGGTGGAGATTTAACATTGAACCATTACTCAAAAATATAGTAATTCACTGTTCGTGACTTGAACGTACATGTACCAATTATGTTGAGTAGGTACAAAGATGGCGTGGAACTGAACGTTACAGCAACAACGATGACTCTTCACAATTTACACCAACAAGATGAAGGAGAATTTAGCTGTGTGGTGGAGACAACAGCTGGAGTAGCGAAATCTAACATTGCCAGTCTGCGGGTTGTTGGTAATTTATTTCTACTTCTTCTTCCGGTGCATAACAAAATCCCCTCTGGAGCATTGTCGTACAAATACGGTTAACATATTGAACACCTAGTACGATTGTTGCGATACTCTTTGTCGATATCACAACTTCTAAGGACTTTTGACTCGCAAATACATACTAGAATTTTATATTACATGTGCATTTAAAAACTGCATAATACTTTCATACATTTATGCATAGACCACTTCTCATCAAATGTACGTAAATAAACAGTTACCATAATTCAAAAATTATACAATGTACCTACCTCGGTAATGGCATTAGCTGGATTTCTCTTTCACAAATATGTGTCTTTTAGATAATCCAGATGACGCATGCGCACGACCATTGTTTCAATCTTACCAGTTACCGACAAACTGCTTCGCCCTTCAAAACGGAAAGAATGTGTCGGTTGTGGATACTGGAAGATGTCAGCGACAGCGATGTATTTCTAGAGAATATCGTGATAATCAAACTTGTAGTCAACCAGAGAGTACAAGTTGTTGTGATGAAGGTGATAGCGAACAAGTTGAAGTCCAATGTGTAGGGTTCTCCTACTCCATCAAACGTATCACATCTTGTCAGTGCCAGACATGTATAATGAACACAATCGTATCCGGTCAAGCGTTTGGTAAGATGGATAATGGAACTCAAGTACCATTTGCTTACGGGTATCTGCTCGTGAATGGAAAAAAAGCCGCTGTGTCGAATGAACTCGGGATGTTCCGGTTTGAAATGCCGAGTGATCACGATAAAGCAATTGTTTATTTTGTTGATGAAGTTTATAAGCGGTTTGTCCCTTCAACAAAAGTTATTTCCTTACAGTCGGACAGCGTCACTTCTGTTACAATCGTACTACCCCTACAACCAGCACCGGTGCATTTTGACAGTACCAACGGTATAAGTCTTAGTCTAGGAGGTTCAGCCGAGTTTCCACCAGCAGGAGGGTTGACGATCCCAGAGAATGCAATTTTCAAAGAAGATGGTACGCCGTTCAAAGGTCAAGCTAAAGCTTTTGTACACTTCATGGATCCTAGAAAGTTGAATGACATTGAAGCGTCCAATGGTGACTTTGCTTACAAAACCAATGACGGCACTGTTGCTCCTTTGGAAACATTCGGAATGTTTCATACGTCTATCGAAGACACAAGCGGAAATAAGTTGAAGGTACAAAAGAAAATGTCATTTGCCTTGGACGCGTCATTATTTAATGTCTCAACCACAGAAGATGGAAGTCCAGATTTAGCTCTGTGGGATTATGACGTCAACAATGGTGTCTGGATTGAGACTGCCAAAATGAGGTTTTCTGATTCTACTTCTACGCCTGGACGTAGAAAGCTACTGGACAATGTTTTGGTCGGAGAGTTTGAACAGCAAGAAATTCCACATATTGATCTAATGGAAGAACATCCTGTATATGAACGAGTTATAATTGGATACACAAACTGTGATCACAGTGTGCCTATTTATGCTGAAAGACTGGTAACACGAGGGGTGAAAGTAAAACATAACGCGTGTTATGTTAGTGTTTCAGTTTATGAAGATCTCTCTTATAACAAGACAGCCGGTGCTGGTACGAACGTTGTCGCAGTTACTAAGGATATGAACGGTCCCAAATATAAAGGTATGGACAGTAAAACTACTGACAAGAATGGACACGTTTGTCTGAGTGTATTCTGTGACTCGAAAGTGTTTATATATGCAGAAAGCAAAGAAGACAACAGTAGACTGATAGCAAGTAGTAAGCACGATGTGCCTGTCTGGTATGGCAATTCCAAAAACATAAAAAATGACACTGAGGTAGAAATAAAGTCTTATAATCTGGATGGAGTTCTGGAGGGTGGAAAGACACGTTATGGTCCCTTTGTTGTCTATGAAGATCTCGCCGTGTGCAATTCAGGTAGCGAGTCCAACTATAAATTTAAGTTTGCATATTATTCAATGGTGTCAACATTAACAACGACAGTGAATAAGAACAAGTATGATTCCGAACAATCTTGGTACCCAGTATCACCTGATAAACCGTTCGCCAAAGCTTGTTTTGTCAAAGTGGCTATTCAGGTAATTTCATTAAACACATTTCAATAATAATACAAACAATGGACAGAGCACATAGTGCAATGATATTTCAATGATATGTTTTATCTATTGTACAAACTAAACAAACATGGCCGATAAGCCTCTTACTATGTTTTGAACAGAGTTACCCTGTTCATTGCAGAGCATATATATGTGCCAGTTTTCAACGCTGATCGGTTCTTCGTAGGTGCAGTCGTTAATTGACAGCCAAACGATAGAACTAAAATGTAAGCACCCTACACTCCAATATATTGCAAATTTGCTGAATTTATTTCATTTATATCTATGGTCATTTCAGTGTAGTAATCATTTATAAATACACCCCTTTGTGGTTTATTATGCGACTGTGTGTCATTCATTGCGGGGTGAGTATAATTATAGGCTTGTTTGAAATCATTATTTTGGGATATAGATGGTTCGTCCAATGTATGACTCTGGATGGCTAGACGCTGTCGTCGTTTCTGTGTTGCTTTGGATGGCCTTTGAGCTACAGTATTTGTTAAATATGTGTTTTCAGACAACTGACCCGAGCATTCGTTTCATCGCAAGGAGTTACCACAATGAAGCTAGACTTAATGCATCGTACGGTACATATGATGTCAGTCCTATCTATGATTTAAGTTCTTCGAATAGAACGTTCAGAGGAGCATGTATCGAATTCCGGTGTCCTGGTCGCAACAATGACGGAACAAAGATTGCGTTTGATGCTAAAACAGTGGTAGATGTGTTTGTGACAACCAAACAAAACTGTCGTATCAGGTAACAACAAATAAACACACAATAGAATATATTTGTAACGCATGTAGTACCCCATGTACCAGTATGCCGGGTGTTAAAAAGTTCGTTGTCAATGCTTAAGTTTCAATAGTTTTCCCGACGACAAAAGAATGTGCAGTTGTTCGGTTAAATTCCAGAGGGTTTTATCATTGCTCTCATCTTTCGAAAATCAAATGGGGCGCTTTGTGTAAGAAATTAAAATTGTACACTGTGTACATGGCTCAGATAAAATTAAGTATGACTTTACATTTTGGGAACACACGTTTTTAACACCCTGTTCAAAGTCATTCTACTTACACAACTAAATTGTTCAATGCCCGATACAGTAAGTTCGATACAACTAATATAAGATATAAAATGACCGATTTGCAACAACCAGACGGAAAATCGATTCTACCACTAGAATATAGTGTTGTATTCTGATCGTCATAAGAACATGGTGTAATTGTTTGTTTTAGGTGTTTGTGTTTATTCATAATGTGTCTGGTTAATAAATAGCTTCAACATATGTATATAAATATTTGACTTAAGATCATACACAATCATTGGCTATACAGCGATACACACATCGATGTGTGTTTAAAGTCATGCAGTTTGTCGTTAATGTTGTACAGTTTTTGTATCATCATAACTCTACAAAGGTCGGTGTGATGTTTAAAGTCATTGAGTTTGCCATTAATATTGTACTGTATTTGTTTCATCTTAACTTTACAGAGGTCGATGTGATGTTTAAAGTCATGAAGTTTGTCGTTAATATTGTACTCTTATTGTTACAGCTATTCAGCTCCATCATTGAACGTAATCCAGTCTCCCGGCAACAGTGGATTCAGACTTATTATCGACCCGAGTGTAGATTACGGTCCAAACTTTGGTGTTTATATCGCTAACGGAATAGCTGATACTGTCTCTACTTTCTGTGCCAGCGGTTCGGACACAGGAACTGTTGGTAACCGAATGAAACCACAGAAGAACCCTGCAGTGATATATACCTGTAACTAACATTATACTTTGCTTAGCGATATGTGTGTTACACAGAAACATTAAACGGACGTTTACTTAGTTGAAAATTTCAAGCGGAGCTTTATCGTTGTTATATGCTGTGATTTTATTTCTTAATAAATATTCTCAGTTTTAAATATAATTACCTTATTTCTTAAAAGCTTCACCTCTGCAATTATATATCGAAAACGAGTGATGAGCCGTGACTGCACTTTTAGACTATATATACTTTAAAGTAACAAATTACGACACATAACACATGGTATGTCCACTCTGACCAGTATATAGCTTGTCGTACAAGGCACGCTTCCTAGCTCAAATCACTTTAATTCACGATAAACGCTAAAATTCTCAAGAACACCCAATTTTATCAAGTGTGTATCAAAACAACAAATCGGACAGCGAAGACAACACTCACCATTAAAGCAGAACACAAAAGGCAAAAATGTAACACACGAAAAAGAAAATATCACAGATTACATTCACTCGCCACTATCACCATAATAACGGGAGGCCTCATAGGGCCAAAGGTCGCTCACCTGTCATAGTAGTACATACGTACCCCTATGGTGACCCGAATGATAGCTTCTACAGCATACAGAAGGTTTATCTATGTTTGACGTAGTGACCCAGTTATTGATCCCAGACGACCCATGCTCAAACTCAACTTGGATTACATCTTAACAAACGTTCTGACTAAGTTTCATGAATATTCAGTGAACAATGCATCATCTATAGCATGGACAAGGCTTTTCTATTATTTGACATTGTGACCTAGTGTTTCACTCCAGAAGACCCAATATCAAACTTGATCTATATTTTGTGACTATGTTTCATGAAGATTAGGGTCAAATTGTAACAGCTAGACTAAGTGACAACACAGGGTTTTTCTATGGTGTGACCAAGTAGCCTAGCTTTTTTATCCCGGACGACCCAATATCGAACTAGGCCTAGGTTTCGTGATAGGAGTTGCATGAAGAGTAGGCTAAAATTGTTGTAACACAAGGTTATTCTATGATTTAGAATAGTGACTTAGTGTTTTACCTTGATTAAACCAATAATCGAACTTTACTTAAGTTTAGCTGAGATGATCAGTGTTTCATAAACAATATGTCAAAAGTGTGACCTCTAGTGTCTACTCAAGGAAAGTGTGTACGGACGACGGGCGACGGACAAAATGTGATCACTAAATCTAAAAATGAACAAGACGAAATGAAAACAACTTACACTCAAGAAAACAACCTCTACCAATCATTAAATGTTTGTTTTAATGTTTAACATGGCCCATTTATTTAACATTTTCAAAAGGGCAAATATGACAATGATTTTGACTTTCAAACAATCCGGCAGAAAACATATATTTAAGTTTATTGTACTTGTATTAGAGGTCTTTAACATATATTTAGTTAGATTAAACAAAACACTGACCCTTTCTTCAACTTTTCGAGCTCTTACTCTTCATCCGAAATTAGATCCACTTATATGTTGTTGATAACAACATTAATAACAAGATGAATGTGATTTAAATATAAGTAGATCTATTTAAAATTCCTGATGAAGAGCAAGGGCTCGAAAATTGGAAGAAACAGTCAGCGTTATTTGTTTAATCTATTATATTCATTCCTATTGACTATTGAGAGACAGTACATATTATTATATATTCAGTTAAAAGTTAAAGTATTCAATAAGCACCGCATATCCTCAATATAATCATGCAGTGGTTGTTTCGCTGATAAGAAGCCAAGTGACGATTTGATCACTCTGTGTCATGTTATTGGTACAAAAAGTAGGTTAAGCATTGGATATTCTCTCCTGTTTACCTTGACAATTTGGTGCTCTAAATATAGCATTGACCTGCTATCTACACTTTTCGTGGAAATAACGATCATGTTTTGTTTTATAAGACCACCGCTACCCGCTATATCTATAGTATCAGTTCAAATAGTACAAAGCGATTGAATTATTGAATTTCGTTGAAGGACTCAAGGTCAAAGTATGCACTAGGACACATTAATCGATTAGGTCATAAAGAGACACGCGTATGTAGCACCATATGGTTAGTAATTTGGGTTGTAAAGAAAGCATATAATGATATTCAAACCTCTCTATCATAATGTCATCGATTATGATACTGCATTGCAAGACAAATTAGTTGAGAACTCTGTCCATTCTAACAACTCGAGTTCCTTTTATAATGTCGAATATCAGGTTAAAATCTCCGTACTTTATTGGTCAATCCAGAGGTCATGGGCTCATTCTTCGGCATGGAAACTGGACATTTCTGTAATTGTATGAGAAGTATTTTCCGCTTGCTTTATCAGACCATGTGGACTGTAAAGTATTTGGTTTAACTTGTCAGAAAGCTGTATATCGTTGTATATTGTTCGAAATGAGAGCTAGGTGCATCTCTGCAGCGCTGCACATGCCTGTATCTAATGTCTCTCCCTTCGGGGTCTTTCTCTCTGTCTAGCCCCCTGGTCAGATCATGCTGTACCTGCACTCAGTCTGGTAGAAGATGCACCTGCCCCGTTTTGACTGTAACGCTATGTAAAGTTAATTTGAACGTGTGTCGAATGAAAAGGCGCTCTATCAATCTGTTTTTATTCTGTCATTCATTCATTCCAAAACGGCTTGTACAATTGTGCGTATTTGAACAATGATCTCGCTTGTGCGTTGGCATACTACTGTGAATTGTGGTTGTTTTTTACAAACTAAAATATTTCTTGGTGTGTTTTGTCAGCGCACTTGCAAAAATAGTAAACTTGCGCTAAAATTTAAATTCTTGACCAGTCTTTAACAACCATAAATTGGGGGCACATTATATAAACATTACTAAAAATTGAAGATCCCCTTGCCACAATTTGCAGTTATATCTAAATAATTCATAACTCTTTAACAAATACACTTTAGAGACATGTTTGGTTTGAAGACTGTATATACTAAAACATCATTTATATTACAGACCCACTTACCAGTTTTAGCAACTGTTAATGAATTGGGTTTCAATTTGAGCGTAACTTTAAGACTATCGTAAGAACTTTGATATTTATAACTATCAACTGGTTGGTATTTGATATTGATCTTAATTATAAGGAGAATAAGGATAGCCAATCTCATTGTCTGTTACTGACCAAGAGTTTAACATGTGTGGTTGTCCCTATTCTTAAGTCAAGTAAGATCAATATTGAATACCGCCCTTGGTATGTTTGTCACGTACGGTCATGACGTACTCATGACCTATAATTATGCGAATGTTTGATCTAGTGTCCAAGTTACATTTATGGCACATGTGGCTTCACAACCGTCCTTGTGTTCATACGAGGGCTGTTCAAATTGGAATGCAAGTACACCTTTTGTGACATAAACTAAGTTTCAACCATTAGATTTGATGCGTAAAGGCCAAGCCTAAAAGAGGTAAATTCCTTTAGAAATTGAAGAAATACTTCAATCGCTGCCAAGCCACATGTTTGAAGGATGACACGCTATTGCAGAGCAATGGACCTCCACCTATAGGAGCCATTAACGTAAATTTCTGAAAGGCGTGAAGGTACTTGAGCCTTCCGTCCATCCGCATTTGTCAAGCATTGTCACATGTGATCTTTAATTGTTTCAAACGACTCTTAAATTGCATTTTCGGATATCAGGTACGTTAAGATCTCGGTTTGGCTCATGTCAATCATATACACAGTGTACGTAGGAATGATAACAAACGAAAAATGAAATAACTAAATGAAACTTCGCATACATATCGGAGATGAATACTGCAATGAGATCAAATGCTTGTTTCATTAGAATCTATCACGGACATTTTTATAGGCTTAGTTGCATTCCAATTTGAACAGCCCTCGTATTATTCATTTTCATTCGTTGCTACCGAAAATAACTGTCAGCTATAACTACATCATATCAACAATGGTGTGCAAAATTGTAAAAAAGAAATATTTGTTCAATAATAAAATAATTGTTAAATTCAGAAAAAAGTAATTGTTATTGAACAAATATTTCTTTTATACAATTTTGCAACACTCCACATGCCATATTCGACAATCAAATTATATTTGACTGACATACTAAAAGTCGGACTTGACTAAACTACATGAACTTAATTGCCTTAATCATGTGATGAAACAGATATTCAACAATATACTAGTACAAACAAGGCCGTACCACTTGCCACAGCGATTTCTAAAGAAATACACAACACTAGAAATGAACTTTTATTAGATACTTGAAGCAACTAGTAGACTACTCATAAACATTCAACAGAGTAAAACAAGTTATAAGACACACTTAATGTAGTTACATTGTACACATTGACAAAAGTAATATTAAGTCAAAGTGAGAAAGCAGCATTCAACTTAACACGCCGAGCACAGAAAACATAAAAAACATACCAGGCGCAATGCCCAACTGAACGAGTAAATGATTGGCCCAAGTCCAAGTTACCAAACCAGCTTTATACGAGGGGTGATCCAGAATTACGTGGACTTTTACTCTTATTCAAAAACCGTTATACTTACAGCTACTAATCGTGTGATATTGACACATATTTCACAATTATATTAAATTGCATTTGGATATGATCAGAAATAATGTAAATACAACGCATTGAAGAGGGTATGGTTATGAATCGCGGGGCAGCTCAGAAATGACGTACGACGTCATCTTCATGCCAGTATCATTTCATGATTTTTTAAACACTGTTAATCAACTATTTTTCATTTTCCCTAGCCCATAATGCTCTTACTGTATGCATTTTGAATCTTCCTGTCAATATTGACTGAACTGTACCGTTACCAGCTCTGCAAGATCATATTTGTCCACTTAATGTCACGGATGGTTGATACTGACCCACGTTAGTACCGATTCAGTCAACGTCGGGTTTTTATCTCTACCCCCTTTGTCTTCCACATCATCCAGCCCTTCTATTAAACAGTTTTAAAACAAGTGACCGTGATAAAATAGGTGTAATACTTGATTTCTCCAACAGTTCGTTCGTCTGCGTTGGGGTTTTCACAGATATGCGACTGTACATGAAATTTTGTGACGTCGTTTGTGATGTTAATTATGAGATGACGGCGGTAACACATATATTCATAACTTGTCGAATATAAAGAACTTAACCTTGAAATTTCACCCAGTTGTCGATACGATATTAGACAACTTGATGTCATATTTCTGAATTTTTAAATGAAGACAATGTTCTATTTATCCTGCAAAACTTTTCTAACACAAGAAATGATTTCTTCACCTTTAAAATACGAACACAAAACCCTGTGGAACCCGGGCAACGATATCGAAACATCGGCATTCCAAGGTCTCCAAATGAAATCTAGTTTCATATTAAAAGGAAAAACTGAAAATCTGAACGAGAATTCAGTAACGCGCTTCCATTCAAATGCAATCAATAAACACAAACCTACAATTTAACGTAACATACACTACGAGGGTTGATCAACAAATACGCGGAAAAGTGCTGTCATTTCTTTATTTGTCATTGTAAGTCGTTGAAACTTTCTGAACATGAAGATAAATTTATTTTGAATTGATTCACCGCTGACCATCAATATTAATCAGAGTCAGAACGGACGCGGTTTCCTATGGCAACGTCACTCGACGTCATGCGGCCCAAATTTTCATATTTTCCAACGTTCCTCATAACAAACGATGACGTATCATTCGTGCGTTTGTATTATTATACTTTTTAATTCAGCAGGTTATGAATATGCAATGATATAACATTACACTAATTATTTAAAAATATTGTTTTAACGTCAAAATTCCGTTTTAGAGCTATTTGTTTCGAAGTCGTTGTCTGAAAATGAGTTCTATACAGAAATCGGCGACGAAAATTCGTGTTGCGTAAGAAATGCCATAAATTAATAATGGCAGAATTGCAAAATGTATAAAATATGTAATAGCATACAAAACAGGTGTCTATTTTGCATAGTATCTCATATATAGCCATGTTAAATCAATGCCGACATGCAAATTAGCTATACGACGTCAATAACGTCAAATTACGCCATCAATATTGATGTTCTCGGCAGCTAATTCTTATAATTTACATGCAAGTTGCAAAGGAAAACAATTGATTTTCATTTGACAGGTATATGAAGTGTATCTGGTTGAACAGCTATTTTTTTAGAATCATTCAAAGCGTTATTCATTATGAATTGTGCCACGAATGAGTATCTGTACAGTGATATGTAACGACGTCGCGATGACGTTGGGCCGGTGTAGCCATAGTGACGTTGCGATTCTTTTTTTTTCGACCATTTTGTTCCTGAAGTTTAATGTTTTTATAGTTATGCATTTGTAATACGCCAATCTATTATCTGACCGATTTTCTGCAATATTGGTCACGTAACAAAAATTTCAAATCATTTTTCCGCGTATTTGTTGATCACCCCTCGTACATGTAAACACATTCTGTGCTTCAACGTTAAATGACTCCAAAATCTATCATTGGCATTCTAGAAATTAGAAGTTGTAATGACGTCAAAACCTAAATGACGTCACACAGTACGTGACGTTTCTCGTTTTTTAAGTAGCAATACGAGTATGTTCCCCTACCAAACAGATTCAGTGACAGGATAAATAGAATAAATCAGGCCCGTGACGTATTTAAGATTCAAATATATCAGACCCGCTCCAATAATTATGTAAGATTCGCCTTCAATACTAAATGACTTGGTTGAACTTGAGGTCGAAAGTAGTCCCATGTCATGTGACCACATAACCTAATAAAACACGCATGGCATAATAAAGCTAAAATTTACACGGCGGGTCGATTTCGGGCTAATAAAGGTCTAATGGTAGGATACAAAATCTGTGTTGATTCGCGAAAACATGCATGTGTTGCCATGGTAGCGTATTACTGTTGATGTAAAGAATTGTTTTAAACATGCGTTGTGATTTGTGTCAATAATAGATAAAAGCCGCTTTTGTGTAACTTTTATACCGATCTAACCTAAAATAAACTATTTAGAGCAAAAGTCCACGTAATTCTTGATCACCCCTCGTACATGTACCTACATTTGTCAAATACATTTAGATCAATCTTTACAAATGTCTCGTAATTAAACTAATCATGTGTTAGGTATTCTGTTGTTAAACAAGGAAGTCAACGTTTCTTACGATGAGTCAGTCAGGATTCTATAATATACAGTCAAACACTACGAATACGTTATGTGCAGTCATATTCTACGGCCGTGTTCAAACTAGGATTCATTCCAATATCGACGGTCCCTGTATCTTTGCCTTGAAAGCAAAACCTTTCCATAGTTGCCCTGTTTCTTGTACCAATGTAAATGCCGTATCTTGGACCGTAGTTATTTCCAGCCTTGGCTTCGAACGTAAAACCCTTTCCGCCTGTTTCATCTATTACAGTTACACCAGTCGCACGTTTACTAAAGAAGAAATAAAGGGTTAACGTGTGAGAACTTCGGCTTGCTGAACACACAGAATACAACATAAAATGTTTATTAATTTTGTAACTACATGTAAGTACTGTACAATCAGTTAATTTCAATGGGACAAAAATGCATTCGTGGTTTTTGTAAAAAATACCATTTTCACGAAATTTGGATTTCAAGAAAAATGGCTGGCTTAAATTAATAAATCAAGCAGATATAAAATTGTTTCATCACATGTTGATTTATTGAGTAAACATCCCAAAAACCAAGTCTTATACCTGACTGAACTCGAAAGCAAGTATGCAGCTACTGTAAACTTGACATATTTATTGGTATAATTATTCATTTGGGGGTGTAATTTCGAGGTTGATATCATCCATGAAATCCACGAAATGAAATCCCCACTAATATTAATGATATTACAGTATATGATCAATTAGGTGCACCTATAAAAATTTTCTTGTATTTACCTTATGCGACATTGTGGTTTTGGAGGGTTGATGTTGACTTCAAGGAACGTGGAAACATCAGTGGATATAGAACCTGCATCATTGACAAGACCTGGACATCTGAACTCAATACACGCTGCTCTGTCTACAGTATTAGACATGGTAGGTTCCGATAGTGGTCCCACGTTGTACGATCCATATTGGTCTCCAGTTTTACTCCCCTGGTGACTGATGGCGATAAATCGTAGATCATAGTCACCCGTGCTCTACATAAATTGTAAGTATTACAGATAAAGTTGATCGTTCACATAAAGTGCGAATTGGAAATATAAACATATATTATATGCTCACATATTTTGTAGATTAAATTATCCAAATCTGAACTGGTATAGTTTGTGTCATCTCAATGCGATGCCAATTTAATAGAGCAATACAAAAGAAGTCCTTTTTGAAAGAAACTAGTGTTTTTAAAGTTATAAACATCTAAAGTAACACATTTAAAAAACAGTACATTAAGTCAGACAGGGAAGGCAGCACTCAACTTAACCAGCCGAGCACAGAAAACATTAAAAACACACAAAGCACAATGCCCAACTAAACAAGCGCAGATCCGCCCAAGTCCAAGCTGTCGAAAAGTATAATAAATTATAACTAGCTGAATGACCCAGTAGAAAAGATACAGCAACCAAAAGGCGGAATGCCTACGCTGAATGACCTAGTAACAACGGTAAAACTGCTGAACTACATAGTTTTAGCAGCCTACAGTCTAAAAGTTAAGTAACAGTATTAAAACGTAGAAAGGCCCGATTTCAGCAACAAAAAATCTGAAAACCTTAAAACGAGTGACCCAGTTTTATTAAGTAAAATGACGTAATTGAACAAATCGAGATATGACGTACTGAATTGCAAGCAATACAGAAGTCCCCCACCGGTGTAAAGCCATTGTCAATATGTCTGTTGCCATATCAACAACAATTTCCGTCAGAACCAAAACTGACGGACAGATGGCAAACCAATAGTCCCCTCCGGTCAAAAACCGGTAGGGGACTTAAAACTACATTAAATGACCTCAGGGGACAGAACACTACATCCATAACTCCACAGCTGTACATAGACTCATGAACGAACCCGGTAGGATGCGAACCGCGGGGACGAAATAGTAAGAGGACAACCGGCAAATACGAATAAATAGTTAACTCCTAGCTCCCTCCTTTTGGCCCCGGTCAAAAAATTAAATACTGAGAAATTATGGCATATTATCGATTATTTAAAAATGAAAAACTCGATCGTAAACGGAATTGGCGTTTAGATCCAGATACAAACCCATATTATAATAATTAAACAAAATACGAAACTACCGGAAGTAGCACCGACCCCAACAGAAACGGCGGGACACGCGAGAACAAAAAGGCACAGAAAATATACAACTTCACTCGAAAAGGCGCGGAACATACATAAAAAACTAGCACAGGAACATGTAATACAAAACCGGGCATCCAATCCCGAAAGTCTGCTGCTTAAGTCAGTCAAACTAAAACGGAACAAGAGCCAGTTGGTAAGAAATTAACAACCGGACAAAACATACACCACAAGGACAATCCACAACAGACACTGAGTATAAGTTTGTTATAACAGGTATAAGTACGTAATTCATTTTTGTTGCATTTTTTATTTTTTTTGCATTTCCATGAGCATTCCATTAAAAAATCACATACTTTATTATAATTTAGCAAAACAACGTTTCTACATTACAGGACTAAAATTGTTGTCATACAATAAATTCAAAATAATAGTCGTAGTTAAGCAATTACTTAAGTTTTAGTTGAATTGTCACCATGTGCTGGTATTCACAACGCATCATAAGGCAAAACTTAAATATTTTGACTTAAGTTAAAAAATCGAGCTGCACATATTCCCTACGAAACTAAGAATAGCCTATGTTATCTTTATAATTTTTGTAGCTCTTTGCATAATGCTTCTAAACAATGTAAGATATTGTTAATATTGATTTGCATGTTTAACTGATACTCTAAAGGAAATTGTATGATTTTAATAAATTTCTAGGTTTTCCCTTTTAAAAGACACTTTTAGAATATCACCCAGGTTCAATTCAATTATATTTTATTGTATAATTGGTTCGACTTTAGCACAGTGAAGATATATATAAGGTTTTCTCTTTTTTAATAAAAGCTTTACACAAAAAAGTGATAGATAAAATAATTTGGGGTATTTGTATTTTTTCCTGGTATGAAAAGACGTCTTAAATCACGTCTGGTTCAACTATATCGCTTCACGCACTGATTTATGACATTGTGGTATAAATGCACTGTAAAAAGACAATAAATAATAACTTTAACGAGCATTGTTTTATTTCGTAATGTTTACAATATATCTGATAAGCATAATTTATTGACGCCAATTCCAACATTTTTGTCAGAAAATAAATTGAAGTACTAAACAGCTAAAAGTCTGGAAAGGTCGACATTTAACTAAAGCAATTATGGGACTATGGAAGATTTTAAGGAACACGTTTGTTGACTATAAAAGTTTGATTTGTAATTATGATCACAAAAGTTTTTATTATGTTGTTTTAAACGAATTAAACACTAACCATGAATGCATTTCCATACGTTCACCATTCCTCCAGCCTAATTTGCCCGAGTACTGCATATCCTTTCCGCTACCATAGCGTACTAATGCAGACTCGCCGTGATGGCCATTTCGGCCCTCCGTAGTTTTCGACCTAAATGCCCAAATTCGAGAATTTTGCTGTCATGGGTACACAGGCATCCCAGACTACAGGATATTACGGGCCCAGTGTCGTGCACAGGTTTTTGGGCCCGCTAGACCCCTTTAAAGAGGGCTTTGAACGTAGATTTTACAAAACTGAAATTACTTGTCCTACCCGCCATTGCGGTACGATTCCCTGTGGAATTGCATTAACATTTAGCGCCAAAAAGTGTTTATTTTTCTATAGCAGGAATATAAGGCTAGACAAAGGGGTCAGGACCAATGCCCTAAAGTGGCCAAAAAGTAGGCCTGTCAAGCTAAAAAAAAAAAAGTTTTTCGCGCAAGGGTCACCGTCACATCGTCATTTCCGGTGACCTTTAGTCGAAATGTTGACCATTTTTTCTACTTTCGGTTTGAGGTAGGTGTGTAGCATCCGGATGTATCGAGTTTTTATCAGTGCTGCAAGTCAATAGTGTCTCAGGGACGGGGTATAGGGACCATATGAATTTCTCATAACCCCCAAAAAAATCGTGGTAGCGGAAAGGATATGACAGTTAAAGTGGTGTTCGATGCTTCAACTAAAGTGTTTAAAACCAACCTTAGATAATGCAACTACGGTCGACCTTGATATGAAAATAATTATTACATACCTTTATCATTACTTTCATAAAACATGTTGTCCTCGTCAAGTCTTGTGGAGGGTTTGGATACCAGGACAGCTTGTTGTTGTACACGTTGTCATATTTGAAGTTCGACTTTGGTGCTCCCGTTTGACTCTCGGCGAACTTAAATGTGAAATCGTTTTGATAAGAGTTTTTACATCGAGCCATGTCTTGAAAATAATACACAGGACTGTATCTTAGACCTGTTGGTGTTGTGACGTCCTCCCAGTTACTGGATGTTAGTTTCACGCTAGTTCCGTTGTTAACATTAGCCGCCGCATAACCAGCAGGTATATCGTGTTGTGGGAAGGTTAAGAGGGGTTGTGCGGTTTGTTTATTTTCCGCTGTAAGATAAACAATAGAGTCACAAAATATTTTTAAACACACATGTCCATTGGCATCTGTTGGGTTTTTCTCAAAGCCCAAATATCTATCCTCGGTTGCATGTTTTGTAATCGCCGTGACCTGAGTGCCTCCGTTATCTCTATCTACTCCATTCAATGTTTTGTAAACCGATACACTTATAACACAGGCGCCCCTTTTTAACTTATCGGGTTCTCTCTGTTGAATAGTTCTGTAAGTAGCTACGTTCTTGAAATAGTAATATGTTTTACTGTCGTAATTAACTGTCCTAACCTTTGTGTATTGAAGGACTTGTTTCGTAGTATAAACCGGGTCAAATAAATTGATCCGTGGTACATCGACAGGATTTGAATCTTCAGCAACAAGCATTTGTTGAAGAAGCCTTCGTCTGCTGCTAGCTGGATTATCGAACCGCATTTTTTCTATTGATGTCCAGGTACCCGTGTTACTGTCTAAACTCCAAACCTCTATGTTAGGTTCTCCATCAGGACCATTGCTAATGTTGTATACCGATGGATCAAGTTCAAATTTCATTGGCTTGTTATTTATAAGCGTGTTACCCATTTCATCTTCAAAACTCGATTTAACTATTCCGTACGTTTCCAATGGAATGGATTGACCATCCCTTTCACACGTAAACTCCCCATTAGACGCCTCGAAGTCTTCAAGTTTCCTCGGATCCATGTAATGCACATGCGCTTTAACAGTTCCGCTGTATGGCTCGCCAGCCTCGGTTAGTAATGCATTGTCCCTTATATGTATTCTTCCGGCTGAAGCAAGACCGTTTAATCCTCCAACTTCCAGCTGCAAACCATCCTTCGCATGGAAGTCAACCGGTTCAGGTTTAATCGTCAATAATACTTTCAACGATGTGCTTGAACCAGGAGTAACTCGAATTACCTTAGTCGTTGAGAGAAATATATGAAAAAGTTCATCCTCAAAATTTACTACTAGCTTTGTGACTGTTTTCGGAATTTCGAAAGTGAAAACACCCGCCATATTAGTTCTTGCAATTAATTTGCCATTCGCATAAACAGAGCCAAGTTTTAAAGATGCTTCTGTACCATTTTGATACCGACCGTATGCTTTGCCAGTCAGAACGGTTTTCGTAAAACACATCCTACATCGGCAGCTTTTGACACGTTTCGTTTGGTAAGAAAACCCATCGCAGTTTATGAGAACCCACTCAAAATTCTCCGGATCACAACAATAGTGGCCCCACCATTCCGAACACGTTCCATTATCATGTAACTCTCTGGATACACAAGAGCCTTTGCCACATGCTCTAACATCAACGGTTGAGTTATGGCTTACATCTCCATCGACATGACATCCGACAGGCAAATCTTCGAAATAGGATTCAGGTTCTGAACACGAATCAGTTGGTGCATCTATAAAACAAAACTAATGACATAATAACCCTGATAATTCTATGGAAGATGAAAAAGTTATGCAGTAAAGATAAATTACGCCTCTCTGAATATCTTTGATTGATATTATGAAATCCCTGTATGTGATTACATTGGCAGAAACCTCTATAATTGGAACCATTGTCATGAAAATACAACTGAACATATCTGTCTACATGTATGTTGCATTATTACATGATAAAACATCAGTTAATTACATTTGTAACAAATACAGTACGCTACTAGTTTATCAAGTAGTAATGCGAAAAAAGAGAGAAAATGTCAGCTGAATGTTCATCACAATTGTTCTAATTACGAATATTGTAGCTCATGTGATCACAAAACGGAATTATATAATTTAAATATCTAATGTCCAGATATCTTTGAACTTTGGTACCTTACTATGTCTTACACTATTCTTATATAGAGAGATTGTTTTTAAGCTAAACCTAGGCATACATAATAAACATTTTCAAATCCTGAAATCAACGTTATAAAAAATACAAAAATGCAATAAATGACTAAGGGCCGATTTATACTGTAAAATATGTCTAAAATTTAACATGTGTTCGTATTGTGAAAATTCAAATATACCTATTATAGTAAGTGTAGCTTCCTTAGAAACCTCTGTCCCAGCTTCAGTTTCTGCTGAGCAGTAATAAATACCACTGTCGGCCAGGGTTAACGCATTCAACGTCAGCGTTCCATTTGATCCTTGATTCCTTAATGGACGAAGGCCGAGGAACCTATTCCAATATCAAAATTGTATATACATGAAATACAAGACCTAGTCTCTTCCATTTATAATAGAAAGATTGCGAAATTCGCCGTATAACGTGTGCAACTAACTTTTGAGCATTTCGCCATCCATACGAGAGTAGTTTCTACAAGTATAGAATATGTGATAGACGGAATTAATTTGTGAGTTATATCACACAGGTATGCATATGTATGGGTACTCGACCTTGGATTCATTGAGTTAATATAAACACTTAATATATCGATTCTTGAACAAACCATGATTGAACTGTCATGTGATGTTACACAAACACGTCGTGTTTCGCAAGCCAATTGTAATTGCAATGTGTACGTATACATGTACGGGTAGCTACATGTACACGTCAAGCAGTCGTACATGTTCGCAACCTCCCTATAAAACGATAGGGCTGGACTAGTATAAATAAACATTTCGGAATAAACACATATCTCCCGGATTACAGTTGTTAAGGCATCCGCTGTGTGAGCAGTACAGCGGCGGCAGTCCTAATCACGGAAATCATATATTATTTTTGTTATGTTGACCGGTGTTTCGTCAGATAGTTTCGTCAGATAGTTTTATAATTATTTCCGTTTTATATCTTGTCTGATGCCTATCTCATTAGATAATTGAATAAAATAAGGACCAACTGCTATAATAATTGAACAATTTATAATATAGCTTTGTACTCTAGATGCCATTTATAATGTAACTGATAGATATACGTGTCCTCACGGTGTTAATGGCAAGCTTTCATTTTTCAGAAAACGATTCCGATAATTTGGATTACCCAAGTCCAATACATACCTATAATGCGCATCTTGCACCCGGGACGCTACATTTAGATATCTATAAAGTAAACAACTAGAAAGTTAGCATTGAAGGACTTACTGACCATGTATATTCTGACGGTTGTGGTTCACCAACAGCTTGACAACACATGGCCACACTTTGTCCAACCAATCTGGTTTTATCTTCAGGATGAAGTGCGAACACGGGCATAACTGAAACACATGCGAGACATTTTGTATTACGAAAATGTAGTTATCACGTACCTATACCGGTGAAATTACTGTATATAAATTGTCATCTGCCCCACGCTGATTTTATTATTTTCTGTTTTACCCCACCCACATTTTTCAATGTAATATTCTTTTCAGAATTTGAACAGTTATTTCAATTAGTATTTTCTACTTAAAATGCATAATACTTACATGTATTAAAACAACTCAAGTTGATTAAATTAAGATAATTTTGTCACAAGTTTACATGTAGAAGACACATAACGTACTACGAGAAATCACGCATGCGCACTAAACCGATCCATCATCCTTAAGAACTATCACATAAAGAATATATATTTTTGAATATTAACCATACATATACATGCTTATCTTAATTCCAATTATAACTTTTCTGTCTGTGTCATGATATGTACATTGTAAAAACGTTATTTGTATAAGTCTGCCTGTCGACGTAAAAGGCAAATAAAGAATACAGAATAATTTGCGATAGATGTAATAAGCTTCACCATACTCACTATATTTGTCGACGGTTGTATTTATTTTCCAGTGTGTACTATTGACGCCATTGGCAGTAACTGTGACCTGGGAATAGCCGTCTTTCCTCACAATGATTTCCTCATTTAGTATACATATACCATCTATACGGAAGAATCCTGTGTAGTCGGTTGTTACCAAAGGTGAATACATCCTAGACTTGAAATATACACCAGCATCTCTCACAGGTCCGGTCATTGTTTTGACATTACCATACAGTACTACATTAGCACACTCACATACATCGCATTCTACCGATAGTTTACTGCCGAGTGGGCATACTTTGTTGCAATCTTAAAAAAGGGATATAAATGGTAATTGTCTAATTTTCGTCCGTACATGTGCAACCATGGTTTAGATGGCTCTTGAATTAGAATTTGCACAATATACACATCATGAAATTCCCTACATCTCAAACATTTGCCTAGAACAAATATTTCAATTGATAATGTAACAAGAGTACTAAACTGCAGTCCGTCTGGGCTACGGTAAATGGCAAAGAAAACGTTGACTGTGAATAAAAGCTAATAATTACACATTGTCAGAAAGTTTAGGAGAAAAAGAAAGCCTGACCAAGCCAAGGCCAATTTCTTACTTTTAAGTATTGAAGGGCCATGATCATAGGACGATTAATAATCGAATTTGGGCGAGGTAGTATTCCCAAAAACAATGTCATCAAGTGTGAAGACGATCAGGTGAAAACTGCTTCAGTAAGATTAAATACATTCACATTTACAATGTTAATTTCACATGTTTTGGCAATTTTAGGTTCATTTTCCAAGAAGAACAGGAGCTAGTTGACTGATAACTTTACTAGTCCGAGATATTACGCACATTAACTCTGTCACCGAGTTTGAACATGATCAGATACAAAATTTCGAATTAGAGTAATAATCGAATGACGCTTCTTTTTAAATCATTGCGATTGTAAAGCCCTCTCTGTAAGCTCATTGTTCCTTTATAGCGCTTACAATGGTTGTAAACTTATAACGATACAGACCTGGGCAACTCCAATCTGAACAGCTTTGTGTTTGTGTACCCTCTCCATGACATTGGTTTCCGCCATTTTCTGGGAAGGGTGCTGTACATGTTCTTACTCGAGATTTCGTACCGTTACCACACGTTTTGGAACAGCCTGACCACGTATCCCACACTGACCAAGAGCCATCGATAGGTGCTGTTTAGAACGATGCAAATGTGTTAAACGTATTTAATTAGTATGCATACCTTATACATAAACTTTACTAAAAGACAGACAATATTTTATTCATAAAAAAATATTAAGTCGGACAGGGGAGGCGGCACTCAACTTAACCAGTCGATCACAGAAAACATAAAAACAAACAAGGCACAATGCCTAACACACAGTCTAACGGGAACATGATACATAATACATTTTAGTATGTACATAATTATGATATTATGGTAATAGATTCGCAATTAGAAAAAAGTTATTCCCGAACAGTGATAACAACGACTTACCTGTGCATGGATCATTATAACATCGTTGTTCGTCAAACAAATCTCCTTCACAATCAGCATCATTCTGGTTCCTCTTCTCACAAGATCTAAATCGACGATGTAACCCAGCTCCGCACGAAGATGCACAAGCCGACCATGCTGACCATTGGCGAAGTATCCCTCTACCTACAGCAACCCGATTTAAAATATGTACACTGGCCATGATCAAGCATCTACCAATCTCTTCATACTACCTAACGCCTATTACGAGCTTGATCGGCTAGGTGTACGTCAGCCCTGCGTTCAAGGAAACATAACGTGACGCAACGTTTCGCACCGTTTGCGTACCAGGTACGATACGTGCTTCACGTTATTTTTCCCAGGGCAGATATTAAGGAAAGTACAATAGTAAAGATAAAAACTGAAATAACAACCATTGACAAGCCTTAGGGCAATAACACGTAACAAGAACTGTACCAAACATAACCAAAGTAATAGATATCCATTGACCAATAACTTACGACAATAAGTGTAATTGTTAAAGGAATAAAAATAAACATAGAAGTATAATGATAATAAACTATCGGACAGGGAAGGCGTTCCTCAACGGAAACAGCCGAGCACAGAAAACAGAAATAACAGAGACAACAATCACACAGCACAATGCCCAACACATAACAGAATGAGAAAATGTTATATATATATACATACCCTTGCAAAGATTATCTTTTATAGAGCTCAACACTGTCAATAATTCGTTCCCATTATTGACCTTAATGATGTGGTCTATTGGAACGAACTTCTTGTACCAAAATGTGTCAATACTTGACGATGCGATTATGACGAACAGTTCTACATCAGCGCGTTGAAGTTCATCAGCAAGCATCTTGGCTGACGTTTCATTACGTATATCGAGAGGGGTCACCAGTATCAACACATCCGGAGCAACAACACGCCCACCAGTATCTGCTGAGAATGCATGGTCGATTGTATATTTAATTGCAGCTCCGATGTCTGCCTTTCCAGTAGTTTGCCATAGATACTGCATCGCCATCTGGATTTCAGAGATGGAACCATAAGTATTAAGATGGAATTGAGTGAAGGGACTGCTGCCAAATGTCACCATTCCAAACCGATTGCCATTGTCCCAGAGAGCATTTATAAGGGACGTGGAAAACTGTTTCTCTTGATCAAATGACGTCAATTGGGAGCCCTCAGATGAGTCCAGCAACATCACGATGTCCATTGGTGAATTTCCACATCCTGGAAGACATGTTCACTCTGATCAAACCAATAATGTAGCATTTTTATTGGACCATATTAAAAATAAAGTATTGATATTTACTTCAAAACATGTAATCAACAACAAACTAAGTGACAATAGAAAATGTAATTACAAGGCATTACCTGTATAAACCTGTACAAACTAAACCGGGATAATCTGGATACTTATACAAAGATTCAAATATGGAATATTAATAAGAACACTAATAAAGAATGATTTGCATGTGCCAAAGTGAAAATAATGTATATATAGACTATATATAGAATAAAACGAAAATCCGAAACAAAATACATTCAATGTGTATACCAATTAAAATCAAAATCAAGATATAAAGTAGCCAAAAGATTATCAAGTCAATTAAGCCTTTAGTTAGAAAAGTAAAATGTTATTAGAAAACAAACAAACAATAATTACCTGTTGCGGAAACTACGCCAAATATCTGGACCACGCACGAAATAAAGATCAAATACTGCATAGAGTCTCTGAGGAGACGCATGTTGGAAATGATAACATCTGATTTAATGTTTGGTTAAATAGTGTTTAGTGTTATCGCTTGACGTGTTGTATCATGTATCCTGTTATAATCCTGATATTAGTTTACATATACAAACAAGAGAGCCATGTTGCCCCATAAATCGTACACATGAGTCACATGCCCCTCATCCACCTTTTGCCTTCCCCTTTAAAATGGTGTGTAGTAGGCCTTGTGGTATTGATATAGATGACAGTTTTAGACTTAGCGACCCCTTTTTTCAATTTTAACTCTAAACAGGTGACCCCTAATATGCCAAATTCATATATAAACTAGTGGCCTCTAGTTTTACAAATTTAACTCTTGACAAGTGACCCCTAGTTTTACAAATTTAACTCTTAACAAGTGACCCCTGGATTACCAAAAGTAACTCTAAACAAGTGACACCTAGTTTTACCAATTTTTAACTTTAAACAAGTGACCCCTAGTTTTCCAAACTCACCTCTACACAGGTGACCCCTAGTTTTCCAAATTTAACACTAAACAGGTGACCCCTAGTTTTCCAAGTTTAACTATAAACTAGAGACCCCTTGTTTTACAAATTTAACTCTCAGCAAGTGGCCCCAGTTTTCCAAATTTAACTATTAACAGGTAGTTTTCCAACTTTAACTCTAAGCAGGCGACCCTATTTTTCCAAATTTAACTATAAAAAGGTATTTTTCAAAATTTTCCTCTAAACAGGGGACCAGTGGTTTACCAAATTTAACTCTTCACAGGTGACCTCTAGCTTTCCAAATTTAACTATAAACAAGTGACTCTTAGTAACTCTTAACAAGTGACTCCTAGTTTTCCAAATTTGACTCTAAAAACAATCACCCATATATTTCCAAATTTAACTCTAAGCAAGCGACCCCTAGTTGTTCAAATTTAACTCTCAACAAGTGGCCCTAGTTTTCCAAAGTTAACTCTAAACAGGTGACCCCTGGTTTTCCAAATTCCAAAATATAAAAACCGTAGATTTTGCGGTTTCATAGGAAATCATTTTGTGACATACATGTTTTGCAATGAGTGACACATGTGAATCTTGTATATTATATTTTTTCCATAGTCGTCGATCTAAGTGTCTCCTAATTTCTAACCCAAGGAAGGATGTCGCTCTAGAACTTAAAGTTATAATTTATGTGCTTATTTTGGGTAGTACTCAATGTACTTTTTCTAGATACTTTTTCCTGTTAAAAGAGTTTTTAACGGAAAACGCATGCACAAACATTAACGACCTTGAACCAGTACAATTGAAGGCAGCTAAATAGTACACGCAAACCACGCTGATATTAATTAAATTAAAATGAAATGTTCAACAAGATAAGTAATATTGTTTGTTCGTACTTTATTTAAAAGATGTATATGACTGATAAATGAATTTTAATCACAAACCAAGATAAAAAATATCCTGTTTTAAACACTTCATCAACTAGAAACTAAACGACGTGGACATTTTAGAGTATTTGGCAAATATTTTGCACGTATCATTTGTCAACACATATGTCAATATAAAACTCGTTTAAACATGCCCATGAAGTGTTATAGATCAAAAACATATGAAAAATAAGCCAGTATAAGAGGAAACTATAAGCTTTCCACGAAATAAAGGATCCCTATCAGCAGCGGGGTCGCTTTCACCAGCACATTGTGAAAACATGGAAAGAGGACAGCTTAAACACTGACAACCGCTCTCATATAAACTACTACGAAAGTTTCCCAGAGTGCTGGATGAAATTGCCAAGGTACTGTAAGAGATCCTATATTTCATGGAAGCTACATTTTCCCTCAGACTGGCGTTCGCTAAATCGAAATTGATAAAAAAATAAAATACTTACGGCTTTTTTGTTTTCGTAGTAAAGAAAATGTCAACAAAATTCGTCGTTGATGCTTTTAGCGGTCATGTTACATTAATATATCAAGTCGAGGGTCGCGTAAAAAGACAATGTTAGTAATTGCCATTCGAAAACGAGTATTTAGCCAAACCTCATTAAACACAGGCCCTTATTACGCTTCACTACTATACGCTATCAGCAAATATCTGATTTCAATGAGATTGGTATTTAGCCGTGACTGCACTTTGAGCTATAGACTAGGTGTTTCGGCCTTTAAAAAATGCTGTTTAAACATGGTCATTACACTTGGTCATACGAATTGTTTAAAATGGGTCCTTTCAGCTTATTGGGGCTAGGCCGTTCAGATGTCTTAGCTGTGTGAAGTCAATGTCCGAAGCCACACAAATAATTTGTTAATGCTATTAAACAAAAATAATATAAACTAGAAATGTGTCAATGGGACACGGGTGCCCCCATTATATTACATATAATTTCAAATGGGAAGGAGAGGGAAAAGGTCCATGAAGAGTTCAATAAGATGTTTTATTATTGGGTATATAGTTAAAGTAACAAAGGGCCATAATTCTGGTAAAAATGAATGCAACATAAATTCAATCCTTTACGGTCATCTATATATGGAGATTGTGAATCGGTGACAGTTTGAAGAAATTCCACCGAACAGTTTGTGAGGAGTTCAACACACAAGCATTTTCACTATGGGTTATACAGTTAAATGTTACAAAGGGCCACAACTCAGGTACAAATTGACGCAGCAATAATTCCATCCTTTACGCACATCTATACATTGTGGTTGGTGTAACGAAGTTGTAGTCGTGGGTTGAAACAATGAGAACAGTCAGAATTCACTTTCAAAGTTTATTTCGTATATAACACCCAACATAGTATATGTACAAGCTATAACATATCAGGACCGTTAGTTCTTGGTCCATCGACCGTTCTCCTATATAACACTCAACATAGTATACATGTATTTACAAGCTACATTTTTACAACATATCAGGACCGCTAGCTCCTAGTCCTGCGACCGTTCTCAAATCTGTTGCTACTGGACCCTCTTATATACTCTTCCAAATGACCCTCGTCATTGGTAATTAGCATATGCATTAATGAGCATACATAAAACATGTCAGTATATTGTCAAAATGTTACTAAATATAATAACATAATTACATATCGTGACAATAAAACTTCTTAGCATGCATAGTTTCGTGTATTAAGCACGTGTTCTCATAATTTCTGTTGACTGTTTTATTGTCATGCACATCATGCAGCTGTCAACAATTGTTACATAAGGTGGGTTTCTTAAGTAAACAAATTAATCAACATGACAGGCGACAACTTGTGTGTTATGAAATAACACACATCTATTTAACAATCAATTAATAAAAAACAAAATTAAAGCATATTAATTTTGTTACATCTCATTTTCGTATTCTTTGATTTTTAAATTTTTCTCTAGCATGAAGCCACTTGAGTAACAATTTTAACAAAAGGTTATTCTCTTAAGAATTTGAACTTTGTCAAAAAAAAAACTATATAGAATGCTTACCAAGACAAAAGCGCAAAAATCTACTTGAGTTAAGGTCAGAAAAATGATGTTATCATTCAAACTAAATGCAGCTACAGAGACTGGTCAACCGACAGGTAAAACTAAACAGTGGGAGTAATTAATAACTACATTGTAGGCCAAGATATTAGGATGAATATCGGAGTATTTAGTTTCCTGTGTATGGTTCATTAAAGTTTGTAGTTGTATGTTAGAAATGATTTGGAGTAGAAACCAATCAAACATAATATAGCCAATCAATAATTTTACAAATTTTGCTTACAGGGGTTAAGTAAATCTAAAATTGTGTGGGTAAAGGTACAGGACGACCTAAAAGGGGAACTTGAAAAGGTTGATAAAAGATAAAATTCTGGCAATTTAGCAGAAATTAATTAACCTTGAAAGTATTGGACCGAACATTACAACTATAACGGATTGTAAATTGTGTGTCCTTACAGTGTATTGTGAGAATACGACTGTCAGTCAATCATACATGTAGTAATGACATGTACTTTGGACTGAACTGTGTCCATGTGAGTAGAGAATGATTGATGTGCCCTAGTTAAGATATTTTTCACGGACTCAATTAAATGAGTTATTTGAAATTAATAGTCCAAGGCGTCAAAGAGATATTGAGTTACCTTGAAATAATATATTTGAGCATCAGTCCAAAATATTATAAACAAGAACAAAAGTGTTGAAATTCAGTAAACAACTTTGTAAAGCAGTCTGAGAATATGGAGTATAGAAAATTGGTACAAACTGAAAATATGGGAACCACAGGCTACTGTAAGTATCTATGTAATTTACATAGCAGGCATTAAGTTAACTAATTTACAAGAATTAAATTGCTATGTATAGTTTAAATAGATAAACTATATAGTACTTTAAAGGGTTATTATGTTGAGACCTGTAAAGGGTGTGACATTAAATAAAATATATGGAATTAAAGTAAAAGACTTAAGCGACATTATCAAATGGAGGAAAATGTCCGAGACATGATAATAATGATCAAGAAACAAAGAATGTATATTTTTGGCGCTCAAGTAGATTTTTGCGCTTTTGTCTTGGTAAGCATTCTATATAGTTTTTTTAATGTCACACCCTTTACAGGTCTCAACATAATAACCCTTTAAAGTACTATATAGTTTATCTATTTAAACTATACATAGCAATTTAATTCTTGTAAATTAGTTAACTTAATGCCTGCTATGTAAATTACATAGATACTTACAGTAGCCTGTGGTTCCCATATTTTCAGTTTGTACCAATTTTCTATACTCCATATTCTCAGACTGCTTTACAAAGTTGTTTACTGAATTTCAACACTTTTGTTCTTGTTTATAATATTTTGGACTGATGCTCAAATATATTATTTCAAGGTAACTCAATATCTCTTTGACGCCTTGGACTATTAATTTCAAATAACTCATTTAATTGAGTCCGTGAAAAATATCTTAACTAGGGCACATCAATCATTCTCTACTCACATGGACACAGTTCAGTCCAAAGTACATGTCATTACTACATGTATGATTGACTGACAGTCGTATTCTCACAATACACTGTAAGGACACACAATTTACAATCCGTTATAGTTGTAATGTTCGGTCCAATACTTTCAAGGTTAATTAATTTCTGCTAAATTGCCAGAATTTTATCTTTTATCAACCTTTTCAAGTTCCCCTTTTAGGTCGTCCTGTACCTTTACCCACACAATTTTAGATTTACTTAACCCCTGTAAGCAAAATTTGTAAAATTATTGATTGGCTATATTATGTTTGATTGGTTTCTACTCCAAATCATTTCTAACATACAACTACAAACTTTAATGAACCATACACAGGAAACTAAATACTCCGATATTCATCCTAATATCTTGGCCTACAATGTAGTTATTAATTACTCCCACTGTTTAGTTTTACCTGTCGGTTGACCAGTCTCTGTAGCTGCATTTAGTTTGAATGATAACATCATTTTTCTGACCTTAAACTTTCTTTACCATTAATATATGTATAATCAGTTTTCATTTAGACATAATTTATCAAAGTAATCGAATTAATATACATTGTATTGGGAACCTCGCAATTTAACAAATTTACTCACTGGCAAAGACAGTAGTTGTTTTAATAACAACTTAGGTTTACGTATATCATAACTAGTCCATGAGTTTAAATTGAAATATATCAGACAATGCTACTGGCAGCGCCGAAACTTCCTATATAATATTGTCATATAAATTGTCACATAAAATACTCTCATTTCCTCCCAAGTAAATATTTATAGCATTACATTTCTGATAATTCTAGATAATATTTAATAAGCAAATTATGTATTAAATCAGAAAAGTGAGAAAAACGAAATGCTTGAAATCTTGCCAGAAAATAGTGACAATTTCATAATACATCAATGTAACATGTTACCGTAAAAAATATAAATTTGGTGTCTGGTAGCCTGGTTCGAGGAATCAGAATTGTCTTAAGTTTCCAGGTCCTGAATATTTTTAAAGTTTTTAGTGTCAAATATGCTTTCTCCTGCCGAATCACTTGTCTTGGCTGCTCGGTATTAAAATTGGTTTTAATGTTGGTCCTAGGTATTGAATATTTATTGCTAGATGGTTCCCAATGGTCCTCGGATCTACGTCGTCGTCTGGGTATGGCTATATTAAACCAGTGTCCACATTTATACAAAATTGTAGAATCTACGTTGATATACATCTCCGTATAATCCTTTGTCTTCTGGTCGTTGATTTATGCTCCTTAAAACATTAGTTTATGTCCATGTCTTTAATGTTTTCAACTTTTCAAATTTTTCAAAGTTCCAAATTATATTTCGACATTTCAATTTCGATTAAAAGTCCTTTTTAATGCCGGATCGTCTCCATGTCACCTTCTGTAAGCTCTATGCTATCTCGTCTGCGTTTTGATGTTATTATGCTGTGATCCTGAAATACCAGTACCGATGATCGTAATTGTGTTTGTGTTGTGTCTGCGACGTTTCCCAAGGTTCGTTTTCTAATCCTGGTTCTTTTAAGACGCCAATTCAACAACGTGTAACGAAGTTGTAGTCGTGGGTTGAAACAATGAGAACAGTCAGAATTCACTTTCAAAGTTTATTTCGTATATAACACCCAACATAGTATATGTACAAGCTATAACATATCAGGACCGTTAGTTCTTGGTCCATCGACCGTTCTCCTATATAACACTCAACATAGTATACATGTATTTACAAGCTACATTTTTACAACATATCAGGACCGCTAGCTCCTAGTCCTGCGACCGTTCTCAAATCTGTTGCTACTGGACCCTCTTATATACTCTTCCAAATGACCCTCGTCATTGGTAATTAGCATATGCATTAATGAGCATACATAAAACATGTCAGTATATTGTCAAAATGTTACTAAATATAATAACATAATTACATATCGTGACAATAAAACTTCTTAGCATGCATAGTTTCGTGTATTAAGCACGTGTTCTCATAATTTCTGTTGACTGTTTTATTGTCATGCACATCATGCAGCTGTCAACAATTGTTACATAAGGTGGGTTTCTTAAGTAAACAAATTAATCAACATGACAGGCGACAACTTGTGTGTTATGAAATAACACACATCTATTTAACAATCAATTAATAAAAAACAAAATTAAAGCATATTAATTTTGTTACATTGGTAATCTGTGAAAGTTTGAAGAAATTCCACCCAACGGTTAATGAGGAGTTAACACACAAGGTTTCTGTTACAGACGGACGGACGTACAGACGGACGGACAGCACCAATGCTATATGCCCCCACCCCACTAATAAATAAGTGTGGGGGCACAATAATTGGATAATGGTTAAAAGGGCGAACATAAGTATAGATGCAAACAATTTCAAAATGCAACACAGGATGTGGACATGCACCATTATGTTACATGAGGCTCTTGAAATCGTCTAACCTAAAATACAAGTGGAACTATGAGGCATGTCTTTCCCATCAGTTACAACATATGATCAGTTTGATAATTTTGGAACAGTGTTTTTATAAGTTGTTTTATTTAAGCGTTCAAAGTTGTTCGTTGTTTGTGCTGTTAAAGCAGATGGTTATATTTATGGTTTGTCTTAATAAACAGCTTGATCAAATATTGTATCAAGATAAATGATAAATAGTTAGATTAAACCTGATTTATTTGTCAGACGTGTGCCTTTGCTATGTCTGATTAGAGAATTGTGGGATAAATCCTTCTTATCCAGGAGCTTTAATATAATTTATGTTACCGTCTGACAAGGCGTATTTAAATTTATCAACAGCAATGTAAACACAATATTGCTTCACAGACCAACGTATCAGATCTGATCAACTTTGAATCAACTTTAATAACTATTGTTAGCCCAACTGTACCAGATATGATACAAAGTTTATTTCCATACAGTATAACAGAGAACAGATCGGACTATACGTTCATGTTGATGTCAGTATTTTTCAATTTCATTAACATAAGCAGTAAAGAATAAACACCCGATTCAGAACACTTAATTCCTTCCCGGTTTCGGGGATAGAAAGGGACATCCACAAAAACGTTTGTTGGTAGGCACCGGGTTTTCATTCCTTAGCAACTTTAAGTTTAGTGTATTTAATTATGACAAGTCTCAAGACCATTATTTTTCAAAGTAGCAGGTTTTCATGGAGACTGGCTCAAATGTATTGTATACTTTTTTAAAATATAATTATTTAGTTTTCAACACAACAGAAACAGCGGGGTATGAAAGGCAGAAGCAGAAACTAGCACAGACCACAAGCATACATCACATGGTCCAACAGAAACTAGCACAGACCACAAGCATACATCACATGGTCCAACAGAAACTAGCACAGACTACAAGCATACATCACATGGTCCAACAGAAACTAGCACATACTATAAGCATAAATCGCAATGTCCAACAGAAACTAGCACAGACTACAAGCATACCTCACAATGTCCAACAGAAACTAGCACAGACTACAAGCATACCTCACAAAGTCCAACAGAAACTAGCACAGACTACAATCATACCTCACAATGTCCAACAGAAACTAGCACATACTACAAGCATACCTCACAATGTCCAACAGAAACTAGCACAGACTACAAGCATACATCACAATGCCAAACAGAAACTAGCACATATAAGCATACATCACAATGTCAAACGGAAACTAGCACAGACTACAAGCATACATCACAGTGTTCAACAGACACTAGCACAGACTACAAGCATACCTCACAATGTCCAACAAAAACTAGCACAGACTACAAGCATACATCACAATGCCAAACAGAAACTAGCACATATAAGCATACATCGCAATGTTAAACGGAAACTAGCACAGACTACAAGCATACATCTTAATGTCCAACAGAAACTAGCACAGACTACAAGCATACATCACAATGTCCAACAGAAACTAGCACAGACTACAAGCATACATCACAGTGTTCAACAGAAACTAGCACAGACTACAAGCATACCTCACAATGTCCAACAGAAACTAGCACAGACTACAAGCATACATCACAATGTCCAACAGAAACTAGCACAGACTACAAGCATACATCGCAGTGTTCAACAGAAACTAGCACATATAAGCATACATCACAATGTCAAACGGGAACTAGCACAGACTACAAGCATACATCACAATGTCCAACAGAAACTAGCACAGACTACAAGCATACCTCAAAAAGTCAAACAGAAACTAGCACAGACTACAATCATACCTCACAATGTCCAACAGAAACTAGCACATACTACAAGCATACATCACAATGTCCAACAGAAACTAGCGCATACTACAAGCATACCCCACAATGTGCAACAGAAACTAGCACAGACTACAAGCATACCTCACAATGTCCAACAGAAACTAGCACATACTACAAGCATACCTCACAATGTCCAACAGAAACTAGCACAGACTACAAGCATACATCACAATGCCAAACAGAAACTAGCACATATAAGCATACATCACAATGTCAAACGGAAACTAGCACAGACTACAAGCATACATCACAGTGTTCAACAGACACTAGCACAGACTACAAGCATACCTCACAATGTCCAACAAAAACTAGCACAGACTACAAGCAGACATCACAATGCCAAACAGAAACTAGCACATATAAGCATACATCACAATGTTAAACGGAAACTAGCACAGACTACAAGCATACATCTTAATGTCCAACAGAAACTAGCACAGACTACAAGCATACATCACAATGTCCAACAGAAACTAGCACAGACTACAAGCATACATCACAGTGTTCAACAGAAACTAGCACAGACTACAAGCATACCTCACAATGTCCAACAGAAACTAGCACAGACTACAAGCATACATCACAATGTCCAACAGAAACTAGCACAGACTACAAGCATACATCGCAGTGTTCAACAGAAACTAGCACATATAAGCATACATCACAATGTCAAACGGGAACTAGCACAGACTACAAGCATACATCACAATGTCCAACAGAAACTAGCACAGACTACAAGCATACATCACAATGTCCAACAAAAACTAGCACAGACTACAAGCATACATCACAGTGTTCAACAGAAACTAGCACAGACTACAAGCATACATCACAATATCCAACAGAAACTAGCACAGACTACAAGCATACCCCACAATGTCCAACAGAAACTAGCACATACTACAAGCATACATCAAAATGTCCAACAGAAACTAGCAAAGACTACAAGCATACCTCACAATGTCCAACAGACACTAGCACAGACTACAAGCATACCTCACAATGCCAAACAGAAACTAGCACATATAAGCATACATCACAATGTCAAACGGAAACTAGCACAGACTACAAGCATACATCACAATGTCCAACAGAAACTAGCACAGACTACAAGCATACATCACATGGTCCAATAGAAACTAGCACAGACTACAAGCATACATCACAATATCCAACACGAAACTAGCACATACTACAAGCATACATTACAATGTCCAACAGAAACTAGCACAGACTACAAGCATACATCACAATGTCCAACAGAAACTAGCACATACTACAAGCATACCTCACATGTCCAACAGAAACTAACACAGACTACAAACATACCTCACAGTGTTCAACAGAAACTAGCACAGACTACAAGCATACCTCACAATGTCCAACAGAAACTAGCACAGACTACAAGCATACCTTACAATGTCCAACAGAAACTAGCAAAGACTACAGCATACATCACAATATCCAACACGAAACTAGCACATACTACAAGCATACATTACAATGTCCAACAGAAACTAGCACAGACTACAAGCATACATCACAATATCCAACAGAAACTAGCACAGACTACAAGCATACCCCACAATGTCCAACAGAAACTAGCACATACTACAAGCATACATCAAAATGTCCAACAGAAACTAGCAAAGACTACAAGCATACCTCACAATGTCCAACAGACACTAGCACAGACTACAAGCATACCTCACAATGCCAAACAGAAACTAGCACATATAAGCATACATCACAATGTCAAACGGAAACTAGCACAGACTACAAGCATACATCACAATGTCCAACAGAAACTAGCACAGACTACAAGCATACATCACATGGTCCAATAGAAACTAGCACAGACTACAAGCATACATCACAATATCCAACACGAAACTAGCACATACTACAAGCATACATTACAATGTCCAACAGAAACTAGCACAGACTACAAGCATACATCACAATGTCCAACAGAAACTAGCACATACTACAAGCATACCTCACATGTCCAACAGAAACTAACACAGACTACAAACATACCTCACAGTGTTCAACAGAAACTAGCACAGACTACAAGCATACCTCACAATGTCCAACAGAAACTAGCACAGACTACAAGCATACCTTACAATGTCCAACAGAAACTAGCAAAGACTACAGCATACATCACAATATCCAACACGAAACTAGCACATACTACAAGCATACATTACAATGTCCAACAGAAACTAGCACAGACTACAAGCATACATCACAATATCCAACAGAAACTAGCACAGACTACAAGCATACCCCACAATGTCCAACAGAAACTAGCACATACTACAAGCATACATCAAAATGTCCAACAGAAACTAGCAAAGACTACAAGCATACCTCACAATGTCCAACAGACACTAGCACAGACTACAAGCATACCTCACAATGTCTAACAAAAACTAGCACAGACTACAAGCATACATCACAATGCCAAACAGAAACTAGCACATATAAGTATACATCACAATGTCAAACGGAAACTAGCACAGACTACAAGCATACATCACAATGTCCAACAGAAACTAGCACAGACTACAAGCATACATCTCAGTGTTCAACAGAAACTAGCACAGACTATAAGCATACATCACAATGTCCAACAGAAACTAGCACATACTAAAAGCATACCTCACAATTTCCAACAGAAACTGGCACATACTACAAGCATACCTCACATGTCCAACAGAAACTAACACAGACTACAAGCATACCTCACAATGTCCAACAAAAACTAGCACATACTACAAGCATACCTCACAATGTCCAACAAAAACTAGCACATACTACAAGCATACCTCACATGTCCAACAGAAACTAACACAGACTACAAACATACCTCACAGTGTTCAACGGAAACTAGCACAGACTACAAGCATACCTTACAATGTCCAACAGAAACTAGCAAAGACTACAGCATACATCACAATGTCCAACAGAAACTAGCACAGACTAGAAGCATACATCACAGTGTTCAACAGACACTAGCACAGACTACAAGCATACCTCACAATGTCCAACAAAAACTAGCACAGACTACAAGCATACATCACAATGCCAAACAGAAACTAGCAAATATAAGCATACATCACAATGTTAAACGGAAACTAGCACAGACTACAAGCATACATCTTAATGTCCAACAGAAACTAGCACAGACTACAAGCATACATCACAATGTCCAACAGAAACTAGCACAGACTACAAGCATACATCACAGTGTTCAACAGAAACTAGCACAGACTACAAGCATACCTCACAATGTCCAACAGAAACTAGCACAGACTACAAGCATACATCACAATGTCCAACAGAAACTAGCACAGACTACAAGCATACATCGCAGTGTTCAACAGAAACTAGCACATATAAGCATACATCACAATGTCAAACGGGAACTAGCACAGACTACAAGCATACATCACAATGTCCAACAGAAACTAGCACAGACTACAAGCATACATCACAATGTCCAACAAAAACTAGCACAGACTACAAGCATACATCACAGTGTTCAACAGAAACTACCACAGACTACAAGCATACATCACAATGCCAAACAGAAACTAGCACATATAAGCATACATCACAATGTCAAACGGAAACTAGCACAGACTACAAGCATACATCACAATGTCCAACAGAAACTAGCACAGACTACAAGCATACATCACATGGTCCAATAGAAACTAGCACAGACTACAAGCATACATCACAATATCCAACACGAAACTAGCACATACTACAAGCATACATTACAATGTCCAACAGAAACTAGCACAGACTACAAGCATACATCACAATGTCCAACAAAAACTAGCACATACTACAAGCATACCTCACATGTCCAACAGAAACTAACACAGACTACAAACATACCTCACAGTGTTCAACAGAAACTAGCACAGACTACAAGCATACCTCACAATGTCCAACAGAAACTAGCACAGACTACAAGCATACCTTACAATGTCCAACAGAAACTAGCAAAGACTACAGCATACATCACAATATCCAACACGAAACTAGCACATACTACAAGCATACATTACAATGTCCAACAGAAACTAGCACAGACTACAAGCATATATCACAATATCCAACAGAAACTAGCACAGACTACAAGCATACCCCACAATGTCCAACAGAAACTAGCACAGACTACAAGCATACATCAAAATGACCAACAGAAACTAGCAAAGACTACAAGCATACCTCACAATGTCCAACAGACACTAGCACAGACTACAAGCATACCTCACAATGTCTAACAAAAACTAGCACAGACTACAAGCATACATCACAATGCCAAACAGAAACTAGCACATATAAGCATACATCACAATGTCAAACGGAAACTAGCACAGACTACAAGCATACATCACAATGTCCAACAGAAACTAGCACAGACTACAAGCATACATCTCAGTGTTCAACAGAAACTAGCGCAGACTATAAGCATACATCACAATGTCCAACAGAAACTAGCACATACTAAAAGCATACCTCACAATTTCCAACAGAAACTGGCACATACTACAAGCATACCTCACATGTCCAACAGAAACTAACACAGACTACAAGCATACCTCACAATGTCCAACAGAAACTAGCACATACTACAAGCATACCTCACAATGTCCAACAAAAACTAGCACATACTACAAGCATACCTCACATGTCCAACAGAAACTAACACAGACTACAAACATACCTCACAGTGTTCAACAGAAACTAGCACATACTACAATCATACATCACAATGTCCAACAGAAACTAGCAAAGACTACAAGCATACCTCACAATGTCCCGCAGAATTTAGCACAGACTACAAGCATACATCACAGTGTCCAACAGAAACTAGCACAGACTACAAGCATACCTCACAATGTCCGACAGAAACTTGCGCAGACTACAAGCATACATCACAATGTCCAACAGAAACTAGCACATACTAAAAGCATACCTCACAATGTCCAACAGAAACTAGCACAGACTAAAAGCATACCTCACAATGTCCAACAGAAACTAGCACAGACAATGTCCAACAGAAACTAGCACAGACTACAAGAATACCTCACAATGTCCAACACGACACTTGTGTCAAAACAGTCCTGAAAAGCCCAACCTGTGAGTAGTAAGTGGCATAGATATGCTGTTTAATCGTATAAGTATTAACGACTCATTTTTTATTAAATGAATATAAATGTCAGGTATTTTCTCTGTCAGCTACTTAATATTGTTTACCTGTGACATACAACTGGTGAGAATCAATTATCTCCCTTCTGTATGCTTGTCTTAATGATGTCTTAAAATGTTGAGATGACTGAAAAGGTTGTACCCCTTTAGTATTTCGGCGGAGAACTACATTATATTTTGTATTCCGGGACGAATGTTCTCCCTTTACCTGTTCGCTTGGTGCATATGTATTATCACAAACTGTTTATATTCCTAACAGCTGTTGTCGCCGTTGTTTATACGAAAGACTCAACAGGTATATTTGAAAATGTTAAACAACGTACTTGTTCTATGTGCCATATATTTATGTTTTCTGTACTCGGCCGGTTAAGTTTGGTGCTGCCTTGCCTGTTTGACTTAATGTTTTCTATTTTCATACTGAAACAGTGAGAAATCGACTGAGAAGTTGGAAAACGTACAAACATAGGTCGGTTCTTGCCAGTTGTCTGGTCGGCATATAACCCGACATGTTCTGTAATAATCAGGGTCGGCGACGCTAGCTAACCTCTGCTAGTCAACCCCTACTAACAGCATTTCTCTTAGGAAAAGTTGGCCAATTACGCAGGTTAAAGATAACTGAACTTATGTTGTGTCGCGCTTTGTGCCGGATGGTTTTTATGTTTTCTGTGCTCTGCTGGTTGAGTACTGCCTTCGCTGTCCGATGATTTCTGTATGTTAACACGTTGAACCTGGTAGACTACTCGACATATCTCATTTCAAGTTGATTGTCTAATTTTCTATTGTGATTCCTGATCCGTGATACCATTAACCAACACGTTATTTCTCGTGAGTGTAGTTGTTCGGAGAGTTTGAAAATAATATGAGTTCTGAACTCTGGCTGTCAGTCCTGAAGGTTTAATCTTGGACGAAAGTAGGTATACCTACCACTACTCTACATGATTGTGTTAAAGTTGTACTTGTTTGGTTTGTCCAGGTTGATGTTCTTTTTTTTCGACGGCGTGTGCTTACAGGCATACGGACCTGGGGGCCGTTTCATTAAACTTCGTACGAAAAATATTTTCGTAGCCCTACGAACGTTTCGTACGAACTTCTTACGAAAAAGTTACGAGCGTTTCAGTAACACCTTCGTACGAATAGTCCAGTCATTCTAAAGTAAAAAAAGGCTTAACCTCAAACAAATTGCAAAAGAAACGAATTTGACTGTTTTGGCATCAGAAAACATTGACAAATAACATATCAAAAGTCTAGAAAAATCTAGGATGGGGAAGTTGCCGAAAAATTAACATATCTAAGGTCACTATTGGAAACACTAAAGCTGCTTTTATGACAGTGTTAATTTTCATTACCATGTAACCTAAGTGCACATATCCATAAAGTACATAGTAAAGTAATTGGAATATGAACAATATTACAAACAGATGAAAATAACGTGACATAGATAACAAATAAAACCATTTTTTATTTAATATAGATGCTTAAAAACCAGTACAAGTGGGTGGGGTAATGGAGTAATGACAATCTCAGAAACAAGTTCCGGTGTAACCTCTAGATCAACAAGGTATACTGTATACCGAAATAAATTGTTATATGTGAAAGTTCTGACATTGCAAGCATAAATTGCAAAAGTGATGGGGTCTGTGAAATTCAAGATGGCGTCGAAGTTGGCCGTCTTTTTTAGCATTACCAGTTAAAATTGAAATAGATACATGAAAATAGCAGGAATATACATGACAAAATTCATTGAAATTAATGTCCTTAAATGATGTATATGTATTTAAGAAACCACAAACATCGTTAAACAAATAGTTTAGATACATTATTTATGTTGAAAATCTTCAAAAAGCAATGTCAGTCAATGTTATTTGCAGGTAAAACATACTAAATACAGGTACAGAGGCAATTTCACATTTCTAATCTCTTATGTCTTTGGTTATGATTTATAATGTTGATTAATACATATCTAAAATACATTTTTTTATGAATAAATGGTATAATATGTTAAATAAAAAAACACTACTTTAATTGGAACACAGTGCATCCGTGCAATCTGAGGTGTAATATGTGGTGTTATTACCCCACCCACCAATTCACACAATGAATGTGTAATCGAGTATCTGTGAAGTTTCCACACTAACTTCGTCGTGCATAAAGTTTATTAAATCATAAAGGTAAATTGGTACACAAACAAAACTTTTATGCCGGAGATTACTCCGAGAAATCCAAGATGGCGTTCAATATGGACGTCGTTGTATAGGAAAAGTCATTAATTTGGCTATATAGATGATACAGGTAAATGTATAATACTTCCAACTTTGTATCCTAAATTAGTATCGGTTCTTGACAACCCGGCGTGTTCTTTCAAATATTTCTGTGAATCACTGGTTGTAAATAGTATCTCTACTTCATTAAACCCCCCGCACAACGAGTTGTAAGGGGGTATACTGGATTCAGCTTGTCTGTCTGTCTGTCTGTCTGTCTGTCTGTCTGTCTGTCTGTCTGTCTGTCTGTCTGTCTGTCTGTCTGTCTGTCTGTCTGTCTGTCTGTCTGTCTGTCTGTCTGTCTGTCTGTCTGTCTGTCTGTCTGTCTGTCTGTCTGTCTGTCTGTCTGTCTGTCTGTCTGTCTGTCTGTCTGTCTGTCTGTCTGTCTGTCTGTCTGTCTGTCTGTCTGTCTGTCTGTCTGTCTGTCTGTCTGTCTGTCTGTCTGTCTGTCTGTCTGTCTGTCTGTCTGTCTGTCTGTCTGTCTGTCTGTCTGTCTGTCTGTCTGTCTGTCTGTCTGTCTGTCTGTCTGTCTGTCTGTCTGTCTGTCTGTCTGTCTGTCTGTCTGTCTGTCTGTCTGTCTGTCTGTCTGTCTGTCTGTCTGTCTGTCTGTCTGTCTGTCTGTCTGTCTGTCTGTCTGTCTGTCTGTCTGTCTGTCTGTCTGTCTGTCTGTCTGTCTGTCTGTCTGTCTGTCTGTCTGTCTGTCTGTCTGTCTGTCTGTCTGTCTGTCTGTCTGTCTGTCTGTCTGTCTGTCTGTCTGTCTGTCTGTCTGTCTGTCTGTCTGTCTGTCTGTCTGTCTGTCTGTCTGTCTGTCTGTCTGTCTGTCTGTCTGTCTGTCTGTCTGTCTGTCTGTCTGTCTGTCTGTCTGTCTGTCTGTCTGTCTGTCTGTCTGTCTGTCTGTCTGTCTGTCTGTCTGTCTGTCTGTCTGTCTGTCTGTCTGTCTGTCTGTCTGTCTGTCTGTCTGTCTGTCTGTCTGTCTGTCTGTCTGTCTGTCTGTCTGTCTGTCTGTCTGTCTGTCTGTCTGTCTGTCTGTCTGTCTGTCTGTCTGTCTGTCTGTCTGTCTGTCTGTCTGTCTGTCTGTCTGTCTGTCTGTCTGTCTGTCTGTCTGTCTGTCTGTAGACGCATTCTTGTGGATGCATAACTCCTCCTACAGTTTTTGCAGCATTTCTTTCAAACTTTAACAGATGAACATCCTCAACATGTAGATGTGCATGAAGGAGAGAATTTGCGCTGCGACGATTTTTGACGATAATTATAGCCCTTTGTACTTTTATGCACTAAACAATATATAGTGTATATAGTGAATAGTTCTGATGTGCATAAAGAAAAGAATTAGCTGCAATGATTTTTGCAACGCGGGGGTATATTAGTCTGTCGAATGGCGACAGTTCTAGTTAACCTTGGATACAGTGCGACTTGAAACTACTTCATATGTATGTATGAATCCGAGATCAAGCTAGCAATAAGGTATAACCTATAAATAAAAGCTGGCTGGTAATCATAGAACATATCGCACATCCATTACATGTACATGCCTGGGTATACGGGTCCATTACATGTACATGCCTGGGTATACGGGTCCATTACATGTACATGCCTGGGTATACGGGTCCATTACATGTACATGCCTGGGTATACGGGTCCATTACATGTACATGCCTGGGTATGTGATCAGGTACTTGGTCGGTGGTCCATTTGGCTTTGTTATGGACATTGTTGTACGGTTTGTTGCCTTTTAGGCACATTTTGTGAGATGTTAGATGGGCTTTCCATGTTAACCAGAATTGGTTCAGGATTACAGAGCTCGATGTTTCGCTTAATTTTCGCCAGCATAGTAATACTAGTTTCATAAATGCAAGGCTCAATACTAGATCGCCTGTGTTTATACTTGTCGGAAAACTAGTAAACATGTCCATAGTAGGTACACGCTCGACATTAGATCTAAACCCAATGCTGACTGGAGAAGGTTCAGTTAGACATTCTTACTAGTGTATGTCCACAATGCAACACTCGACCTTAGATCTGCATTGAATGCTGCAGGAGTAGGTCCAATTAAACAGTTCAATGCTTACTAGATTATGTCCACAGTACAATGTTCGACACTAAACCTACAGGACAAGATTCAGTTAGACTTGCGTTCAATGCTTACAAGAGGAGGTCAAGAGTGCAGGAACCGATTTTAGACCAAATTGGAATAGGTTCAGTTAGACTATACGTTCTATGCTTGCTGGAGTAGGTTCAAGTAGACCTACATTAAATGCTTGCTGTGGTTTGTTAAGAGTACCGGACTCCTAATACATACCTTAAATTCTTGCTGTAATACAAATGTAGGGCCAGTTCAGACCTACGTTCAAGACTTGTTAAAATGGGTCCATTTAAACTATCGTTAAATGATATCTATAGTATGTCCTCAGTGCAACGATCGACCTAAGACCTGCGTTCAATGCTTGCTAGAGTTGGTCTACAGTGCAAGGCTAGATCTAAAACTTAAGTTCAATGCATACTTGTAAGATTAGGTTAAGTGAGACCTACGTTTTGAGTTTGTTTGAATAGGCCAAGAGTATGTGCAGCCCTAAATCTAGACTTGCGTACAAAGCTAGGTTAACGTAAGTAAGTATGTAGACTCTACATGTGTATGATATCACCAATTTAATTCGTCAAAGACACAAACAATATCAATAGAAACATACACAAACTGTATTGTTACCCGTAAGGGCGATTAAGACAATGTCCATAATGCGCTTCCGTAGAGAGGAATTGTATGCATAATCTCAACGTCAAAATAACGCCGATTTATTTTCATAAACCATCGTAAAATATTTGACTTTTGTATATAACAAGATTATTACAGTTCCTATTTTTAAATAATCAACTGAAATGGTTGATGTGTACGTGTTATTTGATATTTAAGTAACATATTCACGGAAATATGACGAGATTATGCCTTCGTAATGACATAGTTCATTGCACGCGCTAAGTTGATATGACGTCACTATGGCGAGTTATATTTGCCATGTCGTAGTTCGAAAAAATGAACAAGTTTAAGGTTAAATTTCATCGTTTTCCCCACCTTAGATTTTTCTAGACTTTTTGTATGATTATAAGCATACATTTATCTACATGATTATCGAAAAAATAATTCTTTTGCCATTAGTTTGAGGTTAAATCGTAGAATGACTGGACTAGAACTTTCTTACGTACGCATCACTTACGAACTTCGTAACTACTCTTCATGACGGAAGTTAAAATTACAACGTAATTTCCGGAACGCGCGGACCGCTTAGAGAGCACCTTGGCAGACGACAGATTGCAATGCCAAGAAGCGGAAAGGCAACCAACTGGGCCGATGAATCGTCGCCGTACTTGTTAAACGAGATAGTTTAAGGGATCTTCACGTCCAGCGTAACCACCCAGAACAAGTACAATCATGTAACAGACTTACAGAGTGGTAAAGTAAAGTAGCCTGACTGTCTTGACTAGCTTCTATCAGTATCACGATTGTTTTCTTTAGAATTGAAATTGAATGTGTTCAACTTCTAGTGTTTGAATGAAACATGCCAATATGCAAATTGAATCACCTCAATACATAATAATCATTGGAAAACGAAAAGTGGACGGTGATCTGATGATGCGTCTAACCTGAATGCAACTGCAAGCATGTTGAAGCGTCCCCAATATTAAACGTCCTCACCTAGATACAACGGGTCATCGTCTGCATTTACATGAAATAACACATAAAACATCCCTTGATGCAATGGTCAACTTTTCGTATTTTGTTTTCAGGTTCAATTGTCTTCATTTATTTCCTGATGATGATGAAGCAGTGTAACTGTTGTTATGGGTGATGTTGAAGCTGTGAATATTATCAAGGAGGTGGAGGAAAGATGAACAGGTATTGTCACTAAACACGTGTTATAGTTTGTAGATCTACAAAATAAACAAAAAACTTGAAAGCTAGAAAAGGCTTTTAGATCTAGTTTACTTATAATACTTGTAATGAAATTGCTCATATAAATGATAGATAACTTTACTCAGTTCTGCCTGATTGAGTCAATATGATTTAAATTAAATATCTTATAAACCTGATATGTGTACATCAATGGTTAATCATGCTATTAGCACAATCATTTATCAAGTTACACTGATTTGCATAGATATATACATTGTTAAAATGTAACACCATATTGTTTTTCTTTAATTTAAGGCTCCACACAACTTTTGAGATGTCAACTATCATACCAAATTTGCAACAAGAAGCCAGATCTCGAAACTCTTGAAGATGTGATTGTCACATGATATCAAAAGTTTTGTCTAAAAAAATTACCAGTTGGGTGCTGTCATTGTGGTATCACTTGATTCACTTTGAGGTTATTCCTCAAGACTTGAACTGAACAGATATGTGTCTTCATGACAAATATTTGGTTACTATGCTGTGTACCCACTACCCTGAACTTAGTTTACTTACACTGTATTTTATAATGTTCCACCTGTTTCAAAAGAAATTCCATGAGTTATCGGGTGGATACCAGGATTAGGCCATACTTTAAGTTGAAAATGGGCCATAAGTGTGTCAAACATTGGTGAATGGTAGTGAAAGTCAAATATCATGTACTTTATGTAACAACTGTATGTATAAATTCAAATCTGTGAAACCATTTTGGAGTTTCTGTTCAGAAATCAACATCCTGAAATACCAACTAGGCGATAAGCTCACTCCTATATACCCCATACTTTTTTGTAGGGAATAATAATTGAATATTAATGCAAAACTGTCAGCTAGAATTGAACAATTTGGTTTTCTTGCCTTGGTATTTGGGCAGGCTAAACCCACCAGCAAAATACAGTTATCTTATGTAACAAGACTTGTATGTGAGTGCTATGATTTCAGTCCAACCATTTCTGAGAAAAATAGCATGATTCCTGAATGTATGAAAAACTCCATACTTCAGAATTGCTGTACATTCCATACTGCAACAGTTTAAATGTTGCAGATCTACATCATTTTTTAAATCATCTATGTTGCTAGTTTAAACCATGAACAAGTACTTGTAATCAGTTGATGGTTCAATGTAAATAAGACATTTTGTGGTGAAAATAAATAACTCTCAAGTATAATATGTATTTGTTTTGTGTTAAAGTGTGTTTAAGCATAATAGTTTGCACCTATTGTTGGATTAAAACCCTGTGGTTGTTTGAACCTGAAGTGGGATTCTATCCCAGGGGTTGCTTGTGTCTGTTCATGGCATTAAACCAGTAAGTATATTGAGTGGACATACTAAACCAGTCGATGGCCTGAAGGTACATTAATTTATAACCAGTCAATTGCCTGAGTCATCATATTGATCCAGTCAGTTCATCCTATAGAACCAGTCAGTTACCCAAGTCAACATATTGAACCAGTCGTCGGTTCATGATACAGAACCAGTCAGTTGCCCTAGTCAGCATATTGAACCAGTCAGTTCATGAAACATAAGCAGTCAGTTACCCGGGTCAGCATATTGAACTAGTCGGTTCATGATACATAAGCAGTCAGTTACCCGGGTCAGCATATTGAACCAGTCAGTTCATGATATATAACCAGTCGGTTGCCCGAGTCATCATATTGAACCAGTCGGTTCATGATACATAACCAGTCAGTTGCCTGAGTCAGTATATTGAACCAGTCATTTCATGATACCTAACCAGTCAGTTGTCCAAGTCAGCATATTGAACCAGTCCAGTCGGTTCATGATACAGAACCAGTCAGTTGTCCAAGTCAGCATATTGAACCAGTCGGTTCATGATACATAACCAGTCACTTGTCCGAGTCAGCATATTGAACCTGTCATTTCATGATACCTAACCAGTCAGTTGTCCAAGTCAGCATATTGAACCAGTCCAGTCGGTTCATGATACAGAACCAGTCAGTTGCCCGAGTCAGCATAATGAACCTGTCGGTTCATGATACATAACCAGTCAGTTGCCTGAGTCATCATATGATGTAATGGTTTAACCAGAGGGTTGTTGATACTTAACCAGTTAGTTCATTGAGTGGACATGCTAAACCAGGCTCCAATTCCACGGAAGAACTTAAGTTATTGCTTAGCTAAGACTGTTTTTATTTATTTATTTTATGGCTAAAAGTTTTATTAGTGATGTAGATTGCTTCCAGAAATTGTATTGAGTTTGTATGAAATGCTCATGGAAATGCATCAAAATGCAACAAAAATGAATTTCCTACAACAGCCTGTTATTAAGTATGTATAGTTTATTTCCAAATCCAGAAGGTCGTAGACCTATGAGGCCAACATATTTACATACTTTAGTTTAAAATACTATTTTCTATAAAATACAGACTTTTTTTGTATAATTGCTCTTTTAAATTGGCACCACACTGAGTTGAAACAATATATACTTAAGTAATACTATTAGATCATTTAAAACACAAAATATTACTACATGTATACAATAGCAGTCTTGGCTAAGTAATAACTTCTGTCATTTGCTGAAATCAGTGTTGTCAGTTCAAAATTATGTTTGAAAATAAACAGAAGAAACAGGGTATTTATCAATGATATCCTTTTATTTGATTGTTATTGAATCTGCAATGCATCATTTATTCAAATTCATCAACAGAATAAAAAATAGTTTATCATTCCCTCCCATTTCAAACTGTGTTTTTCCCCTTGACATTTGTTTTCTACAAAAGAAAGGTAATAAGTCTACATCAAATTCTGTAATGATCCTTTCAATTAAGAACAGATCACTAATAACTAAAAATCAGTCTTGATTATGAGCTAGGTTTTGATGAGAGTTTACTGTTGGGATACAATTTGTTAGTTATCCTCAACAAATATGAGTATCATTGAAAATAAAGATGTTTTAATCACAATATATATATGTTTAATAGTTTATTTGTATGATTCAAAATGAATTAATGAGATTACAGCTGTGCAGAGTAAAAAAGCATGCAAAATGTACTGTAATGCATAATTAATACCTCCATTTCCACAGTAAAATGTAAAATCACATAAAGATAATTGATAATAATTAATATAATAATTGAAAATATTTATATAGCGCCTTATAAAACAAGTCTCTAAAGCGCTGTACACGCGAAAGTTAAATCATTAAAAGTTGGTGAGTGTCTTGAAAATCTAATTAATATTCACTGATCACTGATATGCCATTTTAAACATGTGAGTTTTTTGTGCCTTTTTAAAAACCAGCAGAGAGTCAATGTGTTTTATTTCTATTGGCAGACTGTTCCACAGGGTGGCTGCACATTTGTCAATACGCCTTTCACCGTAGGTCTTAGTTTAAAACTTAGATAAAACTATACATCCATTTTAAATAGATAATTTTTGGGAATTAAAATAACAAGCTGCTACAGTCCAACACATCTATAAAACAATCCATTGGAATAACAAAGGTGGTCTTTGGTGACAGGTAAAATACAATATATCATTACATAATTGTTTTATGCAAGAGAAAATGATTGGTCTTTATGCAGACATGTTTTTAAAAAAGTGGTCTTTCTTATCAGGTGATCTTTTTTTAACACATGTACACTGTAAATTTGTATAAGGGGGTAAATGGAGGTTTTACACAGCAATATTTAAATAAATAATATCATCAGGAATTCCTGACTTATCATAATCACAAAAATAAAGTAGCACCAGTGTACACTAAATATTCATCTTATTTCTTTATGGCACTATATGTTCTATGTGTAATTCAGTGTTGACTGTTTCCATTGCACCAGCAGGTCATATACAACCTGAAATATGAATAAAACAATTTTACATTTTTTTCACATCAACAAAACCAAAACTGATGTGCAATCAATAGCAGAATGCATGGTATTTTAATATACATATTACAATTGAAGTATTATACAGTACATTTATGTATCAAATTAATAAATTAAATTAACAAATGGCATGGTTCAATGGTTCATACAAAAATGTTACACCAAAGTTCAAGGATTATTCAAGGTAGCATTTGTATTTTCTAGAGACAATTTCCATTTAACCAAATAAGCAATAGAATACCTGATTGCACTCAATTAATTATATACTGGTCAGTGACATACATCTATACATTAACATACTTTCACTTTTGTGGCATTTGTTCAAAGCAACATTTAATTTAAGTACTTTTCAAGGTTTAAATGAAATTCAAGGCATGTGCCTTGAAATTCAATGCTTGGCAGGCAGCTAGAAAGGGCAAATTATTCCATGTACATGTGTTACAATTTATCTATATTTCTATGTTTGGAGATTTTTATGGAATATACAATACACCTACATATGTACGTATTATATGTAAATCATTCAACATAGAAAAAGTATAAGTCTGGGGTACTATTTACTATTACCCTAGCTTTATCCATATGAGTGTAAGGTTGTAAGTTAATTAATTCTGTTTCTTGATTAAACATTTTACCACACACACCTACCAGTAAAAGGCAGTATTGTCTCTTCTTTTTGTCAACTATTTGATCATATGTATGTATGAATCAACCAGTTTGTTCTTTCTGAATGAAGTTCTGTAATAAAAATTAGTAAAAATAAGTTATGTAAGACAGAATTAGGGCTAGGTAGGGCATACATGTATCCTGTGGTCACAGTGAATAGTGCTATGATCAGCATTTTAGCAATACACAACATGATATTGCTGCAAAACAAAGGGATATGGAATGAAACCTGTATACAGTGGGTCCAGAGCACCTGCATTAAATATGAAATAACACACTTATGTATATGTACAGTGGGTCAAAAGCACCTGCATTTATATCAAATAGCACATATACTAACAGTGGGCCCAGGGCATCTGCATTTATGTGAAGTATAACACCTACATACTAGTGGGACCACAGCATTTGTATTGATATGAAATTACACCTATACATCATGACAAGGGGTCCAGAGCACCTGCATGTATATGAGATAACACCTATATAATATATATATATGTATATATATATTTTTTGTACGAAGATCTAGTTGGTCCTCGTCTGCATTTAAATGAAATGACACCTGTATACAGTTGGACCTCTCCTGCTTTAATATGAAGAAAGAAAACTATACACAGTGGGTCCTCGCCTGCTAAAACATGCTTACATTTGTATTTATTTCTCAAATGTTTAGCGAGGCAAGTACCTGAGAGTACCACATCCTATATGGTTGACTTTAAAGGTTAAAATATACGCGTTAAAAAAATTGCATGCCTATTTACTGTGTTGTAGTGAGGCTTCCATTCTCTGTTGATATTTTTTTCCCATTTACTAAGTGGTTACCTACAAGGGTGTGTGTAGCTAGATAGGTCTACAGAAGTTAAAACGGAACGTAAATCGCTGAAAAGTTTAAGAAAACTATTGAAAGTAGAGTAAAAAGTCGTAACAGCAAGCTTATAAAAGCAGGGATTCCAGCTGACTATGAAATGGTTACAGGTTGATCGAAAAATGATAAGATACGAATGAACAAAAGTACGAATTGACCTAAGTACGAGTGGTGCCGTTACCACGCAATTGTTTACATTAACAGCGGTGTCCACTGTAAAATCACCCTCTATGCTATCGGGTGTCATTTAGGTCGCCCTAACTAGCGAAAATGTATTAATTAACGTAAAATGTACCTTCTTAGTTGCATCTAAAGGTTGTGTTCGGTTGGTAAAGGGACCAATATCGTCTTTAATAAGGTCTACCAACCAAATAACACCTTTCCGTGATAGCCGGTGCCTCTCTCTCACTTCCTTCTTCTCACACAGATCGTCTAATTTATTCGTTATTTTTCTCAAAAACACTTTTTTCTGTTAATCGGGTCTTATGCAAAATAAACGCCGCCATTTTGTTTCGTAGTTAACGCAAGGTACTCACCTGTCGTAGACTTACGAAGAAATCTACGAATTTCTTACGAATCTTCTTACGAAGTTGAGTTTACTGAAACGCTCTTTTGGGCCTACGAAGTTTGTACGAAGAACTTACGAAGATTTCTTGCGTACGAAGTTTAATGAAACGGCCCCCTGTATCGGTATCAGTTTACAAGATTATAGTATGCTATAGCACGGAAAATTTGACACGATCCTGACCTTTATGCATGAATATATTACAGGGTTCATGCGTTGAATATATAAATTTCCGCGAGTAAATCGTAAATTTTTATATTTGTGTTGTTATTACACCTCGAGCGTCTTCGTGATACTCCCCGCTTATGAAAACACACAACCGGGATTATAAATATAGACAATAAATCAGCGGTGAAATTATGCTAATAGAAGTTCGAGAGTCGTGTCAATTTCTCTGGACTATACCTGACAGCTGAAACCTGAAATATTATTTTCTTGACAGCTCACTTACAGCTTTTTGATAGCTGAAACTTGGACTTTCAGCGGTTTACTTTCATTTTCTCGTTCAGTTGTGTGTTGCGCATTGAGCCGTATGATTGTGGTCTGTGTTATTTCTGACTTAATATTATCTTTTTTCTGTGATCGGCTGTCCGTTTGTTTACAACCTTTTTGTAATCCTCGTCGATAAAATGCAGTTCATTTCTTACTCGTACCACATACGCTAGATATGAAAAATGTGCATCGTTTAAAATCTAAAGGACAGAAGATTGTTTGATGTTCATGTATGTATTATAAATTGTATACCATTACCCAACCGCTACACCAAAACTTGTACAATCAAATGTAGCGAAATTATGCGATCGTGGATTCATTTTAAAACTCGGATAAAGAAAACTTTGTCCAGTTAAACACATGGCTTTTCCAATCTCACGATCGCGGTGTTTGTAGACACCATAAAACGAGCCATAGTTTTCATCGGCATGTAAAGTCACACTGAAATGAGTCGTGTTCCCAGTTGTTTCTCCGATACTATAGGCTCCGCTGTAAATATGTAAAACAAGAAATATCACTGAATGTGATGAAGACCTCCAGATACTGCTTGTCTCAACTTGTATTGTATTGAAGAATCCTGTATAGTTCTGTTAAAATGCGACCCATTTAAACTGCAATGTGCTCTGACAGTATGCACAACTAGATTTCTTAATAATAAGTCATGCAAACTTTCATTGAAACCCAACCAATGGTAACAGAGGAAAAGCACAGACAAAAGTTATAAGTGTAAAATAACAAAGGGCCATAAAATTATATAGCTCCCTTAAAATTGATCAAATTCTGCAGACCAACCAACCTCAAGCATGACTCCAATATCTGGGGGTATAATAAGAATAAACGGATTACACTAGGGAGCCCGATTATAATGAGAAATACATTGAATGAGATACGTTTGTATCTTCCCGTACATATAGTCAATGTGGCTATCAACCTACTATTGATCACATTGATACTGATTATTTTTGTCCTGACTATTGTTGCGATAGCCGAGATACTTAATGAATGCGTTTGTACTTTGCAGCGCCGTAAAATATGGGTTAGGCTATGTTTCAAAATTATACTTATTTCAGATGGTGGACATGTGATCCACTGGTAAGAGTTACTGACTGCTGATCCGAGGGTTCGATCCCGCCTCGATCCGGGTCAAAACACAAATGCTTTTCAGTATTTCTCACCCAATATTACTAAACTAACTAACATTCTTTCGGACGAGACGTTAAGAGAGGTCCCATGTATGATGCTTTACATCAGGCACGTAAAAGAACCAGGAATGCTTCTGGAACTGTGGCCTATTCTGTATCATGCACTTTCCCCAAAAAACTGAAGTGACTTATCTCTTCTGGGGACCTCGCCCATATGGATTTCCGGTGGCGAGGATAAATAAAAGCATATAAATAAAAGAAACTTATTTCAGAGATAATTCAGCATTATATACATAATTATACTGACGTGACTTTGCAGGACGATGAAGGTCTGTCTTGTACAGACACGGAACCAGTGACAGTTGTATCTTTAAGTCGTCCTCTCTCGTCATGTACGGCACATCTGTATTCAACACACGCTGTCTGAACATCTTGGTTACCTGTAGATGGTGAATACTTCGCTCCTACTGTATATATAATCTTCAGAAAGCAAGATTCGTACGTGTTCTTTCTAGGATCTACGTAGTACCAGGAAAGTTCACTCTGGTGGGTATTGAGTGGAATGTTCGTTTGTAAAGTTTCCTGTTGAGCTAGAAAGAAATAGTTAAAGTTGAAATCTCCTGATTTAGCGTTCTTGCATTCCTCATGTGTTTCATAAACTGGTCCTGTTTTTACTCGTCCATTAATTGTAACTTTGCCTCTGTTGATAACCCGGAAGTCCATTAGTTGATTCATCTGTGCAATAGAGAACGTATATCCCACAGGGAGCGATTGTGAATTGTTTGTGGTAAACATAAGTTCATAGTTTCTAACAGTATCGGGTTGTGATCGTACAAACATGTAAGCGTTATGGTTACAAGCTGTAAGCACACACGCCCGACCTTTAGAGTCCGTCTTGCCATGATCGTATCCTAAATATTCGTCCGTTGCATTGCGCGTTAGGATGTACACAGTGGCGTTATTGTAAATATTCTTACACCCCACTGTTTCACAAGCGTGTACACTGACAACACATTGATCCCTGTACTTGGACGGAAGGCGTCTCACGTCTGTTGTATTCCTCCAATTTATTTCGAAGTATCTAGCGTAGCTCGTAACAGTAAGCACAGTGTCTGAAAAAACAACAATTTATACAACTAGGCTCAATGATTGGTCGATACAGACAAACCTTCATTTCTAGAGTTCATTGATTGCTCGAAACAGACAAACCTTCAGTTCTAGAGCTCATCGATTGGTCGATACAGACAAACCTTTAGTTCTAGAGCTCATTAATTGGTCGATACAGACAAACCTTCAGTGCTAGAGCTCATTGATTGGTCGATACAGACAAACCTTCAGTTCTAGAGCTCATTGATTGGTCGATACAGACAAACCTTCAGTTCTAGAGCTCATTGATTGGTCGATACAGACAAACTTTCAGTTCTAGAGCTCATTGATTGGTCGATACAGACAAACCTTAAGTTCTAGAGCTCATTGATTGGTCGATACAGACAAACCTTCAGTTCTAGAGCTCATTGATTGGTCGATACAGACAAACTTTCAGTTCTAGAGCTCATTGATTGGTCGATACCGACAAACCTTCAGTTCTAGAGCTCATTGATTGGTCGATACAGACAAACCTTCAGTTCTAGAGCTCATTGATTGGTCGATACAGACAAACCTTCAGTTCTAGAGCTCATTGATTGGTCGATACAGACAAACCTTCAGTTCTAGAGCTCATTGATTGGTCAATACAGACAAACCTTCAGTTCTAGAGCTCATTGATTGGTCGATACAGACAAACCTTCAGTTCTAGAGCTCATCGATTGGTCGATACAGACAAAAATCTACGGTTCTAGAGCTCATTGATTGGTCGATACAGACAAACATCTAGTTATAGAGCTCATTATTACAACGACATCCACTTTATCGAAACCTTACTGAAAATCCAATATAAAATGAAATGACAGCAGAGAAAGGAAACACACAAGTTCGATTGTACAAATGTCTTGGAGGAATGAAATCGGACACGGAGGAAATCGGAGAAAGTAGCATTCAATAGAACAAACAGCTGATCACGAATAGCATATCACAAAGATAAGGTCACAAGAAAATTAAACGAGAAGGAACAAAACATTAACACAAGAACAGCAACATATCATATTAAGCACTATTGAAATAACAAGATTTAATAGACACAATAAAAAGGCGCACTGACAAAACCACGACTGCAGCAGCCTCAGAGTCCATTTTGCGCTTGTCCTCGGATTTTGCGACTGAAAACTTGTGAATGACTACGTAGCAGTTCAAGTTGGTACTATGCACGAAGTTATGGAATAATGAATAATGCCATACATGTAGACATAAAAGAAGAAAAACTTCGATTATTTAACAATGATAAAGACTAAGCTTTAAGCAGCAATACACATCTAAAAGACTGAAAATAAACTCGATATCTGTTTATAAATAAATTTGCTTTGTTTTTCATAAAGGACTTGAGTGTAAGTAAAGTTGTAAGCAGTAATAATCATCAAAAAGACTGAAAATAAATTCGATATATGTTTATAAGTACATCGTATATTTGCAGATATGACATGTAATGAAATAATAATTATCAACTATATAGATGCTATAGTTACACAAGTAGAGATATACAAAACATTCCATTGTAAATCCATTGTATGGTAGACTAAGTTAGGGACATACGATACCAAAGATAAGAACAAGAGATTGTATGTAGGTCGCAGTATGGCATGATGATCAACACCTTCACAACACGTGTTTGTTATCTATACATGATTGCTTTATATACACGAATTTCATGGTAAGGGGTCGTGTTTAAGGAGCTTCTCTGTTTTTATATTTTCTTGGTTTACGTTTGTCCTTGTGACTTGTGCTTGTAATCTATGATTGTATTTACCTAAGGCTCATATAGCACATGCAACACAAGCATTACTATGCTACAAAACTAAACTTGAAACTGAAACTAAATTCGATATCTGTATATAGGACTTTAATATATTTGCAGCAATATAATATCACGGAGGAATTAAGAATTGTCAAAAACATGGATGCTATAGATTCACAAGAAGAGATAATACTAAACATTCCATTGTTAGTCCATTGTTTAATTATAGTAGACTATTCTAAGTTAGAGACAGAAGGGACGAAATATAAGAAATAAGTCGTTAGGTCTCAGTATGGAAAGATGATAAAATATTATCCTTGTGGGTATGCGTCTAGGAATTGTGGCATAATTGACCAATGAGAGCTCACTATGCTTGAAGGTGTGTCAATATTGACCAATTATAGCTCATTATTATTGAAGGTGTGGCAATATTGACCAATAAGAGCTCACTGTTCTTGAAGGTGTCGGCCAAAAGCAACTGAAAACTTGTGAATGCTTTCGTCGCAGTAAATGTCAATGAGACAGACAACCTCGTCATCGTATTACCTGTCACTATTAACTTGTCACCCATTATCCGTTGTCCAATCAGAGTTGTTATTTTAACTCATCAAAACATTCTTACTGTACAAACACGAAAACACACGGAGATTATTTAGCGACAGGTCAATAGTGTTGACTAATACTTGAAAGTGTGTAAATATTTACCAATAATAGCTCATTATTCTTGAAGGTGTGTTAATATGTACCAATGAGAGCTCACTATTCTTGACAATGTGTCAATATTGACCAATGAGAGCTCACTTCTCTTGAATGTGTGTCGATATTGACCAATGTTAAAATCTGACAGGTGTTGTTATTAGATTTTATTATACCTCACGTGACCTCTCAATGTATTTTCCCCATAGACCTTCCGTGTGATATTTTGTTCGATCACTATGTGCTATTTTGTTCGATCACTCCTACTAAAAACGAGGCTGGGCTATTTATAGAAATGTGTACTATTTGAGTCCGGAAAACACCCTGCTAGAGAGTCTCCGTATGCTATTTATATGTTTGGGTATATTTAACATGCTATTTTTAGTAAATCTTGTCGATTTCAACCGTTGAAACTGACAAGATTTACTAAAAATAGCACAAAATCATAAGACACTTATACGGACTGAGATTGTACATGTAAAATTATCATAACGGCAATCTAAATTCTGCTTACATTTGTTGATATTTTATTTCGCAAAATGGTTGTAATTTTGTTCGGTATAATAAAATAAATAACACATGGCTGCTCGGGTGACAGTAAATAATACCAACCCGAGAATAGTTATATCACCCGAGGCGAAGCCATGTGTTATTTATATAATACTACACAGGGAAGGAATCACTCAACAGACAGAAGTGAGCATGAAAGCACGTAAGGGAGCATACACAAACGAAAAATCACAGACCGTAAATACAGGCTACAGTGACAAACACAAAAATGAACAAGAAAATGAAATTCAACATCAACAAAGTCACGTGTCAATTTGATACAATAAGAGTCTACACAAGAACCAGCGCACACATTGCACACATTTATTAACATGTAGTTATTATGAGTTATTGTATTGCCTCGCGAACTGTTAAATGAATATAAAATCATACAATCAATAACAATTAAATGGTTCTATGACATACCAATATCAAACCTTTCTGCAAATGGCTTCCGTCATGAATTGACATATCGTCAAATATTATAGTTGACAGTGTCAGAAGTTTAGTGTATAAAACAATGTATATATATACAAACATTCATAATGGCCTCAAAATGAGCCTCATTTATTCCAAATAATTACATGTAATTATAATATTGAAGGTCATGCGTGTTTGCGTTTGATCTAGTATGATTGGTGGTTTCGTACTTGTTTTGTACGTCGTTGTTGATTGGTTGGTTGGTATGTATTTGTTGATTGGTTGTTTCGTATGTCTTTATTGATTGGTTGTTTCGTGTGTCTTTGTTGATTGGTTGTTTCGTACGTACATGTATTTCTTGATTGGTTGGTTCGTATGTGTTTGTCTGTACACTTGTGTATACATATGATTTTGTCAAGAAATTGCAAAGTAATAAATAAGTTGGTTAATTTATTTCTAGCCATAATACATAGCATGAAGTCCAGCATTTGGATTAATTGTATTAACATTGAAGTTAACACCACTAAGACATTGTTGTCTTGTTATAAATATGGCCTTGTCCCGAGATCCCATCCCAACATAAACACCATAACTTGGACCATAATTGTTGCCATATTCCGTCATGAAGGATAACTCATCATGTTTACCGGTGTTATGATGAACTGTGACGTTCATTGTGTTGTTCATTTTCCTGCCAAACAAGAGAAGTACATTATTATTGAAACATAAACATGTACTTGCTGTGCTGGAAAAAGAGTTAAAAAATGTTATGAAATCCCCCCCGACAATGGTCGTTCGACAGGTGAATGATAACAAATGATCAGTACGGTATTGCCGGCATATTACTGAGCGGTTCATTTCCTCGTTTGGTTGTGTGTTGGACATTGTGTCGTGTAATTGTGTGCTGCCTTACCTGTTCAACTTGTTATTATCTGTTATAGCAGACTCCATTTGAAAGGTTTTATATTATTTAGTTCATTCTGTGATTCCCATACTCCAACGATATAATTAGTATATTATAAATATGAATTAACACGCATTAGAATAATTTTCTAGTCTCGTCTCTAAAAGTGTGTGTGTGCCTCCGAAGCGCTACGGTTAGCATACTTGCCGTCCAATTTGGCGACAAGGGTTCAAATACGGATAGATGCACTCATATGTCTGCCATATTTCAGGAAAACGATGACTGGCAAATAAAGGCTATGCTCGGCATAAACAAAAGTGGTACGTGGCGCATAGTTAGTAACTCATGCAATGTTCCAACTAGAATGTTCTTAAGTATCTGTAAGTATTATATAGTCTTAAAAAATATAATATTTAGTCAGACAGGGAAGGCAACACTCAGCTAATTGACCAGCCGAGCAACTAAACAATAGTTTTGTTATAAAAAAGAATTATGATATGTGTATGGTACAGGGTACAGGGTACAGTGTACAATGTAGCAAATACAACGGGTTCGCCAAGTCCATGAAACCATGTTATTATATAATACTTCAATGGAATACAGATAATTCAAAGCGGTCTAGTAAACATATGTGCACAGTGTGGTACCTCCATTTCATGGATTATTACCCTTTGCAAAGTGCTACATCGTGCTTGTCCGAGGCAGCGGATCCTTATCTAGCATGTTTTGGTTTAACAAATACATGTAGCGTTTGATTAAATACACTATAACACGTAAATGAACATTAAATCTTGATTAGACAATTGTGGTACTGACGATTAGAAAGCTGGGTTGGTCCGTTACAAAAACAGGCGAAGTGTATATCTTCATAACGTTCAGTAATATCTTAATAATCTATATAAACAAGCAGGGAGATTATGCTATCAGATATAGTGTTATATTTTTGATAATTACATTGAACACGTACTGTATACACGGCATAGTACTTTAACTAAACATTTGAAGTAGAAATGATAGTACATGTACTGACCGTACCAAACATTGACCAGTCCTGGTTGTTGGATACACACGGACGATGATGTTACGGTTATTGCTTGATAATGACATTTAAACGGTATAATATTAATGGAGCGGGGAATCCTGCTACCATTAAACGGTAGGTGTACAACAACTCTAACCGTTTGACCTATTTTACCCATCAACAACCGAATTTCAAAAATCGGACAGGGAAGGCAGCACTCACCAGAAACAGCCTTGTATGAAAGCCACAAAAAAGGAAATACAAAAGGGAAATAACACTGAACGTAAGCACACGTCATAATGACCAACACAAAATAAACGAGAAAATGAATCTAAACCGCTATAAGTCCTAATTGTAGGTTCCATAACAAGTAGGGACATCATTGTAAATGGTATAACCCATCATCTGCATAAATGTAACGATTCTTGACGATTGTCAACAACAAAGAAATAAGCAAACAGTTAGGGGATGATTGGAGGCAAATAGGAAAGCATGTATCTAAAGGGTTACTAAGTATTAATCTCATTATCATGGTATACATGCATGAAGTTTAATTGAAGCAGATACTGCAGATAGGAAACAACAGAGCGCGAACGAATCGGATAGTGAAAGACATAAAGGTGTATACATATATATGAAGAATATAGGCATACAAGACGTCTGTCTACGTATTTCGACGTAGCATCGATCGTACGACGATGAAAATCGTACGACTAATACTATATACTAGTAATTGTGAAATGGGTTTTATCATACAAGTAGTCCACGATCCTACTATACACTCAAATTACAGGACAAATATCAAATCTCAGGACAAATTACAATGTAATTCTACACTTAAAGAGATTATGTTGTCTATGCAGTTCTAAAACATACATTTCTCAGTGACTCTGTTATTTATTTGTCTGTTTTAGCTCAAAGAAACTGAGAAAAACAGTTATTGGGTTAAATTCTAAACCAATGATGGTACGTACAGTTAATAGACTGCATAAAGAAAAAAGTTTAAAATAAATTGGTGCATTATCTAATTTTGTACGAACGTTCTCCTATATCTATGTAGCATGACAACCTTGTAATGAGGACGTTAGATAAATGTTAGTACTCATTAACTAAGAGATATGATACACATTTAGAAATGCTTAAAAACTGAACTACAAGTATCTACATGAATATATACGTCTCGTTTTGATTAGCCACACACGTACAAGTGTAATATGAGTTACCGTTATTAATACATTATGTATAGTTACATTGTGTAGTAATAAAACCTTAAAATAAACAAAAAATGGTTTTACGTGCTACATTAAATCAAAACATATAAAATTGTGTGATGTTTTCATTTTATTTATAATGTATCGATCTACAGAAATAAAACACATATACAGAATCATCCATGTGGAACGATTGATGCGAAAATGCTTTGTGCATGTACTGTAGCTGAGCAAAAGATTGTTATCATCCTACTAGCGATATAGTTATCAGGTCATATGTCATCAGGTCATATGTTATCAGGGTGTGTCGTGAAGGTTACAAATATGAAAACACTTGTGTATTACACATACAATTGTATCATAATGTTATCAACTTCAACTCAATCACTTAAATTTCATATCGCTATTATGGCTAATTGGAGTTGGTGTGTGTTAATTCTTGTTGGTAAGTCTATAATAATGATAATACATATTCTGGGTTTGTTTACTCCTATAAAAGTGGTACAAGTGATAATATTCATTCTCGACTCTCTATTCATCCTGTTATCAATCGTCACGGAATTTTCAAAGTTGGTAAGTCACTTAGATCAATAGGTTGAAACACGCAGTGTTGTCCGTTATAGGTCTTCACCATATACAAATTAGGAAGTTATTTATGCATACAATAGGTTAGTAATTACAGTGTAACCTGCTTAATTGACATCAGATAACTCCGACAGTGTGTCTTATCGTAAAATGTGATATAGTCCCTGCAAGTATCTATGTTATTTCTATGTGAATGTTATTAGTGATCGGCAAGTAATGGTCAGAAAAAGTTGTTGAATTATAAACAACTTCAACAGACAATCTCCAAAATGATTTGATGCTTTGCTCTTTAGTTGTTCTGACGTCTAATAGGCCATTAAGTACTTTCTGTGTTACTCGATGGGTGTTGTTTACAAAATGTTTCATGTTTTACATTCTTTCATTGCCGTCACTGTGACATTTTCGTCAAGTGGAAAAGCATGGCGGGACATTTTTTTTTACAATGTCCAGTTCTAAAAGGTTGTATGTTGAGTAAGTGCGTGGTTTGGTGCATTGTAAAACTTTTAAGCCACTAGTGGCATCTGTCCCTGTCCGTACCAGGGCGGAAGCACTTTAGTCAACCTTCCTTTATGTATGTGTTCTGCTGGGGCATTCAGTATTTTTGGTTGATGAAACTAATTTATTATACTTGTCGCCAGCTTGGACTTGGGCGGAGCTTTACTTGTTTAGTATGGCATTGTGCCTTGTATGTGTTTTATGTTTTCTGTGCTCGGTTGGTTCAGTTGGGCATTATTTATTATTATACCATATTTAAATAACCCTTTTTTCATGTATATACACGTTCAAAATGGATGTACAATCACGATTAAGACATGGTCACGGCAATATACATAAATCATACAACTATGGACAATTTTATAAATCAAGGGTATGACTAAAATACGAAAAGGAGATTTCCCGACAAAAAGGAGATTCCTCAATTACTGACAATGACACCGCTGTTGTTTGATCACAATTCAAGACATATTTTTGATGACTTATTTCCGGTGCGTTGTGCGCCGGGTCCATCATATGGCCACTACCGGATATGTTATGCATTAAAGTTAGTCCAATGAGTCAACACATCTCACTGTGCCTTGTGTGTTTTTAATGTTTTCTGTGCTCGGCTGGTTAAGTTGAGTGCTGCCTTCCCTGTCTGACTTAATATTATCATTTTGTCTACTGTATAGTAACATTAGAAAATATAGATTGTCAGGCTGTGTAGCTTTCAACATTGCATGCACACTGTATCGGTTGTGTCTTGTCCTTGTGATATACAAGTTCAAGTTCAATGTTTATTGTGTGTCGTCCGTTTGGTATCTTCTCTTAATCTGGTTCTGACTGACTGAGGGTGCGGATTATCGGAATGGGATGTTGGGATTTTGGGCTTGATAGTTTTTTTGCGTTGGGCATTGTCTGTGTCCTTTATTTGTATTTTGTGCCCTGTTGTTTCTGTTGGGTGTTACATCTGTCTTTAGTTTCGTATTTTATATATTCCTTATAAATGGTCCTTTGTTTGACTTAAAGTCCAATGCTGTTTTCCAACTTTAAATAATATATCAAAAGGCATAAGTTCTCAGTAGTCGTCCTTTTCCTTTTCACCGGGGCCAATTCTAAATTTGTACATTTGAGCTGTTTATTTTCGTCGCATGTAATTTTCGTCTCTTATCGTATTCGTTCGCGCTATCCGTACCGTATCCGGTTTGTTTATAATAAAATTTGCAGCTGTACAGTTATGGTTTTATGTTTCTTTTCTTGCTTTTTTATCATTTTCATGCCCTTACATCCCCTTATTATTTTATTCTTTCTGTTTACAACCTTCAATACATTTTTCTCACAAATTAGGACTTTTGACAGCTGATACTATGTAATTCAGCTTTTGTATTGTGAAAACTTATTTATAGCTGAAGCTAGTACTTTCAGCTTTTTGACAGCTGGGAGTTAGACTTTCGATGTTTTGATATCTGAATTTTTCAGCAGTTAAGTTCATTTTCGTCTGTGTGATGGTCATTGTGCCATGCAATTGTGGTATTTCTGTCCTCGGTTGGTTAAGTTGAGTGCTGCCTTCCCTGTCCGATCTTCCATTTTCTTTTTTGTGATGACACTACTGACTGTGAATGAAAAATTAGTTAACTAGTAAACCTCTGTCTTGACAACAACTTTCTTGCACAACAATGTGAAGACATGATTTAAAAGTAACACGAAGGTAATAACGATCGAAATTGACCAGTTCATGCGGTCTCTACCAAACAGACAGTATGTTAGTATGTTCAAAGGCCAAGAAGAGAGGTAGAAAAACAAATACTCCGTGCTTTCACTGAACGTTGCCATTTTGTTTTATAATATATCCGAGGCTCTTCCAGTCTCTTCTAAATTTCAAAGGAAAAATCTTCTAAAACAGAAGAGACCCAATGGAGACACCTCTTGATTATTAAATAGTTTTCGTTTGAACAAAGGAACCGACAATATTTTGTTGTAAGAAAGTCTTGGGTGGATCATTTACTTGTTTAGTTGGGCATTTTGCCTGTATGTTGTTTTTGTTTAAGTTTTCTGTGCTCGGCTGGTTAAGTGGAGTGCTGCCTTCCCTGTCTGACTTAATATTATCGTTTTTCCTAAGACACCACTTTAGAATCCGAACAACAATATGTCTTCCGTGAATAAATTAAAACTTCAAAATATAAAGAAGACATAACATATACGACTAGAACTGAAGAACAGATTTGGTCTCAAACATGTAACCATCTGTTCTGTTGTCTTCTATGTTTCAGATGTTATTCGTTGATTCGTCCATCTTGTTCTGTTTGTTGTTTCTTTTTATAGTGTGAACCCCATTGATGATGTCTTATTTGTCTTGAATGGTACTATCACGAAGGGGTAATGGATGACGATTTAGTAGGTAAATGCATGCATGTGGTTGGTGGGTTTAGTAGGTGTAAATGATGATGATATTTCAGTAGGGAGTATACATGTATATCTATAATAGTTTCAGTTGTTGGAGTAGTGAATGCTGAGCCTTGCACACAGTACATTGAAATAAACGATACAGCCTTAGTTACAACATATGAACCAACAAATGTCACATATATTTCTTGTCCTACGTTTGCTCCGTTCAAATGGTATCGCTATACAGGAACTGATGATGGTTTATTAACAAATAATTGTCCAGAAAGACTTCAATGTGGAAGCCATACGCAGATTTGGATGAATGGTAATTATACGTTCAGTGCAATATTTCTGCTTGCCATCAACCAATAAGAAACGAGTAATGATAAGATAATGGGCTATTTTAATGGGAAAAGATGTGTTAGAATGAATAGCAATATCAGCTTTCAACGAAGCCAGCAAATCGTTAAACATATACAGCCTGTATTTACAAGGCAATTAAGAAAATACAATAAAGAAATTAGAAAACAAGTACGTGTTTGTATAGTAATGATATTAGTAAACAAAAGTTCACATTTGTATTCAGGTACATTATACACACGTGACTGAATATGAACATAATCTATAAATTTGTAATTTTACATTTTGTTGCTGTCTGAATACTGGTTTTACGAAATTACACTTTCTACTTTACAGACACATTTCCAACCGTAGACGAAGGTGAACGGATGACTCAAGTTTGTATTCACCAGGATGTATCTTGTTGTTATTCTACAAATATGATCAAAATGAAGAATTGCACGGATTTTATGGTTTACCTATTTGTGCCTACGCCACCATGTGTCAACTATTGCTTCTGTAAGTTTTATTAACAATCTACATTTTTAGAGAACGAAGTACACGCGTATCTATTATTGATGTCTAAGGACCCGGTACATATACGTTATAGGGTGTTTATGGTCCTAATACTGATTGTGATTTTAATAACTCACTTAAGATGAAAAACACAACTCTCTTGTCTACATTCTTTTATATGTTTCATTTAATTTCTTGTTACATTGTTGACTCAAATATGCAACATCCTGTTATTTACTTCCTGCTTTCATGAAACAGCAATCTGTGAATGTCAAACACGAACTAGAAATGTATGATTTTGGGGTTTTATTTCAGGAATATTTTAACCAACCGTATCGTCTAATCGTAGGTACAAATATCAATTAATGATCCAATTGTAAATTTATTTCCGTGTTTAGTGGTTTTATTGTCATGACAATCATATATACATTGTAACATTAAGACGGAATGGCTGAATGTAATAACTATATAAGTCTTCATATACTTTGATCTGAGGACCTGATTAGGAACATTAGACAAACAATTAGTATATTTCTATTTTTGAAAAGTAAATGTTTAATCATAATGCAAACGTCGTGTTGTTTGATTTTCAGATTCTCCCCCTGATGTTGATCACACGACTGTTAGCGGGGATGTTGATCACACGACTGTTAGCGGAGATGTTGATCACACAACTGTTAGTGGAGGTGTTAATCACACGACTGTTAGCGGATATGTTAATCACTCGACTGTTAGCGGAGATGTTGATCACACGACTGTTAGCGGAGATGTTGATCACACGACTGTTAGCGGAGATGTTGATCACTCGACTGTTAGCGGAGATGTTGATCACTCGACTGTTAGCGGAGATGTTGATCACGCGACAGATAGTGGAGGTGTTGATCATATGACCGTAGGAGGAGGGACTGACGAAAGTAGTAAAGAACCTAAAAGTAGCTGGATAGTACCTGTTGCTGTCGGTGTCTCCGCTCTCATTTTAGCCGTTATTGTAGCTTTTATCGTATTGCATAAAGTAAACAACAGAATGAGGTAAGTCATTAAAAGGTGTTCAGTATTCACATTTAACATCACGTTTATCATATTTAAATCGACAAATACAAAATAGCATGATAATTTTTAAAAACACGTATATATCAATTGCATCTTTTATTAGTATATGTTATGTATTTTCCTGGGTTTCTGAATATTTTATTTACATGTACTTTGAATACTAGAAGTTTGTTTTTCATTTTTCAGAAAGGAGGGGAAAATGGAAGTTGAACGTAACGACAATACTCAATTCCATAAATCCGAATCTGTAAAGAATGAAAAGTTCACGCACTACGATCAGACAATGTTATAAGGCATACTGCTTGCAACCATTCTGATACTTGATGGGTTTTTTTTTAAAAAAACTAAGGGATACTATTGAAGTTTTATTACCTCGCATAAAACACATGGAGGATATTTGTTAACTTTGGTGTTCAATCGAATTATATTTCACCGAGTAAATTTTCTTTGATCACGAGTGAAATAACATTTGATCTTTCACGAAAAATCAACAAATTTGCTGTTTACTATAATATTATGCTTAATTTTCTCGCATGGTAGTAGAGTAATTGAAAAATATACGTTGAAATTCGAAAGTCACGATGTGACAATTATGACGCAATAATGACGTTAACTTGAAGCCTAGCACTGTTACGTATCGTTTTTGTTTGGTAGTAGACCGAGATCTAAACCAGTTAAAATAACAAACTGTTATTTTCACTATTATTTTAAATCTCTATAATTCATTCATTGCAAATAATAAATATTTATATAGTCGTCATTCAGAAAGTTGTTACCAAAATAGGCCTAAAAATATTTAATTATTATTGAAGCTCAACTTTTGTGAGGTTTATCGCCGACATTGGTTTTTCTCTGGACTTTAACCTACATAATAGGAACAATATTTCAAGTTAAATATGAATATCTTAGATGTATTAGACAACGTACGAAGATAGTTCATGTGATTTTGTACATGTACAACAATATTAACCGTTTTGCCAAATCTCTGTTCCTGTGAGGCATTCTCTTAGCGGGCTTGTTAGTAGCTTGTTAATAGTCTGACATTCCAGATACAACTGATAAGTCAGCTTTTTAAAACGTTTTTGAAACCATCTGGAATCTAGGATGATATATGATAAAGTGGGAAATTATATGTTTCATAAGCTTAACGATCCGTCCTTTAATTACCAGTGGAACATATCGATACCATAACGTTAATCTAACGATGGAAGTCAGTTGATGGTCTGCTGCTGTTCAAGTTTAAATATATTTTATTACCCAAACGAAATATACAATCGCTGGCATACAAATATATATATAAATACATTCTATATACATGGGTAAAAGGGTCGAGTCACAAGTTTTAAAACTTAGTTACACCAACAAATTACAACATGCTGAAGGTATACTTACTTTAGGAGAGATTTCAATGAAATTCTTAAAATATTAATAACCATAATCTAATATGGAGTAAAATAAATTACCTTCAACAACAGTTCACATGGCGAAGAAAAAATAGTTTCGAAAAGAGTAGAATAGACTATTGGCTTATAGATGAAAATATTACACCACTAGTCTTTTAAACAGATATACGCCCTGCCCTAATTCAAAGTATTGATCACCAGGCAATTTCGCTTATAATAAAATCACTATCTAAAAGGGGTACAGGATATTGGAAACTAAATAATTCTTATCTAGAAGATCAGTCATAATATGAGAAATCCATATCATTCTCCAAATTAAAGGCAATAGAGAGAAACAATCATTTATATACACTAGAAAGACAATTGAGCGACCTGTATACCAGTGACACTAATGATAATGAGACTAAAAACAGAATAATTGAATTAGAAAATGAAATTAAATCAATATACAACTTTAAAATATAAGGAACCCAAATACGATCGAGAATTCAAATTTTGGAAGAAGGCGAAACAAATTCGAAATTCTTCTTAAATCTTGAAACATCTAGACAAAATAGGAAAAATATAACATCACTAATGGTGGATAATAAACGAATCATCGATCCATGTGATATTCTTAAGGCAGAAATAATTTTTATAAAAACTATATACATCAAATGGCAATATAAACAACAGTGAATACTTAGATACAATGATCTTAAAAACATATTAACTGACACAGACGCAGACATATGCGAAGGAATGTTAACGAACAATGAATGTAAAAATGCTGTAAATGAACCGAAGTTGAATAAAAACCCGGGCTCAGACGGTCTATCATTAGAGTTCTATCTCAAATTCTGGAATAACTTAGAAGACCTGTTAGTAAAATGCTTAAACGAAAGTATGCAAAGCAGGAGTCTATCAAGAAGTCAAAAACAATGTATAATATGATTAATATATAAAACATCTGATCAAGAAAATCTCGAAAACTGGCGCCCAATCTCCCTTTTGAATGTCGATTATAAAATTGCAGCAAGAGTTTTGGATTACAACTAAATAAGAAAAAACTGAAGGGCTATGGCTAGGACAAAAGTAACTACATAGAAGAATACTCTAATATAAACTTCAATACAGATGGTGTTAAAGCACTTCGAGTCTAGTTTGGACGCAATACTGTATTTGTTAAAATAAATATTGGAAGGAGATAATCGACAATATCAACGTTAAAATAGAACTTTGGAATCGTACGAGTGTCAGTCAAGAAAAACTGAAAGTTGCTGAATAATTCTTAGAGGAATAAGTGTTTGTATATTTTCTATACGTTATCGTGAAATATGGTATTTCACTGATGTTATGACAGATACCACTCTAGTCTATTACAATTTGATTCTTGTTGCTAGGCAACCAAATAAGACAACTCGAGGGCATGCGTTCACATGCGTAATAATTGACGCCTCGTAATTGATTTGTATTATTCAATCTTGCCCTTTGACACCTTTATCGTAGGCACACAACCTATTTAAGTGTTGGGGGTTACGCTATTGTCATAAATTGTGATAATCACGATGTGTGAAAATCACGGACCGCAGCAACAGTAAATCTGACAATTTTTCAGAGGTGTGAAATTTCGCTTGGATGATTGCCTCGAGATAAATTAACTAATTATCGTTGAAAATTATTGAATGGACCGACACCTGCGCTCGAATTAGACCGGATGCTCGTAATAACATTACTCGAATTAGAGGGATAAATTAATGTACAATATAGAGCAAATTCTTCGGGACTTTGAAATTTGCTCGAATTATGCCGGTTGCTCGAATAATCGCTGCTCGTATTATCGTGGTTTTACTGTACTTAATTAACTTCTGGGCTACCATATTAGATACATTTAATAAATGTGGCATTTCCAAACCGCTCAACAAACTAAAACATATAATTATAGGATTCAAAATAAATTTCCCTGAATACCAGTTTGTAAACATATTTCTCTCATATATTGGCTTCTCCATATATAAAACCCATTTTGCAGTGAAAAAAGAACTAACAAATGTAAAATCATTACGGTATTACAAGAGGAACTAAGTCTTTTGATTGGATTCTATACAAAACGCAAAATACCATACACTCATTTTTAGAAAAAAATATTAAGCAATTACTACCACATATATGCATTCAAACACCAACACTAACTACTATATATTGTTTGTGGTTTCTATATACATGCATTGTAACTCTTTATATCTGTGATATATGTATATGTTGTTATTATTCACGTTAACTGAAAAATAAACGGGCTGGCGTAGGTCAGTTCCAAAACTAAACTTAGTTACGGCAATCCCCTTATACCAATATCAATAACATTATGATATATTCAAGTTAATATGGCATTGCACTAATTTAAATGCAGGTGTTTACCTGTAAGATTATAAAATACCTATTTTACAAAGGTAATATTCAAACAACTTTTTATTAGAATAACTGGATTTGTAAGAATCACGGTAGAACAGAACAGTAAGAATAAGGTTACGAGTAAGAAAAGAATAATTAAGGTTGTGAACGTTAGATCTAATCATTATGCGTTGAAACGTTTTGTGTCTTTAATGTTGTTCAAGTCTCAAATTGGCGTGGTAAAGCTCTATTTAGACTACGCAAATTGTTGCACAACGATTGCATGTAATTGTTTTCGTTCTGTATACATTCAGTTTAAGACTAGTGCAATCGTTGCCAAATGATTGCATGTTATTGTTTTAGTTCAGTATGCACACAGTAAATTGTTACGTGAACTCATGCTCTACATTGGTTTTATAGCATGTTGCTTAAAAATTGGAAGTATTTAAGCATTTTTGTTATATATAATTGTGTTATGTAAACCCAGTATACAGTGCCACCTCTCGAGAGCAACCCTTCTTTGAGCAACAACCTAAACAGTTCACTTCTCCAAAACAACACCCTAGGCACATAAAACAATGGGTGTTTAGAAAAAGGTTTCCCCAAGCCAGATGCATAAATCAAAGTGTGCTAAATATTTTACAAATATCCTTTTAAAAATAACCTGAGGTAGCGAAATCTTTGATAATTGTTCATTTTTTATATTGATAAATTAAAGTTTTAATAAAGTCATCTGTCCAGATACCTTTTTGCCTCTCATTCGTATAAAATACTTGATAATTACCCAGAGATAGGCTTATCGGGATGAAAATGGATACCTGACAGCTTCCTAACCCCCTTATTAGTTAATTTATGGGAACATTGTTGCAGGAAAAAGTTATATTTTGTGAAACTGTTTTGCTGCTACTGCAGGAGTAAATACATTGGATAAATTGTTGACGGCAACAATTACAAGCAGCAATTTAACGTAGTGTAAACTCACTTGAAGCAGCAAGGTTGGGTACGAGATTTCATCAACATTGCAATTTAAGTTTCCACGATTTATTACTGATTACAGACTTATATAAAAATAATAGTTATCGTATACAGAAAGAGGTGATCCAATGAGCATTGTGTGATTACGTGTCATACCAAATATGGAAATATTCATGTTCCTGGCAGCATCAAAAAGGAAAGACATTGTTAGAAGACGAGGAGCAAGAATTCATTTAGATGTATAACATATCGATGGTTAATATGGCATCTGATATAACAAACGTATCAACAGATGAAAACATATTTAATAAATATAGTTCAGAGGATAAAACATATTCTACACTTTTAAAATATAGATGTGCCGATCTGAACATTTTTATTTCAATTTATTGAATGTCTTTTTGTGATCAAAATGGCTAAACCAACCGTGATTGAGATGACAATGCAGATATACCTCGCTATATCGTATTAAAATACGTGAAAAACGAGCAAAGTACTGTTAAAAAATTGGAAGTTAATAAAGATTTCAGATTTCTTTTATCATCCCTCAGAGAGTAAGAGTTCATCAAAGTAAAGCACTCGGCGACACTCTCGTTAATATCAGACCCTTAGTACGCTTCACTACTTTACGCTGATGTAGGATCTGACGACACTCGAATAGGTTCATGTCGATGTGAACTTTACTTTATCCAATCACATCGCTTCTGTCACAAATTTGAAAATGCGGTGAAACACTGCTGAGGCTACGTGACGTCATTTTGTGCCAGAGAGGTCATTTGAACATGACCTCTTACGGAGTGTAGTCAGAACTCTAACACGTAAAGAGATTGGGCAAATGTTAGGATCTGATTTTTATGAGAGTTCATCAAAGTAAATAGCTTGTCAAAGTCTGACTTAATATATTATCTTTTGTAAGATATATTTCGTCAACTAATTCAATACACATCACATGACAAACAGTAGGGTCATTAATGGGAATGTTACCATTATGTTGCATGCATCATGACGATGTGATGAACTACATATTTAGATACATGTATGGCATTGACCTGTTATCGACATTTTCATGGAATAGGACGTCATTTCGTGCTTTCGTGCTTTTCATATCGCACATTATTAATAGATAGTATCATTAAGTGCAAATACTACGAAGCGTTTGGATTTCTTTGAAAGACTCAAGGACAATCAACAGTGTTAAAATGCTTGATAAAAAGACATGCGTATCTATCACCTCATTGGGAGAAATTAGGGTTGTTAAACAAATAGATCGTCATAACAACTCTCAAGAAGTCGTTTATGAGAAGAGAAAATATTGAGAACTTTAACCTTTGAACAGACAATGTCCTGGTCATATTAACAAGACTCCCTTTTTCAACAATGCAGTACAGTCAAAGTCAATGATCAAGACGAACTATTGCAGTGGTCTTCGTAGTCGATCATTTTGTTCCTAATTTTAAGCGTTCGATTTATTATAATTGCAAATATATATATCCGCATACTTTTCAAACAAATTGAAATGGACTGGGTTTTAGAGTTAACTGCAGTTTGGTTTTATCTGCGCATGCGTGTTTTTTTTCAGTCGCCAAACCCGAACTGTGTGTTCGTGTAGCTTCAAGATGGCGCAGACTTAAACCATAGTTTAATGGTCGCTGGAATGGTAACCACGGTAAGCTTCGATCTTAATACAAGTAGCAGAACTTTACGGTACATGTACATATAGTTTGCAGATCAGAACAAAGTATAGTTTTATCTGTATTGCCGTTAATCAAGTATTAGTATGTTATTAATTCCCCTTTACAGTTGATACAAATAGGTCAGCCCTATAGGGCAGATTCCAAAACGAAATGCCATGACCGGTCTGATCAGGAAATCCAACTAGAGCTCCTGATGGGCGGTAAGCATTCTGTACAAACACAACAAAATAAAAGGGCAGACGTTGTATGTTTATTGTTTTAAACATTTTAATTGGAGAAAAAGGCAGTGAAAACCAAAACCTTTATCACTAAGCTACATACTGCTGCTAAAATAGCTGTTAGAATTAAACTTTATAAGAGAACTTGCAATGTTTATACATACACAATGCTATGTACTTGAATAATCGGGTTATAGTAACCTTTTATATCAAATAAATAATAGCAAACAGGGATATGGCATACAGGCTTCATTAGAAACCACAGAACATGAAAAAAGCAACAACGAGAACACACATAAATAGCAAAACACGAAAAGCAAAATCGAGAACACACATACATGTAAATAGCAAAACACGAAAAGCAAAAACGAGAACACACATAAATAGCAAAACACGAAAAGCAAAAACGAGAACACACATAAACAGCAGAACACGAAAAGCAAAAACGAGAACACACATAAATAGCAAAACACGAAAAGCGAAATCGAGAACACACATAAATAGCAAAACACGAAAAGCGAAATCGAGAACACACATAAATAGCAAAACACGAAAAGCAAAAACGAGAACACACATAAATAGCAAAACACGAAAAGCAAAATCGAGAACACACATAAATAGCAAAACACGAAAGGCAAAAACGAGAACACACATAAATAGCAAAACCCGAAAGCAAAAACGAGAACACACATAAATAGCAAAACACGAAAAGCAAAAACGAGAACACACATAAATAGCAAAACACGAAAAGCAAAAACGAGAACACACATAAACAGCAGAACACGAAAAGCAAAAACGAGAACACACATAAATAGCAAAACACGAAAAGCGAAATCGAGAACACACATAAATAGCAAAACACGAAAAGCAAAAACGAGAACACACATAAATAGCAAAACACGAAAAGCAAAATCGAGAACACACATAAATAGCAAAACACGAAAAGCAAAAACGAGAACACACATAAATAGCAAAACACGAAAAGCAAAAACGAGAACACACATAAACAGCAGAACACGAAAAGCAAAATCGAGAACACACATAAACAGCAGAACACGAAAAGCAAAATCGAGAACACACATAAATAGCAAAACACGAAAAGCAAAATCGAGAACACACATAAATAGCAAAACACGAAAAGCAAAAACGAGAACACAAATAAATAGCAAAACACGGAAAGCAAAACAGAGAGCACACAAAAACAGCAAAACACAAAAAGCACAAAAAGGAACAGCAGAACACGAAAAGTCCTTATCTCATATTTTAAATTAGCCCGATACGAGCGCACGCATCAAAGCCAACTGTATGAGCCTGTAGCTTTATAAAACAAAATGCCCAACTGAACCATCCGAGCACAGGAAACATAAAACACATACAAGGCACAATGCCCTACTAAACAAGCAAAGATCCGCCAAAGTCCAAGCTGTCGAAAAGTATAATGAATCATTAGTTTCAGCAACTGAACGACTGAATGCCCTAGCTAAATGACACAGTTTCCACAGCAAAACGACTATACTGCCTAGTTTTAGCTGTCAGAAATCCCGAAAAGAAGTTCCCAAGACACTGCCGATCGAGATAATTAATCCGCCCTAGTCTCAGCTGTTAAAAAGCTGAATGAAATAGTTTCAGCAATCAAAAGCGAAATACCTACACTGAATGACCTAGTTACAACAGTAAAACTGCTGAAATATATAGTTTTAGCTACCTTTAGCCCCAAAAAATGCATTAAAAGCCCAATTTAGACCCTTATATAAGTTAAAACTAAACTCGTTAAATACATTTAATCCAATTTCTAGGCAAAATCAGTAAACTCAACATAATGTGTTCTAATGTAACAACAGTTGTAAATTGTACCTAGGGTGCAACAAATTACAACCGCAAAACAAGTTGGTGAAAATAATAAGAACATTTACAAATACTAGTAGTACATGTATTGTTGTCCATTGAAATGTAGTTCTCTTTATTCTATATAGTCAAAATAATAAAATTATTAAAATACAAGAAAGTTCATTATGGCCCTCGTGTGGCATAAATGTAGATTCCACTCGAACATTGGTATATGTTTGTATTCGTATTTGTCCCAGGAACGAAGTTTGTCTTGTCCTATATCTAGATTTTGAAATTCCTTGAACGTACATGTATATGATTTTGTAATAACGCCATGTTGACAATAACGCCATGATGACGTTTAGCTATAAACGCCACAGTGACGTTACGGTTTTTATAGTTTTCGAAGAAACTTTTCCTTGAATTTCGTTTGCCTTTTACAAATACACGTATGGCAGTGGGATATAGTTGTTCTGAAGGACTATAGATTTGGCGTACACTGTACTGTCCCCCTGGTGAATCCATTTCACGATAGCCTTTGGAAAGTACGGATTTTTGTTTTAAGTGTTGATTACACTACACTGTTGTTTAGCACTGAGAATGCTTTCTAACTAGTTATTTCAGCATTTGTACTGTTGAAAGTAGGTAATTCAGCTAGGGCATTCTGCTTTCTGATTGCTGAAACTTGGTCATTCAGCTTTTTGACAGCTGGGGCTTGGGCAGTTCATTTTCTCGTCCAGTTATGTGTTTGGCATAATGTGTCGTGTAATTGTGGTAGGTGATGTGTTTATGTTTCTGTGCTCGGCTGGTTAAGTTTAGTGCTGCCTTCCCTGTCCGACTTTCTATTATCTTTTTTATTTTTATGATTTTAGCTACAAAATTTGAGGAACGTTTAGGGTTAATACGGGTACGTCTATTTAGTATAATTGGTAAGTATGTCATGGCGGTTAAATGCTTGGACCTGCATATTGACCAGCTTGTAGAAGAATATTAGTCTATTTTTCGTCTATCACTGATTGGAGGTAGTTAGTAGTTGTAAGTCCTGGAGCATCTTGGAGACACAACCTTCTCCCCATTACATGAACCTTTCGGTCTGTCGTTGGACCTTGTCCAGTTTGTTAATATCCTTTGACACGTTGGGATGCCATTAACTGTATTCTACAGTCAATTGAATAATTTTTATACATTGAAAGATTAGATGTGTGTTTTGTAAAGATATGCATATTGTATTGATTTCATTAATGCATTGTGTGATTATGAACAGGTTTATTTACGAGGGGTGTTCGAAAAGAAATGCAATTCCATTCATATATTGGTAGTTTTAGGGGTGTCGTGCTTCAAACCTGGCATGAGTACCCATTAGCCCATTGTCTGCACTTGGGTAATATTTGGTTGAAATCCGTGCATTAGTTTGGTCATAATGTATGTTTAATAAACATTTATACTAAGCTAAAAGACGTTCGAAACGTATCGTCAAACTGACTGAAATTATGCATTATATCAAAGAAAGGTCAAACATTAAGTGATAAATTTATACATGAACTTTTTTAGATAAAAAGACATCGTAATGTGTCTTTCAGCGTTGGTACACTTTTATTAAATGTTTCAGAGTAGGTCAATAGCATCTGAAAGCAAACAACAAATGTGGTCAACTGAAAACAACAACAATCAGACTCAAAATTGATAAAAAGTATGAAATTCGTCTGAAAGCTGCAATATTAAAAGTTGGACTGTTATCTGCTCGTACAATCTCGAGTTCATCCTAATTTCACTTCATTTGGAAGGAAATGATTAAAGTTAACAACAGTTGTGACCACTAGATACCATGCTCATTACGTGGTGCTCACTAGATACCATGCTCATTACGTGGTGCCCCCTAGATACCATGCTCATTACGTGGTGCCCACTAGATACCATGCTCATTACGTGGTGCCCACTAGATACCATGCTCATTACGTGGTGCCCAAAACGCCATATTATTTTAAATGCCAAGAAAATATTTAAGTTATACCCTCAGTACTTTCAAGAGAAGTTTTTACGTAGTATAATAAAGGAAGGGAAATACGCTCACTATCATTAACCAAGAATGAAGCGGAAACATCATATACATGTATGTGCTAACAGAAATTCTAAGAAATCCGTAATTGTAAAACACACTAAGTCACTAAAGGAAATGATTCATTTGATTTTCTTCATCCACAATGGGCTTGCAATTCGAAAACCAAAACCAATGACCAAATACGTTACAAAAAGTTTCTATAGATAATGTGTGCATGGAAAACTTCAGAAATATTTCATATAGCGTCAAATTGTTTATGGAATAGACCATTATGCACGTTTCTCATGAAAATGCCTTTTCGCACAGGGCTCCTACTGTAATGTCGTTTTTGAACGTAATACACATGGGAATACTTTTTCACCAAATCTATTATGTAGACCTAATCATATGCGAATAATTTTAAGTTCATAGACTTAAATTGCATGCAGAAGACCATAGGTACGGTTCCAGGAAACCTATTGGGTCAGCCATATTATAGTGCATGAGTGTAGTACCTTTTGCAGATGACAAAACATACCTTTTATCTTGAATTTAAAGGTTAAATGTGTGTGCAATGTGTAAAGGAGAGTTTATTGAAGGTTTTCTGTGAGTTTCATAGTATATGGTTCTGTCAATAGAAAGTGATAGAGTAAATTGCATTTCTTTTCGAACTCCCCTCGTATAAAAATAATTATGTTCAAATTGAGATGTATTTTGTTAAAAAGGTTACATGCAAATTGATTTAATTAATAGTTTGTATTCATATTTTCCATTAATGTTATACACGTATTGAACATGCATTTATAACAAGATGATTGATAGTTTGAACCTTTATAATATGCAACTTGTTATATATTTAATCATATCACATTACCCATATATGTTTTGTATTGTATTTTGGGCTGGAGGCCTCTCATTACATTGAATAAATCTTGAATTTGGAATCTTGAAAAAGAGCTAGGTACGTACGCCGTTTACCTGTATGATTCAGGGCAATATTTTAAGTTACGTGAGGAATCCAAAAGTGTAGTTTGCCTTTCAGAAAATTGTAGAGATCTTAGCGGCCCATTTCATATGTTATGATATTGTTACTCCAAGATAAGGATTCTAGCTGACTTGTTTAAGGAATGTGTGGTCAAGTGAATAGAGGGGTATCGATTAACTGATGATACTTTAGATGTATCGTTTAGAGCCATTGAACTTCATAGCCAAGGTTTTAGCCCATTCTTCAATTGCTGATACCCGGTAGGTCTGCTTGTTGTTTGTTTGTGTTTAATCGAGACAGTCGTTTACAAGTTTGTATTTATTAAGTTTGTTTTTACCTACCAGATTCTTTGATGACCTAACGACTGCGAGGAAAGAGACGGTTGTGTGATGCAAGGAATCTGGGTGTGATATTCCGAATGGACTCCTTGGAATTGTTTCATGCCCGGTACACAATACCGGAGTACCCGATAGTACACATGTGTTATATTGTGTCTTCGTAATATCCCAAACTTGTTTATTGTAAAATAATCAATCAAGGTACTATTTCACTTCTTGGCGATTGTATCTAACACAGGTTTGCGTTATTCATCAATATTTATAGCTTCGTGTGATTATACCTAGCATTACAATCTTGCAAAGAGTTTTGGTCGTAATAATTTAAGGCGAATTCCAAACTTCAAAAATTCATAGCATGGTCATATAACTTATATTTATTATCATGCACGTGGTTTTCCATTTCAAAAATGTGAAACATTGGCTCGTTTATCAGGTAAATTTATGAAAGCACAAAAAGTGAGTATTTTCTCATATAAAAGATCAAACCAGTATCGACAAGTGAGATTACAGAATGTTTGCATAATACTTATCTGTTTCAATAAATTGTGTGAGCGTTTTTGCCCTAACTGCGACAGTGTGTGTCAGAATATATCAATCATGTTCTCAATTAATAAAAGAGTCCAAACGAACAAACGCGACACACACTTGCTTATAAATGTCCGAGCCTAAAAAACAAGAATTCTTAAGAGGTACGATTATCTATGCGTAAAACAAACATGTCCATATCGCTATATGCAGGAAAAATATCGTTTGTATTTTTCAGCAACGTTTAATGGCTAGACATTTTTTATAAAACCGCATAAGATGTGCGGACGCATGCCTGTTCTAGTAAGCTACAGGCTTCCCCAGAACTAATATTCATAGATATAATTCAACAAACCCCATACTAGATCAAATTAATGGAAAATAACAAAATGTGTGATGTTCAGAAGGTCATTAAAAAGCTGACAGTCAAACTATTTATATAAATCCTACCTTACACGTCGAGGGTTGCCCGCAAGACTGTAGTAACTGCATTTTTGGAAATTATTCAGGAGAAGCAAAAAACTTCACATGTTTTCCAAATTAAATATAGTTAACACAAATTTTGTATATTTTGTAAAGAATGGAGAGCGAAAACCTATAGATAATTGAGAATTAAAATGTCTGGATAAAAACAACTAAATTGATGACTTTTTTGACTTACTACATTATTGCGCTGAAATCGCGCATGACCTGGTTAAAAATGTTCCTGCAATACTGTAGTAAGTCAACACTTACTACAGTATTGCAGGAAACATATTCAAGGTTTGACATTTTTATTTCACTGCAATACAGTAGTAAGTGTTATAATAAACAGAAAAACATAAGACTGCTTTTGATATATTTGGTTTTAATGCCCCCAGAAGTCTGTCTTATTAGCCCCCTACCGGTTTTCAACCTGAGGGGACTATAGGTTTGCTCTCCGTCTGTCTGTCAAAAATCTGGATCCTGACAATTCTCAAACAGTATCCAAGCTAGGTTTATGAAACTTGGTATGTGGAGAGGAGGCAATAAGGGCCATTAAGGGGGTTATGTACCTCTAAATATGTTCTGATTCTGACAAAAATTGTGGTTGCTATGGATACGGAAATAGTGAAAATACGTCAAAATCTGGATCCTGTCGTAACTCTAACAGCTTCCCAGCTAGGTTTATGAAACTTTGTATGTGGGTAGGCACCAATAAAGAGATTATGCACATCTAGATATATTTTAATTGGTCAAAAATTGTGGTTGCCATGGCAACAGAAACATTGAAAATTATTTAAAGGGCTTCGAACCGGTAGGGGACTTCTGTATTGGCTGCAATTCATAATGCCTTGTTGACATTGAAGTGTCCGTCCATTTTTTTAACCATAAATACTGTACATTATTAAGGCCTAGGACAAAGTGTTGTATTTAGTCCAATATTTTATTTACCATTCTAACACGATCTGCGGATTAATCCATTAAACATAGAGCAGACCTGGCCATATATTATTACCGCAAACCTTGTCTCAAAATTGCCACGTCCTTCTTTCAAATTTGGACGGGATTTTATATCACATTTTTATTCTTCTAAAGGTGTTTTACACAACAATTATTCATTTTCACTATTATCAGAAGTTAAAGTTCTCAAGTACTTGCAGAAACTAAGCATTGACAAAGAAACAGGATTAGATGGCATTCCTGCTCGTTTTGTTGTGGATAGTGCTCCATTGATTGCTAACCCATTAGCTCACATTATTAATCTGTCTCTTATCCAAGGTACTGTCCCTGATGATCTTAAGTCTGCACGTGTTGTCCCGTTGTATAAGAAAAGTGATAAACTGAAGTCGGAAACTACCGTCCAGTGTCTATACTCAGTGTAATATCAAAAATATTTGAAAGGGTTGCCTATGACCAAATATAATCATACCTTAAGGTTAAAACTTGCTTTACAATTTTCAGTCTGGATTCAGAGCTGGCTTTTCGACAGATACCTGTCTTGTACACCTGTCTGATTATATAAGATTTGAAATGGACAAAGGACATGTTGTTGGAATGATATTATTAGATCTACAGAGAGCTGTTGATCATTCCATTCTCATGTGTAAACTCCAATGCATTGGTCTTGGTGAAGATATTATACACTGGTTTTATTCTTACTTGTCGAGTAGACAACAACTTGTTGAAATATCAGGGACCAGGTCATCATCAGCGAATGTCACATGCGGCGTTCCACAAGGATCCATACTTGGTCCTCTTTTATTTCTCATTTATGTTAATGGTATGTCAGCAGTTGTTAAAAACAAATTACTTCTATATGCTGATGATTCCACAATATTAGTTTCACACAAAGATCGTTCAGTAGTTGAGAAGCTTTTAAGTGAAGACTTACAATCAGTCAGTTCATGGTTAGTTGATAATAAACTTTCACTTCATCTTGGTAAGACTGAGTCTATCTTATTCTGTTCAAAACCTAAGTTGAAATCAAATCCTTCCTTAAATATATCTTGTAATAATACTTCTATTCAGTCAACTTCATCTGTCAAATACCTTGGTGCTACTCTAGATCAAACGCTTTCCTGTGACTCTATGGCTATGAATGTCATCAAAAAGGCCAATGCAAGATTAAAATTTTCTCTACAGGAAACGTAAATTGCTCACAGAACATACTAAGAAACTTCTAGCATCTTCATTAATTCAATGTCACTTTGACTATGCCTGTTCCTTCTGGTATCATGCTTTAACCAAACAACTCAAGTCTAAACTGCAAGTCACCCAGAATAAATTAATTCGATTCGTTCTTAATCTTGACTGTAAAACTCACATTGATCAAAATCATTTCGAAACGCTAAAATGGCTACCAGTTGACAAGAGAGTCGAACAAATTATCCTTTCCCATGTTTATAAAATTAAAAATGGTTCATCCCCTGAGTATATGAAGGATCACTTTATTATGTCAACTTATGTTCGTTCTTATAAAACTAGATTTAGTACGGATGGATGTTTTGCTGTGCCAAAGGTTGGATTCTTTGGAAAGAAGACTTTTTCTTACTCGGGATGCAGCCTTTGGACATGTACTGAGTCAATTTTAAATTATAGCTATATACCCTTAATATATATATATATTTATAACATACTTACATTTTTATCTATTTATAGAGTAATTTAATATATACAATTAAATTTATTTATTTTTATATAAAAAAATTTGAGGATGTTCTATTTTTATAAATCATATACATGTATATACAATTGTCTTTCATGCCTTCAAGGTGCAATATTTTGTTCATGCCTCTCTGTGTCAGTACACCAAATATTTATTTATATACGAGGACCGCAATGGAAATAAGAGGTCTCCTCTTTTTGCGTTATCCTTGGTGTGGGTGTGTTTAACATGGCTTCCTTATGAAAATTTTTAAAACATATCTTTGTATGTGTAATTTTGTCATTTATTTAACATGTTTTATTTATATTTGGTGTTATTTATTATCTGAATTGATGTGCCATGTTATATACATCTTATGCCAAATAAATATCATTAATAAAACATGATATTAAATTGGCTGTTACTATTTACGCCCCGTATCACGTGACCTATTTATGAATGAATGAACGTAAACTTTATAGCAAAAACTTCCACGCGTCTTGAGTTGCACGACAATCCAGTGTTACAGCTACGACGCATCTATTTTTAGAAACTCCAAATTAATCTCGAAACCAAGTTTCATAAAAACTTCTGATAATCAATTCATTTATATTTTTCATTTCATGAAATAGATACCCTATACTCGTGTTATTAAAATTGTTACAATGTTTCAAATGTGGTATTTCCTTCAGAAAATTACAAAGTTCGTTTTCATTAACGAGGGAGGTAATTGTATCAGCTAATAAGTCAGTCAATTTCAGCGTGGAATTATGTTCAATGTCAAATGGGTGAAAATGGAATGCGCGCAGTTAAATAGTTCGGGATATTATCGTGTTTAGAATCGAAATAAAAACTCTGTTCTTGTACTTTATCGGTGAATAAAACACAGGCACTCGTTCGGATGCGAAAAATTAAATCACGAGTGCGTATTTTACCGCATCCGAACTCCTGTCCATGTTTTATTCACCGACAAAATACGCGAACAAATTTTTATTTCTTAATTAATGTTACTGCTATCAAACTTGCCAAACTTACTCACTACCATTGGTCAACAGTACTAGATAAGTGTCATAACTCAAGGATGATTTTGCAAAGAGTTATGGACCTTTGTTACTAAGACATTGTGGATACAGCTATCAATGCTATTGCAATGAAACTTGGCACAACTAAAAACTATCATCAGTCAGTAGTACTTGACAAGTGTAATGTGTAGCTTTTGGATCAGGTTATTGTTAGCTTGACATTTTGTAGTAAAGGGCTATTCAGTTGTGACAAGGTCATCTGAGGGGGTGACGATCCATTGTTGGTGTCCATTTTTCAAAAACTATCAAAGGTTTCACTTCAAACTTGGACTACTATATTTAATCACTATCACAGGGGCCTTCCATTACAGCAACATCTAACCATAGGATGTGTATTTCCAGACTTAGTTGCCCTTGTTTGGACTTAAACTTTAAAATGTTTGTCATTTTTGTTGTCAAAATTACACTTCTGAATAACCATCAAAGATACTATCTTGAAACGTGAAATACTTGTTTAAAGTGATGAGCGAAATGTATAAACAAAAGGAAATGCTGGAATAATTTTTTCTATAGTTGTCTGCCCCTGAAGACTTGAAAATTGTTGCCAGTTTTCAAATTTCTCAATTTCTTAGAGGGTGTCTCTAGAGACATAACATACTTGACAACAAAGATGAGTCATTGCACATTTCATTGATGACTTTGTAGACATTAGGTGGGGAAACTCTATATAGGTTACTATCCAAATTATTGCACTGAAACTTGCCACACGTAATGAAAATCTATACATACTTGACAAGACACAATCATTTTGCTCCACTTTTTTAAATAATGGCACAATTTAACTTGCTCAGAAACACAACGCAACTCAAATCACTACTAAGTAGTATTCTGTTTTAAAATTAATTTCATCAGACATTCTTTTTTAAATTATAATATTTATACTCTTAATAATAGAACGAAAATACTTTGAAACTTCACCAAATTGATAACATTAACAAAAAGATTATATTAAGTCAGACAGGGAAGGCAGAACTCAACTTAATCTTGTTGAATTGGTACTTCTTTGACAATCTAATGATAGTATTTTACTTCTTTAAACAACAATAAGTATTGATGTAGAGAATTGCCCACGATGGCCGAGTGGTTTGGAACAGAAGGTTGCGGATTTAATCCCACTGGCTATACTGAGAAATTATACCGACACATTGCGACAGACAAACCAATCGACAAAATTTTATTTTAGCTAACACCCCAAAACAGCATGGTTTCTTAGCTGTACAGGACTCTGTTTACTGCTACATAAAGCCAACCATTTCCTATGGGGTACTCACAAACTTAGAGTACAGCCATCAAAAGCCCTATTAGGCACTCAACCCTAACATCACTAGGATAACAACGCCTCAATTAGGGTACATCTATACCAGGCCCTATTGGTTACCACTCGCCATCACCAATTACAGCCATAATTTAAGCCATAAGGGATACTTGCAACCACTGAGTTCAACAATACCAGGCACTATGGGGGCACTCACAAACACAGATTAATCCATCCCCAACCCTATTGGGTACCCCCCCCCCCTAACAAATTGCAGCCCTACTCACAAAGTACTGCATTCAGTCCTTATAGTATTATTTCACGCCCTATTGGGCACTCTTCCCAAAATTGCAGCCATACCAGGCACATTTGCTTCTCCCAACCTCGTGGCACTGCCTTAATACATACACAGGCTCACCACAAATTGCAGCAATACCAGACTCTTATTGGTACACATCATCGCCATTTAAGAGTCATGGTTACCAGGCGCTGAGAGACTGCATACAGCCATACCAGGCCTTATTAAGTACTAACAATCAATTACAGCCAAATAAGATCCAGAATGGGATACATTATCCTCATCTATTTAAAACAATACTTAAGGCCATGAAAGGGTTGTTATAACCACCGAACGCAGCAACACTAGCAGGGCCAAACGGGATACTCACAACAACCTTTACCGCCTATATTTGGCCGTAAGGGATACTCAAAATCGCAATTCAGCTACCTCAGGCTTTATTGGGTACTTACAGAATAGACCTATTCTTAAGGTACTTTCGGTATTCAACACCACTATTAATAAATTACATCTAACTAGCCCTGAGGAGGTAACTCACCATCACCAACTACACACATACTAGCTGTTTAGGCCTTACGGGTTTTAACCCTCCACCTGTTATAGCTATACCAGGTCATAAGGTGTTCTAACCACCACAGAGTCCAACAATACCAGGCCAAATAGGGTACTTATCACCCCAGTGTGAAGACATACTTATAGCTCTATGTCAGACACGGTCATTCCTGACTCAATGGGTTACCTTACATATAACCTGGTACGGCCAATCCTGACTATGTTTAGTACCTTTTATTACTTGATACAGCCATTTTGCACCCTTCCATGATAAACTGATGCTGTCATCAATCATCATTACACCATAATGCTTGTTTAGTATTGAGTTACTATTGTATTGCAGGAAAAAATATATTACAAATTAATGAAAAGTTCTTGCAATACTGTAGTTAGTCAACTTACTACAGTATTGCAGGAACTTTTCATTCGTTGTCAGTTAAGACTATATTGCAATTTAACCATAATGTACTTTTTATAAAAATACAGCCAAACTACTTTTTGCTATTATGTAAAACATAATTATACATCCAAAAATATAAAAAAGTCACTTTTGTAAAAATATGCAGTTACTACAGTCTTGCGGGCAACCCTCGACGTGTAAGCTCGATGCAATTAAATATTTGTGATAAACGTGTAATTAATCCAGCTATAATGTAGGATCTACTGATTTGTCTTGGATTTGTCTTGGATTTGCCCAAGGCCTTTAGCCTGGGGCATTGCGAATGATCAGTCGGTGAATTGCATTCATGTCTTTTGACTTTACTACACATGCTCGATTTTACAATTTAATGTGAGTAACAATAACTGAGACTACATTTTTAAATTGTTTTCCATTTTCTAAAGCACGGAATCTTATAAATCTTCATATCTAGAGCTCGGTACGAAGAATACAATTAATGCAGTAATTGAAAGTATTATATAACAAAAATATAGAACTAAACAAAAGTTACAAACACGATATGAACAACAGTTAATATTTAAATAAACATTACGTGTAGCAACGTTCGTCATTTGCCCACCCCCATCACGGTGCCCCTACAACCAGTCCTAAAACGATTATGAGATAGAGGTTCACGCCAAATGATTGTCATTATCTGATTCTATCTAGGTGTTGGACTTAAGTATAGATATTTTGGAAACACAGATAAACTTATTATATATAATATATATTATGCATCCGCGTGATAACTCAATTTGTGGTATGTTTTTGTATTTTTGTAACCGACAATAAATTGAAGTACCTCTTATCTTCACCTTTACGTAACTTGACACACAGTAGACGATCCAACACGAAGTGATAACACTACTAGACTAAGTATTTAACCGGGTATTTTTATCAAATATTGTCATTTCCAACATGGGTCTTCTTAGAGGTCCAGGGAATTGCTTGATTTTTATTTCATGTGTCGTCAAACTACTGGATTTAGTTTCCACAACAGGTGACTGAGTTTTATATTATTTTGCATGATTTAATTATAACTGATTAAGGATTACTTCAGATTTATTACTTTCTAATTTGTTAACGATTTTTTCCTATTTGCCAATACTAATCTTGATTCGTTGATTACAATTGATTACAATTGTGTACGTCGTGTCTCTAAACTGAATCATCAGTCATTGCGCTGCGCGGTCATGCATTGCGCATCACTTCTAATGGTATAGATCTAAGCATTTTGGCTATTGGGATCTTGACGAATGAACATTATAAAATAGGGATGTTACGATATACATCAGATACATAATACGCAATCTATGAATATTATGTACATATGTACATATTTTATTGATCCGATGTAACGCAGTTGCCCAGTGTCTTTTTACAATATAATTCATATATTAATTATGGACATATGGACTGGTGCAACGGTGTAAAATAACTCTGAACAGTGAATACTAATTAAAATACTTGTTTGCACCACAGTCGGAATATTAAATCAGAGATTTCGGTTATCTATGTTGTTTATTATCATCTAAAACTGCCGAAATGTCAGTTGGATGTTTGCGCTGTTAGCTAATAATAACCTTGGGCTTCCTTTGAGTTAACTGTTGATTTAATGCTACAAATACATCAAGAAAAGCGTCTAAAAACGTTTAGTAGAAACGAATACTTGTTATATTATGCATATTAAGGCTTTAATAGTCGTTAATCCCACCTACTGGTTGATGGTGTAAGAAATGAAAAAGTAATAAAAACAATGTCACAAGTATCTGTTACATCCAAATAACGCCACATAACCACATTTTGTCATTTCGAAATGTCTTCCAGGATGTGGACATTCACCAATGGACATCGTGATGTTGCTGGACTCTTCTGAAGGCTCCCAATCGACGTCATTTGAACAAGAGAAACAGTTTACCGCGTCCCTTATAAATGCTCTGTGGGACGGTAGCAATCGATTTAGCATGGTGACATTTGGCAGCGGTACTTTCACTCAATTCAATCTGGACACCTACGGTTCCATTTCTGAAATCCAGATGGCGATTCAGTATCTGTGGAAAACTACGGGAAAGGCAGATATCGGTGGGGCGATAAAATACGCGGCTGATCATGCATTCTCGGCAGATGTTGGTGGGCGTGTTGTTGCTCCGGATGTGTTAATATTGGTTACCCCTCTCGACATTCGAAATGAAACTTCTGCCAAGCTACTTGCAGATGAACTTCAACGCGCTGATGTTGAACTGTTCGTCATCATCGCATCGTCAAGTATTGATACATTTTGGTACAAAAAGTTCGTTCCAATAGACCACATCATTAAAGTCAATAATGGAAACGAGTTGTTGACCGGCTATAGTTCGATTAAGGAAACTATTTGCAAAGGTATTTTCAAACGAAATATTTCCACACTACTATTTTAGTATTATTAAATAAACGACGATTTTCAGATCATTCCAAAACAAGCCTATTTATGTTATCATTTCGACCAATAAAATGTATTGTGGTATACTTCTGGCGAACGATATTGATCTTACTATTTAGTCATAGTATTATGTTCACTACTTAGAAAACTGGAATTCGCAATAGCGTTATGAGTTAACCAGTTACTCTTAGAATAGTATCTAATGAACAAATAGGTGTGTTACTAAAGTACGCCCGACTTACCTAATTCAAATAAAATGACAGAGATTCTGCTTATAACACGAAAGATTTTCAAGTTTCCATTCAAACTCGTCATTTTCATTTTTAACAAAACATTTTCCCGTTTGTATAGCTTTAGTGGTATATGTATAATATACTTAACCGCACTGCTAACCCGTCCAAAACTCACGATGGCAGTTATGCCACATATTTAAAGTTTTTTAAATGAATGGTTGCACTTAACTTCCAATGTCATGGCCACAATGGAAGCTTGTGATGTACGCCCAGATAATATAGAAGTTGTTACATAATTTGATATATGAAAGCGCTTGAATTATTGCACATAACGCGGTAGTATTGTCATAATAATCCAAATAAAAGAATGTTTATCAAGCCCACAAATCGAAAAAATATTTCAGTTTCTTACGGGAATAATTTGAAACGTATATATTAACTGAAATTAACATAATTTTTATGTCATAAAGGTAAATTTGTTCAAACTGTTGCGTTGTTGAATTGTATCATATTATTATGTTTATATACAACGGTAAACACAAAATATCCTCAATATTTCTATTTTCTGTTGAATGAAACTTAGTGATTGACACGATACCGTGATATACATTCCATGGCATATCTTTTTAACTGGTAGATCAATTGATGGGATTATGAAGTGTTTTGTATGAATGCAATTACTTTATGAAGATATCGAAAGCCGATTCTTGTTTTTGATACATTGAAACTCTGATCCCTTTAGGACAAATGTAAATTTCTAAGATTACATAACTTTTTTAAAAAATATTTATCAATGATACAGTTACCTGTGATTAAGACTCAACTTAATTCAAAACATATCGTTGTAGGTAGAGGAATACTTCGCCAATGGTCAACATGGTCGGCTTGTGCATCTTCATGCGGACCTGGGTTACGTCGTAGATTTAGATCTTGTGAGAAGAGGAACCAGAATGATGCTGATTGTGAAGGAGATTTGTTTGACGAACAACGATGTTATAATGATCCATGTACAGGTTAGAATATGATGGTTTACAAATTATTTAAATAGTTTTATGTAAAAGACTACTATTAGTATTAAATATATTGTTACGGCTATTTGAAGTACATGCCGTTTGTATAATTATACGATAGTAATTGTTAATAATAACATGGTTTTATTACTCTTTCATTGCTTTCAACAGCACCTATAACCTTATAATATCCTCATGCATAAAGGTCAGGATCATGTCTCTGAGCTATAACACGTGTTGTTATCGAATTATTTTCATCTATAGAAAGAGACCAAACTTATTGCTACTAGTTTTGTTATTAATAATATAAGTATGTAGTTTGTTATGGAATTAAATATTTTCTGTTTATATTTATTCTACGTTTGTAATAACGTGGTTTTTTTATCAACCAATTAATGCATTAACAACGTTTTCAACAGCACCTATCGATGGTTCATGGTCAGTTTGGGACACGTGGTCAGGTTGTAGCAAAACGTGTGGAAAGGGCACAAAATCTCGTATCAGAACATGCACAGCCCCCTTCCCAGAAAATGGCGGCAATCAATGTCATGGAGCAGGAACACAAGCACGAGGTTGTTCGGATTGGAGTTGTCCTGGTATGTTATTGTTGTCAATCTGAAAATCGCAACCATTGAGAAAATTTGGTTTACGATGGTTGCGTCATAAATAGCATGCAAGATTTTATGTAAATGTCGCCGTAAGCTTTTGCTTGAAATAACTTTCGGGTTTATTAGCTCTGTTCGTTCCCATTCTTGTAACGGCAGTGTTACTGATTCTGATATCCATGTCCATGATAAATTGAGCTATTTGCCAGGGATCATAGATAGATGTCGGAGTGTTTACGATATATTCATATGAAACCATATAAATATATAATAGTCCACAGATTTTATCAACAATTTACACTTGCAGTTCGAATATTTATTTCTACAAAGTCTTACACTGATTTCAGTAATCAAATACATATAGTGTCCACACAATGTTATCACAAAATATTATCCAGTTATTGGTCATTTTACTACTTCCTCACGGACTGAACACCTAACTACCGCTCTCCAGGATCTAAGATTTCTGACAATAACTCAAAATGCTCGTTCGTGTCAGAACCAATGATACCCGTACCAGCAAGCACGTGACCTACAGCATATCAAGTTACCATCAACCAAATATACTATTGTACCTACTGGTCACGCGATACAGATTACTACCCGGTGCGTTAATGTATCATATACTAATAACATATATAGTTCGATTTCGAGCATTGAGCCGTGACTGCACTTTTAAGGTTTTAACCACTAATCGATATAGGTTGGTATAGTTTTGACCAGTACGATAAGTAATACAATTAAGGCTAAATATTTCATGTGTCTGGATAGTCGTGACGGTAAAGCGCTTGATACATTGTAAAATACATTTTGTCCGACCAGGGCGAGTTCGAATCCCACCAAAATAGTTTTTCATGTTTATTATATTTTTTTAAATGCACACAACTTGTAAACTCCGTGTAATACTAGTATATGTGACACACCATATCTATAACATGTATACTTTAGAACGTTATGAAGGCTTATCACCCGAATATAGGATGTCAGTAAGCTCGAAATACACCAACGATCGAAATGAGTGAAAATGATAAATATATTGAATCGACGCATTTAAATGGATAAATTAAAAAATATAAACAAAATCTTTAACTTATAATAACGTCTTTATTTTCTGCGGATAACATAAACTTATAATCTCGTCAAATAATATAAAACAATGAATTAAAAAAATGAGCTAATCCGGGATTCGAACCACCGACTTCTGGGTTAGAAATTCTGAACGTAGCCGACTGCACTAAACAGTAATCTGATTTAATACAGATATCTGTAAGAATTCTATCATTAAAAATGCGCTCCGAACGTAATAAATGATAGACTACCCGCCAAAATGGACTAGTCGGATAGGTCATGACTCAGGGTTCAAAATTGAACTATAGATACCTACAATGATTTATAGTAACACGGTTACATATACTTATCATAATTATCATAACAATGATACAGACAAAAGAAACACGCGAAGCTTTCAAAACCACAACCAAGGGCAAATAGAAATATGAGATTGATTTGGTATAGTGTTTGTACGAACATACTAAGGTGTCCGTGTCTTTTAGATTGCAACAAAGCATGCCCACCAGGCAGTAAACTGTCGTCCGAATGTGATGTATGTGAATGTGCTAATGTGATTTTGTACGGAAATGTCCAAACTACCACCGGACCTGTTCGAGATGCTGGAGTTTATTTCAAGTCTAGGATGTATTCGCCATTGGTAACTACCGATTACACTGGATTCTTCCGTGTCGATGGTATATGTATACTTAATGAAGAAATACTTGTAAGGAAGGATGGTTACTCCGAAGACGCGGTTAATACTGAGGCCGTCAATGGTACTCATTGGAAAATAAACGCTACGATCTACCAATACAGTACGTTGTGTATAAATCAGAGCATTTTGCGCGTTATTAAGATACTATTGCCTTTTTATAGAGTTTTCGTTTCCAATCAATACATAATACGAATAGTCTTAATGTACATGCTGTTAATTCTATTTAGTGATTTAAAGTTCCCATTGTTTGGTTAACAGCTTCATTAAATATACGAACTTAACATCTAGTGATTTCCTTTTAATGAAAAACGGTTGATTTTATCAATGATTTGTGTACATGTATGTGTTGTGTTTGATTCTGTATGCGCACTGGTAGACTATTTCTTTGATATATATATTATATTTGATACGAAATGGGATTGGACAAAAGACATAAGTCCTCTCCTTATCACCATATACATTCGTTAATGTATCTACCGTACGTGTGTACATCAACTTGCATAATTTATCCCTATAGTTGCACCAATATTCACATTTCACCCTGAAGACAAAACAAGACTTGTTGGACAAAGTGTTGCTATGTGTTGTCAAGCTACAGGCGATCCCCAACCAACAGAATATACATGGTATGTGTTTACTTTGGATATTTGACAAGGCGGATACACGTTTGTTATTTAGTGGAATCGTGTTATCGCATAAAATAATACTATTTCGTCAGTATACCAACCGTTACATTACAAGTAAATAATGTACACGCCACTTGGCCCTTACAAAACAGGTACCGAATGAATAATAACCATAAGAACAAAATAAATGAGCAAATGCATTCGTACAAAGTGTGATTCCATATTTATAGTATCTAAGACGGTGATGCAATACTACGTGACTTATCCATGAAATACAAGATCTTTTTCAGCAGCAGTACCGTTTTGTCCAGCACCCTCTAAAACCGTGGAAAATACAGATTTCACAGGGTGCTGGAAAAATGGTCAAGCTGCTGAAAAAGATCTGTTATTTCATTGAAAGCAAATAATTTTCGCTTAGCGTGGTGTATATGTCATAGAAATCGATGAAGAAGTAAAATACTTATGGCTATTTTTGTTTTCCAATGTTGACAAATTTCGTCTTGGACCTGTAGCCAAAAATCACGTGGTATTGCTACACTGTTAGAGCTTCCTACTAAATATTGTGTTGACAGGTTTCACGGACTCCGTTCGCTTGGTTACCGAGGATCAAATGGAACACTATCGATATCTAGTGTAACTATTGCTGACAATGGTGTATATTACTGCTCAACTGAGACGGAAGCAGGATCACAAGTGTCAAAAGAAGCTACGCTTACTGTAAAAGGTATTTAAATTGATAAACATTTCATAGGATTTTTCACTCAAAAGGGACATGTTGTCATAACATTCATACTTAACGGAGAAATGTAATTATAATTCAACCTCAATAATATCGATACCGAAATTACAATTTTGGTTTTTCGTGATGTTCATATCATTTTAATCGTAAAGTCGAGACGCATTCTTTCTGTCCAGGAATACATTGATATATCGGCCATTTAATCATCTCAAAGAAACTACTTTCTAATTTTTAATCTTATAGAATACATCATGTTGGTAGGTAAAAAATAAAAAAACTTACACTTGTCCAAATACGCTATTGGATTTTCTCGTAGTGTCCAAATGTCATTCTAGTGTCAAAATACCACGTTATACGGTGTGATACCGAACATGCAGTTTTTGCACAAAAAGTACAGTTTTTTCACACTTTTTGCAAGACAGCAACCATACATTTTAAAACTCTCACGGTTTGAATTGCAGTATTTCTTTACATTGGCAATATATACATTACAGATGCCGGGAACGATTCATGTTCATCCCCCGAGTCCTACTATGAAGATTTGCCTGATGGATGTTACGTCGACGGCGATTCTACACATCAACCCACGATTGATATTGGAACATGTGGCAAAATATCATGTGTATCTAGAGAATTACATGACAATGGGACCTGCTCAGAGTGGTGGGGAAATCATTGTTGTGATCCCGATCATTTTGATTGGGTTCTTATAAACTGCAATGGGTTTTCATATCAAACTAAACGGGTAAGGACATGTCGGTGTAGAATATGTTTTGCCAAAACGGTCATAACAGGCAAGACATATGGACGATTAGAAAACGGAACAGAAATACCTCTTAGATTAGGTTCGGTTTCGGCAAATGGCAAAGAGGTAGCCAGAACAAACATGGTCGGCGTATTCACTTTCGAAATTCCGAAATCTGTTACAAAGCTTGTAGTCCATTTTGAAGACACGGTTTTTAAGCGGCTCCTACCAACAACGAAGGTTATTCGAATTACACCGGGATCAAGCACAGCATTGAAAATAGCATTGTCATTTAGACCTGTCCCTGTGGATTTCCACGCTAATGATGGATTACAGCTAGAAGTTGGAGGTAATAACGGACGTGTTTATGCAGGACGTATACTTATACAGGACAATGCATTACTAACCGAAGCAGGTGAACCATACAATGGATCCGCTAAAGCTCATGTACATTATATGGACCCAAGGAGTCTCAATGATTTCGAAGCATCCAGTAGCGAGTTTACATTTGAACAAGACGGCCATGCGTGTCCTTTAGAAACATTCGGAGTGTTTAGTTCTAAGTTCGAAGATGACAAGGGTAATAACCTTCAGAACAACAAACCAATGAAGTTTGAAATTGACCCCACTGTGTACAACATCACTGCTGGTCCTGATGGAGAACCAGACGTAGAAATATGGAGAATGGACGGTAATTCAGGTACCTGGACACCTACTGGAAAAATGCGATTCAAAACATCTACCTCTAGACGCAAGTTGCTGGCACAAATAATTGTTGGTGAAGATGGTGATACTGTTAATGTACCATCGATAAACCTGCTTGAACCAGTTTATAACACAAAAGTTCAGACAACTTACTCGTCATATGGTGTACGCGAATACTACTACAAGATGGTTCGTACAGGGTGGTGGATCTTTAGCAATGTTGATAAGCGTGTAAGGACGTCCAGGGTTTTGTATCGGACAACAGTTAATTATAATACCGTTGTTGTCAGAGGTCCAGATAAGGTGAAGAGAGGTGCCTGTTTTATAAGTGTGTCGATTTTTAAAACTCTGAAAGGTGTAGATATAGATAGTGGCGGTACGCAGGTCACAGCTGTTACAAAACATGCGACCGAGGATCGATATTTGGGTGTTGACAAAAAACCTACGAATACAGATGGCCATGTGTGCCTGGCTATATTTTGTGACGCAATCGTATATTTATCTGCAGAAAATAAGCAAACCGCTCAACCCCTTCTTACCTTTCCCCGACACGATATACCTACTGGTTATGTGTCATCAAACATCAACAACGGAACTAAAGTCAAATTAACATCCAGCAACTGGGAAGATGTTCAAACACCCACCGGTTCAAGATACAGTCCAGTCTATTACTATGAGGATTTAAATCGTTGTAAAAACGATTATAAGAAGGACTTTACATTTAAATTTGCTGAAAGCCAAACAGGAGCCCCACAATCAAACTTCATATATGATAATGTGAACGACAATAAACTATCATGGTATCCTAATCCCCCGAAAGACTTGACCAGGACCACATGTTTCTTGAAAGTAATGATCAAGGTAGGAAATGCATATGTTTTGCACTCGTACTATAATATTCCAACTCAATTATAAGTAAAGTTATAATTAAACAAGCATTATTTGCATGTATACATTTCGATGATCATTTAGACGCATCTAATTGACTTTGTTTCCTATGGAAATTTATGATACATGTACATGTACGAGGGCCATTTGCACAGTTCGTGTTCCGACCCAAAAGGGTTAGTTTAACATTGAATACAGTCAAAGCATTCGTACCATATGGAAGGCTATCATCTTATGAAGATGGCAACTTAATATTGCAGAATTACCTGTACGTATGTAAGTCATTGTTGCAAAGGTAACTGTGCCAGTCCAAATTCTAGACTACTAGTAAATGTTTGTCATCATCTCTTTTGTAAATTATGCAATTTACCTACAATATCTATTGGCTTGAAATGAATTATTCACGGTAAAATCTAGTATATTAAAGACAGTATTTACAAAAGTTGCACCTGAGTTTCAACGATCACTGTCAGAGACGTCGACGTCAAACCGTAAAGTACGGACCATCTCACGGCTTTGAAGCGCTGTATCATGGTGTACGTCTAAACATATATTTGTATTTGTTTCGAAAGCTCATTTGTTTAGAAAAAATGTTAAAAGCACAGCTTTGTTCGAATTGATATTTTCACAATAATACTTGTCCACGAATTTACGGATGACCCTCATACGATCGTATATAAACATGGGTTGAATGTAATAGTATGCAATGACGTACTATATAATCCTGGGCATGTTTTGAGCAATACCTTCAATTAATAAACATATTGGTTTCTGATATTTGCAGAGCACGGGTGACTATGATCTACGATTTATCGCTATCAGTCATCAGAGGAGTAAAACTGGAGGGCAATATGGATCATACAACGTGGGACCACTGTCTGAACCTACCATGTCCAATACTGTAGACAGAGCAGCGTGTATTGAGTTCAGATGTCCAGGTCTTGTCAATGATGCAGGTTCTATATCCACTGATGTTTCCACGTTCCTTGAAGTCAAAATAAACCCCGTAAAACCAAACTGTCGCGTGAGGTAAATTTAATGGATATAGCACGCTATAATTTGTTTGTTCAAACTATTCAGTTGATGTAAACGCATTTGTTAACTAAGAGTAGTCATGTTTAGATGTACAACAAAATAAATTGTTTTCGAAAAGTGATTATATTTAGGGATTCTGACACTGTATAACTTTATCCATGCATACACATTTAAGTTTTCATTACAAATTCGTATGTCTCCTTATCCTACTTAGTTTATAGATCAATTGTTATCTGCTACGTAGACCAATGAGAACTCACTATTCTTGAATGTGTGTTAAAATGGACCAATAGGAACCCAATATCGAAAGTTGTGGAAATATTGACCAATTATAAAATATTTAGGAAAATGTGTAAATATTGACCAATGAGAACTTACTATTTCTGAACTGAACTTATTATTATTTTAGTCGCCAATCTCATTTAGACGCTTACATTTTAAACCATAGTCTACATTTTATCTACTCTCTTATTCAGCAAATTTGCAACTGGTATGAATATAACGGAAGAAACAGGCGGAAAGGGTTTCACGTTCGAAGCAAAGGCTGGAAATAACTACGGTCCAAGATACGGCATTTACATTGGTACAAGAAACAGGGCAACTATGGAAAGGTTTTGCTTTCAAGGCAAAGATACAGGAACCGTAGATATTGGTATGGATCCTAGTTTGAACACGGCCGTAGAATATGACTGCAACTAAATATTAGAAGTGTGTGATGGACATTATCTGACCGACTCTTGACATTTATGTTATACCAAATAAAAAGTCCCCTATTAAGTGTGTGTGTGTTACAATAAGGACAAAGTGTAGTCATAGTTGTAATAAATATTTCCTATTGAAGTTTGTATATTTTTGTTGATTGTGTATCTACATCTACATCTATATAATTGTATGCGTCGTTACTGTCAAGCTTGACCACTATCCAACGGTACACAGGTAAAGAATTGAAGAATTGCAAGAAGATGAAGGTTCAACTACTGCACTCGTCAGATGGTTGGTGCGACCAATACGGCTTGCGTGGCGCTACCAGGATTCCCACCGGCACTGCTCGCTCTCATCAGAGCGCAGTACTTTGTGTATAACCACTTCGATAGGTCTACAATAAGAGTTATTGTCCAATCATTGTACGTACATGGCTCAAGCCCAACCGGGACACCTCGGACAATAGAACGTCGCCATTTTTAACGTCTTTCGCCATGACGTCATCATGACAGATTTAAACAGTGCTTCAATGGAATACACGCCCACCAAGCAAGTGCAGCGTAGCTGTGTGTTATGCTCAAGGAGTGAAGCGAAATTGTACTGTTTAAACAATAAAACAGATTTTGTTATTTCCGCTGCTGATAAGTTAGGGTCTATTTTCTTCGGCCCATTTTCTTCTGCGTAGGATTTAAGAAAGAAACCGGCTGGATTCATCCGCTTGATACATCCGAGGTATTTTATCCTGTAAAAATGCCGTACGGACCGTTCCGATTGCAAAAAGCCATCATATCGCATTATTTGTTGACAACACGAACGTCAGTAACAAGACATATCACGGTAACTGTGTATTTACACTACGGTTCTATATCTGCAATACCTACATATAAACATATGTTCCCTGATAGACAATAAGTAGGACAAACCAGTTATCAAAGTCGGTTGACATGAACTTGTTCGGAATCAGGAAGTGTTTCGGGTTTCAGATAAACTGATTTACCACTCACATGAGTGTTATCTCTATGTATGTACATTATTAATACCAAGGCGCTTAAATATATGTAAAGGTATCACAAGTCGTATTTATAATGTTCAACAGTTCTGCAAACACGATAAAGCACGTATCGGGCCTGACGTACTTCAAAAAAACTTAAATAAATGAAATTTACAGCCCTGTACCTGATATGCTACAAATCTAAGTACGGGTACATGTATGAGAAAATATAAACAAAATCCCCGGTAACCTCTAACCAAAGGTAGTAAATAACAGCAAAGCGGACCACAACTACAAGCAATTGTTAGGCTATCAAACGGTTTAAGGAACGTTTACCAAGATAAACGTAGATTTTCAGTATATGTTCACAAAGCGCATCAGCTCAACAACAAATACAGTGGACTGATAATACAAGCTATATTGAGGAAAATGTCTTAAGGTGATTACAAACTCTTCAGTTGAGCGGAAGTTTAGAAATCGGCGTAAATAAGACGTATTGAAAGCGTCTGACTACCATGATGAAATAGCACGAACAACTTAAAATTGATGTGTCAGCATGTTCTCATGTCTTAAAATCGCGAATTTACTGTACAGTTATTACTATATTATACTATAATAAACTTACAGGAAAAAGCTATAGCTGAAATTCAATGTGTCATTTATTCCAAATTATTGAAACACCAACACTCTCGAATACTAGCTACAACGTATGTGAAACGTATTATAATGCGCCCACCAAGTTTTAATATTTGTTGAGCAAGCATCCCGACCACTTTTAAGAAGGTTCTTTTGCATTTATTTCGTAAGAATATAGACTAGCTAATGCAAAAGAGCATATAGCTAAAACTGAGCTCGTCTTTACATATATACACATTTTTCAAAAACAAATTATCGCGAAAACTGGATACAACGTATTCAAAACGTTCATATATTTTGTAAACTCCTGGTTTTCGACATTTCCGAAATCACTAAAGTGTCAACTGAAAAAATCTAGCCGAGCAACTGCCATGAAATTTGGTATAAAACTTATATACTAGTTACTCTACTGGTTGCGAAATGTACGAAAACAGTATGTAGTTCAACTATTATTTTCGTATAACTTAAAAATGAAAAATCACATATTTTAAAATATCATTTAAAAATACATATAACATACATATTCTAAAACTAACGTTATCGTGTGATTCCTTATATACGAAATTTCGTGCATGTCAAGTTTCATGTAATTAAATGTCAAACCTTTTCGGTAAAATGAAAATATCAGTTTTTAAGGGGTTTCCCCAAAATCTAAAAATATCTTTAAAACTAGCTGAGAAAAACTGTTATGGGTTAGCACAATTACTATCATGAGTGTGTTCTTCATAGAAATCAGGTGTTTGATACCTCTTGTACAGAAAAAATTAAGAGTTGTCAATCACCTTAAACTGAGGATAATAAGAAATGCATGGGCATTTTTCAAGATACACGTATAGTGCAATTAAATTTTTCTCTTTTCAATTTGTCCGGTACCGTTACCTATCATAAATAAACCCTGCTGCTGTATGTGACCGTCTCTATCTGATATACATAGTATCTATTTTCCATTAGCCGATGTGTGCTTTGTTTCATACATAATCAAGATAATATATCAGTTGGTAAATTTATTTCTAGCAATTATACATGGCCAAAAGTCCAACATTTGGATTTATTGTATTGACATTGAAGTTCACACCACTAAGACACTGTTGTCTTGTTATAAATATGGCCTTGTCCCGAGATCCCATCCCAACATAAACACCATAACTTGGACCATAATTGTTGCCATATTCCGTCATGAAGGATAACTCATCATGTTTGCCGGTGTTATGATGAACTGTGACATTCATTGTGTTGTTCATGTTCCTGGCAAACAAGAAGAGGAAACTATTATTGAAGTCCAGGATACCTGACATGTAAAACTCGCTGGAGTAACTTGATTGTGTAATCAATACGTACATGCCCCTCGGCTAATGAAAGCTGGGTCGGTTGGTTGCAAAGAACTTTCAAAGCGTATACCTTCATATGGCGTTCTGTAATTCCTTTACTTATTTACAAAAGCAAGCAGTGATATTATGTTGTGAGATAGATTATTACATTTTTGATAATAACACTAAACTCGTACTGTACACTTGACGAATGTTCTAAGTACACACTTTTAGAACTAGAATAAATCAGGAACATAATCATTTCAACTCAATAAAACTGTTAAGATAGCATATGTTGGTGATTGTCTTTAATACAGAAGAAGAAAAACCAAGATCTACGTGACAATCATTGATGCGTGACGAAAATGACAAAATCACATTTTTCTCGTGCTCACGCCTCAAATATGTGTAAATGTGTTTAAATCATTTCATACACGATTAACATTCGACCCCTTGATATAAAGCCATAAAAATAGTTCGTATCATTTCACGCAAATGACGCTTGAGGAGTGCGCAAGTGCTATATTAATGCTTGAAATTGGCATGCCAATAAGACGGGAAGATTTAATTCATTAATTGGCTGTTTTGGGGTTCTTAACACATGCACAAACTTTTTATTATGGTTGTTGCATTGAATTCTCGAAAAAGCTGCATGTTTCTATTGACTCGATTGAAAATTGAGACGCCACATGGCGTCATTTACATTTAGTCCTTAAATTCTTCAAAACACGTTTATGACAACATCTGACTGATGGTTGTATCTCTTAAAGATTGTGAAATAATGTGGAATCGTTGATTTCAACAGAATAAGTCCATTTATTTGTATGGAGCAATTTGAAGTTGAGCATGGAAGTAACTTTCAATAGGCATTTGTCATTCGAATTACTACTACAATTGAACAAAAACTCACTATTTTCGATCAATCATGTATTTTGTAAGATATGAGCACATTCTTATCACATGGAAATTGATTTTGATGCAATTTCCTATTTAGGTTGCACGATTGAATGCCCGCCTTGTAGCCCGGACCAAAATCCGATATAATACGTCTGGGATGAGTTGGGGCGACGCATCCGAGCACGACGGCAACACCAGAACGTACAGGAACTCACAACGAACCCTTTACTAGAACGGAATGCACTCCAGCAGCAATTGGTACACATCATTATCAATTTAATGCCTGAGAGGATGTCAGGCTATCATCAGGGCAGACGGTGGTCATACATAATATTGATGTGCGACTTTGTTGTTTTAAGCAGTGAACTAAATGGTCATTTTCTAGTATGTTGTTATTATATTTCAGAATGGTGATTAACTCAACTTGATAGACAATAGTTTCCTGATTCCAATGGTATATTCGATTCACTGATAGGTCTAATACTTTTCCTGTTAAATTAAAATTACAAAGTGTGTACTTAGAACATTCGACTAGTGTATACATGGTAATTTAACTGATAATTTGAAGTAGAAATGATGGTACATGTACTGACCGTATCAAACATTGACCAGTCCTGGTGGTTGGATACAGACGGACGATGATGTTACGGTTATTGCCATTGTTTGCACTAGATGGACATCTGACCTGTACACAAGCCACACGTTGTGTACCATTCAAGCCACCAAAACTATCTACCGGACCAGTGGTGAATGTTCCAAAACTGACGTTAGCTGATGTCAAACTTTCTGCCGTGATGAGAGTTTCCAGAGGAGCGTTCTATTGAATGTATAAGTATAGTTAGAGTAAGAATATAGTAGTCCGGTAGATAAACAACTCATTTTTGATAAGCCGGAAATGTCGTCTTTAAAAAATGTCTGCATTTTCATGTAAATAAGACGTTGTAGTTCACAAATCCGCGTGATGCCACCTTGACATCACTGGGCAACTTTCAGAATGAGGCCCAAAGGGGTACATGTATTTTTTAAAAAATGATCAGTATAAACACATTATCATGTTCTCCAATTTTAATCTAAACACCCGTATATGTGATAAAATGAGTTTAATAGGGGATTTCCTACAGGTCGCGAAGCGACCGGGGGAATCCCCAGTAACGATTACATGCGAAAACGCACGACTGTTGTTGTTGTAGTTTTGAATTCGCTAACACTGTTATGTTTTTGTTAGACCGGATCTTATGGTCATAAGGTAGACGGACTCTCGGTTTTGACTTCCGGTAGCGGAAATTTGATACTGAAAAATTGCTAACCATTCTTGATTCTATTTTTATTTTTTTTAATGTGGAACATAAATAACAATCGTAGTAAAAGACGAGTATAAAACTATTATAGAACATATTTATTATGCCCAAAACACTTTAAAATAAAAAAATAAATCAGCCTTTTGTGGTTGCTCTACAACCAGTCTCCTAGATAGGAAACACTATTCCATGGATTTGGAAACAAAACTGGCAGGCATTTTTTTGCCCGTTTCGGAAGGCAATTTTAACATTTGCATTGCATAAACGATGCTTCAAACTGATATGAGACACATGAATACTCTCAGATTACGAAGTAAGTCGAGCGGGAATCGTTCATATGTGCGAGATATCAACCAAACTTAAGTAAATCTAATAAAAACGACGCATGCTCCGGTTACTTGCCTTTGGAAAGCGGTTACTTCCCTTTGCAATACATTAAGTATGAAGCCCGTATCGGGTCTGAACGTATCCGCACCGGACGGTGATAATCCCACATCGTAGTTGTAGATTATTGTAAAGAAGTAACGCGAATGCATTTTCGTAATTCCTCGCCGAGATGTAATAAGAAAATCCCTACAAATCTTCAAAAATGTAAAAAATATTCAACGGATAAAGGTCGCGAAAACTAATTACATGTTGTTATCGTTATTGGAATCAATAAAACCCGTAAAACCCGGAATTTTCTCGACGTGCATTCATATGTTTTGACGATTTGCAACAGGCTTAATTTAACATGAAAAGGTGATTAAGATTAAAGATGTTTGAAATAAACTGGTAATATGATTAATTGAAATGAAAATAGCCTTTCTGTTGAAAGTAATGTCTGATTTGCTTATGCAAACCCATTATAAAAAGGTAAAGTATCAAAAACGGCCTATTTGAAATCACTTGTTAACTGTTGTTATATCTAAAATGCATTTTTAAATTAATGTAACCCTGAATTAAGTAGACCTAGAATTAAACAAATTAAAAAAGTGCATTATTCGCAGATCTATTTTCATTTCGACCGGGCGGAGAAACATTTTTGGTTCTATCAGTTTTCGCGAAGCCTGAACTTTAAAGCTATGCCTTCTATGTGGTTATATAGTCTCCTTGGTCACTTTTCCTCTGCCAGATTATCCAAAGACATGATGGGTAATACCCTACTTGGATGCAGTGCATTTGTCATATTAATGTCACTGGTGAATGTATCAAAACTGACGTTAGCTGATGTCAAACTTTCTGCCGTGATGAGAGTTTCCAGAGGAGCGTTCTGGGTAAAGAATACTTCAGTATATATACTAATATGCTCGGTTAAATGATATAAGTATAATTGGAGTTTCGTGAGGTAAACAACATTCTGTCGTATTTATATTACAACAAATGTAATAATTGACCACCCGTATTTATTTTAAGCCAGTTTCGAACTTTTGTTTGAGCCGAGTCGTGGTTCAGTGATTAGTGCCCTGGATGTGTAACCCGGCGATTTGTATTCAATTCTCTATTGCGGACGGTCAAACCATTCAATGACAACAATGTTCAGTATAGAGAAGTTGCTGGTTCCATGTGGAAGGGTTTGTCAATTCTGGTTTTAACTCGAAGAAACTGGTTAAGTTCATCAATCGCCGGATCTAAAGGCGAACATTTGGGGGAAAATGGTTGAATTCCATCTCCGGGGTTGCATCTAAATGAAAAGGTTTATTATGTTTCAACTGAAGAGCTTGACTAACTGATCTACACATATAAACCTTAAATCGGACAATTCACTTTGACAGTCTTAATTTGAAACCGGAAAGAAATTAAACCATGATTGCATACCTTTACTCCTACTTTAGCATAACAAATTCGACCAAACTCTGAGAAATCTGGACTGTCGTACCAGGAGAGAGGCTTGAATGGAGATGTTTCCACTGCTTTCAGAGACGGTAGTAGATAGGAATCTATGTTGCCACCTGTATGAAGATACATTAAAAATTGTAAAGGTGTGTTTATATTGACCAATAAGAACTTAATATTCTTGACTGTGTGTTTATATTGACCAATGAGAACTCACTATTCTTGACTGTGTGTTTACATTGACCAATGAGAACTCACTATTCTTGAATGTGTGTTTATATTGACCAATGAGAACTCGATAGGAATTTATGTTACCACCTGTGTTAAGATACATGTATAAGTATGACAAATGTTGTAATTGGAAATGATCAGCATTAAATTGAAAGGGATAATTTATGTAACAAGAATAGTGACCGGTACAGTCATACATTTACTTAACTACGGAACACCGATCACCTATATACCCAGCCTTACATGTACAGTCATACATTACTTACCTACGGAACATCGATCACCTATATACCCAGCCTTACATGTACAGTCATACATTACTTACCTACGGAACATCGATCACCTATATACCCAGCCTTACATGCACAGTCATACATTACTTACCTACGGAACATCGATCACCTATATACCCAGCCTTACATGTACAGTCATACATATACTCACCTACGGAACATCGATCACCTATATACCCAGCCTTACATGTACAGTCATACATTTACTCACCTACGGAACATCGATCACCTATATACCCAGCCTTACATGTACAGTCATACATAACTTACCTACGGAACACCGATCACCTATATACCTGGCCTTACATGTACAGTCATACATTACTTACCTACGGAACATCGATCACCTATATACCCAGCCTTACATGTACAGTCATACATTACTTACCTACGGAACATCGATCACCTATATACCTGGCCTTACATGTACAGTCATACATTACTTACCTACGGAACACCGATCACCTATATACCTGGCCTTACATGAACAGTCATACATTACTTACCGAAGGAACATCGATCACCTATATACCTGGCCTTACATGTACAGTCATACATTACTTACCTACGGAACACCGATCACCTATATACCTGGCCTTACATGTACAGTCATACATTACTTACCTACGGAACACCGATCACCTATATACCCGGCCTTACATGTACAGTCATACATTACTTACCTACGGAACATCGATCACCTTTATACCCAGCCTTACATGTACAGTCATACATTTACTTACCTAAGGAACATCGATCACCGAAATACCTGGCCTTACATGTACAGTCATACATTTACTTACCGAAGGAACATCGATCACCTATATACCCAGCCTTACATGTACAGTCATACATTTACTTACCTAAGGAACACCGATCACCTATATACCTGGCCTTACATGTACAGTCATACATTTACTTACCTAAGGAACATCGATCACCAATATACCCGGCCTTACATGTAAAGTCATACATTTACTTACCGAAGGAACATCGATCACCAATATACCCGGCCTTACATGAACAGTCATACATTTACTTACCTAAGGAACATCGATCACCAATATACCCAGCCTTACATGTACAGTCATACATTTACTTACCTAAGGAACACCGATCACCGAAATACCTGGCCTTACATGTACAGTCATACATTTACTTACCGAAGGAACATCGATCACCAATATACCCGGCCTTACATGAACAGTCATACATTTACTTACCGAAGGAACATCGATCACCTATATACCTGGCCTTACATGTACAGTCATACATTACTTACCTACGGAACACCGATCACCTATATACCTGGCCTTACATGTACAGTCATACATTACTTACCTACGGAACACCGATCACCTATATACCCGGCCTTACATGTACAGTCATACATTACTTACCTACGGTACATCGATCACCTTTATACCCAGCCTTACATGTACAGTCATACATTTACTTACCTAAGGAACATCGATCACCGAAATACCTGGCCTTACATGTACAGTCATACATTTACTTACCTACGGAACATCGATCACCTATATACCCAGCCTTACATGTACAGTCATACATTTACTTACCTAAGGAACACCGATCACCTATATACCTGGCCTTACATGTACAGTCATACATTTACTTACCTAAGGAACATCGATCACCAATATACCCGGCCTTACATGTACAGTCATACATTTACTTACCGAAGGAACATCGATCACCAATATACCCGGCCTTACATGAACAGTCAAACATTTACTTACCTAAGGAACATCGATCACCAATATACCCGGCCTTACATGTACAGTCATACATTTACTTACCTAAGGAACACCGATCACCGAAATACCTGGCCTTACATGTACAGTCATACATTTACTTACCGAAGGAACATCGATCACCAATATACCCGGCCTTACATGAACAGTCATACATTTGCTTACCTAAGGAACATCGATCACCAATATACCCGGCCTTACATGTACAGTCATACATTTACTTACCTAAGGAACACCGATCACCGAAATACCTGGCCTTACATGTACAGTCATACATTTACTTACCGAAGGAACATCGATCACCAATATACCCGGCCTTACATGAACAGTCATACATTTACTTACCTAAGGAACACCGATCACCGAAATACCTGGCCTTACATGTACAGTCATACATTTACTTACCTAAGGAACATCGATCACCAATATATCCAGCCTTACATGTACAGTCATACATTTACTTACCTAAGGAACATCGATCACCAATATACCCGGCCTTACATGTACAGTCATACATTTACTCACCTAAGGAACATCGATCACCAATATACCCGGCCTTACATGTACAGTCATACATTTACTTACCTAAGGAACATCGATCACCAATATACCCAGCCTTACATGTACAGTCATACATTTACTTACCTGAGGAACATCGATCACCAATATATCCAGCCTTACATGTACAGTCATACATTTACTTACCTAAGGAACATCGATCATCAATATACCCGGCCTTACATGTACAGTCATACATTTACTTACCTACGGAACATCGATCACCAATATACCCGGCCTTACAGTCGCACACATCATCAGCAATACAGGTACCATTGTTTTCACACGGAGGAGTACAGCTCGCTGTACATGTAAAGTACATGAAATGTGGCACTTAACATGCCTCGTAAATACTGAACATATATATAAATACTCTTACTGGAACACAGACTGTTATTGCCTGAATACGTTACACTGATACTCCCCGAGCTTTCCTCTTGCAAGACCGATGAATTTTAATTTGTTTTTTTCTAATACATGTACTTCATTTTTTGCAAACAAAATTACGTTAAAATCAATAAATATAAAACATGTTCATAACAAGCATAAAATAGGAAAACATTCAATTGTGTGATTTTTATGTGGATGCCTTCGGGAATAATGTTTCGATTTTGGTTTTTATGCATTGTGATAGTATTTCCACAATATGAGCATAAACTAACGAACACTACTAGTTTGTTCAATAGTCTCATTTCTAATACCAAATAGTAGCTACAATAATACCAATTTGTAGCTACAATAATATTTATGAGCTTTTATGTCTCTTATAATTCAATGTTTAATGGTTATGTACATTTGAACTGTTTTATAATGTGTAAAGTTTTATGCATGTACATGTAGATAAATGAGACGATAATAAAGAATATATATACAATACTCGTTTAGCTGATACGATACAGTCAGTCTCCACTGGGTTTTTTTACGTTCTGTATTCTGAATAAGTTTTGACAAAACAAACATACGTGTTCTACATGTCCCTGACCATCCCGTGGATATATATGGTGATTTACACTTTGTACATCTTGCCGATAGAAAGTCGCATTCTACTTCACCCGCTTCACAATGTGCAATGCTTGGACATGCTAAAATTTTTGACATGTTGTATTTTAGGACGTTATGTAATTCTGTTCTTAAAATAAAAACATATTTAACAGATTTGTTCTGATGATAATAACATATTTAACAGATTTGTTCTGATGATAATAACATATTCAACAGATTTGTTCTGATGATAATAACATATTTAACAGATTTGTTCTGATGATAATGACGTATTTAACAGATTTGTTCTGATGATAATAACATATTTAACAGATTTGTTCTGATGATAATGACATATTTAACAGATTTGTTCTGATAATAATAACATATAAAACAGATTTGTTCTGATGATAATGACATATTTAACAGATTTGTTCTGATGATAATAACATATTTAACAGATTTGTTCTGATGATAATGACATATTCAACAGATTTGTTCTGATGATAATAACATATTCAACAGATTTGTTCTGATAATAATAACATATTTAACAGATTTTTTTCTTAGAATAATAACAGATTTAAGGGACTTTTGGCGATATTATTTGTTTTTACATGTTAAGTGTCCTGTAAAGAACTAGTCTGTCACACAATGCGTAAGAGATTGCATGGAGGTCTTTGTTATTCGCACACAACATCTGAGTGCTATGTGTCAGGGGGAGTAACATTGTGTGCATAATTTGTGTTTCATTTTGTGTATCTATCTTTCTGCTTTTAGGTGCCAAAGACAAATGTGTTTGGAGATTTGCAATATAAATTTATTTTTATCCCCACCGAAGGCGAAGGGATATAGTAATAGTATGCGTCCATCCGTCAACCTTTCCGTCCTTCCGCCCGTCCCATATTTCGTCCGGAGCATCATTCTTAACTATTTCAGGTATTGACTTGAAACTTGATATGTGAATAGATGGCAACTAGGAGAAGTAGAGTGACCAAGAACCATAACTCTATATGGCCCAGTTTTGAAATTATCTCCCTTTGTTTAAATTTGAAATAATGTTGACATATTCCTGAGGGTCGTGGGTTCAAACCCCACTGGGAGCATATCTTTTTTTCTTCTTTTAAGTCTTTATGTAATATTTTGTATTTAAATCATGCATTTATACTGTTATATGGTTGAACATATTATTTCAAAAATATTTTGTTTAGATTATAGGAATTTATACATCGTTAAGCATGAAATATGGTGGGTAGGGTCATACAAAATGTTATACCTTGATAATTTCAAGGACAACCTATATTGTATTCGGTCGAAATATATGTGCATAACAGTATAAAGAAAATGTTTGGGTAATTGATATATGCCCAATTGATTGGAGTTTTATTTAGGAATTTAGACATTATTTATTTTGTAGAATGAAAAAAACACACGAAATTTTACAACTATAATGGTAATATATATGAACATAACTATCTTAAATCGCATCTTCTGCTTGTTATTGATTTTGTTTTTATTAATATAACTATTAGGCACATGGGAAATCATTTCATTTTAAAAATTAAATTGAATTTGATGATTTTATAGACATTTTTGGCAGTATAGTCCTCACATTTTTTCGACCAATTGCAATTATGGGGGGTGATCAACCAAAACATTTTCCATTCTATTGAACTCTGCCTGGTTCCATGTCATTAATTAACTCTTTATTTATTTTCCCTAACATCTCTTTCCTTCTTTTTATATCTAGTCATGTTTCTATTTTACACCCATTAGTAGCAATCATATACGGCGGGGGATGGCCATGTGATCATGGCTCTTGTTTAATTTATTGTTGTATTAATTTCAGAAAACACTTTAGTTGTCGTATAACCGATCAAATGTTGACAATTGCATGCATCCCAAACAATATATTCAAAGTGTGATTCAAAGGCTGGTCCAAATACTGTAGTAAGTTTAATTTTACAGAGCTACAGATAAGCTGCATATTGTGGTAATTACCCAATTAATTTTCTTAAAAAAACAATAGATTTTGAGAGGAGGGGGTAAGAAAAAGCAAAGACAATCTGAAATACCCAAATAAAAATGATGTTATAATGAAAAAAGTACATAAACAACTATTTACCCAATGAGTCGTATTAAATACCCAATTAAAATTTGTCAAAACCCAAACAAAATTGAAACTCTGGTGTAAAATATCCAATGGACTAAAATCTTATCTGTTCCAATTTCTTCTACCGCTCTTTCTTCGTCTAATTGGTCTTCAACTACTTCTTCGTAGGTGTTTCCTTTTGATACTGCCATCTTGGCCGGGGAGTCATAACTATCAAGCCAGCAGTCCTCTTTGGCCCCCCCGTAATATGGCCACATGTTATACTTTTGTCTTGAAGTTTCATATGCGTATGAGTAAATAAGAGTATATGATAATGGTGTAAACTATTTAAACAGTAAGATAAACATACCCGTGTTACAGCAAGAATCTTTGTATCCCTTTGTACACGTACATTTACCCGTACAAGATGATCTATCTGTATATGTCCATGTTGCACCGTGATAACAGTTGGTGCTACAACACCGCTGGTCCTTACTGTCCGTTGACCTCATGTGACATTCACTCATACATTCATCGAAGGTAGCGTCACCCCGACAGCAGGCTGATCTACTGCGTATCTGTACGCCACCACCGCAAGAATGCGTACATGAACCCCAGGATTTCCATGACACCCAAGTACATGCAGTGGCACATGGGTCCCCTAATAAATACGCAACCGAGATCTCTGGAAATAAAAATGTTTGCTATTAATAACAAAATTATATTACATTGAATAATATTATACATTCCACCGAGGATAACAATAGCCTTTGTTTACAAATAAATATGAAAACTAAATGCATTTTCGTGTTCATTTTTGTTCAATCTTGTGCATATTCACTTGAAATGATAAACTCTTTTAATCTACACTGATAACAAGCCGTTAGTCGATCGTGCAGTGTTTTATTACGCATGTTTGTTTATTGATAAGTCTAGAGTTATCTTCGGCCAACTATACATAAACATCGACACAGCTTATAACTGGTTTATTCATGTCAGTCATTTATTAACAACTCAATGTTGGTCTTGAACTTTAAAGAATTGTAATGAAACTAAATAGCCGATCCTATAATATTAAATGTTGTGTTTGCATTTCCTGAAACCCCCATTGACAATCATGTTTGGCACAAGCGCGCAACTACCTGCCGAGAGCTTCTCCGTAAATACATCATTGGTTGTCATCTATGTAGCGACTGTTGATAAAATAATGTATTATTTAGGACAAGGGCTATTTTATGTGACCAAAACCATCTTATCCTAATGTGTAAGATAAGAATAGTGTTCGACTAATATAATATACTGTAAACCAATTTACTTTCGCGAATACTAACTTTCGCAATTTGCTGATCGTCGTCATATTCGGGACTACAAACTTTCGCGTTTTTAAGTTTCATGCAATGCCCATATTAATGTTTTTAGTACTTTCGCGGCGATTTAATTTCGGGAAATTCTATCACTCGCGAACTCCGCGAAACTAAATCGCGCGAAATAATTTCTATGGTTACAGTACTTCAATGAACACAATATATAAAAAGGATAAAACCAGTGTACAAAGGTACAAAAATCGTCTGTGATCACTGTCCATGTAATTTCAACTACCGGTCAAAGTTCTAATTAACAAAAATGCATACTTACAGATCATTCATTAGTAAAAAAGATAATGAAAGATCGGACAGGGAAGGCAGCAACCAACTGAAACAGCCGAGCACAGAAAACAAAAACAACACATATTACATGCAAACGGCACAATGACAAACACACAACTGAACACAAAAATGAAATCAAGTTTCAGCTGTCAATAAGCTGAAAGTCAGAACCTACTATACTCTAGGTACATGTACAACTCTTATAGTATACTCATATATAGTAAAACGTTAAAAACAGTAGACATAATAGTCCATGATAACACTTACCACTTGTCCAGTTTGGTCAGTCACTTGAATAAAAACAATGTAATGTCGTGACATAGCATTGTTGTATTGTTTTAAACATTTTAATGAGATGCCAAAATCGATGCGTTATCAACTAAGCTACATACTCATAAATGCATTATCTGATAAAATAGGAACTCAATAAGATAAATTACAATGTTTATGTACATAATGTTATGTAAACCGATGGTTGACCTGATTAAACGAGTTATACGTAAAGTCCGTTAATTCAGATACTTGTTTACAAACATTGCAATATTATAACATTGTATTTTTAAACATTCTAATCTGAGACAAGGTAGTGAAAACCAATACCTTATTCACTAAGCCACTTACTAATACACAAAATACAGATTAAAAAAATACATTAATAAGAGAATTTACAATGTTTATGTACACAATGTTCTGTAAACTGGTGATTGACCTGAATAAACAAGTTATACGTACGTACCTGTATTCAAGGCATGAAGTAAAACTATAAACATCAGTTCCTGCATTATCAACGTTGTTTTATCTGGTTTGACAACCTTGTATGAGGACGGTAGGCAGAGTTTAAGTGTTCTCGTTACTAGATTATCTGGTCTCGGTCAAATGCATTATTTTGAAAGAGAGAAAGTTGTACAGTAAAACAAGGGACATTAGATAAATTGGTTTCCTACAACATAACTGTTTCTCTACACCTCAACAACATAATCACCACAGTGGTATCACAATTATGAGTACACGTTGAATTGTAGACTCTTGTAATAAGTTTGTACAGAGATAGGAAATCACCGGATGTGTCCCATAAAAATAAGTCATAGAAGTTGAATTGTATAGTACCCCAATAAGTGACATAGTGATTTTGTTTATACACAGTGAACACGAATGTACTACTAAAGCTTATTTTGCTCAAGTACACAATTTATGTATAAATAATAAAAATATTGATATACAATTTGTTTTCAGCGTTTATTTTAAGCGTATTCTTCACATTCTATGATTACTTCACAGGTCGCCATTATGCTGCCAGTTTCAGTGTGTGATGACCAGACAATATGTGGACAACGAATACGCCTAGCCGAAAGCATTTGAGGATGGCAAATGATGATGCCTGCCCATAACATTGTCGTGCCGTACCCTTAAATGTGTTGTCATACCCTTATGATCATGTATTATCGTATCCTTAAATGGTTTACCGTACCCTTAAATGTCTTTTAGTATCCCAAAAAGGAATTGTCGTACCCTTAAATGTCTTATCGTAAGTAAAAATGTCTTGCCGTACCATTGAATCTCTTGTCGTATCCTTAAATATATTATCGTACATTAAAATGTCTTGTCGTACCCTTAAAATGTATTGTCCTGACGTATCCTTAAATCCCTTGTTTCGTCGTACCCTTAAATAATGTTTTAGTACATCAAAGTCTAAGTCCAAAAACAAATCATATTTGGATATAAGGAATATGTTTAATAGGTGTTTAATGTTGATTTTGACCGTATTGAGATTTCAATTTTATTATTTCAATTAACCCCACCCACCTTTGGCGGTTGTTCTCTGTGAAATTAAATAATATTGATCTATAAAAAATAATCATATAACGAAAGCTCTATATCTTGTCATGATTTTGGTACAATTTACTTCTTTAAATAGTAGAAATAACGAAGACATGGCATACATTTGCCAACTATACACGTAGAATTTTAACGAAAATTTACGATTTTTTTACATCCTCATTAATATTCATGAGTATGCAAATGACATAATTTGCATAAATTTATCGCAAATTAAGGACCAATATTAAGGCTTTATATTGATACCATTTTGACCATTCTACATGTAGAATTGACCAAGGTATATGGCACGATTTCAAGTTGACGTATGCACTTAATTGACCTTTGACATCTTTAATGACCTCACAGAGGATTTTGCGCGTGGCATCCACCCAAACCATAGACATCTGGTATTGGGCAATTCAAATATGGTATTGAAACTCTTCTACTAAAATTTGCAATGGACTATGAAAAATAAGCAACTTTTGTCCTGATGGACTCCCAACTATATATTTGTTCTGTTATATTTTGTTAAAATTCAAAAAAAGTCAGGACAGGTAATTTAACACATGTATCTTAATGTGCAAAATACATCGGGAATGGGTATATTTGTATATGTATGTATAGTTTCTTCCTCTTGCATATGTTTTGAACAATTTTTATGCCTGATTTTACCAGTCATAAATTGCTGTCATAGTTGATCCACATTTCGACGCAATACGTTGGAATTTATGTTGTAACCAACTATGATATCATTGTTCACACACTTGATTTTTATGTACAGGGTGTCCAAAAAGAAAGTATACAGTTTCAGTGTCAATCTATCAAACCTCTTCATTCTACTATGGCAACGAAAATTTGTACATGTATATACAAAAGATGTAAGTTTTTTCTGTGACCATTTTTCAGATTATAACCCGGATATTTTTTAGAAAAATGTAAATTTTCTAAAATCACCTTTTTTGTCCGTGACGTCATTTTGTAGTAATTAACGACGTTTTCACGATGTATGTTGTCTTCTGACATTTCCCATCTTGCACTCGTTCTTTGAAACTATCAATTAGTTTTGCACATGTGTCTTACCTGATCTTCTAACCTTCTCTTTTGATGTTCCTCAGCAGCAAATATGTGTCCGTTGACTTTAGATTGTGCACTAGCAATTCAGATAGCACAAAAGAAAGAAATAGATTCAACTCGTTACTGGTCTTTGTTAAACCAGCTCATTCCTAAACACCGCAGATGATTTATTGTTTTGAATGATGCATAGCTCATACAAGATGTGCCAGGACCACACATTGTACATTAGGGATTGGATTAATTCCTTTAAACAGTTTGATCCAAAGTAATTTCTAGGAAATATCACTGTGTTATGACATTGCCCGCCAACAGCCCGGATCAAAATCTGTGCAAATTCTACTTGTAGGGCTATGTGAAATCGCTAGTTTCCAGCACAAAGCCAACAGACATGTCTATGCTCACGAGAAACATCAGAAGAGAAGGTAAGGAGATAAGTTTAGATCCATGTGCAAATGTTATCAATAGTTTAAAAGAAGTGCAAGAAGGAAAATGAAAGAAGGGTGTATATCTTGGGAACGTCATAAATTACTGAAAAGACGTTACGGTCAAAATAAGGTAATTTCAGTAAATTTACATTTTTCTAAAAAATATTTAAGTTATAATCTTAAAACTGGTCACAGAAAACTTACATCTTTTATCTACACATGTGTCAATTTTCTTTACGATAGCAGAATGAAGAGATTTTATAAATATAAACTGAAACTGTATACTTTCTTTTTGGACACCCTGTATTGTTCAAGATTTGGGGAGTGCAGTCCCAAGCTGGTTCGAACGTGTATGGAATGAGGAACAACAGAACACAAAGTGTTGAATTGAAAATAGGAATTGATTTTTAAAATGCCATAAACCATAAGATAACTAAAATGACATAACTGGGCGAACAATAATGGCTAACTTGAGAAGGTGGATACAAATGTGAATTCAACAACGCGAAAAATTATGGAAGCAATGTTTATAAAGCTCACTGATTGGTTAGTCTAGGTCATGTGACATAGCGGTCTGAAATTTAGCGAAAACCTTGAGTGGTCGTACCTGACCATACTTAGTCATAAATGCACTAAAATGCTTGATTCATCAGAGTGCAGATTCTGTAAAGTAATCATGTTTATTTTGTTGCTAAATCACTCGCTAGAAACATTAAATATATACTCAAACAACTATTAAATTATGCGAACATTCAAAACCATGGATACCAACAAATTTGAGCCAAATGTGTGTATGTTTCAATACATTATTATACACCTTATTATTATGTGTATACATCAAACCAATAGAATTAACACAAATAAACTTATATTATATATTGTTTTTACGAATATTTGTAATGAACTTATTACGTTATGTCTAAATCTATTAAAGCTTTGTACGTATTTTAAGGCGATGTAGTACAATCTATAGTGAGATTGTGCAATTTTCTTTCAAAAGTGTTTTTGTCTTCAAATTTTAGTTGTTTGATAAAATGAGCATTGTAATATGGTGTACTACATTAACTTTTGATAGACAAAAATAGATATTAAAAAGCAAACAATTATGGAAGCATGAGAGCAATATCATTGCAAATATTTCTAGTTCATTACCATTTGTTAGCGGTAATATTGTACATGGAATAAGAAACATACTCTTAGAAAAAATATTTATGAACCAAATTATTAGGATGGGAAAAGTGAATTATGGCGACCAGGCTAAACGCATGTCTTGAATGGTGCTAAATTGCATTTCTAATTCACAAAGGCGGCATAATTTCAACAAAATGCTTGATAGAGTTACCTATTCCCGTGTAGGTGTTGGTGTCATGGTGGTGATCAAGTATGCACAGTATTAAATCAACATGTCAATGTACTTTAAAGATATTAGAGGTTAAAAATTCAGTACCTAAACTTTAACATTTGCATACATGTACGTGCAAATGGGGCATAATTTCGATAACATGCTTGATATAGTAGCCTACTTGTGTGCATATGTTGGGGTCCAGATGGTTGACTAGTATGCAAAGTATCAAAGCAATATGACCATGCACTTTAAAGATATAGAGGTTAAAATCTTGAACGTAAACTAACGAATTAGCACTGAGTTGAAAATAGGGACATACTTTCAACAAAATACTTGATAGGGTTACCTACTCCTACTTATGTGTTGGGGTCCTCCCATTATTCTTCCAATAGAGCTTAATATTTAATTCACACTGCAGTACATCAATGAAAAAATCAATGTTGGTCAGTATCCACTTTAAAAGATGAACCATGTTGGTATTTATCCTCATTCATGTTGGTTTATATCCATTTTCACACATGGGTTACTTCAAATAGTTATCACGTAGAAACCGCAAATATAAATAACTTATTCTAAACTAAGTCTGATAGTGAAATGAATGAGCCGTATAAACAAAAGAGCTTAACACAAAATAAACAACAATTCATATGTTTTATTTACTGTCAAATAAATCAAATACAGCATTTTCAAACTGTTTAACGTATTGTGTATCATATTCACAAAGATACGGATAAGTAGTTTTAGTTTCATGGATGGAACTTACTAGGTTATGTTCATCCAGCATCAGAAGGCGGTAAAACACGTATAATTTAGAAAAATTGCCCGAAAATGGGATGAATAAATAAACATACATCTTCCATTTTGCAGTCATGTTGATATTATCCAATCGTGTTGGTTGATCTAGGTAACAAGGGTGGTATACATCTCAAATTTGCAGCCCAAATTTCGACTTTGTAACGAAATTAACGACAAAGGACAAGGTTCATATATGGCTTAATTTGGCCCTGAGTTTTATCGAAACATAGAAATGCATCTTCCTATAAATATGTCCTATGTTTCTAATAGCCTAACATTGTCTTTCAAAAAATTAAGCATACTTTTCCAAATTTCCCTCTTATAATATGTCGACAAATCTACTTGGAATAGGTTAAGTTTACCAAAAAATGTCATTTTTAGCCATTTTCATGCCTTTTTATGGCGTAAAACCTTCCCAAAAACCACGATGGCACTCTTGCGACACTTTGATATTTTGTACATATATAAAGAATTGCAAAACACTGGGTATGTGAAAATATAAAGGTGTCACAAGAGTGCCATCGTGGTTTTTGGGAAATATTTACGTCGTTAATAGTTGTGAAAATGGCCAAAAATGACATTTTGGGCTAAACATGTCATATACGTCATATTCTTGGCTGTTTTGTCAACAAATTATAAGTGGAATTGGGATATGTATGCTTATTTTTTACACAGAAAATGTTAAGTTATTAGAATTATAGGACAGATTTATAGGAACGTGCATTTTTATTTTTTGAAATATTACAAGGCCAAATTAAGCCATTAGTGAACCTTGTCCTTTCGACGAGGCGTTTGTTTATCTCGTCAGTATATTTGTTAAACTCTGTGATTTTAAAATAAAAATAATAAAGTTTAATCCTCTTGTGGGATTCGATTCTATCATGCGACGTACAAACATATTAGACAACTCAGCTAAACGGTAAACGAAAAATGCACAAATAGCGCTTCCATGTGTAATAAAAAAATCGCCACCGCCTAACAAAGCAAAGAAGGAACGCATAATTAGACGTGTGTCCATACCAATATACTTGTTGTTGTCAAATGGTATGGGGTATGTATGGGAAAACCAGTATGTAGTAAATGAAAATGTATTTGTTAAACAATTTGTTACTAGATTGACTGACCAGTATTTACAGGAATGGACCACAACTATTCACGATTTTGCTAAACTGTATTCATATCATATGTACGAAAGTTTTATTGTTCATGAAACATATCTAGATATTTTAAATGTACGTAAATTTCGAAGTGCATTAGCTCGTTTACGTACTTCATCACATGATCTTCGTATTGAAAGAGGGCGTTACGACAATACCCCACGGCATGAACGTATATGTAAACTGTGCGGTTCCGGTGTGGAAAATGAAATACATTTTGTTTTAGTCTGTCCAAGCCCATAGGCAGCCTGCACGTACCCTACTACTTCACAAGTCATATCAACCTTCTCATTGTTTACCTATATAAGAAAGGTTACTTTCAATATTTCCGATTATAAAAGTGCCTGTCACATTTGTAGCCGTGTAGGTTTATTATTCATTGAAATGGTATATTACGGGTATCAACGTGTAGCTACTATATTTTACTTTCAGGATATATCAACACTTAAGTCCTTAGATACACACCCGTTTACACACCGAACGTCAGAATCAAGAATACAATTCCTTAATTAGGTCGCTAACTAAGACGTTCAGCAAAACCCAGATGTCCACGCATGTAAACGTGAATTTTGCTTTGAAACAGAATGTATGCTTCACAAACGGGCCTAGCTAGTCATCCTTTCAGTTAGTGTAACTAAATAATTTACCTCACATGCCAATTAAACATCGCAATATTTCACTAGATCGATAATTAAAAAAAAATGTACGAACTTCGCCACCGTCAATTTCCAATTTTATTTAGTATTCCGATAACCTTTCGACCTCAACAGATTTCGAAGCGATCGTTTATTTGGCTAGAGTGTGTGTTACGTCATTCATAGTTGTTCAATCGTGTAAGCTCGGCCATTTCCGTGTGTGTCCGGTGTATATACTGAACTTCTTAATTGATGACCAAAAACAATTCGCGATTTGACTTATATTGTGTTAAGGGTGTGTATTTAAGGACTAAACTGTTTATATATCAGGAAAGTAAAATATCTTGGCTACACGATGATACCTGTAAGATAGCATTTGAGTGAATAAATAAAAGAATACGACAAGTTATGTGACAGGCACTCCATTCTTCGTGATTCACCTTGTCATAACATAGTAAACAGTGGTAAAATCCGATTTGGCCGGGGTAGTATTTGGGTACGTGCTGACTGCCTATGTCCAAGCCTATCACAATTCAGAGCTCAATATATTCCACCAAAGTATTACAACAGAGTATGCATGCAATCATTCAATATATTAATGAGCAACGGAAATGAGTATACCATAAAAAACCTTGCCAGTGTAGCAATACCACGTGACAAAATACTACAGTCCAAAGAAGAATTTTGTAAACAAAACCTCCACTTGAAGAAGAAAAATAGGCGTAAGTATTTTATTTCTTCACCAATTTCTATGAAATATAGAGCACGCTAAGGGAAAAAATATAAGGTTTCCGCGATATATTGTATATCTCTCCGTAGTTTGGCCGTTTTTTCGATTACCCTGTGAAACCTTGGAAAAATTGTGTGTGAGAGCGGACTACAGTCTCAAGCATTTTCGTTTCCCTCGTAATATCTACTCCATACGTAATTGAAGAGTCATATTTACACCTTCCGGGAACACCAGAGGCTATTTCGCAACTGTAACAATGCATGACATTAATATGACATTTTCCTTTTATTTGCAATTATGACTACAGTCCCAAGAACAAAAATTTAGACTACAGTTCAAAGCTGTTTTAATAATTTACCATAAAACCAAGCAACATGTCATCCATAGAGTGTGGACACTTTCGTTTACCATAAAAAACCATTTGTTATGAACATGCATTTAACTTTGGTTGATTCAACATGGCCTCCACATGTTTAATCGGTATCATTTGGGCTCAGTCGATCAAGGCAACATTTACAGATAAAAACATTCCTAGATGGTAATAATAGGGTTTATTATCTTCAATCACTCCTATTGCGTTATGGTATTGTGAAGAGCAATAGAATATGTCGTAATAATTGTGCGCTAAATAAATGACATATACTGTAAAATCATCATTTTTCAAAGGGATTTAATTTTCGTAATTTTCGCTGTTGAACTCGACCACAAAATCTAGTCTCCACGATTAATCGACCTCTCAAATTCAGACATGATTTTACCTTCTTGTGTTCTGTAATTCACGAATTTACGACTCCATGAGCATGCATTTTTATCAAAATCCACGAAATATAATATCCGAACATACGGGAATTTTTCATTATTTATTTTTGGGTCTACCACAAGTATACTGACGTCAAGAAAAAACCGCGCAAATATCGCGCAATTCTCTTGCCTCGCGTTTCTATTTGGTCCGCGAGACACGAGAATTAAAGCGAGACACGAGAATTGAAGGCGAGGCACGAGAATGCTATCGGGCAAATATCGCGCAATTCTCGTGTCTCGCCCCGATACACGACAATGCTATCGCGCAATTCTCGTGTCTCGCCGCGAGACACGACAGTACTATCGCGTCGATATAGCAATTCTCGCGTCGACAGCATTGTCGTGTATCGCGTCGAGACACGAGAATTGCGCGATAGCATTGTCGTGTATCGCGTCGAGACCATGGTCTCGTTTTAAATATCGAGTCTTATTCTCGTTTCTTATCTCGCGCAATTCTCGTGTATCGCCCTCCAAGGCTATTGAAAATGGCACTTACAGGATTCAGTAGGATACGCATACCTGTGTGACATAGTACACACTATACTTTCGTCTGTCACACGTCGGTTACTTGTAAATTGTTACACATACCTGGATGACGAAATACTCAAAAGTGGTAGTCACGTACACGTTACATGTTAAATTTCGCAACCTCTCTAATGTCACCCGCGTGTCCGCTTGACAACGGCACATCTGATTTCTTCTCATGTGAAAAGTAATTGTGGTCTGGCTGTGATGTTTTATTTTTCATGGAATACATTCCTATGGAACAAACGTGGGACGTCCTTTGATAGTCGTTTACGTCATTCTTAACGTCAGCTACGAAACGTTTAAAGCCATTACATCTACTCTTAACATTAGATGTATACACACTATCTCAAGGTACGTGCTGTTTAACTTGTGTTGATCAATTTATTAGGCGAAGATTGCCAGCAGTGTTGCAGGACATGGAGGGCATACGCGCTACTGACATTTTGGATAGGGTAATGTTTTTGTATAGTACTTTTAAACATATCAATGGCGATAATTTCATATGAAAATTTGCAGACATGTTTGCACATCTCTAAATTTTAGTCTTAGGGAAGAAATTATATTTTTACTATCCTAACGTATCGAATATCCGAACATATAGGTAGGTGTAGCGTTTCTTTTTGACGTCAGTATATATTAATGAACTGTATCTAATGTTCCAAATGTCCCATGCACTATAAGTGGCATAGTTTCCAGACACTGAAGCATATATGGAATAGTTTAACAAAATTCTGAATATGTATGTAACATTTTTAAATAAAACATTTCCTTTCTACTGGCAGCAATGTCCATCCTAGTACTTATGTCGTGGCGCGGGCGACTAATTTAGCTATATTTTTAAACATATTTACCATTAAGCACAAAGCATAAACATCTAACCAACGTCGTACATGCAACTAATGAATACTAGTAACATAAGATAAAAAGATAATTAAGAATGTCATTATATTCGGGGAAGTCATAAGACAATTTGTGAAATCGGGAGGAATCGGGAGAACTTCAGCTGAGTTTCCGATTTTATTTGTCACTCCAACTGTCTCGGGGTTGTACTGCCGACTGAACGCATACGATTCCCCGGGTAAGTTTTTGGAATTCTTTATACATTTAGTGTCATCAGGAATATACGCCCGTGATTATTAATATCGACTTGCGAATGACTCGACAGTTTACTTTAGTGCAGAGTGTAAAATGAACCCGAGAAAATTGTGTGCGTTTAGAAATTGAAGTATACGCAGTTTCGAGAGATCTCAGTCGTACCTATTGAAGACCGTTTAACCATATAATATAATGCCGATGTGAGTTTTAATTTACAAGACGTGATTTCAAGTTTAAAATCTCAACGCAGGTTTAACGTGACACTGCGTAATTTTTACTTACATGTAGTTATGTGTAGATTCACGCCGTTTCTGTCTGTAAGTTATAAGCGGCGGCCGATTTATCTGAGCTGTTTTGTTGGACTTTATCCCAACCGGCAACTTCTACTCATGTGGCGGATAATTGTTCGATATTCATTAAAAGGTAGTCATCTGACCAGACGCGACCGAGCCACATGTGTAAAATGTCCGACTTTTACATACATTTTGTATTTTCAATAAAAAGATGAAATGCATTGTTACGGATAGCAACTGCCTTACAGTATAGTTATTTCGTTTTTCTCGTGCAAACCTACTGAAAACCAATCAACGACCTTCCTTACTTACTCAACTGTGTCACTTCACGGTTTAAACGTGCATAAGTCACCTTACCCGTGTCGACATGACATACCACGTGGTATGTTGCGTAATTTTAGGTTAAGAAAACAAAGACAAAATTGTCAACACGAAGTAAAAAACAACTGTAAGTATTTTATGTTTTGACCGATTTTACCGTGAGTCGAATTTCCAGGATGGTCCGTTAAAATCAGTCAAACAATAAAATGACTTTGGTTGTTTTTAACTTTGAGTTGCCAGATTATTTGCTTGCATTCTCAGCCAGAAATTAAGTCACATACCTCGAGGTATGTCCACACTGTTTAAGTTACATTCAATAATTCACAGTGAATATCAATGGCACCGTCAAATATTTAATTTAGATCAAACAGCAAATACACGTATGGAAATTACTCATAATTACCCCACGCAAGATTAATATCAATTACTACTACTGTTACACATGTGCGTGCTTGTGTTCTTAAATTTGGTATAATCTGTTTTACAAATAAAACCTGACCAAATAAAGAATATTGTATTGAGTGTAATGTTAACAAAAATTGCATCAGGAGCGACATGTTCCTATGTATATAGGGTAAATTATGACAACAGCTTTGAACTGTAGTCTACATTTTTGTTCTTGGGACTGTAGTAATACCGGTAATTGCAAATTGAAGGAAAATGTCATATTAATGTCATGCATTGTTACATTCTGTATTTGTTGGTTGTGAAATAGCCTCTGGTGTTCCCGGAAGGTGTAAATATGACTCTTCAATCACGTATGGAGTAGATATTACGAGGGAAACGAAAATGCTTGAGACTGTAGTCCGCTCTCACACACAATTTTTCCAAGGTTTCACAGGGTAATCGAAAAAACGGCCAAACTACGGAGAGATATACAATATATCGCGGAAACCTTATATTTTTTCCCTTAGCGTGCTCTATATTTCATAGAAATTGGTGAAGAAATAAAATACTTACGCCTATTTTTCTTCTCAAAGTGGAGGTTTTGTTTACAAAATTCTTCTTTGGACTGTAGTATTTTGTCACGTGGTATTGCTACACTGCTTGCTATGTATGTTTATTATGGGTTTATTGAAAGAAAACGCATGTTGGCGTCTGCTGTTTGACATTGTTTGTTTGTGTCGCTCTGTTGTGCGGTAATATAAACCAAAATGTAATTGTATTTCAAATTGTTGAATTATGTTGTCTTGTTTTCAAATGTATGTGACATATATGTGTGTATGCATGTAATTGTGTTACATTTATGCTTGTGTACAATATAGATTTATGTACATGTATATGTAAAATAATGTATGTTGATTCTGGGCCGGTGGCCGCCATGTCAAATAAAATATTGTCATTGTCATATACATTTGTATATGTGTGGTGTTACTGAGAAGATGGTACATAATTAATTATATTATGTTAAGAAGGTATTTAGCTTTAATTACACTGATCTGCTGAATTTAATATAAATCTCCATATAATATACTGTCTTAATTCCGTGTACCATCTTTTTTTACCAGAGTTTTGCCATGCTTGAATGTTGACGAACGCAAGAACAAGTTGCTAGAAAGTTTTATTGTATTAAACAGGCCTCCGGTCAAACATAAAAAATACCACGCACGCACGCACGCACGCACGCACGCACGCACGCACGCACGCACGCACGCACGCACGCACGCACGCACGCACGCACGCACGCACGCACGCACGCACGCACGCACGCACGCACGCACGCACGCACGCACGCACGCACGCACGCACGCACGCACGCACGCACGCACGCACGCACGCACGCACGCACGCACGCACGCACGCACGCACGCACGCACGCACGCACGCACGCACGCACGCACGCACGCACGCACGCACGCACGCATACCTAACTTCTCGAATGTTAATATGTTTGCGGTAGGTTAACACATATTTATTCAGGCTAACACGCCTTGTTGGGGCACACGGGGTGTTCATTCATAGTTGGAACGACTTTTAAATCGCATAGCTAATGTTAAATGTTTTGTGAAGGAACGAAACAGATTTTTTTTGTTCATTTGCAGAAACAACTGTAACAGTAAATTCAACAAATGCTTATTATGTATTTTATTGAGTGGTGCCATTTAGAGCGCACACACAAATATGACCAATTTGCTGTTTGCTGGGCGTAAATAGTACCAGCCAATTTGTTGCGGTAATAATTTACAGTTTGGTTTCCTCTATGCGTATATGGATTAATCCGCAGATCGTGTTAGAATGCAGAGTAAGACACAGGTAACTGTATCATTGATAATGAGTAAGAATAAAATAAAAATTAACATAAATTTTATAAAAAAAAATGTTTTACTCATTATTATTGATACACTTACCTGTGCTGTAAGACTGTTTGAAATAAAACAAATCGATGGATGAGCTCGCATATTCCTGGGTTCATGTATAATGTAATCATGATTATTACAAGCTATATACATAATATCATTGGACGAGTGCGAACCTATCAACGTTCCCATCTATCAGGTTACCGGTATTCGTTGAAATTTTACCAACAATTCCCAATAATTAGAACTATATATTTAGAATGGAAACAGTCTGGGGGTATTCCCCAAAATTTACAAGTTCTATACAATACCATATATAAATCGTAATCTACGTAAATCGGCTTTATTGTACGAATGTACTCAACAAGGTGCACAAAGCTTAACCAATTGTAGGTTTTAGCGTTTATACACCGGGTCTATTATAATTAATAAAGTGATCCAACAATACTAGCTATGGATAGTTGGATAGTGTATATGTTGCTAGCAATGACAGGTGAGTTATAACATATGTGTTGATACAGTAACTACAAATGAAGTTAGGAAAATGTGGTACAGTAATATAAAAGTATCTCAAGTGTTTTTCCTTTAATTTGTCATACTAGTATTCAAAGACAGTTCTACCAGCTGTTTGAACAACATGGCGATATATGTTTCTGTAACACAATATATTTTTGAACACATTGTTTTATTGGGAAATTGCTTTCCCTAAATTGAAGCATACGCCCGACGTAGTTGGTGGTTGCTTTGGGGATTGCGTTCCACAACTGTAGATAGGTAGCTGGTTCGAATCTCAGTCGGACACTGTAATTTCCCAACCAGCTAGAGATTAACTAGGTTGGAACTCAGAGTTAGTCTCGCACGTTAAAAAACCAATGAGGCTATTTGGGAAGAACTATGATAACACACCCAGATTGCTTGTATCACACGACTGTCATTTCCCGTAAGGTCGTTAGCCATTGGTTAGATTCTAATTTGGTAGGGAGGAAGATGAACACGTATTAACGACCGCATGAGCGCAAACAATAACCAACTTAGATATGTAATATGACGATGAGACTTCGTACTATGCACGCAGCAACTTCTGAATTACGCTCCCTACAGCGCTTTGATTTCCACTTAACCGTTACAATTCACACGCTGCTTAAAATACTAGAATATTTTGATATTTGACCTTTACAAAACGGCTGTGAACCCTGATACACATTTTCATTGGCTGATGAAAGTGTACTTGTTTGTATAGACAGTAGAGAGTTATAGCAGAGTTTATCAGTTTATAGTGAATATGAAGGCTACGTGTTGAAAGGTTTAAACGAGTACACACTGTATGAGGTTTAAATAGTTCATGGTTCTATTGACTGGTCATTATTTATTTGTTTCAATCAATATGATAAATTGATAGTGCGAGAGTTTTAATTTATAATACAAGTCATTCTTTTAACACACGAGCGTTTTATATACAATGCATTTAAAAACCCGTTTACATTATCACATTTGCCTCGCTGTACGCTGGTTTTGGATTCTCCTGTCTAAAAATAGCAATAGCGCTAATACACTAGCAATAATGCAGAGCCTAGAAACGATGTAGTTTCGGGCGAGGAAATTGGAGAGTACTTCTGAATAAGCACATCCGTGTGTGTGACGTGCCTTAACGTACTCCGTAATCCATTCACACGTTATTGGAAAATCTGGCGGTCGTACTTCGAGTTGGTTGTTACCAGGGGTAGTGTACAATATTGATCTCATTTAATTGGAGAATAAGGACAGCAAATCATATCGCCTGGCACTCACCTATTTACGAGTTTAATATGGTGTAATCAGATTGGTTGTCCTTATCCTTAAGTCAAGTAAGATCAATTTTGAATACCACCCAGGCCTTTGAATACCACCCCAGGCCTGAAGTCAATCATGTGAATACTTGTAAATTATCACAATTTAGAATTCGTCACTGAATATTTTGACAGCTGAAACTTGGATTTTCTGCGGTTTAGTTTCATTTTATCGTTCAGTTGTGTGTCTGGCATTGTTCCATGTGATTGTAGTTTGTGTTAAACATTTCATTTAACTGGTCTCCACTCTTTCAGCTGAGTGCTGCCTTCCATGTCCGAATTTTATAATATTTGTTGTATCGTTGGATTCGTACTGAAACGATGTGCTACATGCAATAACCTATATCAAACGATATAAGCCAGAGTTTCATAACAAATTTATTCTTGTTTAAACTTTAAGCGTGATTTGACGGAAACAAAAATGAAGTTTTATTTATATGATTTTGGATTTATTGTGACATACTGTGCAGTTGGGATTAAAATAAAGTAACGTAGTGGTTGAGTCTGCTGTAACGATGAACAAACAATTATAAAGACTTACCCCGACATCCATAATTTTAATGCTTAATTGAAATACTATTTCCGACAATTGATGTAATCGTTGTTGTTCACATAAAATGAAACCACTGGCACTCGACCACAGAAACAATTCTATAAACTGCCGTGTCCCATAATATACATTATAGGCCACGCATATTTATAAAATTGTTTGTCTGGTCGAGTGCCAGTGAATGAAACGTCACTCTCACATTAACCTTACTGGGCAGTACATGTACATCTAATATTTGATAATTATAAGAACGACTCGGTATAAAGAAGCATCAGAAATTGTATGGATTATACGACATTGAAATCTTCAAATATTTTATTTTGCAAAACGTCTTTAGATACTGTGTACTTTTATTTCAGTTAGCAGTGTATGGGCTGGTGGTTGTGGAGGTTGTGGATGTAAGTATTATTGTGCTCTCATTGGTCAATATTGACACACCTTCTTACACAGTGACCTCTCATTGGTCAATATTGACACACCGTTATACATAGTGAGCTCCCATTGGTCAATATTGACACACCTTCTTACATAGTGACCTCTCATTGGTCAATATTGACACACCGTTATACATAGTGAGCTCCCATTGGTCAATATTGACGCACCTTCTTACATAGTGACCTCTCATTGGTCAATATTGACACACCGTTATACATAGTGAGCTCCCATTGGTCAATATTGACGCACCTTCTTACATAGTGACCTCTCATTGGTCAATATTGACACACCGTTATACATAGTGAGCTCCCATTGGTCAATATTGACGCACCTTCTTACATAGTGAGCTCTCATTGGTCAATATTGACGCACCTTCTAAATATCGAACTGTCACTGGTCAGTATTGGCACACCTTCTAAATATCGGACTCTCACTGGTAAATATCGGCAAACCTTCTTACACAGTGAGCCCTCATTGGCCACTATTGACACACATTCCTACGTAGTGAGCTCTCATTGTGAGCTCCTCCAAATAGTGCGATCTCATAGGTCAATATTGACCCACCTTCTAAATGGTGAGCTCTCATTGGTCAATCTTGACACACCTTCTAAATGATGATCTCCCATTGGTCAATATTGACATTCCTGCTACAAACATACAGGGAAGAAGAATACAGTATTTCCTTAGGCCTAAATTAGAATTGGGGTTGTTGCCGCCCTACGAACGACCCGAAATATTACCAAAAATATTACATTGCTTAATCAAATATAACATTATTGTTATTACGTTGAATTAACATGGAGACAAAACTACTTAATGATTTCTCGTAACTTATATTCATAAAGGGCATTGAAATAGCATGTTTTACTTAACGTAACCCATCGTTCTATTCAATCGGAATATTGTAACAATTGAACAAAGATCCTACGTAAAGTTAAATTATAAGTTTTAACGACGTTAAACACAATATACACGTAGTAGTTCCTCATCATATTACTTCAGTTTTTAATAATATACCTGTAGTTCGCCCAGACTATAGGTGAATTATGCAATTATACGTTTCGTGAATCGTTTGTAGTTGAAAATTGATATTGAATTTCTATGTATAGATCCATGTTTGTGAACATGTATTTGCATGATAAAGGTTCTATACAAATGTAGAAAACTAGTTATAATAGCTCAACTAGCTTAAAATGTTCTTAGGTTACGTGTTGGACGTAAACCACTTACTGTAAGCTCTCATCGGTCGATATTGAAACACTTTGTACAAAATGAGTTCTAAATGGTAAATATTGATGCTACTTAAATAATGAGTTTTTACTTAAGAAATAATGCATAATTATGAAGCTGTGCTTTGTTGCGTAATAAAACATGGCACGAGTTTAGATACGTAGTAATTAAATCACGAGTGAGTAGCACGAGTGATTCAATGTTCGCATCCAAACGAGTGCCTATGTTTTATAACACAACAAAGCACCGCTACATAATTTTATGCATTTTTTCGATCCTAGCATCGCAAATATTTCGTATTTTACCGCAACAAAACAGGACCTAATTTTTTACCCTTGCACCGTTAAATAGTATGCGCCGTTCAAATTAACGCCCCGTATTTGTCTCTCAATTTATCGATTTTAATACGCTGTTGTTCAATCTTTCCGTTACATAATCGACATCTAAACAAATACACATCAAGTGAGGTGAGAGAAAAAATACTTGTTCGAGTAACAATTACAGTAAATTCAGGCGATTGTGTGTTTTGTTCCTTGGTTGTCAATGACGCTAACGGCCCTACTTTCTGTTCGAACTAAAGAGGACATTCCTATCGATTTGAAAGCTAATAACGAATTGGAGTTGGCCCGACGTCCACGCCATTCTCGTTCACCAGAGTATACTTCACCCGTGATATCAAAGTAGTTTGGGAACTTGACTAACCACTGATGTATGAGGATGTGTCCACGCATGTGTCTGATAAATAAAATAGTCACAATTAATACTTCAAAACATATACATGTATTACGTGAGAAACCAAGGCGTGATGTGCAGAATATTTACATTCAAACAGGAATGCGCTAATTTCCATTCGACAAGTGACGTTGTAAAGCTTTCCAGTAAAAACTCCACAGTCAAATATCGATTATTATTTAAACATGTTATTTTTATTGGACCTATTCACATTAGTTTGTTTCTAGTATTTGTGTACATTGAATTGTAGTATTTATAACCCAACTTTAGCAACGAAAGTTATGTTAAATACCGTTCTGTCAATAGCACTCGTGAACGTAGGGTAAATGGTAACAGCCATATATTATTGCGTAATAAAATATGGGCATCTCGATATACGCGAAAAAAGCAAATCTCACGTTCTATGTTAGAATTAAGAAATAAAAATCCCGCATCCCAACGAGTGCCCGTGTATTATTCACAGACGAAGTACAAGAACAGAGTTTTTATTCGATTCTAAATACGATAATATCCCGTACTATTTAACTGCGCGCATTCCATTTTCACCCATAATTCCCCATAATTCCGAAATTGAGTGGCTTGTTAGCTGGTACAATTACCTCCCTCGTTAGTGAAAATGACCTTCGTAATTTTTTTTCTGAAGGAAATAAGTTATTGAAAGAGAACGCAAACGCGAGGTTGTCTTATTTTGTCAAGGGCGTAAACATAAGGCGTAACTAAATGTATTACAATGCTGACCAATTAACATGTCCAATAAAAATCAATAGCACGGTGTTGTGGTTTTAAAGTTGTGGATTCCAATACAACTCGACCACGAAAATCGATAGAGGTCACGTTGACCGAAGTAAAGAACAATGAAAATGTATGTATACAGTGCAGGATAATATTATCCTGCACTGTTGTAATTGCACTCATTCCTTTGAAAATTAAGACACACCCCATCAATTATCATCGGATTTATAGTCGGGAGTCCATACGGAGAAAATATGACGGGCCATGGCATCGGAGAGTAGAATGTGGCATCCATGCTAAATGTTATCTTTGATATGTGTGTAATCTGAAACGGGCGGATGCCATCCGTGATTTTGCCTCGTTTTCTCAAATTAGGTCAAAGGTCAAATGAGTGCATTTATATATCTCACTAAAAATATCATTATATCTCTGTCAGTTTTCGGTCAAAATTTATACAAATGGTATCAAAATGAAGCTAATGCACTGGGCTATCAATAAAAATAACTTTTTACAAATTTATGCATTTGTATACTCATGAATATTGATCAGAACACCTAAAATTAGCAATATTTTTTATAAAAATTCGACGTGTATGAACAATATATTTGTTATAATGTCGTCATTTTTGCTATTTGAAAGCTTAAAAGATTCAAATTTAATGGTGAGATACTACTCTATTGATATGTTAACTGGTCACTTACCTTCTCATTGATTTAAGGGCACACGTGTGCTTAGAGTGGGTGGGGGTAAAATGACACATGAACTTAAACTAACACAATAGCGTCTAAAGTATTATAAATAAGTAATATAATTATGTTTGCATTGATTTATTGAATGGGTTTACAAGTAACAACTATTATATTGGTTTTGGAATTGACCAATTCATTTAAAATATGTCAACATTCATTTAAGGAGGAATGAGCTACCTTCACATAGGCCTACACGTGCACTTCAAATAGTAATTTCGAGTTTAGTGTGATAAATAGGAACAAACATAAAATTAGGTTCAAGTTATGCTATATGAATATAAAAAGATGACGATAATCATAATGATATTGCAAATTGTTCATTATACACTTTTACTTGTTCCTTTGAAAGAGCTCAAAATGGGTGGGGAATGGTTCATTTTAAAGCATGAATACTATTTGGGGAAACTGCAGCAACGCGCTACTTTCTGATGTCATCAAATTCTAAAAAAGAGCTGCTAGAATAATCTTAGACTAAAATTTTTGACACACCCTCAAATGCATTATTTAAAGAACTCAATTGGATGTCCTTTGACCAACGTATTAAGTACAAAAAAGCAATACTCATGTATAAATCTATAAATGAACCAACCTTTCCAGTGTATATGACAAATAAATTCCAAACATTAAGTGATAGACATAACCTAAACCTTAGATCTGTACAAGATGCAAAGCTTATTATACCAAAACCTAAAACAGAACTCTTCAGAAAATCTTTTGCTTACTCTGGTCCAAAAATATGGAATGACATACCAATACATATTCGAAATGCAGAAAGTCAAAGTAAATTTCAATCTGTTTACATCAAATGGCAATTCTCCAATTAAAATAACAGTCACTCAAGAATTTAAAAGGAATTACTCCTGAAAATAACTATGATATTATACATGTAGATAGTTTATTACTATCTTTTAACTATCCCTTACTCTTACTCTACAATGATAAATTATGTATTATATGAAATCTCTTGTGCAAGATGTATCATTATTTATTGTTTCTTTTACATATTGTTTTGTCAAGAACTGAATATTATATCATGATAAAACCATTAATGATCTAAAATTACTTTCTTAAACACATCTGATCTTTATTACTATGATGTTTGTGTATATATGTCTTGTATGTTTTACTGTATATTCTTATGTTATTTCATATTTTACTGTATATTCTTATATTATTTGCAAATGTTGAGGCCCACATGGAAGATCGGGATACCGAATGTGTCAGCCTCGTTAAATAAAGACGTTACTTACTTACTTACTTACTTGCTTGCTTGCTCGCTCGCTCGCTCGCTCGCTCGCTTACTTACTAATACTGTTACATAATATTATATTTCCATACAAAATCAGATTTATATTTTCATTCATGTCTTGTTTAAATTAGAATGAATATATAGTTAACACATGCTTTTCATGTAATAACATCTACAGAGAACCGAGAAACGACAGGTACCAATGCCCGTTCGTGGGAGCTTTGATAATTAAACACAAGGTGCATATACCACCTTAAGTGCTAAAGACAATAACGTTCTTGACAATTTTAAACTACGAATTTATATAGAAAACGCCACAAATCATTCATGAAATAATAGTGTATAAATGTACAAATAAGACAAGTTACAATGTCGCTGTTTAGTTTGAGATTGATTATGAACATTTGATGTGGATATATTTGCACGTGAATTTACAAACACCTTCTCAGTTCGATGCAAGCAGTATGCAGAATTAGTAGATCACGTATGATTTCTGTATTCATTACGGATGCATCGGCTCGTATCCGTATACAAGTACCTGGTTGGTAGTTTGCTCTTGTGGCGTGCAGTTCGAGCGCATCACTTCACATCACTGGGGGAGCAGTGGCATAGAGGTAGGGTCATAAGGTCCCGGGTTCAATGCCCGTCTGGACCACTGCTCAATTTCTCTGAGCAAGAGTAACCAACATACTCAACCAAGGTGTGAATTGGTGCCTATGAGGGCGATGTCTGTACACGTTTGATAGTTCTGGGCGCCCCAGATAGGTGTTGGCTGCACACGCATCAAGAGAGAAATAGTCTCCCCAGGGAAACTCGAACGCAAGATTCCTAGGTAGCCCAATGACCAGCGAAGTTAAAATGTCAAAGGGTGGCTGAACAGCTGAACTGCTGAAATCAGCCCTCGAATATTAGTAACTTAACTTCTTTTTTAATGTTTTGGCGGTAGCATTTCAAGCCTTGTTTTATAGAGCTTTAACAAACAGGGGTCACCAACAAGCTTGTACAACTGTCTGTCTCATCTGAAAGTACGTCTCTTCTAATAATCCAACAAAAGGTCATATCTTAGCAGAAAAATGGTTTCACATCCCGCCAAAGAGAGGAACCCAACAATGATACGGTGGTCGTTTGGAGACATGTTCTGAAAATTATATGTACATCGGGAGTAAATCATCGAGGCAGTGGGACAGGCGTATAACTTCAGGACCACATCGGGAGTCATCCGATGTCTACCGATACCCCACCCCAATTCCTCACGATGACCCAAAATGTCTCATGACTTACCCGAAGTTTCCCTTCAGAACTACAATACCGAGACCGCGAGTGTGTCCCCAAAATATCACTGCCTAGCGTATAAGTATCCATGGTTACTGGTATTCCCGTGTCTCTGGTGCGCTTCTGAGATGCCTTCCGGGATATTCCTGAGATTACAGCGGGAATGCATCGGGTAAAAATATGCATGCATTGAATTTTCCTGACGTATGTACATGTACTCGCGTTATTACAAGATGTCTAAAGAGTCCCCAAAACGTTCACGGAAGCTTACCCGAGACACTGGATACCTTCCCTGAGATACATGGGATCCTAGACGCCTTCTAAGCTCTTAAATCCATCGGGAGTACATCCCCGAGGAAGAAGAATTGACGCATAAAGTCTGGAGCACATTGATAGTTTTTGCAATGCATCCCGATACTCCTTGATTATCATGATTCGAGATAGCTGTAACACTGGATACTCGCGACTCGCAGAAGTTTTTACTATAAAGTTTACGTTCATTCATTCATAAATAGGTCACGTGATGCGGGGCGTAAATAGTAACAGCCAACTTGATAGGTATGTATTATTGCGGTAATAATACATGCCCTGGTTTGCTCTATGCGTATATGGATTAATCCGCGGATCGTGTTAGAATGGTCAATATTGACACACTTTCTAACAAAGGGAGATCCGATTGGCCAATATTGACACACCTTCTTACATAGTGAGCTCTCACTGGTCAATATTGAGATATGATCACCAGGGACATGTCCAACTACCCTCACCATACTGCTGGTTAACTTTGAGCGTCATACTAAAGGTTGTTCATGGAATATTTAGTTTGGATGTGATGTGTCCCTTGTGAGAACATGCCATCAGTATGATAGTTTCATTGCTTATACGTCTCCATTATTTGGTACTCAACATGCCAGGATAGTTGAAGTAGATAATGTGACTAGTAGTCTCAGTACTGCCTTTGTCTAGCATGGTTACTTGATGTAGTAAGTTTATTTCAACGTATCAATAGATACACGTATATACTTTTAAATGAAGTTTTCTCGGAGAAAAATGTTCCCGCCCCTGAATAAAATGAGTCGAAATTTCAAGTTTGGTTTTTGTTTCGTTTCAGACTGTACGGTAAGCATTTATACAAATATTACCTCGGCTATGTAAGTATATACATCATCTGTGACGTAATCGATGTTAGATCTGTGACGTCATCGATGTTAGATCCGTGATGTCATCGATGTTAGATCTGTGACGTCATCGATGTTAGATCCGTGACGTCATCGATGTTAGATCTGTGACGTCACCGATGTTAGATATGTGACGTCATCGATGTTAGATCCGTAACGTCATCGATGTTAGATCTGTGACGTCATCGATGTTAGATATGTGACGTCATCGATGTTAGATCGGTAACATGTGTGTGGTTGGTGAAGGCAGAACCTGTTTACCTTTCCTTCCGAACCTCCTAATTTCCAACGAGACATTTGGACTGACGCAATTATATATATAACGTGGGGAACACATTGGGAGTTGTCCTGATGTCATCTACCAGATTCATCACGATGTCGCAAATTGTTTCCTGGACCCCTCGAAATTTCCCCCAGACACCACAAGGAACATGTTCCCAACGCCACCTGACGCTTCAAAAGCAATGTTTTTATAATGTAAATTTTATACCATAATACAATGTAGCATTTATATAACAAACACCAAGTGACATTACCAATGACCTAAAGTCTAGACTTTTACGTGTAGTGTTATAAACACGTCGTGACCTCTCAGTGTATTTCCCCATAGGCCGGGCGGGTGATATTTTGTTCGATCACATAGCAAAATCGAGGCTGAGCTATTTATAGAAATATTGGCGTTATTTACTATCAGCCTCGCAGCCATGACGTTATATTGATGGTATTTCAGCATACTCATCCATGTGTACAAGGTGTATGTCATACACCTGATTTGGGAGAACATTATTCGTGTAGCTGTTACTCTGGATGGACAAGTACTAACTGTGATATTGTAGGTAAGAACGTGTTTATGTAACTTGAACTCACAATTTGTAATATCATGTTTGTAATTTCGACACACCATCTTATATAGTGAGCTATAGTGTAGTCTGGTGAGTCAATACTGACATACCATCGTATATACTAGTAGTTAGTTCTCATAGGTCAATATGGACAAAATGTCTTTAAAAGTAAGTTTTCATTGGTCGATATTAACAAATTAATTGATCATTAGTCGCCTAAAGACTAAATATTCGCTAACAGGAATCGTCAAATGTGGGTCATGTTCAGACAGACAAACAATAACTACGTCACAGGAAGAGCTGTATATTGCAGTGACGACAATACCTAACAGATGCATGTGAAGTCACCAGCTAGCTGTTCATGTCAGGAATGCAAGCGTCACTATTGTTTGTTATAAAATCGACCGGAATAGAGAACCCGTCGCTAGAATATACGGACGCCATGCTGACGTTGGCATACAATTAACGCTACGTCATTGGTAGTGTTGGTTTGCCTCGGCAATTTATATCGCATAACGACTCGTGGGCAATAAAATCACCATCTCTGTATGGATTAAACTGACACACTAGAATGTTCGCCGATTAACAATTTGTTCTTCTCGGGAGTAGAGGGGATGAGGATCAAAATGTCATCCAAAGTGCATAACCTTGAACAAACATTGAACTCAAATGGTATAATATCCCCCAACCGTTGTTTTCAAGCTTCGTAAACAGCAAAAGACAAACATGTTCGACTGTTATGACTCCTTAATGAGGGCATAATCGTTATCACATTTCTTGTGATTTTTCTAATTGACCCCTATCTCCTTACAAGTGACGAATTTCCGTTAGGATGAAAATTCCCTTCACTTAAATGGTTGAATTTCATATGGAATGAAATGATCTTAACATTGAAAAATTTTCCTTCTGTTAAATGTCATGCCACTTCACAAAAACAAATAAAATAGTCCAACTTGCTAAACTTTTTTTATAAGTATATATACTAGGCCAATATATCGACTGTCCGCTTGTTATCAGTGTAGATTTAAATATCATATCATTAGAGGTAAATATGCGAAAGATTGAACAAAAATGAACATCGAAAATGCATTCAATTTTTTTTTTTTTGTAAACGGGGGCTAGTGTTATCACAGGCGGACTATATATCATTGGTTTGTTCACATGTCAGTTATGTCACACACTGTTGTTCACACTACATATTGTTCACATTACAGATTGTTCACATTACAGATTGTTCAAATTACAGATTGTTCACACTACAGAGTGTTCACACTACAGATGGTTCACACTACAGATTGTTCACATTACAGATTGTTCACACTACAGATTGTTCACATTACAGATTGTTCATATTTCAAGTTGTTCACATTACAGATTGTTCACATTACATATTGTTCTCACTACAGATTGTTCACACTACAAATTGTTCTCAATACATATTATTCACATTACAGACTGTTCACATTACAGATTGTTTTCACTACAGATTGTTCACACTACACATTGTTCTCAATACAGATTGTTCACATTACAGATTGTTCACACTAAAGATTGTTCACACTACAGATTGTTCACATTACAGATTGTTCACACTACAGATTGTTCTCAATACAGATTATTCACATTACAGATTGTTCTCAATTCAGATTGATCACATTACAGATTGTTAACACAACATATTGTTCACATTACTGATTGTGGTCAATACACAATACAGATTGTTCTCACTACAGATTGCTCTCAATACATAATATTCTCACTACAGATTGTTCTCACTACAGATTGTTCACATTACAGATTGTTCACACTACAGATTGTTCACACTACTGATTGTTCACAATACAGATTTGTCACACTACAGATTGTTCACATTACTGATTGTTCATATTACAGATAGTGCTCACTACAGATTGTTCACATTACAGATTGTTCACATTACAGATTATTCACATTACAGATTGTTCACACTACTGATTGTTCACAATACAGATTTGTCACACTACAGATTGTTCACATTACTGATTGTTCATATTACAGATAGTGCACACTACAGATTGTTCACATTACAGATTGTTCACATTACAGATTATTCACATTACAGATTGTTCACACTACTGATTGTTCACAATACAGATTTGTCACACTACAGATTGTTCACATTACTGATTGTTCATATTACAGATAGTGCACACTACAGATTGTTCACATTACAGATTGTTCACACTACAGATGGTTCACACTACATATTGTTAACATTACAGATTGTTCACACTAAAGATTGTTCTCACTACAGATTATTCACATTACAGATTGTTCACACTACAGATTGTTAATACTAAAGATGGTTCACACTACATATTGTTCACATTACAGATTGTTCACACTACATATTGTTCACATTACAGATTGTTCACGTTACAGATTGTTCACATTACAGATTGTTCGAACTCAGCAATACATTGTCAGAACGATGGAACGTGTAACTCAGTTGCTGGGGGGACATCGTATACATGTACATGTCCGACTGGATGGACTGGCAATGACTGTGGAACTGTAGGTAAGTTAATTACAATTCTTATTGATAAATACGAATTCTAACTCAACCAGCACTTTCACCTATATAAACATTGAGGAAATCGAGATGTGCATGAATTACCGTTAAAACACACTTACGGTGAATAACCTGATAGCGTTTCGATGAAGACAAAAGTGCAGTAAATAATATATTTTGATGTTTTTTCAAATGCAGAATATTGGCTATGTTAGGATCGAAATAATGAATAATGTAATTGTGTTTTATCTATCACTTGTTCGGATGCGTACACTAAATCACTCGTGCTATGCCATTCAGAAATGTCTGCGATAGATTAATGTTCGCTAAACATGTATTCGCTAAATCGATAAATTCGTGAAATTTAATGAGCGTGAAACATCAGCAGTAAAACACATCAAGTAGTCCTTTTAGAAGTATAAACATCGCGAACATTTAAACCTTGCGAACTACTTCAGAATGACAAATTCACGAACATTTAAACTTTGCAAACTACTTCAGAATTACAAATTCACGAACATTTAAACTTTGCAAACTACTTCAGAATTACCAATTCGCGAACATTTAAACTTTGCAAACTACTTCAGAATTACAAATTCACGAACATTTAAACTTTGCAAACTACTTCAGAATTACAAATTCACGAACATTTAAACTTTGCAAACTACTTCAGAATTACAAATTCACGAACATTTAAACTTTGCTAACTACTTCAGAATTACAAATTCACGAACATCTAAACTTTGCAAACTACTTCAGAATTACAAATTCACGAACATTTAAACTTTGCAAACTACTTCAGAATGACAAATTCACATACATTTAAACCTTGCAAACTACTTCAGAATGACATATTCACGAACATTTAAACCTTGTGAACTACTTCAGAATGACATATTCACGAACATTTAAACCTTGTGAACTACTTCAGAATGACATATTCGCGAACATTTAGACCTTGCGAACTACTTCAGAATGACAAATTCGCGAAATATTTACCTCGCGAAAATATCTTATTTTACAGTACCTAGTTTCATTTGACGAAATCGGTTGGCTGTAGGCGTTAGCAGGCTTGTGACAAACAAACATATCACTGTGACAATGAATATTCACAATGGACATGATGCCTTGCAGGAACGTTCAATGATTTGTGATGTTGTTCGAATTTTAGTTAAATAGAGGATCTTGCATGAGTGCTCATCACATACGAGTTTATTAAACGAGTGGACAAAATAATATGACACGAGGTTTAATAAAACTCGTATAGGTAATGAGCACGAATGTAAGATTCTATTTATCACATAACCTTAAAAAAGGCTCATTATTGTTTACAAGGATGATTTTGGACATGTTTTAGCAAAAATTCGAAGGTACAATGAGCTCGACGTCATGGCGACGTTGATATTATCCTGACGTCATTCACGGATGAAGACATGGATTGGCTAACGTCTCGTCAAGCTGATTTAATTATTTATTGCACATTCTTCGAGTGCCGAACGATATTTACGCCACGGCTTTACGGCATCATGTAACCGCAGGTTATGTGATAAAAGAAAGTATCTGCAGCGTCGTGAACCATGTTCTAACTGGTTTTCGTGAAACATTCATTTTGCCAATCCTGTTAGAGTTATATATAAGTGTCAAGAACATTTGAAAATAACTGTATCTGTTTCAATAACATGTAACTGACTGTATGCAATAATTGTTGTAGATTGCTCAGTCTATTGTCAAAATGGTGGATCATGTTCCCTGACTAATGGAGGCTCGTCACATCAATGTACGTGTACACATGGATGGACAGGTGACGATTGTCAGACTGTAGGTAAGTAAAGATTGTAAATATGTGGGTTTATAATACATGAGATATGGAGTATGGAGATTGAGAACATTTAGGAGCTGAGGTACATATTTTAAAAATATAATATTAAGTCATACAGTGAAAGCTGCACTCAACTTAACCAGCAGAACACAGAATACATAAAAAATATACAAGGCACAATGCCGAACGAGAAAATAATCCGCCGTAGTCCCAGTTGTCAAAAAAGTGAATAAAATAGTTTCAGCAATCAAAAGGCTCAATGCCCACGCTGAATGACATAGTTACTTGAGGCTGTGATATATAAGCCTCTTTCCCAGTGACGTGCGAATAATAAAACTACATGCCTTTACAGAAAGTTTATCTTTGCAGATTGTTTTGTAACAATATACATGAATTTAATAATACATAGCAATTGATCAATTTTATTCCAACTGCGTTAACGTATTCAATGTGGACAGTTGTAATGACACTGATTTCTAATAATATACATTTTTGAAATGTTTCATGAAATAAAACACGAAATCATATAAAAATATCTATACATAAATATATCGTCGATCCTGTTTAAAGGGGAGAAAGCATTAAAAAGAAATGGCCAAATCTTTTAGAACGTTCCAAGAGAATACAACAAAAATCTCCTATATGAAGGTTATCATTGTTGTAGATTGTTCCGTGTATTGTCAAAATGGAGGTACATGTAACCATATCAACGGTGGCTCGTCACATCAATGTTCATGTGCCGAGGGATGGATGGGTGACGATTGTGAGATTGTAGGTATGTATAAATGACCGTTATGTACTAATAAACCGTACAAAACACTGTGTGTAACATATTTATATCGCTCCGGCCGTCCGTCTGATCTCTTAATCGATTGGAGTCAAACATGTCTATTTCTTATATCAAACAGTGTTATGTATGTGTTGTTTTATCACATAAATACCATGATATTCCATGTGAGAACGAATGACGGAACAATGTTCTCCAACACGTGTGATAACAAATACGTGATGTCACCAGCATTTAGGCACTAAGACTTAACGCCGTCGGCTTCAATTCGTTATTTATTCATTTTGACTCGTTAACTAACTATGGTAATGTGATAAAATAATCCACCACTCATTGTCTTTGGGAACCAATGGCCCGCTTGATAACCTGTGTTTTCAAGAAATGTTCAACTCATGACGGCTCCTATAGACTTGTCATGTGTTTAATAATAAATGCTTAAATCACTTTTGACGTGCACATGTGCACTTTTGTACAGTGTCATAAAACTGGCAATGCTCATTGAAAATGCACAGCTTACATTGAATATGCAAATGAAATCATTTCACGATTTTTACTTATCATGATGACGTCATTTATGACGTCATGAACGTTACATACGTATATAAAGCGTTGATTATGACGTCATGGACGTTACGTATAAAGCGTTGATTATAGGCGGAGTCAAATATAATGTCTAGATCTACACTATCTTATTCGTGTGGGTTATGTGAAACTTAAATGTAAATAGATCTACGTGTTTATAAAACTTGTAGAAAAAAATTTTCAACACGCTCCATGAATTCAAAAATAAAAGATCATTCACGCAATATTTTCCATTTATCTTACAAAATCATATAATATTTGTATTTAACAGATTGCTCGGACTCTTCAATCCATTGTCAGAATGGCGGAACATGTAATACAGTTAATGGAGGTGTATCGTTTACATGTAGTTGTACTGTTGGATGGATGGGTGACGATTGTGGAACTGCTGGTAAGAAGAACTATTTATATAAAACGAGAGTGTAAATATGTTACATGCGAAGAGATATTAAAGTGTCTTTGATAAACATGCAATAAGATAATAACATATTGTATTTTTACTGCAGTGTTTCGTTAGTTTTTAAGGTTCACGTAACAGAAAAACGTTTCGAACTAGCTAACGATGTAATGTATACACGTTCTACTTGATAATGATTTGTGTCAGTAGAAAAACATAATATCACATTGTATTTCGAAATTTTACTGCGAAAATAAAAGTCTCGATTCTAATTGAGTCCAATGTAAAAATCATAGCTACCTATGGAAATACATCATTTTTGTAGATTGCTCAGTGTATTGTCAAAATGGAGGTACATGTAACCATAGCAATGGTGGCTCGTCACATCAATGTTCCTGTGCTCCAGGATGGATGGGTGACGATTGTGAGATTGTAGGTTAGTATAAATTAACGCTTTCATCACAAAGGTGTTAAACACTGTGAGTATGGCATATCGTTTTCCATATATCCTTCTGTCTGATCGTCCCTTCACTTGAAGTAATACATGTTGGAAACAGTAGTTTTGTTATTATTGTACACTGTATAATGTATCAATCTATTGTTAGACGTGTTTGTCATGTGTCAAAAATGACGAATGTGTAATAGTACCGTAACTTACAAAATCATATCATATATTTATTAGACAGATTGTTTAGATTATTCAAATCATTGCCAGAATCCCACGGCACGGCAGAAATATTTGAATGAATGTTAACTTAACAAATCATATCACATAAGTATTTGTATTTTTTAACAGATTGCTCGGATTCATCAATCCATTGTCAGAATGGTGGAACGTGTAATTCAGTTAATGGGGGTGTCTCGTTTACATGCAGTTGTACTTTTGGATGGATGGGTGACGATTGTGGCACTGCTGGTAAGGATTATTTATACAGAACGAGAGTGTAAATACATTAGATGCGAAGGGAAAAGTGTTATTTATAAATATGCGATACGATAATAACAATATTCGTTGATACATTCTGTATTAACGGTTTCTTTGGCAGAATGTTATTTCGAACAAACAATGTATTTGTCCAAGTTTAAAATATGATAATAATTTACTCAAGCCATTGTCAGAATGGTGGAACATGTAATTCAGTTAATGGAGGTGTCTCGTTTACATGCAGTTGTACTGTGGATGGAAGGGTGACGATTGTGACACGGCTGGTAAGAATTATTTACACAGAACGAGATTGTAAATACATTAGAAGCGAAGAGAAAAGTGTTATTTATAAATATGCGATACGATAATAACATTGTTCTGTATTAACGGTTTCTATGGCAGAATATTATTTCGAACAAACAATGTATGTGTACAAGTGTAAAATATGATAATAATTTACTCAAGCAGAAATAAAAATATCTAATTATATCTATAAATTTCACTCGGTGAATAATAGGCTCGAATGTAATTAATACACAACCTCATTAAATCAGACCCTCCTTACGATTCTCTACTGTACGCTGATATAGGATCTGACGCACTCTATGTGTGGGGTCATGTCGATGTGAACTTTACGTCATCCAATCACATCGCTGCTTTCACAAATCTGACAGTGTGATAAAACAATGCTGAGGCTATGTGACGTCATTGTGTGTCAGAATGGTCATTTCAACATGACCTCTTACGGGGTGTAGTCAGATCTCTAACAGCGTAAATGAATGTAGCAACTGTTAGGGTCTGATTGTAATGAGATTGATTAATACGAGTTATATATTTGTAGCCAACATAACATACCATGTTAATTGATCGAAACACATCATTGTTGTAGATTGTTCCGTGTATTGTCAAAATGGAGGAACATGTAGCCATATCAATGGTGGCTCGTCACATCAATGTTCCTGTGCTCCAGGATGGATGGGTGACGATTGTGAGATTGTAGGTATGTATAAATAACCGTTTATCCTCGCAACACACTATTGGTGGGTTCAATACTAGTATATGTCCCAGATGAGTATGAGTGACCGTTTAATACTGTATATGTGTTTTTGACATTATGATTGCCATTGTGCATTGTCATTCCGTCATAAACCATGTCTCGAATAGGTTAAGGGTTTAAACTTCAGAACGCTAAAAGTAGGTATTTCATCCTCTTTACTGTCGAAACTAGGTCATTCTTCTAGGGCATTCAGCTTTTATTTTGATAGCCGAGACTTGTGTTGTTCATTTACTTGTTCAGTTATGTAATGGGCATTGTGCCGTGTAATTGTGATAGGTGATGTTTTTATGTTTTCTATGTTCGGGTTTTTAAGTTGAGTGCTGCTTTCTATTATCTTTTTTCTATAATACCAGTTATTCATTGTCAGAATGGCGGACAATGTACCCTTTTATATATTGCAATTAAAGAAGGATGCTGTGTTACATTTCTATTTGACAGATTGCTCGGATTCTTCAATCCATTGTCAGAATGGTGGAACATGTATTTCAGTTAATGGAGGTGTATCGTTTACATGTAGTTGTCCGGTTGGTTGGATTGGGGACGATTGTGGCACGGCTGGTAAGAATTTATATTTGTATCTGACAATTGTGATGAAAATATTTAAATCGTATGCAGACTGTGTGCAATAATATGTAAAACATATCAGCGAACCCATCAAGCGGTTTTAGTTGGGACTTTCACCATTATAAGTTGTTGTATCAAAAACAAGATCAAGATCTGTGGTTCAAAGGTCAAGGTCAAATTAAGAGTTCAGTCATCAAAATTGTGATTGTCTGTACCATAACTGGGCTATTCTGTGAATAATTTTAAGGCTGATTGGCGTAATGTTCATCATAACGGGTCGATGCGTTCACTTAAAATTAGAGATGGCAACGAGTACTATAATTGGTATTTGAGTACTTATATTTTAAGTTAAAATATTCCTGTCCGTCGTTCAAAGATAAAGGTCACTCTTAGAGGTAAGATGTCAAGATTGTAATTATCTCGATCATTAATGATAATGCTGTTCAGATATAAATACGGAATATCACTGCAGTGTGTTGATCCGTTGGGTCGTATTACCTCGAGTTGCTTGTGTAATGCCGTATCTCACGAGACCGCTAGGTCGAGTGAGATGCGGTATGGCGCAAGCAACGAGAGGTAATACGGCTTAACGGATCAACACCACTGCAGTAATATTCCTTTTATTATATACCTTTAAAAATAAAAAAGCGCTTTTACGCGCGAAAATGCGTTTGATGTATATACATTGACGTCATGAACGTCGGTATATTTTCGGCATATAACGCGACGCCCATTCATAAAAAGGCAATTGTTTACGTCGTGACGTCATTGACGTTGGCATATGTTCGGCATATAACACGTCAGACATGCATGATACGGATTCGGAAAACCAGACATGTATGATACGGAAAATGCAATCTGTCGCGTTGTATTCCACTGCGCGATTTGGCCTGTATTTGTGACAATACACTGCTAGGTATATAATAAAACTAAGTATACATTCAATAAGTTTTACGTTTTGTAGATTGTTCCGTGTATTGTCAAAATGGAGGAACATGTAACCATATCAACGGTGGCTCGTCACATCAATGTTCCTGTGCTCGTGGATGGATGGGTGACGATTGTGAAATTGTAGGTATGTATAAATAACCGTTTATCCGCGCAACACTATTTGAGGGTCCAATATATGTCCCATTGTCCGTGTGCCTGGCTAAATCATTTCTAAGAAATGTCGAATATTTCCAGCATTCATTTGATATCGTAGAATCATGGGAAGCGGTGCCGTATAGGAAGAGAGCGCTTTCCCCGGTCACATGCCCGTTTGTGTCACTATTTAATTTCTCTAAACATGAATAATCAATGATGTCCCACTATACCCAGGTGTTTAATGAGTACCTGATTGGGTCGTAAAGCTATATGTTGTAAGTTGTAAATGTAATAGCCGACATTCGACTCATTGGACGTGGAGTAAATGTTCAGTCTGTAAATCTCTAAAAATAGACATTAACTTTACATTTTTTATACTCGCGTCTTCCGTTTCAATTAATTATACATGTATAACACAGTTACCCTTAGTTGCAAGTTTTTAAATTTTGGCTATGCTATTTTCCAATGTCCAAATTTTAAAAGATGATCTTTACTATCCATGTTACTATAACTAGAATATAATGTTACATTTGTGTTAATAGATTGTTCGGATTCTTCAATACATTGTCAGAATGGTGGAACATGTAATTTAGTTAATGGAGGTGTATCGTTTACATGTAGTTGTCCGGTTGGATGGATGGATGACGATTGTGGAACTGCTGGTAAGAAGAACTATTTATATAAAACGAGAGTGTAAATATGTTACAAGTGAGAGATATTAAAGTGTCTTTGATAAACATGCAATAAGATAATAACATATTGTATTTTTATTGCAGTGGTTTGTTGATATTTAAGGTTCACGTAGCAGAAAAACTTTTCGAACTAGCGAACGGCGTAATGTATACACGTTCTATTTGATAATGATTTGTGTCAGTAGAAAAACATAATATCACATTGTATTTTGAAATTTTACTGCGTTAATAAAAGTCTCGAATCTAATTGAGTCCTATGTAAAAATCATATCTACCTATAGAAATACATCATTTTTGTAGATTGCTCAGTGTATTGTCAAAATGGAGGTACATGTAACCATATCAACGGTGGCTCGTCACATCAATGTTCATGTGCTCCAGGATGGATGGGTGACGATTGTGAGATTGTAGGTTAGTATAAATTAACGCTTTCATCACAAAGGTGTTAAACACTGTGAGTATGGCATATCGTTTTCCATATATCCTTCTGTCTGATCGTCCCTTCACTTGAAGTAATACATGTTGGAAACAGTAGTTTTGTTATTATTGTACACTGTATAATGTATCAGTCTATTGGTAGACGTGTTTGTCATGTGTCAAAAATGACGAATGTTTAATAGTACCGTACCTTACAAAATCATATCATATATTTATTAGACAGATTGTTTAGATTATTCAAATCATTGCCAGAATCTCACGGCACGGCAGAAAAATTTGAATGAACGGTAACTTAACAAATCATATCACATAATTATTTGTATTTTTTAACAGATTGTTCGGAATCTTCAATCCATTGTCAGAATGGTGGAACATGTAATTCAGTTAATGGGGTTGTCTCGTTTACATGCAGTTGTACTGTTGGATGGATGGGTGACGATTGTGGCACTGCTGGTAAGAATTATTTACACAGAACGAGAGTGTAAATACATTAGATGCGAAGGGAAAAGTGTTATTTATAAATATGCGATACGATAATAACAATATTCGTTGATACATTCTGTATTAACGGTTTCTTTGGCAGAATATTATTTCGAACAAACAATGTATTTGTCCAAGTGTAAAATATGATAATAATTTACTCAAGCCATTGTCAGAATGGTGGAACATGTAATTCAGTTAATGGAGGTGTCTCGTTTACATGCAGTTGTACTGTGGATGGAAGGGTGACGATTGTGACACGGCTGGTAAGAATTATTTACACAGAACGAGATTGTAAATACATTAGAAGCGAAGAGAAAAGTGTTATTTATAAATATGCGATACGATAATAACATTGTTCTGTATTAACGGTTTCTATGGCAGAATATTATTTCGAACAAACAATGTTTGTGTACAAGTGTAAAATATGATAATAATTTACTCAAGCAGAAATAAAAATATCTAATTATAGCTTTAAATTTCACTCGGTGAATAATAGGCTCGAATGTAATTAATACACAACCTCATTAAATCAGACCCTCCTTACGATTCTCTACTGTACGCTAATATAGGATCTGACGCACTCTATGTGTGGGGTCATGTCGATGTGAACTTTACGTCATCCAATCACATCGCTGCTTTCACAAATCTGACAGTGTGATAAAACAATGCTGAGGCTATGTGACGTCATTGTGTGTCAGAATGGTCATTTCAACATGACCTCTTACGGGGTGTAGTCAGATCTCTAACAGCGTAAATGAATGTAGCAACTGTTAGGGTCTGATTGTAATGAGATTGATTAATACGAGTTATATATTTGTAGCCAACATAACATACCATGTTAATTGATCGAAACACATCATTGTTGTAGATTGTTCCGTGTATTGTCAAAATGGAGGAACATGTAGCCATATCAATGGTGGCTCGTCACATCAATGTTCCTGTGCTCCAGGATGGATGGGTGACGATTGTGAGATTGTAGGTATGTATAAATAACCGTTTATCCTCGCAACACACTATTGGTGGGTTCAATACTAGTATATGTCCCAGATGAGTATGAGTGACCGTTTAATACTGTATATGTGTTTTAGACATTATGATTGCCATTGTGCATTGTCATTCCGTCATAAACCATGTCTCGAATAGGTTAAGGGTTTAAACTTCAGAACGCTAAAAGTAGGTAATTCATCCTCTTTACTGTCGAAACTAGGTCATTCTTCTAGGGCATTCAGCTTTTATTTTGATAGCCGATACTTGTGCTGTTCATTTACTTGTTCAGTTATGTATTGGGCATTGTGCCGTGTAATTGTGATAGGTGATGTTTTTATGTTTTCTATGTTCGGGTTTTTAAGTTGAGTGCTGCTTTCTATTATCTTTTTTCTATAATACCAGTTATTCATTGTCAGAATGGCGGACAATGTACCCTTTTATATATTGCAATTAAAGAAGGATGCTGTGTTACATTTCTATTTGACAGATTGCTCGGATTCTTCAATCCATTGTCAGAATGGTGGAACATGTATTTCAGTTAATGGAGGTGTATCGTTTACATGTAGTTGTCCGGTTGGTTGGATTGGGGACGATTGTGGCACGGCTGGTAAGAATTTATATTTGTATCTGACAATTGTGATGAAAATATTAAAATCGTATGCAGACTGTGTGCAATATTATGTAAAACATATCAGCGAACCCATCAAGCGGTTTTAGTTGGGACTTTCACCATTATAAGTTGTTGTATCAAAAACAAGATCAAGATCTGTGGTTCAAAGGTCAAGGTCAAATTAAGAGTTCAGTCATCAAAATTGTGATTGTCTGTACCATAACTGGGCTATTCTGTGAATAATTTTAAGGCTGATTGGCGTAATGTTCATCATAACGGGTCGATGCGTTCACTTAAAATTAGAGATGGGAACGAGTACTATAATTGGTATTTGAGTACTTATATTTTAAGTTAAAATATTCCTGTCCGTCGTTCAAAGGTAAAGGTCACTCTTAGAGGTAAGATGTCAAGATTGTAATTATCTCGATCATTAATGATAATGCTGTTCAGATATAAATACGGAATATCACTGCAGTATGTTGATCCGTTGGGCCGTATTACCTCGAGTTGCTTGTGTAATGCCGTATCTCACGAGACCGCTAGGTCGGGTGAGATGCGGTATGGCGCGAGCAACGAGAGGTAATACGGCTTAACGGATCAACACCACTGCAGTAATATTCCTTTTATTATATACCTTTAAAAATAAAAAAGCGCTTTTACGCGCGAAAATGCGTTTGATGTATATACATTGACGTCATGAACGTCGGCATATTTTCGGCATATAACGCGACGCCCATTCATAAAAAGGCAATTGTTTACGTCGTGACGTCATTGACGTTGGCATATGTTCGGCATATAACACGTCAGGCATGCATGATACGGATTCGGAAAACCAGACATGTATGATACGGAAAATGCAATATGTCGCGTTGTATTCCACTGCGCGATTTGGCCTGTATTTGTGACAATACACTGCTAGGTATATAATAAAACTAAGTATACATTCAATAAGTTTTACGTTTTGTAGATTGTTCCGTGTATTGTCAAAATGGAGGAACATGTAACCATATCAACGGTGGCTCGTCACATCAATGTTCCTGTGCTCCAGGATGGATGGGTGACGATTGTGAAATTGTAGGTATGTATAAATAGTCGTTTATCCGCGCAACACTATTTGAGGGTCCAATATATGTCCCATTGTCCGTGTGCCTGGCTAAATCATTTCTAAGAAATGTCGAATATTTCCAGCATTCATTTGATATCGTAGAATCATGGGAAGCGGTGCCGTAAAGGTAGAGAGCGCTTTCCCCGGTCACATGCCCGTTTATGTCACTATTTAATTTCTCTAAACATGAATAATCAATGATGTCCCACTATACCCAGGTGTGTATTGAGTACCTGAATGGGTCGGAAACCTATATGTTGTAAGTTGTAAATGTAATAGCCGACATTCGACTCATTGGTCGTGGAGTAAATGTTCAGTCTGCAAATATCTAAAAATAGACATTAACTTTACATTTTTTAAACTCACGTCTTCCGTTTCCATTATTTATACATGTATAACACAGTTATCCTTAGTTACAAGTTTTTAAATTTTGGCATCTGTAACCTCTATGCTATTTTCCAATGTCCAAATTTTAAAAGATGGTCTTTACTATCCATGTTATTTTAACTAGAATATAATGTTACATTTGTGTTTTTAGATTGTTCGGATTCTTCGATACATTGTCAGAATGGCGGAACATGTAATTCAGTTAATGGAGGTGTATCGTTTACATGTAGTTGTACTGTTGGATGGATGGATGACGATTGTGGAATCGCTGGTAAGAAAATAGTTTTACATCAGACCTGAATATTCATAAAAGTTATAACTAAATTACTTTTGGGAACTCAAATCCGAACATAACTGTCCCTTCGAAGAAACCACCAGCAGATATAGAGAATGCTGATCACATTAGAAATTGAATAAATGATTAGAGCCATAATGTAATATTGTATTCCATTTATCTCGCTATAGTGTTTTTGTTAAAGTACTAAAATAAAACTAGAAGTACAAGCTTAGCTAGATACATTTTAATTAACATCAACCATCATTAATTTAGAATTCAACATACAATAAAAATACTTCTCTAACAAGATCCACAATACTTTATAAACATAAGTCCTAACTTAATTCTATGAATAAAATAATTAACCAAAATAATACAATTCCATTCCAACAATTAAACCAATCCGTAATTAATAAAAGTAAAATAATTTTAACCACAGAGACGCCAAGTTGAGAACAGTTATTAAATTACACAAAAACCCAAACCTGAATACCACGGAGACCGTAACATGCTAACCCATGACTACTCTGTCCTCTTTTCCCTATCCTGCCTATAATAGACAACACTTAAATATCATATTTGCCGGATATGTCGTGGCATTGATTCATGGCGTTATTACAAACAGTCACGCCGAAGAGCCGATTTTGGAATTCTCTATATAAGATGTTCTAACCAATTAATAATGATAAGTAATATCCATAGATATGACGAATCACCTGACCTTATTCTCGCCTGTAAGATACAAACAGTGTACCAGCTATACTGTGTATTATAATAATTATAAGTAACTTATAAGTAAGCATGTACACTGTGCGTGTTATAGTCACGAATGATAATTTAGTAAATATACATGAATATAGCACAGAGAATTTGACATGATCCTGACCTTTATGCATGAATATATTACAAGGTTTTTGCGTTGAATATATACATTTCCGCAAGCAAATCGTGCAATATCGGTCCTTTTGGTTTGTGTTTGTATTACACCTCGAGCGTCTTCGTGATACTTTCCGCTTATGAAAACATACAACCATAAGTATAGACAATATATCAGCAGTTAAATTATGCTATTTGAAGGTCGAGAGTCGTGTCAAATTCGCTGGACTATACTTTTAATTATATGTATAGCTCAGATCATAACCAATTCTCTCTAATGGAAAGACTGTGTTGTAGATTGTTCTGTGTATTGTCAAAATGGCGGAACATGTAGCCATATCAACGGTGGCTCCTCCCACCAATGTTCCTGTGTAGCCGGATGGATGGGTGTTGACTGTGAATTCATAGGTATGTGTATTGTTTTGTAACTTACATGACGGACGGACATCAACAAATCCCGTCAGTGAAAAGCTAGCTCACAACCTAGGGTAATTTGATGGCCTTATATATACCATTCTACTTTAAAGACAACCTACAAGGCTTACTTTGTGCATAATTATCCAATTACCTCCCTTTATGCACCCAACAGCCGTTACAGTTTCGATATCGCAATCAGACGCTTGTAACTATATGTTGAATTCAATATGGACTGTTCTATAATATAGTGTAAATAATGCAGTACTGCATGCTGTAAATATTTCGCTCGATCATTCGTTGAATAAGGCGAGATTCAATCATTATCATCAATACCATAACACTATTCCTAGTCAACCAACCTACTACAGCAAGGAATATGCCACATAAATCCCACACCATGTATTGAACTGAGAGATTCCTTAGTGATTCTCATCTTTCAAAGTATGTGCAGTCCTAAATAGCATCATATTATGTGCTTTTGGATAATATATCGTACTTAGAAAACAGTTGCAGTGTTGGCGATGTTTAAAACCCTGTATGTTTACCTTGTCTTTTCCCAGATTGTTCAGATCCAACAATTCACTGTCGGAATGGTGGACAGTGTAATTTACAGAACGGTGGAGTTTCTTTCTCATGCGCGTGTTTATTTGGCTGGATGGAGGACATTTGTCAAACAGTCGGTAAGTACACATATTACATCGAAGATACATGTAAACACGACTAGTCTGCAGAGGCAGAATGTGCCAGAGATACGGTACGGTACGGTACAGCCCGACACGGCCTCACTCAGACGTGTTTTCAAAACTTTAATGTATATTGTACGTTTCACTCAATGGATTAACTATAATTAAATCTCCTCAGTGCCATAGTTCCATCCTTATAACAATTTTCCTCGCTTGCAAAATAGGTTTAGAGATACATGTATCTCGTATGTAATTTAATAAAATGATGATAAAGTCAGATACGCACATGGTTTCAAATGATGGTTTCGCATTTTAGTGTACCCTATATAGAAAGATGGTTGTGCATCGGCCATGTTTAGCTGCAAAGGATATGACGTTACATGAACTCCTATCCGTGTTTGCTGTGACAACTGTAGAAATAATGGGTAACATATTTCGTAATGTCATATCCATGTCGTTATAATTGCCACTTAAATCCTATTTTACAGGAAAATATTCAAAGTAACACATTACCACTTTGCAGTAATTCCATTGACAAACATGTTTCTAATTACATGTATGTGTTGTAGATTGTTCCGTGTTTTGTCAAAATGGAGGAACTTGTAACCATATCAACGGAGGCTCGTCACACCAATGTTCATGTGCCGAGGGATGGATGGGTGACGATTGTGACATTGTAGGTATGTATAATGACAAGACATTATCAGAAACAGTCAACATTAGGTACATGTTGTTTAACGATAGACTTGTACACGAAGTGTTGGGTATTAATATTAGGTATGTAGTTTAGCAATACAGCTGTTCTAACCTAACAAATACGCTTCAATAAACTTCTAATTGGCCAACCAATAAAATATAATATTATGCGATATATTCAATCAATGCATTTAAAGTTTGTTTTATTTTTTTTCATTCCATGCACTTATCTATCGATTGTCACACGTAAATCACGTATTCGTGTACAAAATCATCCATGCGTAACGGTTGGTGCGAATTGGCTTATGTGCACTTAGTCCTCGTTCACGACATATCTGATTTTAGAAAGTACCACGTTCATATACGCTATTTCGCACCAACCGTGTAGAAGCGTAAGGTACATACGCTCGTATTTTCGTGCATTTAAAATAACATGTTCTGTGTTTGAGAGGTAGATTATGGTTGGGTATTTTCCTGGTCGAGTTTTAACAACAAATACGGAAACAGAAACGTAACGACAACGTCACCAGGTTTCCAATCATGCGTTATTGACACGTCCTGACGTTCCTATTGCAGAGTATTATTTTCCAATATGCCCCTTTACTCCGAGAAGCATATAATAAACAGAAATTTGTTATTTTTTGGTGAAAGATCACATTTTAGTTCACTCATAATTACAGAAAAGTAAACAATTATTGATTGCAGTGATCACTCGGTAAATTATAATTCGATCTTACACCAAAATCAACATACATGTATATCCTCTATTTCTCTGTATTTCAGACTGTTCAAGCTCTATTTACTGTGTTAATGGTGGCACTTGTATTTCTACAAACGGTGGTTACGAACAGACATGTGTTTGTGCGTATGGATGGACTGGACAGAATTGTGAGGAAATCGGTAAGTACTGCTGTTAATAGCGGATTATCAGCAGGCCGTAAGGCCTGCGGATATCGATCCGCTTTATGGTAACACCTGTCACGTGATTTGGTCAGAGTTCGAATTCACTAATGGGTTTGGAAATTTGTGTTACAATTCCGCACTAAAAGAATGATAATGAAAAATGGCTGCCAATAGAATAACAAAAGTTGTTTAAAATGCGATATTCGACAGCGCATAAATTTTCTTTTATTTTTAATGATGTTTAAAAATATTCCAAAAACTAGAGTAGGCCCATATCAAGAAAATATTAAGAAGATAATAAACTAACAAGGCAGTATGGGAGGTAAGAACTCTGTTGCATAGTAACAGAGGTATTACCTCCCCTGGTTTTAACTCAATCGTGACACCTCGGACAATCTTATGAACGTATGACCGCCATCTTGAAAACTCAGCGATGAAAATCACAGACCGTGGCAGGCTGACTTTAATATCAGTTAAATTAACTGTTTGAACCACGAAAATACTTGTTTTAAACAAGGAAAGTCGTATTTTATACACATAATCAACGTAGTTATACCATGAACTTAAAATTGATAGCTGCAGGTTCGTATCGTCCTTCGTAACTTGGTACCCAATATTTCGTATCAAACCGCTATCGAGCGCTTTCTTGCACTCGCCTAGCGAAGTGTTAAGAAACGGTATTCTATCAGCGAGGAATGCACGCTCGTAGCGTGTCGTTACATAGACGTAGGAAAGCGCTCAGTAGCGCCTTTTTGAAACGGCTTGGTTAGGTAACGGGCTCCAGGTTCGTAACCGAACAATTTATTGTAAAGATATGCATCATCAAAAAAATCCAGTGTTAGATGAGCATGTTACAAATAATGTAGGACAACTGAGACATAGTCCGCTAAAATAGGCTGAGCCTTAATTCATATTATCTTGGGTACTGTAGCGCACAGTGAATCCTAAGCCACACGGGAACGACGACAGCGTCTAGCCATCCACGCAACAGTACTCATAACCCGTATGCCGGACAATTAATCACGTATGGTATGACAAAGCACCGGGCGTCGTGTACATGTCTGAGCTTGACGCCAGTCGATGACTGACATTGAATGCTTGGCATCCACTGATCAATGCTTGGTCAGTAATAGGGCGCATTTTCTGAACAACATCGTGAATATTATTGGTGTATTACTCGGACGTTTGCTGGGACTTTATTCGGTACTTATACGATGTGCCGGTGTCAGTCAATAGTCCGATTTCAATTCGGTTCGTCGCCAGTTTCAACAAAATTAAATCAAAGTACTGAAGTACTATTACTTGGGGGATAACGCAAATCTTAGTAATCTATTAAAAATTACCTTAAATGGTATTGGATTAACAAGTGGAAATATTGTGAAAAAAAATCAGAAATATCGCGGATAGCTGACTCATTTAATTTCATCTAACAAACCTATTTAGGCAATCCGTCCATGAAAAACTCAATGAACTAGTTTCAACTATAAAGGTAGGCTGAAACACGCACGTTAATTAAATTTGATTAAACTTTGTGGTTGAAATACCTTGTTTTAGCTGAGAAAAAGTATTAAAAAGACTAAGAATAACAGTAAATGGTTATATCATGCATCTGCATAAATAATTTTTCACGACAGTAAACAAAAAGAATATAAGTAATTGGATTGGGGATAAATTGTCGCAAAAAAACAACTTAAAACTACACTAAGTCAAAATTCCATAACTCGGGTACGAATAGCGCGAACGATTCATAACTCGGGTACGAATAGCGCGAACGATTCATAACTCGGGTACGAATAGCGCGAACGATTCATAAAGGGGACGAATAGCGCGAACGATTCATAAAGGGGGCGAAAGAATATGGTCTCGAATCTTGGCGCGAAATGTGTAAACAACACCGCTTAGAAAAGGGTCGTTCTAACGATAGACGCAACATATTTAGCCTTAGATCTGAGGTAAATTTAATAGATTAAACGACGATCAATACTATTTATCAATGCAAAATATTGTAAATAGTTAAAAATAAATACATTATAACAGGAGTTTGTTGCTAAACTGTTATATGAACGTTATGAAACCAAACAGTGTAAATTTCGTCTGCTTATCCTGGTACTGTAACAGCGACATTTTTTATCAACCCTCAAAAACCATTAGTCATTTTACAGCGCGTAGGAATTGATTCGCACAAAAACATTAACTCACAGAAGAAACATTCCAAAATTTCTCGCAATACAAAGAAATAAAAAATACTTCAATTGCTAGGGACAAATGTTCTTAAAAATGCTTGAAAATTATGATTTTGGTTAGACTGACTGGAACTCGTTTTTTGCTCGGATGATTTGGTTGTGGAGAATTTACATGGGTAAAATTGTAGTGATTTCAAAAGTTGGTATACAACAATACTTGGGGGGAAATCCCCCAAGTAAAAACTGTCACACCCGACTATTGAAAATGCCAAGACGAGCGGTAGATACAGTCTAAATAGACAACAAACACTCTGTCGATCATCGACCGGCGTTTATATCAGGTTTGTGACCCAGGTATGAAACAAGATGTGAGGTCTGTGACCCAGGTATGAAACAAGATGTTAGGTTTGTGACCCAGGTATGGAACAAGATGTCAGGTTTGTGACCAAGGTATGAAACAAGATGTCAGGTTTGTGACCCAGGTATGAAACAAGATGTCAGGTTTGTGACCCAGGTATGAAACAAGATGTCAGGTTTGTGACCCAGGTATGAAACAAGATGTTAGGTTTGTGACCCAGGTATGAAACAAGATGTTAGGTTTGTGACCCAGGTATGGAACAAGATGTCAGGTTTGTGACCCAGGTATGAAACAAGATGTCAGGTTTGTGACCCAGGTATGAAACAGGATAATACAAATCGGACTGGGAAGGCTGCACAAACAAAACAGAAATAATACAGACCACAAGCACACGACACAATGACCAACACACAACTGAATGTTAAAATGGAACTTAACCGCTTAAAGTTCATGTTGCAGACCTATTTTCAGTAACAAAAAGTCAGCACAACCTAGTTTCGGCTGTAACAAAACTGAAATACCTAGATTCAGCTGTAAAAAGGCCGAAATACCTAGCTTCAGCTAGTTCCAGCTGTAAAAACTTAAATACCTAGTTTTAGCCAGTTATGGCTGTAAAAATGTTGAAAACCAATAGTTTTAGTTGTCAAAAAAGTGCTAAAACATAAAATTGAAATTTGAACACGGTATGAACCGGAAATCACAGAAAGTTCCAGACGTCTGTTAACGCTCGCCATATACAAATGTAGTATAAAACAGTGTCATTGTTTTGATGTTACAGATGTATGTACGCCATATGAAGATGCTGATATTGTATTTGCAATCGACGTCTCTCTCAGTCAAGGGCAGTTCAAAGAATTTGAGCAAAGAAAATCGTACGTGAAAGACTTCATTTCAAAGTTTCCTATTGGACCGTTGGATTATCGCTTCCAGTTCAGCGTGTTGACTTACTCCTCGGAGGTGACTGTTCAGTTTTACTTAGACGGGTATCAGAATATGACTGATTTACTTGCCACTGTCGATAGTATACCAATAGGACAAGCGGGCGTTAGCTACACTGGATCGATGTTAAAGGTCGTTAGAGAAGAAATATTCAACACTTCACACGGAGCAAGACCGACAGTGGAGAAATATCTTGTAGTTCTGACCGACGGGTTGTCATCCGATGTGATGGACACAATAATACAGGTACAAACTCAATAAAATGTCTAACCCAATACCTAGTTTCAGCTATAAAAAAGTTAAATGAACTAATTTCAGCTACAAAAAGGAATGAACTAGTTTCAGTTTTAAAAAGGGCTGAAATACCTAGTTTCAGCAGTCAACAGTTTAAGAATAACAGTTAAACCATGCAGCCCCACTAATAATGTTTGATGATAGTGAACAACAATAATATAAGTAAGGTATAGTCCAGTCAGGATAAAAACCCAGTGACGCAGCGGTCGAGTCCACTATAACGGTGTAAAACCAATCATAAAGGCTTATACTGTACTAACAACTATAACTTCAATGCTAAACTAACACATTAAACTTCGCTCTACCTCTTCAGACAATGGTTGCTTTTATTTGCGTACACATAAACGGCAAAGTCACTCTCACAATATCCTAAATGGACTATATAGTGTATGTACATATTTACCGGCATGTATTACAGGCGGACTATCTCAGATCTATGGGGATTAAAACATACGCTGTTGGTACAGGGACGAGTGTGTTACATGAAGAACTGATCAACATAGCAACCTATCATAGTCACGTGTTCACCATGGTTACACCAGATGCATTACAAAGTTTGTTACATACGTCTATGTATGGCTGTGAAGGTATGTGTCATATATTATACTCATATATGGTAATATTACAACTTGAGTAGTGCGGGTGTATGTTCTATCGCTGGTACACACTGACCGCTGGTACACACTGACCGCTGGTATTGACCGCTGGTACAGACTAACAAATGGTCATTTTACATGTAAATAAAAACTGTCCATGTCTGTCAAATTACAACTAGTTTCAAACATGTTAGGCCGTTTCAGCATAAGATTAATAAATGTTTATACAAAAAGTTACCGATGTACCCAAGAGATTTTATACATTAAAATTCAGTGAATATGTGCTTAATCATGTTCAAAAGGGGAAAAAACTATTTACCAAAAAATCAAGGCCCAAACCCATATAGCCCAGACTACATATACGTTGGGTGTCGTCAAACTGCGTGTCGTCAAACTGGCGTGACGTCATTTTTACAAAGCCGACTAAGCATGCGTGTTTGCCTCCCCTCTTCCGTTGTTGTCCAGCAGGCTTTTTTCTATCAATGGATTATAGAGATTTATCAGTGAAAATATCATTTTTTTATTTTCACTGTTTTAGAAGAAAAAGAAACGTTTACCATACAAAACAGAAAAGGAACCTCAACGGCTTCATATTATGCATAACGTCAATATGGCGCCATAATGGTCACGCCGTGACGTTCTAATTTCATCGCTATGATCCTAATTAAGCTAATTACTGTGCAATTATATGAGGAATTGAATCAAATAATAAACTGAAAATTTGTTGTTTTTTGGGAAAATAAATATTGATTTATTTAATCACTCGGTGAAATAAAATTCTATGTTACACAAAAATGAACAAATATTCTTTTCTCCAGGAAAACCGGGCTTAGTGACATTATATTAGTATTTATGTACAATGGTTAAGAAAACCCTCTTAAATGACAAAATGGTCATGCTCTTTGATTTAAGTTTTAGTTCTTGGATAATATAGAACTATTCTTATTTTTTCTCATGAATCATGTTAAAAATATATTCTGTCGTTGCTATGGTGACCACTTTCTGAAGAGTATCTATTTTGTGAAAACTAGGGGCTAGTGGTTGAAAACAGTAGCTACGTTTCTCTAACAGCTAAAATTCACGGTTTAGATATGTTTTATCAAAAAGGAATATAATTCTAAAATGTGATACAATTTTGAAAAGTTTATGTCAAGAACTCTTCAAATACTGGATTTATGAACTTCTTGTTAGCGTAACGTCAAATAACGCTTGAATAGCGTATGCGACGTCACTAACAAAGTAGAGGCGAGTGGTTAGTTTTAAAAGTCTGTAACTTTGTAATTTGATGTTATATTTTGCTCAAATTTTCATAAACTGATTAAAAGAGTTTTGTCTGTCTAATGCTAAATTATCATGATTTTCATAGATTTGTCACTAAGTCCGGTTTTCTTGGAAAACGGCTCAATATATATAATGTACGTATATACTTCCTTATTTTTACATATTGTACCAATCAGCTGTCAGACGTCGCTTTAATACTTGACGTCTCCTCTAGTACGTCACCGAAACAACTGGATACACTTATAAAAGCAGTGACGTATATTGTTAGAGATTCGAACATGTCTGCTGTACAATTCAGCTATACAACGTTCTCAAATCATTACAAGACTGTATACAACCTAAACAACTACACTGATTCTACAGACCATATTGTTTCTATCAACACAAATACCATGGCACACTCGGTCGATGTCAGTACAGCTTCGGACATCCTGACTTATCTGTCCACTGATGCATACTTGCCAATAAACGGTGGAAGATCAGCGTCAAGAAAGGTGGCTATTATATCTACTGCTGGAAACTTCACTGATAATTTGGATGACATTAAAACAAAGGCTGATATTTTGAAAGACAATGGAGTGATTGTTGTGGTTGTTGGTGTGGGACGTTACATTAACATGACAAATCTGTTGACGATTGTTTCAGATCCTTCTCTTCTTTACGTTCTTGGTGACGACATGTTCACTGATGTTGGTGTTTTAAAATCGTTGCGAAGTTTGCTAGAATATACTGATTGCTCACAATTTAGGTAAAACATATTTCCGCCATCAACATGAAAGCCTCATTACAACCAAATTATATTTATCCCAACCTGGCATAAGTCCGACAGTGGTAAGCGATTTATGGTTAATGTTAAGGATGTTGGAGCGCTTAGGATCCCACCTTTAGAATTTGCTCAAATTTTGCGAGGAAGTAAAGAAATCTATACTGACACAAACTATGATGAAAAAACACTAGGTCACGGAACTCGTTTTTCGGGTAATCAGCCCTGATTGAAGTGTGTATGAATTATTTTTATAATTCCATGGAAATTGGTAAATTGGTGGTGGTGTTCAAATTTGACATTTTTATTTGATGTCTGTGATCTAAATAGTAAAATAATTTGCAATATAGTTTGGGTACACATTGTTATACATGATCAAGATACCAAAAAGGGTATATTTAATTTTGGTCTAATATATATTGCTCTTTTACCCCACCCACTTCATATTTAATGCAGCAAAATAGCACACAGGTAAAATTCTAATAACTTTTTTCCCACCTTAAACTTTTTTAAATACTTTAAATACACATAATAAATAGTTAAATTAAAATAAAAATTATTGTTCGTATAGTCTCAGTACTTCTGATCTTCTGATTACCCTGATAGATGATCCAGTATATAGTATTTACTTACTGCGTTGCAGTTTGCAGCCCATCATACAGATGTTGTACTGTTTTGACTCTTGTCAATCATGTTACTTATTTTGGTTAATTGCTTAATTATTAAAATGTCATGTTATGGTTACTATAACGCAAGTTATAACAACCTGTCATATTAACCAATAACTTATCATTACTTAACATTAAAATTAGAACGTTTTGGAAGTTTCCATTGTCCTCATATCAAGTATTGCCAAAAGATCCAACTATGGTAAATGTCAATTTGTACTTGAATGAGCTCCAACTAAGACAAATGCATGTATACTACATGTATGACCGGTATACATTATAATTCACTTCACTATATTGGTCCATACATGAGTATATTAAGAGGTTGTTCCCTAATACATGCATAATCAATACTTAAAGTAATTAATTACACATGTAAGCCGACTATGTAGCATAAATAATTTTGGCAATAAATTATCAATCTTAGAAGCATGTTGTTCAGTATACATGTACTTTATTTAAAAAAAGGAAACTATTTTTAAATGCTATATTTTGTCAGCCTGCTATTTTCTCCCTTTGCATGTAGATATGTTACTGTCCTGATCCTGTTTTGTGTTCTCTGACATCTCAAGTTACATTGGATTTTCACTTGAAATACTTTGAATTCAAGATGGTTATCCAAAATTGGCATTTGGTCCTTGTAATATGCTATAATAATCATCTATGCAGACAAACTTGTAATCAGATATTGATAGCTGATTGGTCAATATTGACACATCTTCTAGTGTTGTGATCTCTCATTGGTCAATACTGACACACTTTCTGGTATTGTGATCTCTCATTGGTCAATACTGACGTACCTTCTGATATTGGGATCTTTCATTGGTCAATACGGACAAACCTTCCGGTATTGTGATCTCTCATTGGTCAATATTGACACACCTCTTGACACTAGAAACTCACATGACATTAGTACGCGTACAACTTACTGAACAGATCAATGCAAACTCGGAACATACAGAATATTTTAGTTTATTAGGTGTGAAAAACACATAAATTGATTTGTACCCTAGATGCAAAGTAGAAAGTGTCTTTGAAATTAACTTTGTCATAACAAGACTGAAAATTCAGCCTTTTGGATCACATGGTTATTCTAATTCACAACATAGTCATCTTTACTTCTATTTCTTAAGTTGTCTAAGTTAGTAAACTGCAGGTTTCAGAAACTAATAATTATAACTGTGACTGTCTGAAAAACAGATATTGAATAATTAAAAAAGTTATTTTTTTCAACTGTTTGCTCATTTTGGCCGACACTGTATAATACGCTATAATTTACAAATTTCTTGTACCCGTGGCATGTGTATTTCTCTTTTTCACAAAGTTGCGATATTCAATCGCTCGCCACGGCAATTGCCTGAAATGTGTATGAATTACAAAATAACATAAGTATCGGGAATTTCTAAATTGTGTATACATTAAATAATTGTGGATTGTATCCTTTCAACTAGCCATGCTTATATGGGAGCCATAAAGTGGTCATTGCAGCATACAGGTACAATTCAAACAATTATTGCTACAGTTAAAGGAACGTTCTATCGTAAAATTCGAATGAATTATTACATGTTTGTTCAGCTGGCTCAACTGATCCACATACCGTAAATATTAACAATGAGAACTCACTACTTTTGAAGGCATGTTGATATTAGACAACGTGCACTCATTATTTTAGAAGGTGCCTTCATATAAAGCAATAAGAAATCTCTATTTCGGAGGGTGTGTCAATATTGATCATTGAGAACTCAGTATTTTGGAAGTGTGTTCAGTTTGGTGTACTTATTTGTTTTAGGTAGATTTTAAAGCAATGACTAGAACTTAAATAAATCACTTTATGATTTGCTACAAATGAATTACAAAGATTTATCATTGAAAACAAAACTGAAGCTAGTTCCATTACCATACCGAAAAAGAAACGTAATGACAACAGTGCCGGGCTTCAAATCAACCGTAACGTCATTATGGCGCCTAAATTGTCACGTTGTGATGTTCTAATTTCATTGTCATTGTTCCGATTAAAAAAGATTATATTAAGTCAGACAGGGAAGGCAGCACTCAACTTAACCAGCCGAGCACAGAAAACATTAAAAACACAAAACGCACAATGCCCAACTGAACCAACTGAGCATAAAACACATAAATAATTACCCAATTAAGCCAAAGGTGTGAGAGTATTGACAAATGAAAGCCCTGTTTGCTAAAAGGTGTGTCAATATTGACCAATGAATGGTCACTTTGTAAAATGGTGTGTATACATATATTAACCAATGAAAGCCCAGTTTGCTAAAAAGTGTGTACATATTGGCCAATGAAAGCCCAACTTGCTAAAAGGTGTGTCAATATTGACCAATGAATACCCAGTTTGCTCCAAGGTGTGTAAATATTGGCCAATGAAAGCCCATATTGCTATAAGATGTATCAATATTGACCAATGAAAGCCCACTTTGCTAAAAGGTGTGTCAATATTGACAAATGAATACCCACTTTGCTCAAAGGTGTGTAAATATTTGCCAATGAAAGCTCACTTTGCTAACAGGTGTGTAAATATTGGCCAATGAAAGACCACTTTGCTAAAAGGTGTGTACATATTGGTAAATGAAAGCCCACTTTGCGAAAAGGTGGGTCAATATTGAACAATGAAAGCACACCGTGTTAAAAGGTGTGCAAATAGTGGCCAATGAAAGCCCACCTTGTTAAAAGGTGTGTAAATATTGACCAATGAAAGCTCACCTTGCTAAATGGTGTCAATATTGACCAATGAAAGCTCACTGTGTTAAAAGGTGTGTAAATATGTACCAATTTTACCACTCGGATTTTCTACTGTTTGAAGTCCATGTTTTCAGACCGTCGCGTGATTAAGATCGTTGACTTGAAACAATGATCTAATCGGGTTATACGTTGTAATATTGATCACCATTGCTATTATAGACTTACCCAATCATAAAACAAGGAGGCAGAGAGGCTTATTTTCTTGATCCTATCATTGCTATATTTGGACAAGTATTTCATTGCTTCCTTTCGTGTTTCAACCGGAATCTTTTCAATGTCCAACTCTTTGATTTCCTCCTTCAGTTTCAGTGACGATATTTCTTTCTTTACTCTGGTCCATGTCTGAAATGAAAATAATAATTTGTGATTTAATTAAGAAAAAGATTTTAACAAACCTGTTTTCACGTACGATTGGTGATACAAAATTATTTGGACTTTTTCTAGATATAACGCCAGATGATGTGTACATGTTGACCAATGTGAGTTCACTTTGCCAGAAGGTGTGTTAATATTGACCAATGAGAGCTCTATTTGCCAGAAGGTGTTTTCATATTGACCAATGTGAGTTCACTTTTCAAGAAGGCGTGTAAATATTGACCAATGAGAGCTCACTTTGCCAGAAGGTGTATAAATATTGACCAATGAGAGCTCACCTTGTGTGTAAATTCGACCAATGGGAGCTCACTATGCCAGAAGGTGTGACAATATTGACCAACGTGTGCTCACTTTGTTAGAAGATGTGTAAATATTGGCCTATGTTCGGTCACATTGCCAGAAGGTGTGTAAATATTGATATATATTATACCTCACCCTAATTTCATTCAACTGTTTCTTTGTTATTCAAATCAGTCAATATATCCAGCGATAGACTGACTGATATACATGTTCAAAATACAGCAGCCGGTCAATATTATAAAAAAATAAGGACCGGCAAAAAAATATGGACCGGCTGCTGAAATTAACGTCATGTTTATTGCATGACGTCATGGATACAGAGCGTGAGGTTGCGCGAACTTTTCTTTTTGTAGATGTTAGGCCTCCCTATGTAGTTCTTTAGCAAAAAACAAAAAATGTATGTAGATTTAAAAATTTTTTATTAGAATCTAACTCTAGTTACAAAAGTAGGCCTATAATATCAAAATTGTATGTTCGGTTTAATATAAGAAATAGTCCACATCACTTTAGGCCCAATGACATTATATGGACTGGCTAGTCAGCCCGCGTAGTGTATATGGACATCAGCTTCGCTTCGGTCCATATACACAACTTGGGCTGACTAGCTAGTCTATATAATAACATAGGGCCCTCAGTGATGTGAACTATTTCTTAAATGTTAGCTCACTTTGCCAGGGGTGTAAATATTGACGTATGCGGCTCACTTCTCAAGAAGGTGTGTAAATATTGACCAATGAGAGCATACTTTGCCAGAGGGTGTGTAAATACTGACCAATGAGAGCTCACTTTGCTAGAAGATGTGTAAATATTGACATATGTTAGCTAACTTTGCCAGGTGTGTAAATATTGACCAATGACAACTCATTTTGCCAGAATGTGTGTCATTATTGACCAATGAGAGCACACTTTGCCAGATGCTGTGGGAATATTGACCAATGAGACCACACATTGCTAGGTGTGAATATATTGACCAATAAGAGCACACTTTGTCAGAAGATGTGTAAATATGACCAATGAGAGCACTTTTTGCCAGAAGGTGTATAAATATTGACCAATGAGAGCACACCTTGCCAGAAGGTGTGTAAATATTGACTAGTGAGAGCACACTTTGCTAGAAGATGTGTAAATATTGACCAGTGAGAGCTCGCTTTGCTAGAAGGTGTGTAAATACAAATATATTGACCAATGAGAGCACAGTTTGCAAAAGGGGGTGTAAATATTGACCAATGATAGCTCATCATTAATTTTGTTTGTGTTATAGCGAGAACTTAACGTAATCATCCCTTCAAATGATGCAGTATTTGGGATTCAAATTGTTCAAAATAGAATATATGCTGAGTGTTCAACACCAAATGCTATGTTGCATCGTTACTTACCAGCTCAGAATGTGGACGTCCCATTAGAATGAACGTGGCTGTAAGGACATCTTTTACTCCCTCTGGTGGATTGCAGAACTATTTTACATCTGTTATATCTTTCTTGTCCACACCACTTACTATCATATCACTCGCAGTAGATATCATTGACCTTCTACTAGAAGGTCGGACGTCATCGTTTGTTTGTTCTCCAGCATTCATTGTCACTGCTATTATAACAATGTAAAATGGTAGATATTAGTGGACTGTTAGAAGCACTGTATATAAGATAGCTTTAAACTTTGCTATAATCATAGATTTTAATGCTTCCCTCAGTGAGTATATTATTCATGGTTTGTTCTATGTCTGACTCGTGTGTAGATGACTTGGCGCTGCTGTCGTTTATGTGTGGCTTTGGATTGTCTGTGCGCTACAGTATTCAGAAATTTAGAGACTGTAAAATCACTTATTTTTGTTGGTATTAAATTTCGTGGATTTTGACAAAACTGCATTTTCGTGGGGTCGAAATATCGTGGATTACAAAACTTGAAAGGATGAACCCATGTTCTGTATTTGGGAGGTCGATTAATCGTGGGCATTACATTTAGTAGTCTAACAATGTGTAACCGCAACGTGCCCGGATGACAGCCTCAATCCTTCTCCTCATGCTACCAGTAAGGCGTCTAATGCGATTTTGAGATAAATTTTGCCATTCTTGGTGCAGAGCTTGTTCCAGTTGTTGCAGTATTATTAAAAATTTGGCTACATAATGTCATTTAAGGTTAAGTAATCGTCAATATTTACCAAAAATATCCACCAGTAAATGTTTTGTAAACGCTCTAACACCATACATATAAACACCTAAATTTTTGGTAAAAAACAACACATTTGCTTATGCTTCAATAATTTGGATAAGAATAAACTAAACTCATACCTTTACTGGTTTATGATTACAAAATAGCTATAGCTACTTATCATTACTATTTCTTAGCTAAATTAAGTCGTCATCTCATGACAGTGCTTTCAATCACAACCAATTTTAAATTTCCGGGGTGTGCTTAACTTATTTCTTTGTGTATATATTGATTTTATTTACTATAGTACAATTGTGGCTAAGTCAACGAATGGGGATTTTGTTACCCACGTTGCCCTAAATTCACCTAAATCGATATTAATAGATATAATGACACATAATGTAAATCGAATGCATGTCGGTAAATATTAAAGACTATGGTTTACCTATAGTCGACGTTATCCGGGGTGACATAGATTTTAGCGGCGTCATGCCGCCCTTGAAAATATGAAACATTTAGTACCCGTATACCTTATAGTATTTCTCACGGCGTTTGGATATTATGCATCACTTATTGCTTTGGCCAAAGCCTCGTGCATCACTTGGAGACACAAGGTTGGTTGTAATTTCAGCTCGGGTTATTTTTAATGATTTATTTATTTATTATTAATTGAAACGCATTTTTAAAGCATTGAAATATACATTGAATGTCTTTAATATAGTGTTTATGCATTTATTGGAATAAATTGAGAATATACGGACACATTTATATGTATTGTGAATTATATAGGTGGAAAATTATTTTGTATTATTTAATCTTTTACATGATGACAAACGAGCGAAATATTTGGTGAATATTTTAATGTTGTGGTCTAAAAGCAGAAAATATCAATAGCCGTGTGTAAAATTTATCACTTTTATGTTTATTGAATTTGTCGCACGAGGCGGACAGGTAGATAGCTGTGTTAGCGAAATAAATCGATAAGAATGTAAAGTTATTCCACGGAAAGCATGCTTTTGTTGTAGTATAAAAACTGGTTATAATTAGTAATATAGTAATACACGGACACATTGGTAGTATGTAGCATGTTGAGGTAGAAACACGTGGATTTGATTGATATGTGAACCAAATCACGTGAAGGGCGGTTGAATGGTTAAAGTCGTTTTATGCGTTGCGGTGTTGAAAATAATGTTGAACAACTTCATTATGCTTATTTTAACAAATGTAAATATAAAGACTTGTTTGCTCGTTGTTGCCATTTTATTTTTCAGAGAAGTATTTTACCAGCCACATGTTAACAGCTACGGTCACGTGGGTTGGAAAGAGCTCTTTTGGTGAAGGTAGTATAACGCAGTGGGGAAATGTTTACACAGTCCATCGAAGACATGTGGTCAGATATTAAAATGAAGATCAACAAAGTTATCAGCGAATTTGTACCCACCCGTCAGACACTAGCTAAACCATCTCACCCCTGGATCAACACCAATCTCCGTAGAACAACAAAAAGGAAACTACGTGCATTCAAGAAAGCGAAACGAACTAACAACCCTCGGGATTGGGATAGATATTCACAACTGAAAGCAAAATGCCAAAGAGATATCAGACAATCACATAGAAGATACATGAATGACATCTCCTCCAACTATACCGAGCGACCCAAACAGTTCTAGTCCTACATCAAATCCAAGAAACAGGAGGCATCAGGAGTTGCACCACTAAAGAACAAAGATGGGTTCATTCACAGTAACAGCGATGCAAAATCTGAAATCCTGAACCAGCAATTCAGCTCGGTCTTCACTGAGGAAGACCTTCACTCCATGCCAGATATGGGACCCAGCCAATACCCAACTATGGAAAACATCCAGATTCACTGCAATGGAGTACGAAAACAGCTCAACAGTCTCAACCCACACAAAGCGACGGGAGCAGACAGCATCCCCACAGCCATACTTAAGATAGCAGCCGATGAGCTAGCACCTATTCTCACACGGCTATTCCAACGCTCACTTAATGACAAGATGGTACCCCAAGACTGGAGAAATGCTATGGTTGTCCCCATATTCAAGAAGGGCGAGAAACATATACCAGCCAACTACAGGCCTGTGTCACTGACCTCTGTTGTATGCAAGGTCCTTGAACACATTGTATACAGCTCCGTCATAAACTTCTTCGAGCACAACAAGATCCTCACCCAACACCAACACGGATTCCGCTCCAGACGTTCATGCGAATCACAGTTGCTGTGGACGATACAATCAATTGCCAGCAGACTGCGAGGCAGAGGACAGTTAGACGTCATTCTGTTGGACTTTGCCAAGGCATTTGACAGAGTACCCCATCAGCGCCTTCTGATGAAACTCCACCACTATGGTATCCAAGGCACCACCCTGGGATGGATCGAGGCTTTTCTGTCAAGCCGCAAGCAGCAAGTACTTGTAGATGGTGTGACGTCAAAGCCAGCGGACGTGAAGTCAGGTGTTCCTCAGGGGACGGTTTTCGGGCCACTGATGTTCCTGGCATATATCAACGACCTGCCAGCAAGTGTAACATCATCAGAAACAAGACTCTTCGCCGACGATAGCCTCCTCTTCCGACATATCCAAAACAACAAGGATGCAGAACTCCTACAAAAGGACCTTGCAGCACTGGAGAAGTGGGAGAGTGATTGGCAGATGAGGTTCCATCCCGAAAAATGTACAGTCATCCATATATGTAAGAACAAGAGATACCTATTCAACACTCAATACAAACTCCATGGACACATTTTAACAACTGAAGAAGACAGTAAATATCTCGGAATTACCATCAGCAACAATCTAACCTGGACGAAACATATCAACAACACAGCATCAAAGGGGAACAAGACATATAAGACGCAACTTAACAGACTGTACACCCAAGGTCAAGGCTGCAGCTTACAGCACCATTGTGAGGCCGATCCTAGAATATGCATCCACCGTTTGGGATCCAGTTACAGCCCAAGATGCCCACACCCTAGAACAAGTTCAGCGGAAGGCAGCGCGCTTCACTACGCAGCAATATACAGACCGTACGCCCGGCTGTGTATCACAAATGCTTGCCAACCTTGGATGGCAACCACTGCAACACCGGAGATATCTGGCCAGAATCACCATGATTTTCAAAATCAACAACGGACTAGTCGAGGTACCAGAGCACCCACTCCACCGGGCAGACTCACGCACAAGGGGAGTTAACCGCCTTAAGCAGCTAACAGCGCCAGAGGCGGCATACAGGACATCATTCTTCCCAAGGACGATATCGGAATGGAACAAGCTCCCGGCGATGGTCACAGACAGTACCGGCATAGAGACATTCAGAGCTGCAGTGATGTCTCTACCAGTCGGCCACTAGATCACCAGTCCTTGTACATAGTTTTAATCTGTAAATACATATACAACTGTTTTGTCGGGCATGACAGATTTTATCGCTGTGTACTAGACATTCCAGAAGGATTTCTACCCATTTAACGGAAGAAGAAGAAGAGGAGTCTGGTAATGAAACTTTTAACATCAGCTTTAACATGGATGTAATAAACTTTAATTTATTTCGGAATCAATAATTCAGTTTCAAATAAGATTAAAATTACTAGATATAAGGGACAATATTTTAACTATGGACTGTTATTAAATTAACAACGTTATGTTTATTATATTAGCAGTATATTTGTTATGTGTGTTACCTACATTCAGCTTATCATGGAGTTCACGTGTGTAATTAAGAACACGGTGGTAATATAAGCAGAGCTTCATACATTTTGTAATTATAAAGGTTGAAAACATGTCCTGCTATATAGGGTTTATAGCGCTTTTATCACTTTATTCTAGTTCTCATATTAATTCATAGCTGATTTTATAGAATGGATAGTTTTAAGAAGCTGAGGGGAAACTTAAGTTCAACTCCAACTGTTAGCCCCCTTATATCGAAAAAGCCACGTTTTGGTCAGTGTGATTTAGACCTAATGGTAAATAGCAAATTAATATTGTTTCTTTCAATAAATGTAATAGAATGCTTAAATTCAGTCAAATATTAGAATGATTAAATTTAGTCAAATACTACCCATGAGATAATAAAGGCGCAAGGTAAAGTAGAAACCGGTGTAATGTTACGTTACAAACGTCTGAATAGGTATAGGAAATGTTACTGTTACAATTACCATTCATTTAATTTAATTCAAATTGTAAATACAAACATGTGTTGAATAAAATACAGGAAACTTAGCAAACACTTTGAGGCTTAGCATAGAAGATGCTGTAGACGAAATATGTCCAAGGTTTCAATGATAGCTTTTATGGGTTATTAACCAATAGATGTACATTGTACAATGTGCATAAACTATTCACATACTTAAATAAGTTATTTTAGAATAGTTAGGACTCATTATGCACATGGCAACTCATCCTGCAGGTAAATTTTAGGCAACAATTTTAACATTAGATCTGATTTTAAAAACTCGGGAAAAAATATTTTTAAGGCTGATTGATTGTTCCTTTAAAGGTCGGCCGATAATCCTACGTTATACCCCCTAGAGTAGTAGGTACCAGGTAAAATGATGTACTAGTATCTTGTAAATGTCTCATAACTGACTTGATATTGATAAAATAATAGAATAGAAGGCTACTATTTTGCGTTTATACTTGTTGCCATTCAATTTCAATAATAGAAATATTACGACTTTGTTTATATCATTGCACGCTTACTTCTGGAAGAAACATTAAATGTTACAGACATAATAAATAGAGGATATTTGTTTGTTTTGATTGAATATGGTTTATATCTCATCGTGTAGTGATAAAATTCAATATTTAATTTCAAGAGCGCGTAGCGCGAGTGAAAATATAAAAATTTTATCACTACAAGATGAGATATTAACCATATTCAATCAAAACAAACAAATATTCTATTTATTTAATGCTTTTATGGTTTCAAAACTGGTACTATTTATGCCAAATTACCACTGTGGTTAGGCTACGTATGAATATGTTATTCCATTCATATTTTTCACTTCAAAATTTTGCATTAAATCATACACCAACTTGTAAGAAATGGTCTAACTAAGAATAAAAAAACCCACATGACATGTTTCCGTTCAGTAATAAAAAAGTTACAGACATTTTAGTGTTGAGATTTTGGTAAATTAAAGTAGTCCCTGTTAGGGGGCGGAGTTTATATCAGTCACATTGTAGGTGATAATAAGTGACTGATATAGGTTTTATTTCACTGATAGAACTCCATATCTCATCAGTTAGCATTAAATAAAACTATGTATAATAAAACATTTATATACAAAATGAATTATAAGTAAGAAACAAATAATAAAGAATACATTCTATGTAAACTTGGTATTATATATGTGTGTACAACGTTCATACGTACATATATCCGTGGGGAAATAAAGTCACGATCCATTGTTATATACGATTGTTTCATAGGCAATGGTTAACATTGATTCAAGGTTTATTATCTTGGAGGGTAAAAGTGAATGAAAATATGCTGCATGTAGCAATATAGTTATAATCAAGAAACAAAAACATTTGTATTTTTAAGTGACATGGTCTTTAAACTACAGCATCCGGTCCCGGCCTTGAATTCCATTTCAGTTTGCTATGAGAGGGTGTCAATTAAATATGAGTTTGTCAAGTTTAAATATGAGTAAGGTAGTTTCATTATAGAAAAGAAAATACCTCCTTTGACAACATTATGTTAGGAGATAGGAAATATAGTTATTGCTGCCCACTGGTTGTTTTTTACTTGTTTTTTATCATAACCCAGTGTAGAATATATTTTTATACAATTTTAATGGTTTTGTCATAATTATGTTGTTTGTTCATAAATGATATTTACATACATCAGCAGTAATAAAATTAACATTTTTTATTGAGTGTGAATAATGATGTACGAGGGGTGATCCAGAATTACGTGGACTTTTGCCCTACAAAGTTTATTTTACATCAGATCGGTATGAAAATTACACAAAAGCGGCTTTTATCTATTATTGACGTAAACCAAAACACATATTTAAAAACAATTCTTTGCATCAACATTTTTACGCTACCATAGCAACTCATGAATGCTTTCGCGGATCAACACTGAATTTTTCAGTAAAACTTGTTACATTATTGCTAATTGTTATTTTGTTTCTTCATTTAAAAATTCAGAAATATGGCACCATTATGTCTAATATCTTATCGACAACTGGGTGAAATTTCGAGGTAAAATTTAGTATATTCGTCTTGTTATGAATATATGAGTTACTGTTGTCATACCATAATTAACGTAAATAATGACGTCACAAAATTTCATTTACAGTCGCATAAATTTGCAATTCTGTGTACAGATAGGAAAAACCAAAACGAAGACCGAAGAAATTTTGGAGAAATCAAGAATCAGATATTCTGTATCACGACCACTTGTTTTTAAATGTCATACACTTTTTAAAGAAGGCCTGGATGATGTGACAGACAATGAAGGTAGAGTAAAAACCTGACGTTGACTGAATCGGTGCTTGCGTTGGTCAGAACCGACTAGCCGTGACATTAATGGAAAAATATGATCTTGCAGAGCTGTTAACGGTACAATTCGGTAGAATTTGACAGGGAAATTACAAATGCGTAAGAGTATAATGGATTTGGGAAAATAAAGCACAGTTGATTAACAGTGTTCAAAACTTCATGAAATGATATAGGCGTAAAGTTGACGTCGTACGTCATTTCTGAGCTGCCCCGCGAGTCATAACCATACCCTCTTACAGACGCTGTATTAACGTTACTAATAATCATATCCAAATGAAATTTGGTATACGTGTGCAGTAAGTATCAATTTTACGTGGTATACAGAGTCGTAACTTTAAGTATAACGGTTTTTGAATAAGGGCAAAAGTCCACGGAATTCTGGATCATCCCTCGTATTTTATCATAACTGATTGAAAATAACAATAACAATTTTTAAGTAACGGAGTTGCAATGTTCCGTATGCTAATTAAAATCAATTTCTCTAGCATCAAAATTAGCAGCAATTTTGGTAAAAAGGGGGTTTAGTAATATGTAGAATCATAATGATTAAACTGATCATACCACGGAGCTCGAATAAATCATAAAAGACAGAGAATATCGGAATTTAAACAACATGAATAATGTCAGTTTACAATTGTATGTTTATATACGAGTAGTGCATAAAGAGTATATTAAGTCAGACAGGGAAGGCAGCACTCAACTTAACCAGCCGAGCACAGAAAACATTAAAAACACACAAAGCACAATGCCCAACTAAACAAGCGCAGATCCGCCCAAGTCCAAGCTGTCGAAAAGTATAATAAATTATAACTAGCTGAATGACCCAGTAGAAAAGATACAGCAACCAAAAGGCGGAATGCCTACACTGAATGACCTAGTAACAACAGTAAAACTGCTGAACTACATAGTTATAGCAGCCTTTAGTCTCAAAAGTTAAATAACAGTATTAAAACGTTGAAAGGCCCGTATAGTCGGATGACCTACTAACTAGCTGAATGACCCAGTTTCCACAGCAAAAGGACTATATTGCCCCGCTTTAGCTGTAAGAAATCTTAAAACGAAGAAGTGCCCAACACACTACCGACCAAGAAAATTAAACGCCCCTTGTCTCATTGTTTAAAAACTGAATAGAAAAGATTCAGCAAACAAAAGGCAGAAAGCCCACGCTGAATGACCTAGTAACAACAGTAAAACTGCTGAACTACATAGTTTTAGCAGCCTTCAGTCTCAAAAGTTAAGTAACAGTATTAAAACGTTGAAAGGCCCGATTTCAGCAACAAAAAATCTGAAAACCTTAAAACGAGTGACCCAGTTTCATTAAGTTAAATGACGTAATTGAACAAATCGAGATATGACGTACTGAACAAGTCATTAAGAATTACAAGCAATACAGAAGTCCCCTACCGGTTTAAAGCTATTGTCAATGTGTCTGTTGCCATATCAACCACAATTTCCGTCAGAACCAAAACTGACGGACAGATGGCAAACGAATAGTCCCCTCGGGTCAAAAACCGGTAGGGGACTTAAAACTACATTAAATGACCTCAGGGGACAGAACACTACATCCATAACTGCACAGCTGTACATAGACTCATGAACGAACCCGGTAGGATGCGAATCGCGAGGACGAAAAAGTAAGAGGACAACCGGCAAATACGAATAAATAGTTAACTCCTAGCTCCTTTTGGCCCCGGTCAAAAAATTAAATACTGAGAAATTATGGCATATTATCGATTATTTAAAAATGAAAAACTCGATTGTAAACGGAATTGGCGTTTAAGTTATAGTTAGAACATATTAAGTAAACTTTAATGATTAAAAAGGGCGGAGCGAGCGAAGCGAAGCGAGGCCTTTTTAGTCATTAAAATTTACTTAATATGTTCTAACTAACTTAGAATATACCATTCTGCATTCTGATTGACCGATAGAAATTAGCGCCAACGCAAGACGTCAAGTCCGTTAAGAGAAAATTTTAATGATTAAATTTTCATTCAACCGCGAAAATGCGGCGTTTTCATTGGCTCATAATGTAGGTTATATTCTAAATCCAGATACAAACCCATATTATAATAATTAAACAAAATACGAAACTACCGGAAGTAGCACCGACCCCAACAGAAACTGCGGGACACGCGAGAACAAAAAGGCACAGAAAATATATAAACAACTTCACTCGAAAAGGCGCGGAACATACATAAAAAACTAGCACAGGAACATGTAATACAAAACCGGGCATCCAATCCCGAAAGTCTGCTGCTTAAGTCAGTGAAACTAAAACGGAACACAGGTGCGGATCCAGAATTTGGCGTTAGGGGGGGCGTACATTCATGTATTGACCCCCCCCCCTCCTCAAAGAAATGTGCGAGCGGAGCGAGCAAGAAAAAATGTATCTCTGAGAAGCATTCCACACAATTTCGTTCTTCATCTTATAATATTCATTGATAAAGTTAATGTGAGAGTCAGGCGAGCAAGAATATAAGCATTAATTATTCGGGCAGCATATCCCGCATACCCATTCCCTACTTGACGAACTTAACTGATAGCGGTTGTGCGAGCGGAGCGAGCAAGAAAAAAAATGCAATCATCTATTTCAGCAGCATACACCACACACTTATCACTTGGTAATATTCACTGATTTAGTAATTGTGAGAATTGGAAAAAATCAGTGTTTATCTGAGCAGCATACCCAACAAACTCATTGATAAATCGAAAACTTTCATTGAATTTGCGTAGATCTACAGCGAGCGAAACGAGCAAGAAAATCTTTGTTTATATAGCCAGGACTAACGATAATCGACTGAATAATATTCACTGATATATAGCTGCTGTGAATACGTCACGAAACAAATTCACTGTCTATCTGAGCAGCATACCCTGCGAACTCCAGGGCTTCACTTTTGTTCAAGTGGAAATGTGAAATACTTGGGATCCAGCGACTAGGGGGTCCAGTTGCTTTTTGCCTCGTGACGTTCTAAAAAGAACCACAGAATTCGCCAGCTGCATTCTGTGGTATCTTTTTGAATGAAAAGGACAGGTTTATTAGAAAATCAAGCCAACTGTATTAATCTTTTATGACTTGTCAGACATTTTTAATGTGTAATAATCTCTGTAGCCGATGTTTGGCACCATGCTACCAATCAGCCATATCTTGTTGCTTGCATACAGCATTAAGTTCACTTTAAAATCAATAAATTGATTATTTTTTTATTGACGCGAGCGAAGCGAGCGAAAAAGTATTGCATACCAATATTGATCTTACATCCAAAATATGATAAATTACCTAGGCTCCGACGATTTTAGGGGGGGCGTACGCCGGGTCCGCACCCCCTTGGATCCGCCTATGGAACAAGAGCCAGTTGGTAAGAAATTAACAACCGGACAAAACATACACCACAAGGACAATCCACAACAGACACTAAGTATATGCAATTTTGAAAGATACGAAGCAGCCTTGTGCTGGACAACGAATTGCAGAATGGCACATACAAAATTAATAAAGTCTAACAAAAGGCACAGTGGCCAAATATTTTTGTATTTTTTCCAATTATACTATAAAGTGGACAGTACATACACAGAGGAAGGTTGACTAAAGGGCTTCCGCCTTGGAACGGACAGTGACACTTGTCACTGGGGGCTTAAACGTTTAAACAGTGCACCAAACCTCACACTTACCCAAAAGACAACCTTATAGAACAGGACAGTGTAAATAAATGTTTCCCGCCATGCAATGCCCCCTAACAAAAAGGCCACAGTGACGGGTAATAAAAGAATGTAAAACATGAAACTTATATAAAATACAACCATCGAGTAGCACAGAAAGTACTCAATGACCTATCAGAAGTCAGAGCAACAAGAGAGCAAAACATTTAAGGGTACGACAAGACAATGTAACAGACAGGCATCAATGCCAGCCGTCCACAAAGGCTTGAGGTTAGGCATATCATAGAGTCTGTATATTTTCCGGTCATCGCATAATGAAATAAGAAGCATAGCGGTGATCTGTAAATGGACCCACTGCTAAGCATGCAGTCCGTTGCAAAATTAAAGGGTCATATCCTCTACTCAGAAAACGTTTTATGATCTTGAGAAACACATCATGAAAGTGGCTATGACCCAGAATCCTTCGAAATTTGTAAAGCACATCACCATAAAATTCAGGCTGAGACAGACCTTGTCGCAGAAGTGTCTTCAAATTAGTACCATATTTAGAAATGAGATCTGAATTACGCCTATAGAATTTTGCAAACGTTTTACGAAGTTTATGGAAGCGATAGCCTTGTTGCAGTAACTTATTAGTAATACAAAGATTTCGAGTATTAAAGTCCTCCACCCGAGAGCAAGCTCTAGCAAAACGGATTAATTGAGAAGCGTAAACACCATGTGAGGTTGACCGTGGAATATCTCCATCCAAGTGTGGGTAATTTACAATATCGAAGTTAAAATCATCTCTCTTGTCGTAAATTGTACTAACAATTTGACCTGCTTCTAAAGCAAGGTCAAGGTCTAGGAATGATGCGCGTGTATCAGATGAATTAGCTTTATTTAGTGTTAATTCGGCTGGGTAAATTTCTACGATCTTATTAGAAAAGTAAGGATTGTCAATATTTAAAATGTCATCAAGGTATCGGGACGTATTATTGAACGCTGTAATTTCCTCAGATTGGTGTTCGGGAGACAGTTTTAACATGAAATCGCGTTCATAACAATATAAAAACAGATCTGCGACAAGAGGTGCACAATTAGTTCCTATAGGAATACCGATAATTTGTCTATAAATGGTATTGCCCAGCCTTACAAAAATGTTGTCAAGAAGAAAAATAAGGGCTTCACAGACCTCTCTGCAGGTCCACATAGAAAATTTATCTGAAATGTTGTTAGTAAAATATGCATTAGAATAACTGCATGCCAGAAAAGTGGTTTTCTCTCTACCAAATGTTTTCTCGACCAGCGCTATTAACTTATCTTTGATACGAGCATATGGCAGTGTGGTATAGTGCAGAGAATTTGACACGATCCTGACCTTTATGCATGAATATATTATAAATCGATAACGCGGTATATATAAATTTCCGTGCGAGTATCGTGGGTCAGCGGTATACTTCGGGCTAAACCGTAACTTTTAACTTCTGTGGATTGTTTTCATAACACAATTTGAACTATTCAAAGCACGACAGCCCACATAGGCGAGTGGTTAGCGAGCCATACTACAGTATAGAAGTTGTGGGTTCGAATATCTGGTTCAAGTAATTTGTATTTTTTTTTAAAAAAAACATGTGTGTATTGATTTAAAACAAGCACGAGCATCATGTTAATATTGCTTTACATGTACATGTACGGTGGTTGAATTCTGTATTTAGAGGTTTTCACTTCGATTTGTATCAGTTTGAAAATTTCGGACATACAGAACAGTCGATTTCTTGGTTTCAAAATAAAAAGAAATTAGATACAACATGTCTGAGCCGTTTTTAAAATGTGATGATAAGCAGGGTACATCATATTTGTCCAGAAATGCAGATGTTGCTGGTATATACAAATTGTATATCAAACTATTTTGAAATAAAGGTACTCTATAGAAAAGGTGAAAAGACAAAAAGAAATCAAACAAATCAATAACAAACACAATTATACGACATGTAACAGATAAGACATATATATTTTCTGTAAAACATGAAATAAAAAAATCCATCATGAGATACTCGCAGGGGTTGAACCCTGTACGCCAAGATTAGTATGGTGAAACACCCGAGTGTGCTACCGACTGAGCCAAGTATCTACATATATTTCGACTTTATTGTATCGTAAGAAGTCAATTTAAATAATGTGGTATACACAAACAACCACGTGAATTTCCGTTATAATCAATACGATTACAGTCGAAGTTAAACTTAGATATTTAATATACCGTGAAATTATGCTAATTGCGGGTTCGAGAGTCGTGTCAATATCTCTGCACTATATATAATGTTGAAAAATCGTAAGTACTAAGAGAAGAAATATATTGTTTCCTATGGATTTTGTCAAGAATAACTCAAGAATTTTTAACAGACCAAAATAAATTAATACCAGAATTTGCATAAGTCTTTTCACAGTATCGTTGGACATGAACTTTTATAGCAGTTAAACATGAAGTTAGTAATTTAGACACATTGGTAGTTGTGCAAGCACTAGAATTAGAAATGAAACGGGCTTTGTAAGGGGTCTTATGCAGTTTGGGAATCCAATACATAGTTGGTAGTTTGTGTTGGCCTTCGCATATACTAGTTTTAAGTGTTTCGCAGCTAGTTTTATGAAGATCCACAATGTCGCTCTCAGAAAACAGTGTTGACGTAAAAGCATTGGTAGAGGAAAGTTCATTAGATAATACATTATCATAATGTAATCGTCAAATAATAATGATATTATTAGAAGCCTTATCAGCAGGAACCAAAACGAAATTATTATGAAAATTTTGTATGTCTAATTTTAACTGGCGAAAAGAAGATCTAGGCTTAGGGGGTAAAAGTGTAGGATTAGACTGGCAGAATTGAATACGTTTTTCCATTATATTTAAGAAAGCTCGTTTCCAAGATGACAATGAGCTAGGATCCGCTTTCTCTCTACGGCTCCACTTTAAACAAAACTCTTCGATAGAATTAGCTATTTCTGTTCTACATCGGTTAAAATCAATTTTAGAGGGAAATCTATATTTAGGCCCTTTTGAAAACAACTTACGAATGTTTTTATTCAAAATACTGAAGTCCCCAGTGATGATGTGACCGGCTGGAGTATAACAAAATTTAGAAAATACACAATTACAACTAGTAGGGGTGCTGCTTATTATATCAAGATCTGATACAATTGGATTATAGTTGAAAATAACACTTCTGATAGGTTTTTTATATTTGTAACAAATAATAGGACATTCAGAGTTTTTTAAATATTTGGGAACAGAATCAATAACACTATGATCTCTTAAGATGCTTGTACATCCACAAAATCTATCCCTTTATTAACATACAAGAGCTTCAAGAAATGTCGTTTAAGATCAGCTTCTTTTTCTATATGAGGTCTTAAAACATGTATAACTTTGGATCAATGAGGCAGTATTATATAAAGGATTAGATTGAATAAAAATAGAATCTGCTTCATTGTCAATGGTAACAAGGGACGATAAAGGCATTGTTCCAAGACAAGACAACATATAATGTTTACCAGACTGCTTGTGAATAATATCTAGATAACCAACGGTCAATACTAAGCGTGATTTACGTTTGATATTACCATTACGCCTCCTACCATGAGATCTAGATTTCCTTTTCCTTATAGAACAAATAGAAAAAATGTCAATACTAGGATCTTTAGAAATATTGCCTTCCTGATAGATATTATCATTTAAGCCAAGGGGAAAAGGTGTCTGTAAATTTTTCATCCATTTTAGTTCAGCAAGTTGTCTGGCTTTAATTTTATAACTTTTAGTGGCCTTATCGTCGTATGTATACATTCTACTGGTTGTACGGAGGCATTATTGAAACTATGACCATTTTTACGAAAATGTTGGTAAATGAAATTTCGTGCCCTTTTATTGTTACTAGAGTTATATTTGTGTTCTCGGAATCGGATTTTAAGTGATCTACCAGTTTGCCCGACATACTGCATATTACACCCAGGCGAATTTCATGTAAGGACATACACTAAATTATTAGAACGTCAGTCAATATTGTGTGGAAGACATACACTAAATGTACGTCCATTGACATTAGATTTTATAGTGGACCTGCACGAAATTTGTTTGCAGCAGCTGCACCTATTTACAAAGCACTTAGAAATACGAGAAAACACTTTGTGCCTTGTTTTAGGTAACACACCTCTATAAGAAGATGGAACATGATATTTCATTAAAACAGGAGAACCAAGTGGCGTCAGGCATACTTTAGCCACGGGAATATTACTAAAAGAATACGCAAAGTGAGATCCCGGTAGGGGAGTATTTGTCTTTTTTGATAGTATTCTAGCCAAATTAATTTTATAGAAATTGTAGATACCATTCAGTGAAAAGCGACATTAAGACCGATACAATTATTAGAAAAGTTCTGGACAGTGCATAGATATTAATGCAACAAGTACAAAACGTCGTACAGTTCAAATCGAATAACAAATGAACAGGTTATAAGAGGTCCAACAACTCGACGCCCAGTCTAAACTAGAAAAAGAGTAAAGTTACAGATACTACTATAAAATGGGCCTAAATGTCGGTGAACACAAAACCTTCAACTCGGTATAATAACATACAACATAAAGCAAGACTAAACAAGTGAGCGTCATACTATCCCTGTAGGATGAAAAATAACAATATTGATTGCAAGTACGGGGAAACTTTTTACGGCCGCCACACTGCACAGACAACACTATTGTGCATGCAAAAAGAGTATATTAAGTCACACAGGGAAGGCAGCACTCAACTTAACCTGTTATTTCTGCAAAGTTGAGTAAATAAAGGGCTAATTATCAATAAATGCAGTTGGGTATGCTTTTTGAAGTCTTAGAGGAATTGGAGACGTGTTTTAAAGCAGCGTGAATGTAAAATATCGATAAAAACAATATGCACTTGGTATGTTCATGAAGCAAGACGTCTAAAAATGTTATTTTTCATATGTTTGTCATTAATAAGCAAAGCGTAGCTAAATTTCTGGAATATTCATATGTTGGTATCAGTAGGTTTCGACGGTTGATGATATATACCCCAGTCAGCGGAGAATATTACATTATATTATGCAACGCCTTTATTAGTGGATGGTCGAAGCCGGTTTGGCCTGGTTGCGCACTCGACAAAATAGGTATAAGATGTTGTTGTAGCAAGTAATATTGGTGATTCGGTAAAATTCAACAGAAAGGCATTTACATATATTACAAACATTAATAACCCCATTGTTATGAATTTTCCATTTGGACCATTAACCTGTCATTTTCTTGAATATATATATTTCTTGCTGTTGGCAACGGTGCATTTCTTTGTTATTGAATTTTAAGATAGAGGAGGTTACGGTCATTACACCAAGTATGTTCACAAAGTAATTTGAATTAGAGGTAATGTCATGCCTAGGTTAACGAAATAACACTACCTGTATTAAATGTATGGCAAAATTGTATCCAGTCCACATAGCTGAAATAAGATATGTACCGAGTATTTAAAGTTCAGGCCTGCCCATGAAAAACCTGTTGATTGGCGGTTCACTTATATATTTATGTTTGCCATATGAACATTGAAATTAGTTTATAATTTTATATTAGTTAACTCGGGTCTGGTTTTGTCCCCTGCTTGGTTGGCGGTTCGCTCTGATATATTGTTTTGTCCTCCAGAAAAATTTGAATTGCGAATAATACTATGATAGTTGGCTTTGGGGCCGGTTTTACTTCAATCATCTCGGAAATATATTGAGTATATATATGCTTGATCCATTTAATATTAGTAAAATTCCGAGCCTTATCGTCAATGGTCATGTGAATAATGAAGAAATTGACTATGTGGCACTAAGTTGTTAGTATGTATTTATCAATCATATTATAATAGTCTGAATGGATAATATTGTAAAGTATTCTATATTTTACATACCCAATTAATTGGTCGAATTGTTAAAAAAGGAAAACGGTATGTTGCATTTGCTTATTCTAATATATATGCTTTTGATAGGTGCAGTTTACACAGGTTATCAAAACAAATATTATAATAATAAACAAAACAAATATAATTGGATTGAGACCCGCTACCGCAAATGTAGTTGGTTCCTACTTTTGGCGGTTGGCCGTTCTCATTGCATTCAAACTGCCAATGTGGCATACAGCGGATCTCAAAACCAATAGCCCTTTCCCGAAACTAGGTTACCTCCCTTGGTAAATCCTCGATAACGTCCCCTGTTTTCAATAATTCCACTTCCGGGGTGTCCTGATAAGATCGGTATATAGTAACATAGAACAAATTGCTGTTATTTTAAGTATTTAGCTTACAATTTAAGTGTTCTTTTTTGTTATGTATTTGGTATTATCTGTTAGAAAAAATAATTTTGTATCCCATACTGCTGTATTACATTAGAATATTGCGAAATTAATTAAATCTATGCGGAACAAAGTATAGAATCTACGGCGGTAAACAAAAAACATATTTGTAATTAAAGAAAACATACGAAGGAACGATAATAATCTTTGAAAATATCTGGTAAAATTAAGCAAACTGTTTTATTTATCGTGTGCTCCATAGTTTTTTTTAAAATTTATTATTAAAAGTGAAGTAATTAAATAATTCAACGTCAATCTCTCCAGCGTAATTCTACTTTGATATATGTTAAGTTTTATATTATGGTATTTGTGAAATTGTACAATATACATTGTCAATGTGGTGGTAAGATGTTGGCATATATTCGAATAAGATACCCGCGAATTTGTAACAAATATAGTGTGATAGGGTTTTGACATAGTACCTCCAATCCCGCGAATGAGTCACACATTGCATGTATTAATTTATGCGCGGCTCAAGAGGGTCGTTCAGACCTACTTGAATTTGGTTGTCCGGTAAATATAAATACATGAGTTGTGCAGGGCTTGGACTTTAATCAGGATATCCCACTGAGATCACAAAACTGGTTAGATCCATCTGAGCAAATGGTGGCCCGACTCGATCTTTCTTGAGAATAAATTATTAGGATGCCCCCCCCTCCCTTCCCCTGAGAAAATATGCTGCGACTGGGCATGTTAAAAGTAAACTTAATTTCACTGAACGAAAAAATCAACTGTCAATACTTCAAAATAAACGGGAAGTACAAAACATGAATTTAAACGAACGCAACGGACCAGAAACTATACATGTATACACGTGTCTGCACGGACGTATATATTCATCCAAAGAATAGGAGTTTTTATCTTTGCTCCCTTATTTTAAATTACAGTCATCGGGATAAGAGCTGTTTTATTACCCTAATATTAATCTCCCGCTGTTATTATACAGATCTTACATCAGAAGGGATGCATCTATATATGTCCAATTAAATAGCCACCGCGGTTACATATGTTGCATTATACAATGTGTCAGACACGTAGTTGACCAATTACATAGCAGGGGGTCTTTTCCACTGATTACTAATTCAGATTATGGGTTTTATGACACTTAATTGGTTTTGAAAATATGTATTTATAGGGGCACTTTAAGCGAATACCGAACTGTCATTTAATTTTCTCTGTATACATGAATTAGGCATTTAATATTTTCAGAACGCATACATCAGTGCGTTCATTTTCGCTACAAATGTCCCTCATTATAGCCTTTTAATTAAAATACTTATTGTTGAAATCTAACATAATCAGTTTAATATCATTTTTTGTATTTAATACCACGAACACTATTGTGAATAAGCATGCCATGATATGTTTGCGTGGTGGAGGATTTATTTAGCACTTATATGTGAAAGTTTATGTCTGTACGTGTGTTATGGGTGATTGTCAAAATAATTTAATTGGTGAGTATCTTCATAAAAAATATTGTAGATTAATTCGTATTTTATAAGGTTACCGAAAATAATATTTGAACGAATATTTAATAATATTCCTGTATATTAATAATTATTATTGAGTAGTCTTCTCAACTTATAAATATTGAAAGCGCTCGTGAATAAGATATTTTACTGAGAAATATATTTAAATCTTAATGAAATTTCATTATCCCAATAAGAATTTTAGGCCATGTAATCATTTCCTACATGTTCGTTCAACTGACGACAAAAGAAAAGCAAAACCATCGTCAACAAAATACTTTTATCTCAAATATAACTGACCGCTAATGCTAGGAGTAATGGCTGAATAACGATTGAATCGATATACGGACACCCCGGAAGTTGAGATATTAATCTGGCGCATGCGCATAGGCGTCAAGGGAAGACAATTTCCAAGGGAGGTAGCCTAGTTTCGGGAAAGGCCTATTGAAATTGAACTTGTGCTCTCATTACAGAACAGCACCACTGTTTCCCAGGGTCCACTACTTGTGTATCAATTTGAACATTTGGGGCCAATGCTTTTATATGTATTTACTTCGGGAGCTAGCCAATTTATACCAATTTGATCTGTAGCTCACTCTTGTAATAGCCTACTCTGAAATAGAAATAATATTTATACATGTACGAGTATTAAGGGCTCTGGGGCCGACTCATTTATTTATTTCAAACCGAATTGGTTGTCGGCTCACTTTTTTATTTTAGCCCACTCGACATTTTAAGTTAGATATATGCGAGTATTTGGCGCTCGGGGCCTGCCCATTTCAAACCTATTTGGTTGGCGGCTCACTTTTGTATTTAGCCCACTCGACATATTTAATAAGATATATACGAGTATTTAGGGCTCTGGGGCCACTCTATTTATTTGAAACCTACTTGGTTCGTGGCTCACTCTTTTATTTTAGCCCACTCGAAATCATATACCGAGTTTTAGGGCCCGGGGCCTGCCCATTACAAACCTTATTGGTTGGCGGCTCACTCTTATCAAAAATATTTGCCCACTCGGAAATTTATTTTGCCCCGCCGAATTGGGTGGCAAATTAAGTATTTATATATTTGCTTGATCTGAAATTTGAAACACTATAATTATATTGGAGGCTATTACTATTTGATGAATTAATTAATTTGGAGCTAACTCATTAAGCTAATTACTCGGCAGCTCACGCGTATTTGCATTAGCCCAATTTGTTACATGTCAAATGCATTCGGTCGCGCCCATATAATGCCAAACCCTAAATGTGGTAACTATGAAAATAAATTTATATTAAGAACTGCTGTCTTATTGATTACTTTCTACGAACGATGATTGCCCGGTTTGTGGAAATGTAAGGCTAAATATATGTCTCTATTGTCTGGCAAACAATCATCGTTCTCTATGTTATTCCAGGATAAAGTTTGTAGTAATCAGTTACGAATAGATGTATAAGTGTAGTGCGCCCACGATAATGAGAAGGGGGGGGGGGCATTTTGGTATATTCCATAAAGGTGGATTAATGAGTTCCTTAAGTAATGTGTCAAACCAATGTTGCAACAGTTGACCAAACAGATTTGTGTTTGTAAATATCACATGATTCTGTGCGCACTATGAATGTATACGACTATATTATTCGATTTGATACGAGTATGGGAAAATCCCGTTTTATGACTTACATTTCAATAGGTAACGATACCAGCATTGTGTTGCATTTAAGGTACTAGTAATTCTGATTGAAAAAAATGGCTTCCCTGAAAAACAATTTAACAGTTTCACTTGCTTGCAAAATTTATTCCGATGTACATCTAGGTATAACTTACGTAAAAAATTTCGAAGATAAAATATGCAATTCTAGTTTAATTGTATGTGATACTGACGTCAAGAAAAAAACGCTACAATGAAAAAGTGAATAACTTTTTTATTTTCCAAAATATTCCCATGATTATCGACACATCATATAACTAGCTTACAACGCGCCTACCGAAGCGAAATAAATCCCGATCTGGTCCCGATGTGCCCAGGTATAGTACGACGTACGATTCGCACTTGTGTCACGTGCTCCTTTACCAGGATGTATTTCCGGTCGACAAAAGCGAAGTACCAAGCTGACGTTGGTTTACAAGGTGGAATACAGTAGAAAATTCGGAAAATGAAAGAAATTCAAATGTGACGACTAAAAAGGTAAATCGAGCTCGGGTTTTTTGAATGCTGGAAAGTGGAACTTAGCAAACTGACGTCGTTTGGCGTTTTGTTGCTTCAAAATCCACTATAGCCATATAAGGGCAACGCGTAAATACCACTAGGAGCTTATCAGATAGGTCTCGCTAAGATGCGCGGCGTGTGACCACTGTACGTTATATCCGTTAACGTCACCCGCGTGTCCGCTTGACAACGTCACCTCTGACCTCTTTTCATATGAAAACTAATTGTAATCGGACTGTGATTTTTACAATAACCAGCATTTTTTCCTGGAACACATTCCTGGGAACAAACGTGGGACGTCCTTGAAAGCGGGTCAGTTTTGACGTCAGATACGAAACGTACAGGCATTACAGACTCTTAACATTAGGCGTGAGCACGCTATCTCTAGGTACGTGCAGTTTGTGTGGATCAATTAGGCGTGAGCACGCTATCTCTCGGTACGTGCAGTTTGTGTGGATCAATTAGGCGTGAGCACACTATTTCTAGGTACGTGCAGTTTGTGTGGATCAATTAGGCGTGAGCACGCTATCTCTAGGTCGTGCAGTTTGTGTGGATCAATTAGGCGTGAGCACGCTATCTCTAGGTACGTGCAGTTTGTGTGGATCAATTAGGCGTGAGCACACTATCTCTAGGTACGTGCAGTTTGTGTGGATCAATTAGGCGAAGATTGCAAGCAGTTTTTGCAGGACATGGAAAGTATACGTGATACTGACATTTTGGGCTGGGTAATGTTTTTGTATCGCAATTTTGACCATCTCATTGGCGATAATATCAAGTGTTAATTTGCAGACGTGTTTGCACATCTCAATATTTTAGTCTTTGAGAAGAAATTATATTGTTACTATCCTAACGTATGAAGTATTTGAACATATAGGTAGGTGTAGCGTTTCTTTTTGACGTCAGTATAGTACGTACATATCCGTTGTCTTAATTATTTTCAGACATGGTGTTATAATTAATGGCGTAAAAAGTAAATGGCTTAACTGTGGGAAGGATAGCCCAGTGGGGATAGCTCAATGGTAACGCAATGGGACTGTCAATCCAGAGGTCGTAAGTTCAATCCCCGGCAGGGTAACTGGACTTTTCTGAAATTCTATGTGAAGTATTTCCCGCTGCATCTGACCGTGTGGACTGCGAAGTGTCAAGAAGATGTGTATACTCCGGGCACATTTAAGAATCAGGCTGTATATTCGAAATGATAGCTAGGTGCACTTCTGCCTGTATATTAATGTCGCTCTCTCCCTTCTTGGGCTTTCTCTCAGTACGTTCCTCTGTCAGATCATGCTGTATTTTTGTTTATTTAAGGATCCTGACTGAATAAATGGGTGGCAGATCATGCAGTTGAATAGATTCCAGTTGTATTGATCTTGCTCCGTTCTGGTGTTATATACTTCATTTATGTTTCATAACTTTTGTATACAGACCTACCGACACATACAGACCGACCCATACAGACCGACCGGCGTGTGCAAAGTTATACTATCTCATTATAGATGTGTGATGAATAACTTTAAGATCCTGTTTTCTCCTTTATTCAGGCAAATAATTACATCATGGTTTTAAACAACTAAGTCACAATCTTACATCATATCACTTCAACATCACAGATACAAAGGAACTTAACAATTCGCTGGCTTAGAAAAATAAAGTCGTAAGTTCTACTACGACCTTTCAAGACCCATAAATAATCGAAATCTGCAATACAATGCGCATCTGTTGAATTTATTTTCTTTTCACCAAAATCGGAATTGGCCATGTCACCAAACTGCAGTTAGAAAAGCTTGTTTTTCCATAAGTAAAGAGTAAATTTCAGACAGTTTTTTTGTTTTATCAAAATGGCATTTTGTATTTACGACCTCATTACATTAAGCCAGCGAATTATAGTGTTACTATAATACACACAATCATATATGCACAGTTCCATGCAGAAAACTACATTGTGTGCGTGTGTGTCAAAACTAATTCATTGAAGACTAAATTTCATTTAAAGTTATTTAAAGTTAAATTTTGCTAAAATTGTAATATATGAAATAACTAACATAAAATAAGTTAAATAAAATAATTGAATACTAGAAAGTAATGTCTGCAGAGCAATCAGCCGATCAGCTGTGTAAAGATTATATTGTTTATGCAGCTTTGTTCTAGCTTCTTTTTTAATACTATAAAGACATTTATTTTTCTATCAAATGGGTGTAGTGTTTTTAAAAGTACTTCACATATTTGGAAGAATGTCTATGATTGTCAACCTATGACTCAGTTATTGATTCAGTTATTCAAATCAGTTTCATGTCGGTGCATTCAGGCTTGACAAGGTACAAGGAATCGCCCAAAACAACAGAAGTATACTAATTTAATTTCATAAAAAAGTGTTGTCCAACTATTCTTTAGACCAATCAGCCAGAAAATGGCTAAAGTAATGCTGTTGCGCATTAACAACAGTTCTGTTCGTATATCCAGTGCCAACCTATATCACGGTATGCGTTGTAAATGGACTAGTCCAATGCAATATAAGTAAACAATGTGTAATCAAATTAAGCTAATCAGTGTTTGATAAAATTATTTTTAAATATGAATTCCCGCTTTTTTTGCTGATGAAAAATTATTTTCTCAATATAACAACATGTGTATATAAATCACTTACTTTCCCCAAGCTAAGCATACATAGTAAGCTATGAAACGTTTTAACAGCTTTAAGCACATCTTTCACAAATATTCTCTAATCAGCTGAAGATATTTATCAATTTATACAAATAATAACTTATGTACAATTAGTATTTACAGTATATCCACTGAACAGTTATCAACTTACAGTCAAACACAAATAATGCTGGTTGGGATAAGTTAACACATTCCATACATGAAACTACGTATAAAGCCTGAGTAACGTAATTCTAAGAATATCATTCTCATCCACCTTTCCGTTTATTCATGCAGCTCTTTTTTATTCCGGTGTTTCCCATGAAAAGTGTGATGTGGGCGGAAATCACATAGTATTTTTATTTTGATAAAGTGTAAGTATCGTGGCCATTTCCGGAAGAAACTATTGATAAAAAAGATGTTTCAAAACGATTCTGTGATGATTTTAGATAACTTAATCATGGCAAAATCTAAGAACTACGGAACTGTCCTAACACAAAGAGTGGTTGTCTAAACGAACCTTTGTAAATGTAGCACGTTCATAAGACCTGTTGGCATAAGATATGCATGTCATCACTAACTCAACCGTTGATCAAATGCAAATTTTATAATCTAAGAGTTATCGGATTTAGTTTCGTTAATGAGTTTAGATTTGTATATAACGGCCAAATCAGTTAAAAACGTATTTTAATAAAGTTCCGGTCAATTAAAGGTGTGCGTGTTATGGATTTTTAAACAAGAGGGCCCAAAGGGCCCTAGGTCGCTCACCTGTCGAACTTGACCTAGATTTTGTTCAGATGATCATTGTGACCAAGTTTCATACAGATTAGGCCAATATCGTGACCTCTAGTGACTACACAAGGTTTTTATATGATTTTGACGTAATGACCTAGTTTTTGACCCCAAATAAACCAATATCAAACTTGACCTAGATTTTGTTGAGATGATCATTGTGACCAAGTTTCATACAGATTAGGCCAATATTGTGACCTCTAGTGACTACACAAGGTTTTTCTGTTATTTGACCTTGTGACCTAGTTTTTGACCCCGGATGACCCAATATCAATCTTGACCTAGATTTTGTTCAGATGATCATTGTGACCAAGTTTCATAAAGATTAATTCAAAATGGTGACCTCCAGTGACTACACAAGGTTTTTCTATGATTTGACCTAGTGACCTAGTTTTTGACCCCAGATGACCCATTATCGAACTTGACCTAGATTTTGTTGAGATGATCATTGTGACCAAGTGTCATAAAGATTAAGTCAAAATTGTGACCTATAGTGACTACACAAGGTTTTTCTATGATTTGACCTAGTGACCTAGTTTTTGACCCCATATGACCCAATATCGAACTTGGCCTAGATTTTGTTCAGATGATCATTGTGACCAAGTTTCATAAAGATTAGGCTAAAATTGTGACCTCTAGTGTCTACACAAGCCAATTGTTGACGGACGGACGGACGACGGACGACGGACGAAGAGTGATCACAAAAGCTCACTCTGTCACTTTGTGACAGGTGAGCTAAAAAATAGATGGTTGTACCCCAAGGAAAACGTGATTTCCCATCCCCACTCACTTTTTCCTGGCACAACACTCTATTAAAATTATCTTAAAAAATGCTTTACTGCCTTCCCATTTTTTATCAAATGCTTGAATGATAATCTTGCAATTATTTCATACCGCTTTAATAAATGACATAAACACACAATTCAATCCAAAATGGATCAAGTTGCACAGGGAAAGACTAAAACAGTATCACTAAATGAAATATGTAAAATTCCGAACATACAATACATTTAACACAAAGGTGAACAATGGTCATGTACAATAATTAAAATAATATTGGTTCGAATTTATTTTCAAATCGATCTATCAGAACGATCTTAAAACTTTATATAGACATTCATTTGTTTTACTTAACCCATAACTATGCTCAGTCATCTTTCATATTCATATATAAATGTACCAATTCTTTACACTAACTACCCAAAAGCACCACAATTTCGAGACATTTCATTTCAAGTATCCCAAAACACCCAAAACCATTATGCCATTGGTTATCATTATAATAAAGCACCAATTATTTAATTGTTATAAGTTCTGTTTTGTCAGAAGTGGGTTTAACTTAATGATTATTTCATACATTAACAATTCAATTAAATGGAGCGTAACTGAGTAAAGCGTATTAGTATTGAACCTACAACTGGAATCCAATGTTCATTTGATCAAGTAAACATTTTCGTGGTAACTAGCATGATTTGAGACTAAAGTAACAGATGAAAACATGATAACATGACATTAAGGATCCGATCCATCGATGTACATGTATTTGTAACATTATTATAGGAGGTGTTTGCTGACTCAATGAACACTTGAAATACCACTAGCTTATCCCCAACCAAATAAAAGGCTTGCTTCAAACATAATATTTTGAAAACATTTTTTGAAAACAGAGTACAGAAACCAATCAACCTACCCGTTAAACCATAAATCACCATACCCAAGCAAACAGACCCAAGCAAACAGAAAGTACTCCTTAAAAATGCCCACCACTAACATCAAAAAGTAATTGAGAATTGCAAGCAATACAGAAGTCCCCTACCGGTTTAAAGCCATAATCAATGTTTCTGTTGCCATAGCAACCACAATTTGTCAAAATATTTTTAGACGTGCATAATCCCCTTATTGCCCTCTATCCACATACCAAGTTTCATAAACCTAGCTTGGAAACTCTTTGAGCTATGTCAGGATCCAGATTTGTTGATGGACGGAAAGACTGACTGACGGACGGACAGACGGACGGAGGGCAAACCTATAGTCCCCTTCGGTTTTTGACCGGTAGGGGACTAATAAAATACTGCAGGATCCTAATATACGGATTAGCAAGAAACCTATCAATGACATTCACTTAAACATTGTTTCCATTAGTGTAAGAATAGTTCTATTCAATGAAACATCCGTTACCTTCTCCTGCGTCTGTCCAATACATTGCCTATTTCCATTTTATGTATCTGCAGTCAAGTATATAATACATGTCCGATGTAGAAATGACAATAAAAGCACCAAATGGCATGTTACGATGACGTATATGTACATTATAAACACTATATACAACTAGAAAACGCACATGGTGTGTAATCTACATGCTGTATGTGTAAAAGTAACTTAAAAGATTCATACAAAATACACTTAAAACTATGCTATAGTTTTAATGATACCTTTTCAATTACTAAAACCGTGGGGTAATTTTTTTTCAAAGAGAGGTACTCGCCATGCATAATATTTTGATAATTCCTGAATGTGTGTAAATATCAACCAATGAGAACTCACTATTACTGAAGGTGTGTTAATATTGACCCATGGGAACTTGCTAGACCTGAAGGTGTGTTAATATTGACCAATGAGAACTCGTTATTCTGAAGGTTTGTTAATATTGACCAATGAGAATTTGCTAGTCCTGAAGGTGTGTTAATATTGACCAATGAGAACTTGCTATTCTGAATGTGTGTTAATATTGACCAATGAGAACTTGCTATTCTGAATGTGTGTTAATATTGACCAATGAGAACTTGTTATTCTGAAGGTTTGTTAATATTGACCAATGAGAACTTGCTATTCTGAATGTGTGTTAATATTGACCAATGAGAACTTGTTATTCTGAAGGTTTGTTAATATTGACCAATGAGAACTTGCTATTCTGAATGTGTGTTAATATTGATCAATGAGAAATCACAATTAAACATAAGTATATTCTATGGGGCATGATTGTGACAATTTGTGGTGAGATTGAGGATGTTAGATGAGATTGTGGCCAGTACAAGTCATTGAAAACAAGGAACATAATTATACTCCAAACGCCCATAAAATGGTATAAAAGTTGTTTCCAGACATTGAATTATCAGATTAGAAACAAGACAGAATGCGAGCTAATCTCTAAAACACATGAACAATGCATAGAACTTCTATATAACACAGCTGTAGCTTCATCTTAATATGAACATTGAATTAACCACAAACGTTCCATAATAAGCACGGCTGGTATTCACAAAGCTTCTTAAGGGAAAACTTAATTTTTTTCACTGAGCTGCATATATTTCCCAAGAAACGAAGAATAACCCATGTTTTTTTTGTGGTTATTGTAGTTCTTTACATAAAGCTTCTAAACTATGTAACTATGATAATCTTGATTTCACTTAAGGATATTTTAAGATTTTTAGAAAATTTTAAGATCTCTACTTTTGTTTTGTGAATACTACCCTAGAGTTATTAAACCCAATCGTTCGAGAATAAGCAGGTTTAATAAAGGAATGTTATTTACTACGCCCTTTGTAAAATACCAAAACAAATATCACTGTTTTATCAATTTAAAACACCAGCACAGCTGTGACATATGGTCTAAGTCGTATAAAAAAAGTTGATGTACATCTAAAAAAACAATTAAAAATAATTTTGTCATACTAAAACTGAAAGCTGCATCAATAGTGACAGCTGACATCAATGACATTAAAACATATTCACATACATAGGTAGACTAGTCAATATTCTGTACAAATTCTCTAATGCCATTTTAAAACAAACACATGTTTACAGTTTATTTTGGCTACCACAAAATCATAACCATCTCATAACAAACTTCTGGTTTTATAGAGTTGACACATTAAACCATCTTGTTTAACATATTATGTCACATGATTTGTAGTATGTTTGATTCTAAATGCACACCCATAGCACACAACCATATCTAGCTGTCCAATGTTTTTCACACACTAGCAGTATATTTAAGCACTTCATCGTTTCCCACTGGTAAAATCGCCAGTATTAAGTCGTGGACGAGGTCGATCACCAAAGATGTATCTGTTATCATCAGTTATACTCTGAGCAAGGGCTTGCATGCTAGCAGCGATCTGATCTGGCTCAGATGGAGTTAACTGAAATAGAATAAAACAATAAACATGACTTTACTGGCAGTAGGCGTTTCATTAGGGCCAGAATCCAAAGTGTCGTATTGCACAGGTATATACCATGCTATAGCTTAAATAGCAACATGTTAACGACAGTTGGATCAAAACGTGATTTTCTGAAACTTTCAGGGTTTTAAGGTACAAATCCAGAGACAAATGAAGGACTGGCCGATTTTCAAAACTACACCAGTTCATCATGTATAACCCTGATAAAGGGTTGTTCTGCCGAAACGTTTGGTAAAAATAAATAGATACACTTATCCGTTTTGTAGGCGTTTAGTTTCACATACTTATTTATTGTATATAATTCATCAAGTTCAAAATGTTAGTTAATTCAAACAATGAGACTGAATAGTGCTGTGTATGACGTAATATTCTCAACACTTTTTTATAGGAAGAAAGTATGTAGAGTCTAATATATTTGACCTTTGTTTTTGATGAATTACAAAGAATTTTGATTGAAGGAGGTTTAATTCTCCAATAATTACTTTAATTCCTAAATAGCAAATATCAGTGATGAACAACTGATATTGATATTCCCTTTCTTAAAGGACTAAGTTCATGAAAGGCTTAATTTTGCCCTGTGTTTTTTCTTCAAAAAAAAAATGCATGTTCCTATAATTCTGTCCTATCATTTCTAATATATATACATTGCCTTTCATAAGACTAAGCATGTTTGTAACCTGCAGATAAATGCATTACAAATATGTCATGTTTGGCAACATATGGCATTTCTCCCACAAAAATATGCAGACATGCTACACTTTTATATTTTTACATAACCTGAAGACCCTGGGCCCAGCCCTTCTCGAATTATTGAACGCAAACCATTTGGTCTATCTACCGACCGACCAACCGAACTACCAACTGACCAACAGACATATGCAACTGAAATATACCTCCTCATCAAAGATGGCGGGCATAACAATAATACTCACATCTTCGGATTCATCGAGGAAGTCCGGCTTTTGCATTGTGTTCCATGCAGGCACTGAGATGGGTACAGAGGTTGAATACGTTAATCTATTTTTAGATCTTGTCCGTGGAATCTCCACAGTTGTACGGTCAGAAACTGAAAATGTAATATATACGTACATCTCCAATCTCGTTAAAATCAGACCCTCGTTAAGCTTCATTACTTTACGCTGATAAAGGATCGGACACTCCGTATGGGGTCATGTCGATGTGAATTTTATATTATCCAATCAAATCGAAAGTGCGGTGAAAAACTGCTGCCTATGTGACGTTATTGTGCACCAGAGAGGATATTTGAACATGACCTCTTATGAAATGTCAGATCTATAACAGCGTAAAGGAAGGGAGCAAATGTTAGGGTCTGATTATACATCTTATAACCTGCCTTTTGTATCCAAATATCAAAGTTTGTAGATACTATGCATACGTTCTAACGACAGGCGTGACATAGACCCTTCTAGTATAATGTAGAAAGGCCAAAATCATAATATTGTGTTTTAAAATTGGTCCAATATTTAGTGAGATACTGTGTTTTAATACTTTAACACTCACTCATTGCTTAACGCTCAAAGGAGTCACTTCAAGATACCAAAACATACCATTATCCTCATCCTCCCTAGCTGAAGGTGTGTTAAAATTGACCAATGAGAACTTATTATTCATGAAGGTGTGTTAATATTGACCAATGAGAACTCGCAATTCTGGAAGGTGTGTTAATATTGCCCAATGACAACTGATTATTCTGAAAGGTTTGTTAATATTGACCAATGAGAACTCGTTATTCTTGAAGGTGTGTTAATAAGAAACTTACCACTATCTTCGTCCTCACTTGATGAATCATTGTAAAACGTTTCCTCGCTAGTGTCCAAGCCGTCGAATGAAAACAAAGCTGAAATATGACAAATATTTGAAAACTTATTACACATCTCATCTACATTAGTTGTACTGACTGAATGATAGTATAGCACAACACAACTTAGTAATGCTCCATCGTAACTCTCCTAGGCAATCCCCTTCAGGAGGAAACAACTTAATATACTTAGCATCACTTCTAAGTCCTCATTTTCATTTATCAATAACTTGTTTTATTACAAACAGTGGCATGGCAAAAATTCTCAAGTAAAGTTTGTACAAGGCAGAAAAAATTATTCATATCATGCCCAAAACTGACCATACGTCACATGGTTTGTTCTGTCTGAGATGCATGCGCGTTTCGTGATTTTTGCCTTTTGGCAGTAACACTTCCATGGAATTCGTTCCAAACATTTACAAATTATATCTAGAGACTTGGGCACGCATGAAGAACATTTAAAAATCGATTTTGATATCATCATTATGCATCGGATGATCAAAGAAAAACGATGATGTGAATGGCACTTCCTATCGACAGTGTAAGAGCAATTACACAAAACATCGCCGTATGGTCGATTTGCAACACATACATGTCTATGAATTTTAAATAAAAGGTAAACATATTGTTTGTTTGTTGTATGGTGTAAGTTGCAAGAAGGACTCGCTTCTGGGACTCGGAATCCAGGGTGGCCATACTAGATATCAAAATCTATATTCCATAGGTAGTTATGTTAATATTGCTTTAATACAATTAATTCAAAACAAAACCAACTTATTGTTGTTCAATTCAGCAGAACAATACCTCTTAAATATTATGTCAAAATTTCAGTAACATATATGCATGCTTGACAAAGTTATCTAAACATACAAGTGAGGACTTAGAAAAGTTGCCAAATATATAAGAAAACCCCCTACAGGAGAAAACAACTTATAGGGTAATACCGTATATCGGGTAATTTTCGCGTACTGCAAATTTCGCGATTTTCGGCAAAATCAAATTTTAGCGAAGCTAATTTTGGCGATTTCTAACCTCTGTTTGTTTTTTTCGCGTTTTCCATCTTGTAAGGGGAGATTAATCCAACATGATTGTTTTAGCGCAACTAAAAGCCAGTATGTACCGGTTGGTACCGGTGTGCGTATTTTGTTATAACAGCAGTATCGCATATTATTAATAACCAGTATGTACCGCGCATATTATATTTTGACCTGATAAAATAAACTATCTTGTTGTCATACGAATAAAAGATATACTTGTAGACCTATTTAAACACGAAACTTTGCATGGATTTAATTTGGAGTAGAACATTAACAAAACACGATTTTTGTTGTCATATGTATAAAAGATATTTTCACAGGTAAAATACAGAGATATCATATGTAGTTCACACCTCGTCATTTATTTTCAATTGTTACATACAATAGACGGGAAAATTATTTTGTTAAATTGGCCCGTTTGTTTACTTTCAAAACTGATGAATACGTGATAATACGCTTGTTGGTGAAATAGCATCTTAAACAACATAATTGTTTAAACTTTTAAATTTTGCACTTTAAAGGTGGTTTAGTTAAATTAAGTTTTACTAAAAGCTTATGTATGATTTATACGGATTGTGTTATCGTATAGTACTAGTAATTAGTATAAACTATCGATTTTCATCACGCGTTAATATTACGACGCCGGTGGACGAAAACGAAAGTAGAAACATTCATATTCGGACAATCGCGAAATTCTGGTATGAATTTTTCGCTGATTTCAATTTTAGCGAATTGGTTTGGACGCGAATAAAGCGAAAATTAGGTTTGGCGAAAATTACCCGATATACGGTATGCTGATATAGAGTGTGTGACATTGTTTTAAATGAAGTAATCAATGTTTTAAGGTAGTCGTGTATATTATTTGCCAAGCTGAGAATTTCAAACAAAGGGCCTTATGCTGTAACCTTTATTTCAGGCAAGATCTATATATCTGTCTGCAATGATATAGTAATTAGTCCATAGATGACACAGGTGCAAACTTATCTTATAATGTAATGCTTGCATGTAAGCATGATACCTACCATCATCTGAGTCCTCAAAGTTAGGAGGCATAGATTTCACTCGAGATACAGTTTGCTGAAAAAATAATTAGATATTCATGAAGGTGTGTTGATATTGACCAATGAGAACTTCCAATGCAAAGTCACTTTTCCCAGTGCAAGAACTTGCAGGATCAGATCGGTCAAGTCGGTGATTCCCCTATTTACATACCCAATCCAGCAATTGTGCTGCGAAACTTGCTCAATCAAGCAATAGAAATGCCCTCTTTTAAACAAGAGGGCCCAAAGGGCCCTAGGTCGCTCACCTTTCGAATTTAACCTAGATTTTGTTAAGATGATCATTGTGACCAAGTTTTATACAGATTAGGCAAATATTGTGACCTCTAGTGACTACAAAAGGTTTTTATATGATTTGACCTAATGACCTAGTTTTTGACCCCAGATAAACCAATATCGGACTTGACCTAGATTTTGTTGAGATGATCATTGTGACCAAGTTTCGTAAAGATCAGGCCAAAACTGTGACCTCTAGTGACTACACAAGGTTTTTCTATTATTTGACCTTGTGACCTAGTTTTTGACCCCAGATGACCCAATATCGAACTTGATCTAGATTTGGTTGTGTAGATCATTGTGACCAAGTTTCGTAAAGATTATGCTAAAACTGTGACCTCTAGTGACTACACAAGGTTTTTCTATTATTTGACCTTGTGACCTAGTTTTTGACCCCAGATGACCCATTATCGAACTTGGCCTAGATTTTATTGCGATGATCATTGTGACCAAGTCTCATAAAGATTAGACCAAAATTGTGACCTCTAGTGACTACACAAGGTTTATCTATGATTTGACCATGTGACCTAGTTTTTGACCCCAGATTACCCAATATCGAACTTGACCTAGATTTTGTTGAGATGATCATTGTGACCAAGTTTCATAAAGACTAGGTCAAAATTGTGACCTCTAGTGACTACACAAGGTTTTTCTATGATTTGACCTTGTGACCTAGTTTTTGACCCCTGATGACCCAATATCGAACTTGACCTAGATTCTGTTGAGATGATCATTGTGACCAAGTTTCATAAATATTAGACCAAAATTGTGACCTCTAGTGACTACACAAGGTTTATCTATGATTTGACCTTGTGACCTAGTTTATGACCCCGGATGACCCAATATCGAACTTGACCTAGATTTTATAGAGATGATCATTGTGATCAAGTTTCATAAAGATTAAGTCAAAATTGTGACCTCTAATGTGTTCACAAGGTTTTTCTATGATTTGACCTAGTGACCTAGTTTTTGACCCCAGATGACCCAATATCGAACTTGACCTAGATTTTATAGAGATGATCATTGTGATCAAGTTTCATAAAGATTAAGTCAAAATTGTGACCTCTAATGTGTTCACAAGGTTTTTCTATGATTTGACCTAGTGACCTAGTTTTTGACCCCAGATGACCCAATATCGAACTTGGCCTAGATTTTGTTGAGATGATCATTGTGACCAAGTTTCATAAAGATTAGGCTAAATTTGTGACCTCTAGTGTGTTCACAAGCAATTGTGGACGGACGGACGGACGGACGACGGACGAAGAGCGATCACAAAAGCTCACCTTGTCACTTTGTGACAGGTGAGCTAAAAAGTAATCTGTGCATAAGGATATATGACAAAGCGCTAATCTAAACACATGTTTCATATCACAAAGGGTATATCTAAAATCCTACCTTTCAAAGTTCCTTTGAATTGTCTAGATTCTGAGAAATTTAGCCTCATAGATATTCCTTAAGGTGTGTTAATATTGACCAATAAGAACCCACTATTCAGCAAGGTGTGTTAATATTGACCAATGAGAATTCAATATTCCTGAATGTGTGTTAATATTGACCAATGAGGGCCAACTATTCCGGTAGGTGTGTTAATATTGACCAATGAGAATTCATTATTCCAGAAGGTGTTAAAATTGACCAAAGAGAACTCACAATTACTGAAGGTGTGTTAATATTGACCATTGAGAATTCTTTATGCCTGAAGGTGTGTTAAAATTGACCAATGAAAATTCATTATTCCTGAAGGTGTGTTAATATTGACCAATGAGAATTCATTATTTCTGAAGGTGTGTTAATATTGACCAATGAAAATTCATTATTCCTGAAGGTGTGTTAATATTGACCAATGAAAATTCATTATTCTGAAGGTGTGTTAATATTGACCAATGAGAATTCATTATTTCTGAAGGTGTGTTAACATTAGGGGTGACTATTGAGTCCATTTTTGGCTATTGCAATACTATTGCTATTACTGAAAGTACTATTGCGATACTATTGTATTGTTGAAAACTACTGTGACACTATTGCAATAGTTATTGCCAAGATTTGATATCAAGAGATTAACTTGTAAATGCAAATTTGCATTGTGTCAGATATCACTTTGTTGTACAACATAGTAATTTACAATTTATGGAAATGATTTAAAATGAATTGGACAGAAATAGATTAATAAAATTAAAGTTCAATGGAAGAACGATTGCGACATCGGTCCTTTGTAGCAGTTTTGATACGTGTGATTATTTAAAAAAAAATTAACGAGAACGGAAGTTGTTTTAATTTAATAATAAATAGTTGGGCTAACTATCAGCGATAGTCATTGGATCGAGACTTTTACTATCGATCCATACTATCGGAACACACGGGATCGCAATGCATCGATATTTCGATGTATCGGCCCACCCTAGTTAATATTGACCAATGAGAACTCATTATGCCTGAAGGAGTGTAAAAATTGACCAATGAGAACTCACTATTACTGAAGGAGTGTGAATATTGACCAATGAGAACTCGTTATGCCCGAAGGAGTGTTAAAATTTACCAATGAGAATTCACTATTACTGAAGGTGTGTTAATATTGACCAATGAAAATTTATTATTCCTGAAGGAGCGTTAATATTGACAAATGAGAATTTATTATTCCTGAAGGAGTGTTAAAATTTACCAATGAGAACGAACTATTCCTGAAGGAGTGTTAATAATGACCAATGAGAACTCACTATTCCTGAACGTGTGTTAATATTGACAAATAAAACCAAATATTTTATTAGTTAAAGTTGTGGTCATAGTAAATTTGACTCTACATACAATTCCCTGTAAGACAAGAGAAATTTGAGCTAGTCCTTAAAAATCGTAGGAAAAGTACAAACCTTCTTGGCTGGTGACTTTCTTGGATTAGTAGATCTTTTAGATGAATCTGTAAATATACAAACATAAAGTCAATATGTGTAAATGTCTTACATGAATTCAATGTAGTCAATGAAGTCAAAAAGTTAATCCTGTCAACTAAAATTACACTCAACAACGTGTCATCAATCATTTTATCGCCGCCATGAGGTTGCTAATAGCAAGCATAATCAAAACACATAGACATGGGTATATTTCAAGTACCTGCCAATCATCGTCTGTTAGTTTGTTGACACGTAGCTTTGGGGTTCTTTTGTTGACATTAATCCGAGTAAGTGTCATCGATTTTTAATTGGCAGTTATTGTTTATTTGGTGTGACAATCCATACCGAAATAGATAAAATATTACATCAAAATGTCAAGCGTTCTCACACATATATAAATGAACTATAACTCTTGAGCAATGAACAATGAACGAGAACCAATTTTAGTACTCGTTGCCATCTCTATGTAATACAATAACACATAATTTCCATTCTAGAATTTCCCTAGTAACCTTAGCTCTAACCCCAAAAGTAAAGTAAACTTCCTGAAAACCTCATCCTGTCTGGACAGGGTTGAAAGTTAGGGCAGGGCTTCTTTTCACTATATATGAGGGGCCTATATAAGGCCCCTTCATATTATTTTTTTACACAATATCAAGAAGTTTCAGCACCAACTTTTTCACAATTTTGAGAATGTTCGCACTAAATGTTCACAAAACTAAAGGGCTTAGGCCTCTTCACAATTCAGCATAAAAAAGGCCAGTAGGGTTTTTTAATTTAAGGTTTGTTGATAATACTCCAATAAATAAGGCTAACTAACCTTTTCTCTGTGTTTCCTCAGCACTGTCAAATTGAGCTGACGTCAACAACAAACTGAAAATATAACACATAGACCGTCATGGCAGCCCGATAGTCAGAAATGGTAAAGGTCACAAAGACCTTGACCTACTGACTTAAAAATCAATAGGGGCCATCTTATGATCTACTGTTGGTGACCAATCATCATGTAAAGTTTGAGGATCCTAGGGCAAAGCGTTCTTGAGTTATTGATTGGAAACCATTTGGTTACTGACCAACCACCGACCAATATGTGCAAAGCAATATACCCCCTCATGAAAGATGGGGGTCATGATAATTATATGATATACGATGATATGATAGGGGATCCACTATCAGTTGTCAATTGATATAAACTTGTATTAAATGAGTTATGGAAATATTATTAAATGAGTTTTGCAGAAATTGATACCACATAAGAATGTAATACATTCAAGCATGAAAGTTGTGGATCAGGTTAGTTTGTTTTTGGTTTATTTACAGACCATAAATAGCCACAGCCAAGTGCCATTCAACACCAAATGATTTGTGTACCAACACTTTACACCAAATGTTTCGTGTACCAACACTTTACACCAAATGTTTAGTGCACCAACACTTTACACCAAATGTTTCGTGTACCAACACTTTACACCAAATGTTTCGTGTATCAACACTTTACACCAAATGTTTCGTGTATCAACACTTTACACCAAATGTTTTGTGTACCAACACTTTACACCAAATGTTTCGTGTACCAACACTTTACCTGATCATTTTCTTTTTGTCTTCTTTCAATTTTGTTTGCAATTCGTGAAACACCTGTTTCTGTGACTCTTCATATTCTCTGTAAAAGATAATATATCACATAAATACCCGTCATATTTGTGGCCAAATTTGGCCCCATTCCCCTCCTTAATGAATATACATTTTCCCCTATTTTCTGAAAAAAGTCCCCTCCAAAAATTAATCTTTTTTTAAGTCAATGAAGAGCCTCTACATTTGTAAATGCTGTTCAGCAGTTGTTGTAGATGTTAATATATTTTCTATACCCCCATCTTCTATGTGATAACAAACCATACACTATTGTTCTCCAAAATGTGTAATAACAAACAAAAATCTAAATATGTATTTTTAGATCTTTGTAACAAATGATCATATCAACAATGATTTTGGCATGAAAACGTAACTTTCCCTAGAGCCACGTTAGATGATCTCAATTCTGAGTTAACAGGTTAACTTTTTAAAAACTATCTTGAAAGGACAGATATTTTGTGTATCAAAGTGATATCTTGTACAAAATTCATTTAGCCCTTAATAACATACAAGAGGGCTATATGGGCCTAATGTTGCTCACCTGTCATAGTTGTGCATGCATGCCCCTATGGTGACTTAAATAATCCTTCACAATTTCCGACTAAGATTCAAGAAAATGCAGCCTCTGATGCATGTACAAGGTTTTTATAGTCTTTAACCAGTGACCTTGTTAAATACATCAGATAACCCATATCGAACTTGACCAGGTCCTACAGTTCATCTAGACAAACATTCTGACTAACTTTCATCAATATCCAGAAAACAATACAGTCTCTATAGCATATATCAATCCTTTCTATGATTTGACCTAGTTTTTGACCCCAGATGACCCATAACCAAACTTGACTTCAATTTTAGATGATCATTGTGACCAATTATGACAAGGTTTATCAATAATTTGACCTAGTAACCTGGTTTTGACCCCTGTGAGCTGACCCAAAATCAGACTGGAGTGATTGATCCCAAAAACTCATCCTTTTATTTTGTGATCGAAGCCCCAACATCAATTGGCATGAAGGAAAAATTGGACATATTATGAATTCCTTCATTAAAATGGCTAGCAACAAGAGTAAACAAGACTGCGTTCAATAAACGCTTATGCCCCCTGTGGAAGCCTTGTCCATAAATAAGTCTAAGTCCAAAATCAGGTCAAGGTGAAGGTCAAAATGGGGTTAGGTGATACTGGCGTGTGGAGAGTGTTCATACACAACATCCATGCAAGTATGAACGCTTTGTAGCAAGCCATATTAATGCTAGAAGAAACGGTCAATTTGGGTTAACCAGGACGGACGAACGGACGAACAAACGGACGGACAGGTGAATCACTATATGCATCCCCATCTATCGATAGGGGGGCATAAAAATGTATCATCAGTAAAGTTTGATATATCAAACTTATGGTTATTCATACGACGTGACACTGGTTGCATAGTCTGTTTTTTGTGGTTTTTTTTTATATAACAAAAATATAATCATTAATGCAATCATTGATATACTTCCTGATGAATGCCAAAATGTTGAGAATACAAGAATAGATCATTTCAACGTGTGTTGTTGTTGATATTAATCTTTATAAATACAGAATGACATAGACCCCGCCCCCCCATAACTACCTGATCCTGTCCTCCATTTCACCCCGCCCCCCATAACTACCTGATCCTGTCCTCCATTTCAACCCGCCCCCCCATAACTACCTGATCCTGTCCTTCATTTCACCCCGCCCCCCATAACTACCTGATCCTGTCCTCCATTTCAGCCTCTTCTTGTATAATGAAGTCTGCTAGTTGTTTCTGGATGGTATTCAGTGTAGATTGTACTGTTTCATACGTTGCCGAGTTTGGGTCTAAAATCAAAGTAAATTCTGATTATACGTTTATCATAAAATACATGGATAAAAGTTAGGATGTTGAAAAAAAAATCCTAAACAATTGTTAATTTACTCAGGAAAAATATAGAAAATATCCAATTTTCAACAGCCTGAAGTTCATGAAAAATTTGTTTGCCAATAACATTTATCCACAGAAAATAAAGACATAATTATTATTATAAAAAATCCTGAGAACTTTACCTATGAACATAAGCTTTGTAACACAGAATGTTCATAGAAATAAAATATACTCATATTTTGCAATTTTGTTCTGAACAAGTAGACAAGGTTAAATAGTTGTGATTTTTAACTTCAGAAATAGAGGATCTTGCATGAGTGCTCATTACATACAAGTCTTATTAAACGAGTGGACAAAATAATATGACACGAGGCTTTGCCGAGTGTCATATTGTTTTTGTCGACGAGTTTAATAAAATTTGTATGTAATGAGCCCGAATGTAGGATTCTATTTATCACATAACCTAAGAAAACGCTCATTATCATTCAAAATAAAGATGTGCGCTGCATAGGTTTCAGACAAAATTAAGCGGTACAATGAGCGTGACGTCATGGCGACGTTGGTATTATCCTGACGTCATGAGCGGATCAAGGCATGGATTGGCTTACGCCGCGTCAGCCTCATTTGCATATTTATTGCACAAACTGGGAGTGCCGAACGATATTTACGGCACGGCTTTACGGCACGACTGGACCGCGGGTTATGTGATAAAGAGTTATTGTACATGAGCATAATTTTTGTGATCTTAATGAAGTTGAAAATATAACAAGAGGGCCCAAAGGGCCCTAGGTCGCTCACCTGTTATAGCAGTACATGCAAGACCTGTGATTTGACCTAGTGACCTAGTTCTTGGCCCCATATGACACAATATCACACTTGACCTAGATTTTGTTGAGATGATCACTCTGACCAAGTTTCATAAGGATTAGGCTAAAATTGTGACCTCTAGTGACTATACAAGGTTTTTCTATGATTTGACCTTGTGACCTAGTTTTTGACCCCCGATGACCCCATATTGAATTTGACCTAGATTTTGTTGTGATGATTGTGACCAAGTTTCATAAAGATTAGGTCAAAATTGTGACCTCTAGGGACTACACAAGGTTTTTCAATGATTTGACCTTGTGACCTAGTTTTTGACCCCTAATAACCAATATCGAACTTGACCTAGATTTTGTTGAGATGATCATTGTGACCAAGTTTCATAAAGATTAAGTCAAAATTGTGACCTCTAGTGTCTACACAAGCAAATTGTTGACGGACGACGGACAGACGAAGAGTGATCACCAAAGCTCACTCTGTCAAAAACAAATCTGATTTTACTGGATCATCAACAAGAGATGTTTGTAAAACATGTATGCCCAATGGCTGCCTGATACTGCAAACCTAGAAATTATTTCCTGAGTGGTAGAACTTCGCGAAAATAAGTCTCCACGAAAGTGCTAAAAACATTAAATATGGACGTTGCAGGGAACTTAAAAACGCTAAACTTTGTAGTTGCGAATATGCTGACGATCGGCAAAAGGGGAAAGTTGGTATTCGTTTACAGTACTGTAGTCATTAATGTTAAAGGTCACAGGGACCTTGGCCTACTGACCTCAAATCAATAGGGGTGATCTACTGTTGCTGGCCAGCCTCCATGTAAATTTTCAAGATCCTAGGGCAAAGCGTTTCTTGAGTTATTGAAGGAAAACCATTTGGTCTACCGACCGACCAACAGACATGTGAAAAGCAATATACCCCCTCATCAACCCATAATTAGTATTTTAGAAAGGTGCATCAATATCAAACTATGTCTGAAGGTGTGTTGAATATCGACCAATGATAGCTGACTCTGCCTGAAGGTGTGTCAATATTGACCAATGAGAGCTTGTTATGCCAGAAGGTGTGTCAATATTGACCAATGAGATGAGTTATACATGTAATCGAACCCTTACCTGGCATAGATCCTAAAAATTGAGTATCCTTATTTTGTAGCACCATATTAAACAGAGTTGAGAAGTCAGCAGAGTGTTCCAATCTTTCCACAATAGCTGGGTCACTCTGTAATATAGGTATCAACTACAAGTTAGGCTTTATCACGCAAAAACTATGTCAACCACAAGGGGTCATATCTATAGCAAAAATCAACCAACCTTAAATCCTGCCAATATGAACAACTAGGCTTCGTGCCAAGCATTTGTGTGAACTTCCATTGCAATCAGACCAGTGGTTAAATTATGATTTTAAAGCAAAAATTTGAAATTCCGGATAATTACAAGAAGACCTAAATAATTTTCCTTGATTTTTTTAAACAAATCCCATTTGCCATGAAATATCATGAAACCACAGGTAGTTGATTACAGGGAAATGGGTTAGGTTTTAAAACTGCCTTCCCCTACATGCAAAATTTTCATTATTATCTGATTGCTAATTGAAAACAAGGTTTAAAATCGCTTTTCGATTGGTTGTTTGTTTGAACGTGAAATATTTCTATTAAGAATTACCGATGATTACTATAGACAGGGGATCTACTGAGGCGATAATACCCAATCCTGAAAACAAAACGAAAGTATGTTTTGGATGTCACTAGCACACATCCCAACACCAAACCTCTGTCTCAAAATTCAGCTTGTAAAATTTCAAATGACCATAACTCAGTCAATACTTGGTAATCTTTCATCAAAATAACTTTTATTTTCTTCAGAAAAGTTCATTCCTTCTAAAGCATCAAATCTGGAATTCCAGATTTATCCGAAATGGTACAACCTCTGTATAGAAATGCTCCTGACCAAATCAGTTATTGTTCCCGTGCAAACTGTAATCAATAATTATTACAATAAAAACCCTGTACATGACTGGAAAATGGTGTAAATTATAATAAAATACTAAGTTACCAGCAGATCATTGCTTGCTATGATAGGTGCTCCATTGATGTGCATTGAATATGCATCTATACCACAATTCAGACATCGGAATAACAAATAGTTCCCTACTTTTCTACGATGTACTAAGTAACCATGTTCCTGAAATGTGAAAATATATCAGATTAGAAATAACAAGACATGGAAATTCCATGAAAACAAGATTTTGGTGGCATCCAAGTCTAATTCTATTTTTAGTAACAATGACCTTGACCCCACTTTCAATTCCAAGCAAGGTTTTCATATAAGCTACTTACAAAGACGGTTTCGTCATGATATCGCATTCATAACTGAAACTAGAACTGTCGCCATTCGGCAGACTAATATACCCCCGCGTGGCAAAAATCATTGCAGCTAATTTTTTGCTTTATGCACATCTACATGTTGAGGTTGTTCATCTGTTAAAGTTTGAAGAAAATGCTGCAAAACTGTAGGAGAAGTTGCATCCACAAGAACTATTCACTATATATTGTATAGTGCATAAATGTACAAAGGGCCATAATTCTGTCAAAAATCTTCGAAGCGCATTTTCATTCCTTTATGCACATCTACATGTTGGGGTTGTTCATCTGTTCAAGTTTGAAGCAAATGCTGCAAAAACTGTAGGAGAAGTTACCTCCACAAGAAATGTTCACTATATATTGTATAGTCATAAAAGTACAAAGGGCCATAATTCTGTAAAGAATTGTCGCAGTGCAAATTCTTTCCTTTATGCACATCTACATGTTGGGGTTGTTCATCTGTTCAAGTTCGAAGCAAATGCTGCAAAAACTGTAGGAGAAGTTACGTCCACAAGAACTGTTCACTATATATTGAATAGTGCATAAAAGTACAAAGGGCCATAATTCTGTAAAAAATTGTCGCAGCGCAAATTCTTTCCTTTATGCACATCTACATGTTGAGGTTGTTCATGTGTTAAAGTTTGAAGCCAATGCTGCAAAAACTGTAGGAGGAGTTACGTCCACAAGAATGCGTCTACACACAGACAGACAGACTGACGGACAGACAAACAAGCTGAATCCAGTATCCCCCCTTACAACTCGTTGTGCTGGGTATAATTATCAATCAGAAACCAATAGTGGACATGCCGAAATCGCCAGTTTTTTCAGTAATCAGTAAGGTTATGGTGACTTTGACCACAACATGAATAGGGGACCACGTCTGATACTGACAAACCTCCAATTAATGTTTGAAGATACTGAGCACAAACAATCTTGAGTTATTGATTGATAACCATTTGGTTTATTCATACAATCATGCTTAAGGTAAAAACAACCTTGACCTTTGAGAGTGTCAGTATAGACCAATGAGAGCTCACTATGACGGAAGGTTTGTAAATATCGACCAATGCCAGCTCATTTTAACAAGTTACTTACAGCAAAAGTTGTGTCAATTCATGACCAATGGGAGAGTTTGCAAATATTGACCAATGGGAGCTCACTATGCCAGAAATTTTGCAAATATTGACCAATGGGAGCTCACTATGCCAGAAGGTGTGCCAATATTGACCAATGGGAGCTCACTATGCAAGAAAGTGTGTCAATATTCAATTTGATCAATGAGAGCTCACAATGCCAGATGGTGTGTCAATATTGATCAATGAGAGCTCACAGTGCCAGATGGTGTGTCAATATTGATCAATGAGAGCTCACTATACCAGGAGGTGTGTCAATATTGATCAATGAGAGCTCACAGTGCCAGATGGTGTGTCAATATTGATCAATGAGAGCTCACTATACCAGGAGGTGCGTCAATATTGATCAATGACAGCTCACAATGCCAGATGGTGTGTCAATATTGATCAATGAGAGCTCACTATACCAGGAGGTGTGTCAATATTGATCAATGAGAGCTCACTATACCAGGAGGTGTGTCAATATTGATCAATGAGAGCTCACAATGCCAGATGGTGTGTCAATATTGATCAATGAGAGCTCACAATGCCAGATGGTGTGTCAATATTGATCAATGAGAGCTCACTATACCAGGAGGTGTGTCAATATTGATCAATGAGAGCTCACAATGCCAGATGGTGTGTCAATATTGATCAATGAGAGCTCACTATACCAGAAGGTGTGTCAATATTGATCAATGAGAACTCACTGTGTCATAAAATGTAAAACATACCTGATGAATTCCCTGAGGTTCTAATTCAACTTCTGTTTCACCAGAAGGGAAGAATCCAGTAGGTATATAGTCACTGGTGAGATCTGAAATAATGACAGAAGGTGTGTTGATATTGACCAATGAGAGCTAACTATGTCAGAAGGTGTGTTGATATCGACCAATGAGACTTCACTATGTCAGAAGGTGTGTTGATATTGACCAATGAGAGCTAACTATGTCAGAAGGTGTGTTGATATTGACCAATGAGAGCTTACTATGTCAGAAGGTGTGTTAACACCCCATTCCTGATGTTATCTATCGCCACGAGGGTATGAGAGGAGAGAAGTCAGTTTATCTTGCAAGGGAATTACTGGTACCATTTTTAATTCGTCTTAAGTATGATGCGGCTCGGGATTGAATCTGGTCCTCCCACAGTAAAGCGTTTTAAACTCTCACACTGTAAATACTTGCTGCACCGCTCATCAGATTTTAATAGTACAACATTGCCCCAGAGTGGGATCTGTACAAAACAGGAAGAACAATATGATGACATAGTTATTGATCACAGATGACCCCTTTTCTAACCGACACCTAGGATCATTACATCTAAAACAAGACTGGGTTCAGTGAACACTTATGCCCCGGTGGAAGTATAAATTAAAGATGATGTAGCTGTATTTTTCTTATGATTTATTTGTACATTTATAACTAGCGTATATTCTTTAATAATACATGCTTGAATGTCTTGGTGTAAACTATGATCCATATATACTAGTACTGGAAGATATACGTAGCTTTCTGGCATGATATAAATATATATTGATCTACAAGTTTTAATGCTTTAAATCATTTTAATATGCCACACATAATAGTAACCTTCACATACAATGTCAGATATAATGGCTTATCAGTCAATGTTTCGAGTTATAGTATGCATGGTCTATGAGTAGTAAATAGAAATCGGTCTATATATTGACCGAGAGGTAGACCAGGCTGTTCATTCAGAAGTATGGTATGGTCTCAATTATCCTGCTTTCACCGTGAAACTTTGGATGTTTCTGCTTTCTCCAGTAAATAAAACAAGAGGACCATAGATCCTGGGGCGCTCACCTGCTAAACATGGCCTTTGAACTTGACCTTAAGGTCATCAAGATAAATATATTGACTTTACTTGATGAAGGTTAAAGCAAAACTGAGGCCTCCAGAGTGTTAAAAAGGTTTTGCTATTATTTGACATACTGACCTAGTTTTTTACCCATATGACCCAACTTCAAACTTGACCTTATGGTCATCAATATAGACATTTTGACCAAAGTTGATCAAGATTAAAGCAAAATTATGGCCGCCAGAGTGTTAATAAGGTTTTTCTATTATTTGACCTTTTGACCTAGTTGTTGACCCCACATGACCCAACTTCGCATTTGGCCTAGATTTCATTAAGATACAACTACTAACCAAGTTTGGTGAAGATCAAAGCAAATATGTGACCGCCAGAGTGTTAACAAGGGTTTCCTATTATTTGACCTTTTGACCTAGTTTTTGACCCCACATGACCCAACTTCGTACTTGACCTTAAGGTCCAACTACTAACCAAGTTTGGTGAAGATCAAAGCAAAAATGTGACCTCCAGAGTGTTAACAAGGTTTTCCTATTATTTGACCCCTCATGACCCAACTTCAAACTTGACCTAGATTTCATTGAGATACAACTACTGACAAAGTTTGATGAAGATCAAAGCAAAAATGTGGCCTTCAGAGTGTTAACATGGTTTTCCTATTATTTGACCTCTTGACCTAGTTTTTGACCCCACATGACCTATATTCGAACTTGACATATACTTCATTGAGATACAACTACTGACCAAGTTTGATGAAGATCAATGATCTCAAAATTGAGAGTGCTAGAGTGTTAACGGTGAAAAAGCTAACAGACGGACAAACTGACAGACGGACAAAAAACAATCACAAAAGCTCACCTTGACACTTTGTGGCAGATGAGCTAAAAATATTGAAATGCAACAAAGACCGATGTGGTCCGCATGAAATAAAACTATTTTGCATGACCGGTTTACATCCGCGTAGGTAGTTACGCAATATTACTTGCTGACCGAATTACTATTGCAATAGTCTCTGCCAAGCGCGGCGTAGGAAGAAAGTAGTTTCATCAATTAAACTATGACCAATTGTAGAAACGTGTGTATAGATATAGTTGCTCGATAAATCGAACAACTAAAAACAAGTCAATCAGCGGCCATCATTGTGTTAAAATGTTGGAGAGTGTTACATGTCTATGATAATGTTTAGTGTTTATGATAGTAAACAAGTAAGTTTGATAAAAATGCATTGATGGACTTAAAAAGTATTTGAGTTTCAACAACTTGAAAGTTTTGATTAACATTAACAGACTAAGGGAACGGACTAACAAACAGACAGACGGACAATCACTATACGTCTCTGCATCAGTAGATGCCGGGAAATCAACAATGTACTGCAACTTCCAGCAAAATCTCATAAAATAATTTAGGGCAAGGGTAAAAAATAATATAAGGACATTAACTTAGACCTTAACTGTCACCAGTCGCAATACTATTTTTTTGGCCTAATAGGTTTAACAGCAGGAAGTTAATTCAAATCATCGAGATGAAATGACAGTGACAAGCTACATTAATACTATAAACTATACATTACTCATTACATTATATCATCAACCCCTTACTAACAAGAGAAAAATGACAATTTAATATAACTTAAGGCTAGCCATAATAAATTATTTGTGTGAAGTTACCCTTAGTATCATTTTAACAAAAGAACCACTTAATGCTTTCTTTGCCTTTCAGGAGACATTTGTTTATCGTTTTTTGAATGTTGAATTCGACATTCGTATCGACATTCTAAATGACTATATAAGTTTTCAAAAATTAAAAAAAAACATAAGTCATCTTGAATGTCGAAATGAATGTCAAATATGCTGACCTGTGCAAACTTCACACATCCACATATTTTACTATTTTAATTTATATAGAACTTGCTATACCTCGATCGATCTTTAATGAAAATTTAACAATTTGCCTTGTTGTCTATATCCTGGATGTGAATTTTTTTTTAATTTAGGGGTTTAGTTTTTGTATGCCCCGGCATCTACTGATAAGAGGCATATAATGATTGTCCTGTTCGTCCGTTCGAAAATGTGTAAAACCAAAACTTTCAAGTTGTTGAAACTCAATATTTTCGAAGTCCATCAAGGCATTGCTTTCAAACTTGGAATACTTGTTTATCATCATGAATACCTTGGATTGTCAAAGCCATGTAACACTATACAACATTTCAACAGAAATATGGACCTTGATTGACTTACTGTAAAATATTTAATATTTGTGGGGATTTGATTCCATGGATTTCATGGATGACCTAAACTACAAAATTAAATCCTCAATGAATAATTATAACAATAAATATGTCAAGTTTACAGTGGCTGCCATACTTGTTTCAAGTTCAGTCAGGTATAAGGCTGAGTTTTTTGGAAGTTTACTTGCATATATCAACATGTAATACCTGTTTGATTTTTTAATGATTTCTGATAGTTTGTGTGAAATTGGACCTTGCTATTTTTCATGATGTCCGAATGCTTGAAATTAGGTCTTTTGCACCAAAACTACGAAATTTTGTCCAATTAAAATTAAATGATTTTACAGTAGCTATTTTTATGGACAAGGCTTCCACCAGGGCATAAGCATTTATTGAACCCAGTCGTGTTTTAAACATATTTTTTTACCCAAATACACTTTATATTTATACATATATATACATTAAATAATGACAAACATGGGTAAAGGGTCAAGCCACAAGTTCTTAAACTTACTAACAGCTCTCTCATTCATTTTAGGGGTGAAATAAAAAGGTCAAATAAAAATATCTTACTCTGTTCTTTAGCTATTCTATATTCTTTTTCTTTGACATGAAGTTTTATGTTGAGACATTTGCAACAAAGAGTAATCATCTGAAACAATAATAAACATTCAATTAGATCAGCGACATCAACAAACATAAATTATCATACCTCTAGAAAGATAGGTGTTGAATGACAATAGTGTAAATGAATTAACATCGGATGATGTAAAGTATGTGTATACACTCAACAAAGACAATGATGATTCATATTTACAAAGTCTATCTGAAAGTATTATAAGTGGAAAGTTTGACTATGTTGATGCTATGATACATGATACTAGTGTTATGGTTAGTAACATTGTATGTGAACTAGAAAATGTAATACTATAGAAAGAAGTACTATTTTTTAAAAAAAAATAGAAAGCAGAGTTTCCAGTTGCATAGGTGTAACAAGCCCTGGTTTGACAGGGAGTGTAAAAATGCTAAACGCAATTCAAGATCAATGTTAAATCAGTTTCGGACCAGCCGAAGTGATGTTCATTTAACTATGTATATAAATAGTAAACATGAATACAAAACTCAGACCTAGACACTAATTATTTTGGCCACTGGACCGACAGGGCAAAAACGCCCAAATTGTAAATAGGACAGTTACTGGTCCTCAAGAATTTTCACTGGTCCTTCTGGATTTTCGCTGGTCTCGGACCAGCGGCCAGTGTTAGTGTCGAGCCCTGAAACTATATGTAAAGCTAGACGTAATGAGTATAATAAGACATATCTAACCAAGTTGGACAATGTATAAATAATTCCAGATCATTCTGGCGAGAAATCAATAACCTTACTAAAAGGTCAAGGTCGGAACCAAACATAACTATTGAAAGTTGGTATAACCATTTTCTAAGTTGTTTGATACAAATGTTGAGGCAGGCAATGATGAGAGACAAAATGTTTATGACAATGATTATGATGAGATAGAGGAACTAGTGTTTAATGCTCCTATAACAGATAATGAAATAATGGACAGTGTTAAATCATTGAATGTTGACAAAGCTTCAGGGGGTACTCTAACACCAAAACATGTTGTGTATGGTATTAATGCTATGCTACCCTATGTGAGAAGGTTATTCAACAGGTTGTTTTCTACTGGTGAATTCCCTGACCAATGGACCTTATCTGTAATTGTACCAAAACACAAAAAGGGTAACGTAAACGACCCAAATAATTATAGGGGAATATCATTGCTAGATACACTTAAGTAAACTATATATTTCTGTTATTACAAAGAGGTTGACCTTTTACATAGAGGCTTACAATAAGATAAGTGAATGTCAGGCTGGTTTTTGGCTGGGTACAGTACAGTGCTTTTGTTAGATATATACTATAGGCAACAAATATCTGAGTATGAAGAAGTTCTTGTATGTTGCATTCATAGATTTCCAGAAAGCCTTCGACTCTGTGAACCGACAATTATTGTATGAAGTTCTAACAAGAGGGCCCAAAGGGCCCTAGGTCGCTCACCTGTTATAGCAGTACATACAAGACCTGTGATTTGTGACCCTGATGCAATATCGCACTTGACCTAGATTTTGTTGAGATGATCACTCTGACCAAGTTTCATAAGGATTAGGCCAAAATTGTGACCACTAGTGACTATACAAGGTTTTTCTATGATTTGACCTTGTGACCTAGTTTTTGACCCCGGATGACCCAATATCGAACTTGATCTAGATTTTGTTTAGATGATCATTGTGACCAAGTTTCATAAAGATTTAGTCAAAATTGTGACCTTTAGTGTCTACACAAGGTTTTTCTATGATTTGACCTTGTGACCTAGTTTTTGACCCCGGATGACCCAATATCGAACTTGACCTAAATTTTGTTGAGATGATCATTGTGACCAAGTTTCATAAAGATTAGGTCAAAATTGTGACCTCTAGTGACTACACAAGGTTTTTCTATGATTTGACCTTGTGACCTAGTTTTTGACCCCGGATGACCCAATATCGAACTTGACCTAGATTTTGTTGAGATGATCATTGTGACCAAGTTTCATAAAGATTAAGTCAAAATTGTGACCTCTAGTGACTACACAAGGTTTTTCTATAATTTGACCTTGTGACCTAGTTTTTGACCCAGGATGACCCAATACCGCACTTGACCTAGATTTTGTTGAGATGATCATTGTAACCAAGTTTCATAAAGATTAAGTCAAAATTGTGACCTCTAGTGACTACACAAGGTTTTTCTATAATTTGACCTTGTGACCTAGTTTTTGACCCCGGATGACCCAATATCGAACTTGACCTAGATTTTGTTGAGATGATCATTGTGACCAAGTTTCATAAAGATTAAGTCAAAATTGTGACCTCTAGTGTCTACACAAGCAAATTGTTGACGGACGGACGGACGAAGAGTGATCACAAAAGCTCACTCTGTCACTTTGTGACAGGTGAGCTAAAAAGAAATGGTGTTAAGGGTAAATTATTTTTAGCCATCCTATCTATTTATGTATCAGTAAAGGGGTGTGTTAGAGCACAGGGTACCATGGCACGCTCATTTCCCTGCCAACAGCGTTTAAGGCAGGTTGTAAACTTAGTCCGATTTTGTTTGCACTTTTTTATCAATGAATTAAATGGGCTATTACAAAGCAGTAATGTAAGGGGAATTCAGCTTTTTCCAAGCTTAGTTGAAATCTTTATACTTATGTTCGCAGATGACATTGCTTTGGCAGCGGATACTATTATAGGACTCCAAAGACAATTTAATTTTTTACAAAAGATTTGTAATGACTCCTAATTAACTGTTAATATCGCAAAAACGAAAGTAATTGTGTTCAAAGGGGGAGGCAGACTGTCAAGAAGGGAGAAATGGACATACAATGATTCTCAAATTGAAGTATTAAATGGTTTTACCTATGTGGGTCTGTATTTTTCTAACAGACTGTCATTATATAAAATGTCTGAAACCATGACCATTAAAGCCAAAATGGCTTTGGCGCATATCTTTAACTCCCTGCATGAAATATCCTGTATTCCTTATAATATAAATTATTTTTTAAATTGTTTGATGCAAAAGTTAGTACAATTATGTTATATGGATCTGAACTGTGGGGTTTAAAATGTTCACCAAAGATGGAATCTCTCCAATTATATGCTTGTAAATGCCTGCTACATGTCAGCAACAATTCATGCAACAATGCTGTGCTAGGAGATCTGAGGCGTTTTCCTATGTACATACTTGCAGCAAAACACTGTATTAAATACTGGTTGGGATATTGTCAATGCCTTCTAGTAGATATGTTCGATTATGTTATAATATGCTTGTACATTATGATGCTCTTGGTTACCACAACTGGGCTACAGATGTCAAAAAGTGTCTCCTTGAGAATGGGTTTGGTTATGTTTGGGAGGCCCAGTGTGTGAATAGACCGGACTTATTTTTGTTTAATTTTGAACAAAGACTTAAAGATGAATTTATTCAAAATTGGGGATCTGAATGTGCTAGCACAAGTAAACTGAGTCTTTATGTAAATATTAAGACAGATTTAGTATTTGAAAACTATATTAAATTAAAGTTATTGACATTGATAAATTTAGGCGCCCTATGGCGACATTTAGATTCTCATCGCGTAGTTTAATGGTAGAAACGGGGCGATACCATGATATACCAAGGGAGTATCGCCGCTGTTGCTCCGGTGCCGGACGACTAGCCACTGCCTTTTTTATTTGGCCTAACGGCCACCTAGAATTCTGTCGGACCAGCAAGTCTCATAAGCTGCAGGTCCTTAATTAGGGCCAACATTGAAAGTATTAAACTATTTAAGTTTTTGGTAGGAATAAGGTTGAGGCAACAGGCTACAGCAGTCTAGGTCAAATTGAATTCTTAGTCATCAGTGTTGCACAAGTGCAAATTAACCAGAAATTGGCAGAATACGGTCAATATTGCTGACAATGTAAACTATGGATCAACTTGTACTTAGTCACAACAATCGATGTATAATAACAACAATGTAACATCAATATGACCAAACTTTATGAAAGTGTACCCTTCTCTTTAAAATAAACATAACAGCTGACTGGATTACGTCAGCGGCCGATCATCGGGGTCAAATTGACTGTGTCGATCAACCGAATTCTGGATCCTTTAATTCAGATCATTCGTTAGAAAAAAATGTTGCATCGTAAATTTTGTAATTCAAAATACGCCAAACGATTTATTTCAATGGATAATTACAGCTGTCTTATCGAGGATCGTGAAATAAACAAAAATGCAGTTTACCTCGGATCAGGACGGTTTTCGGTGAACTTTCCATTAGTGGCGAAGCTAGCACCGTTGACCGATATAAATTTTCGAATTCTGACTAAAAAAAACAACATAAAATTGCACAAATATAACAATTTTTACATATTTCATAATAAATAATTGTCGATTTTTTGTAGCAACATCATTATTTTGCTAACATGTTTTATACGAAACGTCGGTTACGATTTATGTCGGTTGTCCGGAAAAAATTGCTTGGGTTTTAAACCATTCTGTTATCATAGGACAATTTAACAGAGCATTTGTTTACTTCGTCACCGTAAAAAGTTGGGCGAGGCATTTATTTTTGTTTGTTTTATCAATTATTGATCGTCAGTTGTCAACATGGAGAACAAACTTGTTAAGAAGTTCGTACAGGAAGTAAGAACATTGTTTTCTTCGTACTTCACACATGTTGTCAATTCCTACAGCTTTGGTGATTATTATTTTTTCCAGATTTTAGACAGAATTTCATCTCAAATTAGCCTTATCAAAATCAATATCTAAACATTGCCTAATCGGGCTATCAGGCTTTTATTGCCCGATCAAGCTTAAATTAATGAATAGCGAGCATAACTTTCGTCCCATTCACCTGGAATGTAAAAATGCACCTTTATTGCTCCTGATTGAGGTAAATCTTAAGCATATTTACGCATCCTGATGGAGCATTAGTGGCTGGCGACCAGCAAATCCGGACGACCACCAATCCGGACGACCACCAAATCCGGACGACCACCAATCCGTACAGACCCAAAAACACTTATCGTGGCCATTAATTTTGATCATATGTTGTCAATCAATTAGGCGCTTGATTTGCATCAACACTACGAAGTAGCAACGAATGAAGTTAAATATTTTGCAAGAACTGTCGCATTTATTTTCGTCTGAACTCGCGAGGCTTGTTTACATTACGGGGGAAGTCGAAAATCGCATAACTGCGCATGCGCAATTCTTCTGCGCAGCCCTGAAATGTAAACTACGGTCCTTATGCTAAATATGAGGTAAGCCTATGCGATGTTTTGTTAACAGTTAAACAAAGAAAATATAGCTTTAGTAAATAGGTGCAGAGTTTCAAAACATAGTACAACGCCATTTTGTATAAAAATGTCTGCTATATAAAGTGAACGTTTAAAATTTAACGCTAAGTTTTGATCGATATTTTTTCAATATACATGGGAGATAAGTTCTACAAATTTTGTACAAACCATTCATTGGTGCTCTCCCTTGATGCATTATAAATTTATTTCGATATTTAACGCTATTTTCGTAATAAAAATCGCGACTACAAGGTGTCTGGATTGATGGTCCTGTTGGATTTAAAAATGAGGTGATGAAGTGACCCCGTACAACGGCCCTCAAAAATGCACTTGACCTATGTTTAGAAGTAAACAAATTAGCTCTTCAGTTCAGAGACGAACCTAGCTTCGTTCAGGTGAAATTTCAATGACTTGTTTTACACATTTCTCGAGTTATCGTGAAAAATATGCCAAAAGTGTCCAGATGGAGGACGCCTGCCAGTATATTTGAACCACTCATTGCAATGCTGATGTTTGGTCATGCTCGATGTTTAACACTAAGATCGTCTCAAGTTGTCAGTAAAAGCGATATCTTGATAAATAATGCGCACACAAGTCCAAACTTGAGTCTATTAACTTTACAAGACTGTTACAGTTGCCATTTTAAAATGTGGAATCTCTAAGCATACACACCTCAATGTTTAGAGCTCAAATCATTGTTCGATACCCAAACACCTCTAAAGTCTAAGTCTAGAGCACACTGATTGGTCGATACCCAAAACACCTCTAAATTCTAAGTCTAGAGCGCACTGATTGGTCGATACCCAAACACCTCTAAAGTCTAAGTCTAGAGCGCACTGATTGGTCGATACCCAAACACCTCTAAAGTCTAAGTCTATAGAGCTCACTGATTGGTCGATACACTCACACTTCAAAAGTCTAAGTCTAGAGCGCACTGATTGGTCGATACCCAAACAGCTCTAAAGTCTAAGTCTATAGAGCTCACTGGTTGGTGGATACACTCACACTTCTAAGTCTAGAGCTCACTGATTGGTCGCTACACTCACACATCTATGTATAGAGCTCACTGATTGGTTGATACACTCACATCTACGTCTAGAGCTCAATGATTGGTTGATACACTCACACATCTATGTCTAGAGTTCACTGATTGGTCGATACACTCACACATCTATGCATAAAGCTCAATGATTGGTTGATACACTCACATCTAAGTCTAGAGGTCAATGATTGGTCGATACACTCACACGTCTATGCATAAAGCTCAATGATTGGTTGATACACTCACGTCTAAGTCTAGAGGCTAACGATTGGTCGATACACTCACACATCTATGCATAAAGCTCAATGATTGGTTGATACACTCACATCTAAGTCTAGAGGTCAATGATTGGTTGATACACTCACACATCTATGCATAAAGCTCAATGATTGGTTGATACACTCACATCTATGTCTAGAGGTCAATGATTGGTCGATACACTCACATCTATGTCTAGAGTTCAATGATTGGTTGATACACTCACATCTAAGTCTAGAGGTCAATCATTGGTTGATACACTCACATCTAAGTCTAAAGCTCAATGATTGGTTGATACACTCACATCTAAGTCTAGAGGTCAATGATTGGTCGATACACTCGCATCTAAGTCTAGAGGTCAATGATTGGTCGATACACTCACATCTAAGTCTAGAGGTCAATGATTGGTCGATACACTCACATCTAAGTCTAGAGGTCAATGATTGGTTGATACACTCACATCTATGTCTAGAGGTCAATGATTGGTTGATACACTCACATCTATGTCTAGAGGTCATTGATTGGTCGATACACTCACATCTAAGTCGAGAGGTCAATGATTGGTCGATACACTCACATCTATGTCTAGAGGTCAATGATTGGTTGATACACTCACACATCTATGTCTAGAGGTCAATGATTGGTTGATACACTCACATCTAAGTCTAGAGCTCAATGATTGGTCGATACACTCACATCTAAGTCTAGAGCTCAATGATTGGTCGATACACTCACATCTAAGTCTAGAGGTCAATGATTGGTCGATACACTCACATCTATGTCTAGAGGTCAATGATTGGTCGATACACTCACATCTAAGTCTAGAGGTCAATGATTGGTTGATACACTCACATCTAAGTCTAGAGGTCAATGATTGGTCGATACACTCACACATCTATGCATAAAGCTCAATGATTGGTTGATACACTCACATCTATGTCTAAAGGTCAATGATTGGTCGATACACACACATCTATGTCTAGAGTTCAATGATTGGTTGATACACTCACATCTATGTCAAGAGTTCAATGATTGGTTGATACACTCACATCTATGTCTAGAGTTCAATGATTGGTCGACACACTCGCATCTATGTATAGAGGTCAATGATTGGTTGATACACTCACATCTATGTCTAGAGTTCAATGATTGGTTGATACACTCACATCTATGTCTAGAGGTCAATGATTGGTTGATACACTCACATCTATGTCTAGAGTTCAATGATTGGTTGATACACTCACATCTATGTCTAGAGTTCAATGATTGGTTGATACACTCACATCTATGTCTAGAGTTCAATGATTGGTTGATACACTCACATCTATGTCTAGAGTTCAATGATTGGTTGATACACTCACATCTAAGTCTAGAGTTCAATGATTGGTCGATACACTCACATCTATGTCTAGAGTTCAATGATTGGTCGATACACTCACATCTATGTCTAGAGTTCAATGATTGGTTGATACACTCACATCTATGTCTAGAGTTCAATGATTGGTTGAAACACTCACATCTATGTCTAGAGGTCAATGATTGGTCGACACACTCACATCTATGTCTAGAGGTCAATGATTGGTTGATACACTCACATCTATGTCTAGAGGTCAATGATTGGTTGATACACTCACATCGATGTCTAGAGGTCAATGATTGGTCAATACACTCACATCTATGTCTAGAGGTCAATGATTGGTCGATACACTCACATCTATGCATAAAGCTCAATGATTGGTTGATACACTCACATCTATGTCTAGAGGTCAATGATTTGTCGATACACTCACATCTATGTCTAGAGTTCAATGATTGGTTAATACACTCACATCTATGTATAGAGGTCAATGATTGGTTGATACACTCACATCTATGTCTAGAGGTCACTGGTTGGTCGATACACTCACACATCTATGTCTAGAGGTCAATGATTGGTTGATACACTCACATCTATGTCTAGAGGTCAATGATTGGTCGATACACTCACACATCTATGTCTAGAGGTCAATGATTGGTCGATACACTCACACATCTATGTCTAGAGGTCAATGATTGGTTGATACACTCACATCTATGTCTAGAGGTCACTGATTGGTCGATACACTCACATCTATGTATAGAGGTCACTGATTGGTTGATACACTCACATCTATGTCTAGAGGTCACTGATTGGTCGATACACTCACACATCTATGTCTAGAGGTCACTGATTGGTTGATACACTCACATCTATGTCTAGAGGTCACTGATTGGTCGATACACTCACATCTATGTCTAGAGGTCAATGATTGGTCGATACACTCACACATCTATGTCTAGAGGTCAATGATTGGTTGATACACTCACATCTATGTCTAGAGGTCACTGATTGGTCGATACACTCACACATCTATGTCTAGAGGTCAATGATTGGTTGATACACTCACACATCTATGTCTAGAGGTCACTGATTGGTCGATTCACTCACATCTATGTCTAGAGGTCACTGATTGGTAGATACACTCACACATCTATGTCTAGAGGTCACTGATTTGTCGATACTTTCACATCTATGTCTAGAGGTCACTGATTGGTTGATACACTCACACATCTATGTCTAGAGGTCACTGATTGGTCGACACACTCACATCTATGTCTAGAGGTCAATGATTGGTCGATACATGTACAATATCTAGGATTAGTGCAGTGACCACGAACATAACTGTCTCGTTCCTTTTTTAATTATCTCCCTTCATTTAGTTGCATTCAGTATCTTTGTCTTCTTTTTAATCACTTTTCAATTACTCCAAAACTATACATGGGATTTACGTGAAACTTATTAATAGTATTAATGCAGTCAACTCTTGTTATCTTAGACTTGCTATCTTAATATCAAACTTTCCGTTATGTCAAAGTTTTTTTAAGTGCCGTGTTTGTCGTATGAAATAATGTACCTCTCTTGAAGTTTCGTCTCAAAGTTTTTTATTTCAGTATCTCCATTAATTTTTTGGTCCCAATGAACTAATTCGCACCTAAAATCTATTGTTCAACTTGAAGTCGGGTCTAAGTCTGATCGTGTCAAACTGATGTTCGATTTATTTGTAATTTTCACACGTTCTATTGTTTATCAATTAAGTGTTTCCACCTATTTGCATGTAGCTTCGAGATGTAACCAAACATCAATAACAGTTTTAAACGGGGAAACCCTGGACACAATAAAATCAGTTTTAGCCCGTATCTTGACATTGACTTAGTCCAGGAGCCAAAAAAAAATGGCTCTCAAACTTACTAGGATGTTCAAATATTTCATTCTGTCAAATGCTTAAACCATACGATAAGACTAGAAACCGTGCAGTCATTGTCGCGAATCCACGAATATTTTGTTTGTATATTATAATAATTTGTATATTTTAATGACAGTTAGGTTAAGGGTAATGTGAATCTTATTAGGAGCTTATTTCATGTGTTTACAATATTCCTTCATATATTTGCTCCTGATGACCTCGTTACATAAATCTGAAAGCATGTATTTAGTGCTGTGGCATGTCTGCTCCTAACGTTCATAATATATGCTCCTACTGATAGGAGCCCTTCATGATTCATGATTTTCATGTGCACTTCTTCCTCTGGTATATATACCCAGTGCGACAGAGAAGTAGGACAGAAACGTTTTAGGATAGAAATTAAATGAACCTCTATATTATTTGAAGTTATAACTTGGACATTCTTTCAATTTAAATATAATAAATTTGGGGTTTTAAAATAAGATTTGATTACATTGAAATTATTTTGTACAATAAATAAATTGTGAAACAAATTAAATGATAAAAAGTTATTCTTGTTGTGTTGTGTTACAATTTCATTGTGGCAAGGACATCAGGGCATTTGCGTGTTTAAGTCCACCACAGTCATGCCCGAATGCCAAACATGGGGAAAACTACCATTATTAATGTTTGCGATATAAAATCAAGTACTTGAAAAGACCTATTTTTACCCAAACCGTGACTCTGACCGGAGCAAAATGGCTTTCAAACTTGTTTCGATTTTTTCGTTTCATCAAAGTAATTTTCACAGACCTGAGAATTTTGAGATAACGAGAGTTGACTGTAGTTGGTTACCAGAAGTTGAGCATTGGTATAGTTGATAATTTTATCTTGTCCTGTTACAAATTGCCATGAAAAATGATAATTGCTCTTGTAATTTGAAATTTCTGGCATAATGAGCTCTCATTGATCAATATTGACACACCTCCTTGCATAGTGACCTCTCATTGTGTAGTAGTCTGTATAGGATTTAATTACTAACAGGGAGAAACTTGTGTAGGCAGCCTAGCCGGCTCAGTCGGTAGAGCATTCACCCTGTAAGCGAAGGGTCCCGGGTTCGAGCCCCGGTCTGGTTGCACATTTTTCTCACCTAGTTACATTTGGCCCCCAACGGGCAATCTTGACAACTTCAGATTCCACATTCATTGAAATCTCTCATTTTATCCAGGAGTAGACAACTCCCTCTTTTACAGAAAGTAATTTCAGTATTAAATTGAATTATCTCCCTTGAAGTATGAATTTGTATTGTTCAACTTTTAAATTAATAAATGTATTGTATACATTAAAGAAGTATGTGGAATGAGCGGCTAACACTAGATGTATTTATCTGATTTATTAACCAGTTTTTTTTATTAAAAATCCTGGTTCTTAGATTGGCGATTTCGTCAGACGGGTGGGCGGCCCGGCGTCAACAGTCGGTTTCCATTGGATAACTTCAGTTAGGAATAAGATTCATGATGAAACTTGCTGTGTTTGTTTAAAGACCTCGCTTGGGATTGAAAGTTGGGCAGGTGTGGTCATAGTCAAGGTTACTGTTACTTAAAATAGAAAAACGGTTTTCGCTCAATAACTTAGGAATGCTTTTGTGAAGATGCAGCTTGGGATTGAAAGTGGGACCAGTCAGTGGGGTAAAAAAAAAGGTCACTGTTACTAAAATTAGGAAACAGTTATTTTCATCTTAATGAAACTTGCTGTATAGGTAGCTTTTGTGAAGATGCAGCTTGGTATTGAAAGTGGGGCCTGTCAGTGGGGTCAAGGTCACTGTTACTAAAATAGGAAAAACAGTTTCCGCTCAATAACTTCCACAGCCATTTCTCAGTACCTACCAGTTAGAATTTCATGAAACTTTAAACAAACATCAACAAAGAGATTGCGGTGATGCCCGTCAATATTTTTAGCTCATCTGATTTTTGAAAAAAAGATGAGTTATTGTCATCACTTGATCGGCGTCGGCGTTGCTTGGTTAAGTTTTGTGTTTAGGTAAACTTTTTTCATAAACTATCAAAGCTATTGCTTTGAAACTTGCAACACTTGTTCACCATCAATACCTGTGCCTGTAAAGCAAGACCATGACTCTGATTTGCATTTTGTAAGAATTATTGCCCCTTTTTGGACTTAGAAAGTAAATTGCCTTGGTTAAGTTTTGCGTTTAGGTCCACTTTTCTCCTAAACTATCAGAGTTATTGCTTTGAAACTTTCAACACTTGTTCACCACCAACACCTGACCTTGTCAAGCAAGAACCATAACTCTGATCTGCATTTTGCGAGAGTTATTTCTCCTTTTTGGACTCAGAAAATTCCTTGGTTAAGTTTTTTGTTTAGGTCCACTTTTCTCATACACTTTGTGAGCTATTGCTTTAAAATTTTCACCAACTGTTCATCATCAACACCTGACCATGTCAAGCAAGAACCATAACTCTGATCTGCATTTTGCAAGAGTTATTTCCCCTTTTTGGAAAAATCCTTGGTTAAGTTTTGTGTTTAGGGTCACTTTTCTCATACATTATGTGGGCTATTGCTTTGAAACTTTTAACACTTATTCACCATCAATACCTGACCATACCGTAAAAAAGGTTACCTTACTCAACACACCAAGAAGCTCCTTGTCATGGCCCTTATTCAATGTCAGTTTGACTATGCCTGCTCTATGTGGTATCATGGTCTCACTCAGTCACTTAAATCCAAACTTCAAAAAACCCCAAAAAAATTAATAAGGTTTAATTGTGCTTAATTTAGATGCAAGGTCATACATTATATAGGAAGTGAACATTTTAAATTACTTAATTGGTTACCTGTCAATAAACGTGTAGACCAGATCATTCTGTGCCATGTTTTTAAGATAAAGAATAATATAGCCCCGGACTACATGGGTGACAATTTCATGCCACAGGATTCTGTGCATTCATACAATACAAGGTTACGTGAACAGGGGGGTTTTGCAATTCCTAAAGTTAAAGGGTTTGGCACAAAATCCTTTTTCTATTCAGGTATTAGCCTATGGAATAAATTGCCTGCTAGTATAGCACTTCAGTCTGAGAAATTGCCTGTTTTTTAAAAGCCAAAGTTAAAAAACATTTTTTAGACAATTTAATATAAATTTTTAGTGTGTCAAAATGATTATTTATTTATCTATTTATTTAAGATCTAAGAAATTCAATATTTACATCTATTTTATCATTTAATTAATTATTTATTTTTATTTATTATCTTGATAATCTGTTATTTTAATTTATTCATTTAGTTATTAATTTATGCTTGATAGTGACTTCTTAAACTTTAACTTGCCTTTTAACATAACCTGACTGTTGATTCCGATTATCTGTGATACAATATAGTTAATTTATTTGTGCAATAGTCAATAATACATAATAACTTACATAAGTATGCCTCTCTATGTCATGCCACGAACACTAAAGGACCATAATGGAAATAAGAGTTATCTCTTTTTTGTGTAATCCTTAGTGTTGGTGTGCCTGTCATGGTTATTTATTAGAGTTGTCAACCGGAGTCCGGACATCCGAACGTTCGGATCCTGTTTCGAAGTTCGGATCTAATTTTCGTATTCGGACGTTCGTATAAAAACATGATTTTTTTTGCTGAAATCGATAATCATAAAATATTATCTAAGTGTCAAACATACGGGGCGCAATATAGACTACGTCGTCAAGGTGATGACACGTTTACACAGTTACTACGCTTACAATATACTAGTACAAAGTGTCACTGCATACAACTTACATAGTGTATGTATAATGGGATTAAATCATTAAATGTCAAAGCTAAATAGATAGTTTTAAATTATTTTATGACAAGAGAAAACTGGCATATAATAAACAAAGGTTTCACGGTCAATTACAAAGTTTTGACAGTTGACTAAAATCGCACTATATCTGGTAACAATGGCCACAGGTGTGTTTGTGTTAAGTGTAATTAAAATTAAAAATGTCCTTCTCAATAGCTACTTGCAATAAACATTCGGTTAGTCAATATCGGCTATTAACTTGATCATTAACAATAATTTTCGCACCTTCGTGGATTATAATAATTATCGCTCATTGAGGTAACTAAACCCGATGCCGCGGGCGCTAGTAAATTAGCGACTGTCTATGGGATCAGTTCGACACAGTAACTCAGTACATACCATGCACTTGATGAGATGCATAAATTTAGATTTTTTTAATTCAAAGTCGTTATTAATAATTGTAAATGACATAAACACGCTTATCAATCAGTACACGTAAAGGTCGTGTTAATGGTTAATCGAGTCATCTAAAACTGTCAATTTCAGCATAATTTATGCACTGACCAAGTTACACGCGAGAGGTAAACCAATTACTGATCACGTGTACAAATTGTGTAGTGAGCGATATGACGTTATTGAGATTTTAACACTTTGAAGGTAAACAATTCAATTTAATACGACATGGGCGTAAAATAATGTGGATTCGGTTTGAGAGTCGTGTTTAATAGCAATAAATACTAGACCCGTGGATTGTACACATTTTTGTATCTAATCAACGATCTTATTTAAATAATCGTAAGTATTATATCGAAAAAAAATGCGCGGCTATGAGTAGATCTAATTTTATGCGACAAACGACATAAATTTAAGATTACCGTGATTATGTACACTCAAAAGTCTATGAACGACATTCTAAAAAAATCGACCTCCACAGAGCGGCAGTTTTTTCTGTCTCCGCCGGATGTCGCTCTACAGAGGTTATACCAAAGTCGCAAAAACTGGTTACGATGTAAAAGTAATTATCAAAAAGCAATGTTACGATTGATCCAAACGTTCGGATCTATCCGGATGTCTGATTCGGACATCCGGATGCTTTATTCGGTCAATTTTGACAACCCTATTATTTATAAATACATGTATGTATACATTGTTTTATTATACATGTTGATTTATATATCCATGAATGTACATTCAATACTGAATAAAATCTATCTATCTATCTATGTCAAGCATGACCCATAACTCTGATCAGCATTTTGCAAGAGTTATTGCCCCTTTTTTCACCATCAAAACGTCACTTTTTTAAGCAAGAGTCATAACACTGCCCTACTTTATGCAAGGGTAATGGGCCTTTTTTACAGTGACAATGATCAGATGAGCATCTGCACCCGCAAGGCAGTGCTCTTGTTTATTGGTCAATTCACTTTAGAGTTATTGCCCCTGATTTAATGAAAAATGTCCTTCCGCAGCCATTTCTCAGTAACTTCTTGGTTGAATATCATGAAAATTGAAATAAAACCAACATTACACTCACTCACTCACTCACTCACTCACTCACTCACTCACTCACTCACTCACTCACTCACTCACTCACTCACTCACTCACTCACTCACTCACTCACTCACTCACTCACTCACTCACTCACTCACTCACTCACTCACTTGGCTGAAAATTACCTTTTTGTTCAATAAAACATCTGTATTTATTTCAACTAATAATATTATAATGTGTTTCAGGGAGAGGGATTGGTTTTTTCTGCAAACAATCTTACAACAAATACACATATTCAAACATGAATAAACATGATAAATCTATTTAAAAAATTATTAAACAAATCTCTCTTTTTTCTTGTTAAAAACTGGTTATTAGATTGGCATATTCGGCCGACTGGCGAGTGTCTGCAATTGTTTTCAGATTGATAACTTAAGTTAGGAATGAGATATTATGATGAAACTTGCTGTGTATGTAGCTCATACGAAAACCTTGTCTGGGATTGAAAGTGGGCTCATTAGGGTCAAGGTCACTGTTACTAAAATTAGAATTAGACTTGGCTGCCACAAAAACCTAGTTTTCATGGAATTTCCATGTCTTTTTTATACCTACATTTCTGTATTCCCTCAAAGAAACACCCCCTCCTCCTGGGGTGATGCAATTTGCAAAAAGGTTTTTTTTATTTGAAGGCCTTTTTCATTTGAGGGAATACGGTATTTACCTGCGTCTACATGACGTCTATCAAGATGTCCGACGTTGTTTATAATGATGTCAGTGAAGGAACGTGACGTGGTGCTAGTTAATGAATGAGTAACAATCAAGTCCCGAGTTTGATCCACTTAACTACGCCGATTAAGTGAATGGATGAATAGAATGATGTGGATGGAGTTAAAGTTGATTTGGCTTGGCTGCGGAAATTATCGGATTTGCCTTCAGCTCACCCATTTGATTCCTCATCGTTACCAGATAAACTTACTCATTGAACCTTATTATTCTCTATGAACCACACAACCTCTGAAAAGCTACACGCTTTGGGAGCTGGGAATATTGTTGCTGACTACAGAGGGCCACTCTGGGGAGGTTGTACAGTATAATAATAAGGACCTACATTATGATTATGGTCACTGGTAATATGTATGTAGGGCTGACCTTAAAACTCCTTCAATATAAAGTTGAACTATTACTGGTTTACATTAAGTTGTACCTTTCATACTGGAAGCCTACTATAACTGTATTTGGACAGCAGACAGTTTTTAATCCCCCACATCTGAAACACTGGCTTTATAAGAGATAAAAAACAAACTTCATTTTCAGTTTTAAGGCCTTTTTTTCGATAGACAACTTAAGGTCTGAAGTAAATATTGTTGTTTTCCCCTCCCACAACCCTTGTGATGTAGTTGGGTTATGTAAGGTACGAAAAACACATATTTTTATTTCCTTTTTACAGAAGTAATGATAAACAATTTTTGTCTAAAGAAAGTACTTATTAAATGATTTTAGGTTAAGGGCCCGGTGATTTTAGGTTAAGGGCCCGGTGATTTTGGGTTAAGGGCCCGGTGATTTTAGGTTAAGGGCCTGGTGATTTTAGGTTAAGGGCCCGGTGATTTTAGGTTAAGGGCCCGGTGAATTTGGTTGGTTTTGCAGCTGCAGGGGAAACCAACATTATTTTATTTCAAGCCCTCGCTGTGGTGAATTATATATAATACATATATCTTCATTATTCATCGTATTCTGATAAACATGTGTTCATATAACTCTATTATTTCATAAGAATTGAGCTTTGATCTTGATTTACAAGATTAAGTTAATTGTGTTGACAAAGTTTAAAAATGTAGTTTTCTGTTGGTACAATATAAAATATATAGATAACGTAGTTGACATAAGATAACATTGTGTCTCAATCTTTGTCCGAAATTCCACAATTGTGAACATGCTAAACTGTTTAATGCACACATGATGTTTTGGATACATTGTGTAGTACAGAGCGTGGTGAATTGTGTAGTACAGAGCGTGGTGAATTGTGCAGCTGTTCATTATTTTATGAATTAATTGTTTATTGATTTAATTCTAATTGGATTTTAATTGTCGATTATATTTGTTTTATATGAAACATGGACTTCCAGGCGATGCTTCTGGAGTTTGATACAAAAGTATGCCATTATTTAATATTATCTTATTTTTTAGTACAGTTGTACTTCGGTTCATCATCTTTTAACAACAGTTATTTAAGGCCTTCTTTGTGGCCGAAATTCAGCCCTATTCCCCTGGGGTGGTATACAATAATAACTTTTGATCTTATTAGTCCCCTACCGGTTTTTGACCGGAGGGGACTATAGGTTTGCCCTCCGTCCGTCCGTCCGTCCGTACGAATGCACCAGTATCTGTGGGGTGTGGAACAATAGGCTATTTTTAGATTCCATTCATTCCGTCACTTGTCGGGTGCAAAATGCTACTTGTGGGTTGCAACCAAACAAAAGAAAGAACAAAAGAAAACCCCACAAATACCGTCTCATGAGTCCGTCCGTCCGTCAGTCCGTCAGTCCGTCAGTCCGTCCGTCCGTCAGTCGTCGTCAGTCAGTCAGTCAGTCAGTCAGTCAGTCAGTCAGTCAGTCAGTCAGTCAGTCAGTCAGTCAGTCAGTCAGTCAGTCAGTCAGTCAGTCCGTCCGTCCGTCCGTCAAAAAATCTGGATCCTGACATAACTCAAACAGTTTCCAAGCTAAGTTTATGACACTTGGTATGTGGATAGGGGGTAATAAGGGGATTATGCACGTCTAAAAGATTTTGATTTTAATTACTTGTTTAATTGGAGAATAAGGATAGCCAATCATATCGCCGGTTACTGACCAAGAGTTTAATATGGTTTGATTTGAGTGGTTGTCCTTATCCTTAAGTAAGGTCAATATTGAATACAATAAGTATGTTTTTTTCCCTGTTTAAAAAAAAGTGTTTTTTTAGATGTTTATCCCAACCAGCAAAAGCCTTCATTAGTTAAAATCATCAGAGAATGTGTATTGCTATGATTTACTTTTATTAATGTTTCACTTTTATGCAAAACATCACTTTAATATCGCGACACTTTAATATCGCTTCACAATTTTTCTCCTATTTTAGTGTTTATTGCACAATTTCCGCTCCTTACAGGCCTGCTGTCATTCGGCCAACACTGAAGAAAAAACACTGAACAATATTTAGACCAGTCTTGATGCACTCACAGACCACATTTCTCTAGGAACTGAACCAAGAGGGTCATTTTGATATGGACACACCATCTGTCATAGTGAACTCTCATTGCTCAATATTGACACACCTTCTGTCATAGTGAGCTCTCATTGGTCAATATTGACCAACCTTCTGTCATAGTGAACACTCATTGGTCAATATTGCCACACCTTTGAGAATATTACTGATGAAACTGAACATGAAAATACTTTAAGTACCAAGGCTAATTTTGCCTATTGTCAGGAGTTTAAGGTCAGATGATATTTGCTGGAGTTATTGCCCTTTGGGTGAAACATATGTTTTAGTATCACATATTTAGCGCTTCAAATCTAATTACTCTTTGTTTTTTATCATCAGGTACGAGAGGTGATAACAGATGAGAAGGAACAAGATTCTCTCTTTGAGATGTTGAAAAAATATCAGGAGTAAGTACCGGTACATGAACAAATTGTCCGGGGATCTATCATTCCAGAATGATCCGGAAATCTGGATTTGCTCAGCAATCGAAAGAATGAATTTTTCTGCAGAAAATAAAAGTTATTTGATGAAAATATTCAAAGTTTTGACTATTGCAGCTATGATCATTAAATTTTGAACTTTCATAAGCTGAATTTCTACAATACAAAAATGTTCATCCAACAACTGATCACTTTAAATGAACGGTAATTTTGTTAATTCCATGTGATCAGAGAACTAGAAGTGAATCAAGTGTGACCATTAGTTACATTATTCTCTAGTAGGTGTAGAATCATGCAGGATCATAAATAGTATTGCTGTATCATAGATTCATACTCTGGAAAGAGAAGGCCAAAATAAAATGCCCAGCAGTTTGTAAAATGGCATTCCCATTGCACTTGTAAGTCTAACCGTATTAAAGGGTATTCTTGGATTTATAAATTATGAAAAGCCACCGCAAACTTCAAGCCTAATGTACTTCAACTTTTGTCTGATAGATGTATATATTGTCTTTGATGTTACTATATATGATACTGTATGACTGTACGTGTAATCTATGAAATCCTGTCCTAGTTATATTATCAGAATCCATTCGTAGCCCACACACTCAGGTTTGCAAAAAAGCTTTATCTTGTATTTTTACTCCAAAATGATTTTTTGCTGATAATGCATAAAAGTAGTTAACAAAATTAGACCTGGGGTTTTAATAATAGAACGGTGTCTGGAAAATCACACATAATTTTTTCATGTACATATACATCGTAAATGAAGTGCATTTTGATAAGGAATGATTGTCTCCCTTATATTGCCACACTTTCTGTCATAGTGAGCTCTCATTGGTTAATACTGCCACACCTTCTGTCATAGTGTGCTCTCATTGGTCAATATTGACCGACCTTCTGGCATAGTGAGCTCTCATTGGTTAATACTACCACACCTTCTGTCATAGAGAGCTCTCATTGGTCAATCATTGCCACACTTTATTGCAAAGTGAGCTCTCATTGGTCAATATTGAAACACCTTCTGGCATAGTGAGCTCTCATTGGTTAATACTGCCACACCTTCTGTCATTATGTGCTCTCATTGGTCAATATTGCCACACTGTCTTGCAAAGTGAGCTCTCATTGGTCAATTATAATTGCCACACCTTCTGTCATAGTGAGCTCTCATTGGTCAATATTGCCACACCTTCTGTCATAGTGAGCTCTCATTGGTCAATATTGCCACACCTTCTGTCATAGTGAGCTCTCATTGGTCAATATTGACACACTGGTCTGATTTAATGTTATTGTTTTTGTTATATTTACAGAACTTCTGATGTGAATAAACTTGTGTTAGATCTGAAGAAGCTGATCAATGATCCGCACAAACTGGAGATCTATGAGTTTATCAAGTAAGGATTGTATACTTTTTAGCCCCACTACTCGAAGATTAAGGGGAGCTATTGCAGTCACCAGAGCGTCGGTATTGGGGTCGGCTCAATGCTTATGTTAAAGTTTAGGTACAGTTTTTTTAACCTCTTATATTTTCAAAGTCCTTTGATATATTGCTTTGATACTTGACATACTTGATTGTCATGAGCCAATGCCTACAAAGGAGTTTGTAACTCTGTCAAGCATTTTGTTCAAATTATCTGCCCTTTTTGACTTTCAAGCCCCAACCTCTGCACAGAAGAGGATAATGCTGCAGCTATGAAGCAAGTATATAATGATTAGGCCGAAACAAATTAATTATGTGGTTCTAGTAACCCGACCAAGTCGAACTTAAGAATTTCTATGGTGAATTCAAACTTTTAAATTGCAATTATCACGTAACCTAGCTGTGGTCCTGTAGTGCTGTAAAGCATTTTCTATGCTGAATTCAAACTTTTAAATTGCAATTATCATGTAACCTAGCTGTGGTCCTGTTGTGCTGTAAAGCAGTGTGGGAAATATCCTTCTGTACTCCCAGAGTGTGCAATAAATATTTAATTACAGTTTAGCCTGATGTGACATTAGCCAATCCATGCCTTGACCAGCCAATGACATCAGAATAATACCAACGCTTTAACAACTTTGAGCTCATAGTGTACCACTAAATTTTTGCTGAAACATGTGCAAAATACACCAACATTTTGAAAGAAAATGTGCGTTCTCTTAGGTTATGTGATAAATAGAATCTTACATTTGTGTTCATTACATACGATTTTATTAAACTTGAGAACAAAAACAATATGACACTGGGCAAAGTCTTGTATCTTATCATTTTGTCCACTTGTTAAATTAATAAAACATGTAATACTATGTAATGAGCACTCATACAAGATCCTGTATTTAGAATACAGTTGATATTGCATAAATATCTCACCACATTATCTAAAAGATTTATACAGGCGGGAGATCTGCCTCATTTTGTACGTAGTAAATCTTAGTTCAAACATTGCTGATAATACCCCTGTCAATTAATACTTAAATAAAGACTTTCATGTTATTTTTATTCTGTCATATTGTAGCAATTTGAACAAGAAATAAAATGGGTGACTATTTTATCTGCTATCTGTCGTGACTAACAGTTACTGTTAAAATCTAGCATAATCACTGAATCCTTGTAGAGATAAATACATGTATGTTGCTAACCATTTTAGTTTTAACATATAACACCATAATCACTGCCTTGTATATTGTTTGTTAATTTGAACAATGTTTCAGTTTTTGTTGCTTTTAATATTTATGCCCCCCATCTTTGATGAGGGGGTATATTGCTTTGCACATATTGGTCGGTCTATAGCCCTTTCCTGAAACTAGGTTACCGCCCTTGGTAAATCCTCGATAACGTCCCCTGTTTTCAATAATTCTACTTCCACGGTGTCCTGATAAGATTGGTATATAGTAGCATAGTATAAAATGCAGTTATTTTAAGTATTTGGCTTACAAAAGTGTTAACACTCTGGAGGTCACATTCTTGCTTTGATCTTTACCAAACTTGGTCAGTAGTTGTATCTTAATGAAATCTAGGTCAAGTTCGAAGTTGGGTCATGTGGGGTCAAAAAACTAGGTCAAGAGGTGAAATAATAGAAAAACCTTATTAACACTCCTGATGCCTTATTTTTGCTTTAATCTTGATCAACTTTGGTCAAAATGTCTATCTGGATGACCTTAAGGTCACGTTTGAAGTTAAGTCATGTGGGTAACACAAGGTCAATATGTCAAATAATAGCAAAACCTTTTTAACACTCTGGAGGCCTCAGTTTTGCTTCAACCTTCATCAAGTTTAAGCAATATGTTTATCTTGATGACCTTAAGGTCAAGTTCAAAGTTTGGCCATGTTTAGCAGGTGAGCGCCCCAGGATCTATGATCCTCTTGTTTGTTATGTTTTTGGTATTATCTGTTAGAAAAATCAATGTTGTATCCCATATTGCTGTATTACATTAGAGTATTGCGAAATTAATTAAATCTATACGGAACAAAGTATAGAATCTACGGCGGTAAACAAAAACAAATTTGAAATTAAAGAAAACATACGAAGGATATTGTTTGTTCGCTTATCACGATAATGATCTTTGAACGCATCTGGTAAAATTAAGCAAATTGTTTTATTTTTCGTGTGCTCCATAGTTTTTTAGCTCCACTATTCGTAGAATAAGGGAAGCTATTGCAGTCACCCGAGCGTCGGCGTCAGTGTCGGCGTCAGCGTAACACTTTTGTTAAAGTTTAGGTACAGGTTTTTTAACCTCTTATATTCTCTAAGTCCTTTGAGATGTTGCTTTCATACTTTGCATACTTGTTTGCCACTATGACCCCAACCCATATGCAGGAGTAGGTAACTCTATCAGACATTTTGTTGAAATTATGCCCCTTTTTTCTACTTAGTGCAACAAGTGCAAATGTTAAAGTTTAGGTAGGGTTTTTTTAACCTCTAATATCTTCATAGTGCATTGACATATTGCTTTGATACTTTGCATACTTGTTCACCATCATGACCCCCAACCCATACACAGGAGTAGGTAACTCTATTAAGCATTTTGGTGAAATTATGCCCCCTTTTTCAACTTAGTGCAAATGTTAAAGTTTAGGTACAGGTTTTTCACCTCTAATATTTTCAAAATGCATTCACATATTGCTATGCATACTTGTTCTCCATCATGACCCCAACCCCTACACAGGTGTCTGTAAAATAGGTGATGTGAAGGAGAGTGCTGTAACTAAGGGGAGTGCTGTAACTGAGGGGAGTGCTGTAACTAAGGGGAGTGCTGTTACTAAGGGAATAGCTGTAACTAAGGGGAGTGCTGTTACTAAGGGGAGTGCTATAATTAAGGGGAGAGCTGTAACTAAGGGGATAGCTGTAACTAAGGGGAGAGCTGTAACTAAGGGGAGAGCTGTAACTAAGGGGAGAGCTGTAACCAAGGGGAGAGCTGTAACTATGGGGAGAGCTGTAACTAAGGGGAGTGCTGTAACTAAGGGGAGTGCTGTAACTAAGGGAAGAGTTGTAACTAAGGGGAGTGTTGTAACTAAGGGAAGAGCTGTAACTAAGATGAGAGTTGTAACGATGGGGTAACTAAGGGGAGAGCTGTTACTAAGGGGAGAGCTGTTACTAAGGGGAGGGATGTAACTAAGTTTTGGAACTTTTGGCTCAACCCTTTTACCCATGTATATCAAATGTATTTATATATTAGCAGTTCTCCAGGAAAACCGTGCTTAGTGACATTATATAGGAATTATGTTATAAGATACGGAAAAGGCTCTGAAATGAGAAAAAGGTCATGTTCGTTGATTTAACTTTTATTAAGTAATTAGATAGTTTAGTACTATTTCTTAGATTTTTTAGTTAGTTCCAAAGGTCTGTAACTTTGTGAGTGGCTGATATTATATGCTCCAATTTTCAGACACTGTTCATAAGAGTGGTGACCTCTAACGCCATATTATCATGATTTTCATAATAGTGTCATTAAGCCCGTTTTTCCTGGAGAACGGCTCATATATTTGTATGACAGTTATAATTGTATGTTTTATTTGGGTAACAAAATGTGTTTAAAACAAAGGAAACGTGTCCTGTTGTTTCCAAGCAATTTCTGAATTGCTGTTAATTGGGTTCCACATGGATTGATCCCTCCTAGTATATGAGGGAACACGCCCTCAGGCCACAGTGTCAGTATTCAGTCTGTTTAATTAGCACACTGGTATTATATGTACCGTTTACTAGTATTAACATCAAAGAAATTTCTGTAACTGACTTAACATCTTATCATATAATTGTATTATACTAAGTAACCTGTAACTATCTATAATGCCTGTAAACACGAGGTTATAAATAATTAAATACACTGTGTTAGTTAGATTATTGGTGGAACCTTGTTATATCGTGACTTCTCTGTAAATGGTTAATTTTCTTCTTACATTAAATATTAATGCTGGATAATATCTCAGGTATTGAACTTTTTCTTGTGGCTTCAATCTGTTTGAACGTAACAAGTCTAAGGCGAAAAATAAAATATCTTTTGTTTCCTCCTCCCGACCACCGGGCCAACAAGGGTTGGGTAGGTAGGTAGGTTAAGGTAAACAAAATAATTGAAAAGTATATTTTAAGTCAATAATTTTTTGTTTTTCTGGTACCCAACTTTTTTCATATAATAACATTATTTTTTTAGAGGGTAAACAAAATATTGTGGGTATGGCACTTTATTTGCTCGGGTAGGTAGGGAAGTTGAAACAAACAATATTTTATTTTTGGCCTTGTAGAAATTGTGGTAAAGTTAATGCAGTTATGTTGATGTAAAGATTCAGTGTGCAATATCGTCGGCAAAATCTTATATTATACTTGCTATATATGTACGTGCTGATATTACGTCATAACTTACATTTAAAGAAATGAGTTAACTTTTATAATACACAAATTGTGCCAATGCAATCAAAGTGCGATCATTGGAATCTTGTTTGTGTCTTTATGGTGATAATGATGTGCTTATAAAATGATATATCTGTACATACAGTTAGTGATGTTAAAGTCTTCTCTGAGATAAATATAATATATAAGAGGATATTTGTTTGTTAAGATTGAATACCATGGTTTACATCTCATGCTGCTACAAGTGATCAAATTCAATTTTCAAGAGCACATAAAAATAATGTCATGTTTCTGTTGAAAATGAAACACTGTACGGATATAAATTGTGTTAAATCTGTTGGATAAAATCAAAGTAAAGTCCCCGTGGAGTACTGAGCTTAAATCAACTGCTGCAGCTAGGATATGAAAGATGTGTCAATATTGAGCAATGAGAGCTCACTACGATAGAAGGTGTGTCACTATGCCAGAAAAATAGTAAATATCTGCTTATGGAAAGTTTAATGATGGTATTGTTATAGAGAGGTTGTTGCTCTACAGTTGGCCACTCTGGGGAGGTTGTACTGTACAAAGGGTCGCTCTAGCGAGGTGTTACTGTACATCTTTATATAGTGTAGCAAAGAAAGTTGCTTTGAATGAATATGGGTTGTTTTGGATGGAGGAAGAAACGTGTTAAGAAACCGTGGCTTAAACGATCAGATGCTAGATACTCATGGGTGACGAGGCATGACAGGTATTGTTCATGAGGACATAGTCACTGTGATGGTTTTAACTCCTTTGTCAGGGGCGTAGCCAGGCTTGAATTTATGTTATGCACACAAGCCTTGAAGTTGGTGGCTTATTGGTTGGGGGTCTTCATGATTTTGGAATTTCTTTACTTTTATATGCTATTTTGGCCATTATTAATTTATGTTTTTACTGATCAAATTAATGTTACATACATGCCTACGTCCGTATCGCTGGCTACGCCCCAGTGTTTGTTGATTTAAATATTCCGTGATCATATGTAAGTGTTGTATGCCATGGTTACAGACTATAGTTATTATCATATAAAATGTTCATTCAAATATTTTTGAAACCTCATGATTATTAATTATTGTGCAAATAATGTGATGACTTGATTACAGTTACAGTAAAACCTCGTTATCTCGAGGACCCATCGGGACAAGCCAAATGCTCGAGTTAAGCCAGGTGCTCGAAATATCCGAAGTCTATGATGAATTGTTGTTATGACTAAGTGTAACTGTGTTTATAATGAAAACACGTATGATACATGTATTTGGTTGTAGCTACGAATATTGTCATTGTTTATCAAGTCTATACGCAATTTGAATCGTATGGACATTTGCCATATTAAACAAATTGCATATGAAAGTCGTAATGAATCCTTTAACATTAAATATCAAACTCCATTTAACGGTTGTAATAAAAGTTCGCATCGGCAAAAAGATAACATTACCCAAAGCGCACGATAGATCCTAGTACATGTTTGAACAAACACCCACGCACAAAAATCGCACGTGATAAAATAAAACCCGGATGCAAAGTCGATCCAGTTTTCGGCACAGGGATACGGCTCATTGAGTAAAAAACATGCACTATATTATCTATGATAATTTAGTTACATGTAGGACATGATGTTTAGCTGAATGAGTTATATCCCTGTAGTTTCCAATCGAAACGCGTGCAACAATTTGGAGACATCAAACGCGGCGGTCTTTCGACTGACTTCAAACGCGCCGCACATCAAAGAAATTGCCGTCACAGTTGGGAGTAGTGTTACGTCAGAGTTCCATACCGCAGTATGAATTGGCCAATCTGCGCATAGTGTAGATTCAATTGACATTTAATTTGCTACTTTACAAAGTCGACGAATTTTTTATTCTTCAGGGTTGTTCGATATTCAGTAACGGACCTGTTAAATTGCACTGTACGTAAGCTTACGTTCGCAGGTTTTCATGAAATACGGGATATGAAAAAGTTTTGAAATGATTTTGACTTGCAGTTTTATAACGAACGGAGCCTATATATTTAAGATAACATGTACGTCGGTTTATCTAACGATTATTAAAAGTCTGTGCGAGTCAGTACGTTCGAAGCAACGATGATGCATTTAATAATTCTAGTTCTCGTATGTGTTAAAGTTCCCAATTGTTGCCTATTGAACTTGTTCTAAAACGTATGTGTTGTTTAAATCACGCCCATTAATTAAATATCTACTACTTCGTGTTTAATGTAACGAACCGAAAATACGGAAATCAATTTAAGTGTTAGGGATTACGCTATTGTCATAAAATGTGATTATCACGATGTGTGAAATATACAGACCGTAACAAAACTTAGTATGACCTTTTTCGGAGGTGTGAAATTTCGCTCGGATGATTGCCTCGAGATAAGGTAATTAATTATCGTTGAAAATTGTTGATTGGACCGACACCTGCGCTCGAATTAGACCGGATGCTCGTAATAACTTTACTCGAGTTAGAGGGATAAATTAATGTACAATATAGAGCAAATTCGTCGGGACTTTGAAATTTGCTCGAATTAGGCTGGTTGCTCGAATAATCGCTGCTCGTATTACCGAGGTTTTACTGTAAATTGTCTTAATTCATATTAAAAAAAGTTCACGATAAAGATCAAAAACTGAATTTTGTCGGTTCTGACATTGTCGGGAAATTTCAATTAAATGCTCCATCTTTATATGGATATGGATATGTATATACATTTAGATGAATTGTGACTTATTTATAAAATTCTGTCATGATTATATTTGGACCTTACTAAACACGGTATGAATCCCCATACACCCCTTCTCAGTTCTGTCAGAGAATTTAACTGTTTTCATATGGCTCTGACGGAACTGAAAACAGATGTAACACTCTGACGGAACTCAGGATACTTGACATTTGAGTTTAGTCCAAGAGTTACATACAGGGTTCCCACGGTCAGGGAAAAGTCAGGGAAAAACATATTTTTTTCAAGGTCAGGGAAAAGTCAGGGAATTATGAAATTAGTCAGGGAAATTTGGAAATTTAGCAAAAGTCAGGGAAAAGTCAGGGAATTTTTCATTGAAGCTGTTGCTAAGTGTCATTTCCTATGAAGCAAATACAACTGAAAAAGATTCTCGCTCGCCATGCTCGCTCAGAGTATTTCTAAGTTGTATTAAATTAATGTTAATCAACATACTGCTAACCTAAACTATTTTGTTCCATATAGAGCAAATATAGCCTCCTTTTCTCCATTTTCTTGCCATATTTTGCTCTAACAAAAAATGCCGATGTCGCCCGATTGCTCTAAAAAGTCAGGGAAAACTGCTCTGTGGTCAGGGAAAAATCAGGGAAAAGTCAGGGAATTTTGTCTTAGAAAATTTGTGGGAACCCTGACATAGGTTTTCAGTTCCGTCAGAGCCATATGAAAACAGAACAGTTCTCTGACGTAACTGAGAAGCGGTGTATCAGGATTCATACCGTGTTAAAACATTTAACCTTCTACAAACATAATTAAATAAGAGAACAACACTGAATTTGAACCTGAAAATTGTGATCTTAATTCAGACAGGGTCTACATCAAGATATTCAAACAATTTGTATTATTAAAGAGTATACGCTAGTAAAATGTACAATTAAGAAAAATTAAGATTGTGAAAAATACAGCTGCATCATCGTTAATTCATATAACTTCCCCTGCATTCATTCGAACAACTTTTGTGCTTTCGGAGCTTTGATTCCTTAAGTAAAGAATAGTTTTCTGATATTTTTTTCTTGTTTTCTCAAAATAGTGTTTTTAGCACTCCTGTCACAAAGTGATAGTGAGCTTTTGTGATCACTCTTCGTCCGTTGTTCATCGTCCGTCGTCCACAATTAGCATGTGTAGGCACCGAGGTCACAGTTTTGGCCTAATCATTATGAAACATTGTCACAATGATCATCTAAACAAAATCTAGGTCAAGCTCGATATTGGGTCATCCGGGGTAAAAAACTAGGTCACAAGGTCAAATCATAGAAAAACCTTGTGTAGTCACCAGAGGTCACAATTTTGACCTAATCTTTATGAAACTCAGTCACAATGATCATCTTAACAAAATCTAGGTCAAGTTCAATATGGGTCATCCGGCGTCAAAAACTAGGTAACAAGGACAAATGATAGAAAAATGTTGTGTAGTCACTAGAGGTCACAATTTTTACCTAATAGTTATGAAACAATGATCATCACAATAAAATCTAGGTCTAGTTCAATATTGGGTCATCTGGGATCAAAAACTAGGCCACAAGGTCAAATCATAGACATAACTTGGCTTAAACTTCAATATGGGTGTGTGATGTATTTTTTTTTAATTACAGGGTCTCTTGTTTAGACAATAATTTTGTACATGCAATAGAGCCTGCATTTACTTAGTTACCATTAAGGGACCTGCATTAACTACTATGACAGGTGAGCGGCCTAGGGCCCGTTGGGCCCTCTTGTTGTACTTATGACCTTCTCATTCTAAGCCAGCGAATTATGAATACAGATATTGTAGAATAATAATTACAACGTTATATTTTCAGACCCCTAATACGACCCCAACATCAGCAGCAGTATGATAAACTGTCCCCTAATGCTCCTGGTCAGAGATTAAGGGTCATCAAACTACATAGACGGGGCAATGAAAGTTTCGGCTTTGCTGTTAGAGGAGGTTGGTTTAGTTCTTGTAAAAGTACTTTTTTGTAAATGAAAAAAAACCTAGATGAAGCCACACGATCACAGCAGGTTAACGTTATCATAATTTCATTAATGACCGACGTTTCGGCTTTCACTAAGCCTTCATTATTTGGGTACATATGTTATGAAAAATATTACGGAAGTAAGAAAATCTTGTACTTTTAGTCATGTGACCGTGAGCTAAAAATAGAATATGTTGTTTAAAATTCACTTAAATGACTTTAAAATCTTTACATACTATATTTATTGTATTTAATGCTCCATCATAACCTCAGCTCTTCATGCTTGTCTGTTGTTTTCACTGTCCATCCGCAGATCTCTAGCCTCAGCCAGGGGCTAGTGTGTGTGTGTAACTATTTAGGCCTTTCGGTCAAGGATAACCCATGAAAGTGCAAGCACTTATTTCCAATGGGGTCCTATGTTTTTGCTGAAGTAGAAGAGAAAGAGTTGTGATACAAGGAATCCGGGTGCGTTACCCAAGCTTGTTCCGAAAAGACTCCCTGGTTCTTTAACATGCCCGGTGTATAGCACCGATACACGCGAGATTACCTCTGGGTTTCCAACAAGTTCACCTCTAGTTGGGTTGGAAACACTGAAAAGTGTTTCAGAAATGACCAAGTGTCACGTCCAGATTCGAACCAGGGACCTCTCGATCAGAAATCTAGAGCGTTATCCACTCGACCACCATGCCACCCTTATCAAGTGGCTAGATTGTTGGATTTGCAAACCCGGCCAGTGTTGATGTATGGCTTCCTGACTGTATGATGTATATTTGTATATTATACTTCAGGATATGAGCACAGTGTTGGTGTATTTGTGTCCCGTGTTGTACCCGGCTCTCAAGCTGAACATAAAGGACTTCAGGTAATCCGAGTGTTAGTTAAACGAGTGCTTATATTTTATTTCACAACAAGGCACAGCTACATATTCATTATTTTGATTCTAACATCGCAAATATTTTGTATTTTACAGAAACAAAATGCAACCTAATATTTTACCTACGCACTGTTATATCTTCCGTGCCATTCAAATTTACGCCCCATATTTAGACTCACAATTTATCGATTTTAATACGTTGTTGTTCAATATTTTTCATGCCGGGAAGACATGCTATGCAAAATATTTACATATTTGATAAGTGATGTATGAAAGGGACCGTTATAACAATATTTCCCATAAAAAAGTCCATTGTTTATAAATATTGTTTATTATTTAAACATGTTATTTTTGTTGGGTCTATTCACATTAATTTGTTAATTGATGTATTTTAATGGTTACAACATTTCTACAATCTTTAATTCTATGTATGTTCATGGTTACATCATTACTACAATAATTATTGTTAATTAATGTATTTCCATGTTGACAACATTTCTACAATTGTTAATTATATGTGTTTCCATGGTTACACTATTTTTACAATTGTTAATTCTATGTGTTTCCATGGTTACAACATTTCTACAATTGTTAATTCTATGTATTTCCATGGTTTCAACATTTCCACAATGTTAATTCTATGTATTTCCATGGTTACAACATTTCTACAATTGTTAATTAATGTGTTCTACAATTGTTAATTCAATGTATATCCATGGTTTCAACATTTCTACAATTGTTAATAAATGTGTTCTACAATTGTTAATTCTATGTATTTCCATGGTTACAACATTTCTACAATTGTTAATTCTATGTATTTCCATGGTTACAACATTTCTACAATTGTTAATTCTATGTATTTCCATGGTTACAGCATTCTACAATTGTTAATTAATGTGTTCTACAATTGTTAATTCTATGTGTTTAATGGTTTCAACATTTCTACACTCGTTTATTCTATGTATTTCCATGGTTTCAACATTTCTACAATCGTTTATTCTATGTATTTCCATGGTTACACCATTTCTACAATCATTTAATTCTATGTATTTCCATGGTTACACCATTTCTACAATCATTTAATTCTATGTATTTCCATGGTTTAAACATTTCTACAATCGTTTATTCTATGTATTTCCATGGTTACACCATTTCTACAATCATTTAATTCTATGTATTTCCATGGTTACACCATTTCTACAACCATTTAATTCTATGTATTTCCATGGTTACACCATTTCTAAAATCATTTAATTCTATGTATTTCCATGGTTTCAACATTTCTACAATCCTTTATTCTATGTATTTCCATGGTTACAACATTTCTACAATGGTTAATTCTATGTATTTCCATGGTTACAGGTTGGTGATGAGATTGTTCGTGTCAACGGGTTCACTATCGCCCAGGCTATACATGATGAAGTTCTCAATCTGATCAAAGGACGAGATGATATTGAACTCAAAGTTACCAGTATGTTACATACATGTACCTTATTAAAGCGGATGTAGCGACATCTTTACAGTATTTGTCTAATTAAAGGGGATGTATCCACATCTTTTCAAGTTTTATTTACCTGCTAATTGATTCTCTTATAAAAAAATGCAGAAGAAATTCTAAAAATACATATTACAATATATGAAAAATGTAATATTCTGCACCCACCCCAAAATTAATGTTGAAATAAAAAGGCATTTAGCAGCTATATGAGTTCTTCTGCATTATTTTTATAAGAGAATTATATACTCCAGTAATGCATGCCTTGTAGTATAAGATGTTCATTCTTATTCTGGTCAGTCTGTATGATTGTGTATGTAAACATTGCAATATCTCTTATTAATTTCTTTATATAACAAATAGTGTATGCATGACTATGTGACTTTGTGGATAAGAATTATTAGTTGTCACTGCCTTTTTCTCCAATAAAATTTGTAAAAAAAACAATAAAGATACAATTGTTATGATATTGTAATGTTTGTATAGAAGTGACAGACCTGAATTTAAGGACTCTACACTAAAATCTCAATTTTAAGAACATTAACTTCAAGTATTTTTTTTTTTTTTTATTCAATTTAAAACATAAATTTGTACAAAGAGATTGCATAAATACATCAATAAAACGGCATATGTTCTCATTTACAATAGTTATAATATATATATATATATATATATAATCTCCTTATACACGTTATCCCACTATACAATTATGGCTTTGTATCGAATAGATTTTGTAATAATACTTTCAGAAAGAAATAATAAAAAAAATGAAACCACACACACACACTATATCACCAACCGTGATCTCTGATTCTAACTGTTTAAGACTATATTTGTTCACAAAAATATCCATCTTGTCATTTTTTAAGGCTATTTCCCGTTCAATAGTTATTTTTGTTTTAAGGTAGTTTAAAAAGTGTTCAAAGCGTAATGACCCTAGTTTTTGCTTTGTATAAAAAATATAATGCTTCATTGATATGATAATGTAATTAATCAAGTTATAGTGTACACGTTTTATCGTAATACCAAAACTAACTATGGAATAATCAAATGTAATAACAATATTATTTCCCCTTAAATATTGAAATAACCTGTTCCACATATTCTGTGAGTGACAGCATGACCAAAACAAGTGTTCTATAGTTTCCTCATAACTATTGCAGAAATAACACATACTTGATTCTACTATATGACATTTTAATAGGAGTTTGTTTGTAGCAACTACACGTTTTAAGTACTTATACTGGAAATCACGTAATTTGGTATCTATAGTTGCGCTGAAAATATTACTTCAAGTAATTTTATAAATAAAAGGCTACATCCTCTTTAATCTTTCATGATTATTGGTTAATTCATTATTTTGTTTGTGATTATTGTTTGTTAAATAACCAATCAGTTAATTTCTTTGAAGCAAAAGGCATGAATAATTTGCCTTAATTATCTCAATACTATAATACAGTACAATCTGGTAGCTTTTGATGAACAGTAAGAACAGTGGAGTTCTAGAGTGTGCTTAGCCAACAACTTATTCTGACTGTTAAATCATTAATTTTCATAGACGTAAAAATTTCATTGATTCCCTTCCATGAAATTAAATGCCCACGAAAATACATGATTTTACAGTTTCATACTATCAAATGGAATCAATTAATAGACATTCTATATGAAGATCTTCCATTTTTTGTAATCCACAAATTTAGAACCTAAACGTGACGACCATGTGAGAATCTTGTAAATGATTGGTGTTCCGGTTATGATGTGAACAGCTTGCACCAATCAAATTACTCGCTTTCCGTCAAAGTCATGTGACGTTGGTAATTTGTCATGTGATATGACAAATGGTCGAAAAGAATGCAAATTATTATAAGAAATTAAAAAAAAACTTCTCATTGAACTCGGATTATGGAATGTAAGCGTGGTACAGAAACTGACGAGTGGTGGAGAGTTGTGGAAAACATGATTCTCCATCAGACAGTCGCTGAGGTTATTTGTAAATAATGATATCATCTTCTTTACTTGACGCTTTTCTCAATTTTTGTCAGCTCACACCTGTGTCCTCAATACAGGTTTTACCCATTTTGCAGACATTCAATGCTTGGCTCTGGCGATGCTGTCAATGGGAATTGATAAAAGTTGTGTTATTTATGTATGGTATTATATTAAGCCTTGAAGTGTAGAGTACAAATTAGATGATTGCATTTGTCTGGTTTAAGATATTGGACATAATGTTGAGTTGGGTAGTCGAGGGTTGGTTGTAAAGTAATATCCCAGTCTATATTGATTAATGTAGTGATTAAATTTATAGCCATGTCGAACCCTTTGCCTAAATCCAGGAAAATATGTGATTATACAGTTGTTCTATCAAATAGAATCTGTGGGGGTTGCTTTTATGTAGGATGTCTGTCTGTCTGTCTGTCTGTCTGTCTGTCTGTCTGTCTGTCTGTCTGTCTGTCTCTGTCTCTGTCTCTGTCTCTGTCTCTGTCTGTCTGTCTGTCTGTCTGTCTGTCTGTCCTGGTCTGGTCTGGTCTGGTCTGGTCTGGTCTGGTCTGGTCTGGTCTGGTCTGGTCTGGTCTGTCCTGGTCTGTCCTGGTCTGTCCTGGTCTGTCCTGGTCTGGTCTGGTCTGGTCTGGTCTGGTCTGGTCCACACTTGCTCTCCAGTTTGGCCTTCCTATGCGTCAGAACACCAAACCGTTGTATAATAGCTGATATACTACAGTTTGTCATGTTTTATTAGTCCCCTACCGGTTTTTGACCGGAGGGGACTATAGGTTTGCCCTCCGTCCGTCAGTCAGTCAGTCCGTCCGTCCGTCCGTCTGTCAAAAAATCTGGATCCTGACATAACTCAAACAATTTCCAAGCTAGGTTTATGAAACTTGGTATGTGGATAGGGGGTAATAAGGGGATAATGCACGTCCAAAAATATTTAGATTCCGACCAAAATTGTGGTTGCTATGGCAACAGAAACATTGAAAAATTGCTTAAAACCGGTAGGGGACTTCTGTATTGCTTGCAATTCTTAATTACTTGTTTATTCAACAATTATATCTTAAACGTATAGTGGAGGAGACATGATGCACGTCCGCCCGGAACCGCTGGTCAGATTTCAATGGAACTTCACATGAACACTTTGTATCAAGCCTATTTGTGTCCACAGGCACATGTGATTTTGAGGTTTGGAAACAAATTTACTCAAAACATTTTGGGTATTAAAGTTTTTGCTGAACCCAAAAATCGCACCGAGGGCTTTTGTTTGTGCCTATTGTCAGGAATTTAGGGACCTTTTGTTAGCTAATTGAGTAATTACCCATCAATGGTAAAAATTTGTTTTTGGAGACGATATGTTTTTGTGTCAAATACCCAAAAGCATGCTAGTTGTATAGATGTGTGAGACATCCAATTTTCTTACAAAGTTTACTTTGTACCACATGATTTACTTTGTACATGATTTACTTAATGTACCACATGATTTACTTAATGTACCACATGATTTACTTAATGTACCACATGATTTACCTAAGTTTACTTTGTACCACATGATTTACCTAAGTTTGTTATATTTTACAGATATTGGAATGGTACCAATCAAACAGTAAGTTAAACACTGCACTAAACACCTTCGTAGCTCAATGGTTAGCACGCTTGCCGTTTTATCTGACAACTTGGGTTCCAATCCGGGTGGAGGTACACATATATATGCCTGTCATATATGAGCAGAAAGCTGACTGGCAAATAAAGGCTTTGCTCGGCATTAAAAAAGATATATTAACATGCCAACCATTGAGCTACAGAGGCACACTATTCATATTGTTTTCTATCGGCCTTCCTGTGCTTATTGTTGGGGTCCCTATGATTTTTGAAATTTTGGACTTTAATGCCATTTTGGCCATATTTACAGTGCCCACAAAAAAAAAGTATACAGTAAATAATTGTTGCAAAATTAAACTTGGTTGAATTATTCAATATCTGTTTATCAGTTGGTCACAATTATACTAGTTTCTGAAACTACAGTTACTAAATGAGTCAAAATCAAGATTAAAATAATGATGAAGATGTTCCGAACTAAAATAACCATGTGATAAAAAAGGCCGAATTTTCCATCTTTTTAGCTCACCTGTCACAAAGTGACAGGGTGAGCTTTTGTGATCACACTTCGTCCGTCGTCCGTCCACAATTTGTTTGTGTAGACACTAGAGGTCACAATTTTGGCCTAATCTTTATAAAACTTGGTCACAATGATCACCTCAACAAAATCTAGGTCAAGTTCGATATTGGGTCATTCGGGGTCAAAAACTAGGTCACAAGGTCAAATCATAGAAAAATCTTGTGCAGTCACTAGAGGTCACAATTTTGACCTAATCTTTATGAAACTTGGTCACAATGATCATCTCAACAAAATCTCTGTCAAGTTTGATATTGGGTTATCCAAGGTCAAAAACTAGGTCACAAGGTCAAATCATAGAAAAACCTTGTGTAGTCTGTAGAGGTCACAATTTTGACTTAATCTTTATGAAACTAGGTCACAATGATCATGTCAACAAAATCTAGGTCAAGTTCCATATTGGATCATCCGGGGTCAAAAACTAGGTCACAAGGTCAAATCATAGAAAAACCTTGTGTATTCACTAGAGGTCACAAGATTGGCCTGATCTTTATGAAACTTGGTCAAAATGATCATGTCAACAAAATATAGGTCAAGTTCGATATTGGGAAATCTGGGGTCAAAAACCAGGTCACAATGTCAAATCATAGAAAAACCTTGTGTAGTCAAATTTAGATCTTCTTCTCATAACCTGATGATAGAAGTTGGCAGGCATCAGGGAGTACCGCGAAATCAACGTTATTGTAAATACTGTCAAAATACTATAGAAGACGAATTTCATTTTCTACTTATCTGTCCATTTTACGCTGAAATAAGAATTAAATACATACCTGATAAATTTTGTAAATATCCTAATCTGTCTAAGTTTAACATTCTACTAGCTGCTAAAAAACCATACAATAATAAGGAATGTGTCTATGTATTTGTATCATGCCTTTGAAAAACGAAAACTATTATAATATTATGTTATTTGACCACTGTATAGTTTTGTATGTTCTGTGTATATATCTTGTATATGGGCCGGAGGCCATTTGTACAATAAATATTTGAATTGAATTGAATTGAGTCACTAGAGGTCACAATTTTGGCCTAATCTTTATGAAACTGGGTCACAATGATCATCACAACAACATCTAGGTCAAGTTTGATATTGGGTCATCAGGGGTAAAAAACTAGGTCACAAGGTCAAATCATAGAAAAACCTTGTATGGTCATTAGAGGTCACAATTTTGCTCTAATCTTTATGAAACTTGGTCACAGTGATCATCTCAATAAAATCTAGGTCAAGTTCGATATTGGGTCATCCGGGGTCAAAAACTAGGTCACAAGGTCAAATCACTTCAATATGTCATTGGGTCTAAATGTGATGTAAATTATTAAGCATAAGACAATTTGAAAACCTTGTACATGCAATAGAGGCTACCATTGGGGGTTCATGAACAACTAGGACAGGTGAGCGACCTATGGCCCTTTGGGCCCTCTTGTTATGACAAAGTTACCATTCATGAGGTACAAAGAAACTTCAGATTTTGCACCTAGGGTACCAATTAATGTATGACCTTTCCATTTAATGAACAAAGATATTCCTTTTCTTCAAATATATTGTTGCTTCACTGTTCTGCAAATAGTATTATTACAATTACATGCAAGTGGGCAAATGACATCTGTTTACTTATTTTTGGTGGGCAGTGTATATTTTGGCTGATAAGTGGTCATATATAGTATAAAAGGTTTTGAGGATCAGCAGTATTAATATTGTCAGGAATTTTTGGTTGAATAATTTTTGTCAGAGTTATGGCCCTTTATGGGAGATATATATTTTTGTTTCAAAAACCCTTCTAGTTGAGTAATTGATAACATTTTATATAAATTATGCTTACAGGTCTGCTACGGATCCAGTTAGCTGGCAATATGTGGATAAATCTGCTACTGTAAGGTCTCAGGTAATTTATCAACTACCTTTCTCTCATTGGACAATATTGACACACCTTCAAGAATAGAGGGTTCTCATTGGACAATATTGACAGGCCTTTAAGAATAGAGTGTTCTCATTAGACAATATTGACACACCTTTAAGAATAGAGGGCTCTCATTGGACAATATTGACACACCTTCAAGAATAGAGGGTTCTCATTGGACTATATTGACACATCTTCAAGAAAAGAGGGTTCTCATTGGACAATATTGACACACATTCAAGAAAAGAGGGCTCTCATTGGACACTATTGACACACCTATAAGAATAGAGGGCTCTCATTGGACAATATTGACCCACCTTCAAGAATAAAGGGCTCTCATTGGACAATATTGACACACCTTCGCGAATAGAGGGTTCTCAATGGACAATATTGACACACCTATAAGAATAGTGAGTTCTCATTGGAGAATATTGACACACCTTCAAGAATAAAGGGTTCTCAATGGACAATATTGACACCTATAAGAATAGAGGGCTCTCATTGGACAATATTGACACACCTTCAAGAATAAAGGGCTCTCATTGGACAAAATTGACACACCTTTAAGAATAGTGAGTTCTCATTGGAGAATATTGACACACCTTTAAGAATAGAGGGCTCTCATTGGACAATATTGACCCACCTTCAAGAATAAAGGGCTCTCATTGGACAAAATTGACACACCTTTAAGAATAGTGAGTTCTCATTGGAGAATATTGACACACCTTTAAGAATAGAGGGCTCTCATTGGACAATATTGACACACCTTTAAGAATAGAGAGCTCTCATTGGACAATATTGACCCACCTTCAAGAATAAAGGGCTCTCATTGGACAATATTGACCCACCTCCAAGAATAAAGGGTTCTCAATGGACAATATTGACACACCTATAAGAATAGAGGGCTCTCATTGGACAATATTGACCCACCTTCAAGAATAAAGGGCTCTCATTGGACAAAATTGACACACCTTTAAGAATAGTGAGTTCTCATTGGAGAATATTGACACACCTTTAAGAAGAGAGGGCTCTCATTGGACAATATTGACACACCTTTAAGAATAGAGAACTCTCATTGGGCAATATTGAAACACCTTTAAGAATAAAGAGCTCTCATTGGACAATATTGACACGCCTTTAAGAATAGAGAGCTCTCATTGGGCAATATTGACACACCTTTAAGAATAGAGAGCTCTCATTGGACAATATTGAAACACCTTTAAGAATAAAGAGCTCTCATTGGACAATATTGACACGCCTTTAAGAATAGAGGGCTCTCATTGGAAATATTGACACGATTTTAAGAATAGAGAGCTCTCATTGGACAATATTGACACAACTTTAAAAATAGAGGGCTCTCATTGGACAATATTGACTTGACACACCTTCAATAACTAGTTGTATTACGCAAGAACTGATATAGTCATTGAACAGGTTTATTGTTCAAATGTAAACTATAAAAATATATATTTATTTATATATATCAATGATCATATTATATGAACTATTCAAAGTGTCTGTTACATCCACTACAAGTTCTAACGATGATAACCTGATCATATTGTTCTGACATACTGTATACACTATTCCAGGTGTCTGTTACATCCACTGCAAGTTCCAGTGATGATAATCTGGTGAAGATATTCATCAATCTACGAGGAGCTTCAAGTCTGGGTTGCACGTAAGATGTACCACATAAATCATGGTGGGGGGAGATTTTGTGCTGCCTGCCTGCCTGCCTGCCTGCCCGCCGGCCCGCCCATCGTAGACTCATAAAGGGACTTATTTAAACCTGTAATTTGTAAACAAAAATGGCGGCCGCAGTAAATTTGCACATTGTCAATTTACATATTAGTTGGTAAAATTGTTCGTTGGGATTTGATTTCGTGGTTGAGGTCATCCACGAAATCCACGAAATTTAATCCCCCACGAATATTAATGATTTTACAGTAGTTATTCACCATCACAAGGGGGGTCCATTCTGACAAGGCTGGTAACCCTGTGACCTATATTTATGAGTTACCTGCCCTTGTTACTCTTAGATTTTTCACTCACAGATGAGCAGGGTTACTATCAAGTATGAGAAAGACGAGCGTCCAGCACTTGTAGGCGTTGCTCTTGTTTTAAATCAGCCCTTCTCCAAACCATATTTGATCAGATTTCAATAAAACTTAACTTGGATAGCTCATACCAAGCCTAGTAGTGCATACAGTTGAACTTCGATGCCTCGAACAGTACTTGCCTCAAACACCCTAGATGCCTCAAACTAGTTCCTCGGTCCCGTCAAAATTCCTTCTTTATTCGTATGGTAAACAGTAGATGACTCCAACAGTATCTAGGTCGAACACTCGAACTGATTGGACGGTCCCTTGCTATGATTTACCCGTAGATGAGTCGAACAATACAAATGTTCGCACCTTTCATTGACTGTTGAAATCCATTGTCCGAACGCGGGTAGTCGGCGACAAGTTGTGATAATTACTGTTACAGTACCAAACAATTGTTTGTGTTCGACTTCATTGTATAACACGTTTTTAAACATTTATACATCCATTAAATGGTTAATGAAATTGTTATTTATTTATTTTTAAATAAATCGGAATAAAATAATCATTTTTCAACGTTTCTCAAAAGAATCTGTTACATTTCCATTTATTGATTAGTAGTCGAACTTGACCCTGGACATAATGAAATTATGTGGCTGGCAGCTTAATTTTTATACTCGTACATGTATATAAATATGCTGTTTAACGAGATACCGTACACGCGTGAACACTCGAAGAGCTTGTAGGAGATAAGTCAGATTTCATGTCAATTTGGTAAACCTATATTATTTCATTATTATTATGAATAAAATTACAAAAAAATATAGACCTATATTAGTTATACACATAAAGTATGCAATATACACACATGATTTGTAAATTTACATGTACCGACATCAGTTCGAACTTATACCCATGCATATTTTTGGATACCATAGATGCCTCGAACACCCTAGATGCCTCGAACTATTTTCCCGGTCCGAAGGTAGTTCGAGGCATCGAAGTTCTACTGTATTTGTTGGATTTAAAGGTGGGATGATTATTGCTAGAGTTATTGCCCTTCGTGGGAGACTTACGTTTTTGTGTAAAAAAACACCCTAATTCCAGCTCTATGATAAATGAGACTTTTTTAGTGATTTGTATCCTCATCAATATTTTACTGTGATGAAATAGTTTTTGTTAACCTGTTTATTTGCATAATTATGGTGTTTATTAAAAAAACCACTGGCTGATTTTACAACAAAATTTCAAAATGGTACTGTATGTTGTTTATATATATTTTTTATTGGCAAAAAAAACTATTGTACAAAGTAAAAATAAGCTCTGAGAAAAAATAGCTGGTCAAGCGGATACCCTTGATAACCTTGATAAACCATGGTACTGTTTGTTATGACTAAACATTGCTTAAAAATTACGAAAATATTTTGTACGTCTATTTATATAACTATATTTAGTAGAGATGGCAACAAGTACTAAAATCGGTACTCGAGTACTTGGTCAATCTTCTGATCAAGTACTCAGGTACTCAGAGAATTATAAATGTGCATGATATTTGGGAAATACAAATGATGTTTTGCATAATATTATGTGTGTGTTCAAAAAGTGTACTATCTCAGATATATGTATTACAGTATCATCAGTGGACCCAGGCAGTATCCTGGGATTTTCATCGAGACAATACGTCCCGGGAGTCTTGGTGCTGATTACGGACTAGAAGTTGGTGACCAGTTGATAGAAGTGAATGGTAAAAGTTTCCTCAACATTAAACATAAAGAAGCTATTGTTGAACTAAAAGGAAGCAAAGAATTGAACTTTGTTATCAAGAAAGGAGCGGTAAGTGATTGAACGTTCAGATTCTTGTCTATATTTTCAATTGTTTCAGCAATACCACATGACTTTTAGCTCGATTCCAAGAAGAAACTTGACTGTGTTTTCCAGCACCCTGTGAAACCTACAAAACAGCGCAGCTGCTGAAAAAGATCTCATATTTCATGGAAAGCAAATTATTTTCCCCTTAGCATGGCATATATTTCATAGAAATCAATCAAGAAATAAAATACTTATGGCGATTTTTGTTTGCCAATGTTGACCAATATTGTCTTTGAACTGGGGGGTAACATTGGACAGTGTTAATGAAATTTCAATTGCCCCCGCACAGATTCGAACCGTGTCCTCTTGATTGGTAGTCTAGAGTGCTAACCCAAACCACCTTGCCCCTGAAGACAAACACATTGTCAATTATGGTGTTTTTTACTCCTGACAAATGGTTGACCATCACCTGTTGAATGTATTTACAATTTATTTTATTTTACTGATGCAGGGTTTGTCTTTACTGAACTTGAAGAAGGGAGATGCAGGAAGTCCAGTCCAAGCTAGAGCTGAACGCAATCCAGCAGTACCGGAGCTTGACAGGTATGAAGGTCATGATGATGTTGAGGTCAAGTTCACTGAAGAAACTGTTGATGGAAGTTTTTATGAGAATGTGAATTATAAGTTAACAGAGGATGTAGTAGATGAAACTAAAATGAACTTTTACGAGAATGTAGCTGAGCCTGATGATGTGAATGTAGCTGAGCCCGATGACATGAATGAGGTGTTTGAGGGTTTCGATGATTTAGATAGTGGTGACGAGAGAGAGATTGTGGAGTTAGGTGAGGGTCAGCATAGTGAGATCGATCAAATACCAGTAGATAAAGGGTTTGGCAATGTAAGAACTGGAGCTGGCCCCGACTTTAGAAAAGGGGTCAGTTTTCAGGATGAGTTGCAAGGGGCTGGCTGGGACTTAAGAAAAGGGGCCAGCTTTCAGGATGAGTTGCAAGGGGATGGCCTCGACTTCAGAAAAGGGGCCAGTTTTCAGGATGAGTTGCAAGGGGCTCTTGCTGGTATGAATAAGAGGAAGGGTAAAAAGTTTGCAAGAGTGAAATTTGCTGATGCTCAGCATGATGTGGGTGATGAAGGTGAGGTAGATGATCAAATGATGACTGTTGCTTTTGAAAATGAATACTATTAAGTTGTCAGTTGTTGGGAGAACTTGGTAGATGATGTTCTGATAGTTACTGTGATGTTTGCTAGATAAGTTTATTTCTGTGATAGCGGGACTTTTGTTTTAAATTTCTAGATTTACTAATTTATAAAAAAACATATTTCGCGTCTTATAGTGATTTTATTCTTTGTCTCTCCCATTTTCATATCAGATGTATATTATTATATTATTCTTGCATCATTTGAAGGGTTTTAAAATAATTTGACAATCGAAAATTGTTCAGTATGTCAGCAGTGCATGCTTGGTCAAACTTGTCAGTCGGTATTGGTAATATCAGTAAATGATGCTCTTCGTCTTGCAGTCCGCAGTGTAAGTTAAGGCTTGAAATAGTAGTGCTGAATTATTTTAATTTATTTTGAACATCATTAATTGTGTGTGTTGTTTTACAGTAGAATATAACCTACATTATGAGCCAATGAAATCACTGAATTTTAGCAGTTAAATGAAAATTTAATCATAAAAGTTTGCTCTTAGCAGACGTGACGTCATTTGTTGGTGCTAATTTTTTATCAGCCAATCAAAATGGAGGATGTTATATTCTAAGCCAGTTAGGACATATTATTATAATAAGTAAATTTTAATGACTAAAAAGTAATCGCTTCACCTCACTTGTTCCACCCTTTTTAATCCTTAAAAATTGACTTTATATGTACTATGACTTAGTAATCTTTGTACGGCAAAATTTACCATTTAATTGTGTTTTAACTATTATGTGTTGATGTATAAATATACCTGATATAATGTTTGTGTATTGTATATTTTATAGTGAAGAAGCTGTTTGGTAAGCTTGGTGTATTATCTTACATACTTTGTGTATCCTCACCCTGTACTCCTCTATACTCAGATATTGTTACCTTCCTTACTCAGATATTGTTACCTTCACACTTCTTTTCTCTAAAAATGTAGTAACCTTCATACTTCTTTCTTTCCATGTTACATTCACGCTTTTAAACAGATATTACTCACTTTTCTTCTGATGTAATCACCACATGTTTAGCTCACCTGGTGAGCTTAATAATATTTCCTAAACAAGTTTAATATAATTATATCAATTCACAACAAGTGTTAAGATTCTTTTTATCATATGATACCAATAAGTTAACCCAAAATTACATATCTTTCTATTGTAAAACAGTTACTGTGATGACATCATTTATATGTAGTATAGTATAAGAATAGGCCTACATGTACGTGTTATACTAACCCAGATATAAGTCATGTGATACATTCAGTATTACACAGTTATCTACATGTACTTGTTATACTAACCCAGATATAAGTCATGTGATACAATCAGTATTACACAGTTACCTACATGTACGTGTTATACTAACCCAGATATAAGTCATGTGATACAATCAGTATTACACAGTTACCTACATGTACTTGTTATACTAACCCAGATATAAGTCATGTGATACAATCAGTATTACACAGTTACCTACATGTACTTGTTATACTAACCCAGATATAAGTCATGTGATACAATCAGTATTACACAGTTACCTACCTACATGTGCCTTTATATTCCTCCTCTATTAACACCTACCACGTCTCACTCCCTGCATGTGTTCATGATCAGGACTCATACTACTCTTTTCGGGCCTCAGGTAGGGGAATTTCGCGTCATTTTGAAGAAAAAGGGGATTTTTTTAATTTATAAATATTAATATTATTTTAAAAGCGTTACATATTTACTGTGCAAAAAGCCAATTTTAAGATTTAACAACAGCTACAACAACTGCTGAACAGCATTTACAAATGTTGAGGATCTTCATTGACATTCAAAAAAAAATACCAAAAAATATCTTTTTAGGAATTTTTTTTAGGAAAAGGGGAAAATGTATATTCATTTAGGAGGGGATTGGGGCTGGATTTGGGCCCAAAAATGGTGAAATAAGGGCCCTGAATATGTAACCTAGACTGACAAACCATGAATATAAGCTTAGCACATCTATAGGCTTAGAAAAACGACAACATTACATTATTTGAACAAAATGATATTTTTACTAATTAAAACATTTATTTTTGTTCAAATCCAAATTGAATAGAAATGCTTTGTTATACACTGATGTGGTCACAATCAATTTCACTGTTGTAAATCATATTGGCATCATAATTATTATAGATGCAAGGCTTTCTGTTCCATGTCTAAAAATACATTTGGCAAAATTCATTTAAAATTGAATGACTAAATATTTTTTTTAAATGCAAAACATGACAATTTATGAGTTTTTTTACCATTAATGAAATACATCAGATAAAAAAGAATTTCATGGTTTGTCATATTTCTACTGCTTGTTCTAATACATCTCATCTTAACTCTGCATGATTTATAATACATGTATTCCAGATCTTTAGCTTTTCATCAGACGTTAAAGCCTGGCATGAACTGTTGTTTGTTGTTCTTATGCCCCGACATCTCCTGATGCAGGAGGCATATAGTGATTGTCCTATCCGTCCGCTTGTCCACCCGTTCCATTAAAATGATATTCACCAAAACTTTTAAAGTTCTTGAAACTCAAATATCTTCAAAGTCCATCACGGCATTTCTTTCAAACTTGGCATCTTACCATCATAAACACCATTGCAAGCTTACATTGTCAACACCATGTAATACTATCCAACATTTCTACAGAAGTATGGCCCCTAATTGACTTAGCTAGTTACTATGGACAAGGCTTCCACAGGAGTACAAGCGTTTATTGAACACAGTCTCATTTCAAACATTGTTCTACCCAACTACTAAAAGAACAAGACTAGAATTTTTTTAAAAATTCAGGATTTCAAACATTCAATGTGTAGTTTATACAAAAACAACATCAGATCTGTTTACTGGTGCACTAGGTGACTCTGTTTTAACTTATACACAGTAAGTGGTGTTTTGTGTTTCATTAAGGATTCGATATAATGAAGGTAAGTATAGACACAAGCTGTCCTTATAATTGTTGTATAAAATTGTCTCCCACATATTGTTGGGGAGACATTATTGATCTTGTGCTGAACGTCCGTCTGTCTGTCACAAAGTTTGTCTTTGCTTGTTCTCCTTAACCACTAGTCGATAAATGAAATTGACTAAAAACACACCTTAGCAAGGGAGATCATTCTTGATATTTGTCATAAAAAGCTGCACTTGAGATAATGTACACATTCTAGTTCATCTATTACCAGAATAGGGTTGGTACATAAAGTTTTAAATTATTATCTTTAATAATCGATCAAGTACATCTTCATCATCTGAACCCTGTATTTATAATATTCATAACAACAAAATGTTATATTCACTCCAGCCTTGGTTTCGGGAGGTGACTATGAAATTATATTGACTCTTCGTGCAGGCCGTCTAAGCCAATCAGAATCCTTGTTACATTATAGGTATGCAATATTCTGTAATAACTGCAATTTTTAGTAGCAGGCCAGAGAAAATGTGGTGTCTGAAGTTTTTATAACTTTTGCTTTGAATTCTTATTTTTGAAGATTGTTTATGTTTACAGTGAAATACTGGATGAAGGAATTTATGCACAAGTTAATAAAACCAAACGAGACGAGGACCGCGGAAAAACTCGCAAACAAGAAGGTAATGAACACATGGAAATATTATTTTCTTTATAACACTTCATATGCATGTTTATACAATAATTTGGTGACCCTCCTGATTACTATGGCTGTTTGTGTTCATGTTTTGGTATTGGTAATGTTATATTCGGAGGCCCACATGGAAGATTAGGAAAGATTGGGAAACCAAATGTTTAGCCTCGTTAAATAAAATCTTTACTCGCTCACTCATTCACTTAAGCAACAGCCGTGTGCTGGATTTCTAACCCACAATCCTTCCATGAAATGTTTGCTACAAATGTCTTATTTTCCTCCTCATGTGTAGAAGTTGGCAGTTCCTAGTGGAAGGGTAAGTTAGTACTGTTTAGTCCAGGAAAACTGGTTTGGTGAAATGCCTCCCCCCCTCAAATATAACTGAAATGTTTTTGACAAACGGTGTAACACCGAAATAAACACACATTTTTGGCCAAAGCACTCATCTCTATCCCATTGTAATTAATGCACTCACATTGTACCTTGAGTTTATGTTGATTGATTAGTTATATCATGTGCTTCAAGACCAGACAGTTGATTTCAATTTCATTGTTATTGACACATACTGTAGGACCTTCCTTAATAGTGAGCTCTCACTGGTCAATATAGACACAACTTCCTCAATAGTGAGATCTCATTAGTCTATATTGACACACCTTCTGAAATAGTGAACTCTTATTGGTCAATATTGACACAGACCTTCCTAAATGCAAAAAAAATGTAGTGAGCTCTCGTTGGTTTATATAGACACACCTTCCGATATAGTGAGTTCTCATTGGTCAATATTGACACACCTTCCGATAAAGTGAGTTCTCATTGGTCAATATTGACACACCTTCCGATATAGTGAGTTCTCATTGGTCAATAGTGACACACCTACCGATATAGTGACTTCTGACATTGGTCAATATTGACACACCTTCTGAAATAGTGACTTCTCTTTGGTCAACATTGACACACCTCATTGTTACTGTAGAGGAGGAGAGAACTCGAGAACAATTTCGACAACATGAATTACGGCGAGAGATGGTGGAGGAAGAACGTGCGCGTGAAGAAGAAGAAAGAAGAGAAGAAGAGGAAAGATTGAGAGAAGAGGAAGAAGAACAGATGCGCCGAGGTACTCATCGTCATGATCGCTATTTATATCTTGTTTTAAGGACGTTTGATAGGGTGACATTTTTTTTAAGATGATACCAAAAATAGGCACAATTGTAGTTTAATGTATACTGAAGCATTATGTGAAATAAAAAAGGTATGTTGCGGTACTATTTAAGGTAATTCCATACTCTTATTTTTTTCTGTACAAGAGGTATCAAACACCTGATTTTTATGAAGAACACACTCATGATAGTGATTGTGCAAACCCATAACAGTTTTGCTCGGCTAGTTTTCAAGATATTTTTAGATTTTGGGGAACCCCCCTAAAAACGGATACTTGCATTTCACCGAAAAAGTTGGACATATAAATCCATGAAACTTGGCATGCACGAAATTTCGTATATACGGAATCACACGATAACGTTTGATTTAGACTATGCATGTTATATGTATTTTTAAATGATATTTTAAAATATGTGATTTTTCATTTTTAAGTTATACGAAAAATATAGTTGAACAACATACTGATTTCGTAAATGCATCCAGTAGAGTAACTATTATAGAAGTTTTGTCCCAAATTTCATGCCAGTTGCTCGGCTAGATTTTTTAAACTGACACTTTAGTGATTTCGGAAATGTCGAAAACCAGGAGAGTTTACAAAATACATCAACGTTTTGAATACGTTGTATCCAGTTTTCGCGATAATTTGTTTTTGAAAAATGTGTATATTTAAAGATGAACCAATGCTCTTTTGTATTAGCTAGTCTATATTATTACCAAATAAATGCAAACTAACCTTCCTCTAAAGTAGTCGGGATGCTTGCTAAACAAATGTTAAAACTTGGATAAAATATTGTGTGGGGTGCATTATATTACGTTTCACATACGTTGTAGCTAGTATTCTCGAGTGTTGGTGTTTCAACGTTTGGAATAAATGGCACGTAAAATTTCAGCTATAGTTTTACTCTGCAAACTTATTATAGAATAATATGTAGTAACAACTATACAGTAAATGCGCGATTTTAAGACATGAGAACATGCTGACAAATCAATTTTAAGTTTTTCTTATTTTATCATCATGGTAGTCAGACATTTTCAATACGTCTAATTTACACCGATTTCTTAACTTCCGCTCAACTAAAGAGTACCCAATCACCTTAAGGGGTCATGGGCCCTTTTGCAACATCACTTTTCCAGAAAATGACTAAAAATCCTGACATTTCGCAATGTACTCATTTTTGCATTAAAATCAATATTTTTTGTTGTTAAAATCATTTTCATGTGTTTGAATGTACAAAAACATATTATTCAAACATTCTTATACATGTTTGGTATTGATCAGAAAATTCACAAATTTTTGACAAAACAAGAATTGTCAAAATTTCAGAAAAATGACTGCTAAAAAGACCAAAAAAATTACACAAAATTAGCCATAGCTCAAAAACGACCTCAATGACCAATCTAATTTTTATTGCTCATTTTGTTGATAAATGTAAACAAAATTAAATAAAAAGATAGGTCACGGTACTACTTTTTGCCCTATGACGTCATTATTGTCCCTCCATATCATAAAAACCTTAGTGAAATTGTGTAAAAGTGACGCATTATCTGCGCAGCAAAAAATATTCTAATACCAAAAGAGTACTTACATTTGCATATTATATACATGAAAGTATAGTAAATATAAACTTAGAAGAAATTGACGTGTTACAAGAATGATTTTAGGTGCAGTTACGTCGTAATCGTGTCTCTTTGCAATGAAAATTGTGGTAAAATGGCGCAAAAAAGGCCAAATTAGTACATTTTGTCAAAGATCATACACACATGGATAGGCATGTCTAAAAATAGCCCAATTATGATTTGAATACCAATAATGTATTGCGCGTGCTTCAGTAATTATCGGCCGTGTCGAAAAGAAATTATGTTTTTGTGTTAAAACCCCAAAACGAAGTGATTTCATCATTTACAACAGATAAAGAACATCCCAAAGATTACAAAAAATAACAATTTATAAGAATAAAAGCCGTAAATAAGATTCCTTAGGGATCAGAAATTAAATCTTGGAAGCAATCCAAAACCCGCCGATTGAAAAATCATCGACCCGGAAAGGTCACAGAAACATTGGTTTATTTCAGAATTGACAGATGAATCGACAGAATTATTTATACAACAACATTCCAAACAAATAATGGACGCAATCAAAACCCACCTTCGCTAAATTTGACCAAGGATTGCTTTAAATTAATCCGCAGGTTAAAAGCTTAACATATCTAGGTGGCGGCGACTAGCCGTAAAAATAGCGTCATCGTGAAAATCACTTACAAGTTTGCCGATCACCGATTTCCAATATGGCGGCCTATATAGGCGATATAATTGGGGTCGAATGAAGTTACTTTTACATCTATCGTATTCTTTGATTTTGCACATATGTTTTTTCCATAATTTCTAGTCTTGTCATAATTTATTTTTGGCTAAGAATGTTGATTAAAGTGTAATTTATCTCAAAATAAAAATAAAACATAGGTTATCACGCTACGCTTTGTGCTATTATGACTGAATTATCTCCCCTTTTTCCCAAATTGGCATTGACGTCGCATTCCATATAGCAAGGGGGCACAGATGGCCCTGAATCGCTCACTTGAATAATCTTCACAATTTTAGTCAAGAGACCATTAATGTATTCCCTATATATCAGTAAAAAGGGATCTGTTTAGTCCCAGGCAATACATACACTCATTATAAGTGGGTACACATAAACCAAGTACTAAATTCTAATTTCACAAAAAATGAATGAAAATGTAACCGCTATTTCACGCAGAGTATTTTCATATTATTTACTCAGTGCATTTATTTTTACCCCAAAGTACCCATATTTATACTAACCCTAGACAGTATCATGACAAACATTTTGCCCAATTTTCATGAGGATCCAGTGCAAAACGTGGCCTCTATCCCCGTTTAAGGTATTTGCTTATAAACGACTGTATTAAATGTCCTTAATAAGTATAGATTATTACACTGGGACGGCGGGCATTAAGTCGATATTCGGCATACTAGGTTAGGTATTGGCTCGAGGGCTTCAGCCCGAGTGCCAGTACCTAACCTAGTATGCCAATATCTACTTAATGCACAACGTCCCTGTTTAATAACCTTTTTATCGCATGTGTTTAACTCCACTGATTTTTTCTAAACACGAAACAACAACATGTTTTGTACGCAACGTACGCGCGTCGCTTCCGAAATGACCGACTATAGCCTCGATAAGGAGTTTTGGCACACCGGAAGAGGGCCAGATATCGGTATTTGGCACACTAGACACACATATCAGTTCAAATTCAGAGCGATTTTGTTACTATATATAGCAACACATGCGATAAGTTTTGTTATTCAGTGTTTCATACACTTAGCAGTCAGTTGATCCCACCTAAGTTTTTATTCCCTCTACTGATATGGGAGGCATTGTATACATGTATAGTGACCTTCCTGTTTGTCTGCTCTTTCCTCCGAAAATCCCTGATTTTGGTTGCTCTATGTATATTCTATTTGAATGATGATTGTTATGGATGCTGGATAGGTTTAGTGCACATGCTTCATTTATCATAACACGTTATGTGTCTTATAATTGTAAAAATGTGTCAAAATGATCTAAATTAATTTAAATTGGACAGTTTTGATTTTTATGCAATTAACAACTTCATTTTAAGAGGCGACATTGTTGGGAAGCGAGCCTCTATAACAAATAGTATGTAGTTCTACAAGATCAAGACATTAAAATTATTCAATTAGATGTCACTGCATGATTTTAAAGTAATTAAAAGTGGTTTTATATATTCCTTTGCACATGTCGGTAGGTCGGTCGGTTGGTAGACCAAATAGTTTTGATTCAATAACTGGAGAAGCAGCTTGGCCTTAGGATCTTCAAACTTTACATGAAGGTTGGCCAGCAACAGTAGATGACGCCTATTTCACCATTTCGGGGCTTACATGTTTTTCAAACATCTCTTGTTTACAGTTGAACAACAGAAGAGAGAACTTGATGAACTGAAAAGACAGCAAGATACAAAATTACGAGAAGAACGAAGAAGGAAAGAAGAATTGGATAGAAAGAAGAGAGAAGAAGATAGAAAAAAGGAGGAAGAGGAGAAATTAAGACAAGAAGTGATTTCTAGGAAACAGCAGGTAACGTAAAATTTTGTGGATTTCATTGATGACCTTAAACACGAAATTAAATCCCCAATGAGTAATTATACCAATATATATGAGACGTTCTCCAGGAAAACCTGACTTAGTGACATTATAAAGGAATTATGTAATAAGATACAGAAAAGGCTCCGAAATGAGAAAAAAGTCATGTTTGTTGAGGTAACTGTAAGTATTTGGATAGTATAGTACTATGTCTTGGATTTTATTTTCCTCATGAATTATGTTAAAATAACCTCTGTCATTGCTATGGTTACTCATTTCTAAAAAGTACCCATATTGAGAAAAACAAGGGTTTAGAAGTTAGAATCAGTAGCTACTTTTCTCTGAAAGCAAATATTGATGTTTTTTTATATATACTGTATCAAAAGAATATAATTCTTAATTGTGATGATATTTTGAAACATTTACGTCAAGAATTTATGAAATACTGAATTTCTGAAGTGCTTATTAACGTTACGTCAAATAACGTTTGAATGACGTTTGCGACGTCACTCAAAATCTAGATGGGAGTGGTTAGTTCTAAAGGTCTGTAACTTTAAAAGTCGGTGTTATTATTTGCTCAAAGTATCAGAAACTGTTCAAAGGAGTCTTGTCTTTCTTACACCACATTATCATGATTTTCATAATTTTGTCACTAAGCCCGGTTTTCCTGGAGAACGGCTTATATATAAAGTTTTCAGTGGCTGCCATACATGCTTTCAACTTCAGTAAGGTATAAGACTGGGTTTTTGGGAAGTTTGGAAGAAATAAAATAATGATTATATGTGTTTGATGTTTTAGTGATTTCTGATACAGTAAAACCTCGTTATTTCGAGGGCCCATCGGGACAAGCCAAATGCTCGAGTTAAGCCAGTTGCTCGAATTATCAGAATTGTATGATGAATTGTTGTTAAGACTAAGTGTGTTTTACCACGTAAGTGTTTGGTGCGCGTATTTGGTTGCAACTACGAATATCGTCATTGTTTATCAAGTCTACACACATTTTGAGTCGTGCAGACATTCGTTGAATGTTACCTTTGTAGGTGAAATCATGTATAATGCTCTATTTGAGTTGATTTACGACTATTAAGTGATCAAATATTCATTGTTTTGTGATTGTTTCTCTGACTTGATAAGGTTATTATTTAGATCGGTGAATCATAAGAGTTACACGCGGCGTGAAAATTACTTTCACTATAATAAATGTTGACTCGTCATTAAATTTCTCATAATTAACACCTCGTAATTGATTTGTATTATTCAATCTTGCCCCTTGACACCTTTATTGTAGACAAACAACCGATTTCAGTGTTGGGGGTTACGCTATTGTCATAAAATGTGATAATCACGATGTGTGAAAATCACGAACCACAGCAACATTAAATCTGACAAGTTTTCGGAGGTGTGAAATTTCGCTCGGATGATTGCCTTGAGATAAAGTAACTAATTATCGTTGAAAATTGTTGAATGGACCAACACCTGCGCTCGAATTAGACTGGATGCTCGTAATAACATTACTCGAATTAAAGGGATAAATTAATGTACAATACAGAGCAAATTCGTCGGGACTTTGAAATTTGCTCGAATTAGGCCGGTTGCTCGAATAACCGCTGCTCGTATTACCGAGGTTTTACTGTAATTTGCTAGAATTTGGACCTTGTCATTTTTCCTGAATTCCAAAATACTTGAAATTATATATACGTCCCCACAAACAAAACCACAAGATTTTGTCCCATTGAAATAAAATGATTTTACAGTTGTATAACAAGGATTTCCTTTGAACCCTGAATTTACCCTGTGACCCCTGAAATTTTAGAAATCCCTTATTTTGACCCTTGGGAATCACACTGAAAAGTGATTCTTTGAATTATAAGGACAAGTATTTTGGATATGAAATCGTGATGAAATATACTTATTATGCAAATGACTCATTTAGTGAAACACCGGTTTTTCATAGCAAACAATAATGAATGTTAAAATAATGTATTGTTATCATACATAATGTGTAAATTATAAAATTTAACATTAATCCCAGAACCATCCATTGGTCAATATTGACACACCTTCACAAATGATGAGCTTTCATTGGTCAATATTGACACACCTTCACAAATGATGAGCTTTCATTGGTCAATATTGGCACACCTTCAGGAATAATGAGCTCTCATTGGTCAATATTGACTCACCTTTACAAATAATGAGCTTTCATTGGTCAATATTGGCACACCTTCAGGAATAATGAGCTCTCATTGGTCGATATAATTTTTAGCTCACCTGTCACAAAGTGACAGAGTGAGCTTTTGTGATCACTCTTCGTCCGTCGTCCGTCCGTCGTCCGTCGTCCGTCCGTCCGTCAACTATTTGCTTGTGTAGACACTAGAGGTCACAATTTTGACTTAATCTTTATGAAACTTGGTCACAATGATCATCTCAACAAAATCTAGGTCAAGTTCGATATTGGGTCATCCGGGGTCAAAAACTAGGTCACAAGGTCAAATTATAGAAAAACCTTGTGTAGTCACTAGAGGTCACAATTTTGATTTAATCTTTATAAAACTTGGTCACAATGATCATCTCAACAAAATCTAGGTCAAGTTTGATATTGGGTCATATGGGGTCAAAAACTAGGTCACACGGTCAAATCATAGAAAAACCTTATGTAGACACTAGAGGTCACAATTTTGACCTAATCTTTATGAAACTTGGTCACAATGATCATCTCAACATAATCTAGGTCAAGTTCGATATTGGGTCATCCGGGGTCAAAAACTAGGTTACAAGGTCAAATCATAGAAAAACCTTGTGTAGTCACAAGAGGCCACAATTTTGACCTAATCTTTATGAAACTTGGTCACAATGATCATCTCAACAAAATTTAGTTCAAGTTCGATATTGGGTCATCCGGGGTCAAAAACTAGGTCACAAGGTCAAATCATAGAAAAACCTTGTGTATATACTAAAGGTCACAATTTTGACTAAATCTTTATGAAACTTGGTCACAATGATTATCTCAACAAAACCTAGATCAAGTTCGATATTTGGTCATTTGGGGTCAAAAACTAGGTCACAAGGTCAAATCATAGAAAAACCTTGTGTAGTCACTAGAGGTCACAATTTTGACCTAATCTTTATGAAACTTGGTGACAATGATCATCACAACAAAATCTAGGTCAAGTTCGATATTGGGTCATACGGGGTCAAAAACTAGGTCACAAGGTCAAATCATAGAAAAATCTTATGTAGACACTAGAGGTCACAATTTTGACTTAATCTTTATGAAACTTGGTCCAATGATCATCTCAACAAAATCTAGATTAAGTTCGATATTGGGTCATCCGGGGTCAAAAACTAGGTCACAAGGTCAAATCATAGAAAAACCTTGTATTGTCACTAGAGGTCACAATTTTGGCCTAATCCTTATGAAACTTGGTCAGAGTGATCATCTCAACAAAATCTAGGTTAAGTGCCATATTGCGTCATATGGGGCCAAGAACTAGGTCACTAGGTCAAATCACAGGTCTTGCATGTACTGCTATAACAGGTGAGCGACCTAGGGCCCTTTGGGCCCTCTTGTTTCCTTCCAGTCAGCTGTATTAGCCGGTAGAGCAGGACCACCTAGTTCGATGAAGCCTACACTGCTTGGAGCAGCCCCTGGAGCACAGGTACTGTGTACTCTTTTATTCTATGGCTTTATTTGTCTCTCTCATAACATGTTAGTATTCTGATTGTGCAGAGTTTGGTCCTGTTATAAGGACTTGGCAGTAAGATACTTCTGTATCTGAGCTGGGTTCAAGACATGCTCGGGTAGGTTATTCTATAACATCGGCTATGATCAAATGATCAATAATTGTACTCCCTGTGTGGAGAAATTGTCAGTCACGTTTGTCCGGGCCAATAATCTTCTGGAAAAACCTGTCAAGTCAACTGCATGACCTTGTTACCAGATTGTTGAAAAACATTGCTTTAAAATTTGATAGAAATATAGGATCCGTCATGAGTTGTCTTTGGAGATCAACATTTCTTAAATGAGTCTAGAAAACACAGGTTATTAAGCAAGTCTTTGGCAAGCTTAATAATTTGTTTTCGTGACGAGTTTAAGAAATGTTGATCTCAAAGACAACAAATACGGATCTTTTTATCACATTACCATAGTTACCGAGTCAATACAACATCAATAAGAACGTATTGAAGCCAACGACGTTATGTATTTGCGCCGAAAATTTGGTGACATCACGCATTTGTTATCTAACATTGTTCCGTCATTTATTCTCACATGGAATATCACGGTATTTATATGATAAATATAAAAACAAAATATAAGAATACTCGTACAAAAGTACAAAATCAATAATTTGAGAAAAGAAGAAAAAACTGTCTGAAAACTACTCTTTACTTATGGAAAAACAAGCTTTTCAACTTAAGTTTGGTCAACATGACCTGTTCTGGTTTTCATGAAAATAGGCTCATAAGAAGGAAGCGCCTTGTGATGCCATTTCCAATATTTATGAGTCTCGTAAGGTCGTAAGTAGCACTTGCTACCTTCACATTCTAAGCCAATGATTCTCAACACTTAATCTATCTCGCTAGCGAAGTTTGAAGTAATGACAACTTCTTGAAGTGTATGAGAGTGGATGTCGCAAACACCTGACAACTTCTGGAAGTGTATGAGAGTGGATGTCGCAAACACCTGACAACTTTTTGAAGTGTATGAGAGTGGATGTCGCAAACACCTGACAACTTCTTGAAGTGTATGAGAGTGGATGTCGCAAACACCTGACAACTTCTTGAAGTGTATGAGAGTGGATGTCGCACATATTGTTATGAACGTAACCATGATCTAAGCTCTAAGCTTTACATGATATCGTGCCTGAAGCTACAAACATAGAGATCTGGGTATTGTACTCGAAATCTCTTGTTTAGCAGGAGTCTTAGTATATAATGTTTTGATAGTCATATATAACATGGAGTCTTAGTGTATAAATGTATAATATTTTGATGTACACATATTAAAGTACATGTATATTAATTTTTTATTGCTATTTCAATTGCAGACATCATTTGGTAAAACTTCCAAGAAAAATGTGAAAGAAGTAAAAGTGAGAATGGTGAGTGTTTTTAGCTCACCTGTCACAAAGTGACAGAGTGAGCTTTTGTGATCACTCTTCGTCCGTCTTCCGTCCGTCTGTCCGTCCGTCTGTCCGTCCGTCCGTCCACAATTACTTGTGTAGACACTAGAGGTCACAGTTTTAGCTTAATCATTATGAAACTTGGTCACAATGATCATCTTAACAAAATCTAGGCCAACTTCGATATTGGGTCATCCGGGGTCATAAACTAGGTCACAAGGTCAAATCATAGAAAAACCTTGTGTAGTCACTAGAGGTCACAATTTTGACTTAATCTTTATGAAACTTGGTCACAATAATCATCTCAACAAAATCTAGGCAAAGTTCGATATTGGGTCATCCGGGGTCATAAACCAGGTCACAAGGTCAAATCATAGAAAAACCTTGTGTAGTCACTAGAGGTCACAATTTTGGCATAATCTTTATGAAACTTGGTCACAATAATCATCTTAACAAAATCTAGATCAAGTTGGATATTAGTTAATCCTGGGTCAAAAACTAGGTCATAAGGTCAAATCATAGAAAAACCTTGTGTAGTCACTAGAGGTCACAATTTTGGCCTTATCTGTATGAAACTTGGTCACAATGATCATCTTAACAAGATCTAGGTCAAGTTTGATATTGTGTCACCCGGGGTTAAAAACTAGGTCACAAGGTCAAATCATAGATAAACCTTGTGTAGTCACTAGAGGTCACAATTTTAACTTAATCTTTATGAAACTTGGTCACAATGATTATCTGAACAAAATCTAGGTCAAGGTCGATATTGGGTCATCCAGGGTCAAAAACTAGGTCACAAGGTCAAATAATAGAAAAACCTTGTGTTGTCACTAGAGGTCACAATTTTGGCCTAATCTTTATGAAACTTGGTCACAATGATCATCTCAACAAAATCTAGGTCAAGTTCGATATTGGGTCATCCTAGGTCACAAGGTCAAATCACTTCATTATGTCATTGGGTCTAAATGTGATGCAAGTTATTAAGCATAAGACAATATGAAAACCTTGTACGTGCAAAAGAGGCTACCATTAGGAGTGCATGAACTACTAGGACAGGTGAGCGACCTATGGCCCTTTGGGCCCTCTTGTTGTGAATGAATTATTTAATTAACGGTACTGTAAAATAAAACCATATATTTGGAGAGGCCAAAATTTTGTGAATTTTTAATTTTGAAGTAGATCTAATTGTACACAGATTGGAAAAATGTATCATATCACGCGGCAGTCTTCAGAAATCTCGCGAAATCTCATTGGCACATTTCAACGTTCGCTGATGCTTGACATAATTTGCCTGAGGGCATGAATTTCTAGTATTGAACACCCCTTGTATGTGTAGGTTTTATTTCAGATGGAGAATATGTCGCTGGATATTGAGATAGAAGGTGGTACAGATTCACCGCTTGGTGGTAAAGTTGTGGTATCCGAGATTCATCATGGTGGTGCTATCTTCGAGAATGGTGAGCTCTCATTGGTCAATATTGACACACCTTCTGAATTATGAGCTCTCATTGGTCAATATTGACACACCTTCTAATTATTGAGCTCTCATTGGTCAATATTGACACACCTTCTAAATAATTAGCTCTCATTGATCAATATTGACACACCTTCTAAAATAGTGAGCTCTCATTGGTCAATGTGTGGCACGATGGTCTAGTGGGTAACGCTCTAGATATCTAATCGAGAGTTCCCTGGTTTGAATCTTGACTTGGGCTCATGGTCTGTCTGACAGTTCTGAAATGTTTTTAAGTGTTTCCCCACACACTAGAGATGAACTGATTGGTAGCCCAGAGGTAGTCTTGCTTGTTTCGGTGCTGTACATCGGGCGTGTTAAAGAGCCATGCAGTGTATTATTGAGAACAAGCTTGGGTAGTGCACCAGGATACCTTGTATCTCACAAACTGTCTGTTTTCTGGTAGCTGGTGGTTAATGACCAATTAGGCAGGGAAAAACTGAATGATCATGCAACTGTACTGTTTCATTTGATCGCCAAACCAAAACAAATTGGTCAATTTGTCACACCAATCTGTAAAGGAGGAACACTTTGTGAATAAACTTACCATGGTCTAAATAATCTGTAAATTCTATGATCACATGACACCATCACATGACACAACCACATGACACAATCACATGACACCATCACACACATGACACCATCACACACAGACATGACACAATCACACACATGACACAATCACACGACACCATCACATGACACACAGACACACATGACACACACACACACATGTCACAATCACACACATGACACCATAACACGTCATCATCACACGTCACCATCACATGTCATCAAGTAAATATGTTAACAAAACAGAGATTTCCAAGTTTTAAGTTTTTAAATACATTGATATATTTTTAAGAAATTAAAGGGGCATTCCCAGAAACTGGAGTGCCTTGGTTTGCATACAACAAAATTGCATTTATCACTTGTAAAACCAACTATTACCGAAAAGTCAAAGAAGTAAGCATCAGTAGATGGCCCCTATTGATTTTGACGTCAGTAGGTCAAAGCTGAAGGTCACTGTTTCTGTCATTTCTGACTATTGGGATGCCATGGGGCATACATGTTTTACAAACAACTCCTGTTTATAGTGGATTCTAGACCAATTTTGAATATGGCTGACATCTTGTGTAACTATGGGATGTCAATGGGAAAAATTAAAAATCAGGAAAATTGTATATGGCCGACGTTTTTGCCGAACAAGAGGCCTTTATTGACATTGTTTCCATAATTAACTCAGTTTGTATTAAAGAAAATCTTTCACAGCATATTAAATTTACCAAATCTTTGCCATTTCTTGAGATATTTTCATCAAAAGCCATTGCTCTTTCAGGAATGATAAATCTGGAATTCCCGATAAATCAGGAAAATTGACAACCCTGTACTAATTATGTGTTACTATGATTATATTAAGCGTAGGAGAGAATGTTGAATACGGTTGACATCTCGTGTAATTCTGATTATAGGTGAGATAAATGTAGGTGATACCATATTGAAAGTAAATGGACATAGTTTTGACAACGTCTCTCTTAATGAAGCAACTGAGATTCTATGGAAGACGGAACAAGACACGCGTCTTGGGGTAAGTGTACGGACCGACAGAGTAGGAAGCAAGATAACCTCGTAGCAACAATATCTACTAATGTCCTTCAAAGGCAAATACAGTGGAACTCGGGTATACAAAATCCTAAGGACCCAGAAATTTCTTTGGCTAAATCACATTATCACTATATCAGTTCAATGAAATTTCCTTATATAAGTTCGGATGTAACGTATTTCGTTATACAATGTATCTTAACATTATTATGTTTATCATAAGTATAACGGGTGTTAAAAAAGTTTGTTCTCGCTGTTGAAGTTTCAAATATTCTTTTTTTCTGATGTCAAAAGAATATAAACTGTTCAGGTTAAATTTCAGAGGATCCTACCATTGTTCTAATATTTCTGGCTTTAAAGGGAGTGCCTCACATAATGGTGTTTTGCAAAAATAAAATTGTCAAATATTTGCGTAACTTTGGTATAGTTGCCTCTATATGCCATAAACACCCACACTGACATCTAAAATAACTTGAGAAAATTTGGCATTTTGTAGTTATTTAGTATTTTTACATCAAAAATCCTATAGGGTATTAGTACGCTATAGAATTAACCTACTATTACTAAAATTGCCTGAAATTTGTTCGCATTTGATTAAAACAAATCGTAAAAAACTAACCAAATACCTCACTGATGTTTATGCTGTAGTTTGTTGATGTTACAGTTCGATCACGTGTGAATTATATAATTCACAAAGCATGTTGGAAGGAAACTTAGCGCTTTTTTTTCAACAATAAAATACTCAGTGGGCAATATCGAGAGTGGTTAAAATTGCTTATTTGCACCAACTCTTTCATAAAGCAACCGCCAGTGGCTTTCTATTACATCAATACTTGGTTAGGTTGGAAAATAACAATAGACAAAAGATTTAGCCCTATCTGTGAGGCAGCACCTTTAAATGTGGCTATTACAGTAATAAATTAAAGTGTACACTGTGTACATAGCTCAGGTAAAATTTAGTATGAATTTAAATTTTGAGAACAAACTTTTTGAACACCCTGTACATGATATTGTGTTAAAAAACAACATACAAATATCACGATTTATGAAGTTGAACAATATTTTGTTATATAAACTGATAAAATTCTATATAAATGAGTACTATTCAATGTCTTGCTTGAATCTATCTATAATCTGGACATAATAATGCATGATCCAAGCTGTTTGACAACACAACATGTCCGCTAGTTGGGAGGTTCTGAGCATGAGCCGCTTTGAATCATTCAAACAATGCAATTATCATCTTAATTTGAGTAGCGATGATGATGGTGACTAGGTGACATGGTTGATGTCTAGTAGGCAGCTCACATATCTCATTATCTGTCTTCAATATAAATCTGTTCAAAGTATTTGTACTTTGAAATTTCATTTTTTACTTGCATTTACATTTTTCAAAATTTATTCAGCCTTGTGAATTCAACAAAGTTTAGGGTATAATTATTGGTTTGGTCAGTTTATTTTGCAATGTTGAATGTCCGAGGCACAACCACTTAACACCTTGACACCCGGGAGACATACGTTTTTGTGTCAACTCCTGCTGAACTGTATGATGTTTTTTTGATGCTTATGTTCCAGGATTATGTGAAGTTTGTTGTTGTGGAGTCAGATTTACCAAAACAGGATGAAATGTAAGTTATGTTCTTCTACAAATACATACTGTTAAATCATTCATTTTTGCAGGTATTAAATAATAAATTCAGGGATTTTTAGATTAAATGTTGGTAAAATGGTTATTTGGTGATTTCTTAAATTCTTGGATTTCAAACATTGAAAGAAAATCTCTTATTACTAATTTTTGAGGCTATTTATTCAAGGGGATTTAATTTCGCAATCATTGGTTCATCAGCGAAATCAACAAAAATTGGTCTATATTGACACATTCAGAAACATTGAGCTCTCATTGGTCAATATTGACACATTCAGAAACATTGAGCTCTCATTGGTCAATATTGACATACCTTCAGAAACATTGAGCTCTCATTGGTCAACGCTTGTGATCTTTTTGCAGATATGAGGAAGGTAATACTAATGCTGTTGTGAAACGGTTCACTTATTATATATATCTGTTGTTTTAATACTTATAACAAAATGTATAAATTGAAATTTATGTTGGGCTAAAATAGCTGAAAAATTGTATGTTTCTGGGTCTATTAGTATCCTTAAATGTGTCGGAATGCAACTTTTTAAAAAGCAGTTGGCCTAGGCCTACCTCTTTCTTTATGTAAAATACATCGTCTGACCAGTACATATCCAAGTTTTGGGTTTTATGGAAACAAACACTTTTATTACGCTCACTGTATGTGCAAATTTGGTTATATATGTAAATTATATTATTTTGTAGTATTTGTACACATATTTTTTCTCTGCTATTTTTGTGTTTCATCTATTAAAGTTTGTATGTCCGTATAGCACCAAGTTTGTATGTCCGTATAGCACCAAGTTTGTATGTCCGTATAGCACCAAGTTTGTATGTCCGTATAGCACCAAGTTTGTATGTCCGTACAGCACCAAGTTTGTATGTCCGTACAGCACCAAGTTTGTATGTCCGTATAGCACCAAGTTTGTATGTCCGTATAGCACAAAGTTTGTATGTCCGTATAGCACCAAGTTTGTATGTCCGTATAGCACCAAGTTTGTATGTCCATATAGCACCAAGTTTGTATGTCCGTATAGCACCAAGTTTGTATGTCCGTATAGCACCAAGTTTGTATGTCCGTATAGCACCAAGTTTGTATGTCCGTATAGCACCAAGTTTGTATGTCCGTATAGCACCAAGTTTGTATTACCGTATAGCACCAAGTTTATTAAATGTGTGTATAATGTATTCTAGCTAGGGTATTCTCTTTCAGTGAACAGATTCCCTTTTCCTCGTCCAATTAGAGATGAATTGGTTGGTAACCCAGTGGTAGTCTCATGTATCGGTACTCACTGTACTCCAGGCATGTATAACTATAACAAAGGAGTCTTTTCAGATAGAGCTAGGGTATTTCACTCTTCCTTGCATCACACAACTGTCTGTCGAAGTCAGGGGTCAATTTTGTGCATTTTATTCAGCAATTTATCAGAATGTTCCTTTGTTTGTATGCCAAGTTCATGTACATGTTTAACATTTATTATTTATAACAGGCCTCAGGTAATTAGCAATCATTTTCAAGCCTGAAAATCCTGGTTTCAAAGCCTGGAATTCCACTTTTCAATATAAACAAAGAAGGAAAATTCAGAAATCAAACCTGAAATAAGGCACAAGACTGAAAATAAACAGGCCTTAACGATTATAAACTTATCAATCATTTGTTTTTCTGTATATTTCAGTACCTTTTTCTGATCTGGACTCGTTGCACATACAAGATGAACAAGAAATGTTGGATATGTTAGACAGAGAAACACAACATGATATGTTAGACAGAGAAACACAACATCGCATGGATCCTCCTGTTACTTACATAGACTAAAATTATCAAAGTGTGTCTTACGACCGCTTCTACAAATAATTTGAATTGTTGAACATTCTTTTAGCTCTTATATTCTTATCCTGTTATCTTTTTGTTTACATGGGTTCTACTGAGGCATAATGCCCAATTCTGAAAATTTGACGCAAGTTTGTTTCAAGTGCCATTAGCTAACACCAGAACTTTTGTTTCAAATATTGTCCCATTGTGAAAATCATCATATGAAATTTGAAACGACCATGTTGACGCAGTCAATAATTGGTATTTATTCTTCTAATAACTTTAATTTTCAGTTAAGAGTTCCTACTATTTAGTACTGCAAATCCGAATAGTAGGACCCCTGTGTAGAATTGTTGATCCAGGAAAAAGGGCCAAAGGGGACAATTACAAGCAACCGTCTAAAAATACCCCAACCACAGAACTGATAATCAGACGTCATGTAACCTCCCCACTCAATATTTATTTTATGATTCACTTCTCTAAAAAAATGTCCCAGTGCTTTCCCAACTATACTTTTTTTTACCTTGAATCATGTTTTCTATACTAACAATATTCCATGTTAATTGTAAATTGGCGAGTTCCAACAAGCGATGTCAGTGTATCTTTGTATTTTGGTATGTTTTGTGTTGTGTTGCGACTTTTACAGGTCTATATATTATAATGTAGAAAAGAAATATATATGCAGATATGAATTTATTTTTAGTCGCTTTTTCATGTTGTAGCTATATATGTATATAGCTCACCAATAATAATACTAGCCATGTTTTATATTAAGAATGAAGCCAATACAAAGGAGATATATAGCTTGCCGGAGATCTCTCTAGATAGAAATATCAATAAACAAACATGCATTATATAAACACTATTAAAGAGTATAATAATGCATTAAAAGTGATTGTGCACAATATTGAACAAAACTGGACATTGAAAATGCATTTAATTTTTATTTAACAATGGCTAGTGTTATGCATCGGCGGTCTGTATGTCTTCTTTCAATGACTGTGTTTGTATGAAAGTATGTCTAAACGCTTTTTAGATAATGATCAAAAACAGAAATATGGTGAGCAGGGACCCAACTGAGGCATAATGCAGGGGTTCTACCGAGGCATATATATAATGCCTGATCTTGAAAATGAGTTGCAAGTCTGTTTTGAGTGTCATTAGCAAACAACTGCTCACCATAACTCAGTTCATACATTGTTCTATTGTTAAATACAGCTGATGAAATTACATATGACCGTAAATTTGTCAATGTTTTCACCAAATAACCTTCATTTTCTGCAGAAAAATTCATTCTTTCTAGTGCAGCAAATCTGGATTTCTGGAATGTAGAACCCCTGCATATTATAATCCTGAAAACAAACATGTAAGGCTGTTCCAGGTGCTACGAGCACACATCTACACCATAACTGTTTCAAACCTTGTTCAGCTCACGAAATTTCAAAGTCAATAACTTCTATTTCTGGATATGTAGGACCCAAGGGTGACATCATTTATCAATCTTTGTTTGTGAACAAGGCAGAGTATTATCTTGTCAAACGTTTGGTTTATCTTTCCATCTGGCAACAAATAGTACCAACACTGACCGTGACGGACATTATACAGAGGTTCTATAACTGAGATATAATGCCTAATCTGGAAAATTTGGTCCAAGTCTTATTTTGAGTGCCATTAGAGAGGTTGCGAAAGTCAACGTGTAACGTGTACGTGAATACTGTTTTGGGGTATTTCGTCATTCAGGTATGTGTAGTTTCTACAAGTAACGAACGTGTGACAGACGAACAATAATGTGTACTATGTCACACAGGTATGCGTATGCACGGGAAACACAATATTTCATCGCCCGTGGTGTCATTGAGCTTATGTTAACACTCATTATTGATCCACGAAGAAATCGTGTTACAACTGCCCTGTGATTATACACGCACACGTTGGGTTTCGCAAGCCAATTTTAATTGCGACGGGTACGTATACACGTACGGGTAGCTACACGTACACGTACGCATCGCAACCTCTCTAATAGCACACTCCCCTACACCTCTGCATCAAACATTGATCTATTGTTAAAATTCAGCTTATGAAATTTCAATGACCTTAACTCGGTCTATATTTGGAATTTAGCTTATTTCGTAGAAAAGTTCCTTCTTTTTAGGGCAATTCATAGTAGAACCCCTGAATATTGAAATAACTTGCATTGCCACATGTAGAGTTTATTATAACCAGTATCGTCGGGCAAAGATTTGTTGCCAGCTGTAAAAAGGACACAACAAATATTCAGAAACGATAAATATACGGTAGCGGACTTTGTGTTTGTTTTTGTATTGCAATTTATCGCGTTGGAGTTATACAAATAACTTGTGCTGATCGATTATTCAGGTCAGTCATTTGTTTACATAACATTGTGTATATATAAACATTGCATTCCCTTATTAAAGTCTTATTTTATAGATATTATTTGTAGGAGGCATTTCACTTCCTTCTAAAATCTTCTCCAATTAAGATGTTAAACAAGACTGCGTTCAATAAACGCTTATGCCCCCTGTGGAAGCCTTGTCCATCATTAAGTCTAAGTCCAAAATTAGGTCAAGGTGAAGGTCAAAATAGGGTTAGGTGATACAGGCGTGTGGAGAGTGTTCATACACAACATCCATGCAAGTATGAAAGCTTTGTAGCAAGCCATATTAATGCTAGGAGAAACGGTCAATTTGGGTTAACCAGGACGGACGGACGAACGGACGTACGGACGGACAGGTGAATCACTATATGCCTCCCCATCTATCGATAGGGGGGCATAAAAAAATACTACAATGTATACAAGTGAAAGACCTGATTAAATGGACTGTACAAATACATAGAAGAACTAACACTTTCAAACTATATACTCACTTTAATCAAAACTGAATTCAAATGACACGATAATGATACAGGTACATATAACAATTATATATTGCTGGCTTAGAATGAGAAGGTCGTAAGTACAAAAACACTATTTTGAGAAAACAAGATAAAACTGTCTGAAAACTTGTCTCTACGTATGGAAAAAACAAGCCTTAAACTTCAGATTGGTCAACATGACCAGTTACGATTTTCATGCAAATATAGGCTCATTTATCAAGAGGCGCCTTTTGATGCAGATTTCAAATATGTATGATAAGTAGTTATAACGACCTTCTAATTCTAAGTCAGTGATATGTCGTAACATTTTTAAAACAACAGAATATGCAACACTAATAAAACAACAATTTTTATTCAAATGAACAAAATACATAAAATCAAAACTTTTAGCTCAAGATTAATTTTAGTGAAATTAATGAATTCGACAAGTTTGCAAAAATTGATGAAAAAAGGAACAAAAGGCAGTAGATAAAATAAAGCACAAAATGAAATCTATAAGTAATATCCCAACTTCAAAAATCTTGAAACTTTAACCTATATTTCCAGAATTTTGACATCGCAAATATATATGATTTTACAGCACGTACGTGAGCTGACTCAATCACCACATTACCTTTACAATGATCAAGTTTACAATCCCGTTTTCCTGGAAATTAATTACCAACCAATACCAACTAATGCTCTCACTGTCTTGAACTATTCATAAATGAAAATGAAACTTGATCTGCGAGATAAACTGCTCCATACCGTATACCACAATATTTCAATAACAACATTATATACTGTAAATTTAAATCACTTGTTTTCGTTGGCATTAAATTTCATGGATTTTGGTAAAAGTGCAATTTCATTGAGTCATAACTTCGTGGATTACGCAACATGAAGAGGCCTGGAACCTTATGTTTCATATTTGGGAGGATTGTATGTCGTCATTAAGTTCTACCAAGAAATTAACAAAAATTTACCCCAACGAAAAATAATGATTTAAGGGTAGCAGAATAAATACTATTATAGATATACTCATATAGTATATATGGAACATTAGGGACTACACGCTAAAGAATCTGTGGATCTAACTTGTGTTGATCTTCAAGGAAAGGCACATCAGAGTTGTCTACCTTTTCCACACAAATACAAGTAATTGTCTTAAAGATGGAAGAACTTTTGAAAAGGAGAAATTTTTGTACCCATTTACTGTGATTCACACATTACAATAAAATGTATATATCACAACAAGAGTGCCTAAAGGACCCAAGGCTGCTCACCTGTCATAGTAGTGCATGGAGGTCTTAATTCTACATGTACAATATGCATAAGTTTTCTTAATGTCATGTTTACCAATAGTTCATTTCGGTGGTATACTCAGCACTGTTTCCTAATCAACTAACAATTCCACAAGGAACCTCAGCAACTTCTCCACATGTGGAGGAAATCAACATTGACATCAAATTTTCATGACATTACAGGGAGTCAAACCAAGAATGAAGTACACTAAGTATAAGGACCATATCATATATTTACCAACATCAATCAAATTACATATTTAACCATTGTAGATTAAAAATAGGTTGAATATTCACTAAAATAAACAAACTGCACGATCAATTTCTAACTAAACAATCAGAAAAATAAGTCATTGTACAAAAACTAAACACAAGAAAGTTTACTTCAAAGATGGCCGCAATTTTGAAATAAGTGGGTTAAATATGGTAGATGTAAGAAATGATCACCGTCAGTGATTTGAAATCTCTAGAATACGTATACATACAATACTGTAGCATTCTAGGCAAACTTGCAATTAAAAGAATTATATGAACAAAACAAGACTGTTTCAATAAACGCTTATGCTCCGAAGGAAGCCTTGTCCATAAAAACGAGCTAAGCTAATTAGAGGCCATAATTCTGTTAAAAATTTGGATAGTGTTACATGGCGTTGTCAATGTTAGGTGTTTATGATGGTAAACAAGTATGCCAAGTTTAAAAACCGCATGCCTCCATAGACTTACTTGAATTTCCACAAAGTTTTGGTAATTACATTTTCTGATGGGACGAATGGGCGAACAGGACAATCACTATACGCCTCCTGCATCGCCTCCTCCATCAGTAGATGCCGAGGCATAAAAGGTACGGTAAAGATAAAAATTAAGTAAGCACAATTATTAGAATATAACCTACATTATGAGCCAAATTTTGGCGGTTAAATGAAAATTTAATCATGCCTTGGTGCTAATTTCTATCAGCAAATCAAAATGCTTCGCTCACTCCTCCTTTTTAATCATTAAAATTTACTTAATATGTTAATTCTTAATATAACATAGGGTAGAAAATTTATGTATTAATCGTTATTGTAAGTATCAATTTTAATTTTTAAATAGAAATATCACCCTTTAGTCCAAATCACACCAAGATTTATATGAGCCAAACAACCAAGACGTTACCTGCTATTTTGACAAAAAGTTTAATTTTGAGATTTTTCATATTTGAAAAGAGCAATCATAATGAAGCAAAATGTCATTTAAACAATATTTGATGTAATACTGTAACAAGTTATTGATCAATTCTTGGCAAACTGTTTAAAATAGAAACTTTTCAGAACCTATAATATTTTGATTTTCATAATATATAAATCAAAATCGTGAATGTTTGCATTTCTAAATGGAAAGGTTATTACTGTTTTTAACAACTAACTTCTCCTTTTTCTCAATCAGAGTACATTTCTGAAATTGGTTACCGTAGTAAGGAAGGAAGTTATTTCAATTTAATTCATGAAAAAAATTAGGTATATCCAAGCTAAGGTATATATGGGTAAATTACTTAAAATTGAATCAAAACATTTTTTTTATATAATATTTTATGTACTTTTTTCTTATTTTCAAGCATTTTCAAAACCTGATTACATACAGTAATAATATAATGTCAAAGCAGCAGGTTTTCTTGGAGACTGGCTTATACATCTTAATTCGGTCCTTCATCGATTATTTTCCAATAATGAGCATGTAAGGGAGACAATCCAACTTACAGAAATTAACAAGAAAGCTTTTCAAGGGAGACCACTCTTGATCTTTGTACCCAAAAACTGCATGTGAAAGAGGTGTATGGTAATCATTAAGCATGGCTCTTATTAAACAAGGGATGTTTGTAAAACATGTATGCCCCATGGCAGCCCAATAGTCTGAAATGGTAAAGGTCACAGTGACCATGACCTCAAAATCAATAGGGGTCATCTACTATTGATAACCAACTACACCGCCATGTAAAGTTTGAAGATCCAAGGGCAAAGCGTTCTTAAGAGTTATTGAATGGAAACCAATTTGATCTACCGACATGTACAAAGCAATATATCCCCACATCAAAGATGGGGGGCATAAATATGATAAGGTGTTTGGAGTATAGGGTTTATCCAGTCAACTAGTCAGACAATTCATTGAAAATTTAACAAAACATTAATGTAACATTACAATGTTGTACATTAAGCACCTTTAAAACTAATTATATTCAATACATGATATACCAGGGGTTCCATTAGCTTCTGAATCTGATACTTTATCTGATTTTGATACTTTTGACTAAATTTTACCCTTTTAATAGCAAAATACCCATGATTTTAACAGAAAATGACACCCATCAAACCTAAATCTTGAGGGTCAAAATGTGGCTTTTTGGTAATTCCAAGTATAAAAACCCCTAGTCAAACGAAAACCCTGATACAAGAGCACATTTTTTAGTCGTAACAAGTTAATAATATGCAAATTACACAATAATTTTCAACTCAATAAAATATGAGAGCTGTCACTATTCAGCAGACTAGTGAGAGCAGACTAATATACCCCCATCTACATGGGCCATAATATAAATTCTGCCAAAAATCATCGCAGTGATAATTCTTTCCTTTGGTTCAAGGGCATGTGAAGAAAATTCTGCTGAAAATGTAGGAGTAAATTAAAATGCGTCAACAAGAATGCGTCTACAGATAGACTGACGAGATCAGTTGAATCCAGTATACTCCCCTACAACTTGTTGTGTGAGGAGAGTTCCAGTATACTCCCCTACAACTTGTTGTGTGAGGAGAGTTCCAGTATACTCCCCCTACAACTTGTTGTGTGAGGAGAGTTCCAGTATACTCCCCCTACAACTTGTTGTGTGAAGGGTATAAGTTATAACAAGCACGTAAACAAACAATATACAACCTGATCTCTTGTACAAATAATTCATTTCATACATGTAAGAAATTTAAGGTGCAAAAACATTGAGACAAAACTCTATAACATGTTAACACAAGCAGTGAAACACAAGAGAACTGACTAACAAAAGCATTTAGTCCCCATTTTCTCTTTTCCAAAAGACAAAAATAATCAATATTAACACTAAAATGCTTTACTAATAAAACAATTTAACAAATAACATTAAAGACAAGAAAGTGTTATTATATTAATAAAGACATGGTTTATAGGCAGCACATTTTGATGAGCCAACCCCTTTAGTGGCATCTCTACCAAACCTAACTACACTCAATAACCAGTGTATACCATTTAGACCAGAGTTCTTTGATTCTTTGTTACTCAGACCCTCCTGACCATTTTTTGTCATTTAAAAAAAAAATTGAAAAAATTGAAAACAAAAATTCATAAAATGTTTTGATGGAAGTGTACCCGCCTTGTTTTATAATTTGTCAATGATAAGCTGGTATAATAAGTGCTTCAGTGCAGTGTACTATTAAGTCTTAAGATAAATTTGTTGTTTTACTATTAACGAGCTTATATAACCTAACCCATAAATTTATACAGTACTAATACTAACACCAGAAGGGCCTCATTTAACCCTTGAACTGACCCCGCAATTTCACCAAAGCTAAATCCCCAAAACAGACGATACACATAACAAAAACGACAATCTATAATTTTCAGGGCCAATAGAACTCAATCAAAAATAATTCAACCTTAAATATTCCACACAAAAATGCAAGACTAGGCTTATGGTACCTGCATGGGAAGTTTATGAATGAAAAGTTAAGGAAAATAAGCGCAGACAAATTGTGTACATGTAACAGACATCCATGCAGCATGACAAGTAGTTAACAATATGTCATCCTCACTATACATGTAATTGTGGGAGACATTTACTGGTAATATCAGGAAGCGAGTCAACAATTAATGATAGAAAAATTCAAATCTGATTTTGATGGTGTGAAGCAGCAAAGATGTGAAAATTTCAGTCAAGATCCACTAAATATACTAGTAACCACTCTAATTTATTTGGAAGATGACATGGATGACTCTGCAAGAGTGAGGCAATTTTTAGAAATGATGATAATGATGATGATGACGGTCAGGTGGTGATGGAAAATTAAGGACCGAAGTCTGCTAAAGAACAAATATGGTCATTATGCCATTATGAATGATAATTGATTTGCTATCAAGATAACCATTTTGACTGCTCTTACAATCAGAACTGTACCTACCATACCGAGAATTTTGTTCAACATGTTTTCTCCATTTGTAGCAACTATAATATACTTACAAGGTCGACTTTTAACTATGCTTTTCATTCCAAATTTATAAGCAATTAATGGAGTAATCTGATTTATGTTTCCAGATGTTACATCCTTCCTCACACAAACTTGATGTATATCAATCATTATCCAGCACCCATGTTATACCGGTATAATTATGGCGGCCATGTTGAATATCTGGCGGCCATGTTGAATATCTGATTGTGTCCAGTTATTATCAATATCTGATGTTCACGTTGAATATCCGACGCCCATGTTGACCTTCCAGTGTCCATGTTGAATTTCTGACATTTGTGTTGAATATCCGACGTCCATGTTGAATATCCAGTGTATAAGTTGTGAATATACGGTGTACAAGTTGAATATCTGACATCCATGTTCAATGGGAGACATTCAAATTAAATAGGGCACAGAAGTGCAGGGGTACATGTATAGGCAGGCGATAGGGATTATCAGACAAATTAGCCGAGTTCAAAACTTCCTAAAACTCGCATACCCTAGGCTAGACTGATGGATTTCTTTTTTGTGCTGAATCAAATGAGTAAGGACCATAAATGAAGCCGGGCAAAGTGAACAAACAAACTTCACTTTAAGGTTTTTGTGTGTGGAATGACGGATATGTTTATTGAGACCCGAGCTATTGCTGAATGACAGATTACATAGGGAACAGTTCCATGCGTTATAGGTATGTTTGTGTGACATGTGATCCTCGTAGACGGCGGATGACTGATATCCTTGTTCACACTGATCACATCGCCAGCTGGTATTATTACTCTCTATCATATCATGCCATCTACCATGTGCTTTCATCATACTATGATCTAGAAGCTCTCTGTTACACTTAGAACATACCATCTGTACCAGGTCCTCAAAGTAAGCATCATTATCCGCCGGTACAACATTTACAGTGGGACTCTGCTTGACATCGGACCTAACTGTGGCTCTACCTATGACCGCAGTGTGGCCGGGTGATCCTGTTTCAACTTGAGCCACCCTTAGTCCTGGCTGTGCACCTGTACCACTGGTTTTCAAAGTACCAATAACGCCTCTAACACCCTGGGAATTTGTTGTTACATATGCCTGTTGATTGTGAGATGTCTTTATACCGGTTACCTGCTTATAACTGCCCTGATTGAGGTGAGGTACCTGGCCGGTCAGTTGTGACGTCACATGATCAGATGCTAGATTCTGATTGGTTGACATGATGCCAGCATTAGACTGTGTCTGCTGATACTGGTTAGGTTGCATATGTTGTAAACCAATCTGGTTCTGTCTTACACCATGATTATATTCGTACATCGGCTGCTGTTGCTGCTGCTGTTGTTGTTGTTGTTGATGCATCTGAAACTGTGACTGGCTATGTGGCATTGTCTGCATGGACTGTTGTTGGGGATATTGTTGGCTTATAGAGGGATAATGTGGTTGAGACTGGACGCCGTAGTTCTGCTGAAAATTGCCAGCATTAGAAGATTGCATCATAGAAGACTGGCTGTCCATCGTACCAACAGGTGGCGGGAGAGACATATCAGGTCTGACACCGAGGGAAGCAGGGGGGAAAGGGGGTATAGAAAGTTGTGTATTTTGTACCGGCGGTAAACTGTGGTCTACACCGGAGCCGGTTTTAGAAAACTGCAGAGGCATCGAGTGAGAATGGTTAAAAGAGTGTCCAGATTGTTGAGTAAAAGATGAATTTGTTTGGTAAGAGCCACGGAATATATTTCTGTTGCCATACTGTGGAGAGCCACCAACTTGCGAGCCACTGACTTGATTTTGACTTCTATTCCCTTGACTAGCATCATCCATCCTGGCGTACTGACCGTAAGGTTCAGCTCTATCCACAATATCATTCCTTATACTTCTATTCTGGTTCTTGTTACTCAGTCTTCCATTATCGGGAACGTTCATTTCCCATTCTGACTGATTATCAGACCTGTAATTGTTATTTCTCTCATCTCTATACTTAGGTACAGTGTTTCTGGCTTTATCTGTATATCCTTCCTCCTCATTCTTACCTCTATACTTACCGTAACCAAAACCCTGTCTATCATTGGACATTGGCGAATTTGCAAAGTTCCTTTCGTCTTGTACATTTCTGCGAGCTTCAAACTTATTGGGATTTTCTTCCACTCTGTTCCTAGTACCTTCTGATCTTTTAAAGTCATTTCTTCCCCCACTTCTCTGTCTGTCTCTCCCACCATGAGTGTTGTTATCATACTGATCTTCCAAGCTACGAGATCTTCGGTCAGTATTCGTTTTTCTATCAAAATCACCAGGTCTTCGCTTGTGATCATCTTTACTTTCGTCAGTCGTTCTCTGACGAGTGGAAGAAGTTTTCGAATACCTTTCGTTACTTACCGTTATCTCTATAGGACTCATAGATCGTCGACTTTTCTTTATTCCGTATCGTGATGGCTGCCCTTGTTTATGACTTGACTGTTGACTACTAGTATAAGAGACATGTTCCTCTTCATACACAGCTCTTTGTCTTTTCTGACCAGCATGTACATCTTCCTTTCTTCTACCATCATGTTGATTGCTAGACGATTGGACAACTCTACGTATATCATGTGATTTACGATCGTCATAATCTCTTGAATTGCCTTTACCTTCGTCTAGTTTCCTACTAGTGTTACCCTTCCTTGGTTGTCCTGGTTTTCGGAATACAGGTCGTTTCTCATTTCTCTTGTCATAATCTTCTTCATCGGACACATCTTCCAGGTCACTAACACTATCATACTGATCTACGTCTTCTTCTTCTTCACTGACATCAACTACATCAAGTTCTTTCTTCTTAACAAGTTTAACAGTTTTATTGATATGAGTAGGTTTATTGGCAGCAGGTGGAGATATTCTTCTTATAACTGGTTTCTTCTTCTTCATTTGAATGTTTTCCCCTCTTTTCACAGCTTGGGCAATACTCGTAGAACCAAAAATTTTCTTCAGCACTTTTCTTTCAATTGCCTCTTCCATGCGTTTCTTTTTTTTAACTTCTAGTCTCTTCCTCAAAATTGCCCTAGCAACCTTGGATAGAGGTTTAGATTTAGGATGGTTTTGGGTATTTTTCTTAGGAACTTCCTTAGGCTTAACTTCAACATTAGCTGCATTGTCTAAAGGGTTAGAAATATTGTCAGAGTAATTAGACATCTGATTAACAAAGGGTATAAACACAAACTGCTCACCAACTGCACCTCCATCAGTGGGATACTGCTCAGAAATATATTGTACTGGAATTTGGCCATCAATAGGTTGCTCTGGCATGTCAGCATTATAAATAACCCTTCCAAACTGATCTACCATAGGTGCAGGCACACCTGACTTCATATCCTGATTGGGTATAAATACTATTTGTTGATTAGAATCAACCGGCTGCTCAACTACATTTAAAGGAAAGTCATCAAACCTGTTTTCATTTTTATCATGAACTTCAGAATTCATATCAACAAAATTATCAATTCTACCATCACTCCTTTTGTTTCTATCATCTGCTCTGGGTTTCCAAGCCTCCCTACTGTCCCTACCCTTCCGTTTCCTTCCATTCCTGTTACCTTGAAACCTAGATGTATCCCTATCATACCCTGAAGATTTCAACCCACCCCGTAGGTACTTTCTTTTAACCCGGTCAGAATGAGTAAAATTTTTATTTCTAAAGCCTGACTTAGAAAATTGGTTGCCATTTCTTGGACCAGTCTTAAAATTTTGAACATTTCCCTGAAAATTAGACTTTTGTACCACAGTGTTAACCTTACTATTATCATTAGAATTTGTTCTATCTTCTCTTAACACAGCACCAGTTTTACCCAACTCTTCCCTAACATGACCATATCTACCACTACCCGCACTTTTAGAAGTGGAATCACGATTAACCTTTGAATACCTGTCAGCAGATTTATCAGTAGATCTGCTTTTACGTCTGTCATCACTTGTGTTCTTATTTACACCACCACCTGTCCTTCTATCTCTGGAGCGATCTCTCGAAGATGACAATCTGTTCCCATCATTTTTACCCGAACTTCTAAACTGTTCTGGTCGATCTGAATAGTCTTCAAATATACTAGCAGAACTTTCTGCATGAATTTCAAACACTGGTTCCATGTTTCTATCAGACTCACTTTTACTGTTCTGTCTATCACCACGAGTGTTTCTGTTGCTAGATCCTTTATCTCGAGTATCGGAGTCTCTACTGTGCTTTCTATGTGTTACTGAGCTAGTATTAGCATTGCCAAACTTATGCTCATTGTCAAATCCATCATCTTCAGCCATTATACTTAAAATATCGTCATCATTATGGTGCCCAAAATCAGACTCCAATCGTCTACCGGAATTACTACGGCCAGTAGTATTATGTTGTTGCCTATCGGGAGGCTTCTTAAAACTGTCATTGTCTGCCTTAGACCGATCATTTCTCTGGTTCTTGTTGTCGGACGTAGACCTAGTTGATGAACCTCTTTTAATGTCTTCTTTGGATCCACTTCTATGCGGATTACTAGAAGATCCAGTTCTTGGCGGATTAGTATTGGATCCACTTCTTTGCAGATTAGTGTTGGATCCAGGTCTTGATGGATTGGTCTTGGATGCACTTCTTTGCGGATTAGTATTGGATGCACTTCTTTGTTGATTCCTATTGGGTCCACTTCTTGGCGAATTAATGTTAGATGCACTTCTAGGTCGATTACTGCTTTGCCCTGGTCTATTACTGGAACTTGATTTATTTTGGTTTCCCTTAGAGCTAGAACTTGTTTTCCCAGTTTCATCTCTTTGAGAACTTGATTTTGAACTTTGGATATTTCTCCCCCTTGAATTACCACTAGATTCCTTGACGTCTTTTGAATGTTTAATATTTGTTGAAGTACTGGTATTAGGTTTCATATCAATCTTGTTACCTTTATTGTAGGAGGAACTAAGCAATCTTCTAGATTGATCGGATTTTCCAAGTTTTTCAGTTTTTATTGATCTATCTGACTGTTTTCCAGTAGTTTCACGATGACGAGTATTAGTGTCACGATGTCTAGTTGAACTCCCGACTACATTTGAACCTCGCACACTTTTGGACGATCCTTGCTTCAATGGAGCAGAATCATTCCTCCTATAATTTTGTTTCAAACTGTTGCCCACTAAATTCTGGTTATTGACATGCCCCCTATTATCTCTGCGGTCGTTAGTGGTTGATTTGTAACGATCTCCTGATAAATTACGTCTACTAGCGGGCTCAGTCCTGTACTCTGATTTTATACGGTCAGACTCTCCATAACTATAATCCATGTCCCTAGTGTTAGCATAAGCTGTTGTATCCATTGATTGGTTATCGTATCCTACAAGTCCTACTCTAACAGTATCGTCATATGGAAGGCTATTATCTCGATTCCATTGATCAACTTCTCCAACAGGCCGATCCTCTCCTAACCTCCTCCAATCTGGAACATGGTCCATTCCAATATCTCCAACATTATCAGTAAAAGGCTCCTCATATTTGACATTATTTCCTTGGTTGTAATCACCAGGTCTATACCTTGTATTGTCAAAGTCTCGGTCCATGTTGTAAACCCTATCCTGGTCATGTCCAATAAAGTCATCCCTTCGGTCTGGATAATGATCAAGATTCTGATTACCTACATCACCTCTAATCATGTCGTCAGCATTGTTAAACCTTCCTATATCATCACTTCTGAAACCATCCCTTTCTGATTGTTCCATATTGAACTGATCCCGATGTGGCCCATCATAATAGTTGTCACTAAACTGTGCAGGCTCTCCGTCCTCAAACAGTCCAGTTGGTTGTCTGTCAATAACTTGTCGGTTATCTTCATAGAATGGTTGAACATCCCTGTCATCATTTCCAGCATTATAACGCAAGTTTTTATCGTCACTAAATGCTTCACCACCCCAGTTATCTGGTTGTGAGGTCCTAATTCTATTAGGAGATCGTTTACTGTTGAATGGTCTAGTTCCAATTCGTCTGTTGTTTCCAAACTTTCGACCTCTACCCCGCCAGTCAGGGGCTTTCTTACCGCGATTGTTATTTTTCCACATTTTTCTGATATATACACGGCTGAATTCTGATCACACAGCATGCATACTTGAACCCATTTAATCTGTGTAGATGGTGTAAGTTGTCTTGGCAAATCAAATCCTGGCTACTCTGAATATAATCATCCAAACCTTGGCAGAAACTCGTCACAATCTCCCAATACTGGAAATATTCAGGTCCTAGAAATATTGTCCCATACTGTGTGAAGTGAACCTGTAAGATATAAACGTACGTATTTAACAAGAAATAGTGCTAACAAAAAATTCAAAGGGCATTATTCAACTTCAAGTGAAAATTGATCAGAGCCTTACATCAGCCTAAGTTAGGTACATGTTGTGTTGTGTACTGTTCTATCTGTGCTTTTCACAATCTGCTGTTTCGGGCTTCGAGAGAAGAGACAGAAAGTTAGTGTGATACAAGTAATTGGGGCGGGCTGCCCAAGCTTATTTCAAATAGAGTTGTAGACTCCTTGATTCTTCAACGTGCCTTGTGTATAGCACCAATAAACATGAGACTGCCTCAGGGTTTCCAACCAGTTCATCTCTTTAGTTAGGTGGTAAAACACTATAAAGCGTTTTTGAAATGTCCAGCGCCTGGCCGAGTTTCGAACCAGGGACATCTGGATTGGTAGTCAAGAGCACTAACCAGTCGGCCACCGTTCCATCCGAACATTTATAATCCGCCATACTAATTTTGTATTATTATTTATTATTATTATACCATATTTATGTAGCCCTTTTTTCATGTATATACACGTTCAAAAGTGCTGTACAATCAGGATTAAGACATGGTTAAACAATTACATACATTATACGACTATGGCCAAATTTAACAAGAGGATAATAGATCCTTGGGCGCTCACCTGCTAAACAAGGTCAAACTTTGAATTTGACCTTAAGGTCATCAAGATAAACATTTTGACAAAACTTGTTGAAAGTTAAAGCAAAAATGTGGCCCCCAGAGTGTCAACAAGGTTTTGCTATTATTTGACAAATTGACCTAGTTTTTGACCCCACATGACCCAATTTCGAACGTGACCTTAAGGTTACCAAGATAAACATTTTGACTAAACTTCATGAAGATTGAAGCAAAAATGTGACCTTCAGACTGTTAACAAGGTTTTCCTATTATTTGACCTATTGACCTAGTTTTACACCCCACATGACCCAACTTCAAACTTGACCTAGATTTCATTGAGGTACAACTACTGACCAAGTGTGATGAAGATCAAAGCAAAAATGTGACCTCCAGAGTGTTAACAAGGTTTTTCTAATTGACATATTGACCTAGTTTTTGACCCCGCATGACCCAGGTCACCAAGATAAACATTTTGACTAAACTTCATGAAGATTAAAGCAAAAATGTGACCTCCAGGGTGTTAACAAGGTTTTCCTATTATTTGATCTATTGACCTAGTTTTTGACCCCACATGACCCAACTTCGAACTTGGCCTTGATTTCATTGAGGTTCAACTACTGACCAAGTTTGATGAAGATCAAAGCAAAATTGAAAGTGCTAGGGTGTTAACGGTGAAAAGTCTAACGGACGGACGACGGACAAAAAACAATCACAAAAGCTCACCTTGCCACTTTGTGGCAGGTGAGCTAACAATCAAGGGTATGACTAAAATATGAAACGGAGATTTCCCGACGAAAAGGAGATTCCTCAATTACTGACAATGACACCGCTGGTGTTTGATCACAATTCAAGACATTTTCTTGATGCATCATTGTATCATGTATGGTAACTTACGCTGAGACTACAAAGCCACACTTCACTTTCGAAAGGCTTAAAATTGCTGAGTTACATGTATTTTGCACGTTAAAAAACTAGAAGAACACAAATCATGTTATTGTATGGTGAGAAATGCTAGGTCAAAAAATTATTAAAAGAACCATAGAGGAAATGTACTTAATTATCATTTAGTTATTTTTACAGTTTTAGAAGCTGGTTCCATTACCATACAGAAAAAGAAATATATGTGATGTCAATGGCACAGAGAATTCTGATCACCTCGGCCTTTATGCATTGCAAAAGACCTCTGACATAACATTAGGCGCCATATTGAACTATTTTCAGACACATGATTAGAAAATCCAGGTAAGTAACCACCAATTGCCTACGCGGACCAAAATCAGATACACTCAAGTAGCCCTGTAAAATACTTTGATTTTACTGGAAATGGTGGTATGTCTTGACAAATCTGCATTAGATTTAGAATCATGAACTTTGGTTTAAATGCTGTATGTGATGTAGTGAAACTGTTTTAATTAGAAAATTTTGACATTTTTGCTTAAATAATAATAAATATGAAAGTGAAAGTAGGGTTGGGACTAACCAGGTCTATTATCATTTTTATCACACAATTTGTGTATCCTCCTGACTTGCATATCATATACAGATCTGTGTATAAATTGATGCACAAATCGAGATATATGTCATACCGGTAACTAAAATGGGAATAATTTTTTACTGAGGAAATATCGAATTTCATTGCATTAATTATATATAACTTAACCAAACGCGATTAAACCTTTGATAAAACAGAAAGGGCTGATAATTACCAAAACGTGCAATGCAATATAGTAGTTCAGTCATAATTCGGCTATTGTAAGACTCGCTAATATCCATTGTTTGTTTTGATCTTTGTTTACATTGAGGTAAAGAACAAATTTATTACCGGACAACAGGTATTACTGGACAAACGGTCGTAGACGCTTAATTTCTTGAAGTATGCATTGATTTTTGTACCTTATCATTCAGAAGCTTGTTTAAAATAAAATCTAGTTAATAAAATATATTCAAAATGATCAAAACATTATACATTAATCGAAAATGTTGTCCGCCTTTGTTTGTTTACATAAGCGGCGCTTGGGGAAATTTCCATCGGTTGCGCAAAAGAAACCCAGCTGAGTTTGTGAGTCATTGTTTTTCTACCGTAAAATTATAATTAGCTTCGATTAACTCAATAGTGTGAACAGCCGAGTGGTTAACGTCTTTGGTTATGAATCTAGAGGACTCGCGATCGAATTCTCACGCTGTCGTAAGCTTTATTTTTTTTCACCCAATTAAACCAGCGCTAATTTTAGCCGGATATTGTTTAATTACAAATTTGTCAAACTCAAGACTTGTTGTATAACCCGTCCCTAAATCTGCCACAGTTTTCCACACTTTGCCAGTTTGTGGAGTATTTAGACAGTTTTCCACAGTTTTCCACAAAATGCCACAACCGAGTATGGCAAAAAAAAAGTTCAAACAGAACATGACCAGAGCATGTTTTCCACAGAACGCCACACTTTTCCACTCATTATCCACAAACTGTGGCAAAGTGTGGAGTATTTAGACAATTTTCCACACATTGCCACACTTTAACTGGCAAATTCATTTTCCACAGAATGCCACACTTTCCACTCATTTGCCACAAAACTGTGGCAAAGTGTGGAGTATTTAGACAATTTTCCACACATTGCCACACTTTTACTGGCAAATTTATTTTCCACAGAACGCCACACTTTTCCATTCATTTGCCACAAACTGTGGCAAAGTGTGGAGTATTTAGACAACTTTCCACACATTGCCACACTTTTACTGGCAAATTCATTTTCCATTAAGTGCCACACTTTTCCACTTCATTTGCCACACATTGTGGCATTTTTTCCACAAAATTCCAGACTTTGATAGTATCAAAATCAACAATTTTTTCAGCATACCATTTTTAATGAGAATATATATTTAACGTATGTATAACACACTTCAAAATCGACAAGTACATGTTCTTTCTTGTGGTTTTCTGAATTTTTCCCTTAGAATAACCAATTTATTCAGTGATTTCATATCCGAATATGTCACAAATTTCACTCCTACATGAGACCATTATTCCAACATCAGAAAACATTATCTGAAAATAAAAATCAACATCATAAACATCTAACTTATCAATTTCATGTTAAGTTCAAAATAAAGTTAGTACTTGAACAGTGTATTACTTGTATATGTATTAACTATTAATACATAATATTATATGAAAATTCATCAGTGTTAATTTAAGGCTGTGTAATGTCATCTGAAGCCCCTTTGCATTCCACTCAACTTTGTTGCCACTATCACTCAAAAGTCAGGGACCTATTCAAGAGTTGAAAGTGACATTACAACAATGTGATACGAAATTATAACAAAATGGCGGCACCACAATAATGCGAAATAATTTGACGCAATGGAACAAGTGATACTACAAACAACATTTTGTTATCGGCTGCAGGTGTGTCAATGTCTTTTTAATCTGTATTTTTGAAATAATAATGTCACATGACCTGTGTTAACCTGTGATAACATGACATAACAATTTGAAATAACAATGCAAAACGCTAACGCAACACAACACTGCGCTTATTACAGGTGCTACAATGATGCGAAATTGTAACATTTTGCAGTTTAAATGTTACCCCGCATATTATATTGTCAAACGTCACTTTACATTGCCAAGATAATGTCAAATTTCAATTTTCATTGTTCTTAATTTTCCGTTGCACTTGAATTCTACAAAACTTGACACTAGGTTTGTAAGTAGCAAGAACTTTTAAACTTGCAACACAAATTAACCATTATAAGCATCATTATATTTTATTAATTTTACTTACCTGAAATTGTAATTGTAGTCAGACATTGAAACCATTCACTGTGTGAAACTATTTAATGTCTTCTTGACTTCCAGAATTCAAGTTATTTTGACCAATACTCTGTAAAACAGAACCCAATATTGATAAATAAATTATAGTACAAAACTGAACCTAAGTTTTTAATGTTCTCATTGGTTTAGATTTGTTTTTGCCTCCACTTATTGCATAAATTACTCTCAGCTAGTATACTTCAAGTTGAGTTTTAGTAAGTTTAAGCTTAAAAATAATACTTTTGTTATTCAATGAAAATAATTTATGTATAGCTAACTTACATTTTACTGTTCCTTTCTGTTGAAAGCTGGCTGCTCTTAATGAAAACTCCAACACAAACAATCCACAATCCATTTTTCACAATCACAATTGTTTATGCTAGTAACCACTAACCAACAGTGAATTACAAACTTAAGTCATTAAACTCAATCTTCCTTCATGAAACATCACATCTGCACATTTAACAAACACCAAAATACCAGCAAATGATGTGCCAAGCATGTAAATATACAACACAACAATGGAGTTCTCATTCAAACTAACTGTTGACCTGGATACTTGTTCAAACTAGCCAATCAATGACCATCTGTTATAATCCATGCCATCTGGTATAGAATGTTAATAGGCTTATCAGCAAAGTCTCTCTGTGTATGTGTATAAGAATGTGTACACAGAGTTTACTTGAAAAGGTCATATATAACCAATTTATAGCTAGAATATAAGATAATTGATCACTGATAAAAGCATGGTAATATTACAAATAAACAAAAACTAAAATGTCAATTTTGATTTCTAACTTTTTTAAAATAATAAACTATAAAGAACATTTTGTCAGTAGTTTATTCAGATACATGTCTGATCAATCAGTGAGTATTTTAAAACATCTCATAATAGAATATTTTACCATCAAATTGATTGATTGATTGATTGATTGATTGATTGATTGATTGATTGGTTGATTGATTGATTGATTGATTGATTTTTTTAATTCAATAATAAACACAACACTCTTCAAATATCCTCTATGTATATTTTCAACCAAACTGTTAGTGTTAAAATTTCCTAAGTACAAGTTTTACACCTGTATTTTGAGTGTAGACAATTCATGAATACTTTCTGAAATCGTACATCTTTGAGAATTTTACCTATCAACTTACCCAAAAATTACTAAAAATGACTATGTTCCATTTTGCCACACTTTTCCACATCAGAAAATTTCTAAGTATTTTTGCCACAGTTTATACACCCATGAAAAAGAACTAAGTCCATTATTTCCACACTTTGCCAGACATTTGCCACAGTTGAAAATATACAAGTACCAATTTCCACAGATTGCCACAAGTTTTCCACTTAAATTCTATGGCAATTGCTGGCAGATTTGCCACTCCTGTGGCATTATTGAATTAAATGTGTGGCATTCCACTCTTTGCCAGTTAATGCCACTGATTTCCACACTTTTCCACTCATTTTCCACAGATATCTGTGGAAAAAAGGGACAAAGTGTGGCAGATTTAGGGACGGGAAAGGTCATTTCATAACCAGTCTTAGTCACAACCAAAATAGTATCGGCGAACTCGTAACCGTCGATTAACTGCTTTTATTCATATAAGTTTATTATATATATATTGCTAATATCATCGTAGAAATGTGTTTTAAAGGTGTTAAAATAGTTTGATATTCAAAATGTATCTATAATTTCGTTAATATTTAGGTCATAAACCAATAAATGCATATGCGGACCAAAATCGGATACACTCAAATAGTCCTTACAGAAACTTCTGTTTGCCTGGAAATGGTGATATGCCTTGACAAAATGGAACTAGGATCATCTTATTGAGTTGAAAGGTATTGTATACATAAAGTTGAATGAAATTGAATGAATGTGTTTCATCTTGATTATTTTGAGATTTTGGCATATTTGACAAAGCGAAAGTAGACTAGGGTAAAACCCACATTGGATCAGTCTGTGCGTCTGACAGTTAAAATTTGTCGACCGCCTTTGACGAACAAAATCTTTCTTATATTAAACATTACCCCCTGTTTTTTTGGTCTTATTAAAGTTATTTTGTAGCTGAAACATACTGCTTTTCAATGATATAACTCTGTCAACTGGCCATAGACTTTAACATGATATAATCTGGGGCTGACAATTGTCACTTTACATTGAGCTAAAGAACCATTTTATTTAGTGGTTTGTGACCTTTAGTATAATTTACGGAATGAATAGCAAATTGTATTTCTAGCTTTTTTGACTGACTCACTGAGGTTGGTTACAAATCAGCCGAAATATGGTTACAAAATAGCCGAAAATGGACGATTATGAATAAGCCTGGTTACGAAATCGCCGAATACCCCCCATGTTTGGGCACTACATTGGATGTTCTGGTGACGTCCCTTTTCAGGAATTCTATTTATAGAAAGGCCTTGAACCCAGGGGTAAGTTGCCTAAGCAATGCGCTACCGAGCGCCTTTATTCAGTTTAAAACCTCCCGTTCAATTAAATATAGAAGGCGAGGATAAACCTCCCGTGAAAAGCGCTACGTAGCGCTCGCCCATGTTAACGGTCTCCAGGTATGTGTCATGTGTCAATGTTCACAAAAAATTCTGACTAAAAATCGATTTTTAACTTCACAGGAAGCTTTTTATGCCATTTCTGTCCGGTAATACCTTGCATGGAATGCGGGACCAAGCGGACCATGGGACAGAGCGGACCGGACAGAGCGGACCGTGTTTTGGGACAAAGCGGACCATGATTTGGATCGAAGCGGACCATGTGATGGGACAGAGCGGACCATGTTATATAATATTGTAATTAAATTTATGTGTGCAATAAAATCAAATATATACATTTAAATACATGTTATGCTAGTTTTAAAGTATCCATACATGAGTATGACTATTATATAAAAGAACAGTAAATATTACAAGAAAACCACCATTTTGTTTGTGTTTTTCACAACTATTTGTGTTTGAAGTGCAATATTTATCTTGGTTACCATAGTGCAATTATCAACACTATTTATTTTAATTTATTGGCGTACATGTAGTTATGTACATGATATATAATATTGAAAATACAAAATAAAGATATTTTTATTTCTATTCTTATGTTTATTATGTCAAAGAATACGATGTGTGTATGCTCTTTGATTATGTTGTATGAATGATCTATAAATACGCACCTTGTATGCTGTATGTTTAACAGATATTCAAATAAAGTAAATAATACACATTCATAATTGTCATTTTTATCCTATCCTATCATGAATTTTCCGCATTCAAACCTTGTGTTGGGACAGAGCGGACCATGTTATAATATTGCAATATAACTTCTAGCAGACAGTAAACTCACCTTACAATATATCCTTCATCCTCAGTATATAATCAGATTATCCAACTGGTGAAAAAACAAGTTATACAAAAACATACCCGTTTATTTATACATTAGATACTGTGTTAGTTTATATTAACAAATGTATACAAAATCTATCTATTTATACTGCATCACCCCCTTGCGGGTATTATGTGCAGGTGCATATAACATATCCATTTATGTATTAATTCACTACTCTTTACTGCTAGTGTTCAATGTTGAATAATCCACGATGTATTTCTCGAACTAATGCAAATGCCCTGTAAATTGGGAAACTTCTTACCTGCACTGCTGCACACATATTAATTTATTTATTTGAGTCTATGTATCCTGTATTTTACAGGACTTTGCAATTATTGAATAAACTGAAACTCAGTCTCATCTTGACATACAATGTGTTGCTCAAAGTGCCAGTAGAGCATTATATATTAGGTCTGCTTATTGCAAAAAGTAAATCAATACGATAAGTTAATATTTGTACTGTCTAATGTGAATATGATCAAAATAAGTGCCAAAACCTGTTCTATGATTTTAAAAACTAGAAATGACTTTTTATACAAATGATAATGTGTTTTAAAGTTGTTTTTTTAATACCTACATAATGTTTTAAATGTTAACTGTAATTAACTGTAATACTTCATGTATGCTTTAAGAAATCTATGTAATCAGTCCATAGTTACTAGACTAATACAGTCAGATCTCGATACAACGACACTGTTTGTTCCCGATCAAAATGTCGTTATAACGAATTTGTCGTTATACTGAATTTCACTAGTGACGGGAATTTTTTGATTGGGAGATTAATTATTGATTAACATATAATTTATTATGTCATAAAATTGTCATTAGAAAAATCAGCAGTATGAAATTATCATAATTGCATAAAATAATATTTAAAATAAAATACAATGTTTTGAGAGAGCTCCAAATAACGTGCGCCCGAATTTAAAGATGTCAGGATACTACTACAGTAAACTATAAAATATAACGCTCTAGAGAATAAATTGGTGATTCATTTTGTTACTAATTATACCCTATCGACTTTAAGAATTGATGAATTAATAAATCATGTCGAGAAATCTCGATTGACATCGTTTATTTCGTGACGCGTACGATTTCTAAAATACGAATATATGCGATGACTTCGCTTGTCTCCCTTGATTACGAATGCGCGAGCCGTATTTCACAAACTGTAATTCGACTGTGATAGGTTCCACTACTATAATGAGAGCAATTAAGATGATTTTCACAAGTGTAATTACATATGTAGGCTCCTTGCTTAGACGGCGACTTTGTGTAAAGCCGATAAATAGTTCAAGTGTGAAAAATAGTCCCTTGATAGTGTCAGTATATCGAGTATTAATTACTGTGTAAACACTCGATTCGTTCCCATTGTTTTGCTGTCGGTGTCGGTAAGTGAATATGTCGTTATAACGGATACAATTAACGTTGTATAGAATTCGTCCCCACCAATTGGTGTCGTTATAACGAAATTGTCGGTATATCGGATGTCGTTGTAACGAGTCCTGACTGTAATTCAAAGTTTTGTTAAGATATTTGTGTAGATATACTTTTATGTTTCTCACTCATACTTAATACAATTTTAAACTTTGGACTTTTTAGATAGTTTTCAATTTTTGTTGTAAAATAGTTGTTTTTTATGAATATATGAATATGTTACTAGTCTCTTATAATTCTAGTCAGAATGACCACATCTTTTATTTGTTTGTATATAATGATGTTTGTATAATTGTAAATGTGGATGAGACATAAATAAACAATAATATACAATACAGATGCATAAGTTTCAACTTCATTACAGAAGGGAAATTTACAATCAGATACAGATTTCTCATGTATACGTCAATTATTTATTTAATTATATATAATGGCGATAATTGTGATTATAATTGCCGTTCAAACTTGTTCAGGAATAGTTGTGAAAAATACGAACGAACGGGTCGCACTCGCTTGACATTTCATATTTTTACTATCTTTGACTACTTTATACTCTTATCTATCATATAATATATTATGGTATGTACTTCATATATGTATACATAATTTATTCCATGGCACAACTTTTAATCATAATATTATAGCATGGTCAGCTCTGTCCCAACACATGGTCCGCTTCGATCCAAATCATGGTCCGTTTTGTCCCAAAACACGGTCCGCTCTGTCCCATGGTCCGCTCTGTCCTGCTACGCGCGCATGCCAGACTAGTAGCCTGGGTATACCAAATACCGGTAATCTACTTTTAAAACTTGATGAAATATAACTAAAACACCCGACAACTGCATGAACCGGCATAAATATGTGCAACAATTATTTTTATTAATAATTTGTGTAAAATACGAGTGGATACACTTTTTAAAAATTATGACCTAAATCGATCATATCAACAACCCATGGGAGTCGGCCATATTAGTTTACGAATATACTAATTACCGGTAATCCGTACGGTCCGTACAAAATAATCATTATGACGATGGCATGTCAAAAATGTTTGGTACTGGGTAAAACTTCTATCTTTAAGTTAACAAATTGGATTATTACTATCAAAATACAATTAGGATGAGTGGAATGCGCGTAGACTGTTATACCATTGTGCAAAGTTTTAGTGGTCAATTTTCACCACGTGGGCACTAAAATTTAGCATTTCTTCTTAAACACCTATTAATTAAAGTGCAGTATTTAGATTTGTCCCGTGATAACAGTTTTAATATAACCCCCAATGAATAAATCTTCAATATGCCGATTGCCGGGATGTGCAAATTACCGGTAAAATAAAACAATCAATCAAGGCCTGCAATTAGTGAAAATCCAATATTAAACGAAAATAGTGATTCCGGTCGGAAGTTCAATCTAGTAGATTTTATGAATGACCTATATTCGTAATACGTAATTCTGTGACGTCACACTAGCCAAGTGCCCGAATCAGACGCATGAAACCATCGGCGACTACTTGTGAATAAGGTTGGAATTACGTGTTTAATTGTCATGGTTGGTGAGCTAATACGTCTTTTTTCAATATATTGATTAACAGAACGTTAATTTAACGTATCCATGACAAAATTTCTGGGTTAAAAGTGGTTAAGAAGCGCTGGTGTTTGCAAATGAAGTGTGACTGATGCTGGCATCGAGCATGCGCAAACGGATTTGATACTCGGATTGTTTTGATTTTACCGGTAATTGGTATATTACGGTAATAGGTATATTGAGGATACTTAAAGGGCGGGGTAAAACTATAAAAGCCAGCAAGCCAGAAAAATGGCCACTTGGTTTGAACTCTCTGAGCTGTCTACCAGCAGACACAGAGAAATGAAAATTATGAAAATTTTAATTTTCTAAAGACACAGTGCATACTTTTTCTTGAAATTTGGTATACTTTTTATTTAGAACACAAGCTAAGATATCTGAAAATTGCATTTCATTGTGACACTTATAAATGTGTTAAACCAAAAATCTTTTTGAAAACAGTTTAAAAAATTCAAATCTGACAGTTGCTTGAGTGACAGTTGAATAGAGGTTATGACCTGTCTAGCAGCCAACTAGATTCCTATAGAATTGTAAACTTTCTCACAGCAGAGGTCAGCTAAGGTTTTGATATTTGAATTCTACTGTACCAACATAACACCAGTTCCCCAAACCTTTTATCTATGCAGTAGACCAGATGCTTTTACTAGAGAGTGAATGTTTATAAACTTAGCCGACCCCAGTCCAGTGCTGTAACAGGGTTGTAAAACTCCACCCCTCAATCCATAAAGGCTTAATGGCCGTCCACCCGGATATTAGGGTTCATGGACCCCGGTCTTTAAGGATTTTTTCTACAAAGGGGAGTAACTCAAATTTATTATACAGTATTATTGAAATTGCAAGTTTGTTACAGTGATCATTTTAACGTAAAATTGTTAAACAAAATACTTAGGTATGAACATAAAGGACATTACCAATAACAATACGAATTGACAAGTCAGGTCGTGGTAAATGCAAGGTCACAGGTCATTTCCTGAAAATGAAACCTCTTTGCCCGATGACTCGACGTCTTGTACACTAAGCCTCGATACTGTACAGTCGACAACACGGTATACACACATGAGACGTATTCCTCACAAATTATAAATTGTTCTTCTATATGACATGAAACTTTATAAATGTAGAAAGAAATTCTGCCGAAACAGGGACCGTCGTTTTGTTTTCGACCATTCCGACTAAAGTCTACTCACGTGACCAAATAGTAACACCCCAAAGATAGGAAAGTCCCGAAAAGATTGAACACTAGTGACACGATAGATCTTAAATTACATTCCATGCAATTTTTTAAAACATAAAAGCTGCAAAAACGATTTTAATTCAAAATGGACAAAAATCATTGCAATTTGGGGCACATTTTTTTTAAAGTTCATGTGTCTAGCCTTGGATTTTAATATTTTTTAAAAGTAAGAGAGCAGGAAATTTCATGATTCTTATTAAAATGTCACAAAAAATCGATCTGAACCTGTGGAAACTTTCAGTTATAGATCTAATATTGTTTAGGCCTATTTCATGGGTTATGTGTTTTGATTTGTAGCAGTGACCTACACTTTTAACAAAGACCTAAATATGTATATTTAGGTCTTTGCTTTTAATAATTTAACGTCTAACTAAAAAATTAAAGTGTATACTCAATGTGTATAAAGAAGGACGTAATCGTCGTTACAAAAGTGCAACCAACTGCCCCTAATTCCGAACATTGATTGTAATTCCGAACATTGGTGTTCCTAATTCCGAACATACAAACATTTTATTAAAATACAATGTCTAAATGAAACAGCAAGAATATACATGTACGTAATAATTAAAGGAGAATCTATGTCCATGTACTTCCCTTGTTATAAACATAAAAACAGGAGTTTAAGTAGCCAAAATAATAAAAAAAGCATACTGCAAAATTGTCAAACATCATGTGTAGTCCGCATGACTTTGCCACATTTTCAATGCCACAAGTGGTGATAGACCTCGTCGTGCATGGAGACCCGGGCCGATGAGGGCATAGCTAGTCTTATTTGCAGTCTTCAACCTGTCTTCTGTGTTGAGCCCATTCTTCGCAGTTCTTACAGGTACTAGTACCACACCAAGATGTTTTATTTCTGTAGTCTGTTTGACAACTGTGTCGCCAAGATAGACAGGGCTGGGTGGTTTGCAGAAATGAACAATGTCCATCATTGCTTGCAGGTCGTGCTCTTATGTTGCTAACAAAGCAGTATCGTCTGCACAAGTAGGGGCTGCTACCCTGACTTCACCAAGATTTGCGCCTAGGTTACCTCTTGAGAGTGCATCTAGTGTACTGTTGTGGTAGCACTTGTATAGCGAAGTGCTGAGTTTCGCACCTTGCTTCGTACCTTGTTGTACAATGAACTTGTCAGATATCAGGTTGTTCCATTTGACCCTCACCGCTGCATTTCGGTATAGGTTTCTAAGGAGAACCCAGAGATGTCCTTGGATACCAAAATGATATAGTTTGTTAAAAAGGACCTGATGATCAACGGTATCAAATGCCTTTTGGGCATCTAGGCTTGCCATATACAATTTGTCATTTGATTTTGATTCATAGATTGCTTCAGATATTAGAAACGCTGCGTTGACCGAAAAACTGTTTGATGTAAAGCCTCTCTGCATAGGATTTTGTTGTTTTTCAAATATTTTGTCAATTCGTGATTTCAGAACGCTTTCAAGTACCTTCATTATAGTATTTGTAACGACAATTCCCCTGTAGTTCCCGGGTAGATTTTTCCTTTTCCCCTTTTTGTGTACATGTGTTAAGATCCCATCCTTTAAGTGTTCTGGTACATCCAGGTCAGTGAAGATAGTGTTAATGATGTCTGTAAGGACAGGAGCAAGCTCTGTTTTCGCAATTTTAAGATGTTCCGCTGCTATGCCATCATGATCTGGTGACTTTCCATTGTTGAGGTTGACAATCGCCTCTTTTATTTCTACAGTAGTCGCCTTCTCAACGGCAGTTCCTCTAGAAGTTTCTTTCTCTGTGATCAGATCATTCTGGAGACCAATTAGGCTCTTATCTTCGTCGTTGTTGGGTGTAGGCGTTGCAAGCGCTTCAAAGTGTGACTTCCATACGGTAAGTACTTCTTCAGGACTTGAGCTCTCCTTGCCATCTACCATTAACGTGACATTTTAGTCAGATTTGCCAGTATTTCTCTGTGATTTTATCATCTGGTGGAACGTTTTCTGGTCATTTTCGGATGCGGTCATGAGTTTGTTGATATATGTCCTTTTTGAGTCGGAGTGTGCTCTGTTCTGTAATCGTCTGAGGTTCATCTTCTCTCTTTTAATCATAGCTTTTGTCTCTGTACAAGTTTTACCACTGATTTTCCATTTCCAGAAGAGCTGTTTACACCTTTTGGAAGCATTTCCTATATCCCTGTTCCAGATACTTTTTCCTGTGGACTTCCGTGTCTTTAGTTTCCTGTAGTTAGGGATAGATTGCTTTGCAGAATGATGTAGGACATTTGTCAGATTTTGGATTCTCTCATCCGTACTTCCACCTGAGGTTTTGTCTATGTTCTCTTTGATAGATCTTCTGTAGATATCAGAGTCACATTTACTCCAGTTAGGCTTCGTGAGTACCTTCTTCTTCTCCGTTTTCTTTATCATTCTCTTCGCGATGACTCTCAGGGATAGGGAAATTAGTGTATGGTCTGATGTGTTAATAGCGTTCATTTCGTCAGTCTTTAAAGCTTCTATTAATGGCGTGAGATCCGAGTTTGAGAAGAAGTAGTCAATTCGTGAGAACCACTTGCCGTTATGGTGAAAGAATGTAAGCTTGTCTTCCGTGCATACGTCAAAGGGGTGTTCGTTTATAAAGTTCTTAAAGATTTTGTCTCTAGGTCGGGATCTAATAGTTGAGGCATTCATATCCCCTGCAATAAGTATACAGTGTGTATCATTGTACTTCACATTGATCTCATCTACTGAGCCAAAATGTTCCTGTATTCATCATCCGTGGCTTCTGTTGACGGCATGTAAACATTTACAAGTAGGATAGGATGAGTTTCTGTTTGAATTCTGAGTAGGATTAGTCTGCAGTTCTCCACACCAATATGCTCTACATATGATTCGAAAGATTTCTTGTACAGTATGCAGACTCCCCCGAAGCCTCTTCTATATTTGAAATCTAGCCTTGGCATTTCATCATCCACTGACTTAGATAACGAGAGATAATATTCATCAATACTATTGCGGTAGTTGCTGTCTATGGTGAAGAGCCAGTGCTCTTGAATGCAGAGGAAGTCAAATTTATGCAGAATTGATTTAAGATAGGAGAGGTTGCTTTTAACGTTCTGGATGTTGAGACTGCCAATCCTTACTGATGCTGCGATGTGGTTGCCGCTTGGTCCATGCACACAAAAGACTTTGTGACTTGATCTTTATGATTGTTTTTGTTGTTTTGTGGTGGACTAGAATGCTCGTTACTGAAGTGTCTAACATTCAGGGTCATTGACAATAGATGTGGGGTCAGTGTTCCCTGTTGCCTGTGGGACAGGGGTGCTACCAGATCTGCTATCTTGTGTAAGGCCAGTACTTCCCTCACCAGTTTGATTATTTGCGTTGAGCTCTATTGGTGCAGCGTTTGTATTAACCGGTTCATATCCATCTAGTGTCAGTCCAGTCTCTGTAGTGGACGGTGCTTCTGTTTCAGAATGAATAAGTGTCACATATGCTTTTGGAGGTTTGGGTTCTGTGGTCAGAGTAACCCTTGTATTTGTAGTCTTGCCTGGTGTACAGGTGGGTTGCCCTGCCAAGTGAGCAGGGTTCTGCCTAAACTGTCGGTGGTCATCTAAGGTACGATGTTTCATCCTATGGTCTGTGGTATATACCTGCTGCTGTCGCTGCAGTGGCACTGTCATAGCTGGTCTTCCCATAGCCCTCTGGTGAAGTAAGTTAGGAGGGGGTATGTATGGCTGTGGTGGTATATGTGTGGGTGTTACGTATATAGGCTGCATCTGGGGTTGAGCAATGTTAGCAGCATAGCCAGGCAAGTGTGATGGCAATGGATTTCCCACAAGGTTGGCCGGTGGTATCACAGATACTGGCGGTGCCATAGTTTGATGTGGCATATGCATAGTTGCGTTGACAAAAGGTATAGTGTGCGGCATCATAGGCTGCATTCCAGCAACATGGATTTGATTTAGTGGCACTGTCATCTGGAGCTGCATTGTCTGATTGTGCGACAAGGGTTGCCATTGGTTATGTACTACTGATTTCTCTTGTAGGGATTGCTGCAGTTTTAACTGCATTTGCAGGTTTGCTGTTTCTAGGTGGTGTTTAGTGTTTAACTTAAGTATGTCCATTCTGTGAGTCAGATCATTTTGTAGAGATTGGATTTGAAACTGAAGACTTTTGTTATAATCAGTGGAACAAGGGCCTTGTTTACAAGGTTCGTTTAATTTTGTCCGATACTCGGGATTGATATTCATATGGTCAATTTTATCTTGTAGGAGCTGTATAGTATTCAGGTAGTCACGATTCCTGGTTTCTAGAATGATAATGCGAGCCTTACAATCGGCTAAATCTTGGGCAGTAGTGTCCTTTTTGGTCCTTTTCATCCTTGGTTGTCTTTGTCCGTCCTTTTGTCCTGCGTCTTCATTGTTTTCTGGGATGTTACGTGTCTGATGTAGGGCCTCAGTGTCAATTTCTGTAACCTGTTGCCTAGAATGAACAGTCCCATCTTTCATCTTAGGGATCATGATAACTTCTTTTTGTATTGCAGCTCTGTCAGCAGGTGTAGTGTTGGTGTGTCCCTGCCTGATGGCAAGTGTGCCATCTATAGCAACCTGGGCAACAGAGTCAGCTAGTATGGCACGTGTACCATCCACAGGGCCCTCACTGTCTATGTCTACTTGCATGGTAGGTGTACCGTCTGTGGTGACATCGTCTGCTTGCGCCTTTCCTGTATTCTCATGAGATAGGTTAGGATGGCTATTGTAATATTCAAAGATATTTTTCCTGAAGAGCTCATATGCTGCTGCAGTGAATGTAAGAACCGTATTTCGATCCTTGATATCAATCTTAAGGTCTTGATGTCTGCGTGAACTCTCTATCTTCTGTTGGAGTAGTTTCTTTGGGTTAACTTCATAAGTTGCCCTTCTTACCTTGACATTTTGTGGAGGAGTATATGGCGGTAGTGGAACCGTGTTACGAGTGGACCTCAACAAAGCAGACATTATGAAGGAGTGGAGTGCGATTACTTAAAAGATCAAGCTAAAAAACCCTCAAATTGTAGAATAAAACGTTTTATTCCGATGAAACGAGTAAAAACGATAACTGTATAGGTCTTTTTTAGACTTTTATAACGAGTAGAAACGTAAAATGCATGTACGCATTAATAAACTGTACTAAAATCACAATATTCACACTACAATGTGAGTGTGCAAATGTCATATAAGACCTTAAAACTCATAAAAATTCTGTTCTGAAAATGTTCAAACTCACGTGTCACGGAGGTCACCTTGTAGTTGAGTATCACTTACTGATTAAGAATGTCGTTTAAAATGATTAAAACTGTTTCAACAATGTTACCGATCCACCATACGCTTCACACGTCACAGTATAATAATTCACCGGTATTTTTTTGGCGCATACATTAGTTCAAAGTTCAATTTTCTTCCATGGCGGACATTTTAAATTATTTCATGAAAAGCATGTGCGCGGACAGACCACTTTGAAAACTTCAGAAAGACACACTTGTTCAGAACTTATTTCGGTGTAACTACCATCAAACCTATGTACAGTTCTTCAACATTCATATGTAACACTTTTCAGACTCATATAGTCAATATAAAACTTTGAAATATAAAACTTTTCTAGCTAAAGATTCAACACGTCTTCTTTGTACAGCGCCCTCTACATCCGCGCCCTCTACTCCAGTAAATTCTAACGCATTGAGCTCTCATTGGTCAATATTGACACGCCTTCTAACGCATTGAGCTCTCATTGGTCACCAAGAATGGGCCGGAATATATGTGACGTACTTCGAATACAAACCTAATAACACGGTGGGGGAATCACGTGGTTTTAATGGTAACTGCAACATTCAAAATGGCTGCTTAAAATCCTCGGATTAACCCATGAAATCAGGTATTTAACTACTTTTTACTTATTCTTGTTATTTGTCATACATACCAACCTACGCCGATTGGTCTATGGAACCTTATGATATCATGTTCATTACCACGGACTCTATACTTTATGCTACCGACATAATATATTTGACCTAAAAAAATTGTGATTATTTCCACGGATGCATATATAAAATGTCCGTAACAGCTTAATACGGTATGTACCATAAGATTAATTACTTTCAAGTTATCTGTTTTTAAGAAGAATAATTATGCATACTGTTTATTGCAATATACACACATGCTTAAATGTTTAACAGCACAATTTGAAAAATGATAACATCCACGGATGTGATCAACTCCACGTCCAAAATAAGAATATACGAAATGATAACTTCCACATAAGGCCTACATCAAAGTACAAACGATTAAGTAACCAATCTTGTAATGTTCAGAACGATTAGATTATAGTTTATATAAAATATTGGTGTTGGATGTAATACTCGTACATGTATACGTAGTTCTACGGTTGATAAACGACTTTCATTTATACTTTTGTGCCATGTTTTAATTTGGTATGTTTGGTTGGTCATTTCATATTGTTTTCGCACAAAAGTATTCGTACTAAGACCTGGCCACGTGTATGAAATGCCATACACAACAACAAACGGGCACCAGTTTTACTTAAGCTGCTTATTTTTTACAGAAATGGACGTAATGGACTCTGCGGCGCAGTTTTGAAGTCTAAATCAGTACTAAATTTAGACCATGAGCGATGTCAATACGGCAAAGCTATATAAATGTTGTGAAAAGATTTATTTCAGTCAGGCTCACTTATCACGCCACAGTGAGGCTCACTTATCACGCCACAGTGAGGCTCACTTATCACGCCACAGTGAGGCTCACTTATCACGCCACAGTGAGGCTCACTTATCACGCCACAGGTCAGGCTCACTTATCACGCCACAGGTCAGGCTCACTTATCACGCCACAGGTCAGGCTCACTTATCACGCCACAGGTCAGGCTCACTTATCACGCCACAGGTCAGGCTCACTTATCACGCCACAGGTCAGGCTCACTTATCACGCCACAGTCAGGCTCACTTATCACGCCACAGGTCAGGCTCACTTATCACGCCACAGGTCAGGCTCACTTATCACGCCACAGGTCAGGCTCACTTATCACGCCACAGAAATGTTCCTCCTGTTAATTAAGATTTGAAGAAAAATCGCTTGATTCCAAATTGGTCTTTTTATTGGATTTAAAGCCTATATTGCCTTGAGTTGAGTTTGCAGGTGCGGGCAAACATAATGCCAAGTAAACACCATTATTATAACATTTTGTTGACAGTACATCACTGTGTGGCCATAATGCTTACATATATGACAGATGTGGCTTGACGTGCATCTCATGCTCGGCCTTATACGTATAGGGACTATCTGGATGTTCACAGCAGTTAATATATTTATGGTACAATATACATATAGTCTTCTCGCAAATTCTCAAAATGCATCATCACTGAAGATGGAGCAGGCGTCTATATAAATCAAGGTGTTTATAGTATGTCCATTCGTTATCCTTTTCATCAGTATCTCTTATACCATTGAAGATTGCTATAAATTAAATGCTGTAAAGCACAGACAAGTCTGCCGAACAAGTATTTTGATCGATTCGCTTCAATGCATGATCATACTTTAAAGCTAGTGGGGTTTGGTTGCAATTTGGATTATGTTCTTGTTACATTCGTTAGGTTTTCAAATACTACCTACTGTTCGAATATCACAATGAGTGAATTGTTGCAAAAAAATTAATATTCCAGGACATTGTACTTCACAGATGTTCCACTCATGGGCTGGAAAAAAACCTGTGAAGTGCCCTGAATGTCCTTACACTTGTGGTGATCTGACCAGACAGGGAGCCAGAGTTCAAGTGTGACACCTGAATGTCCTTACACTTGTGGTGATCCGACCAGACAGGGAGCCAGAGTTCAAGTGTGACACCTGAATGTCCTTACACTTGTGGTGATCTGACCAGACAGGGAGCCAGAGTTCAAGTGTGACACCTGGATGTCCTTACACTTGTGGTGATCCGACCAGACAGGGAGCCAGAGTTCAAGTGTGACACCTGGATGTCCTTACACTTGTGGTGATCCGACCAGACAGGGAGCCAGAGTTCAAGTGTGACACCTGGATGTCCTGACACTTGTGGTGATCTGACCAGACAGGGAGCTAGAGATCAAGTGTGACACCTGGGTGTCCTTACACTTGTAGTGATCTGACCAGACAGGGAGCCAGAGTTCAAGTGTGACACCTGGATGTCCTGACACTTGTGGTGATCTGACCAGGCAGGGAGCCAGGGTTCAAGTGTGACACCTTGATGTTCACAGCAACGGGAAAGGACATCTTTTCTTATGCGAAAAGCCGTTCGATATGTGTCTGGTCTTTCCAGACACAAGCGTAAATGTTAATGTTAATTAGAGATCATTTGGCTGTAATAATATCGTTTTCTTATTGTAAGTAGGGCTTGTGCATGCATAAGCAAATAATTATCTAGGTTTGTAGTTTACAAACGTGTATGGTAACGTAAACTATATAGTCTATAATTATAAGAGTCTCTTAAAGATATACTTTGCACATTTGAACCAAATTGATATTATCCTTTTTGTGATCACAGTTGCTACAACCCTAGAACCAATGTTAGGTAATTAGAACCAATGCTAGGTAATTAGAACCAATGCGAGGTAATTAGAACCAATGCTAGGTAATGAGAACCAATGCTAGGTATTAGAACCAATGCTAGGTAATGAGAACCAATGCTAGGTATTAGAACCAATGCTAGGTATTAGAACCAATGCTAGGTAATTAGAACCAATGCTAGGTAATGAGAACCAATGCTAGGTATTAGAACCAATGCTAGGTAATTAGAACCAATGCTAGGTAATTAGAACCAATGCTAGGTAATTAGAACCAACCCTACCTAATTAGAACCAACCATAGGTAATTAGAACCAATGCGAGGTAATTAGAACCAATGCTAGGTAATGAGAACCAATGCTAGGTATTAGAACCAATGCTAGGTAATTAGAACCAATGCTAGGTAATTAGAACCAATGCTAGGTAATTAGAACCAATGCTAGGTAATTACAGCTGAAAATATCTCTCCCCAACTACCAAAAATACTGTATAAAACTCTGGAAGTTTTGTTTTATTTATTGACGATTTGTCCCGTAATAATGCGATACTTTCAGCTATAATGCAAATGTAATCAGAAAAAGGATTAAATAGATTTAAAAAAGGTTCAGATGTGCATAGTATAAACCTAGATAATTATTTGCTTATACATTGAATTTTGTTATCCGGACATAAATTAATTGTCACCCTGTACCTATTCAGTACTATTCTATAACTGTGTGTTATTCATCGTAACAATAAGTATTGTATTAAGTATTTAACATAATTATGATAGTGTAAAGAATATCATTGTCCACTGTAGTATGTCAACTTCAAGTTTTTATTCATAAATAATGTTGTTGGTGATCAACGTGATGTTTTTCATGTTAGTACATACCCAACTCCCTCTCAAATAGTGGTTCTATGCTTTATGTTATATGTTTATTGTTCATTCTTATGGTAGCATTCCTAACAGACAGTAGTTTTTGTATGCATATGTAATAGGCAGTTTTTGCTGGTCTCCTGACAAGTCAACCTGCGACATTTTTATTTACATTTTGTCTGTTTTTCCTTGTTTGTATGACTTATGATGTTTTGTTCCTTTTCGTTTGTCTAGTTACTTTGTAATGCGTGTCTTCATGCTCTGCTATTTTTGCCGTGTGTTACATTCCCTGTATTCCGAGTTATCATTACATCTTTGTTATTCACAAGAGACCATGAGTAACACCCCCAGTTTCCATAAAGATGTTTAGACCATACATTTGATTTAGTTGCACCTGTGACCTCATGTACGGTTATATGCTTAAAGTTTAATGTTTAATCTGTGATTCAGCATAATTCTGTGATAATTATTGTGTTTGTTTGTATTGAACGTTTACAAGAAGTAAACAAAGAACAGTATTCGTTTGTCATGTTTTAATTTCTACCAAATCATTCATACTATCCTTCATCACACTGTATACCCATTACATGGATACAATTTGCAATGATGATAATATATACGTGTTGTCAAACGAATGTTGCATGAAACTCGCAAATATGAAGATTACAAGACAAATTATTGTTATAACGTGGAATTTATCACACAATTTTATACGACAAACGCTGTCAGTCGATTGCATTTCGAAGTGTTTGAGAAAAGTGTAGTTTGTGGTTATGAATATGATATCAAAATATTCGGTAGACCAATCTCCGTAGGCTGGTATGTATGACAAACAACAAAAAAAGTAAAAAACAGTTAAATACCTGATTTTATGGGTTTAGTCGAGGATGTTTAGCGGCCATTTTTTCCGTTGAATGTACCATTAAAACCACGTGATTCCCCACCGTGTAATAATAAGGGTGGACAAGTGGTCCAGTGGTAAGAACTACTGACTACTGATCCGAAGGTTGTGGGTTGAACCGTTCGATCCCTCTCCTGACGGTCAAAAATAGAAATGCTTTTCAGTGTTTCTCACCCAACATAACTAAAATTACTAACAGTCTTTCTGACGAGACGTTAAGCGAGGTCCCGTGTATGATGCTTTACATCGGCACCTTAAAGAACCAGGGATGCTTCTGGAACCGTGGCATCTTCTGTATCATGCACTATCCCCCAAGAACTAAAGTGACTAACCTCTTCTTGGGGCCTCGCCAATATGCATTTCCGGTGGCGAGGATAAATAAAAGCAAATAAACCAAACATAATACAGAGGGAGTATTCAGAATGCACGTGACATCGAATATACAAAAATATACCTCGAATTTTCATTCTGACGACATTCCGTCTGATGTAGTATCGTTGTACTTATATGTCTACAAGTCAAACGACAAACACAAATACTAATGTATATAAACTCAGTAAAAAAAGAAACGTAAATTGTAATGTATTAGGCATTTTCTATATACAATCGGGATATAGATAACAAAACAGATACTCATCTAAACGTTTATTATTCCATAATCACACATCACAAGTGAGTTCTTGGAACGAATTGATATCCATGAAAAAAATGTGATTTTAATGAAACATGTACACAAATGGTCAATAGTGTGTAATGTCACAACATCAAAATGAAAAATGGAGGATTTTTGTTAAAAAATGAAATTTTCAAAATACACGGCTTGTTCACATACCCATGGTTCCCAATGGTGAGTATAGCTCATTTGGTTGCCAACCGGAAGCGATTCCTCAGGTGTGCAACCCTGATATAGGCATTCTGTCTTTGCGTAGTAACACCCAGACTATCGGGTATTGGTCTTTCTTTTATACTACCCGTTGTATTTTAACGTTGCAGTAGTTTTATTGACGCCAGCACTGAGGAGACACATAACCCGGTTACAGACATCATCAGACAGCCGTGCCATAGTTCCAAGTGACTATATTTGAAAGATGAACCTTTGTTAAACTGTACCGTCCACTCTCTACAGGTATATAATTATTTGTGCAAAGAAATTATCCATGCAGACTGGTAGCACGTGAATCCCGTGTTTTTACAAGTAAGGGCAATACCGGGCCATCAAATGCAAAAACAACGTGTTTTTGTATTCACAATGTGTAGAAACAACTTTTGATCGATTATGCGAAATATTATGTCGATAGGTACTGAACTTTTCCCACAACATCAAAAATAGTACCCTTAAACCACTACGTTTCTTTTTGTACTGAGTTTAGATACTATTTATTTTTAAATCAAACAATTATTAAAACTCAAGAATGTGTACTGAAAGGCGATCATCTATAAACTGACTAGCATTAGAATTGTATCAGAGTGATGTTACGTATAAAGTATAACACGGAGAATTTGACATGATCCTGACCTTTATGCATGAATACATTACATAAATAGATAAATTTCCGCGAGCAAATCGTGCATATCGATCCTTTAGATTTGTGTTTATATTTTCGTGAGACTTCCTGCTTCTGAAACCATACAACCGGGATCGTAAAAATAGAAATATATCTGCTGTTAAATTATGCTAATAGAAGGTTGAGAGTCGTGTCTCTGGACTATACATTGTAGTATGTTCTAATATAATTCTGTAACACCGTCTAATTCCAACGTCGTGTTGTCTGGAGTATTTGAGTGAAAACTCTTAAGGTTTAGAGCATTTGAAAACGTTCGAATGTATACAATGCACTCGGAATGCATCTACAGATGATGAATAATAAGTGAACGCTTCATGTCACTTTAAGTTTATTTGAACACACGTATAAAGTGTGTTGAAACTTTCGTATACGTATTTATTTGATGGATATCATAACGTTCGACTTAAACTTCAACTAGATCTAATACACAGTAAACAGTTTGTGACGGTAAGTCATTTATATGAGGAGGAATTCATCCATGTAGAGGTATGTATGCATTTTTAATTTACCTCAACTTGTGTGAAGTATATGATGTACGTTCTACCCGGCATGCCATACGATATCATCGCTATAACAGTTTGTATAGGAGAGATCACCGTATTTATATGCAAAATGACCACCAGCAATCTATTGGATGAATCGATAATAAAAAACTGCCACTCACCAATAGCTAGCTGGTGGCATGAATGCCTTTGTAACCTTACTTTAATGCCGAGCATAGCCTTTATTTACCAGTCAGATGTCTGCTGAAATACAAACATGACCTCCCCTATAGTACTTTCGCGTTTACTGAGGTATATTATAATTAAACGTAAATACATTTCATTTAAACATCCTCACACTGAATAATTACATGGTCGGCCCACATACAATTATAAGTTAGAATTAATCAGTAAGCTATTAATGTGACCCTGTGCCGTGTAATTATACGGTTGGAGAAGGATTTGGATTGATGGTCTCATATAGTTTAAAAATATGCGGACCCCTATCCGTTTAATAAACACAATATCGTATCGACCCGCTTGAAAGGCGACCCCTTAATTGATCCATCGACCCTTGCATAAGACGCAACCATTTAAGTTTGCCCGATCATTGACCGTCGTCTCCTAGAATATTTCGGCCGATTATTATCTGCTGTGACTTAGTAGCGATAAAGTCCGAAAGCGCCGTTTCGATTTGGTCCGGATACGCGGTGCGTCTTATGAGTCAATGCGCTCTAAAAGCTGGTTTATACGATTATATTGTATCGATATTTAACAGGATAAAACGTCAAAAGTTAACCTTTCCCCAGCATCCGATGACAGGATGGAAGCAAGGAGGGAGTTTTGTTGCTGTCAATTATTTGGTGTGTTCTTATTCTTGCTGGGAATGGTTAGTGGAGTGTTGATTGGTATATATCTATACCATGGTGGATCGGACGCTGAAGTCATGTGCAAGGTACTTAAGTCTCCATGTTTTATAAAATATGTATCATGTATGATTGTACGATTATATGCAAACGGTATATCTGTCCATCAAACATGTAATATAAATATATCTAGTTATAAAGAAATGGAATTTTTCGTTCGATGTATTTGCAGCTATTTGACGTCATGGTCAGTGGTATTGTCCATATGAACCAAATACTGGTATGATGTTGGCACATTGATATTGTTTTTTGTAAAACCTTTATAGGGTTCTTGCGATAGTTGATTAATCTAGCTCGGTTGTACTGTTCGATAAATTTTAGGTTCAAATCCCACTATAGGCGCAAACTATTCAAATACATGTACACAATTAATTAATGTACGATATATTTCGTACATCATGTTTAGTTAAATTAGAATCAATGCATGGTACCACGGACTTTAAATAAAATGTCCTTAAATTAAATAAGCACAATGATACGTTTAAGTGTGCAGTGGTGACCTAGAGGTAGGGGCGCGCTTTGGGATACTTTCTCTTAGCACGAATAACACACAATGCTCCACTCGACCAAGGTGTGAATTGGTACACATGAGGGCGGTGTCTGAACATGTTCGATATTCATGGGCCCCGTATATTGATGTTAGCTGCAAACCAACCAGAAGAGATGTAGTCTCCCCATGGAGACTCGAACGCAGGTTTCCTTAGATAACCCTATGATTAGGGGTAGTTAAATGTCAAAGGGTAGCTGAACAGCTGAATTGTTGAAATATCCCTCGAAAATTGGTAACTTTACTTAACTTAAAAGTTTTAAAGTTTCTCATTGCCATCAAAATTACTCAATGGTTGAATATACAAATTATGTCACCCTATTACGTGGCAACTTCTGCCGTCCGTTCATCCAGTTACCCCCCGTTTAATTAAATACAGAAGGAATGGATTACCTCTCGTGGAAAGCGCTACGTAGCGCTTTGTTTAGGATCTTAAGAGTGAATAACAGGCTACGATATAGTTTACCATTGTGACTCACCCTACTCGACGTGACAGTGTTTTCCTTATTATTAACCTAACACATCACTCTACTCGTCCATCTTGATCACACATCCATCTGTTTGAATATGTGCATCGATCAAGGATGCGGTACGCTGTACCGATACGCACGAGTTCTTTTCCGACGTTCGCTACAAACTATATTTCTTTACACATACATGTCGTTTAATATAAGCAAATTAACAATTAAACATGCATGGACAATTGTTTTGCGACACTATGTAAAGATTTATTTTGTGTGAATAAAAAATGATAATAAATAATTCATGTATAGAGGCAGCATAGTTGAACACACCCAGTCTTCTGTGAGCCTCGCCAGTGGCAGTTATAGCTATCGTATATAGAAACTTTAAATGTGTGAATAGTTTATCACGTGACATGTAAATACTGGTACTGCTGTATTTTTCTAGAGGAGAAGAGACAGTTGTGATACAAGGAATCCGGGTACTGTACCCCGGCTCTCTTCCCGATTATATTTCTTTGTTCCTTGACTTGCCCAGTTTTAGTACCAATACACCCGAGACTATCTCTGGATTATCAACTAATTCAGCTTGAGGTGGGTGGATAGCAATGAAAAGTGTTTTAGAAAGGACATATTTAAACTAATTGCACGGCCTAAAAGCGAAAAACTTGATAGGTATATATGACGAGATTCTGCTCTAGAATCAATACTCACGGAATAACATAAAGAAAATATATACCAATTTTAACAAGCTATGTTCATCGAATCATCGAATGTCGTCCAGCTCGAAAATGGCACGAAAGTGGTTTGAAACATCAAAATTTTAATAAAGGCAGATCGTGAAATAATCTTGTGGGAAAAAATGCATAAACATCATAGTTATAGGAAATGGTAATGGGAAGGTAATACCTAAGTACACTTTTTGTTGTAGACCTTTATTGGGCATTACCTGGCTACAAATTTTCCACAAAACATGACATTTTCAACATGTAACAAACTAAATACTGATAACAAATAGCCTTGTTTTTTTTGTTTTCAGTGTGTACACACTAACTACATGGCCGATTTCAGGCCTTTCTTTGTGAAGAATTGCATTTAAAAAAAAGCCAAAACCATATTTTTCCATTAAAATTACTCATTTGATAAGGAGCAACTTATTTATTTTTCGTATTGTAACATAATGTTTTGTAGACATTAATTAATGATATCAAAATATTAGAAATGAATCATATCCCTGCCTAGAGTAAAATGTTTTGGGTTACTAACTGTAACTTTCAAACATTGGTGTACATTTGAAAAACCCTATCAATTAAGATAAAATGTTACACTCCTTACATTGTCATACACAATTCGTTAAGTTATCGTTTACAGCATTTTGTCTTACTGACTTGTATTATCTCCAAAGTAACTTGTAAAAAGGAATGCAAAACAAGTAAATATATTGCATTATATGTTCTTATCAATCCCTAAATACTTCAAAATATTAATATTTCGTCAGTCGCTAAATTACATATTTTTCAAGGGTGTCTAGAAAAAGTATCCAGTTTTTCTTATTTATTTCTATTTAAATATTATAAATATTGAGTAATGAAACAATTTCACCGAAGTAAACAATGAGGATACTACAATACACTAAATGGTAGGGGATAATAAACACCTAAATGTTACACTCCTTACATAAATCAGTACCTAAAACTACAACAATCTTGTGTCAACGCTTTGAAGATAAAAATCAGCAACTCGAAATTGACTTTAACTGACTCTGCCGTAGTCACAATAGTACATTATTTAACTCCTGTATTTCTGCAAAATAACAAAAGTAGCACCAACCAGGGGCGGATCCAGGATTTGGCGTTAGGGGGGGCGTACATTCATGTATTGATACCCCCCCCCCCTCAAGAAATGTGCGAGCGAAGCGAGCTAGAAAAAATGTATCTCTGAGAAGCATTCCACACAATTTCGTTCTTTATCTTATAATATTCATTGATAAAATTATTGTGAGAGCAAGGCGAGTAAGATTATATGCATTTATTATTTGAACAGCATATCCCTCAAACTCATTCCTTACTTGAAAAAAATAACTTATAGTGGTTGTGCGAGCGTAGCGAGCAAGAAAAAATGCAATTATCTATTTCAGCTTCGTACACCACATTCTTATTACCTGGTAATATTCACTGATGCAGTAATTGTCAGAATTAGAAAAAAATCAGTGTTTGTCTGAGCAGCATACCCAAACAACTAAATGGTAAATCAAAAGCTTTCATTGAATTTACGTAGTTCTTCATCGAGCGAAGCGAGCTAGAAAAATCGTTGTTTATATGAACAGCATAGTCAGGACTAACGATAATCGACTTGATAATATTCACTGATATATAGCTGCTGTGAATTCGTCGCGAAAAAAGGCAATGCCTATCTGAGCAGCATACCCTGCGAACTCCAGGGCTTCAGTTTTGTTTAAGTGGAAATGTGAAGTACTTGGGATTCAGCGACTAGGGAGTCCACGGGGCAGTGGCTTTCTACCTCGTGACTTTTTAAATAGAACCACGTCAGCTGCATTCTGAGGTATTTTATTTTTTATGAAAAGGACAGGTTTATTAGAAAATAAAGCCAACTCTATTAATAGTTTATGTCTTGTCGGACATTTTTAGTGTGCAAGAATCTCGGCATTTCTGTAGCCGATGTTTGGCACCATGCTACCAATCAGTCCCACATCTTGTTTTTGCATGCAGCATTAAGTTCACTTTAAATTCCATAAATTGATTATTGGTTAATTTACGCGAGCGAAGCGAGCGAAAAAAATTGCATATCAATATTGTTCTTACATCCAAAATATGAGAAATTACCTAGGCTCCGGCGATTTTAGGGGGGGCGTACGCCGGGTCCGCCCCCCCTGGATCCGCCTATGCCAACCTATACTGATATTTGGATGTTTCAAACTGCCATAGAGTGACTAATGAGCATACCGCTTTGTCACAGATGTATGGCAAACCACATCGATAAAAATTGTCGCATGGTGGACAACATTGTAGTTATTTTTTAGTTCAACCATACAAGGTATGGTCCAGACAATGTTAATTATGGTTATTTCTGACCTTTGAACTCCAAGCTTGACCTTTGAGATATTGACTAAATTGTTTTGCATGACACTCTGTCTGGTAGTGTGAACACGTGTGCCATATTATTTTCACATCCCACAATGAATGACTTAGTTATGCTCTGAACAAGCTAAATTAAAGCCATTTTTTACATTTGAACCCCAAGTGTGCCCTTGACCTATGAGATAAAGAGGTAAATGTTTTGCATGATATTCTGTCGGCAAGTAGTAAATATTTGTGCAACATTATTTTAAAATCACAATATAAATGACTTAGTTATGCTCTGGACAAGCTAAATTATAACCATTTTGTGGCTTTAAACTCCAAATTTGACCTTGAACTTTGAGATAATGAGGTAATTGTTTCACATGGCACTTTGTTTGGTATCAGTAAATATTTGTGCAACATTATTTTCAAATCACAATATAAATGACTTAGTTATGCTCTGGACAAGCTAAATTATGACAATTTTTTACCTTTGAACTCCAAGTTTGACATTGACCTTTGGGGATAATGACGTAATTGTTTTGCATGGCACAGCCTGGTATCAGTGAATATTTGTGCCACATTATTTTCAAATCCCACAATAAATCACTTAATTATGGCTTGGACAAGCTAAATTACGGCCATTTGTGATCTTTGAACTTCAAGTGTGACCTTGACCTTTGAGATATTTACTTAATTGTTTCGAACTTTTGCGCTTCAAACATTACTCAAACAGGACATCAGACTTCTGAAGTTTGTTTTAGGAGCAAAAACAAAAACATGTTCCGATTTCATTTCTCAACCGGTAACATAGAATTTTGATGTAAGGAGTGTAACGGCACACCATTGTTTAAAAACATCCAAACAAACATATTATAAACATCTAAGTTTTACAAATGCAAGTCATCATTTGAATTGAGAAATGTTTGTATCTAAGAATACATGCTTTTAGTGACATTCATCAAGTAGTTTCTTCTAAATTTTATTTATAACAACTATTTTTGCTTAAAATAAGTATTGCTATGCATTTTTTCGTTTAATGTTGTTTAATAAAACTATTATTTGATGTTTTTATTGTTGATATGACATATCTTCAGAAAATGTTGGCACTCTATAAAAGTTGGAGTCAATGGTGTTTCTGCAACTGCTCTAAATACTCGAAGCTCAAAACCAAATAATATGCGTTACACTCCTTACATGCATTTGTTGACCAATATCTGACCAAATAATCATTAAGTGAAATCTTGAGCGTCACCTATGTATACTTTAGGACTGGTTTTACCAGGAAATAGTCATTGCTGCTCATAAATTCGACTAGTTTAAAAATAATCTTATCCCAACTATCAAATGTTACACTCCTTACATACTGGGGTAGGTCCTATTATTGTGCTATAATCTTTAAAGGAAAGCATTTGATTGACATTTTATGCAATTGTCTAACAAAAAGACATATTTCTAAATACAATGAGCACATCATAGTATCAGTTTTTGGCCAACAGGTTTCATAAAGATATATTTTATTGAAATTGGCTTGCATGTTTTCATGCAAAAATATTGAGCCCCCTCCTTTCCTCCTAGGTATTTATTTAATATAAAACATTGAATCAAAGACATTTCAACTGTAGAATTAGCTAATTAATACTTTATTTTATTTATCAAGAGAAAGATATTGTTCCCTAGAAGGCTATTATGAATGCGGTAATGCTTATAAAATCAATGTTGCACGAAAAATTCCCAAATTTCTGTTACACTCCTTACATTTTTGACATGTTTTTCTCGCATAACGTTTTTGAACAATGACCGATTCACCTGAAATTTGAGACACAAACTCAAAAAGTGAATTCACAGATCATGAATTGAACATAAATAATGGTACTGTGTATATAAATAAATAAGAACAAAAAGTATGTTTGGTGCCATTTTTTTTGAAACAGCCCAATTACACGGATAAACTGTGCATTTTGCTTTTGAGTGGGTATCGCTGCAAAACGCTGTGTTCCTGTCTATTCATTGTAACTGTCAGTTTTTAACGTTACTCGTTCAATTCATTCTCGTGTTAAGTTTGGGTAATTTTGGACTTTTATAGTGAGTATACGGCATAGACGCACCTGAGGAGACATTTACCAGTTGGTGACATGGAACAAATTAATAAAATGCTATTGGTGGGACACATTCAACGTCACGTTGGACGTCAGTGTAACGTCAGTAATACGGTGGTCGGTCCGGGTGGGTATAGGTACCTGGACACTTGATCTGTTGTTAAGCGCATAGGAAGAGTCCGTTCGAGTAAAACAACGGATTGTAATGACCTTTATATTGTCAACATTGCTTAACGTGGGCGGTTCGAATCCTCTAAAACGTGGTCGATTAAGTGCACGACTTGTCAAACCACAGACCGAGTGTGAACTGACACGTGCACTCACAGAGGAGTGGACAAAAATCCCTCGCCATGCAATCAGAAGGTTGATTAGCAGCTTAAAACTCAGGTGTAGGGTTGTTATGGAAGCTCGAACGGGTCATCTGTGGTATTGGTGTTAGTTATGGCATTGCATTTAATTTGTTTCGACACTGCTCGAAAAATATCGTACCCCACCCACCACTATGCGATCGTTGACATTTTGATAGCGACAACACCTCTTGACCTAGCACGCGTTTACTACTGTCATTTGCCATTGCCCACGTTCACAATTGTCAATATGACATATTAAACATTTGATATCAATTATTGTTTAGTTGTTAGTAATTTCAGTGATTGAATATTAACCCTTGCATTTTGTGGTCCTTAATTTTTTTTGAGGAGTATATTTGTAGATGCAAATAATGGCTTGTTGTCGCGCGTCACAGCCGCGAGGTGCTCCGTACGTTTTGACGTCGACGTCTCTGACAGTGAGCGTCGAAACTCTGGTGCGACGCATTCTGTTAAATAGTTTTGTTATTTTACAAGATATTAGTCCATGAGCCACCAATAGAAGACCCCCCCCCCTAGGGAATTTTGGTCACTATATTTTTCTGAAAGCATATGGTCCCTGGAGTATTTTCCTGAAGTCTGCACTTTGGCCATTGGGGCGTTAAGATTTTTTGGGGTAAAACGTCAAAAAATATAAACGAAAAGTACAAATTTTTGGAATCGGTTAACTACAATCTTATTTATAATGTTATTTTAAAATAAATCTCTGTAACAGGTAGATATTGACCTGTCCTATCTAGACTAAAAAAATCAGAGTGCTGCTATTGTGCAAAATGGCTTTTTTTGGGGTAAAACGCTAAAAATTATAAGAGAAAAGTGCGAATTTTTGGAATCTGTGGACTGCATTGGCATTTATTTATATTTTTTATAAAAAATACTCTAATTGAAAGATATTATAGTGCAGTTTCATACTGCAAAAAATTAAAGCGATGTTATTACGCAAAGTGTGATATTTTTGGGGTAAAACATAAACCCCCCCCCCCCCGAAAAGTGTGAATATTAGGAATCTGTAGATTACAATAAAACCATTCCTATGATAATTTTTTTGTAACTGAATAATATTAATGTGATAAATTTGTAGTAACATGCAGTTTAAGATTTCAAATATATATTGCCAGATGAGATACTTTGGGGGAAAATTACAAAAATAATAAATGGAAAGTGTGATTTTTGGGAATTGGTGTCCTAGTTGTAACTTACGACCATCGGGTACGGACATTCCTAGTCCTAATGGGTATTCAAAATTACATTCTAACCATATATAGGCAGTTCTGGTACTGTTGGGTAAATTATTATTAATCCACTAAGTACATCCATACCTAGTCCTAATTGGTACATACGAATAACCATTACATGCAATGTTGGTTCTATTTAGCACTAAACAACCCTATACAGACATCAGTTGTCCTATCGGGTATTAACTACCACCATGCACAGACAGTCCTAGTCTAATTTGATAGCATAGCCAATACCATTCCTAGTTCTATTTGATATTCAAAACCACCATACTTATACAGATATTGCTGGTCAGGCTGGGTACCCATAACCACTGGTAGGTACATTCATTTCTCGTCTCAATGGGTAGTCACACTTACCATGTTCTAATTAGGTACTCGTAACTGCTTATTGAAGTACATACATGCCCAGTCATAGTGGTGACTTACATATCCATATACAGACATGCCTGGTCCTATTTAGTACTCTAAACCACCATGTACAGGCATTGTAGGTGCAATTGGGTACTCATTTCCACCATGTACATATATTGCTGGTCGTAAAGAATACTCATAACCATTAGGTTCAGACATTCTCGTTGGATACGGCTGATCATCAATTGACAACTCAGGCGCGCCATGTGGCTACATGCTTGGCCTTATTGACCACTCATAACATATGTACTACTCGAAACCTTCATGTACAAAATCAGTTGTCCGATTGGGAACTACCAACTCCTAGGTGCGACCATTTGTTGTCATATTGGGTAATCACTACCCCGTGTACAGACTGTGATGTTCTTATTTGATACTCATACATACATTCCTAGTCATAGTGGGTACCCCAACTACCATGTACATGCATGCCTGGTCCTACACAAAACCACAATGTACAGACATTTGTGACTGGGTTGGGCACTAACAACCACTAGGTGCAGTCATATGTTGTTCTATTTGGTCACTGCTACCACCATCTACAGGCAGTCCTGGCCCTATCAGGGATACATAACCACTAGATGCATACATTCATAGTCCTAGTCGGTACTCAAAACCACTATGTTCATGCATAAGTGGTATAATCGAGTCCTCACAGCCACTATACTCAGCCATTATTGGTCCCTGTGGGTACTGACTACCATGCATATACATACATTCCTGGTCGTATAGGGTGCCAATAACCATGATTAACAGACATTCCTGTTTAGGATAGATACTGAACATCATCATGTTAAGACATCTCTCAATCACTAGTTACATACATTATTGGTCTTATTGAGTACAGACAACTATTGGGATCACCCATTCCTTGTCCTATTGACACCATGTAGAGACATTCCTGGTCTTTAAAATTCAGCAGTGAGCATGCCTAACCCTCAGCTGTGACCATTTTTTTCATCAAATTGGGTAATCACTAACCCCATGTACATGAAGCATGGTCTAATTAGATACTCATATCGACTAGGTACATACATTTCAAGTCCTAGTGGGTACCCACAACTATCATGTCCCATGCATTCCTTGTCCTATTGGATACTCCAAACCACAATGTACAGACGATTGCAGACGGATTATGTACTAACAACCACAAGGAGTGGTCATTTTTTGTCTGATTGGGTCATGGTTACCACGATGTACAGACAGTCCTGACTTTATAAGGTACTCATAACCACTAGATACATACATTCCTAGACTAAGTGGGTACCCATAACCACCATGTACATGCATAAGAAGTGTGATAAAGTACTTGCAGCTACAATACACAACCATTATAGGTCCTATTGGGTCCCCACTACCATCATTTACTAGTACATGTACATACATTCATGGTATCATTTGGTATGCATAGCCACTATTCCGGATCCTGCTATGTACATACATTACTGGTCTTGTTGGGTACAGACAACCATTAGGAGCACCCATTCTCTCGTCCTATTGACGACTTAGTGCCTAAGTAGAACATTCCTGGTCTTGTTAGGCAATCATAAACACTGGGTAAATGAGTCCTAGTCCATGTATGTATTCACTACCACCTTGCACATAAACTTCATGCATACTTGGTTGTATTTGGTACTCATAACCACTAGGTGCATCAATTAGAGGGTACCCAATACCACTAGGTACAGGTATTTATGGTGCTGTAGGGTACTGACACACAACATGAGCAGACAGTACTACTGGATACACACATCCATGGTCTTATAGGATGTGCACTATCATGTGGTATCTCATTTATTGCACTATGTGTACTGGTAACTACAAGGTCGAGAGATTCCTGGTCCTCTTGAATACTCACAACCACCCAGAACAGCCATTCCTGACACAACCATGATGCACAGCCATTGTGTCACAAGGAATAGCTGTACAATAACATTTGAAAAAAATGAATGTATATTTACCCCACCCACTCTTGTAAAATACATGTTAGTATAACTTAACACAATCCATACAAATGTTACGGATGCCAACTATAACATACATTGCAAACAAAGTGAAAAATGGAAATAGATTTCAAAATCATATTGTGAGTACTTGTAAATAAGTAGAACGGCTGTTTTCAATACTTTAGTCATTTTGGCGGCCATTTTGATGGCCATTTTCCATAATAGACCCACCTTTTGTGCATTTAAATGTTAAAATACATTTTGGGAATATGCCTTTATTGGTATTCACAATTGCAATTAAAATACAGTAAGGCACAATGTGTTATAGCATTATCAGTTAAGTGAATACATCGTTACAATTTGTACACCATTTAAAAGCAGGGGAGATAATCTTATTTTTGCTTTTCCTGCTGAACGCCCCAATGTCTGAAGTGCAGACTTTGGGAAAAGTATTGGTAGGTCAAAGCCTTTCATAATTACCAAAAAAAAGATCAATGACACTGTATTCTGCCATTAAAGTGTACCGATTCTCAAAATTTGCACTTTTTCATGTATTTTATAATGTTTTACCCCAAAAATATCCCATTTGCATAATAACACGGGACTAATATTTTGCAGACTTAAACTATGAATTAATATCAACCCATGAAAGTGTTAAATTACAAAATAACTTACTAAATGTGATAGTAATAAACCAATTCCAGAAATTAACACTTTCGTTCATATTTTTAACGTTTTACCCCAAAAAAATCTTAACGCCCCAATGTCTGAAGTGCAGACTTTGGGAAAAGTATTGGTAGGTCAAAGCCTTACATAATTACCAAAAAAAAAAGATCAATGACATTGTATTCTGCCATTAAAGTGTACCGATTCTCAAAATTTGCACTTTTTTATGTATTTTTTAATGTTTTACCCCAAAAATATCCCATTTTGCATAATTACACGGGACTAGAATTTTGCAGACTTAAACTATGAGTTAATATCAACCCATGAAAGTGTTTAATTACAAAATAACTTACTAAATGTGATAGTAATTAACCAATTCCAGAAATTCACACTTTCGTTCATATTTTTAACGTTTTACCCCAAAAAATCTTAACGCCCCAACGGCCAAAGTGCAGACTTTGGAAAAATACTCTACTGGTCATACGCTTTCAGAAAAATATAGTGTCCGAAATTCCCTAGGGGGGGGGAGGGTTTACCCCACTGGCCCATGGACTATATTGCTTTGAGATATGATGACAAACATCACGAATAATATATTTCAAGTCATGAGAAAGTTTAGGTTAGTGATGCTATTTACAAAAGAGATGCGGTGATTGAATGATGACGAGCGTATTAACATTAAGTTTAAAATTTGGAATGCTCCGTAGTTTGCTACAAGCGTCGCCTTAGCAACGATAACTTACGCAAATGTTAACTCAGCAATATTAATTTGCCATATTAAAATTCATAACATGCCATTCTACCTATGGTATAAATTTTAGAATTGTAGTCAATCTTTAACTATGTTTTTAGGAGCTGTCCTAGAACTTTACGGATGATCCTCGTACATGTTGTGCGTATTTAAATTAATATTCTCGTATTTATTACATACCTAACAAACATAAGTTAATGTCACGGAAACGGATACGTACTCGACGTATCTGACGTCATTAAACAAATAACGCCAAACAGAGTCAAATGACGTCATTTGTGGTATCTGCACACTGTGCTTCATCAATAGACATTTCGATAACGCATGTTTTGAAAAATGAGAACATATGACCTTCTTTATTTATGTGATGCTGCCACGGGCGTAAATAGAAGCGAGGCCAATACATTTATGGAACTCATTGAATCAAACCAGTATGAAGCTTGTCAGGACTAACTTGTCGTCACAGTTTCGTAATTATTTTCTCTGTATATAAATATGTGTTTAGTTAACTGAAATTTAACTTTATTTTGTTTCTGACTAGATTATACCCGAGTATGCTCATACCAACCCAGGAACTACTAAACCAATGACGTCACGTACAACTACGTCACCGAACACGCATACGTCGCCGTCTATGTCATCATCTGACGACACTTGTTTTACTTGTAAAAGGTAAGCCCTACACTCGTTATAGCAAAATGGACGAAACAATAATGTGTACTATGTCACAAAGGTATGCGTATGCACGGGAAACACAATAATTCATCGCCCACGGTTTCATTGAGGTTATATTAACACTCATTATCGATTCAAGAAGAAATCATGTTACAACTGCCATGTGATTTTGCACGCACACGTGTTTCGCAAGCTAATTTTAATTGCAATATGTACTCATACATGTACGGGTAGCTACATGTACAAATAGCCGTACGCGTTCGCATCGCAACCTCTCTTATTAGACCGTGAGCCAGAGGGGGTTTTGCTCCCCCAGGGGGAATTTGTGGACCATATTATTTTTAAACCCCAAGGTTCGGCGAACATTTTGGCATAAAGTTTGCAATTGGCGAATGTGGCTTTTCTCTGTTACCACGCTTTAAAATACGTCACCCCCAATATATATATATCTATTTGTAATTTTTAAAGATAAATTGTACCATTATGCTATTTAATAATTCCAAGTTTGCATATGTTATTCAAGTGTGTATACTACATGTTGTAGCTGCAAACTGACAGAATTCCAATGCCAAAATACAATGTTAAAGAAGATAAATATGGGAAAACATACGTTACCCTAAAAAACAAAACATTTTTGGCATACAGTTTTTATTGCAAATTTCACAAAGTTCAACATTCAGCCAAAAAAAGATGTATATATTGCCAGTATAGGTTAAGAGATAGATATTTTTAGCGATTCTTAAAGTGTCGCTCATTCTTAAAAAAATGTGCCCTTTTCATTCGTTCTATAGTTTCTGTACTCATAGGTAATGAATACCAAATAGGGCCTGGGCTGGCTGTTTTCTGTGGAGTTTGGTATTCAATAGGACCTGGGATGACTGTTCTCTGTAGTGGTGGGTACCCACTTGGGCCTGGGAAGATTGAACTTGTAGAGGTGAGAAAATAAACTGGCCTGGGACAGCTGTACTAGGCAGTGTTAAGTACCAAATAGGGTAATGACTGGCTTTCCTCAGTGGATGTGAGAATCCCTCAGGCTTAGTATGACTGTAAACAGTGGTTGTGAGTAGGGCCAGGGCCTAAGAAGGCTGTTATTGGTAGTGGTTAGTACCACATAGGGTCTGGTATGGCTGTATTCAGTGGTTGAAACTACCCCATAGTGATTAGTATGACCATTATTGGTGATATGGAATTACCCAATAGAGCCTATGGTGGCTGTATTGCCCCTGGTATGGCAGTACTCAGTTGGTCCGAGTACCCCTTAGGACGGTAGTATGGCTGTTACCGGTATCACATAGGGTCAGCTGAGACCGTACTCAATGGTTATGTATACCACTTAGTGCAGAATATAAACTGTATATGGTGGTGATTGGACCTTGGATATCAGTACTATGTTGTTGTGACTCCCGTGTACCCCATATGATCTGGTAAGACTGTAGTTCATTGGTTATGAGCACATTTCGTGTTTGTACAAGACTTCTTGAGGTCGAAGATGCGAGATTAATCTCGCGTTGTCTTATCGTCGACCCATAGAAAATGCGAAGTTACGATTGGCGGTAACGGGACAACGTAATCCATAAATATGTTCTTTGTTACTGTTCAGGAAGGTAGCACGTACAGACTGGGACGGTGATGACCCGGAGATATTCGCTCCTCTTACTCCTGGTGAGATGAGAAATGTCTATAACTTTCTGTTATCCAATCACTATGTGGACGATCCAGTGTTTGATTTGAAGTTAAACTATGCATTAAATATGTATCTACATTTACCGGAGAAGGAATCTGTGAGAAAGTATAAAGCAGGCACTGGTAAATATCCGGGAAGGTACGTCAATATGTATGTATACTAGTGATGGGAACGAATTCCAAAATCAGTATTCGAATGTTCGAAAATCCTATTCGAATAATCCTGAATATATTCGAATATTCGATACTCATTCCAAATCCTACTTAAATTGTCCTCTCGTAGATTCTCTGATCTCACAAATTGACAACCAATTTTTATTTCGCTGTTCTTGATAAAACCAACTTGTTGGATAATAAAATTCGAATATTCGGCTATTCAGTCCCATCTCTAATGTATACAATACAACCTCTGTAGAGCAACACCCTAAGTGAGCTGCAAATATTGATCGTTGTATAGAGGTTATTGTTCTACAGAGGTTAAAACTATAATTAATATCAATTTTGCGAAATTTTGAAAGTGTTGCTCAACAAGAGATGGTCGCTATGGAGACTGGAGAGGTTGTACTGTATACATGTACTATATATACATACCAAATTTATGCAACGTTTTCCATGCAAATCAAACTTGTTACAAATCACAATTATTGTGAAATGGTTTAAAAACATCAACATACATTTTATTGATAGAACATGGGGCACGCCTCTTGCCAATTTAACAAAATTAAATAAATGTGTTTACTTTAACTCGCTCACTTAGAGTATGGGATGTAAGGTTACCAATGTTCGTGGGCTGTTTTCAGCGATTTAGCCGTTAAGCCACTAATTGACATTCATAGCTTGGTCCAGTGGAGCATTGTGGGTTTTTCTTGCTAAAAGAAATTTAGACAGGGATCAACCTTGGACCTCTGGATCCCAATGTGCGCCATACCTGTGAGCCAACACTCCCGACAATGTTAGGACTATCTCCGTCATATCAGCTCCAACTGACATTAGTATTTCAATATTTTGACAGGGATTTTACCTAGATGCTGTCCCACAGCGTATAAACAAAATCACTCTATGATTTATTTGGTGACTATACAATTCAACCAGTATGACTTATTGCGAGTAAAGCGTATGTGATTTCCGGTCACTGAATGGCTTATTGGGAGACGTGTACATGTGATAACCGGAAATTGACTCGTATATACACCGTGAGTCATATTTCCCCTTACTTTCAACATAGGCTTGACGTTTTTCTTGTTTTGTGTTTGTATTACATTAAACGTATATCAAAAATAGGAATGGTCACGAAGGCTCAAAATAACTATGAAAGCAATTCCGCATGACATTATTGTAGAATACTATCAAAGCTGACAGCGACTGTTTATGCTATGTTAATGTTCTTAACCGATAGCAAATAGTGTATAGTACGTATAGATCTATACATATATAATAGTGGGGAGCGGTGACCTAGAGGTAGGACGCGCGCTTTTGGATCCGATCCCCATCTGCGCCACTGCCTAATTTCATTAAGAATAAGCAAGAATAACCCACAATGCTCCACTCGACCAAGATGTGAATTGGTTCATGTGAGGGCAGTGTATGTACATATTCGATATTCCTGTGTGCCGTATCTCGATGTTGGCTTTATACAAATCAGGAGAGATAGTCCCCCAGGGAGGCGAAACTCGAACGCAGATTAGCTTAGCTAGTAGGGTGGCTGAACGGCTGGATTACTGTGAACATCCCTCGAAAACTGGTATCGGTAACTTAACGTTTTTAACATAAATAGTTTGCACCAATAGTGGGATTCGAACCGGCACTGAACGGCGCCATAGCAATTTTCAACACCCCCAAAAAAGAGTTGCGCAAATATAATCTGTGTCAGTGTGACTAAATCACACCACAAGATACTAGTATATGTATAACAACACTGACTATATAATATGTATGACGAGGCATATCACGGCCACCACATGGCACATAGCACTGTTGTGAAATAAATAGTTTGCACCTATAGTGGGATTCGAACCCTGTACTGCGCCACCACCTTGCAATGCCAGGTACGAACGCATTAGACCAATCGGAACGGTCCGGATGGCATTTATACGTGATAAAATACCACCGGGTGTATCAGGCGTATGTAGCAGAAGCATTTTGTCCCAGATTGCGTGATCAGTAAAAAAATAGATCCTTAGCTATACCAATATGGCGTCGTTTGTCGACAGTTTGGAATTTGCCAAAAACAGAAGAGAACAATTTCTATATACACTCATTGAGTACCAACTACACTGTATCTTAAAGCTTGCTTGGTGGGCGTGTACATCGAAATTAGCTCCCAAATGGCGTCGTTCTATTTACACACGAGAGATAATTCGTAAGATTGGCATTAGACCGCTCGGTGGAAGAACTGTCTTACATCACAGAACAAAATCGATCTGTCCGTAAACTTAAACCGATGTTAGACCCGTTAAAAACATCGCGTAAATACCAAAACACTGTATGACTTATTGGGATACTATACAATTCAACTTGTATGGCTTATTGTAATTGAAAAATCCGGTAATTTCCTATCACTGTACGACTTAGTGCAAGACTGTACAATTCAACGTGTACTCCTTATTACGATGACCGGAAGTTGACTTGTTTATACATTGTGAATAATGTATACGGTATTTCTACTTCATTTGGAAAACATACCAATAAGGTAAACAAGAGGGCCATTGGCCCTAAAGCGCTCACTTGATGACTAGCAGTTTAGGCAGAATCAGTATTTGTTATGATAAATGACCTTGATATTTTATTAAGATGTTAGTGACACACTTTATGGCCAGGTTTGATAAAGATGAGATAAAAATGTGACCTCTTAAGTATAAACAAGGTTTTTCTTTGATGTGACCTGGTGATCTATATCTTTACTCAAGATGGCCTAATTTCGAACTTGACCTAGATTCTACAGATACACACATTGTGACCAAGTTTCATAAATATTACGCAAAAACATGACCTCTAGAGTGTTAACAATGTTTTTCTTTGATGTGACCTAGTGACCTAGATTTTGACCCAAGATGACTCAGTTACAAAAAAGACCTAGATTTCATAGAGACATACATTATGACCAAGTTGTATAAAGATTAGGCAAAAATTGTGACCGCTCGAGTGTTAACAAGGTTTTTCTTCAATGTGACCTGGTGACCTAGTTTTTGACCCAAAATGACCCAGTTAGGAACTTGACCTAGATTTCATAGAGACAAACATTGTGACCAAGTTTAAAGAAGATTAATTGAAAATAATTACCTCTAGAGTGTTAACAGTCCAATTGTTGACGGCGCACGGTGGACGGCGGACAAAAGGGTGATCACAATAGCTCACCTTGAGCACTTCGTGCTCAGGTGAGCTAATAAATCAAATATATTTGTTTCAGATACGCAGAAACACACGTTGTTCGTGGTAACCGTACTCTAGCAGACTACATGGTATATAAAGTAGGTCCACTGGAAGCTGATACAATGTCCATTCAACAACTATTCCACGATGGTCAAATGTCATACAACAGTCGACCATATGATGGTCTAGAATTTATGTTTTACGACCCTATAATTACACGAGACTTTAAGATTCTAGAACCCCTGACAACGGAGAGTTTTGATGGTGCGTACTACCCGACAGCCGACGGTGGTCTCTCTATATTTTATTTCAATGGGCCGCCAGGAGATAAAGGCGACGGCCGGGAAACCAGGTTTATTGCGCTCATAAAACCATTACAAAATGACAGTGTTCAGTTGGAATTCCTACCTCTATCTGGAACCATTCATTGTCCAGGTACTAATGCATCAACTTGGTATTCTTACGATTATTATTACTTAAATCAGGGACCCTATCCAGATGCAACTTCGTTAATGGATGCCTATACTAACGGTTCACTACGAATGTTCACATTACCAGAGGGTCACAGGGAAACTGTTATGGAACAATCGCTGCCAGACAGGGACACCAATGTTCCATTCAGACGTAACGCTAACATACCTCCGCCTAGAACCTACGAACCTGAAGGACCAAGGTACACAATACATGGACATAACGTTGATTGGATGGATTGGAACTTTGATGTCACTTCATTTCAGCTTCGTGGACCAGGGTTGTTTGAAATCACATTTCAAGGTCAAAGCATCGCTTATGAGATATCAACCAACGATATCGGCGTGATTTACGGCGGGGGTGCCGCAGGAAGAACGAATGTAGTGTACGCTGATGCCATGTACGGTATAGGCGAGTCATTTGGAACAATGGAAACTGTTGATTGTCCTCAACATGCCACCATGCTGGAAACAACACATTGGGATGCCGTCACATCATCACCGAGAGTTCATCGATCTATTTGTGTTTTTGAAGCTGATGGGGAGAATGCACTGTGGCGACACAAAGGTTCGGACTTTGAAGGTGGCTTAAGAAACACCTATCTCGTCGTACGTCTACCGGTGGTGATTGGGAATTACGATTATATAATCGAATGGCAGTTTTACCTGGACGGAAAGATTTACACTACAGTAACTGCAAGTGGATACATCCAAAGCTCATTTTGGGACCATGCCAATCCATTCATGGGCAACGATAAAAGCCGAGACTCATTTGGTTTTCGCGTGAATACAAATACACACGGACTGATTCACGATCACATGATTGGTTTTAAAGTTGATTTAGATATTCTAGGAACAGAGAACACCATGGAAACGATACATTGGAAGACTTGTGACGTCATAACCGCTTTACGATCCCAAGTACCGTCAGTGAATAAAGTACCGCCTTATTTTCTTCATAACATTACACGTTACCTTGACTACGAGACTATTGATCGTGAAACTGGATACCGAATAAACATGGATGAACCAAAGTTTTGGATTGTAAAGAATGAAAATAAGCGTAACAAATGGGGCGCACAGAGAGGTTACCAAATTAAACCGCTATCTATGGCGTCACAAACCATCACTGACGCTCACCCTGTCATGCCTGCAATGTCCTTCTCTAACTATCATTGCGCTGTGACAAAACGTAAAGAGTCAGAACAATGCCTTACATCAACGACTGACACACACAGAATGGACAAACCTATCGGGGATCTTGAGAAATACATTAACAATGAATCTATCCGTAACACCGATATTGTTAATTGGGTCACAGTAGGTTTCCTGCATATACCGACGTCAGAGGACGTCCCCTTAACTAACAGGGCCGAGTCAGGATTCATGCTCAAGCCATTCAACTTCTTTGACAAGACGCCAGTGTTCGATCTTCAAGCCTACCTTAACACAAAAACTAACTGGAAAACAGAACGACCTCCGTTATACAAACCGTGTTTGGAACCTGATCTACAGACAACTGTCAGAACATGACGTCATAATTAGGTCTAGTAGTACTTTTTAAAAACAATTAATGCTTGGGTTATAATAATTTGTACCTTTTGACGTGATTTCGTGTATATTTATTACTAATAACGTCATTTATGACGTTTCCATGAAATCGTGAATGTGACCACTTTTTCATTCTGGCGCCCAAAATTATTATACATGTACTTGATAGTGCGGGCGGTATCAAGGTCTTTTCAAAATTTGATGTCTCAACTGAAAGCTTGTATATTTTTCTATAAATCTATTTGTGACGATTTTACTAAGGTCAGTGAAAGGGACATTAACAAGCGAAATTTGGCTTTCGCAAAATTTCTACAAAAGGTGACGTTAAACGCAATTAAAAAAGTATCCGTTAACTTTTGTTGTGATTTTTTTGTACATTGTATTTATGTTAACCGATGATTTCCTAAACAAATACGGAACATATTGACTAATTTATGTCTTTTTTTTATAAATCTTCAAATATGACAAATGCAACGTCAACAGTTCACGTCGACGTCATGATTTGTTGTCCTAGCTGAATTATTTACGATAATGCGTTTCGACTGAAACAAATATTGTTCACTTTTGACATATAAGAATTCTTAGGGTTGTAGTTGAAATCATATAGATGCGGATTTATACGGGTCTGTAACATATATAGTAAAATGTTTCTTTTATTGTTTAATGTCACGCAGCGTTAGTTGTCTAGCTTGAATATAGACCTACTTAAAAGCTAATCAAATGTTTCTAAATAAATCCGCACGGAATAAACAAAGAAACAGTACTGCATAGAATATAGTAACCGTAACACAAACGTTAGAAGCAATTTCGTATGTTTTTGTATTCGTAGTGTATTGAAACGTATATATAGTCCAGTTAGGGTATTGTGACAGTGACGTTGAAGTTTATGTGTACGCAAAAAATCACAACCATTGTCTTAACAGGTAAAGCGAAGTTTAGTATGTTAGTTTAGCATTGAAATTATAGTTGTTTGTAGAGTATAAGCCGTTATAATTGGTTTTACACCGTTATAGTGGACTCGACCGCTGCGTCACTGGATTTTTATCTTGACTGGACTATACAGTGGTCTATAGCGTCGCTTATTTACGCTAACTTTATCCAGGCAATGTAACTGACCACAGTGACTCATCAAAAACAGTCAATCCTTGATATCGGCTAGGAGAGATTTCCAACTACGTCATCAATTTGTCCAAGTTACGGATACAGTATTACCCAAATCATCACATATCCGTTAAAAGCAAACAAAGGCTGTACATTGCAGCCGACGTATAAAAACAGTTACATTAATTATTTTATCTAACAATAAATTATTAAATTTTGTATGTGTATCTGTTTTACCAAAAGAACTGAAACACGTGACTATGAATGTGAAAGAGTTATAAAGCAAAATATACACCAAGAGACACCAATTTGACTTGAAAATGGGCAGTTTAAATTTGCCAGTTTGTTCTGTAAATGGAACAAAGATTGTGTAAAACCCATTTTTGTTTTGTTTATTTCCTTCGTTTGTGTGTAACATGTGGATATGCATATGGTTTCATGTCTCATTGTAATAGCAAATACTAAATTTACACCATTTTATATTGCTTTACATGATTTAAGAAATAATGAATAGTAGCTGTGCTTTGTTGTGTAATAAAATATAGACACGTGTTTGGATGCGTAGTAATTAAATCACGAGGGCGTAGCACGAGTGATTTAATGTACGCATTCAAACGAGTGTCTATATTTTATAACAACAAGGCACAGCTTTCTATTTATTATTTCGATTCTAACATCGCCTATACTCTGCCATTTATAGCACAACAAGACAGGTTGACGTCAAACTACTTTCTTTCCTAGGAACGTTACCGTCACCATTACGTCATTTGTCATAGTATATGACGTCAAACGTGACGTCATCAATCAGCTATATTTTATCGCGGTAATAACATATCGTCGCTGTCGTTCAAAAATGACGTAACTGCAAAATCAATAGTTTTCAGGAAGGACAAAAAACTACACTGAACTTTTCTGTGGGAGCAAAAAACTACATAGAACTTTACAAACTTGCTTAATTGAGTTCAAATTTGATGTTTAGCTATTGTACACACTTTGTTTATGGCAACATGTACTTTATTAGCCTATCAAATGTTGTAATGATAAGCGATTGTAGTTACGACCCTTTTTATAATAGGGATGATAGTTTTTGTTCAGATACACATATTTTTCTGAACCGATAACCGGATATTCAGTATTGTCCAAGCTATACTAACTGTAACAAGAGTGCCAAAATGTCACAAAATACGCCCGTCTTGGGGCATGGTGAGTCTCAGGGCATGGTGAATGAAAAAAACAAACAATCCAACATTTTTTTTAATTCAAGGACCATAACACAAGAAGGCCTAGGCTGATTTGGCCTACAATTGAACTTGTCTTAGATATTATATCCGTAAACATTGTCACCAAGTTTGAAGATACTCAGATGAAAACTCTTTGCACTAGAGAACAGACAAGGTAAATTTCACATTTATTTTGGTAATTATAGGATAATAACCAAATAAGGCCTAGGCCAATTTGGCCTATAATCAAACTTGGCCTAGATATTATGCCCATAAGCATTGTCACAAAGTTTGAAGACGATCGCATGAAAACTGTTTGCGTTAGAGCACAGACAAGGCCAATTTCATACTTATTTGGTAATTAAAGGCCCATAACCCAATAAGGCCTAAGCCCACTTGGCCTATGATCTAACTTGGCCTAGATATTATTCCCATTAACATTGTCACAAAGTTTGAAGATGATCAGATGAAAACTGTTTGCACTAAAGAACAGACAAGGTAAATTTCACATTTATTTTGGTAATTATAGGACCATAACCCAATAAGGCCTAGGCCGATTTGGCCTAAAATCGAACTTGGCCTAGATATTATGCCCATAAGCATTGTCACAAAGTTTGAAGACGATCGCATGAAAACTGTTAGCGTAAGAGTACAGACAAAGCCAATTTCATACTTATTTGGTAATTATATGACCATAACCCAATAAGGCCTAGGCCGATTTGGCCCATAATCGAACTTGGCCTAGATATTATGCCCATAAGCATTGTCACAAAGTTTGAAGACGATCGCATGAAAACTGTTAGCGTAAGAGTACAGACAAAGCCAATTTCATACTTATTTGGTAATTAAAGGACCATAACCCAATAAGGCCTAGGCAGATTTGGCCTATAATCGAACTTGGCCTAGATAATATGCCCATAAGCATTGTCAGCAAGTTTGAAGATGATCGGATGAAAACTGTTAGCGTTAGAGTACAGACAAGGCCAATTTCATACTTATTTGGTTATTAAAGGACCATAACCCAATAAGGCCTAGGCAGATTTGGCCTATAATCGAACTTGGCCTAGATAATATGCCCATAAGCATTGTCAGCAAGTTTGAAGATGATGGGATGAAAACTGTTAGCGTAAAAGTACAGACAAGGCCAATTTCATACTTATTTGGTTATTAAAGGACCATAACCCAATAAGGCCTGGGTCGATTTGGCCTATAATCGAACTTGGCCTAGATATTATGCCCATAAGCATTGTCAGCAAGTTTGAAGATGATCGGGTGAAAACTGTTTGCGCTAGAGTACAGACAAACGCCGCCGCCCGCCCGCCCGCCCGCCCGCCCGCACGCCCGCCAAGGGTGTTCTCATGTATCTAATATATGTAGAAAGTCAGCTAGACAAATAAACGTGTTGACTCGATTATGTCCGCTCGTTAATATAGAAACAAGGATCACTATTTACAAATGTTTTATCAGATCGAATTTCAACTATTGTCCAATTGTTTGGCATTTTTGTAGTAAGAAAAATACTGAAAAACTTGAAAGATTACAATTTAGGGCTCTGAAAGTTGTTTACAATGACTACTCTTCTTCATATGAAGATTTGTTAAAGCGAATCAACTTGCCAACACTTCACATTTCTCGAATAAAACAACTCGCAATAGAAGTTTTCAAATGCCTTAACAACATCTCTCCTGATTATATGCAGGAACTTGTAAGTGTTCGCTCCTCAAATTACCAATTTAGACATAGCAATACTCTGGACTTACCTAAAGTACGTACTACAACATATGGAAAAAAGAGCTTCCGCTTTGAAGCAGCTAAAGTTTGGAACAACCTCCCTAATCATATCAGATGCGCATCTAAGTTTACTGAATTTAAACAGCTTATAAAAATTTGGAGTAATGAGCACTGTACCTGTTCTATGTGTCAGTAATAAAATTGTCACTTTCTATGTGTATATACATTTATTATGGAACCCAATGTATGTTTGTTATTTGTTTTTTTTTTTTTTTTTTTTTTTTTTTCCTGTATTTGTTTTTCATGTATATTTTATGATCCCATGTTGATATTGAAATGCTGTACATGTATATTGTTTTGAAATAGACAACATAGTCAAAATATGTACACATAACATTTTAAATGACATATAACAGTAATGTTAATTTGAAAACTCTAAGTATCATATAGATAATATCTTTACTTTATATCTACTAAACATCATTCTTCTACTTCTACTATCTTAAGCTGTATGATTGTGACTATGTGTGTGTGTACATAATCTGCTTTGCACTTATTACAAATGCATTTGCTTAGACTGACTTTTCCCTATTGCAGTTTGTATATAATCTACTATGCCTTGTGAATGTTTCTAACAAAATTATCAAATGAAATCAATGATAGCGTATGCGACATGTTAATTAGTGCAGACAGACCCCATTTCATCCAATACATTCTCGGTACGATAGACTCACAACTGTGCGAAACTTTAGATGATATCAAAATGTACCCAAACTTTTTAATTTGCTGCCCAAAATTCATTAAAGCTCTGTACTATTGAGGTTCACATACCAAGTATACATATATACCAATGAACATCGATCGAATACACTAACTACATGTGATTTCATTAAAGAAGGCGCTTTATTTTCCCTCACGTTGATAATGTACAATGTCTACTCAGATGCTTCATTTCTGTTTCGACTTTTCGTAGAAACTAAGCTCTAAGTAAACTAAGTATTGTACTAAAATTTTTCTATGCGGTAAGAATGCATCCATCCTGTCCTTACATATGTCTTAAGGAAGGTACTGGACTACTATGCATAGGTGTAGTCGTCTAATGTTATGATTGTGTCTGTATCAGCCCAAGAACATTTTTGGTGTATTTGAACACATGTTTTGAATTTCCTAATTGTATATACATGTAATCATGTCTGTGTGAGAGAGCATGTCTTGTTCGTGGAATGATTTAGTAGTGCCTGTATGTGTGTGCAAGAGTGGCTTAGTCTCACTTTTCTTTTCTCCTTTTTAGTTCAGTTTGTATATTATTCAATTTATTTGACTACTATGCCATGTGAATGTATTTTATAGTAGATTATTAGTCTGATCATGTTGTGGTATATTAAGTAGGACTGAAAAGACACTCATTTTACAGGGTATCACTTAAATACTTTAATATAAATACTTCATATAATAATGAAGCCATAGACTTGAACAAGCATAGCATGGTAACCAAATTTCAATCACCATTTCAATCACCCTGATTCAATTCACCTTATAAACTTCTCAATGGTTTTAAATATTACAGAACCAGCAACATCCTATTTGATGTAGTATATTTTTCTGTCCGTTGCTAAGCTTTAATAATTAATCCTAAATATAAATGCTTTTAAATACCAGTCATATAAGCTAATTATTGAACACTTTAGATAACAATTTTACTTAAGAAATAAAAATCTGTTCGCGTGTTTTGTCGGTGAATAAAACATGGGCAGGAGTTCGGATGCGGAAAAATTAAATCACGAGTGCGTAGCACGAGTGATTTAATTTCCCGCATCCGAACGAGTGCCCGTGTTTTATTCACCGACAAAATACAAGAACAGAGTTTTTATTTCGATTCTGAATACGATAATATTCCGCACTATTTAACTGCGCGCATTCCATTTTCACCCATTTGACATTGAACCTAATTCCACGCTGAAATTGAATGGCTTATTAGCTGGTACAATTACCTCCCTCGTTAATGCAAACGACCTTCGTAATTTTCTGAAGGAAAAAAACACATTTTAAACATTGAAACAATTTTAATAACACGAGCATAGTGTATCTATGTCATGAAATGAAAAATATAAATGAATTGATTATCAGAAATTTTTATGAATCTTAATTTCGAGAGTATATTGGAGTTTCTAAAAATAGATGCGTCATAGCTGTAACACTGGATTCTCGTGAAACTCGCGGTCCGTTAAATATTTACTATAAAGTTTACGTTCATTCATTCATAAATAGGTCATGTGATACGGGGCGTAAATTGTAACAGCCAATTTGTTACCATGTTTTATGGGGGTAATAAAACATGGTCAGGTCTTCTCTTTGTTTAATGGATTAATCCGCAGATCGTGTTAGAATAAGCAGTTAAATATCTTTAATCCAAACAATAGCTTTGGTGTTATCTGGCATTTTATCTGAGTCTATCTTAGGATAAATTAATATGTAACAATCTTTTAATAATTATGAATGTATTTGCTTAGTCCCACTTTAATTATCTTAGACTGACATATGTACATGTTGTATATAATTGTTATACTTGTTTTATTTCTGCAAATTGTGTTAGTTCCTTCATGACCATGTACAAAGCATGGTTATTTCATGTGATATAAGACAACCTATTATAAATAGTGTCCTTCAAAAACTTAATTTATATTATCTTCAACTAATAATGAAATTTCAGAAATCATAATATTACTAAATTTACAGACTATACACAATTTTAGAGCCAGCAACTTTCTTGTCAACTCACTGTATTTTCTGTCCACTGATGATCCTGATAAACCAAACAGATTAATTTTGTCCGTACAGTTTAGCATTGTAATTTTTGTTTTTAGTTCGTCTTGCATATTTGTAGTTTCATTTGTTAATTAATTCTCTTGTAACATTGTTTGTATATATTATTATATGTCTCATATAAATGTTCTATGCATATACTTAAATATATGTTTTCTTTGTTATGTCGAATACAAGCTTGTAGCTTATGTTTATTATGTTAACTATAATCGACGTTAAATAAAGTTTATCTTATCTTATCTTATCTTAATACGTCCCGTTTTCAACGGGCGTATAAAAAGTGTTTTAAGTTGTTACTGCCTTAAAACAAGTATAGTTAACGGCCTTGAAATAACTTACAACAACCCATCACCTCACACATAACTTGGAGAAAATGTCGTTTGTGTCACTATCAAAAAATGCGTGTAGCGAAAATGGTGAAACTATGTTGGTCTACTGCAGATACGACTTTTTCTCCAAGCAACCAGACAACATTTTGACTTTTGACTTTTTGTCACATGCTAGTATCGTTCGTTACCTATTGTACTGGAGGTTCACTACTTTCGCATATGACGCGGCAAATAGTATTCAGTTGGATAAACACGGATCACATTTGTCGAAATTTTGCAGTTACGTCATTTTCGAACGACAGCGACGATATGCAGGGTGACGAATCACGTGACTTTTTGGGGTTTACCGGTGCAAATTCATAGATGTCAACAAGCTCGGTAAGTGACGTTTTTTGCAAATAAACGTTCTAAATGAACTTGTTTTTCATTTTCTCGTAGCGCATAAAAGACAGCTTACACTGCTCGTCATGCCAATATTAAATATTCCACAAAACTCAACTTAATAAACACGCTATCCTTGGCCAAAATATGACATGTTGAGAATTCGCCGTAGACTGTATGCTGCACGCAACGTGCATTTATGATTTTTAAACATTTCATCGCAATTGAGTTGATTTTGTAAGCAGATAGTGAAGTCCAAAGTATATTTTGTATGCCAAAAGTGTTTGAATAACATTAAATGCATGTATGTTATAAAATGGAAACTTTGTGAACATTCCAAGTTTTGCTGTCGTAAACGTGATTAAAGTAAGATGCTGCTTGCAACGTGTAAACCATTACGGTTTAACTAATTATTCTGTTTGCAGTTATAAAGTCAATGTAACATATCCTTTATGTGTGTTCAAGCCAATTCATATACATTGTATTGATTAATTTCAAGATATAATACTCAGGGTTGTAAGAACCAAAAAATGGTCATTTTGTTCACAAGGTGGTAAAAGCACCAAACTTTCACAAAATGACATTTAGTACGTTGGTTTTCAGAAAAGTGAAAGAGACAACCTGTTTGGCCCTTTATATTTTATATCTGAGGCCCCAATCAGGGTCCACCAATTAAAATTTAATTGCACTCGACAAATACAAATAAGCTCAAAATGAAATAAACATCATATCAATTCGCCATTTTTTGTACTTGAATGTATTAAACATTTATATGTCTGATAAATTATATAATAAATGTTACTATTATAGATGTATTGTTACCAATAGGAGGCCCGAAAGGGGTTTTTTAAAGAAAAAAACTAATAAGATAAAAACAGGTTTGTATACTTATTCAAGTATTCTTTATGGCTGAACAAAACAATTATAAAATGCATTTCAGATGATCTACCAATGTTTATAATATAATTTAAGCCTTTTAAAAGACACCTTATCAGTCATTTGAGGCCCTAATTGGGATATACTCAATCATGAAAAAATAAATAAATTTAGCATTTTCATGGTTCTATCAGTGAAACACATAAATAGTATCTCAAATGAATAACAAAAGATCTGTAGTTCTGATTTATATTAGTTTTATGTGCGAATTCAACAAATTAATGCTTAAAAAATAGTTCAAGGGGAAAATGAGGCCCCATTAGGGGTACCAACGAAAGCTTATTTCCGTAATAAGGCACAATAAAAATATGTCAGATCATTAATGTAATACACAATTATAAGAAATAGTTTTATAACTATAATAAATATTGAACTGAGTAGCATGAATATACATCAAATAACCTAATGCTTGGTCGAATTTATTAAACTTGAGGCCGATATAGGGGTAATTAAAAAAAAGAAAAAATGAATGAAATCCACTAGTAGAGAAGCATTATTAAAATGTATTTTCTTAAAGTTTTTATCAAAGGAACTCGGTAACCCAAGTTCATTCTGTGTTGAATGTTGGAATTTGAGCTATTTCACATTTTGATTGTAAAATATGTACATGAGGCCCCGCTTGTGGTACTCATAAACTACACCTGAAGTCCAATGTTAGGCCAATATAGTAAAGAAATCAATTAAAGTCAAACTGTCTTGCATAATTGCTAAGAATAAATGTATGTGTATTTGTTTCAATATTTACCACGACTAAAGTTCGTAGTACATGTACATGTGATGATACTGAGAATACAACTATGAATACAACATACTCGCAAAAACACCATAATGATTATCTTTAGTTTACATTGTATTAAATAATTAAAACATGTAAAAGAGAAATGAATTGCATCGATACCGCATTCCCCTCTTCTATTCTGCAAAGGGCTCAAGCTAATTTTGTATTACTGTGTATGCTCTTCAAGGCCGTGGTGAAAGTTGTTGTGTGCTGGAGGTCGGTACGGCACAATGGATGGTTGTGTCCTGTATCATAAGGGCACAGAACAGCTATTCTTGACAATCATTGTAGGTGCCTATAATGCAGAGCGTAGAATGGAAGTACCCAACCTTGATAGGTACTCAATGGAGCCAGGAATACATGGTAAGATAACACTCGCGCAGTCAGAAATGGTATTTTAAGTAGGTAGTGTTAGGTACCCCAATGAGTGTACCTGAATGTGTTAGGTACCACAAGGACACATGAATGTCTATGTTGAAGATATCCCCATATAGCCAGGAATATCTGTATTCGACAGTGTTAACTATCACATGGACCAATACTAGGTACCCATAGATCTAGGACACTCGCTGAATTATGCAGTTGTATTGACCTAATATAGCCCGACCGCTGTACCCAGGGAGTGAAAGATATCACATGAAACAATGAATGGTTGGTCCAATGAATATTAGCCTAGGTACCTACATAGACAGTAATGGGTGTGGCAATAAGTGTTAGGTGCCCATTAAAGCCTGGACGGGGTGCGTCGATGAGGAGTATAAAATAACCACTATAAAGAATGTCACAGCTGAGACAAGGTGTGTTAGGTACTGTACAGAGCACTGAATGGATTGTAATGCCAAGCAAATAATGAATGTGCCAAGCACTGTTAGGTGTACCATACCGTATGAAATGGCTATTCCCCGCAGTGATAGGAATCTCACAGAGCGAGTAATGGCTGTTTCGGGCAGTGTAAGGTTCAACATAGAGCAAAGAATGGCTATGTTAAGACAGGTTGGGTCACCCATATTGTCAGGAATATTTACGCCAGGTAGCTGTATCCCCAAACGTGTGGTACTCTTTGAGCCATGTATGGCGATTTTGTCTGTCATTTAAGGTACCACATAAACTCATTAAAACTTGCTGTATTCCCCAATAGGGCTAGTAATGGCTGAACGAGGTAGTGGGAAGTACCTCACAGAATAAGGTATAGCTTCTACTATAGGTCTGTTCCCTATCAGGTAAGGAATGATAGAATTTGATGGAGGTGTGTACCTCATAGGGTCTGGAATACTGGTCAGTGTAATCGGTGAGGGTGAGTATCGTATTATACAAGGAATAGGTGTAGTTAGTGGTGGTAATTAAGTTCCTCGTATGACTGAAGTGGCTTTATTTAGAGATGGTCAATTCTCCATAGGGTCTGGAAGGGCTGGCACCGGTTAGGATGAGCACCACATAGGGTCTGAAATGCCTATACTTAGAAGTAATGAGTTTCCAAAAGGGCCTGGAATGGATATCGTGGGTAGGTCTTATTTATTGGAATGGCTGTACTCGTAGGTGTAGGGTATCTTACATGGCCTGTGGTTGCTTTACTTGATGGTACTATCCATGTACTAGATGGAGTGAAATGGACCATGTGTGTGTTAGTTTTCAATAACTGATGTGAAAAAAACTTATGACAGTAAAATATATATTTATTACAGATTTCAAATAATGTAGCAGATCGATTGTGTACATCCATTTATGAGAGTATAGGATATATATTTAAGAAGAAAATTAAGTGTGCAAACTGAACATGAATAGGTTATAACCTATTACGGACCTCAATAAAGTCTAAAATCCACTTGTCATGCACAATTGTGTGATCCAGATTCACAGTATATAAAATTATTTTTCTGGAGGTATTAGTGAAACTACCATGATAAATTATGCCATGCATTAATAGAATAACGCTGTAATTGAACTTATTTTGCCTGTTTTCACATTATAATTTACATGTATACTAATTTATATTATTGGTCTCAAGTTCTGTTTATTGATTCAAAAGCACATAGTTCGCATTACAAGCAAAGGCACATTGTCTAATTTTACAATTATGAAACTTGGTGCAATTCAACTGCCTATATTCAACATGGTATATATACCATATACAATGTACCTCGTGATTAAAGTTGAGAGAGAATGATACTAGTATGTTCCTTTGCTATTGTATTTTTGGTGACGTTCTTGATTTTCTTCTTTAAATTTACCTTAGCATGGCCTTATTTTCATCAAATTAAATGTTCATTCAGGTAATGTAGATTGTTTAGACTTACCAATGCAACTTGATTGATCATTTATTATCAACATTTGTCGTAATGCTATAGGATGTGTTTGCTTAATATTGAGTATAACATTTGGTTTAAAACACAAGTGGGGCCTCATTTTCATATGTTATTATTACAAAAGGTTGTGAATGTGGAAATCACGAATAAAACATAAGATAAAATGCAGTTATTATTTCTTTGCTTAACGTTTCAGAAAAAACTTATGTGTATATTATAATGATCAATTTGTCAAAAATCAAGTATACCTTTGGTTCCCCCTTGTGCAGACCACGGGAAGTGGAGGGGGGCTCTCATAAATGTCTCGTTTTATTATTACAAAAGCAACATGTTTCAAATGCCCATATTATATTAGTAATAATACATACAATAGTCACATAGGTTTTGCTTCACAATCTTCAAAAAAAAGGAATTTATACTGTATGATTAGTTATAATTATTGTACCCCATTTGGGGCCTCATTTGTGCAGGAGATAGGGCTTATCATGAGTGTCTCTTTCGTCCTTTTAGCCAGAATGACTTAAAGTAAAAATATGCCAAGTTTGGTGCTTTATATACAATGTTAACAGTTATGTTCCTTATTCATTTACTATTTTCCCGAATTTGGGCCTCATTTTTGTTAAAACCATGTTTTATTATCACAAAAAATAACATATTTCATGTACTCACATTCATCTCAATATATAATATGGTCACATATGCTTTTCTTCATAAACGGGTAAATAACAATGTATTTTATATACTGTCATATTTGTTAAAACGCATGTACCTCTTCGGGGCCTCATTTGTGTAGGATACAGGGCCTCTCATGAGTGTCTCTTTAGATTTTTTAAACCAGAATGACTTGAAGTACAATTATGCCAAGTTTGGTGCTTTATACACCTTGTAAACATCCACGGCTCTCACAACCCTGAGTATATTATTTAGGTATTATTTTCCCGAATTAGGGCCTCATTTTTTCCTTTAAATCACTTGCGGGGCCTCTTTTCGATGTTTAATTATTACAAACAGCAATATAATTCAAATAGAAACATTATTCATGATATATACTAAGTTTGCAAATGTTTTGCTTCACAATTAGGTGAAAAAACAGGTATTTATACCGTGGAAGAAATTAAAAATTATGTACCCCTATGGGCCTCATTTCCAGAGTATAAAAGCGTCGATCAAGTGTCTCTTTGGATTTTTTTCATCAGACTGACTTATAGAACCACTGTGCCAAATTTGGTGCTTTTACCACCTTGTGAACATTCACGGCTCTTACAACCCTGAGTATAACAGTTTCATGATTATAAAATTGCAGTGAGATATTTTTTAGTTCCTGTTATTTGTCTGTACTCCTAACAAAACATTTTTCACCCTCAAACTTAGTGACAATGTTTATGGGCATACTATCTTGGTCAATGTCAAGTACAGGCCAAATCAGCCCAGTCCTTCTTGGGTAATGGTTTTTCAATAACTAAAAAATGTGAAATTGGCCTTGTCTGTACTCTAGTTCAAACAGTTTTCATAGGATCGTCTTCAAACTTGTTGACATTATTTATGGGCATGATATCTAGGCCAAGTGCAATTATAGGGCGATTGCTAAGGCCTTCGTGGGTTATGGTCCAATAATTACCAAAATAATTGACATTGTTCTCTAGTTCAAAGAGTTTTCATCTGCTTATCTTCAACGTTGGTGACAATGTATATGGGCATAATATCTAGGCCAAGTTTAATTGAAGGTCGAATCAGCCCATGCCTTCTTGGGTTGTGGTCCTTTAATTACCACAAAATGTGAAAATTCCCTTCTCTGTACTCTCATTCAAACAGTTCTCAACGGGTCATCTTCAAACGTGTTGACATTGTTTATGAGCATAATATCTAGACCAAGTTCAAGTATAGTCCAAATCATCCAAGGCCTTCTTGTAGGATAGCCTATTAATTACCAAAACAATGTGAAATAGGCCAAGTTGGATTATTTTGTGAAATAGGCCAAGTTGGATTATTTTGTGAAATAGGCCAAGTTGGATTATTTTTTTTTCATTCACTATTCCCCAGGCGGGCGTATTTTATGACATTTTGGCTCTTGTTTATTTATAAAATGACGGTTTTGAGCTGTCTGTTTAATATTTTTGAGGCTAGGGCACAGGACATAATCACTCATTAGCAATAAATGTAAATCCCAGGTAACCAAAACTATCAACCATTCACCATTTTGTTACATTTTGATCATTAAATCTTGATATATGGACAGGCATATTTTATAATATTAATTATTATTACAGATGCTGTTGTAAAGAGCATTCCTAGCAGGCACCTGTTAGTGAAAATGGATGCTACCATTTGACTATTATTCTAGCTGGCTGGACAGTAACATGTTAATCAATTGATGAAGCTGCGACTGAATATAACAAGCACTGGGCTTACGTGATAGGTTAAATTTAACAGGATTAATACATCTCTGTGCTGCATGAACGTTTATTTGAAGAAATATAAAAACTGTTGTAAAATCCAATCAACAGAAATATTATGGCTGAGATGGGAATTTCTTGGAATTTATATGTTTGAAAGTTTACAACATGTACCCTTTACATTATATTGTATTCCAACAGCTTTTAACAGTCTAGTCAATGTGCATACTCCACTGAAGGAGACCGCTCACAAATGACATTTGTGAATTACATGTAAAAGCTCTATGGCGAAAAAACATTAAAACTGTATTGCTATTATTTATTTTTTTATTACATGTATCGCAAATACTGATTATGTACGTATACGTAACTTTCACTGTATAAATAATATGTTTGTCATTAAAAAGCTTATTCAAATACATAAACAAGTATCATATTTATATATCTCATAAACAAAGATGAACAGTTAAACTTCACTTAAAGGCCATCTCAGACCCTAAACCATAATTTTGTATGTTACTTTCCACGATTTCACAGTTGTATACTTCTAATATTAAGACCAAATCTATAATAAGTGCATTTTCAAAGTACCAATGGCGGTCTTATTAGTAAGGTTTTACTGTGACACTTGGCATATACAAAACAGCAGTCTGTAATCTATTAGCTGCTGCAGTGGTTAGTGCGCTGAATTTGTATCCCGGCAATCCGGCTGTGAACCGATTTCTAAGGGGCAATCTTATTATTACCCTTTCTTTTGCACGTAATAACATCATTGTCATCCGCTTATCACTATCTACAAAAGTTAGCCTCACATACGAGTACATCTCCATGAACTCTCATCTGGTTTTCAACTGTCTCAATGAAGTGTGCAACTGCTACAGGAACTGGCATCGGTTCAAGTATAGTCTCTATCATATCAATAGACACAATTGTCATGTTTGATTTTGCTAGTTTTTTCCTAGCTTCATTGTGCTTTCCTTCTATTCCTTCCTTGTGCACATTTCTCATGGTTACTGTCAATACATGAGAAGAACCACCACAGAACACTAAGTGAGATGACTGAAACAGCTATCGACAGTGTCATGTTGATTGTTGTGGTCTAAGATTTGTTCAATTCCATATTTAATATTTTCATAAACACCTTCTGTTTCTGTGTGTTCACACTTTGTGCAGTTTAATTAAGTGAAATAACTCCACACTGGTGGATATATTAAAGTAGGTTTTATTGGTGATTTCAAAATCGTCATAACGGGTGTAGATTATTACTTCCATTTAACCAGCTCGTGTCTTCATCCATGGTGTCAACCATACGTTCTTAATTAGATTTGGGGACGTGACTGTAAACATCCTCCACATCCGACACAAAGACAAATATTATTTTCGTCGCTTTTCCATGACATACTATCTGCAAAATAATTGATATGTTAGTAAGTAAATTCATTATTATGGATTACTTAATAGTATAAAGCTTGTGTTAATCTTTTGTGTTTTGAAGGTATCCAAAGAAAAATTATCACGTTTACAACAGCAATCTCTAAATTCACGTTTACGACAGCATTTCTCCAAATGTCACTTTAATCATGCAGAAACGTCTATTTATGATAAATAAAGATAGCCATATAATACATGAACGTATTCGAATGGTTTGATACACAGTTAACCTACTAAAAATACAACATTTTACGGTAAACTGAAATGGGAAATGCAATTTCACGTCGCATGCAGCACGATTGTTTACATCAGTTTCTTTACTCGTCAATTTTGGCCAACGATTGCGTCCAAATTAGGAAGAGAATCCTTTAAGTTTGAACATGGTTAGAAGCAGAATGCTTATCTGTCTTTTATGCACTGCAAAATATTAAGAATCGTGTACGAACAATTAGAGATATTACCGATGACTTAGCTCCGTTCAGTATCCGTGCGTAAACCCCGTTGATTCGTCACCCTGATATGGTAAGCTCAATATACGCAAAGAAAGCAAATCTCACGTGCTATGTTAGAATGTCAGATATCTCCATTTTCAAATGATCCAACCCGTTTTTAAATTACAATGTATAACACCTTACGTTTTTTGTAACAGTCAGAATACATTATACAATAGTTTCAATTGGCTTTTGTTTTCTTTCTTATACTTCTGTTTACCACATATTGTGGGGAAAACATAATATTATCACATTTGTGCTGGACATTACTCTGTCATGATGGATGTGTGTCTTTAAGAAAGGTGTCTGCTTCGATATATTTGTGAGTGGCAGATTCACTTTTTCATGTCTAAAACTACATCTTGACTTGACATCTTTCGCAAATGTATTTAAAAAAATAGTTCATATAACATTTGCAGTATATCATTTAACTGAACGCTGTGTATCTTTTTTAAAGATATTTCTTGTTTATTTTAACTTACGGTTTGTGGGACTCGTCTGGATTACAGTAAAAATCAAATCTTTTTGACGTCGTCAACGACGTCGCACGTTGATAACGTCATATCTTGTTTATATTAATTTACCTGATGAAGGCACACTACCTGTGTTGAAACGTTGTAATATATTAATAAAGTGGGGTTAGTTTCTGTTTTTATTTAAATGTAATTAAAGATGCATTCACGCAAACATTAGCGACCTACGCAAAATTTACGAAACATTTAAAGATGACGGTATTTTTAGAAATATTAAAATAGCAATTTGAACCTTATAGTTATTACTAGATATAATTTATATTCTTATAAACAAATACAAAAGAACTAACAACTATGAGTGTTTGCTCGACTTTTTCGGCCAATCAGCGGGCTTGGTTGCTGTCTTTAAATCCATGAAGAACGTTCTATTTTTCACCAAAATGCTTCATTATGTAGAAGTACAAGTAGTGTGTGGTCACAGCGCATGCGCAATTAGACCGTGTCTCTTCTGAACTTAGTGCAAGCGATAGCGTGTTGTTATTAATCGATGGGTGGTATAGTCCGCCCAGGATAATATGATATTTACAAACATAAATCGGTTTGGTCAACTGTGGCAACATAGGGTTTACAAGTCACTAAACGTCAGTGTTGTACCCAAAACATCACGGATAAATCGTGCATATCAGTTTAATCCACTTTTGTGGATTATACCAAATTTTCCCGCCTTTCACATTATCATGAGAGCACTATATCAGTAAAGAACACAATACATAACCACCCTTGTTACCCTGATAAAACGACATGATTGGATATTCGCAACATGATTGAAAAATGGCGGATGTATGTTTTATTCATAGCATTTTCGGCCAATTCTTCAAAATCTACGGGTTTAACCACCTTCTGATGCTGTATGAAGATAAACTTGTACATTCCTTCAATGAAACTAAAACTATTTATCGGTATGTTTGTGAATGTGATACACAATACGTTAAAAAATTTGTGTTGGGTTTATTTGACAGTCTATAAAACATATATATTGTTGTATATTTGGGTTAAGATCTTTTGTTTATACAGCTCATTCATTTCACTATCAGACTTAGTTTATAGTAAGTTATTTACATTTGCCGTTTCTACGTGATAACTATTTAAAGTAACCCATGTATGAAAAATGGATAAAATCAACATGATTGAGGATAAAGATCAACATGATTTATCTTTTAAAGTGGATACTGACCAACATTGAATTTTCATTGATGCACTGCAGTGCGAATTTAATATGTAGCTTCACTATTGGAAGAATAATGGGATGACCCCAACACGTAAGTAGGAGTAGATAACTCTATGAAGTATTTATCGGAAAATATGTCCCTTTTTCAATTTCGTGCAAATTTGTAAGTTTACGTTCAAGTTATTAACCTATAATATCTAAGTGCATGTTCATATTGCTGTGATACTTTGCATACTTGTCAACCGTCTTGACCACAACATCTGCACTCTATCAAGCATGTTGTTGAATGTTATGCCCCATTTGGACTAATGTACTTAGAAATACAAAAGTTTACAGTTTATGTACACACTTTTAACCTCTAAGACATGTATCTTGGATACTTTGCATACTTTATCACCATCATGACGCCATGACCTCCACATGAATAGGCAACTCTATCAAATATATGTTGAAATTATGTCCCCTTTTTAAAATTAGAAAAGCAACTTGGCACCATTCAAGACTTGCTCACGGCGTTTAGCCTGGTCCCCATAATTCACTGTTCCTATTCCCGGTGAATTTTGCACATTTAGATACATGTGTTAAATTTACCTGTCTTGACTTATTATGAATTTTACCAACATATAGCAGAAAAAAGTATTTAACTAGAAATATGTCCACAGGACACGGATGCCCCCGCTAAAAGCTGTCATTAGACACCTAAGTATAAAGCTATGCAAATGGAATAACTTGAAACAAGTTTGTAATTGCTTAAATGTGACATTGAACAGCAGACAAGAGCTGGGTCTGTAAGTGTGACCTTTACATTTGCGTCAGGGTGTAAATGCGAATGTAACCAAGTAATTTTAAAATCCAGAACTAAATAACAAAAAACCAAAGCAGACCAGAAGCATATACTTGTGCCTTTTAACTTTTAATCTCTAAGTATGACCTTGACCTTCGCGTTAGGGACCTGGGTTTTGCGCATGTCACCTGGTCTTGATGATGTGAACATTTGTGGCAAGTAATATTAATATAAAATAAGAAATGACATAGTTACAGAGCTGACATGAATCACATGCCTATTTTGGCCTTTTTACCTTCGATCTCTAAATGTGACCTTTACCTTTGAGCAAGGGACCTATGTCTTGCGCATAACACGCCGTCTTGATGAGGTGAACATTTGTACCAAGTGTTATAAATATCCAATAAGAAATGACATAGTAACAGAGCTGACATGAATCACATGCCTATTTGAGAATTTTAACTTTTGATCTCTAAGTGTGACCTTGCCCTTTAAGTTAGGGACCTGGGTCTTGCACATGGCACATCACCTTGATGTGGTGAACATTTGTACTAAATATTATAAATATCTAATAGGAGATGACAAAACTACAGAGCGGACACGAATCACATGCCTATTTGAGCCTTTTAACATTTGACCTCAGCCGGGGAGATATCGAACTTGTTTCATAATATGAAAATGACGTGTTCATCAAATGTTCCAGCCGTATAGCTATTTTTAGAAACTTCAGACCAGGGTCACGTAATGGTTTTATCAATGAATCGAATATCGTTATGTTATGCAATTATATGGTGTGGCTATACTAGCCTCTTTCTAGAGATGTCTCAGGCTGTGATGGAAGTGATTACAAGACGATACTGTAGAATCGGATAAATAGGCGCGTAGTATTATTTCAAGCCACTTTTGATGTACGCATTCAATACACGTATTACATATACATCAATATGCCCCTTTTTACAATTATTTAGATACCCAACATGCCTATATAGTCACATATGCCGATTTTGACATTCAATACAAGATCGACAGTAAGAAAACGAAAATTAAACGTGTAAAGTCGGTTTAAGCTTTAGTAGCAGCAACCAGATCGCCTCCCATCAGCACTCTAAGTGCTTTGATTCTAGACAGGTCTCGCTTATTCGGAATCACGCTATGAAGTCTGCTCCATACTGGTCGGTATAATATTATCTGGCCGCGGAAAACTGTTTGACTTGTGTTCGTTTGTGAAGCAACTTCCATAGCTCCGGAGTTGATCCCGAAATACGTCCACCCGAAGGTCTCCATATAACTCGATAGTACATTAAACAATTAACACACGTGATTCATAGTCTTTATTACATGCATCAATTATTACAAACAATTTACATTCATTTACAAAACAAGCTTAACAAGTTTCTTTACAATCATTTAACATAGACGTTGAACAATCAAGTTAACACATGATAATCATTTAACATAGACGTTGAACAATCAAGTTAACACATGATAATCATTAAACGTAAACGTTGAACAATCAAGTTAACACATGATAATCATTAAACGTAAACGTTGAACAATCAAGTTAACACATGATAATCATTAAACGTACACGTTGAACAATCAAGTTAACACATGATAAAGTCCCATATAATTTATACCAATACATTTGTATGTTGTTTACTGTTTCTGATACCATTGTGGGATGGTGCATGCTTTTTTTCAAAAGCGTTTTTATCTTTAAATTGAAATTTGTTGGATGCATAAGTATAACATTATAATGTACAACATTTACCCTTGGTGTTAATCAACAAATAAATATCAATAAAGAAATTTTATTGAGGCATGACGGCACTTTTATTGCAAGTCATGTTCGTTCAGTTGCATATTGATACCTACAAAAAAACTAAAGATCACTATACAAATACATGTAGTTATGTTCCTTTGCAGTACAGTACAGTAAGTGTGGACAGTGAGTGGATATTGCGCTTGAGCGCGATTGAGTCACACAACATAGTTTGAAACTACATAATTGAAAAGACAAGAACGATATAAAGACAACATATACACATTTCTAATGCGAATGTTAAACAATACTTTGTGTAGAGTATTGGTTAATACTGGTTTTAGAGAAAGCCTTAAAGCTTTTATGTAATTTGTTTTATGAGTTATTACAATAATTTTTCCAGAACGCAAACACGTCTCGTCTTTCTGTCCTTATACTCCTATCCTGATAAAAAACCGAGCGGCTTCCTAGCTTTTTAAAACAAGAGGGTCCAAATGACCATAGGTCGCTCACCTAGGTAGTTCATGAACCCCTAATGGTAGCTCCTATTGCATGTACAATGTTTTCATATTGTCTTATGCTTTATAATTTACATCACATTTAGACCCAATGGCATATTGAAGTTTAAGCCAAGTTTTGTCTATGATTTGACCTAATGACCTAGTTTTTTACCCTAGATGACCCAAAATCGAACTTGACCTAGATTTTGTTGAGATAATCATTGCGACCAACTTTCATAAAGACAAGGCCAACAATGAGACCACTAGAGACTGCACAATGTTTTTCTCAGATTTGAAATTGTGACCTAGTTGTTGACTCCGGATGACCCAATATCGAACTTGACCTAGATCTTGTTAAGATGATCATTGTGACCAAGTTTCATAAAGATAAGGCCAAAAGTGTGACCTCTAGTGACTACACGAGGTTTTTCTATGATTTGACCTTGTGACCTAGTTTTTGACCCCGGATGACCTAATATCAAACTTGACCTAGATTTTGTGGAGATGATCATTGTGACACAGTTTCATAAAGATTATGTTAAAATTGTGACCTCTACAGACTACACAAGGTTGTTCTATGATTTGACCTAGTTTTTGACCCCGACTGACCCAATATCGAATTTGACCTAGATTTTGTTGAGATGATCATTGTGACATAGTTTCATAAAGATTAACTAAAACTGTGACCTCTAGTGTCTAGACAAGTAAATTGTGGACGGACGGACGACGGACGAAGAGTGATCACAAAAAGTTCACTCTCACTTTGTTACAGGTGAGGTAAAAAGCTAACATTGTTAACAAATACATGTTACCTTCTAAAATACTTGCATGTAATAGCAAGTCTGGTAGGATATTGAATCTATTGTAAGAAGCTTTATTGTTCATCTCATCAACGTTTTAAACCATATCGTAAAAGCAAACATAAACATTGACACATACAGTCCATCGTCAATATGTATAGTGTTTAGTTACTATGTACAGTCAAGTTAGGATATTGTGATGGTGACGTTGTCGTTCGTGTGTTCACAAATATTACATCTATTGGCAGTACAGGTAAAGCAAATACAGTGTCTTAGTTAGGCATTGTAATCATATACGTCTGTTGATGTCCACATGGAAGATCGGAAGTTAAAAAAAGGCGTTACTCACTTACTTGCTTACTTACATACTTACTTGCCTTTGTAATTGGTTTTACATCGTAATAGTTAAGTCGACCAGTGCGTCACTCTATAATTATGCCATTCCAAATCGTTTCTACGTTTAGCGTCCGCGGACTGATAGGTTTGGACGTCTTGAGAAGGAAAAAAAACGACATTTAAGTTATAGATGTTTATTGTTTTAGCAAATCGTTCGCTCTTATTCAATGAGATTTCAGCTCAGTATTGGTTTTTATTTCACACAAACACGTTTTCAGTTATTTCAGTAAGTTATTATTATTGACATTGCATGAAGGCTATGTATTTGTCAGCCATATCATGATGAGGATAGAAGTCGGTATGACTTTCACTTTTTTTCGAACTTAGAGTGGACGCTAAACGAAAAAACGATAGTATTGACATTATCACTGTGTATACAAGGCTAAAATCAACTACAGCTTTATACAACAGCAATAATACAATGCGTCATGTAACTTCATGTTATAAATATATTACATGTACTACACATCCCATTCCTTAGTCATACATACTATATATATATATATATATATAAGAACCTTTGTGACAACAAATAAAATATGATATGATGGCTTGGTAAGTCGTTTAAATGTGTTCAATATACAGCATATTACTTTCAGTTTTTGCATCAGAAATGGTGCCATTTTGAACGAATCACAAATTACTAGGAGTCATCAAAATAGTCATAAATCACTGAATTTTCAAGATATCGACTTAAAATATTTAGAATATGAAAATTTAAACTTCAGAGATTACTGTTACATTAAAAATGTGTTTTTTGACTCAGTAGCCCAAAATTCGCAGTCGCGCCCATATATTTATAAACTCAAAATTAAAGAATACCCCTACCTAACGTTGAATTAGCCTTACATACCTGGGGTTGAATCAGAGCCCTGGTTTGGGTTTGAATAATACTTAAAATCGCTTGGGGTTGAATAAGCTCGGGTTTGAATAAGCCTGCTTCAGTCAGATTTAAATGGATTCCATTGAAACGTTACACGCAAGATCAGCATGTGTACATGTATGTGTCACATGTTGTAGTGTTATGTGTTTCAGTACGGGAGTTACAGTTATTTCCCCTGGACTTGTTTTACTGTATATTCTTATGTTATTTGCAAATGTTGGGGCCCACATGGAAGATCGGGAAACCGAATGTGTCAGCCTCGTTAAATAAAGGCGTAACTTACTTACTTACTTGTTTTATTATCATATTTAACAGCTACAGATGTACAACGACCTTTGAAATATGATCCTCGGACGAGTCCATTTGCTAAACAATATGTACTGTATGTCCTAGACTAATGTGTGTGCCCATGACTGTATCCAGAGCCAAAACGGCAACGAGGCAATTATTTTCTATGGTCTATTTGAGGCATTTCTTTCTACAAAAACATGTTTATTTTGTTAATTTATGAAATTTTCACCGAGTTTGCCTCAGCTTGGCTATAAGGGCATGATCATACATTTTAGTCTTGGAAATACAGTATGTCATATCATGTGACGCCGTATTGTATTTTCTAGATGAACCTATACGTCAAATGTGGTACATGTTCATATTCCAAATTTGCTAATGTTTCAGTATTTTCAGATACCCTTCATTGAATAAATTAATTGAAGATTTCCATCCGACCTTTCTTTTGTTCGCATCAGAGCAAGAAAAGTAAAAGAAAAACAATTTTCAAAGTTTAAATTATATTTTATTTTATGTTAGTGACTGAATTAATACATAAGATTATAATGCAAACAAGTTTGCGAACTTAGTAAATCTGCGACATTCGCCAGTATCAAAATGACGCATAACATATTGTATACAGTAGGCCCATTTCTAAAACAATTTTTAATGTTAAAATGTAACTAAAGGTCAACAATTGTTCACTTATGTCAAAGATCTAAACACACAGATTGGACACTCAATTGAAAGCTGGGAGAAAATGCATAATAGCATGCAGCAGATGCTGTTATTTTACATCAAAAGTTTTGTTTGTCATCCTTTTTAATGACCAATGCCTCAAGAGCTAAGTTTCTTCTACTGTATGAGGTAACTTGTTTTTTTTCTACCTCTTATATAATTCAGAAAATTATGCTTTGAATGAGGCAAATCGGGTATTTTCTGATCAACTTTGAATTTCCATTAAAATGAGAGTAGGTCTGGCTCTTTGTGGTCTATTGTTTCATTCCTTGACATATTCCAATACATGAGATATCATTGTAAATCTAAATAATATATCTATTGCATAGAATTATTAGTTTTTGCCTGCGTTTATTAAACAGGAGATACAAGGTTTTGAATACAAACGAGATTTCGCGAGATTTCAGAAGATTGCTGCGAGATATTAGGAGATTTGGTACATCATTCAAATCTTTATATGTTTAGATCTTTGCTTATGTACGTGTTATTTGAATCAAACAGAAGCATTATTCTAGTACATGGAGCAACAGAAATCAGGCATTTCTAAAACAATTGATGTTGTGAAAATGTTACTGAACTTCATCAATTGCTCACTAATGTGTTATTTGAAACCAACAGTAACATTAATCCAGTACAACTATTCAACAACCGGAATGTTCCACACAGGCATGTCAACTAAACAATCATTTTCCATCGAGAATATAGTGCAACAAAAATCAGGGATTTGAAAGTATGTCGACTTTACTGGAATGCCGATACAACCGATGTCGACACAACTGAGATAACAAGAAATAATACTGAGTGTGATGAATACCTCCAGATACTGCTTGACCGTAATGTAAGCATCATAAGTCCTAATTATGATGACATGCACACCTTTGTCTTGGTTTGTTACTTATAAATTGTGCTTAATTTTGTTTAAAGGCAGTCATTAGCAAAATAGATCCGACCATTTTGTGGTTACAGAATGCATAACTAGACAAGTCATGCAAATATTTATTGAACTAGCCAATGCATGAAATCCGCGGACAAATTCAAAGTGGAACTAGAAATGTGTCCATAGGACACGGATATGCCATCATTTTCCATTTGACCATGTACTCAAATGCACATGATGACTAATATTCCTACAAAGTTTGATGAATGTAGCACAAACACTTCATCATTTCAAGACCACAATTTTGCTTAAACAGGTCAGATCTCAATTAAAATATTTAGGTGGGCAACTCCACAAACTAACAAATACATGTATTCCTGCCAATTTTGAAGACAGAAGCTCAAATACATTGTTATGAGCAACACAAGCAAAATTTCATCAAATTTCTTAATTTTAGGGGCTTCAAGTTACGGTGACACAACATTTTGAAATGCACTGACTGACGGACTAGGGAAAATCTATATCCTCCAAATATTTGTTGGGGGAATGAAAAACAAAGCCTTTTAAGGGCAATAACTCCCTTAAAATTTATCCGAACAACATGCGCCAACAATATGCACAGCTTGGTACTGATTAGTCATACGAAGCTTCATTGACATCCGACAAATGGTTACAGAGAAAAAGCCGGGATAAATTTATAAATGTAACTTGAACAACAAAGGGTATAACCAACCAACCAACCTACGCACCAACCAACCTTAAGCATGACTCCAATATAGCCCTCACATACTTCGTACCAGAGATTATAAAAATATAGCCCACAGATACTTTGTATCTGGGATTATTATCAAATTATTCAAATTACAATTGAAACCCTTGAATGTATAAACAGTATGCAGCCAATCTCTACAAAACAACAATTCAACAAATACAAATATGATAAAATAATAATACTCAGTCTTCAACAAAACATATAAAACCAGAAGTAAAAGTTTGGAGAACCAAAGATCTAAATATACATGTATATAGAACTCTGTATCACAACAAGCTCTCAACATGAAACCTTAAAACCTGTGTCACATTCCTCGTACCATCGCAAGAAAAAACGCTAGTTTGTCACTTTGTGCCCATCTTGCGGTAGTAATATTTCGTACAACGATCATCACTGTGGTATACCGTACACTAGAAATTGATAATTCATGTAATATCGCGACATTGGACTGGAAACGAGTGTAAGTTCAGCCACAATATTTTCCAAACGACTGATTCCTTCTGCATCTCAAATGGTTTTAAGCATCTTATTTATATAGCGATAGAAGACATCAAACTATACATGTAGCTGGTATTCGTTTAAGTGTTTAAATTTCCTTGAAATTGGCGGTTACTGACTCTTAAATGTTGATCATAATGCTTCAAATGTGTTTGGAATGATTGTATTACCAAGGTATAATTGTTTTTGAATTGCGTGATGAGCCACAATATGTTTAGTCCAAATTTCCGTAAACGTGTCCAAAGTATAAAAAGATGCTTGCTAAAAAAGATAATCTTAAGTCAGAAACGGAGGCAGCACTCAACTTAATCAGCCGCGCACAGAAAACATAAAAGGAACAATTCCCAACTTAACCAGACGAGCACAAAAAACATCAAAACATACAAGGCACAATGCCCAACACACACCTGAACGAGAAAATGATCCGCCCTAATCCCAGCTGTCGAAAAGCTAAATGAACTAGTTTCAGCAATCAAACAAGACTGCGTTCAATAAACGCTTATGCCCCCATGGAAGCCTTGTCCATAAAAAAGCTAAGTCAATCAGGGGACATAGTTCTGTTAAAATGTTGGATAGTGTTATATGGCTTGGACAATGTAAGGGCCTCATGATGGAAAGTTTGAAAGTAATGCCTTGATGGACTAGATGTAAGACGAAACGGTCAATTTGGGTTAAATAAGAATAAGACGCTTAATATTCAAAGTCCAAAATAGGTCATTGTGAAGGTCAAAATGGGGTCAGGTGATACAAGCATGTGGAGAGTGTTCAAATACAACACCCATGCAAGTATGAAAGCTTTGTAGCAAGCCATAATAAGGCTAGAAGAAACGGTCACTTTGGGTTAACCAGGGACGGACGGACGGACGAACGAACAGGTGAATCACTAAATGCCTCCCGATCTATCGATATGGGGGCATAAAAAAGCTGAAAGCCTCAGCCGGATTACCTAGTTTCAACAAGTTTAAAGCCTTAGCTGAATGAAAACAAACATGACTAGATTTATTGATCATTCAGTTGTATATACTGCGGCAGATTCACCTCACTAGTTTTCATGAACTGTATTCTAACCAGTATTCTTAAACCAGTACAATCTCATCATTCCACGAGGAACCAGCAACTTCTCCACATGTTGAAGAAAATCGACATAGATGTCAAACTGTCATGGAAGAGAATAACCCTCCACGACAGGAAATCGACCTGGATTGCTGGAGTTACTAATCCAGTAAACTAATCACAGGACCATGATCACGCCATGACACTTTACCTCGAGATGCAAATCGTAGATACCAGTTGAGAGTATTATAGTACATAATGATAAATCCAGGAAGTATGTCTGAGAACATTTTTTAATAAAGATAACATTTGAAAGAGAACATTTTAGAAATTTCTTTCAATGTGTGAAGTTCACCAAGACTGATCAAGAACAAAATTAATATTTACTGTTTTATGTTTTTGTAATTACTAGTGTATAGGATTTGATTAAAGGGGAGAAATTTGTGTAGGCGGCCGTATAGCACAGTCGCTCAGTAAGCAAAGGGTCAAGACTATGAACCATGGTCAGGCTAATACACATGTTAACAGTGATATAAGCTCCCTCTGCCAGAAACTACTTTGATTCTATCAACAAACTCTGTGAATGTAGGCATCAACAGTTCACTAAAATATGAATAACTTTTTTATTCATGAATGGAAACATGTCAAGTAAGTATTCATTTTCTTGATGAGATCATTGCCTACAAGTTGATGTAGGTTTTGATGCAAAAATCTAAAAAAAGTTATTTTTTACAATTTTTGGGTGAAAATGTCTTTTTACATCAATTAAACAATATTTTCATCATAATTCTGTTAAAATTGTACAACATCAACTTGAATAGAAGTTACAATAAAAATCATTAATGAAGCTTCACAATCAATTATCAAATTTTCTCAATTTCATCAAAATCTCAAAAAATGTGAAAAAAACTTTTTTTTAGAATTTTACATCAAAACTTGACTCATTGTGTAGGAAATGATCTAATTAAGAAAATGAATCCTAACATGACATGTTTCCGTTCAGAAATAAAAAGTTACGGACATTTTTGTTCGCGGAACATTCGCACATTTTGTTGACTTGTTCATCAAAGTTTGGTGATAAAATCATAGTTTTGCTTTAAATGTTTACTGAAACAAAAGTAAACATTTACTGGCAACTTGTTGTTTCAAAGTTTAACTGGTGATCAGATTTATGTGTTATGTTGACTGTTTGTATAGATGATAAACACTCAGCCATATAATCCACAGACTCCGTCAATGACTCATCCCATAACTCCTTCCATAGTTGCCTGCGATGTTCTCCATCAACTGATGTAATAGTACAGAAAACTAACTCAACTTTTATCACAGATTTCTTGTTGACCAAACTTTCAATGAAACATTGGAAGCATTGACGACTCATTGTGACCCACTCCAGATCTATCTTGACTGGTATTGTATCACAATGTAGGTGCAATAAAATATCTGAAGGAAACTTCATATCCCGCAGTGTTAGATACTTCAAACTTGACAGAGAGTTTACTGCAGTCGTCAATGATCTCAATGTTTTATCATCTAACATGTTACCTCCATCGATATAAAGATATTCAATTTGTGAATCCTTCAAACTGTTGAATACATTAATATAATCATGAGAAATTCTCTCAGATAATGGAGTCAATGAGACAGACTTTAAGCTGGTAGTGTTAACATAACTACATGATATATTAACATATTCCAGACATAATGAACGGAGTGTAGAATGTTGTTGTATGTTGAGATTGAATGCACATTTACTACCATCATACCTGTGTTTATCACAACACACAAAGTACAATTTTAAATGTTCAAAGTGAACATTATCTGACAGAAATGTCACCAGATCATGTAATTGTTCATGTTGTATAGTAACCTCACACAGAGATAATGAAGTTAGTTGATGGAGACTTCTCACAGGAAGTTCTGGTAACAATGGGTTTGGGTATGTAGAGTCACCATCAATACAAACAGTATGCAGAGTGGATTGATTACTTAACATGCACTTGGTGAACTTTACAACATTCTCAGACAACACTTCACCAACATGTAAACATTGAAGATTTTTGATCTCATCAAATTCATCATAATATTTACCTTGAGCAGAATATACATATTTAACACATGTTGTATTTAACAGTAAAAGTTGTCTCAAAATGTCAACATCATAATTGTTGTCAATAATGAAATCTTCAAGTTTCAAGTAAACATTTTGATCATTAGATCTGCTGCATTCAATAAAACAAGTGACCACAGCAGTTTGTAGTAAATTCAGTTGATTCTGGTAAAAAATTGGAAATTCACAATTGAAGATTGAATATTTTCTCCATGAATTTAAATGATCTGATAAGAATGTATACCTATTTTCAAGTAAAACATTTAGTTTTTGAGACGACAACCCGGCAAGGAACTGGAAGAAGTTTGCATATTGCAATACATCATCTAAAGATGTCCATTCCTTAACAATGCTATCTATCCTGTTACTAGAGTCAAATGATGAAGCATATAATGCACCAAAGAATTCAATGTAACTTTTGTGCACAAAGGAAAGTTTTTGTTTCGGGTCTTCAAAACAACCTATAACCTTATTCTTTGATATAATACCTACTTTACAGACAAAATCCATTTCATCAGTAGTAAACAAATATGGTGATGACATTAACTGTCTCTTGGTAAATACCAGGGTTGATGCACAAGCATCTTGTTGAAATAATGAGTTGAATGAAAGTAAACATACTTTCTGTAATAAGGAAACATGTTCATGTATATACATGTAATCAAGGGGTGAAAAACAGTCGGGAAGCTTATGCTCACAAGCTGCTGATGAAGGAAATTCGACCTTTCTCTCTGCTCTTTTAAACAGCATTTCTACAATTTTACCATACAACACTGATTTCGAAACATGAGTCAGTTTTTGGTTAAACCACCAAACCACAATGAGATGAGAAGAAACCATTGGTATACATAAATGTTCATACAGTCCACACCGCTTGATTTCTCGTAAGAATTTTTCTGGATTTTTGTTATCCTTGTTTTTCTTGTTCATATATTCCACCACTTTCGCAACATAATGCTTAGCAGACGATCCGTGAATTCCTGTCATCTCCACTTGATGATCAATGTCCTTCCCTGAAAGTCGCACATTTTCAAGTTTGTATGGCCTGCACATAGTCAGGAATACACATTTCTCTGATTCTATCCCTTTAGGGGTCTTGGCGTCAAATTTACCGCTCGTTTTTGGAGTCCATTCATCAAAGCCATCTAACACGACAAGACAAGCACGCTGATCAAGTATATGCTTAATCAATGTATACATAGATGTCCTTTCCGCCTCACATTCGGTGTAAAACAACTGGTCAATAATCATCATAATCATATCTCTCCTATCAGAAGCACCTAAAGACACATGAAATAAGAAGTCAAATTTCTCCAAATACTTTATATCTTTCTTTGTATGCTTGTCATTTCCATCATAGTTACCCAACCTTGACATGCTCCATAACAAACACATACGCCTACACAATGATGTTTTACCAACACCTGCATCACCAGCGATATACACACGCTTGAATGTTTCATCTTTCTTACAGAATATTTCTTCATAAGATGAAATGTTCTCAATTTTGTCCTTTTGTAGATCTCTATCATATACTGTATGGTGCAGTGTTGGTCTTTGGTACATACACATGAGTTCTCCATTGTCATCTTCAATGAATGGAGACACTTGTAACAATCGGCAGTCACGTTGGTAGATGTTCATCAGCTTTTGCTGAATATCTGAAAATATTTAATGATTTCATTTATTAAATGTGTTACAAAATGTACCATACTCATATTTTCACTGTGTTTGGGAGGAATATTGCATTGGGTCGTCTGCTGCTTTTTAAATACCTAGTAAGTACAGGTTGTTATTTAATTTCATTATATGCCTAGCAATGTATTGCCACGAATACAGACCAAATCGCACTGTGGAATACAATGTGACAGATTGCATTTTCCGTGTCATACTAGTACACGTCTGGTTTTCAAATCCGTATCACGCATGTCTGATGAGTTATATGCCGAATATAAATTATATATATGCCAACGTCAGAGACATTATGACGTAAACAATTACCTTTTTATGAATGGACGTCACATTATATGCCGACGTTCTTGACGTCATTCACGCCAATGTGTTCACATTAAATAAATGCATATTAGCACGTAAAAGCGTTTTTGTTTTCAATTTTGTAGATATATTTAATACAGGCTTCGCGAAAGTCGCCGGAGCGCCGGTCATGACCGGTGAAAATCAGTTTGGTCCGACAAAAATTATAGCTCGCCGGTCCGAATGTCCGTCAAAATTTTCGTATCGTCTGGTTCGAAATTTATCGGTACGAAGCATTATTTACGGTAATTTAACAATGCGCATGCGCAGGTTGGTTGTTTAAAGGACGGAAAGAGAACTAATTTGCAAAAAGACGCTGATTTGACGAATACTTATACTGTACTCTGTCTTCAGTATGTTATTTTCCGAAACACATTTTGTGAATACAAATCTCAACAAAAAACTGTTTCCTATTAATATTGTTCGGTCCGGCAAAAATTGATTCGGTCCGGCCAAATTTATTTTATGCCGGACCGGATGTCCGGCCTTTTTTTCTCACTTTCGCGAAGCCTGTTAATACAAAAGGAATATTGCATTGCTGCAGTTGTGTTGATATGTTAAGCGGTATTACCTCTTGTTACTTGTGCAATATCGCATCTCGCTCGACCTAGTGGTCTCGTGAGATTATGGCATTACACAAGCAACTCGAGGTAATACGGCCCAACGGATCAACAAACTGCAGTGATATTCCGTATTTAGAAGAACAAGAAATGTCACTGAATGTGATAAATACCCCCCAGATGCTGCTTGACTTAGTATGGGACATCTATATTATGATAATATACATATATATCTAGTCAAGCTTCAGAACTGATGAATCTTGCAAAGTATGGTTAACAGCAGCAATCATAAGCAATAGCGCATACAAAATCATAAGTGAAAATATAAAAAGACAATAATTCCTGGTACGGATAAGACTTTTGAAAGTTTCATTGAAATCCCACCAAAAATTACCGAGAAATAGTGCGGACAAAATTTACAAACATAAAACACAAAGGGCAATAACTCCCATAAAATTGATCCAAAAATGTGTGCTGACAAGATGCACAACTATACGTGCTACGTGTTATAAAACAAATAAAAGCTCCGCGAGTCACATGTGTCGCCTGACGAAATGCACATTTGTCATGGAAAACTATCCAGTATAGGGCTACATATCAGACTCACAAGAGTTCTCTAGTCATCTGAACTAAAAACGACAAAGCGATGCTCTGGACAAAAAAATGTCCTGATAAAATCAATCTGAAGGGAATCATTCAAACACTATACAAGCTAGTGTTATGATTCTTGCGCACTGCACTTCATGTCACAGCAAAGAAACATGCATTCCTATTTTTGAGTCATTAATAGTTATGGTGACAAAGTTATGCCACGGACAAGAAATGCTTATAAAATCAATCAAAGGGAAAAAATTGAAAAAAGACACAAGGTAGAGTTACGGTTCTTGTGTACTGCACTTGGACTTTTGGTAAGAAACATGCATACCAAGTTTCAAGTCATTCAACCTCATGATGACAAAGTTATCCTCCGGACAAGAAATGCTCAAATTAAATCAATCTAAGGGAAATAATTAAAAAACGATGCAAGGCAGAGTCATGGTTCTTGCACCCTGCATTTTGGCTTATTGCAAGAAACATACATACAAAATCTTGAGTCATTTGCACTTAAGGTGACAAAGTTATGCTCCGGACAAGAAATGCTCTAATAAAATCAATCAAAGGGAAATAATTCAAAAACTATGACAGGTAGAGTTATGGTTCTTGCGCACTGCACTCCGGCTTATTGCAAGAAACATGCCTATCAATTCTTGAGTCATTTGAACGTAAGGTGACAAAGTTATGCTCCGGACAAGCAATTTGTGACGCCGCCGCCGCCGCCAAAGTAACACCAATATGTCGCCTTTTCAGGCGACACAACAAAACTATTTTAACCCTTATCGTGCTCATCGCGATTCAGAGTCGCGCTACACGATACTTTCCACCACTGCTGAGGGCGACTGTAAGTCGCGCTATACAGTTGCGCTAGCGGGTTTGGCTTTTAAGCTTGTAGTATTCATGTATGAAATTTAACTTAAATTTATTCAGTAGTAAATTACGTAACTATTTCTAAAAATAACATCGGCCAATCTACGACCAAGTATGTTAAAATCACCGTCTAACATTTGTTGGGAATTCCGGAACTAAAATGGCTGTCAATCGGTTAGGAATACGCACAATGTTTTACAGCGAATATATGAGGAAAATTCACATTAACAGTATTTTTCCAATGAAATTGGAACAAGAGGGCTATTGGCCCTATAGCGCTCACCTGATGACTAGCAGTTTAGGCAGAATCAGTGACTTGGTGACCTTGTTTTTGACCCCATATGTAAACAAAGTTTTTCTTTGATTTGACCTTTTGACCTAGTTTTTGACAACAGATGACCCATTTACAACCTTGACCTAGATTTTATACAGACAAACATTGTGACCAAGTTTCGTATAGATTAGGTAAAGCACGTGACCTCTAGAGTGTAAAGAAGGTTTTTCTTTGATTTGACCTGGTGACCTAGTTTTTGACCCTAGATGACACAACTACGAACCTGACCTAGATTACATAGAGACATAAATGTTGACCAAGTTTCATTAAGATTATGTCAAAAATGTGACATCTAGAGTGTTAACAAGGTTTTTCCTTGATGTGACCTAGTGACCTAGTTTTTGACCCCAGATGACCCAATTACAAACTTGACCTAGATTTCATAGAGACATACATTGTGACCAAGTTTTATTAAGATTATGTAAAAAATGTGACCTCTAGAGTGTTAACAAGGTTTTTCTTTGATGTGACCTAGTGACCTAGTTTTTGACCCCAGATGACCCAATTACAAACTTGACCTGGATTTCATAGAGACATACATTGTGACCAAGTTTCATTAAGATTATGTAAAAAATGTGACCTCTAGAGTGTTAACAAGGTTTTTCTTCGATGTGACCTGGTGACCTAGTTTTTTACCCTAGATGACCCAATTACGAACTTGACCTAAATTTCAAAGACACAAACATTGTGACCAAGTTTAAAAAAATTAAGTGAACATTATGACCTCTAGAGTGTTAACAGTCCAATTGTTGACGGTGGACGACGGACAAAAGGGTGATCACAAAAGCTCACCTTGAGCACGACACTTTAATAATTTAAAATTAATAATTGAAATAAATGCATCATTCTATTCTGACAGTTTTAGTCGGAATAAATTATTCGGCCTACATCATAACACTTAGCATAGCGTTATGTTTGAAGTGCATGGAAATATTTCACAAATGCATTTATTTACTGCTGAATATCATAACGTGTAATACCAATAATTATCAAACTTATATCAATGTATAGCTTATTTCATCTTCTTTGTATAAAGTATAGGGTTTATATCATTGATGAGGTACTGAACAGAGACACTATCAGATGAGATTTTTATCTCAGTAGACTGCTAATATAATTCAACACTAGTCAGCTGATAAGCCCACTGGGAATCTAGCACGATAAGGGTTAATATTGATACAACCTATGTCCGCTAAGATATGCACAACTTGGTACTGGTCAGTCAAGCAAAGTGTCGATGAAATACTACAAGCAGTTACAGAGGAATAGCCCGGACAAAATTTATAAGTGTAATCAAGAGGATCATAGATCCTGTGGCGCTCACCTGCTAAACATGGTCAAACTTTGAACTTGACCTTAAGGTAATCAAGATAATTGTTTTGAGTATTTAAATTGATGAAGGTCAAAGCAAAACTGTGGCCTCCATAGTGTAAACAAGGTTTTCCTTTTATTTGACCTTTTGACCTAGTTTTTGGCCCCACATGACCCAACTTCATACTTGACCTAGATTTCATTGAGATACAACTACTGACCAAGTTTGAGGTAGATCAAAGCAAAATGCTAGAGTGTTAACGGTGAAATGTAGAGACAGACGGACAATGGACAAAAACAATCACAAAAGCTCACCTTGCCACTTTGTCGCATGTGAGCTAAACACAGAGCTGCAACTCCCTAAAAATTGATTCAACCTATGTCCGACAACAATATGCTGATCAGTCATGCAAAGTTTTTGAAATACGACCAGAGGTTACAGAGAAATAGACAGGACAAAATTTGTATGGAGCACCCAACCAACCAACAGACCCACCAACCAATGTCTAGCATGACTCCAAAATAGCCCCCATATACTATGTATCTGGGCGATGTGGGCTGTGCACCATATTATAGAAGCATGATACAACAAAACATACCAGATTCTTTATCAACATGGCGTTTATTGCTCTGCTCGAGTTCATGCAATTGTCGTTTTATTCCTTGTTGTTCCTTCATTACTGTTGTTGTCATGTGCAATGTTGTGGTTGCTATGGTTTCAAGTCTCGCTACATCTCCTATTAAGTCTTGCTCATAGTCATACCACTGCTTGATAACTTTAATCAAATGATCCGTCAATCCATCATCTATATCAGTATCTTTCGCTGTGTCAATCATTGTTGCCAAGTTTGTGATGCAATCCTTACCACAACATGCATTGAGTCTTAACAGAATCTAGATATTAGAAAAAAGAATATTCCTCAAGAATATGTCACAGAAATGTAGACACACAAATTACAATTGAGGGCTTGTCATAAATGTTTACTTACAAGAAGTGGATGAATTGATTAGCACCACTTGACAGCAAACATGGTCGTTTGTCGTATAAGACAGGTAGTCGCTTAATTCTACTAATTTATATGGCAAATGTGACTGGACCGACTGAATCTGTGTTTGTTCAGGTGGTCGCTCAGACAAACTCGACTACTCCAGTCCTACGTATTACTATTAGCATTAGCCGTTTTTCTTATTCCTGATCCTGATGACCTTAGTCTATGTTGATCGAAACAGGTAGATAAAATGAGTCAAACTTTTTCCTGTTGCTTTGATGTGTTGTTTCTAGTAAACGACATTTGATACAGCGTTCACCAGAAAAATTACGTTTTCAGGACAAAGCATGTACCATACACATACTTAAATACCAGTTACAGTAAGTGACAGAAACAAACAGACATACAGTTTATAAACATACTTACGTCGCTTAATTCCTGCCATTTAGTGGTGAATTCTGTTGCTGGAAAAAGTACAGTACCATTGTGTGACAACTGAAATAACAGAAAAAGCCACATGTCAACTAACAGTGAATGTTGTAATTGGCAACCCTGTCAAGTCCATTGGCTGTCATGCATGTTTACTAGTTCTTAAACCAATACTAATAGATGCTGTCGGCAACATGACATGCCCATTGTCAAGAAGGCAAAGTTGACATACATTTTTGATGTTTGACTTCTAAGTGTGACCTTGACCATTGAGCTAGAGACCTGGGTACTGTTTTATCAAAACATTTACTAAATTTCCGGAAATATTGCGTATGATGATAATATTTGCGTAAATGCATGTTACTAAGATTTATTTTCTCATTTTCTGTGGTAAGTGTTGATGTAATTCTATGCAAAGAGAGATCGACCCTAAGATAACAAATATGCTAGTGCGGAAGAAATGTTAATTTTAACTGCCACGTGTTTTTGTAGACTGTGATTAGTAACAAAGACATGTTTGATCATCAAAAGTTATCAAATGTTTGTTTATTTATTCATTTTGGTTCCCAAAATATTGGTAAAGGTATAGAAAAACCATGTTTTTTGAGCCGTGACTAATTTATGCAGCAAAGTTGATTCACCCTAAAAGGGTATGTATATATAAGCAATCACATTATAGGTTAGATAGGTAGTTTCTGTAAGTAACTCAATACGTGGCATAATGGATACGGCGATGTCTTCTAAGACTTAATTTTACAGGTTCGATCCTTGGTATGATCACTTTTTATATATTTTTTTCAAATCGCTTGTTCAAGTAATATTACACAAGAAAGTTTCTGGAATGTATTTAATAATTAGCGATTTATTAGTCAAAATTAAGTGTCGTTAGTCATAGTAACAGCGTGTAACTATAAACGTGTAATGGCTTCAACTAGTTAACATACTGGTGAAGATGTTGGTATGATAATGAATATTTAATATGGCTCGTATTACCTTATACAGAAAGTTTGCAAGGAGTTCATAATTTATATAATATACATGTAGTCTATGTGTCTTTTAACTTTGACACAAACAATGGCGTTAGCTAATGCAATAAACGGTCTTCAAACAACCGCTATAAGATATCGAAATGCATCATCCTACTCAGAGACAGACAAAACTGACAGGTTGTCAACCAACACACCAAGTCAAGTCGAAAATCTTTGACACAAGTTTAAGTATTGCATTCAGTAGAAGATAAATTAATACTGGACCCGAGGAAAAAAATGAAATAAAAACAGCGAAACATGAAAAACCATTACTGGTACAATGCAAAGTCAAAATAATTATTTAAAAAATGGCTTTAACAATGTCTTCCTATTCTTGACGAAAATGAAACCAAATAAATGAAGTGAGAAAAATAGTGCAGTTATCAGGGCTTGAACCCGCGTGTCTCAGGCTGACAATTAAGCTCTCTACCGATTGAGCCAGCGATACTGACAATATCAGGTCAAGCAAATATATATATTAACGCATTTTTTAAGGTATCCCAACCAGGTATATTCACACACCATGACTAAATAGTGTAATCTCCCGTCACGGCTCAAAACTCGTGGTTGATCTATATATTTTAAACTTTGGTAATCCAAACACGGACTTGTCTTCTGAAAATGGGAGGCATGCTTTCATGCTGGGTATCTATCACAACTGTACAGATCAATGTGTTTATTTAGTATACCTCTAATCGGATTAGTCCACAGTACAACAATATGCATAACCTAGAAATTTACCTATAATATTGTGGCCTTGTCTACGTATTTTTATGTAAATGTAAGCAACAAATTGCGATTGATTAGTAAAACACACTTAGGAATTGGCGCAAGAGAAATATGCATATATGTTATAGTTAGAACATATTAAGTAAATTTTAATGATTAAAAAGTGTGGAGCGAGGGAAGCGAAGCGAGTCCTTTTTAGTCATTAAAATTTACTTAATATGTTCTAACTAACTTAGAATATAACATTCTGCATTCTCATTGGCCGATATAAAGTAGCGCCAATGCATGACGTCAAGTCTGTTAAGAGAAAATTTTAACGATTAAATTTTCATTTTACCGCCAAACTTCGGTGTTTTCATTGACTCATAATGTAGGTTATATTCTAAGTAGATTTATGTGACATTTATGGTTAGTAAAACAGGACCCTGCATCTTCCGCACTGCACACTGACCCATGATGTTTAACAATTATACCAAGAGGGCCCTTTGGGCCCTAGGTCGCTCACCTATCATAGCAATGCATGCAAGCCCTTATGGTGTCCTACTTAATACTTTACATTTTCAGAATGAGATTCAAGAATATTCAGCCTCTATTGCTAGGTTTTGACCTTGGCACCTTGTTTTGACCCCAGATGACCCAATATCAAACTTGACCTAGATTTTTGTTGTAACGATGATCATTGTAATTGTGACCTCTAGTGACTACCCAATGTTTTTCTATGGTTTGACCTAGTGACCTACATGTAGTTTATTTTAACCAGGATGACCCCAGGGCTTTTTTTCACTATATACGAGGGGCCTATATTAGGACCCTTCACAAATTGCTATAGGCCCCTTTCACAAACCTAAAAGGCCCCTTAATTCACAAATAGAATTTGCGTCATGGTTTTTTGTAAAATCAACTTCTCAAAGCACAAAACAAACAAATCACAGATAACAGTCATACATTCCTGTACAGGACTTGATATAAAAGTAGTTACTGTATTATATCATAGAAACATGCATGTTTGGGAAAAGTTGACAAAAAATAAACTAACAGCGCTATATTTTCACAAAACAAAAGGGCACAATTCAGCGAAAAAAAGCACTGGATCCAATATGGAACTTGACCTACATTGTGTTGAGATGAGGGTTGAGAACGGGTTTCATAAAGATAATGTCAAAATTGTGACCTCTAGTGTCTACACAAGCAAATGGTAGACGGACAGCGGTTTCACGGACGAAGAGTGATAAAACAAGAGCTGTCCACGAACAGCGCACTCCACTATTCGCAGCGCCATGCTAGGATAGTACAATCATTATATATTCAAAACAAAATGCTTCATAACAGCAGCATTACCCTCTGCTGTGTAGAGGTTGGGACAAGAGCTGTCCACGAACAGCGCGCTCCACTATTTGCAGCGCCATGCTAGGATAGTACAATCATTTTATATTCAAAACAAAATGCTTCATAACAGCAGCATTAATATTACCCTCTGCTGTGTAGAGGTTGGGGCTTCTAAGTCAAAAAGGGGGATAATTTGGACAAATTATGCAGGACCGTTACCTACTCATACATGTGTAGGTCCTCTAGGTCATGATGGTAAACAAATAAGGATTTCTTAGTCCAAAACGGGGCATAATTTCAACAAAATGCTAAATAGTTATCTTCTTCTGTGTAGGGGTTGGGGTCATGATGGTGAACAAGTATGCAAAGTATCAAAGCAATATATCAATGCACTTTGAAGATATTAGAGGTTAAACAAGACTGCGTTCAATAAACACTTATGCCCCCTGTGGAAGCCTTGTCTATAAATAAATCTAAGTCCAAAATTAGGTCAAGGTGAAGGTCAAAATGGGGTCAGGTGATACAGGTGTGTGGAGAGTGTTCATATACAACATCCATGCAAGTTTGGAAGCTTTGTAGCAAGCCATAATGATGCTAGAAGAAACGGTCAATTTGGGTTAACCAGGACGGACGGACGGACGAACGGACGGACGGACAGGTGAATCACTATATGCCTCCCGATCTATCGATACGGGGGCATAAAAATCTGTACCTAAACTTTAACATAAATTTGCATTTCCAAGCCCAAAAGGGGGCATAATTTCAACACAAGAGGGCCCAAAGGGCCCTAGGTCGCTCACCTGTCGAACTTGACCTAGATTTTGTTTAGATGATCATTGTGGCCTAGTTTTATAAAAATTAAGTCAAAATTGTGACTTCTAGTGACAACAAAATGTTTTTCTATGATTTGACCTTGTGACCTAATTTTTGACCACGGATGACCCAATATCGAACTTGACCTAGATTTTGTTGAGATGATCATTGTGACCTAGTTTCATAAAGATTAAGTCAAAATTGTGACCTCTAGTGGCTACACAAGGTTTTTCTATGATTTGACATTGTGACCTAGTTTTTGACCCCGGCTGATCCAATATCGAACTTGACCTAGATTTTGTTGAGATGATCATTGTGACCAAGTTTCATAAAGATTAAGTCAAAATTGTGACCTCTAGTGACTACACAAGGTTTTTCTTTGATTTGACCTTGTGACCCAGTTTTTGACCCCGGATGACCCAATATTGAACTTGACCTAGATTTTGTTGAGATGATCATTGTGACCAAGTTTCATAAAAATTAAGTCGAAATTGTGACCTCTAGTGACTACACAAGGTTTTCCTATGATTTGACCTTGCGACCTAGTTTTTGACCCCGGATGAACTTATATCGAACTTGACCTAGATTTTGTTGAAATGATCATTGTGACCAAGTTTCATAAAGATTAAGTCAAAATTGTGACCTCTAGTGACTACACAAGGTTTTTCTTTGATTTGACCTAGTGACCTAGTTTTTGACCCCAGATGACCCAATATCGAACTTGGCCTAGATTTTGTTTAGATGATCATTGTGACCAAGTTTCATAAAGATTAGGCTAAAATTGTGACCTCTAGTGTCTACACAAGCCAATTGTTGACGGACGGACGGACGATGGACGGACGGACGACGGACGAAGAGTGATCACAAAAGCTCACTCTGTCACTTTGTGACAGGTGAGCTAAAAATGCTTGATAAGAGTTACCTATCCCTGTGTAGGGGTTGGGGTCATGGTGGAGAACAAGTATGCATAGTAGTATCAGAATTCACTTTGAAAATATTAGAGTTATAAAAACCTGTACCTAAACTTTAACATTTGCACTAAGTTGAAAAAGGGGGCATAATTTCACCAAAATGCTTGATAGAGTTACCTACCCCTGTTTATGGGTTGGGGTCCTGATGGTGAACAAGTATGCAAAGTATCAAAGCAATATGTCAAGGCACTTTGAAGATATTAGAGGTTAAAAAACCTGTACCTAAACTTTAACATTTGCATTTCCAAGTCCAAAAGGGGGCATAATTTCAACAAAATGCTTGATAGAGTTACCCACCCAAGTGTAGGGGTTGAAGTCATGATGGAGAACAAGTATGCAAAGCAATATGTGAATGCACTTTGAAAATATTTGAGGTAAAAAAACATGTACCTAAACTTTAACATTTGCACTAAGTTGAAACAAGAGGGCCCAAAGGGCCCTAGGTCGCTCACCTGTTATAGCAGTACATGCAAGACCTGTGATTTGACCTAGTGACCTAGTTCTTGGCCCCATATGAAGCAATATCTCACTTGACCTAGATTTTGTTGTGATGATCATTGTGACCAAGTTTCATATAGATTAAGTCAGAATTGTGACCTCCAGTGTCCACACAAGGTTTTTCTATGATTTGACCTTGTGATCTAGTTTTTGACCCCAGATGACCCAATATCGAACTTGACCTAGATTTGGTTGTGATGATCATTGCGACCAAGTTTTATAAAGATTAAGTCAAAATTGTGACCTCTAGTGTCTACACAATGTTTTTCTATGATTTGACCTTGTGACCTATTTTTTGACCCCGGATGACCTTATATCGAACTTGACCTAGATTTTGTTGAGATGATCATTGTGACCAAGTTTCATAAAGATTAAGTCAAAATTGTGACCTCTAGTGACTACACAAGGTTTTTCTATGATTTGACCTTGTGACCTAGTTTTTGACCCCGGATGACCCAATAACGAACTTGACCTAGATTTTGTTAAGATGATCATTGTGACCAAGTTTCATAAAGATTAAGTCAAAATTGTGACCTCTAGTGTCTACACAAGGTTTTTTTATGTTTTGACCTTGTGACCTAGTTTTTGACCCCGGATGACCCAATATAGAACTTGACCTAGATTTTGTTGTGATAATCATTGTGACCAAGTTTTATAAAGATTAGGTCAAAATTGTGACCTCTAGTGTCTACACAAGCAAATTGTTGACGGACGGACTGACGACGGACGAAGAGTGATCACAAAAGCTCACTCTGTCACTTTGTGACAGGTGAGCTAAAAAGGGGGCATAATTTCACCAAAATGCTTAATAGAGTTACCTACCCCTGTGTATGGGTTGGGGTCATGATGGTGAACAAGTATGCAAAGTATTAAAGAAATATGTCAATGCACTATGAAGATATTAGAGGTTAAAAAACCTGTACCTAAACTTTAACATTTGCACTATTTGCACTAAGTAGAAACAAGAGGGCCCACAGGGCCCTAGGTCGCTCACCTGTGCACAATACAGCCATATTTATCAAGTGTTTTTTAAAAAAAATTTTCCAATCAGTTGTCATTGCAACCAGAGTTATGCATGGATTATAATTCTTTTAGCTATTTTTAGAAAGGATAACCCAAGGAACATTGTTACCCATTTAACATGAAATCCAACCAGTACTTTTAGAGAAGAAGTTTTAAAATATTTTACTATACAAATATAGGGTAAAACAGTGCCCCACCCACTGGCGGCCATGTTTTTGACAAATCACGACAAAAAAGTCAATTTTGTAAGAGGGTCACCCAACAACTATTTCTGTAAAATTATTTTGAAATCTGGCCAGGGGTTGATGTTTTATGATTTTTTTAAGATTTTCCTATCGGTTGCCATGGCAACCAGAGTTCTGCATGGAAAGGAATTATTTTAGCTATTTTAAGAAAGGTCAATGCAAGGAACAATTTTACCAATCAATAGTGAAATCCAACAAGTACTTTTAGAGAAGAAGATTTTTAAAGATTTTACTATAGATGTATAGGGAAAAACAGCGCCCCACCCACTGGCGGCCATGTTTTTTGAGGAATCAAGACAAAAATGTCAATTTTGTAAGAAGGTCACCCAACAACTATTTCTGTAAAATTATTTTGAAATCTGGCCATAGGCTGATTTTTAATGATTTTTTAAAAGATTTTCCTATTGGTTGCCATGACAACCAGAGTTATTTATAGATTACAATTCTTTTAGCTTTTTTAGAAAGGACCACCCAAGGAACATTCTTACCAATTTATAATGAAATCCAACAAGTACTTTCAGACAAGAAGATTTTTAAAGAATTTACCATAGATATATCAGGAAAATGAGCCCCGCCCACTGGCGGCCATATTTTTTGACGAATCACTAGAAAAATGTCAATTTTGTAAGAGGGCCACTCAAGAACTATTTCTGTAAAATTATTTTGAAATCTGGCCATAGGCTGATTTTTAATGATTTTTTTAAAGATTTTCCTATTGGTTGCCATGGCAACCAGAGTTATTTATAGATTACAATTCTTTTAGCTATTTTTAGAAAGGACCACCCAAGAAACATTCCTGTGAAGTTTGGTTGAAATTGGCCAAGTGGTTTAGGAGGAGATGTTGTTTGAATGAATTGTTGACGCGAGGACGGACGACGGACGAAGAGCGTTCACAATAGCTCACCTTGTCACTATGTGACAGGTGAGCTAAAAAAAGGCATAATTTCAACAAAATGCCTGATAGAGTTACCTACTCCTGCATATGGGTTGGGGTCATGATGGCGAACAAGTATGCAAAGTATGACAGCAATATCTTAAAGGAATTAGAGAATATAAGAGGTTAAAAAACCTGTACCTAAACTTTAACAAAAGTGTTACGCCGACGCCAACGCTCGGGTGACTGCAATAGCTCCCCTTATTCTACGAATAGTGGAGCTATTACCCGTCCCTAGATTTGCCACCTATTGCCACCCTTGCAGTAGGTGGAGTATTTAGACAATTTTCCACCTAAATTTCCACCAAAATGCCACCTATATAAAATTTCCACCAAAAAATAGAAAGGGTGGCTAATGGTGGAAAATTGGGTTTTCCACTAGATGCCACCTATTAGGTGGCAGAGTATGGCAGAGTAGGTGGAGAATTTAGACATTTTTCCACCTAAAGCCACTTAAAAGGTGGCATATTTATTTTTCACCTATTCAGATATTTTCCACCTAATAGGTGGCAATAGCTGGCATTAGGTGTTAGGTGGCATTAGGTGGAAATTGATGGCATTAGGTGGAAATTGGTGGCATCAGGTGGAAATTGGGTGGCATTAGGTGGAAATTGGGTGTCATTAGGTGGAAATTGGGTGGCATCTGCTGGAAAATCCTGGCGTCCCTTAAAAGGCATAAAAAAAGCATATTATTTGAAAAGGTCCTTTTATTTATCTAATATTATAATCCAAACAGAAGTTCAAAATCCAAGTATCAATTTTTTGTTGATGTCCTCGATGGCTTCAATAGGTGCCTTAGAACCCTCCATGTATCGGTTTTCTTCGTAGAAGGCCACTTCTCTAGCAAACAATCTGTTAAAACAAATGATTTTTATACAAATATGAAATTTTCAGAAAAAAAACCTTAATAACTAATTGCCATGATGCACTGTTGTATAGTAAAAAAATAGTATTTGGTGAAGTGTTAGAGCGTTGGACTTTTAACCCAGAGGTTACAGGTTCAAATATGGGCAAACAATCTCACCATGACCAGTTTAAGGAAAATAAATAACAAAATTAAGTAAAATAAAATTACTAAAATCCAGTATTTTAATTACTTGAATTAAATAATTACTTAAGGTAATTCATATTACTATAAGTAATGAATAACTAAGTATTACTTGCAGTAAACTTCAAATACTTACAGTTTTTAAACTATAAGTAATACTTATTTTAAGTAAGGTTTTACTCATTTTAATGCACAGTCAATATTATGCCCGCCAGGGGGATTGGCTTGGATACAGGGGGGATTAGACAGATAAGGTGGGAATGAAACGACCTTATCGACTCCGAGTCCCAGAGAATAGACTTTGGTCCGGGAATTTCTTCACCGCGAAAGACAACAGTGATACTTTTATTCGTGTTTTTATTAAATTACCCGGATGAAAAACTATGCCCCACGGTGGGGATATAGAAAGTAAGCATTGTCTCCAGGGTGGGAATTTAGACATCCAAAAAAAAGAATTGTCTAATTCCCCCTCGGTCGCCCGCCGCTCCCCCGGATGGGCACAATATTGACTGTTGCATAAGTATTACTTTAAGTTAGTGTGTATGATTTGTAGCAATAAAATTAGTGAAAATTAGTATTATTATTATTACCTGTAGTACTAATAAAAGAGCGATACCTTATGAACCAGACAATTCATAAGAAAAGATCAAATTAGTACAAAACTTTAAAACTTACCATACACTGAAGATAGTTCCATTGTATTGTTTCTACACTCTCCCTGAAGTGTTTGAAACCATCTAAATTTCCCAAGTTATGCTTAATTAAAAACACTGAAACTCCTCACAGTAAGCAGTGAAATATGAAAGTCTTTTTACAAACTTAACTTTACAATAAATTGATAAAACACTGCAAAACAATCATTGAAACCAGATTATTTATCACTGATCTTCACTCACAGTCTTGAAAATATTTGAATTTGTAGGTCAGACTATGACTGTAACGCTCACACTAGATGAGTCCATTATCTTTATCCTTCACCCATTATTCTGAAATAGATTTACCCTTTCTTTGTGTAGTCAAAGGCTGAAAGGTCAGTTACAGTATTTGAGAACAGCCAGCTGGTTTGTTTACTTCCGATTCGCTTCTGGTATGCCCTGAGTAACTTTGTTATTCAATTTTTCCACTCATTTGCAACCCTTTTTCCACCATGAACATAAAAAGTCCCAATCCTTCACAGCCTAAAAGTGTCTAAGTTTTTTTCCACCTATTTGCCACTCAGAAAATAGTCTAAGTTCCTTTTTTCCCCCCTTTTCCTTATAAATGCCATACATTTTCCACCATAAAAATTAACTGAGTTCATTTTACACCAGATTCCACCTATTTGCCACCATGAAAAAATTCTATGTTCAAATTTCCACCAAATGCCACTTAAATGCCACTCAAATAGGTGGCATTAACTGGCATATTTTCCACTGTAGTGCCAAAAAATCATAAAAAGAGTGGAATTTCTTCATTTTCCATCTAATGCCACTTATTTCCACCTAATGCCACCCTTTTTTGGTGGAAATAAGTGGAAAACAGAGGGATTAGTGGCAAATCTAGGGACGGGAAAAAGCGCACTGTCACTTTGAGACAGGTGAGCTAAAAACATGAAAACTGTGGACAGACCGATGGACAAGGTGATTAATATAGTGCACAACAGTAGCTCGACTTTTTTCTTTAAAAAATCAAGCTAATATAATGCCTATGACCTTAACCTACAACCCAAAAAAAAATACATTGAGCATCTAACTCTTCTTCTTATATTAACTCATTTACAGGAAATCAAAGTATCTGTAGACATATATACATGTACAAGAAGGAAAGCATAATGTTGTTATAATGTGAACAAATGGTACCTACGTGATTTCTACATTGCCTAAGTCTTGTTATGTCTGCTTCCTCTGTAAAGTCTGTAGATGCAGGTGTTGTCCATACGGCATCAAAGGAACTTTTAAGACCACATACATTTCTAAGTAGACATGACAACAAGGTGATGTCAAAATTTGAAGATTTCGGGTTATTGTCCAATGGTGGCACTAGCTTTGCCTGTTCAGATGTTAGCGTGGGCTTCATACCTTTCTTCTTAGGTGTGATCAATAACTGAAGTGCTTGGCTTTGATTTGTATTAGCTGCTAAGTACTTGCTGAAGTCATGGCCGACTTTACAATCGAAGATTTTCATCAGGACCTTGGTACCAATCTCAACCAAAAGATATTGGTAACGAAAATTGTATTTTTCTGAAATTATAAGGAAACCCTTAAATATATGTCCCTGTGCAGTACAAGAGGGCCCACAGGGCCCAAGGTTACTCACTTGTCGTAGAAGTGCATGGAGGTCCCTATGATGACCTAAGTAATCATTTAAAATTTCTGACTATGCACCCTCTATTGGAAGTACAAGATTTTCATGTTTTCTTAATCAGTGACCTTGATATTATTACATGACGGACTAACATTCTGATCAACTTGCATGAAGATCCAGTGACAGATACAGCCTCTATAGCTCACAAAATGTTTTTTCCAAGATTTGAGCTTATGCCCTAGTTTTTATTACCCCAGATGACCAAACAAATATCAATCCCGACCTCGATTTTAAATGATTTTACAGTATGATTTTTTCATAGCAAGGATAGTGTGGACATAATAGACTACCAATGACAATTACTATTCCTGCTAAAGATATAAAATTTACTAAAGTTTCCGTACAATCATGTTATCTGCGTCTTTCGGCAATTTAGAACGTATTTTGTCAATGACATATTATACCCTACATTACGTCATCAACTGTTCCTGTATTGACTCATGATATAATTCACCAAATTATTCTTAAATTTATCTTTTAAATGAGACTATGATTTTCAATGTACACATTAATTTGGCAAAGTTATGGCCCGTCATCAAGCGAACATGTCTTTTTAGATACCCTGTATAAATTTATATTTTTTACAAATTGTTACTATTCAGAAATTTTACAGGATTTGAACATGCAATATCTTTTAAAAGAGGGCATAAATTAACAGGAGGGTCCAAACGACCCTAGGTCGCTCACCTGTTGTAGTAGTTCATGTAGGCCCCTATAGTGATCCAAGAAATCATATACAACTTCTAAGAATCAAGTAAATGCGTAAATATTAGGGCAAAATTGTGACCTTCTAGTGGCTAGACAAGGTTTTCTATAATTTGACCTAATGACCTTGTTTTTGACCATGTATGCCCCAATATCAAAATTGACCTAGACTTTGTTAAGATGATCAATGTGACCAATTCACATAAATATTAGGCCAACATTGTCACAATGTGACCCCTAGTCACTATGCAAGGTTTTTCTATGATTTGACCTAGTTTTTAACCCCGGATGACCCCTATATATAGCACTGGACATAGATTTTGTTAATATGGTTATTGTGACCAAGTTTCATAATGATTAGGTCAAAATTGTGACCTCCAGAGACAACACAAAGTTTTTCTATCATTTAGTTCAAGGTCTAGTGTCCGATAAATCCAATAATTCTAAAGTAAGCAACCATAAAATCCACCAGATTGTTCTCAAGAAAGATTGAATTTGAACTCTGCTAATTGCTTCTTGCAATAAAGTTGCATAACATGCGGACAACAAATTCGGCTAAATGACATGAATGAAATGAAGTAGTATTGGTTTCTCAAATATTGTGTCTTTGTGTTTCTACTTTACTGACCTCTGTTAACCTTTCAGTTATCCTTACAACGGCTATAAAATGCTGGTATTTACTCCAGGGGTAATTAATCATGTTGAATAATACAGGTCTGAGAAATCTTCTCCTGTAGTTTCTTTTGAAATTAGGAGTTTGTGTTAGATAATGATTAAAGCTATGGTCAAACTACATGGGAGTAGGCCTATTCTCCTACATATTTCTTGGATTTTCTGAATGGTTTTTTAACTGTGGCTATATTGTTAGTTTAATAAAGTTTCTGTCATTATATTATATGAATGTTAAATGAAATTGTTCATGAGTTACAAACCATGTGACAAGTTCATTAATGTTGATATACCCGGTAATTGGCTTAAATTTTAATCAGTGAGGAAAAGTGTCAAACATTGTAAGGACTGTTATTAACACTTTTCATTAACACATCACCATAAATTGACTGTCGATATGGAGCAAATTTAGATGTCCACAGTTATTTTCTGGGCAACTAGAAACTTTTCCGGGCTACCAGGAAAATATTCTTTTTTTTTTTTCATTTGAGGCCCCTTTCGGGTTACCCCGTTTATTTTTTCATTTATAATACATTTAACAACAAGATAGAAACATTATTTCAATTACATGCAAACATTTTATCATTTTGCTGTCAAATGTATATTCAACAATGTTTTTCATATATGATTTTGTCCCATTTATTTTTCATATGTTTATGTAGTTTAAAAAATAAGATAATGGAAGTTTTCAAAAAGATCTAAAGTAAAAGGGGGGTGGGGGTTTGACCGTATCATCTATGAAGTTATAGATATATCTTTAATATGTGAACTGTAAAAAACACAAAAAAAAAATCATATGAATCGTTTCCATTTCTGTCTAAAAAACAATAGTTTACCTTTTTTAAAAGCTATGTGTTAAAGCTATGTGTTTTTCTAACAGAATTCTATTTTCTAAATATTTTGTTAAGCTTTCAATTCTCGGTATTGTTTTAACTTGTTTCATTTTAAAGAGGTAGAATTTGCATAAAATTATGACATAGTTTAAGGCAGTATTTGTTATACCTTGTTCTTGAATACCAAAAAATACTTTTTGACTGTTGAACTGTATATGAAATTGTTTTGTTTTTAGAAAACTACTCACTCTATTCCAGATATTTTGAGCTACATGGCATTCCTAAAATAGGTGTTCTATTGTTTCATCTTGCATATTGCAGAAATCGCATAGTCTTGAGGGGGATAATTGACAGTTATATAAATATGTGTTAGTTGGTATTAGTCTCATTAGAAATTTATATTGAAAATTTCTTAAGATGGAGTCAATTGTTGATTTAATAGGTATTAAAAATATTTTTTTCCAGTTTTCGTTCATTTCTACTCCGATATTGTTAGTCCATTTCCTTTTTGCTTTTATTATTTCTTCTTCTTTGCTTTGTATTTGTATGTTGTATAGTAATTTATTTGGGTGTTTTATATTTTCCATTTTCTCTCTCAGAGTTACATCTCTATTTTCGGTTATTATTTCTTTCTTCACATGAGTTATGCTGTAAGTATTTATAGCATGAATAATTTTGTGATAGGTCAGAAAGTCTCGTGGTGGAATATTATATATTTGTCTTGCTTCCTCAAAGGTGTAGAAAATATTCTGGTAGACCAGTGGGGCCATCCTTAAAAAAGTGTTTGTTTTCCCTTACGCGACCCAGATTTTTTTCAGTGGGTAGGTAGGTTTTTTTTTTTTTTTTTTTTTGTAAGTTGGTGTGTGTCTGATTTTTCTTATATTTTGTTGTTTGTATGCTGTATCTGAGATTTGTCATATTAAATTGTATACATACTAACCCTGTATAGCTTTATCTGTTGTATGCACCTATCGGCTATTAGCACCCCTCTGTAAAATGCTAACCTCCTTTGTAACATACCTGCACTGGTTTGCACTATTTCATTTTAGCCATTAGCAAGGCTCCCTAAGTGCTTTAATATGGCTCACTCTGGAAGTGCAAGGATACTATTATATCGTAACTTTACAAGAGATGTTTGTAAAACATGTATGCCTCCATGGCAGCCAAAATACTGGTAGTAATTTATGTTCAAGGCCACCTTAAGGCATTTGACCTGAATATCAATAGGGGTCATCTACAGTACACGCAAGGTGGGTTTCCAATTTCCACCCATCACAGTGGCAATGACTCTGGTTGGCAACACAAAATATGCCACCGTGAACCCACCCAAATCCACCTAGACTTAAAATTAGGGTGGACAACCCACCGTGGCCATTGCCGGTGGAAACGGGGTGACAACACGGTGGAAACGCGGTGGCAAAAGATCGTCATTAAACTATGAAGTTTAATTAGATAGTTAACCTTTTTACAATGCGCTCATTCACCCCATTCAATGAGCATTTATCAGACATGACCTTCTACCTTCATTTCATTTAATCATTTTACCATTAAATATTAAACATCTTTAATAATAATCACGTTTTCATGTAAAAAAGCCCGTCACAAATCGTCAAAACAAAAAATATTTAGACGGGATGCACGTCGCGGAAATTCCAGAATCGTACCGTGTACGGGTTTTATCGGCATCCAAATATGTAATCAGTTTTCGCGACCTTAACCCATTACATTTGTTGACAATTTCGGAAGGTTTCTTATTGCATCTCGGCGAGGAATTAACAAAATACATTCTTTATAATAATATTCAACTACGATGTGGGATTATCACCGTTGTCACTCAAAATCGCCGTCAGTCATAAGGTCCGACATTCAATTTTCGCCAGACCAAAGCAATTTTTGTAGGTCAGGACCGACGGTTTTCGCGATGCCTGCGTTTTGTTTCAGCATCTGACAAGCTTCTATTTACACAGAATTACTACGCAGTGATCTCCCTTTGACAATTGCGGCTGTATATCGGACTCAAACGAATTCGAACATGACATTTCGTCCCCGATTTTTTCGTACAAAATAAAAAAAAAATCATTTCAGTTTTGGCAATAAATTTTTTTGGGTAGGGCCGTTTTTTCGGGTCGGTCGCGTAAGGGCAAACAAACACTTTTTTAAGGATGGCCTGGGCTACCAGAAAAATAAAACAAATATCGGACACTGAGGTCTATTGACCTACATGTAGTTTTTGACCCTGGATGACAGACCCAATATGGAACTTGACCTAGATTTTGTTGAGATGATCATTGTCACTGGTCAAATTTCATAATGATTAGAGTAAAACTTTTACTTGTAGTCACTACACAAGCAATTGTGAACGGACGTACGAAGAGTGATCACAAAATAAGTTTGTTGACAACTTACTGACAACCATGTTGAAAGAACATGTTACAGATCCGCCATCATTGGACACCTCAAGTTTGTATTCTCCAGAATCTTCCTCGTTCACATCATTGATACTCATAGTGACAACATTATTACAAGATAAAATCTTCATATGATCATCTTGTGGCAGTTGGATATTATCCTTCTCTACTGTCACCTTAATGTGCACATCTCCTCCAATAGAAATCTTTAGTTCCCATGATTCACCAATCATAGGATACTGATCTTGAATATCATCGATAATTGCTGGTGGTACTAAAATATAGAGAGATATCAACATATTGAATGAATATGAACAAATTAATTTTTCATCAATAAAAGGAAAATAACTCAACTTGGTTTTTGGGAGGCGATTAAGCCTCTCATTACTACCATTTGCCCATTAATTAATACATAATTAACCGCCTTTAGGCTGCTATGTGAATCCGCATTCAAGTAGTTCCAGAAACTGTCAATTTCCCAATACTGCTACATATGCTTCTCCAATTTTTTAACTGATTTAAGCCAATCAGCAACATTTTTTTATTCTAAGATAAAAAATTATTGTGAAACTGTTCGTTAAATCGATATTTTTGCCAAAAAAATCACTACACCGGCGGATACTGAAATTGTTTTATAGTACGAAAATGACGTGTTCATCAAATGTAAAGCTATTTTTAGAAACTTCAGACAACGGTCAAGTAGGGCTGAGTACCGGTTCATGTATCGAATCGAAGACCTGTATTTAGGGCAGGGCTAGACACTAACACTGGTCCGCTGGTCCGAGACCAGTGAAAATCCAGAAGGACCAGTGAAAGTTCTGGAGGACCAGTAACTGTCCTATTTACAAATTTGACGTGTTTGCCCTGTCGGACCAGTGGCCAAAATAGTTAGTGTCTAGGCCTGATTTAGGGTTTGGTCGATATACCGTATCGAACGTTCACTTATCGAACAAATATCGATCAAAACAAAATTTAATAAAAAAGCGTGCTTGGCTTGGTTTTTGTCTTGTTTTTATTGCTTTATTTTAATTTAGGCCAGGACTTTTTAATTTTACGGTTTATAAGACAGGCGACCGTATTTTTTACAAAGTGGAAAAAAAATAAAAATAGAATTTCACTTTTTTATTTTTGCCGATGGCATGAATCGTCAAAAGATCGATAATTCTCCATGTAAAAATGATCAAATAGACCAAATAATTTAGCTACCGTCAGTTATCGTATTGAAAACGTATCGAAATTAAAGTACCATGACCTCACGTGAATTAGGACGCCTCTTTCGAAAAGCTTGACTCTATTTTCCGTAAACATAATTATACGGATGACGTCATATAAAATAAACATCGACCAAACTGTACATGTTATTTAATTTAGTTCTCTGCGTGCATAGGTTTGCGTATTTTGTACGAAGATTTTAATTAATTCATAATATTGTTCGAGACTACGAGTTCTTGATACCAGATAGCAAAATTCATCGTAAATAGCATCGTTGCGACAATCGGGCGGGACCACGGGATTAAATACGCGGTCGAACTGACAACCTTGAATTGAGCTGGGACGAATATCGGGCATATGTCCCAGAATTGAGACAACTTGACATCCTTATATATATCCAGCTTAATTAGAATATCATGATTATTTTATTGCAGACCGATGCATTTATCTTACGTTGGATCAGCTCGACGCGAAATTAAACATGCACATGTTTGTTTTGCGAAGACGGAACAAATTCATAATTACCTTCAAATATTAATCCATTATAGTTACATAACATGAATTTATTTTATCAATCATGAATTATTCCAATAGCACCGATTAAACAGACGTCTAAAGCGTGAAGTCTATTAAATTAGCGATGTGTTGATATGTTTCTATTAATTGTGTCAAAGCGTGCTAATAAATACTGGAGCATGTAGATCTAGATCAATCAAAATTCCAATGTGCATAAAGTTCGGCTATGATTTCTTTGATGTCGGTTTTCCTACAGTTTCTTTTGATTGCCCGACATAAGTCGGCAACGTCTGAAATTTAGCGGCGGCATTTCTATGATGCAATGATTGTCGGCGACTTCTGAAGTTACAATGTCGGTACGACTGTCTTTGATCGGAATAACAATAAGGGCATGGTATTTTATTGTTGCGGTGTTTTTATCCGCTATATCTCGCTATTGACAATACACGTTATGTTTTCATAATTTATTTCATAACCTGCACGATTTCACAAAAACTTCACAATTTTCTCGTTCGGAGAGTGCGCACGTGGACTGCTGTTGTATACGTTGCTATGGTCGGACGTATACGTAAAGCCGTTGCTATGGATTGTACAAATAAGTTTCTGCTTCTGTTGCGACTTTTTGAGTAGATACAGTGGTGTATGTTATAAATGTCTTAAATACTGAGGTTATGGCTGTAGGGTAAAATTCGCAACGAAATTATGTGGTGGGGTACGAAACCAAAATTTATTTAAATTATTTTTTCGACCGGCCGGTGGACCTTTTTCTCAAAAAATCTTGTAAACCAGAAAATACAAGTCAAATAGTTCCTGCAAGCAAATGATGTACCGACTTCATTTGACAGAGAATTGACAGGATCATCGACCTTCTATCTGCATAATTCAACAGCTGATGCTGTGCTTGCTTACAGGCTTCGCGAAAGTCGCCGGACCGCCGGTCATGACCGGTGAAAATCAGTTTGGTACGACAAAAATTATAGCTCGCCGGTCCGAATGTCCGTCAAAATTTTCGTATCGTTTGGTACGAAATTTATCAGTACGAAGCATTATATCCGGTAATTTAACGATGCGCATGTGCAGGTTGGTTGTTTAAAGGACGGAAAGAGAACTAATTTGCAAAAAGACGCTGGTTTGACGAATACTTATACTGTACTCTGTCTTCAGTATGTGAATACATTTTGTGAAAAAAGATTTTTGAGAAACAAGTTACGGAAACTAGCAAACAATAACGAATAAGTTTTTTTAAAAATCTACTTTTTGCAAATGTGTTCACTTTCCGTTATTTAAACGAACTTTATGATAAGAGTTAATTTCTCTTAGAAACTCTTCACTGTCGTAACCACAATACAATGTCGTTTTTAATTTTTAATGATAAATTGTTAAAACATTTGGTTTTTTAACTTTTTCCTATTAATATTGTTCGGTCCGGCCAAAATTGATTCGGTCCGGCCAAATTTATTTTATGCCGGACCGGATGTCCGGCTTTTTTTTCTCACTTTCGCGAAGCCTGGCTTATGCAGCTGCAGTCACCTGCTGTTTAGACCCATGGTCTCAATATTGCCTAGCGCTCACTGAAATTTCGGACAGTTCTGATTTCTTTGGTAAATAAACTATTGCAATGCAACAAAGACCGATGTTATCAGCATGGAATAATGGAATTTAGTCTGGTTCACGACATTCTTACAAAATGCATCTTTTTTTGGATTTTTTTTTGAAATCGTCAACCATCGAGAACAGGTCACATGCCCCTCCATGGACTTTTTACTTGATGCTATCCAATATACCTGCTCGCTCAAGGCTCGCAGGTAAAAAAAGAAGTGGCTTTACTTCAACTCATTTTTCACGATAAGGGTCATCATAATCTCGTTTCAATTAGTGCAAGTCAATGTATCGTTTACAAACCGTCATTACCCGGCCTATTCGTATTCTATAAGCCCAAAATATATTCCCATCAATTATTTGCCTTGAAACATGTTACTTTGATAAATAAGTCGAATATATCCAAGAGAAAGGAAATGTTTACCTGTTTTGATTTCATAGGTATAAAATATCAAACGATATATCAGATATCAATCATTCCGTATCGATACAAATATCGTATCGATCATTTTGATCGATACTCAGCCCTACGGTCAAGTGATGGTTTTATCAATGAATCGTATGCGGTCTGCAAAGTACTGTTATGCAATCATATGGTGTCGCTGTACTAGCTAGCCGCTTTCTATAGACTGTCTCCCGCTGTGAGGGAAGTGGTTACAAGACGGTACTGTAGAATCGGATAAATAGGCATGTACAGTAAAGTTCCGCTATTAAGACCACCGACCGTTCTGACAAAAAGTGGTCTTAATAGCGAGTCGGTCTTAATAGCGAGTCTGTGTGTATGTACCTTGAAGAAGCTAGCACTGGTTGTTATATACTGGTGAACATTGTCTTTGAAGCTAATATACATATATAAATATAATAAAAACAAAAACAATGTACAGCATACACATTTAATTAATACAATATAATATATATATATTAATTAAAACTGCATAATTAGGCAGCAATAATGCTTATATTCTCTGAAGCACAATTTATCCGAATTTTGAAGTTGTCCGAATACTACGCAAGTTACAATAACATCGTTCTTGAGAATAAAATGGTGACTTCTTTGTTATGATTTGACCCAAACTATATTTAAGGGAGATTTATTGATTAATATAAACTACATTAATGCTCTTCGTTATTAACAAAGTTCTGAACGATCTACGTTGGTAACTGTTGTTGTTGTTGTTGACGGCTATAGAGCCCGAATATCCGTCGCTAGTACGGTCTACGCAGGTAACGGTTTCTCATAATGGCACACAGGTAGTGTTTCAATACATTTTAAAGTGAAGTTCGGTATTTGAAAATATAAATATTAATAACAAATAAATAATGAAAAATAAAAAATAAGTAAATATTAAACTTTGTTTCTAGAATCTTTTAGTTTTAACAATAAAAGCACCCAAATGATTATTTATGGTTGACTTGTATTCAATCCATGGTGCTTCCTTGTCACAGGAGAAGAAGAAGGCTGGGGAGATCTGTGTGTGTCTCACTCCTATTTCATTGCATAGCTGTAGGTACATCTCTTCTCTATGAGTACTATAGCGAGGACAACTCATCATATAATGGTCTACTGTTTCTTGCACGACAAGCATCTTACTTACGAAATTCCGTGACGCCGTATCGTACCTGACTTTAAACCGTACCGTAATGGAAGACAATTTATTTTTATCGTCGGCAAATTCAACAAGTTTTTCACAACTTTAGTGACATTTAATTGATGCTAATCAGTGTCTTAAATTGGTTAATCTGCTTGTTTGCCAGTCATGCATGCTGCCCCAGGCAATTATCGATTGTTTATACATGTATAATCTAATTGACATTTAATTGGCTGTCATAAATGACTACACAAGTTTCAATACGGCGTCTTCGATCTCAAGCGCCCCGCGACCTTGATCAAGGTGCAAGATGATTTTCAAGCGCCCCAGAGATACGCGTAGGTGTGAATAAAGTTGTTTACACAAAATTATACATGACACATAATTGGTCGTATTAGCGAGACCAAACACAGTGGGAATTGACACAATGGGACTGGTTAAATTGGTCGTAATACGGAATAGCGGACCGGTCGCATTATAGGACCTTAATTCAATTGAATATAGAACAAAATTATTTGGTTCTTTTAAAAATCGGTCGTAATAGCGGGACGGTCGCATTATCGGACCGGTCGTTAGGTGGAACTTTACTGTAGTATTATTTTAAAGCCACTTTTGATATACGCATTCAATACACGTATTACATATAAATTAATATGCACCTTTTAACAATTATTTAGATACCCAACATGCCTATATAGTCACATATGCCTATTTTGACATTCAAGACAAGATCAGCAGTAAGAAAACGAACATTAAACGTGTAAAGTCGGTTAAAGCTTTAGTAGCAACAACCAATCGCCTCCCAACAGTACTTGCAGTGCTTTGATTTAGCTTGCTAGTATTGAAACAATTCATTGAGTATAATCAAATGGCAGCTGAGAGATAGAAGGACAAGACAACTGAGAGAATAGCTTGACAACTTAAGCCTCTATAGACTTCATATAAAACCAGTTTGATGACAACATAGAGCCACTATAGACTTCATATAAAACCAGTTTGATGGCAACATAGAGCCGCTATAGACTTCATATAAAACCAGTTTGATGGCAACATAGAGCCGCTATAGACTTCATATAAAACCAGTTTGATAACAACATAGAGCCGCTATAGACTTCATATAAAACCAGTTTGATGACAACATAGACAAACAAGAGGGCCCAAAGGGCCCTAGGTCGCTCACCTGTCGAACTTGACCTACAATTTGTTGAGATGATCATTGTGACCAAGTTTTATACAGATTAGGCCAATATTGTGACCTCTAGTGACTACACAAGGTTTTTATATAATTGACCTAATGACCTACTTTTTTACCCCAGATGACCCAATATCGAACTTGACCTAGATTTTGTTTAGATGATCATTGTGACCAAGTTTCGTAAAGATCAAGCCAAAACTGTGACCTCTAGTGACTACACAAGGTTTTTCTATTATTTGACCTTGTGACCTAGTTTTTGACCCCTGATGACCTATTATCGAACTTGACCTAGATTTTATTGAGATGATCATTGTGACCAAATTTTGTAAAGATAAGACCAAAAATGTGACCTCTAGTGACTACACAAGGTTTTTCTATGATTTGACCTTGTGACCTAGTTTTTGACCCCGGATGACCCAATATCGAACTTGGCCTAGATTTTGTTGAGATGATCATTGTGACCAAGTTTCATAAAGATTAGGCTAAAATTGTGACCTCTAGTGTCTACACAAGCCAATTGTTGACGGACGGACGGACGACGGACGAAGAGTGATCACAAAAGCTCACTCTGTCACTTTGTGACAGGTGAGCTAAAAAGCTACTATAGATTTCATATAAAACCAGTTTGATGACAACATAGAGCCTCTTTAGACTTCATATAAACCAGTTTGATGACAACATAGAGCTACTATAGACTTCATATAAACCAGTTTGATGACAACATAGAGCTACTATAGACTTCATATAAAACCAGTTTGATGACAACTTAGTGCCACTATAGACTTCATATAAAACCAGTTTGATGACAACATAGAGCCTCTATAGACTTCATATAAAACCAGTTTGATGGCAACATAGAGCCGCTATAGACTGCGTATAAAACCAGTTTGATGACAACATAGAGCCGCTATAGACTTCATATAAACCAGTTTGATGACAACATAGAGCCTCTATAGACTGCGTATAAACCAGTTTGATGACAACATAGAGCTGCTATAGACTTCATATAAACCAGTTTGATGACAATATAGAGCCGCTATAGACTTCATATAAACCAGTTTGATGACAACATAGAGCCTCTATAGATTGCGTATAAAACCAGTTTGATGACAACATAGAGCCGCTATAGAGTTCATATAAACCAGTTTGATGACAACATAGAGCCGCTATAGACTTCATATAAACCAGTTTGATGACAACATAGAGCCTCTATAGACTGCGTATAAAACCAGTTTGATGACAACATAGAGCCTCTATAGACTGCGTATAAAACCAGTTTGATGACAACATAGAGCCTCTATAGACTGCGTATAAAACCAGTTTGATGACAACATAGAGCCGCTATAGAGTTCATATAAACCAGTTTGATGACAACATAGAGCCTCTATAGACTTCATATAAAACCAGTTTGATGACAACATAGAGCCTCTATAGACTGCGTATAAAACCAGTTTGATGACAAAATAGAACCTCTATAGACTTCATATAAAACCAGTTTGATGACACACTTAACACAAAATCCTAACTTGAACATCTTGGTAACAGTTTGAACATATCTACCATACAAACATACATATAACTGATATACTCACCAACAGGAGCAGGATTTTGTTCTGTACCGGCCATTATCAACAGTGTTCTGATGAAGGAAACCACTCCAACTAACTTTACCAATTTGCTGAAATCGATAGTAAAAGACCTCTCGCCTGCACCACTAAATGAGACGAAACATCGGACACAAAATCGACATGTCGCTATGCCGATGCTAATATCTGAAAATAGAATGGAACATATCTACTTTGAAATTTATCCACTTTTAAACTATATGTGATTAATCACCAGTCAGTCAAAAGAGTACACGTAAGAAAGTGATACTCAACTTTGCTCTCTGTAACTAAGGTCCCTTATTAACAAGTGCTCAGTTTGGTCAATTTTTGTTGTTGTCAACTATAAACAGTTATTTATGTAGCAACAGGGTCATACCATTTACAGTGATTCTAAGTTTTTCCTTTTTGTTGACTTAACCATCAAACAATATATAATTATATATACGTGCACGTATATGCAGCCGTACGGTCATACCATTTACAATGATTCGTAAACCTTTTAGGACCTTTTGGCCACTGAAATTGGGACTTGCCGTGGGTGGGTTTCATTTTCTCATTTAGGTTTGAGTTTGGCAATGTGGTCTGTGTTGTTTCTTCTTTGTAACTCACTGTCAGTGTTCCTTTTTGTGCTTTTCAAGTACTGTTTTCCCTGTTCTGACTTTTCATAATTTTGTTCATCACACTTGAGAAATGCTGTTCAATAAATACACTCGTTAAGCGTTTTTAAATAAACAGTTAGATTAAATCCGCCATAATTCCATTGTGTAATTTGTGAAACGTTTTGCAATAGACTATAGAGCTCTGCTTATACTATGATCATGACTTCCTGACATCAGAATGGATAGACCATGGGACCAGGGGAACTTGTCATTAATTTACTGATGTTTTTATTCTTTTTGTATGATATTAGATTTAAATCATTGTAAGGGCCTCATTTTCACATTTTACCACTATGAAAGGTTGGTTATTTTTAATTCACGCATTATTAGTCTTGATATACAAAATTTACAGGTGTTTTGCTTTAATTTGCTTTAATTTGATCGAATAATGTGTTGATACTGACTACTACTACTGGACAGTTATGCTTTTTTAGCTCTGTGTTTTATCTAAATTAAATTAGTGATTTGTTGGATTAAAAATTGGATTTTTTTATCAAAGTGATGGAAATTATTTGGACTTCTCTGTTGCGAAGTTGGAAAAACAAAAAGATTAAGGATTTTTGTGTTAAATGAATAAAAACTGGAATCTAAGTTGGGCTAATTACTAAAAAAAATACCAAAAACATTTACATGTCAATGTGTAGAAACATATATTCCTAAGGGCATCTACTTTAAAGTAAACTAGGACAATAACTGTCAAACAAATTTACTGTGATCAATGGACATTTTGTCACATGAAAACAATTCAATTGCCTTCAGGCTTCGCAACTCAATGATGCTTTTCTTACTCAGGAGCATCCATTTGGAATGATATTCCATTAAATATTAGACAGGCAGAGAACATAAGTTCTTTTATTAGACAATTCTTGGAATGGAAATGCAATACTACTCTATAATCTGTGCATGCACATATCTCAACTCTTTTGTTCACAATTAAATATTGATTTTATATGTACATGTATACTACGCTATTTATTTATATGTTAATGTTTTGAACAATACATGTTTATCACATGTTTGACGTCGCGGTAGCGTAATAAAGCCATTATTTAATTTTGATAATACACTAGTGTAATAAAGCCTTCACGCGACGTCACTCAAAGCATAGGCGACGTCGTCAAAGTTGCACGTTTATTATAGTGAAAATAAGTAGCTATTTTATGTATCAGCCAGAAAAAAGCTAACATGTGATAAAAAGAACATTACATTTGTGACTTTCCACATTGAATTTATTGAACTCGTTTAATAAAATCGATAAAATGCTCGGCAGAGCCTCGCATTTTATTATTTTATTCAACTCGTTTAATAAATTCAATATGAAAAGACACTCATGTAATATCCTCTATGTATCCTATATTGTTAAGTTTAACTAATACTTTCATTTTCTTCATAAATTTGTTTGTATATTATCATGTAATTTATGTATATATGTTTACTATATGTAGACCATATTGAAAATTGGTATAATACCAATTATGTTATCTACTATAAATAAAGTCCTTACTTACTTACTTACTAAACTAATTCGCGAAAAAAACTTGTACCCCTTTGGGGCCTCATTCAGGGCTTTTTTCGCTTAATTGTTAAAAGGCCCTGAGGTCCTTTCTTTTTGTGAAAAATAAGCGCGAAAATCCTCAAAATTGTGAAAAAGTAGGCGCAGAAACTTTTCAAATTTGATAAACTAAGCGCGATAAATCAGCAAATTGTGAAATAATTTTTTTTCAGATGTTAGCTCGATTTCTGTCCACTTGCCCAAACATGCATTTCTCTATGATATAATGCTTCATATCAAGTCCAGTACAGGAATATATGATTTTTTATCTTTGTTTGGTTTGTTTGGTGCTTTGTGGTGAAGTTTATTTTACAAAACCATGGCGCCAATTTTAATTGTGAAGGGGCCTTTAGAAATTGTGAAAGGGACCAATAGGAAATTGTGAAGGGGCCTTATAAAGCCCTGCCATTGCGGGTGTTGCCCAATGATGACAAAGTGGCATCATCCAGATTCTGTTATGGTATTGTCCTGTTGGCAAGAAGAAAATGCAAAAACATATTGTATAGACGACATTTCCCGGTTCATCCCAAGTTCTGCCGGACTATCTGTTGTTTTGACAGTCATACCATACCGTTAGTTGCTTTTAAACCAGCGAGAACAAAAGGGGAAAATATGCATTCTTCGAAGTTTTTTTTGCTAGGAGAAAGTGCTTGTATTAGGCTCTAAAATTTGCCCAAAAAATCACTGTGTCACTGTGAGGTAAGTATTGATCACGGAAATGTAGTAAATGTGAGGAAATTGGTAAATATTATTTATATTGTGCATAATTATATTATCTATAGAGAAATGAGAGTGTATAAACTGCATGATAACATACTGATGTGCAGATTCAGGGGGGGGGGTGGAAATCCCTAGGGACTTTTGGAAACAAGAGGGCCATTGGCCATAAAGCGCTCACTTGATGACTAGCAGTGAAGGCAGAATCAGTATTTGTTATGATATGGCCTTAATATTTAATGTAGATTTTACAAATACACACGTTGTGGCCAGGTTTTATAAAGACCAAGTAAAAAATGTGACCTCTAGAGTATAAATTAGGTTTTTCGTTGATATGATCTGGTGACCTAGTTTTTTTACCCCAGATGACTCAGTTACGAACTTGACTTAGATTTCATAGAGACAAAACATTGTGACCAAGTTTTCATAAAGGTTAGGTAAAATATGTGACCTCTAGAGTGTTAACAAAGTTTTTCTTCAATGTGACCTGATGACCTTGTTTTTTACCCCAGATGACCCAGTTGCAAACTTGGCCTAGATTTCATAAAGATACACATTGTGAACAACTTTCATTAAGATTATTTAAAAAATGTGACTTCTAGAGTGTTAACAAGGGTTTTCTTTGATTTGACCTAGTGACCTAGTTTTTGACCCCAGATGACCCAGTTATATCCTTGTCCTTAATTTCATAGAGACAAACATTGTGACCAAGTTTCATACAGATTAAGTGCAAACTGACCTCTAGAGTGTTGACAGTCAAATAGTTGACGGTGGACGCTGGACGCCGGACATAGGGCGATCACAATAGCTCACCTTGAGCACTTCTCATAAGTTGAACAGGGCTTAGAATCTAATGAGTACACCCCTCTATAAGAACAATTGCTTCTTGGACCGCATGAGCAGCTCCTTTGACCACACGAAGGACTATAACTCAGCTAATGCTGATTGAATCTGAATAAAAACATGTCCAAAGTGTACCAGGGTTCTCAAGAGTTGGAGTCCTAGAATCACACTACACAAGGACACTCACACAAACGGCACATACTCAATTGACACATACATAAACATGTTCTTATTGCACATTAGGCTATGACTCTAAAAAGTATATTCGGAGTAAAAAACACCAATATTTTGTTACAAGTTGTTTATGTATTGTATGTCCCAAATACCGATATATGTCTGTCACAAATTATCAATAAGTTTAAATTTCGAAGACTGTAAATATCTTTTACGCAGTCTTCGAAATTAGGACTCGCCCGATCGCCATGGCGGGTAAATTTCGATTTAGGCGTGTAACATTCCCCATTTACGTCTCCGGACTTGGCGAGGAAAAAAATCCCAATATAATTTGCCTAAAACGTTTAAAAATACATATTTACACTCGCGAAAAATCATCATCTTTGTCGGAAATCCGGAATCTGTTTACGAGGCTAAAAATAGCCTAAACAACATCACCAGCTATATGATGTATCGTCTAAAAATAGTTTCCACCAGAGGGCGCTCTCCGCCAGACGCTTGTTTTCGTAACTACATTTCCGTCGATTCGACCGACTTTCCGTTTTAAAAATAATTTCTATTCCTAAATATTTATTTTCTTTTCGTTTCCGGTAAAAAGTAAACAAATACTATTAAAGTAAAATGTCGTGGCCTCTGAAATATATCGAGGGCGGCATACCGGGTAAGGTGATCAAACGCAATATGACGGAGGGCGAACAACAGCTTGTGAATTTTCTGAGACTGTTTTATTAAAGTTAATTTCGTTCTACAGCTCAGAGATTGACTGATTATTATGCTAAAGTGAAATAAAAAATAACAGAATCAATAGTTTTGAACTTTTTGCTAGTTTATTGATGTATGAGCCCATCGTTACATTTTGTAGAAAAATTGTCGGGCGGGTAATTTTAAATTTGGGCGGGTGTTTTTCTGCAAGTAACCCGCCCAACTGGCTAGTTCAATTGAAAAACTAATTTCGAAGACTGTTTACGTACATGTATACTTTCAATTTAGCATAATGATTTTTGTTAAAAAACAAGTTTTTTCCAACTTGAAAAATTAAATTATTTCTTGACACAGTTACAAACTGATGGGTTCAATTTCAGCTACCTTAAAATAATGGCTGCCAGTTTCACAGGTAACTGTATCATTGATAAAGAGTAAAACAATTTCTTCTATGAAATCTAGGTCAAGTTCATAACTGGGTCATCTGGGATCAAAAAATAGGTCACTAGGTCAAAAGAAAGTGAGTTCACGCCCTGTTTATGTTCTTATTTATAGACGGATTTTTGAAATCATGATATCAAATTAAAGTCGTAGCTCGCTAGTTTCTGATTATGTAAATATATTTAAAATAACACCAGTATGAAATGTTTATTAAAACCAAACTGCACCTCAGTGACTTTGTGGTCAATTTCCCGTGTTATGAACCTTTCTAAGATATTATAAATTTTATAAAAAAAATAATATTTTTTTTTGTATACTCTTTATTTATGATACAGTTACCTGTGGCCAGTTTGCGCGCACTTTCCAGAATGTTTTATCCTAAATTAATGATAACAAACATGCAATATTGTTTCAGTTGAACGTCACACTCGTAGTAACATGCTGTTATGACCAAATAACAACCTTGTTCACTAGATTGATTAGTAAAAATAGTGCCTCAGCCAGGGGCCAGGCCAGCGATACACACGTACGCACGTGCGTAACATTAATGTGAAAAGTAAAAATATAAATATGGCTAAAATGTCATTAAAGTCCCAAATTTCCACAATCATGAGGACCCCAACCATGACCACCAACTTCAAGACTTGTTTGCGTAATTCATCAATTCAAGCCTGGCTACGCCCCTTTTAGCACTTGGAAATGTATGTGACGTAATACGAATGAGTCTAGATCGTCTGGATGTTTGACGCAGGTCGTTAATGATTTTCAATTAAAAAGCAAGCGTTTATCGGGTTTTAGGTTGCCGACATTGTTTATTAATCGGCCACAACAAAATGCGTACCCGCACACACGGACATTGAAAATGCGCGGACATGTTTTCTGCGTGAAAAATGCAGGATTCTATGTCACTGGGCATTGCAATGCATAAAGACCGAGGTGATCAGAATGAAGTAGGTGCATAAGATGCATGCGTTTGTGATAACTACCGTATTTAACAAGACTGCGTTCAATAAACGCTTATGCCCCCTGTGGAAGCCTTGTCCATAAAGTCTAAGTCCAAAATTAGGTCAAGGTGAAGGTCAAAATGGGGTTAGGTGATACTGGCGTGTGGAGAGTGTTCATACACAACATCCATGCAAGTATGAAAGCTTTGTAGCAAGCCATAGTGACGCTAGAAGAAACGGTCAATTTGGGTTAACCAGGACGGACGGACGGACGGACAGGTGAATCACTATATGCCTCCCCATCTATCGATAAGGGGGGCATAAAAATAGAATCAAATCGCTTTCAGAATTCTGAAAGCAAGGCGCCGATTGGCTTATGGGAAAGGTCGCCTGAGGTGACCTTCTATAGGTCATCAGAACCTCATAGCGTAGCGTGTTTTAATTAGATTGCTTTTAATTAGATTGCATTGCAAAATAGTCGTCAATGATAAATTATCCGGAAATACCCGAAGGCGCTCTTTATCAAGATAAAAACGTATTACAACATATTACGATGGTATAATGTATGCCAAGCTGTAGCCATGCTACTAAACGAAAGAAATATACCGCAGCTGCGTTCAACAAAAATTTTGATACCACATGATTTCCTGTGGGAACATTATAAAATACTGAAGTGTAGTCCGGTGGTAATAACTATCTATCTATAAATACTGCTTAAGCCCCTTTCGAGGAAACTAGCAGGTGCGCGTCAGGTGCAAGATAAAAGCAATTTAACAGTAATGAAAGAAGACTTCAAAGTGAGAAAGTGAGAAGAAATAAAGTGTGATAGTGTTAAATAAAAGGTGAAGTATTTATAGTTTAAAAGCTGATAAAAACACTGTTCCGGTACTCAGGGGCGGTTTGAGATGAGAGGGGCTAAGATGGTTCTTAAACCCCTCTAGGTCTAGTTGAAGGACTATGTGACTTGGTAAGCTATTCCAAAGAACGACTGTGTAAGGAAAGAATGAATATTTATAGTAGCTAGCAGTGGTATGAATTTGTCTGTATGAAAGTGAGTGCATGTGGCGTGTCATTCTCACAGGTGCCACAAGATATGATGATCTGGCACGGCCACCAAACCATACACAATTTTATAAAACATGGTCAGTCTCGTGAGGTCTCGTCTGTCGCGTAGCCCGGTCTGCCAACCAAGTTCGTTTTGCATGCTGGTGACACTGTCATACGGGGAGTAGTTATTTTTCACCCATCTTATGGCTCTGCGTTGGACTTTTTCTATTTTGTTAATATTAGTTTGAGTATGGGGGCTCCACACAGATGAGGCATATTCCACCTGGGGTCTCACCAGTGTTTTATATGCAACTTCTTTAAATTTTTGGTTTTTGGTTAGTATATTTCTGCGAAGGAAGCCAAGGGTTTTAGCAGCATTATTAGTTATTTGATTTATGTGTTTATTCCATGAGAGGTCATTTGATATGTTTACTCCAAGGTATAAATTTGTCACTGTCAACCGATTCTAAGATATGGCAATGTAATATATAATTATAAGTAATAGGATTTCTTTTTTTTGGTAATATTTAAGACAACACATTTACTAGGATTGAACTCCATTTCCCATATTTCTTCCCATTTCATCAATTCATTCAAGTCATTTTGGAGAATTTGGCAATCTTGAGTGTTATTTACAGCTAAATATACGGCAGCGTCATCAGCAAATAAACGGACCTGTGAAGTTATGTGGTCAGGTAAATCAATCATTAATATATAAAAGAACAAGACTGCGTTCAATAAACGCTTATGCCCCCTGTGGAAGCCTTGTCCATAAATAAGTCTAAGTCCAAAATTAGGTCAAGGTGAAGGTCAAGATGGGGTTAGGTGATACTGGTGTGTGGAGAGTGTTTATACACAACATCCATGCAAGTATGAAAGCTTTGTAGCAAGCCATATTAATGCTAGAAGAAACGGTCAATTTGGGTTAACCAGAACGGACGGACGAACGGACGGACAGGTGAATCACTATATGCCTCCCCATCTATCGATAGGGGGGCATAAAAAGTAATGGGCCTAGTACGGATCCTTGGGGCACCCCAGATGTAACAGGGACCTCTGAAGATGAATCACCTTCCAGAACTACAGTTTGTGTTCTACCAATTAAAAATGATTTAATCCATAAGATTACTGTATTGTTTACTCCATGTTCCTGTAATTTATATAGAAGTTTAAGGTGACTAACTTTATCAAACGCTTTACTAAAATCTAATAAAATCATATCTGTCTGTTGGCTATTGGTCATATTTTTAGCTAAGTTGTCAACAAGTTGCAGAAGCTGTGTCTCACAGGATCGAAATGCCCTAAAACCATGTTGTAAATCATAGAGGATGTTGTTTCTAATAAAATGGGCAGTAAGGTTTGAGGCTACAATATGTTCTAGTACTTTACATAGAATACATGTTAAAGAGATGGGCCTATAATTTGCTGGGTCTTCCTTAGTTCTGGATACCATAACTAAATGGTCTTTTATTTACACTGACGTGTCAGCCTTTAAGTTATGGAATTACCCTCTTCAATAATCAACTGTTTAAGCTTAACGTTTATTGTTCAAAAATCGCCCAAAAACTATAATTGACGTATAAATGTAATATTTTTCAAGTGTTTTGTCTTAAAACAGTCAATGTAACACCTACTGATAATCATATATTGCTTAAAGTTTATTTACTTCCGCGTTTGATCAGCTTCCGCGGCCATTTTGAATAATTAATTTATCACAGGTGCGTGCGAGAGCCGTTTTCGAAAAATCCGTTATTTCATGAAACATGGTCGAAAACGTCTTAAAATTAAATAAAACCTTTAGATATACCTTTACATAAGAAACAAACACGTTATTTTTGCTATAAATCATGTAACTCCCATTTACACAAATAAATATTGCAATTTACGCAGCCGACAATCAAAACATTGATCACGTGGTTCGTTTCGGAACACTATTGTTATAATCCCATTCAAATAAATGGCGATCGTAAACGAAAACATTGAAATTGGACAGGTTTGAAACAATAGACGGAATTGATGGTATTTCTTGCGAAACTGTTTGTTTTTTGGGGTATACTGATAGAATATTGTCCAATTGATAGGGTATCAATGATTATTTTGTTGAAAACGTACATTTTGTCATAAAACGAACGCGACTCAAACTGTGCCGTTGACCTGTTAGGTTTCAAAGAACAAATGGCTTTGACGATAAAATGGAATGACCTTGGACTAGGTCTTCCTTATCTCCCTTTTTGAAAAGTGGGACCACATTTGCAGACGTCCAGATTTTAGGAAGATTACCTGAACAAAGAACACAACATAATAGAAAATATCGTTTGTTTTCGGCAATCTGTGTTTGTTTTCGGCAAATAGTTGTTTTCGGCATTCAGTAATAGCGCAGGCTAGCAATTCCTGTGGCATCTTGTTTTGCATTTTTGATGAGACTAAAAAGTTTCTTGGTATTAAAGTTGCAGTTGCTAGTGTGTTTGTCTTCATCAAGATCTTTCATACCTAAAATATGCTCTATGTATCCTTCTTTCCTCTGGTTTCATCCTTTCCTATGGTTTCAGCCACCCCCTTATTTTGAAAAATATAGCTCAAAGAGTGGATTTTTTACTCCATTATGTGGAATGCATGCAAAAACTAGAATACACTTCCCAATATTGTTCAAGAATAAATTTTTAGGAAATTAAGCCGTTTTAAGTGATTTTGTAACAAAAAGAAGAAAAAATCATTAAAATGTGACTTTTTTAGTGGGCCTCTTGAAAAAATAGGGTGCTTCACTCTCTGCAGGCATTGAGTGTAAATAAATTTATGTAAAACATTAGTTGACATGTTGATGTATACATTACCTAAAAATATTTCACTTTGAATCCTTCAAAAAATATAATTTCTTGGATGTTCAACTAGAGTGGCCGAAACCATAGGAAACACTATACAATTAAGACAAACCTACCCCTGGTCAGTTAAATAGCTATATTTTTACAAAAAGACTACGTAGACCAAATAATTTGGTCAATTTGTATTGATAAAAGACTAACTATAACACTTTAAATTTTTTTCAAGCTTGTAAAAATATATTTGGGCAAACATAGGATGTTGATTCTTAAGTGGCTGAAACCATAGGAAAAGAGGATAATATTGTTGTAAGATGTTGTTGTAAGATGCTGTTGTGGTGATTATGGGCTCTTTCCGCTCATAGCGCTCTTTCCGCTACTGAACCAGTCATGGACTGGTAGGTAATCTTGGGGCCCAGTCAGTCGGACACGAGAGTTAGTTGACGTTGGACAGAGCATGGCACAACATTGGTCTTCTCAGTAATATAGTTAGAGGTTATGGTATTGGTATCATAGAACGAGGCAGCCCATCGGCGATAGGTAAGTATAGTTTACCTTATACATTGTGTATTGTTACGCGGGACAGGACCGAAGTTACCATACTGGTGTGCAGCGCTGGTCTAAAAAAGGACGAACCGAAAGTAGAGGTCACGTGACGAGGTCCCCGTTTCACGCTACCAGGCATAATACACATGCAACGTCGATGTTGGTTATGAGCGAAGGGTTACTGGAGTGGATTAAGACCGATTGCAGCAGTAGAAGACCAGTAATTAGCGAATTTTCGGCGAAAATGTTTGCCGTCAACGAGGGCGAATTTTCGCGCCATTTTGGATTCGTCCCGAATGGCGTGGTCGAAAGTACGAAAATTGCAGAGTCCGAACGAGCGAAAATGAGGAGGTCAGTGTTGTTGTCATTTGTTTTAATGTTTGTTTGGTCTTTTATTGCAAATTATTTCAGTTAATTCTGATATTGACCTTGTTCTTTGGTTTATTGTGCAGCATATTTTTTCTTGTACCAAGATTGGATTGCTGTACTAGTTACCTCCCTTGGTCATGTTGGATGTGATTTGTTTTAGTTGCTGTTGGGGACCCAACTTCATTGATTCATTTAGCACACCATTGCTTGTGAATGTGTCTCAATAAAGAAACATTGTCAGTGCGGTCAGTCACTTTGTTTTTTATCTGGTACAGATGTCTAGGCGGAGTGAGGACCCACTGAGGATGCCGATGTCTGACTCCCCTGCCATGGGTTCTCTATGCGGTCCTGGTGGGGTAAAACTTAGCATAGAACTTTCGAGCGGTATGACCGGAGCGACCGGTGCGGCTGAGACTTTGTCTGGCCCCTGTCAAGGTTCCGTATGCGGCCTTGGCGGGGTATGGGAAGCATATGGCCCCTAGGGGCAGCCTAGAGGACCGGAGCGACCGGTGCGGCCAAGACTTTGTCTGGCCCCTGTCAAGGTTCCGTATGCGGTCTTGGCGGGGTATAGGAAGCATATGGCCGCTAGGGGCAGCCTAGATGACTGTGTTGGGGTAGATTGGTTTCCAGGTGTTACATTTTCATGTTAGGATTTTAAGATAAATTATTTAATTCTATTCCGAGTACTGTAGAATGTTTTTAATTTTTATTTGGTTACGCTGCCAGTTTAGGAATATTTTTACACAGAGCTGCCTCCCGTGGAATGAGGGGGAAGTAAGAGTTGCGGTTAATTGTTTGGGTAAATGCAATATTTATTGGCATGTTTATTGGATGTTAGCTGTTTCGGTGAAAGTAATTAACTTTTTCATTTGGAATTTAGTGTGTTAAATATTTTTTGGTTATTATTAACCCTGGAGGCTAGTATACCTGAAACTTGGGGTGCAGTTACTCAAGTTATTTCTAGAGACTCAGAAGTTTTGAACCAGCTTCTGATGCTTCAAATTTATACATTTAATTTGTGCACCATTCCCTAGACTCAGTCTTGGGGTCTATGATGTTCAAGTTCATATTGCGATGTCTATCCTGTCTGAGAGAACAACTCAGAAGATCCTTTCATCGAGAGAGAAGTAGAGCGATTGATTGATAGATCTGTTGAGAAGCTTGACATGGCCGTTGTGATTGCGGGATCTCTTATGGCATGTTAGTATGCTGGTGTTAGGCAAAATGCATGCGGACTGGGGTCAATACTATCATGTATTATATCTGTGGATGCTAAATGCGGAGGATGCGTGCAGGGTTTTTGTTCTAACTTGTAGGGATGGCTTTAGAATTTAATTAAGGGGAATATTTTTGTAATATTGGGAAGTTCTGTATTTTATTTTTGAAAAATAACTGCATGGTTTAAAAGAATTTAAAGCCCTGGCATGATAGGGGATTCCATTACTGATGATGTAGATGAAGCTGTTCTGTTGGTGTAGAGTCATGTAGCGTTGTGGATGTGGAGACAGTGGCGTTGATGTAGGTTGTGTGGCAATTCTACCTGGACCATAAGGTGGAGGGGTCAACGGATATAGGTGGGGAGAGGGAACAGAGGTTAGCATAGTTGGGGATCAATATGGTATATTTGCATGTTACTGGTGTGGTATGGGTAGCGCTACTACTTTATGTTGCTAGGCGGGGTTGTCGTACAGTACGTGTTGATGTCCCACGAAATATTGGTTTAGCCAGGGAGGTCTCCAGGTTTGGGAGGAGATATTATGCAGGAATCTTAGCCTGGAATTCAACATGTGCTCTTGGTCCATTAGCTTCACTGGGAAATTCCTCGGGTAGCGCCGGGGTGACAGGGGCCATCTTACCGTGGGTAGCGCCAGGGTGGAGGGTCACCGGATAGGTGAAGTGGTCCAGGGGGAAGCTTGTTGTGGACAGGAGGGAAGTCTAGTCTGGGTAGCGACAGGGTTGGTGGAACTCCGGGAATTGGTTGGGATCTTGAGTAATATCTTCACCTGGGTGCAACATGTGGTTCTGTTCTTGTATCTTTACTGGGATATACATAATTGTCGTCTGTCATATAAATCTTCATCAGGTTATAAGCTCGGGTAGCGCCGAGTGTGTTCAGGGAATACACCATGGAGGGAACTGAAGTAATCACTGTGTACATGTCAATATGACACTGGGTTTACATTCAAAGTAGTCGTTGGGTGGAGAAATTGGATGATTCTAATTTTTAGCGATCAGGATGTGGTGCGGGCATCAGTGTCCTGGTTGTCAACATTTGGCTCGGGTCAAGCTGCAGATATATCGATCCTGGGTACCTGCATTATATCTTGGGTATCCTTGGGAGATGACTTCAAACTTGGTGACCTTATTCAATTTCTTGGGGACCCAGGGGAGATTGTTTGTATCTTTATATTCAAGTCAACAGGGTTGTGTGTGTCTCAGTTAGCGAGCGAGTAGAGCATAGCGATGGCATGTTTAGAGGCATAGATGGCGATGGTGCGTCCAGATGTAGTAGAAGTAGAGGCAATATTGAAGCTGCTTCAGGCAATAATATTGGTCTAGCGAGCCTTCATGTTGGAAGGGAGATGGTTGAGATTGGGACGTTAGACGAGGAGGCCAGTTAGTACACCAGTACTGGGCAGTAGCGAATGGGTAAGATGCGAGGTAGATGCCAAGATGCGAAGACATGTAAGTAACTGATACATGCACAACAGGTTCAGATATGTTCCCAGGTTTCCATTCAGGTTCCAAGTTTAGGGATGGTTAGAACCCATCCTCGGAGGATAATGCCTAAAATGGGTGCTTGCAGAAGGTATCTGATGGATCTTCAGATGGGGAAGACTAGCGTGCCTGTGCACCAAATCACAGGTTGGGTCGGCTAGACCTCAGTTTTTCTGAGAATCTAGCCCCTTCCAGGGTTCTTTATGCGGTCCTGGTGGGGTATGCACAAAGCATAGAGCCTACCCATGGTTCTTGTATGCGGCCTGGGTTTGTAAGGAGAGCATACCGTACTGGTTAGTAACCCAGGAATCCGTGCCTGTCTCAAAGTGTTAGCCAGGAGCCAGTGTCTCCTGTATAGAAATGGAGTTCTGTACCTCTGAACCCATGAAATGCAGCAGGGGAATCTCGAGTCTTGCGGTAGCGTCAGTGAAGTTCCTGACCCCTGGTCCTCGAACCTCAATATAGGACAGGGGGGAGTGTGGTGATTATGGGCTCTTTCCGCTCATAGCGCTTATTCCGCTACTGAACCAGTCATGGACTGGTAGGTAATCTTGGGGCCCAGTCAGTTAGTTGACGTTGGACAGAGCATGGCACAACATTGGTCTTCTCAGTAATATAGTTAGAGGTTATGGTATTGGTATCATAGAACGAGGCAGCCCATCGGCGATAGGTAAGTATAGTTTACCTTATACATTGTGTATTGTTACGCGGGACAGGACCGAAGTTACCATACTGTTGTAATTTAATTTGTCTTTTAATTTCGTTTTTCAAGTGTATAAAGGCTTCCTTAGTTTTACTCTTTTTATCTTTCTTATGTCTAACTATAGCACAATTCACAAAAGATTATATTCACCGATGGTCTGTGGTCGGTACGCCGTGCATGCATCTATCATTCGTCATGGAAATTTTGTAGGAACGTCTATCTACGCCACAGGCCCTCGATGCGATGTTATGGTCCGGAAAATAAATATTACTCTATCTACATACAAGGTGACCAACCGGGACCAGAATTCTCCGAGGGTAGGGAATACAATCGTGCGCATAAATCCATCATTTATTCACCGATCGTATCAATCTTGGTGTCAATGGTGAGAGGAATGATTGTTCTTTAAGGAAATATCACTGTCATAACATATATTTACACACAGCAAGAAATATCCGAACGCAAACAGTCACAAGACTTGTCAAAATGCCTTTCCGAAAAGATATGATTGCATAAATTCTCAGATTGTTCAACTATCGACGATATCGTAATGATTGAACAAATTCCTTCGGCAGATCGTTCCAGTAAACATAATAGAATAATGCGGTACCCTTAAAGTGTCGATAAATAGATTAAATGTAACAAAACGAACCTTTTTCTTCACGTTCTTTGCTGTAGTTTCGCTTTCAACGGCCATGGGTGCAATGCGCATGCTCACGAAGTTTTGTAAGACGTCCTTTCATTGGTCTGCGACGAGCACCGACGGAGGTGTGTCTGTCGCTGACTAATGAGACGTAGTCTTAGATAATTCCGTGCGCATGCGCGTTGGTCGGTCATGGATGTTTACGAATAATTGAAAACGTATTGTGAAGAAAAAAAGGTTCGATTTGTTACATTTAATCTATTTATCGACACTTTAAGGGTACCGCATTATTCTATTATGTTTACTGGAACGATCTGCCGAAGGAATTTGTTCAATCATTACGATATCGTCGATAGTTGAACAATCTGAGAATTTATGCAATCATATCTTTTCGGAAAGGCATTTTGACAAGTCTTGTGACTGTTTGCGTTCGGATATTTCTTGCTGTGTGTAAATATATGTTATGACAGTGATATTTCCTTAAAGAACAATCATTCCTCTCACCATTGACACCAAGATTGATACGATCGGTGAATAAATGATGGATTTATGCGCACGATTGTATTCCCTACCCTCGGAGAATTCTGGTCCCGGTTGGTCACCTTGTATGTAGATACTGGCAGGCGTCCTACATCCGGACACTTTTGGCATATTTTTTACGAAAACTCGAGAAATGTGTAAATCAAGCCATTGAAATTTCACCTGAATGAAGCTAGGTTCGTCTCTGAACTGAAGAGCTAATTTGTTTACTTCTAAAAATAGCTCAAGTGCATTTTTGAGGGCCATTATAGGGGTCACTACATCACCTCATTTTTAAGTCCAACAGGACCATCAATCCGGACAACGTGTTGTCGCGTTTTTTATTACGAAAAAGGCGTTAAAAATAGAATTAAACTATGTAATAAATCAAGGGAGAGCACAAGTAAACGATTTGTACAAAATTTGTACGACTTATCTCCCGTGAATATTGGAAAAATATCGATCGAAACTTAGCGGTAAAATTTTAAACGTTCACTTTTCAAAGCGGGCATTTTGATACAAAATGACGTTGTACGATGTTTTTGAAACTCTGCACGTACTTTACTAAAGCTATATTTTCAGGTTTATCTGTTAACAAAAACATTGCATCGGCTTACCTCATATTTAGCATAAGGACCGCAGTTTACATTTCGGGGCTGCGCAGAAGTATTGCGCATGCGCAGTTATACGATTTTCCACTTCCCCCGTAATGTAAACAAGCTTCCCGAGTGCAGACGAAATAAATGCGACATTTCTTGTAAAATATTTAACTTTAATCGTTGCTACTTCGTAATGTTGACAAAAAGCAAGCGTCTAATTGATTGACAACAGATGATCAAAATCAATGGCCGCTATAAAGCGTTTTTGAGTCTGTCCGGATTGGTGGTCGTCCGGATTTGGTGGTCGCCAGCCAGTAGAGTAATATTTATTTTCCGGACCATAACATCGCATCGAGGGCCTGTGATCTACGCAGCTGGGTAGCCTCGAATCGTCTGCCATCGAGCTTCCGCTAGCGATGTCACGTCATAATCATGCATTCTGGGTAAAGCGGACGGTCTAAAGACCGTACCCCGGGACCTCCCGTAATTCGCAGATATATAGAACGCAAAACATTAGGTTCTATTTATTTTTGTCTGAACATTTATGGATAGCATTTGAATATTGATTATTTAAATGAAAAAGGAATTGAATTGCTGTACATTATCCTTCTTTCCTATAATTTCGGGAATTCCTATCGTTTCGTGAACAATATTATGACGTATTTCCTCCGAAAGCGCGTGTCCGAATTCCAGTCAAATAACGATACTTGCCGGAAGATTTTTGATCGCTATTGAAAACGCAAGAATGCGCAGTAAACAGGTAAATATACTTAAATATAATATAAATCAACAACAGTTACCTAAAATCACGCCTTATTTATCGTTGTTACCATGGAATTTGTTCATTTTAATGTTTTTATCAATATTGTTTACATGGCGTCCGCTACGGCTGCGTTTCAGCGGGTCACGTGATCAAATTAGTCTTCATCAGAAAGCGCTTGGGTAAATTTGAGGCCCCGCATGGTGTGTCATTATGTGTTTAGTATGTTACGAATGCCAATCAAAATCCAATTAAGAAATGTATTGAATGCATGCTATTTGTTGCCAGTCAAGATCAAATAAATCAATAAAATCACTAACAATTATAGTTGTCTTACATGAATTCGATGAAATAACACTATCTTTTGTAGATCTAGAATGCAATAAATCTGGGCCTACTATGCAACTATTTTCGTTATTTTCAGCTAAAACCATCTAAAAGTCATGGGAAATATAAATGTTATGACCCTGAAAAGTTGAAGTTGGCTTTGTCAGATGTCAGAAGAGGTGGTGTTTCCATTCATAAAGTGTCATTGGAGTATGACATCCCATATCAGACATTAGCTGACAGGGTCAAAGGAAAAGTGGACCCAGAGAATGTAGGAAATGCCACTATATTAACAAGAGAAGAAGAACTTAGGCTGGTGGAAGAGGCTGAACGTAGTGCCAGGTTGGGATACGGGTATACGAACAGAGCTCTTCAGAAGACCGCTGGTGAACTAGCGTATAAGTTTAATAGAAGAACAACTGACAAACCATTAAGTAATTGTTGGTTATACGGTTTCATGAAGAGATGGCATGATAGAATAGCGTCATTTAAGCCTGCTGCTCTCGAGGCCAGTAGGGCCAAGAATGCTACGCCAGAAATCGTAAAAACATATTTCAAAAACTTGTATAAGACCATAAATGATAACGGTTTACATGACAAACCAGGAAATGATCTATAATATGGATGAGACAGCCATCAGTCCCGAGCACAGACCGCCAAACATTATTGCACCAACAGAAGGCAAGGCACAGGCGATTACCTCTCCAAGATCTGGTAGTACTTACCACCCTAATTGGATGTGCCAATGCTTCTGGCAACCACCTACCACCTTACTTTGTGTTCAAAGGTTTGTGTAGTACTTATATGAAAAAACATTTTGGCTTTTACATAATAAGTAATGTATGCACTATGCAGTGTTTTATGGAAATTTAAGTATTCAAACTAACAGTATCTATTAAAATGTATATGTATTGATTATCTGTTAAACCAAATAATAACAAAAAATACTAAATGTGAACCAATGCATATATTTACAGACAAACGGATGAATGATGACCTGATGAAGGGTACCTCACCTGGGTCGAGGTATGTCATGTCTGACTCTGGCTGGTCGACGACTCAGGTTTTTAAGGACTTCCTTGAAAATCATTTCTTGAAACACGTATCAAGAGATCCTGAGCAGCACGTTCTTCTGGTAATGGATGGTCATTCAACCCACACATCAAGACTGGTGATCGAATGGGCCCTTGAGAGGAAAATAATCCTATTCATTCTACCAGCACACACATCGCATATACTACAGCCCCTCGATGTTGCTGTGTTCGGGCCCTTCAAGAGGTTCTACTACAGCGAATGTGCTTTATACATGAAGTCGAACATGGGGAAGATAGTTACACGGTACGTCTTGACTTTAAGATTGACATCAACGACTGTTTATTTGTACTTATTTAGATTCAATTTACACCCAATGAAATGTAGATTTAAAAAATGATGCAATTGGTGAAACACATGTTTAAATATGGCCAATGAGGTATTTACATAAATGCGCATCCATATTTGATTCCAATGTTAATTTGGAGTTTGTATTTCAGATACGACATGGGTGCAATAGCCTGCAAGGCCTACTTGAAGGCCATGAACCCATGGAATATAGTATCGGCCTTCAAAAAAACAGGAATTTTCCCCATGAATGAAGATGCGGTGCCTGAAGATAAACTTCTTCCATGCGAGGCTTTCAGGGACCTTTCACCACTGGACAAGCTAAAGGCAATCGAGGGAGGAAGCGCCGCCGTAGATGAATACCTCAGGAGTGAGCTGAACGATACAAACACAAATTCACCATCTCCATGCAAGTGTAAATTGAAAAGAATTAGGAAAAAAACAAACCCAAGCGGTAGAGAAATCACAAGTCAGGTCAGTTTATTTACCAATATTCTCTGAAACTTTCTATATGCATATGTACGATTTAAATATGTATCCACCCTTGGCTAACATTAATGTAAGACGCACAATTTAAATTATTTTCTAACAGGTATTCTTAGAGGAGATGAACACGTATGAAGACTGTGATAAGGAGAATAGACAGCCGGATGAGCCATTAGCTGAGGAATCAACAAAGCTTACCAACCCCAGACCCAGTACAAGTGGTATTATCACGATTGTTGACCCATGTTCATCATCAATATCATCCGAAGACGAAGACGACACAGACGTTTGTTGTGTCTGCAATAGGTTCTCTCCACCTAATCTAAATGACAATCCCCACTTGAAAATCGTTAATTGGGGACAATGTGACTTGTGTGGGCACTGGGTTCATTTAGTTTTCTGCCATGCAAAACGGGTAATTAGGAGAGGTGACCAATTTGTGTGTTGCCACTGCCAGTAGCAGTTGTTATATAACGTTGACTGTTAAGTGTATATATGTTTGTACATGTTTCAATGTTATTTATTTTCATAACCAATCTATATTATTTTGATAATGAAATAGATTTTTTGTTGAATAATTATTCACCTGCTTGGCTTTTAGTATCTTATTTATTGCCACAGAGTACAAGTGATAAAATTAAAACCTGTTGAAAACATGCATGCATACTATTGTTTTTATGGATACCTCTAGCAGGGCCTCAATATCATCTCGTGAATAGCCCAAACAGTCATCCAATCAGAATTCCCGAAACCATAGGAAACTGCTACAAGATCTGGACTTCCGGTGAGCTGTTGTTTTTACGACAATTCAATGTTTACATCGATATTAAATGGAAAATTGATCTTGCAAATAATCAAGATATTTTTTAATGTTTTTGAAGAAATATTATGAACTAAAAATAACTCTCTCCGCGCATGCGCAGTAACAACTATTTACGTTCCCGAAACTACAGGAAAGCATGCTATATCACTTCATGATATACACTTTATTTAATGACGGACTATTCCTACGGCTCTCCCGTAAGAATAGTGAAACAGCCCCGCGAGTGACTATTCTTACGACTGTTTTATTTAAATGTATCGATCTCTTTGAAGCAATTACCTGATATAAATTATGTATGTATGTTATTTGTTTCACGTGTTTGATGCTGGACACGCTATTTCAGTATGCACGCAGGCTCATTTTAAAATGAACAGAAAAACAGAACAGAACAGAACTTTATTTGGTCCCAGGTACATAGTACAACATGGATACATAATAATTACATGTATATGTTACAGGGATCCAGTCAAATCAGGGATTAGGTCTAATCCCTGAATATTTTAGGGATTAAGTCAAATCCCTGAAATTGCTAGGGATTTGACTAAATCGATAGATTGATAACATGAAACATATAGATAAATGAACTGAATTTTAATAATAAACTTTAAATTTACCATCATCAGCAAGTATGTTTATTTGATTTCAAACATTACAATGGCAATTATGTGCATGCAAACATTTACTCAGAGTTAGTTCCCAGCAAACATTGCCATATCGGACCGATGTCTATGGCAAGCCAAATGTCCAATAATTGCGTAAACCCATGTTCACGGTCGTAAAACTAGGTTTTACGGTCGATAAACTAGGTTTTACGAACGTAAAACCAGGTTTTACGAATGTTAACCTGTATTTCCGAGCGAAAACATAGGATAACAGTCGTAAACCATAGTTCACGCTCGTGAACATGGGTTAACGTTTGATAAACTAGGTTTCTCGATTGAACTATGAATTTCGACCGTTATCCTATGTTTACGGCCGTAATCCTATGTTTACGCTCGTAAACCCCGGTTCACGAGCGTAAACCATAGTTTACGAACATTAACCTGTGTTTTCGACCGTAAACATGGGTTTACGCCCGTGAACATGGGTTTACGAACGTGAACATGGGTTTACGAGCGTAAACACGGGTTCACACTCGTGAACATAGGATAACGACTGAAATTGATAGTTATGTCCGAGAAACTTAGTTTATCGAACGTAAACATAGGTAGTTGTTCGTAAAATATGGTTATTGCAAGTAAATTGTCCAATAATTACGTAAACCCATGTTCACGTTCGAAAAACTAGGTTTTGCGATAGAAAACATAGGATAACTAGCGTAAACCATAGTTTACGAACGTGAACCCATGTCTACGGTCGAAAAACTAGGTTTCTCGATTAAAATGTATATTTCGGCCGTTATCCCATGTTTACGAGCGTGAACTATAGTTTACGAACGTGAACCATAGTTTACGAGCGTAAACCTATGTTTACGAACTACAACCCATGTTTTCGACTGTAAACATATGTTCACGCCCGTAAACTATGGTTTACGAATGTCGTATCTATGATTTACGCTCGTAACTATGTTTTACGCTCCCGTATCCATGCATTACGAACTTGTATCTATGGTTTACGAGTTCAGCCAATCGAATCACACCTTCTGTTTTCAGATCCCCACATCGTCCATTAAAGGTAGTTATTCCGATTTTGGCCGGAAAACCATCATAGTTACTAACAACAAGCTAATTTACATTCAATCAACGTAAATTCACAAATACATGTACTAACCCAAAATGTAAAAGATATGTACGTGTTTTCAATAAAATTGGACTTAAACCAGTTTTCTCAAACCGAAAGTACAAGCGCTCAAGAAATCATCGATTTATTTTTATCCGACAGTCGAGATATGCGCACTAAACGCCAGTCACGCTAATTGGGGGTCGGCTCAAAACAATTTCTGTTATAGCAATATGACGTCATACGCAAAAAACGATCATATTAAATATTCAAGATAGCTGTCTATAGATCTTCGTTGATGTTCGCATATTCTTATTTTCGCATTATGATACGATGCTAGGCAATTAATAGAACATTAATTTCGCTGTAGAATCGTTTTTTTATAAAGTCATGTGTTAGTAAGCCTAGTCTAATTATACATGTAGGCCCGAGAAAGATCTACTTTGAAGTCTAGATAGATCTACGTACGCTTACGTCGTGTATATAACACCAATTACATGTATATAAAATGATTAAATCATCTACCATAATAATAATAATAATAATAATAATAATAATAATGACTTTATTTTACGAGGTTAACACATTTGCATATAAACACAATCTTCCATGAGGACCTCAACATATAATACATACATTTAACATGATAATTGCAAACATAGTAAACTTAACAAATGAAATGAAAGTAGTCAAACTTAACAATTGAATGAAAGTAAATAATAAAATTGACTTAGATTAATAATGAAAAGTTTGTATAAACAAGACTTAGCTATTCAAATACACACTATGATACAACAAAACAATATAAACAAGTTAAGAGACAATAACATAATATTTACAATGAATCTAGAACATACTTATTTTATTGGTAGTCCCAGTCTGGAAACTTCCATCTTATATACATTCTTTTGAATTGTTCGAGAGAGCTAGCAGTTCTTATATGAAATGGTATCTTTTCCCAAAGTATTGGTCCAGTGTAGCTTAATGACTTTCGAAAGAATTCCTTTTTTGGCTTTGGTTTATGAAGTAATTTTTGACTAGAAGACCTAAGGCCTGACTCTTTAACATATTTAAATTTATTTGAGATATATTCAGGACATTTTGGGGTTTTAGTATCTAGGGATTTGTAAATTGTCATGAGAGTAAATGACTAGTTAAAACAGGTCTTATAGCTCTGTGCTATCGCACTAGGCTGTCAATCTAGAGGTCCTGTGTAAATCGCCGGCATGGGAACGGGATATTTATGAAATTTTATTTGTATCATTTCCGCTATATCTGACCATGTGAACTGCAAATTATCTGGTTAAATATGCAAGGAAGCTGTGTATCGGTGTTATACACTGGACACATTAAAAAGCCACACTTTCTAAACGAAATTAGAGGTAGGTGCACTCATGCAGTGCTTAGCATGCTTGTACATGTTGTACGCATAATTATGTATCTAAGGTCTCCCTCCCTTCCGTGGGGTTTCATCCAGCCTGGTCTGTCCCTCTGGTCCGATCATGTATTATCAGTACTGGAAGAGGATGTACCTGAGCCCGTGTGGTTGTATCACTATGGTAAGCATCTTAGTACGTGTGTCCATAGACAATAGATAGTCACATGAAAAAGTCACTACAAGTATATGAATTTGCTATACATAATTCATCATTATATTACCGGTAATTAAGTCGGCCTAATCAAAGGTCTAAATTCTCATGACTATTTGCAACCTGTCAAGGGCGTTTTCAAACTCTGTCACAACATTTCCATCCAATGATCCGATTTCGAGGTCATTTCCACATATAAAACGATGCAGATCATGCAGTAATTTGGAAACTTCATCGAAGAAGTCATTTAGTGTTGGTACACTCTGTTCGGGAGCGGAGATTGACTAGGTCCAAACAATGCCAAAATAGCAAGGAGAAATTCTGAGAAATATTTCAAGTTTCTTGATTCCCATTTGGGAAATACGATGTTTTGATTGGCTTTGCTCGTAAATCATAGATACTGGTCGAGAATCATAGATACAATTCGATAAACCTGGTTTTACGCTCGTAAACATGGGTTCACGTCCGTAAACTATGGTTTACGGTCGTTATCTTATGTTTACGAGCGTGAACCTATGTTTACGAACTGCAACCCATGTTTTCGACCGTAAATATAGGTTTACGAACGTGAACCTATGTTTACGAGCGTGAGCTATAGTTTACGGCGTTATCCTATGATTTCGATTGAAAAAAACAGCTTAATTTGCATTTACGTTCGAAAAACCTAGTTTATCGATCGTTAATCCTAGTTTTTCGACCGTAAACCATGGTTCACGTAATAACTGGACACAAGAAATACATGCCAGGCCCGTGAACTATAGTTCACGCTCGAAAACATGGGTTAACGTTCGTAAACATAGGTTCACGTTCGTAAACATAGGTTCATGCCCGTAAACATAGGTTCACGTCCGTAAACCCATGTTTACGCCCGAAATTCATAGTTTATTTGAAAATCTTAGTTTTACGTTTGATAAACTAGGTTTCTCGATTTAACTACTGATTTCGGTCGTTATCCTATGTTTACGACCATTAACCTATGTTTACGCTGGTAAACCCTGGTTCACGCTCGTAAACCATAGTTTACGAAATACAACCCATGTTTTCGACCGTAAACATAGGTTTACGAACGTGAACCTATGTTTACGAACATGAACCTATGTTTACGAGCGTGAAATATGGTTTACGACGTTATCCTATGTTTTCGCTCGAAAATATGGGTTAACATTCGTAAAACCTGGTTTTACGTTCGTAAAACCTAGTTTATCGACCGTAAAACCTGGTTTTACGACCGTGAACATGGGTTTACGAAATTAGTGGACATTTGGCTTGCCATAGATGTCGGCTACATGACGGAATATCGGTGACAGATTTCCGACATCGGACCGATGTCTGTCCGATATGGACTATATAACTAGTTTAACGAAATTTACTTGTACAATTAGAGTGTCTTAAATTGCCAAGAAAACATGACAATATCGGGCCCACGTCATATCGGACCGATGTCGGCTACATGACGGAATATCGGTGACGGATTTCCGACATCGGACCGATGTCTGTCCGATATAGACTATATAACTAGTTTAACGAAATTTACTTGTACAATTAGAATGTCTTAAATTGCCAAGAAAACATGACGGTCCGATATACGTTGGATTACCAATGTAAAATTGTCAGTATGGTATGTTTTTCAATAAAAATCTGTTTTTTAGTAACTTTGTCATCATTTCACTGTCATAGTTGAAAATATCTTATGATTTTGACCAAAAAAAGACAGTAATAAAAATGTTTGGTTAGACGTCGGATTGACGTCGTATCAACGTCGGGTGTTGCGATAAAAGGGAGGTAATAAAAAATGATAAATTTATTGTATATAAAAATTTAATTGGTCTAAATATTATTTTTACCCAACAGTGTGTTGTCTAAGTGTAAACTATATGGTGGGGGGGAAAGAGTTAACAAAATCTTTCATAATTTCCCAAATATCAATAAACATGAGCTATATATAATCCTATTTTTCGTATACAAATTATAAGCACTCAATTGCAGCAACATACTCTGCAATTTGGAGCAAGCTTTCTGCTGCTCGAAGTTCTACTGGGAATTTCGAGAGAACATCAAGTAGCAGAACATATTTTTTACAAAAGTATATCAGACAAATACAAAACAATAAATGGTCTGAGAATGGTTAGCTTTGTGAAAATATTCATGTCGGCCAGCCAATATCGGACCGACATCGAGCCGGGTTGCACATCCGATGTCTAGCCGATATCGGCAACCGATGTCGGGCCGATATAGCAACTGATATCGGACCGACATCGGACCGATATGTAATGTTTGCTGGGTTATTTACTATATGTTTAGCCATTTACAATAACTATATACTAGTAGTTAGTCTACGCACAGCTATTTACATGACTGTACATGTACTGTTTGTTGAAGTCAAATGTAGACAATGATATGGTACTATGATATTGTTCGGCCTATTACTTGTGGCATGCCAAGCTGCCGTGACATCTTTAACTACACAATTCTTTTTTTTCGACATTTACACAATTTTATTTTACACCCAGATTTACATGAGCATCTCAGAAATCCTTGACCGTCTCCATTTGATTGCGCGCGTACAGCTTCTATAACAGTAATTGTGTTCTCCTTATTGACATGTAATCTTCTGACATTCCCGTATGCGATGTCACGGTAAACTGGCTACGACTAAACGATTGGGCCAATACCATGCCAAATGTATTGCATTGTATGATACTGATTACAATTTACTGTTATACTGATCACTGGATATATGTTAAAGAGGTGTTTTTGTACTTATAATCTAAGTGAATACATTCCACTCCTTTTATGGTCATTGGATCATACCGAAATAATTGTAAATTCTTGCCCCTTTCAAAAATATACAGTGAACACTTTTAAAGCAGGGTTCATGTCGTGTCAACCTTTCATACAAATTGGTATATTTAATTGTGAATGTTTTGATATAGCTTTTCTCTCCATAATTATGTTTTAAGGATAAATCATCCTTTGACAGAAATGTGTTCAGATATCGGAGTAACAATAAATAGTGATTTAAGGTGTTTCATAACTCGATTTCAAACATATTCTAATTTGTGTTGGGTCACACTAGATATAACATTGTAAGACATGAATCATTCAGCTGAAGGATGAACCTGAAAATCAGTTCAGTGAATAAGTAAAAAATCGTTCTTTTCAGGAAATTAGTCAAATCCCTAGCTAAATTTAGGGATTAAGCTTATTCCAAAACGGAATTAGTGATTCGACTAAATCCGTAAAAGTTCAGGGATTAAACAGAATCCCTAATTTGACTAGATCCCTGTAACACATACATACAATCTATATTTCCGGTATGGTAGATTTAAGCATCTGTTAGTTGGGAAAATACTTGTTAGTATAAATTACATGGTCGGTATAAGAGTTACTGTATAAATATTCTGCGATTTATAAGGGAAAGGTAATTCACATATATAATGTTGCATTAGTTAACTTACACAGATTATGATTAAGGGAAAGGTAATTCACATATATAATGTTGCATTAGTTAACTTACACAGATTATGATTAATATTCATTTGAATGTTGCTATAGAGTAATTATGAACAGGGCAATCAAATGATTAGTAAATGTCAATACGATGGTACAATAAATCACACATTTACAAAGTATGATGTTACTGAAACATTTGCGGGGCTGTTTCACTATTCGTACTGGAGAGCCGTTCAGGCTATTCTTACGGACCCGTTAGCATAGCCACTTCCTTATTTAATAACTGGGACTTCTCGATTAGTATGCCGCTCTGGTGATTGGGTGTTCACCACTCATAATCATAAACAAAATGGGCACAACGACAAACAATTCAATTCATAAAACGCAATACCCGGACTAAAACAGACAAGTCAAATAAAAAGCTTATAAATATCATGCAAGACTTCAAACTATATATTCACCCACTGTTTGTTTACAATGTAGTTGTTGTGTACACGCAACATATCATAAATACTGTAAATGATTCAACGAAGAGCAGTCAGATGGATTAACAACAATTATTAAACTGATGAAAGTGTCTCTGACATGCAAACTTCTCTCGGTTTAAGATCTTTAGAGGACAAACGAAAAAGTGCCAAATTAATTAGGTTTTACAAAATTGTTCACTATAATGTAGCTATTTCAAGCCCAGCATATGTTGTGGAAGAATGTAGACGGATACATACTAGTACGATACACACAGCCACTCACATATTGATAAATTCTCACAGTCTCAAATTATAATCATTTCACTTTCTATCCAATCACTGTGCTCCTTTGGAAGAACCTTCTTTAAAACATTGCCCTACTGTCTTCCTTTGAATAATTAGGGAGTCAGTATACTAAAGTACATTGAATTAATTAGTTGCAGTAACGTTGGTTTTTGATATGTTTCTTGTTTTCTGTTTTCGGTTGGCTTCAAATTCTCTTTTCTATTTAGCTAGTACTTATCTGTTTTCGTTCATTATATTATGCGCCAGTCAATGGAAACCACGCGCCCCAACCCCAAGGAAGGACGGGGTATAGCGGTGACTATACCCGTGATGTTTACGACAGGGCAATTTGCGGGTGATTTACCATATGTATAGGTCACGGGGCAGGGATTTTACCCGGGGTTCGAAAAGACAAAAGTAAAAATATTTCTAGGGGTTGGTGCGTGGTTTTAATTGAATAGTGCATTACTTTGACGTCTTACTGTCAATTCAATTCTGGTAACATGTGGAAACAAAAGGTAGGCAAGTAGGAAAACCCTTTTATTTTCTATAATTAGCTTTATTGATTTTATGCACTGGTCAATACATGTACCACAGTCAATTCCAGCAAAATGCCATGGAATGTATAGGGTTGGCATAAGGCACAGAAATAGGATATATTGGAACCTTACTGTTGCAGTTAGACTGTTGTGTGATTAAATTCTGATGATAATGATATTTCTCACATTTGGTGTATTTTGGCAAATCAAAGAAACCATTGAATCCATACATAACATCGTTTATTGACTCAAACTGCAAATTCAATACTTGAGTATACATGATACAATACACGTATTTACGAATAAATGCTATGGCAGCACGCTCACACATAGCCAATTATAAAGGCAAGGATATAAAATCGAATGAATTTGTCGTAACTCTTACAAACAATTTGGTCTGCTTCATTTGTAAGATCCGGATCTAGGAAAGATGCGTGTGTATCAGATGGATTAGCTAGCTTTATTTAGTATTCGTTCGTCAGCACAAAGTCAATTCAACACTCTCAATGTTTACCTATATAAGAAAGGTGAATCCCGAAGAATGGAGTGCCTGTCACATAACTTGTCGTATTCTTTTATTTATTCACTCAAATGCTATCTTACAGGTATCATCGTGTAGCGAAGATATTTTACTTTCCAGATATATAAACAGTTTAGTCCTGAAATACACACCCTTAACATAATATAAGTCAAATCGCGAATTTTTTTTGGTCATCAATTAAGAAGTTCAGTATATACACCGGATACAAACGGAAATGGCCGAGCTTACACGATTGAACAACTATGAATGACGTGACACACACTCTAGCCAATCAAACGATCGCTTCGAAATCTGTTGAGGTCAAAAGGTTATCGGAATACTAAATAAAATTGGAAATTGACGGTGGCGAATTTCGTACATTTTTTTTAATTATCGATCTAGTGAAATATTGCGATGTTTAATTGGCATGTGAGGTAAATTACTTAGTTACACTAACTGAAAGGATGACTAGCTAGGCCCGTTTGTGAAGCATACATTCTGTTTCAAGGCAAAATTCACGTTTACAAGCGTGAAAATCTGGGTTTTGCTGAACGTCTTAGTTAGCGACCTAATTAAGGAATTGTATTCTTGATTCTGACGTTCGGTGTGTAAACGGGTGTGTATCTAAGGACTAAAGTGTTGATATATCCTGAAAGTAAAATATAGTAGCTACACGTTGATACCCGTAATATACCATTTCAATGAATAATAAACCTACACGGCTACAAATGTGACAGGCACTTTTATAATCGGAAATATTGAAAGTAACCTGTCATAACATAGTAAACAGTGGTAAAATCCGATTTGGCCGGGGTAGTATTTGGGTACGTGCTGACTGCCTATGGTAACAACTTGATTCACGACTTCCACAGACTGTTTTAAGGTATACATGAGAGACAGAAAATTTACAAAATCCCCACAATAAATCAATGCTTTGGATTATGCAAATTGTTATTTAGTACCTCTATAAATTTTGTCAATTTACAAAATACAACAAAGATATATTACAAAATATTTTAAAAAACAAATTATTTTTATTACTGTATGAAATATCAAGTGAGAACACGTGACGACAACGATATATTATTGAAAATATTGATTTTAGCCTGTACCGTTAAACAACTAAAACGAACAATTTCCATCGGCGGTTTTGACGATCGTTTGCTGCGATAAGTAGGTAAAACCTTTGCTATTGGGTAATAATAATTTATTTTATCGAAAGGAAAGACAAGTATTCTATTATGTTATAAATAAAAGCCATATTTCGGCATGTTGAAAAAGTGCCGTTCGACTAGCAAATGCGTGTAGGGTTGGCTAGTCGTGCAGGCCCGTATCCCTAGACACTGGTTTAACAAAAACTCTAAAATAGCTGTATTGACTTACGTTATTATATGTTTACTGTCACATCGAGTGTGTCTCTACACGTAGAGTCAGTTAAGCATCTTGATATTTTTCAACAAAACGAAAATCCATAATACTGCCTTAATCAGTTATTCCTTCGTACTTCCGCCCTCGACGATCGTCTAGACACTCATGTTAGTTTTATATCGTAAACATTGAACACGTAGCTAAGGGTGCTGGTTCTTCAATAAATATTTAAAGCCCGTCGATAAACACATATAGTTAACACGGGTACCAAAATAAGTTCAAATCATAAACCATGACTTCATTGTCAGATAGCCCCATTTCTACCTGTACATACAAGTACGTTTATAAAAGCGTTTAACGTATAAATATAGTTTTGTAAGATGACATGCCAACTATACTTCAAGTGAAGTTTATTTGAAAGCGAAAGAAACACGGAGTAATTTAACAAACCATTGTACTTTGTTACCTTTAGATAAAATGCGTGGTTTTACATTTACCTTTTCAGAACGAGAGGTGTTCAATTTATAATTAAACACTTTAAATATATATCCAGACACACATTATAGATCTTTCAGATCATGGGATTGTGTAAAGCGATTAATTCATTTAAACACAAACTCAACACATATTAATTCATAATTCAATATTATATGCACTACGTATAGGTTAGAGTTTGTGAAACGATTTCTTAAAGAATTTGAACCTAAAGGAACGGCGTGACTGTTTCACGAACTCGAACCGATTTAGTGTTTGCTCCATCCACAATAGTTGAAAACCCAAGAAACACGTGGTCTTCGTGCCTCTACATTGTTCTACACATGGACAATTTGCGGGAGAAAATCGTGGTTAAAGGCCCAATGGACGATAACATTTATTAAAGGTGCATTTAGACGGGACATCTTGGTGTATACATCTTGACCTATAAGACAAAATGCACTGCATGTAGTACACTTCTAACATACATTTTCACGTGATTTACGACAAATTCATTGGGTAATCGCAACAGCTCAGAAACGGCTTGGTGTAACACCGAAACGTGGTCTAACCCATTACCTGCCTCTCAAATTATCCCTTGTGAAATGTACAACTTCGACCTACGACTAAGGATGACTATTGAGTCCATTGTTGACTATTGCAATACTATTGCTGAAAGTCCTATTGCGATACTATTGTATTGCAGGCAACTGTTGCGATATTATTGCAATAGTTATTGCCTAGATTTGAAAACCAGAGATTAACTTGTAAATGCAAATTTGCACTGTGTAAGATATCACTTTGTTGTACAAAATACTAATCTATTATTTGTGGAAATGATTAAAATGAGTTGGACAGAAGTAGAACATGAACGATTGCGATATTGGGCCTTTGTGGCAGTTTTGATGCGTTGGATTATTTAAAATTAGTGTTTTGAACGAGAACGGAAGTTGTTTTAAATCAATAATAAATTTTATGATCTATCTAATTATTAACCATCGATAGTTGAGCTTACTATCTGCAATACTTCCGAGAGTTTTATTATTGATCAATACTATCGGGTCACCCGGGATCGCAATGCATCGATATTTCGATGCATCGGTCCACCCATACTTACGACAAGATTTACAGTCTAGACGCACCCCAAGGGATGTCCTTCAATAAATCGTGCGTTTTATAAATTGTTGGTTTACTGATACCATCCATTCATATTCCAAGTTTAGAACCGAACACGTTCGCTTGGACGGGCTTTACGAAGAGGCACGGTGCATATGCGCAATAGCTTCCAAAATCCAAACCCGCTGATTGGTCGACAAAGTCAGGCAAACACTTGAAAACATTATAAAAAAACGAATAAACCAGATGTGGCATGATGTTTATTTTGCTTTATGAATCGGATTATGTAAATATATATTACAGTGGAACTTTTACTTAAAGCCGTGCAGCAGCTGCTGATGACGTCGTACGGAAATCCGTTGCGTTTAAATTGTTTCATTCGCTTACCTGATCAGTTATGCTGCAAAAGGTAACCATCGCGTTTATTGCGTCAGAAACCCGTTGGTCTCCAACAGATAAATTCACCGACACCACCAGCGTTTCAGCAGACAATTTGCCGACGGAGTTTAACTTGAACAAACATAGTGCAACTTAATTTTTTGTCAATATAGCAATCTTCATATCGCTACCAATGTTTAGTTCACGGTTCACGCAATGTACCTCTTTCCATTTAAATTATTGTGCTAAATATTGTAGTTTTTATACATGTATCATTGATGAAGGTTCTAAGTACAGACATTTAGACAGATCTACAGTGCCCACCAAAAATAAGTACATAACAGGCCAAATTTTCCCCCTGTCCAGTTTTTCCCCGGGGGAAAAACCAGGCCGGCCCGGTTTTTCCCCCGGGGAAAAAGTTGGCCGGTCCATTCTCGCCCCCCTGGTCCCCCCCTAAAAAGTCAAATTTATTATGATATTTGAACGTTACCTTGGCCTCTTTTTTCTCCCCTTGGCCCCGTTTTTCTCCCTAGAAGTTAAAGATTCTAGTATAAATAATCGTGCGTTTTATAAATTGTTGGTTTACTGATACCATCCATTCATATTCCAAGTTTAGAACCGAACACGTTCGCTTGGACGGGCTTTACGAAGAGGCACGGTGCATATGCGCAATAGCTTCCAAAATCCAAACCCGCTGATTGGTCGACAAAGTCAGGCAAACACTTGAAAACATTATAAAAAAACGAATAAACCAGATGTGGCATGATGTTTATTTTGCTTTATGAATCGGATTATGTAAATATATATTACAGTGGAACTTTTACTTAAAGCCGTGCAGCAGCTGCTGATGACGTCGTACGGAAATCCGTTGCGTTTAAATTGTTTCATTCGCTTACCTGATCAGTTATGCTGCAAAAGGTAACCATCGCGTTTATTGCGTCAGAAACCCGTTGGTCTCCAACAGATAAATTCACCGACACCACCAGCGTTTCAGCAGACAATTTGCCGACGGAGTTTAACTTGAACAAACATAGTGCAACTTAATTTTTTGTCAATATAGCAATCTTCATATCGCTACCAATGTTTAGTTCACGGTTCACGCAATGTACCTCTTTCCATTTAAATTATTGTGCTAAATATTGTAGTTTTTATACATGTATCATTGATGAAGGTTCTAAGTACAGACATTTAGACAGATCTACAGTGCCCACCAAAAATAAGTACATAACAGGCCAAATTTTCCCCCTGTCCAGTTTTTCCCCGGGGGAAAAACCAGGCCGGCCCGGTTTTTCCCCCGGGGAAAAAGTTGGCCGGTCCATTCTCGCCCCCCTGGTCCCCCCCCTAAAAAGTCAAATTTATTATGATATTTGAACGTTACCTTGGCCTCTTTTTTCTCCCCTTGGCCCCGTTTTTCTCCCTAGAAGTTAAAGATTCTAGTATAAATAATCGTGCGTTTTATAAATTGTTGGTTTACTGATACCATCCATTCATATTCCAAGTTTAGAACCGAACACGTTCGCTTGGACGGGCTTTACGAAGAGGCACGGTGCATATGCGCAATAGCTTCCAAAATCCAAACCCGCTGATTGGTCGACAAAGTCAGGCAAACACTTGAAAACATTATGATGATCAAATGTAGTATTGGCCTCTTTTTCCCCCTTGGCCCCGTTTCCCCCCCCCCCTAGAAGTTAAAGTCGCTAGTATGATGATCAAATGCAGCATTGACCTCTTTTTCCCCCCTTGGTCCCGTTTCCCCCCCTAGGAGTTGAAGTTTCTAGTATAATGATCACCGGGGGAAAAAAGGACTGCTACAGTAACAGGCCAAATTTTCTCCCTGTCCATTTTTCCCCCGGGGAAAAACTGGCCGGGGAAAAAAAGGACCGCTACACCTGTCGGTATACTGTAAATACTTTTTTCAAAATTAAACTTGGTTAAATTATTCAATATCTGTTTACCAGATGGCTACACTTATAGTAGTTTCTGTAACTACAGTTACTAAATTAGTCTAAATAGAGATAGAAATAAAGATGACGATGTTCGGAACTAAAATAACCATGTGATCAAAAAGGCTGAATTTTACCTCATTTTGTGCCAATTAAAGGTACCATTCAAGAGGCACATAGAAACTTATGATTTTGCTCCTAGAGTACCAATTAATGTATGGCCTTTCCGTTTGATAAACAAAAATATTCCTTTTCTTCAAATAAATTGTTGCTTCACTGTTCTGCAAATAGTATCATTACAGACAAGTAAGTGGGCAAATAACATCTGTATACTTACTTTTGGTGGGCAGTGTATATTGTAAAATCTATTACATTGTAGATATAAAAAAATTAGAAAAAGTTTTTTTATTCTTTTTCGCCTCCTTAAAGGAAGTTTCACTATTCCTTTGGAGTTAGTTTCTCGTGGCAGTGGTATGTGACGCTGCTCATGAAACACCTATTTTAGACTGTCATGCTTTGAGGGAGGATTTCAGCCTTAAACTTTAATATATATATATATACATTTGTTGTTATGTTTGCATGCATATATCTATGAAAAAATGTTTTAACCATGTCTTAAATTTGATTGTAAAGCACTTTTGAACGTGTAATCACATGATAAAAGTGCTATGTAAATATGGTATAATAATAATAATAATACTACTAATAATAATAATTTTCAATAATGCATTTACCTGTGATAAGGTTGTGCTGTGTTTGAATATGCTATAGTAACTGTAACTACATGTGTACATACACGGTATAAGGTGCCTTTTCAATGGAAAAATAGTACATTTGTCACTTAATGGGCTTTGTATAAATTTCATCAGACTCTTACACAATAACTTTAATTTATTTTATCAGTTGGCAGTTAGTTGCACGCGGCCTACTATGTCAGGCAATCTACATATTGTGATCAATGCTGTACTCAATATACTGGCGAGGAGGTTAACAGTTGGAGATACCAAATACGGACAATGATACGAGTTGTAACCTTCAAATATTCAACCTTTAAATTGACATCGTGAGGTAGATCTTGAAATTCTCAATGTTATTGCAATATACCATATCATGTAACGGCCATTTACAGAGCGTTATGTTGTGTTCTGCTTTTGTTACAACAAATAGGCCCTATACTTATAAAAAAAGTTTAGCAAGTTTGACTATTTTATTTCTTTTCGTGAAGTTGCATGATATTTTACAGAAGGAAAGTCTTTCAAACTTAAGATCATTTCATTCCATTTTAAATTCAACGATTTAAGGGAAGGAAATTTTCATCCTGGCGGAAATTCGTCACTTGTAAGGAGATAGGGATCAATTAGAAAATTCACAAGAAATTCGATGTCAATTATGCCCTCCTTAAAGAGCCATTACAGCCGAAAATGTTTGTATCTTGCTGTTACAAAGCTTGTAAACAACGGTTAAGGGAATGTTATACCAGCTTTGTTCAATCTTTGCTCAAGGTCATGCAACTTCGATGGCATTTTGTTCCTCAGCTCCTCTACTCCCGAGAAGGACCAAAATTTATTAATTGGCGAAAATCCTACGAGTCATAGTAACGCTATCAGCCCTAGAACTACTAACGGCAACTTTTTTTCCATATAAAGCTAATTAATAATAAACTTATTTTTCTCTATTTTTATAGTAATATTTTACCCGAACGAAAAGATAGTTCCGTACGCGATCGCTCTAAAAGGTCAGGGAAAGTTGGTGTGTGGTCAGGGAAAAGTCAAGGAATTTTGTGCATAATATTTGTTGAAATCCTGTAATTGTTTAAAGGAGTTCATTTAGCTCATTGGAGCTAGGTTGTTCTGCTGTTGCACTTGACTTGTTGAGGCTGGACCATTCAGCTAAGGCATCAAACTTATTGATACTAGGAAATCCGGCTGAGACATTCAGCTTTTTATGCTCTCGTATCAATAGATCGGGAGGCATATAGTGATTCACCTGTCCGTCTGTTCGTCCGTCCGTCCCTGGTTAACCCAAATTGACCGTTTCTTCCAGCCTTATTATGGCTTCCTACAAAGCTTTCATAATTGCATGGGTGTTGTATTTAAACACTCTCCACACGCCTGTATCACCTGACCCCATTTTGACCTTCACCTTGACCCTAATTTTGGACTAAGATTATTAAGCGTCTTATGTTATGGAATGGTATAACCTTCCGCGGCCGGGAATTGAAACTGGATTGCCGGAGTTACTAATCCAGTAAACTAATCACACACCATGACTCTTTACCTCGAGATGCAAGTCGTAGCTACCAGTTGAGAATGTCTGCCTAATAATTTGTTTGGCTACTATATCTGACATTTACAGCAAATGGAATACATGTAGTTATCTTACCTACGAAACGAGGGTTAACCTGGTATCGCTCGCTGTCAGAAACTCTAATGAACAAGATGTGAAGATTAACGCATGATATGATTTAAATTTAGTTACACTGGGGACATCCCTAATCTAAAAATAAATGGGAAACCAGGTATATATACATTGTATAGAACTTAATATCTGACTGGTTTTCCTATGTTGTGTTTGAATTATATTTATACTTATAACACAACCAGTAGTTTCATACATATACACACAGATGAAACAACAATCAAAACAGGTTAAGTTTGCGCAAAGCCTTTATGAGCGTTACAATTAGCAACCGAGTAACCCGAGTAAAAAAATTGGGCATGCGCAGTCGGATAACTCGGTAGTGATATCAAGAACGTATCGAGTCGAGTTCAAAATGGCGACCAATTATGAAGTTAGAAGAAATGTTTAACTGCGACGAGGAGGATGACGTAATGACTAAAACAATCGTATTATAATAAACTGTCTGATATGTGCAACGAAACGTTATGTTCCCCAAAGTTCAAAATTTAGGTTAGAGATTATACGCATGCCTTTACGCTTTCCGCCATTTTGACACTAGAGAACACGAGAAGGTCTGGAGGTTACTTGGGTCGAGTAGGTTAGAGATAACACGCATGCGCACTGCGTTTACCCGACTCGTTCCTTTTACAACTCGCGTTACTCGTGTAACCCGAATGAATATGTTGGCGTCATTTATGCAAGAAACAGATGAAATGAACAAAATGCAATGGTTGGTAATTTGAAAACTGTGTATCTCGAAGACTAGCATAAGTATCATTCTTATAATTCTAATGTCGTCACATTTGATTATTCTGTGATTTTAAGGTGGTTCGGAGAAAATTCGATCGTTAGATAAAAGGCGCGTGCAGAACCTAACGCAGCGACGCAAAATTAACACAGCGTCGCACGATTAACAGAGCGTTGGAAATCAACTTGGGGGCTATTGGTAACGTATAATTATGTCTGTTTGTTTGCGATTTGTCATCGGCATTGTCGTTATTGTGTACAAGTCTGGTAAAATAAATTGGGCAAGTCATGGCACACTGGCTAAACGCCTCGACCAGATGCAATCTAATCCCACATATATTTCCTGCGTCGCGTACTATGTCGGAGATAATAAATGTACGGTCCGTCCTAATTTGGTGTGTAGTTATTTGCCGTGATTGGTTGAGATATCTCAACTCCAGACTGATATACATTTGTATCACGACCTAATTGACAATTGATTGTATTAAGCTACTAAGAAGCTACGTGCGTATTTTATGCAATATATACATAATCAGTTGATAAACTACGTGACCGAAGGCAGACTTATCAAATAAACATGTACATGCGAACTGGTTTCACAATCGGACGAAACACTTGTAATCATTTCAAAATATCGGTTAGGTCATCTATTTATACTTCAATAAAAATCACTATTGTTTATCACGCTGATAAAGCATGTTATCCTACTTTAATAAAATTCAACTATGTATACACCGCGTGAACATCAGATGTAATAAATCATGCAGCACCAATAAAGCAGCAACATACAGTGCAACCTTCACATGAACGGTTACATTTACATTGCGACTTTAGGACATTAGTTACATACAGCAACATACAGTGCAACCTTCACATGAACGGTTACATTTACATTGCGACTTTAGGACACTTTATACAAACAGTACCACACAGTGCAACCTTCAAATGAAGGATAACATTTATATTGCGGCTTTAGGAAATGTTATATATACAGTACCTTACAGTGAAACCTCACATGAACGGACACATTTACATTGCGGCTTTATGACATTTTGTACATGCAACAACATACAGTCCAACATTCACACGAACGGTTACATTTACAATGACTCTCATTGTTCCAAGTGAGAATAATTGAAACCCATTGCGATGTTCAACGTTCAAGTGTTCAACGGATATGAAGCGGACTCCTTACGCCGTAACAATCTTTATCAAGTGTATTTACATTTCGTATTTAAGTCCCTATTCTGGCAGCGTAGCAATTCATAGAAACAAAATGGAATCAACTATAGATGATTTTTTTATTGTTTACATACGAACATATCAAGTAACAAAAATAAACAAAACTGCGACATGTTAACAAAGTAGTAAAGCAGCATCCTCAGTGGAAAGCAAATACGTGAGTATGTGACAGCGCTGTATGTGATGCAGCCAGGTCTGGGGCTGATGATGGTTGTGATGGTTTGATATGTTTGCAGCTATTTCTATGATTACAAGGCTATGATGTATATTTGAAGTTGTTTCACAAGTAATGCGATTACATCAGGCAACAAAATGAAATGTTATCCTACTGAATCCTAGGGACAGATTAAACTAGAAATTTGTGCCCTCGGGCATATTATGTCGAGCCTCGGCGCACATTGAAAAAAGCACCAACTTAAATGTGTCAAGTTACATTTAATCCCACCAAGCATAAAGAAGAAATGATCCGTACAAACTTCAATATGACCTTTGACCTTCAACTGTGACCTTTGAGATAGGAACCTTGGGGTTGGGCATGACACTCTGCCAAATATAAGAAAGATTGCTCAATGTATGACAAAGTTATGGTCCGGACAAGCTTAATTTGACCTTTGACCTCCAATTGTGACATTGACCTTTAAGATAGGAACCTGGGGGTTAGGCATAACACTCCGCCTCATGGAGGTTAACATTCATGCCAAATATAAGAAAAATGGCTCAATGTATGACAAAGTTATGGTCCTGACAAGCTCAATTTGACCTTTGACCTCCAATTGTGACCTTGACATTTGAGATAGGAACCTGGGGGGTTAGGCATTACACTCCGCCTCATGGAGGTTAACATTCATGTCAAATATAAGAAAGATTGGTCAATGTATGACAAGCTCAATTTGACCTTTGACCTCCAACTGTGACCGTGACCTTTAAGATAGGAACCTGTGGGTTGGGCATGACACTCCGCCTCATGAAGGTTAACATTCATGCCAAATATAAGAAAGATTGGTCTGTTTATGACAAAGTTATGGTCCGGACAAGCTCAATTTGACCTTTTGACCTCCAACTGTAACCTTAACCTTTAAGATAGGAACCTGTGGGTTGGGCGTGAAAATGAAACTTGTTAGTACATGTAATATGAAATGTGAAAGCAACACTAAAATGACATGTGAACGCAATACTAATATAAAATGTGAAAACAGTACTAATATAAAGTATGAATACTACTGAAAACAACTCTAATATAATATAGACTATATACATGAAAGCAATATTCTTGATATAGAAATGATTACTCCTAGTCGATACTACTAATAATACATGTAGGTATATGCAACATTGATTCAAATTGAAATATAAAATTTGACTTACGTTTGACGGAAGCCTGTTTTACACAAAATTCAGAAGAAAGTTGACAAATGATGGCATCTATATATATTATAACTGAATGTCAGACAAGCGCGCAGTCTTTATCTTCAGTGGGCGTATATCATATACCACAATGCATTGCTCAAAATGACGTCATTGCTAAATATAAATGGTTATCTATAGACACACACTCTCAAGCTATTACTTTGCACATTTATAGTAGCAATTGGTGGAAGGCTCGTTCCACTCACCTTTCGGCAGATGTATCATTTCAAACTTGCGGCCGTTGACGGGGCAAGTCAAAAACAATAATTATATGTACTCAATAATATAAATATATCAAGCCATGACAATTTTCATGCCAATCATAAATAAATAAACTATATTAAACTATTTACACTTAGTCATTTCTGCTGGGTAATATTCAGTTTAACCGTTTTTACCCATCAAAAAACGATGCTCCGCCGATTTCACACTGAACACGTGACCAACACCTACATAAACTACCGTTCCAGGAATTTTAAATTATTATTGACTCTGATTCCAGCGGAGAGAGGTACATGGTGTATTCTACCGAGGTTTAAGTAATTCAAAAAGAATTCATATACTGTCACTCCCATCCTTTCCCCTTTTCTCGTGCTTTGTTGTATAATTTCAGGATCGTCGTGGCTGGACAATGTCTGAACAATCAGTGTTTTCATCTACAAATGATGACTCACGTTTTTTTCCTTGAATTATTTGCTGGGTAATGCTATTTTAAACGAGACAAAACAGTTATTTCATGACCCTGTGGTGTTTATTTTCTTGTTTAAAGACGGATTGTTAAAATATTGGTATCAAATTAAAGACGAAGCGTCCAGTTTCTAATACTAGTATGTGAATATATCTGAATTAACACCAGTATAAATGAAATGTTTTAAAACAAATTGCACCACATTGACTGTCTGGTCAATTTGCCGTATTATGAACCTTTCTTAGTCCTAGATAACATAAATGTTATTCAAATACATTCTTTTACTCTTCAATGATACAGTTATCTGCGATATTACCATGCTAGGAAGTACATGTAATGATAATAATATTAACGTCTTTATTTTCTGTGGATAACATAATTGGCAAACCAATTTTCATTATGGTTCACAATAACAATAGAGATATATGTACAAGTTTATACAATGACAATATTTACAACAATACTTAATTTAAATTACTCAAGTAAAAGTATGCATATTAACACCTGAATCAGATATTCGGGTGAAAACAGTCATAAACAACAATTTTGATATTATAATTTTTAAATGTACTGGCAATAATTATGAAATACCAGTACATTTCCACTTTAAATATTTGCTTTTAAATGAGGAAAGTGTCCTAGCAGTTCGCACTGATTTTGGTAGATTATTCTTCAGTTTTGCACGGGAGTAAGAAAATGATTTTCTTGAGCATTTAATTATTGGTTTGGAACATGAGTATAGTTTGCACTGATGATCTTAAGTTGACATTATGTTTGTCATGAGTGTATTGAAATTTATTTCCCATGTATTCAGGTGATTGGTTATGTAATGATTTATACACTATTCTAACACGATCTGCGGATTAATCCATTAAATATAGAGCGGACCTAACAATGTATTATTACCCCCATAAAACATACCTATCAAATTGGCTGTTTCTATTTACGTCCAGTATCACGTGACATATTTATGAATGAATGAACGTAAACTTTATAGTAAAATTTTCTACGAGTCAAGATGACAAGGCGAGTTGCACGAGAATCCAGTGTTACAGCTATGACGCATCTATTTTTAGAAACTCCAATATACTCTAGAAACCAAGTTTTATTAAAGCTTCTGATAATCAATTCATTTATATTTTCATTTTATGAAATAGATACCATATACTCGTGTTATTAAAATTGTTTCAATGTTTAAAATGTGGTATTTCCTTCAGAAAATTACGAAGGTCGTTTTCATTAACGAGGGAGGTAATTGTACCAGCTAATAAGCCACTCAATTTCAGCGTTGAATTATGTTCAATGTCAAATGTGTGAAAATGGAATGCGCGCAGTTAAATAGTGCGGGATATTATCGTATTTAGAATCGAAATAACAACTCTGTTCTTGTATATTGTCGGTGAATAAAACACGGGCACTCGTTCGGATGCGGAAAATTAAATCACTCGTTTCCGCATCCGAACTCCTGTCCGTGTTTTATTCACCGACAATAAACGCGAACAAATTTTTATTTCTTAAATACAGATTATTTTGTATTCAACTCTATCACTGAATTTTAACCATCCAAGTTCTAAGAAAAGTTCTTGTGATGGTGCTGCATAGTCTTGATTAAGAATTTCTCTAGCAGCTCTTTTCTGAAACTTATGTAATTTGTCTGCGATGCCCAATATAGAGCAACAGTAGTCAAGATGTGGTAGTATGTATGCATTGAAGAATAGTTTCCTGGACGGAATTGATAGAAATTGCTTTATTCTTGATAATAGATAAAGATAGGTGTTGCATTTCTTTAATACTGTGTTGACTTCAACGATTGTTCCCAGTTAAGATTTTGGTCAATGTGCAAACCCAGTAATTTTTCAACAGAGCTGTTTTCTATTACTTGGCCTAGTAAATAAAGAGGGTCAGTGGGTGTTTTGGCATGATTTGAGGCCGAGATGTTCATAAACTTTGTTTTTTGTACACTTGGTAGAATTGAATTTTGGGTAAACCATTTCTCAATATTTGTTAGCTCTTCTTGTAATTGGTCATGAACAATCTGGATAGGCCGGCCAGAATAAATTCCGCTTACTGTCATTGTGTGTAGCGTTAGAGTTTTAGTCCATTTCACTAGGCTAATGGGTATAAAAATTTGTGTTACGGTCCCGCAGTTATAGAACGTTATGGAAAAATGGCCGCCAATAAAATAACAAAAGTTATATAAATGCGATATTCTGTAGCTCATAAATTTTCTTTTATATTCTAAAACTTGGTAAAAATACACAATACAGTAGATCTACAACTTAAACGAAAAAGTAGGTCTAACCCAGTGTGAGTTCAGGCCGGGAAGCGAAGAAGTACCAGTTCCAGGGAGAGTCTGCAAGATTCATGCGCTCCAGTGTTTAAAGTGGGGAGGAGTGTAGTGGCGGAACTATGTACCCGGAAATACGGGGGTTAGTAGTTGCCCAAGATGTCGCGGGGCATTCTGTGATCGCCCTCTCGAGCGGCGGCGGCCATGTTGGAAGGCCGTCGTGAACTGACATTGAGGCGTCATGACTAACAGAATAGTCCCAGACGACTGATAAGGTAGGAAACCTTGCTAGATACCATTTCCCTTTAATAGTATACCTATTCTAAAACCATATACCTAAAGTAGGCTAAACATTTACTTAAATTGTCAATGATTCTGTCCATCATGAACAATCTTCCTGTACTGGATTATCATGTTATTAAAAATGTAGCACAACTGACAACGATCCATTGCTGGTTATAGAAATAATAACATTAATTATGGCCTATATAGTTTGAAGTCACATTTTGGATAATCAATGTTGATTTGTACAACCCCAAGTCCTATAATATTTTCATGAACACGACAGCATTTCAGAAATTACCAAGTACCCAGACCAAGAAACGATTCAGGGATCTCTCGATCAGTAAGCCTAGTCGAGAGCGTTATCCGTGCCACTTGACCACCCTGCAAAGTGCTGAAATGCTAAGCTACAGGCGAGCAGTACAGACGAGCACTGCTCGCTGGTTGCCTGTCATAGCATAGACGTAGTAAGTAAAGCAGATAAGCTGTCTCCATGTGGCTGTTTTTAAATTCTGACAATCCAGCCGCTGCAGGTATCCCTGTAACTCGTCGAAATGGTTTGAATAGGTGGGGTGAGGTTTACTTCTAAGTCTAAATATATTTATTGATACGTGTGTGATAGGTTTTTGTGTCAACTGTTTAAATATCATCCAGGAGCCTGAAGCCTAACCGAACAGCTACCAAATAGCGCTTTCCTTTACATAGACGACATGCTACCAGCAAGCGGTGCTCGTCAATAGCATACGACTTCTCTGCACTTTGCTAGGCAAGCGCTTTTTTGTGCAAAGCAGAGAAGGACCGCGCTTTAGTAGCGATTTGCTGTCCAACGATCTGCACTTTTTAAACAAGTGAATCGAGTGCTCTCCACATTGTTAGTAATGTGATTTCTATTTTGTTTTAGATTCAAGAACAATAATATTATAAGTCTGTGTTCTACTCCTACTAAAGTTGAGGACAACTGTTTCATTTGTAATTTACCGTTTATTAATACAACTGAAGTACCAATGTAACGTCACAAGATGTATGATTGATTGACTTATAAATAGATATGAATAGCGATGGTGGAAATTCAGATTTCTAAAAATACAGACTCGTAAAGCGTTGCCATTAGATCTACCCGTAAGGATTTAGTCAGATTGAGCAAACGAGTACAGTATTGGTGATTATGTTTCCAAAAGATAAGAAGCTGTGAAAAGTCTTACTTGATTGATCACAATGACAAAACTTTTTATGACCTTGCCAACATTTTTTTTTATAAATTAAAACAATATATATTAAACTTAAACGTTCTGTATATACCTTCTTGTCATCAGTATCGAGATACGGAAGCGGCAGTGTAGATTAAAATACAATATTTTTAATATAAAGCTTTTTTTAGGATACCGGTACTTTTGCTGAAGCTTAACAAAGAAGTTTAATGCTAATCTGTAGTAATTTTTTATACATTAAGTTTTCATTTTTGAACGTTGGAAAACATATGAGCCAGTCTCCAGGTAAACCTGCTATATTGACATTATGTAATTACTGCATGTAACAAGGTTTGGAAAAAGCTTTCAAATAAGAAAAAATGGCATATCTATAGATTCAATTTTAAGTCATTATCCATATATTACTATATCTTAGCTTTAAAATTTCTTATGTATTATGTCGAAATCCCTTACTTCGTTGCTATGGTGACCAATTTCAGAAAAGTATTCTAATTGAGAAAAACGAGGAGTTAGTTGATTAAAACAGTAGTAGCCTTTCTCTAAATGACAATTTGGATGTATATTTTAAAACTTAAAACATCATTCTAAAAATTGATACCATTTTGACCAGTTTATGTAAAGAATCAATCAAATGCAGTTTTTATAAAGTAATTTTTACAACGACGTCGAATAACGCTTGAACGACATTTGCGACGTCACGCAAAACGGGTCTGAATAGGGCCTCAACAAAACAGCTGTAACTTCCTTAAAAAACAAGATACTAACAAAATTTCTTTTGAATTTTGCTTCATTAAGATTATCTATTGATAACTTTGGTTAAGTGAATGTAAATGGACAGTTTATAGTAACCTTAACACATGAAGTTAGGTGCTATTTCGTATGTTTTTGTATTCGCAGTGTATTGAAAAGTACAGTGGTCTATAGCGCCGCTTATTTACGCTAACTTTATACAGGCAATATAACTGTGTAAACTTACATTGACCACAGTGACTCATCAAAAAACAACCAATCAGCGTTATCGGCCAGGACTAAGGGGAGATTCCCAAACTACGTCACCAATGCATTCTGCTACTTATAGGTATATAATTAACTTGGGTAATCCAAGTTACAGATAGTATTACCCAAATCAACACACATCCGTCAAAAGCAAACACACGCTACTGAATACGTTCGTAATTCCTAACACTTGCTGTAGAACAGTAGTTGATAAATGTTTCAATTTCATTCAATACATTAAATATCATGTACCAAATTATTCGTTATGAAATTGTCTACAATGCTGTAGCTATTTATGTTCGTGTAGAAAAGTATTTAAGACAAGATCCGGTGGATAAACGTAAATCTGCGTGTAAGTTGTAACACAAAATATTGGTCATCGGCATAAAATAACAGCAGTTTTATTCAAAATAACTTTAAATTTGCGGGATATTTAACCGACCAGCACCAGAAGTGACTTGTTTCAATATATCATCGTCAAAAATACGGGTGTGAAAATTAAAAAAAGTAAAACAATAAACTGTTAAACAAAAAAGTGTAATTTTGAAAAAATTGCCGAAACTTTCATAAGACGCAAGATTATATATATTGCAGCCGAAATATAAAATATGTGTTCTGTTTTGACAAGATTTGTAGAGCCCTGCATGTGGATATGCATATGGTTTCATGTCTCATTGTAACAGCAAATTAATACTAAATTCACACCATTTTATATTACTTTACATGATTGCCAGATATCTCCATTTTCAATGATCCGACCCGTTTTTAAATTATAACACTTTACGTGTTCAGTTACAGTCAGCATACAATATACAATAGTTTCAAATTGCTTCTTTTTTCTTTCTCATACTTCTGTTTCTAACATATTGTGGGGCAACCATATCACATTTGTGCTGGAGATTTCTCTGTCATGATGGATGGATGTCTCTAAGAAAGGTATCTGCTTCGATATATTTGTGAGTGGCAGATTCACTTTTTCATGTCTAAAACTAGTTGACATCTTTCGCAAATGTATTGAAAAAAATATACATATAACATTTGCAGTATGTCATTTAACTCAACGCTGTATATCTTTTTTTAAAGATATTTCTTGTTAAACATAGTGTCATTTATTTATTGTTGTAGTGTATGGAAAAAGGAAACACCGCATCTGGCACCTTTGCATTGAAATGGTATATTACGGGTATCAACGTGTAGCTACTATATTTTACTTTCAGGATATATCAACACTTTAGTCCTTAAATACACACCCGTTTACACACCGAACGTCAGAATCAAGAATACAATTCCTTAATTAGGTCGCTAACTAAGACGTTCAGCAAAACCCAGATTTTCACGCTTGTAAACGTGAATTTTGCCTTGTAACATAATGTATGCTTCACAAACGGGCCTAGCTAGTCATCCTTTCAGTTAGTGTAACTAAATAATTTACCTCACATGCCAATTAAACATCGCAAAAATGTACGAAATTCGCCACCGTCAATATCCTATTTTATTTAGCATTCCGATAACCTTTCGACCTCAGCAGATTTCGAAGCGATCGTTTGATTGTCTAGACTGTGTGTCGCGTCCTTCATAGTTGTTCTTTTTAGACCCCACATGAACCAACTTCAAACTTGACCTTAAGGTTATCACGATACACATTTTGACCATACTCCTTGAAGATTGAAGCAAAAATGTACCTAGTTTTTGACTGCATGACCAAATTTCATTGAGATACAACTACTGACCAAGTTTGGTGAAGATTGAAGCAAAAATGTGACCTCCAGAGTGTTAACAAGGTTTTGCTATTATTTGACCTAGTTTTTGACCCCACATAAACCCACTTGGAACTTGACCTAGATTTCATTGAGATACATCTACTGACCAAGTTTAGCGAAGATCAAAGCAAAAATGTGGCCTCCAGAGTGTTAACAAGGTTTTCCTACTATTTGACCGAGTGACCTTGTTTTTGACACCAGATGACCCAATTATGAACTTGACCTATATTTCAAAGAGACATACATTGTGACCAAGTTTCATTAAAATTATGTCAAAATTGTGACCTCTAAAGTGTTAACAAGGTTTTTCTTTGATGTGACCTACTTTTTGACCCCATATGACCCAGTTACGAACTTGACCTAGATTTCATAGAGACAAACATTGTGATCAAGTTTCAAACAGATTAGGTAAAAAACATGACCTCTAGAGTGTTAACAAGGTTTTTCTTTGATGTGACCTGGTGACCTAGTTTTTGACCACAGAAGACCCAATTACGAACTTGCCCTAGATTTCATAGAGACAAACATCGTGACCAAGTTTGATAAAGATTAAGTGAAAACTGACCTCTAGATTTAGGTGAGCTAAAAACAAAGGGCAATAACTTCCTTAAAATCAATCTGACCAAGAAGCACGGAGTATATGCACAACTAGACTTGTTACTTATTGAAATCTAACCAAAGGTTACCGAGAAGTAGTGCAGATACATAATTATGTTATCATGATGAACCAATACTCCAAGGGGCATAATTTGACCCAAATGAAATTCGAACTTGACCTCAGTATTTTCAAGATTTACCTATATTCAAATTTCCCAATACCAATGCATGACTGAGATATTGAGCAGTGCTATGCCAATGTGTTACCTCAAAGTGTGACATTGACCTTCAAGTAAGAGACACAGGCCTTGCATGTGACGTGCTGCCTCATCAATTGTAATTGAACATTTGTACCAATCGACTAAAAATCCCCAACAAATGAACAATATCTGATCTTGACGAGCGATAATATATCAATTTTTTACCTTCAATTGTGACCTTTGAGCTATGGTCGTGGGTCTTGCATGTGATATGCCGCGTCATAAAGGTGAACACAACACTATGCCAAATAATTTAAAAAAGCCCCCAATGAATGAAAGTCTGTACAAGAATGATTACAGAAGGACGGAAATGGGTAACACTATATGCCCTGGCCATTTTCATTATAAAAATCCAATGAGAAATACAGCCTCTGTTCAAACAGAAGATTATTCTATGATTAGACCTGGTTACCTAGTTTACCCAAGATGAGCCATTGACCCAATTTTGAACTATACCTAACCATTGTGACCAAGTTGCAACCTCCAGAAATTCAAGTGTGATGACAGACAAAGATCAATCACCAAAGCTCACCTTATCAAACTTGAACCAGATTCTATATAGATGACCAATGTGACTAATAGAATGATTCATGAAGATAAATTCAAAATTCTATCCTCTAGTATGTAGGACTGCGTCTACTTAAATTGGGCCTTGTGACCAGCTTTTAGACCCCAGATGACCCATATTGAATTTAACCTAGATTTTATTAAGATGGTCAGTGTAACCAAGTTTCATTAAGGTTGTGACACATATTAGTGTGTTTACAAGCAAAACATTATTGTGAATAGATAAAACGACGGATAGATTGCGATCACAAAAGCTCACACTGTCACTATGTGACAGGTGAGCTAAATTATAAGTAATTAATGACATTACAGAATTTTAAGCACTAAGAGTGAAATGAATGAAAGTTAACTTGAAGTTGAAGCTGTAAAAATTACAAAAAGGAATGAGTAAACAACATTATGTCAATTTATGATTCATTATTTACAATGAATTAAAATGTGTGAACACATGGTTACAGTTCTAGAAAACACTGATTTCTAGTTTTCTTAACATAATAAATTATCTTCTTAATCCTTGAAATAGAATGTTTTTAACGTTGTTGGTAAATTTCAAAGCCTGCAGACTGGAACAAGGAATACAGTGTTGGTCTTGTAGTTTCCAACCAATGATTTTATCATTATGTTGTTATGCGCTGATAAAAAGTGTCCAATCTGAAAAAAAAGAATAAATTGATTAAAAGTTGATTTAAAATTGGTGAGGTTTTAGTAGACCTTTTTTGCTATGGGATAAAGAATCATGTGCTTCTTGGGGGTCTTTTTATTTACCATGTAGCATTAACCATTTACTTAGTAACCAAGTTCAAAGTAGCTATCTGTGCTATCTCTATGCCGATAATTATTGTATTACTCACTTAGTCACTAAAACTGTTAATTAAGAATTGAAGCCATTTCTCAACAATTTTCAGTTATAAACTTCGGCCAGTTTACCTGGACTGCATCTTAACCCGTACTAAAATACCCTTCCACAAGGGACAAGCAACTTCTCCACATGTGGGGGAAAATCAACATTAATTTTATAGTCAAATTTTAACCAGCATGTGACCTGGAAAGGAACCCTAATTGTTACAAAGCCAGTGCACAGAGACCACCTAAAATAATAAGACCACAATTATATAAATTTTGTTTAATGTGTTTTTGTACCTAAATATCAAATGATTAGGATAAAACCAAATAAAGACCATCAGGATCTGGGTTTTGTTTAGCAAAAAGGGAAGCTGGCATCTTTTCTCTCATACCTTCGTGGCGATGGATAACATCAGGAATGAGGTGTCGAGAGTGATTAATATAAGTTGGAAAAACTTGTTTCACAATGGACCTTAAATAAATAAGTATAAACTAATCTGGGTCTCGACTCCCACAGGAGGTCTTGTTATCAAGGTTTTAATTAAAATAATTTAAATAAAGACCGAGTAAGTATTTCTATTTGAGATTAAGTGAGTAAATGGTCAATTCTCACCTGCCACATTACATGTATGTGCTACACTGTCAGTGTGTGATGTTCGCAACCTTGCTGCAACCAGAGTTCTGTCTCCCTTGGACCTCCTTAACACCAAGTAGTGACTTTCCAGTTCATTTTTTTCCAAAACTCTGCCTGGAATCTAAAACAAAACCAAATAGGTATAATGTTATAAAAAGCAATCATATAGTAGCAAGATGGAGAGCTCTTAAAGATAAAGATGATGGCTGTAGACAGTGTACTGTGTAGTGATTATTTAGTGATCAGATGAGTCCTGGTTCAATCCTTTGTTGCTCCATAGGATTGTTATATGTAATCTCCTGGTATACATATAACATAAAGGGTTCGAGCCCCCACATCAGGTGCACAGACAAGCTGGCTGTACTGTAATTGGCTGTTTTTTTAATTTCTGAACTTCCAGCCAGTAACTACTGTGCAGCGGATCGGTTTGCTTTGACTAACTGGTTACACTACATGTATAGTATATACTAGTAAATCCGTTAGTTTTTAGAGTGGTGTATGCTCGATAGCCAACTGTTGTTTCAAGTCTTGTAGGTCTGGGTGTACTCATATGGGGTCAGACTCCTGTTTAGTAGCTTTGTTGTTGTTTTATAGTGGACAATAGGGCGTTGTGGTTCGAACCCCAGATCAGGATTTGCAACACCTCTTGGAGGACAGACAATATTGGCACATGTTTTACAAGGGCAGACGTAGTCAACAAGGAGACAGATGTGTGTTACAAGGAATCTGGGTGCGCAGACATAGCTCTTTAAATTGATTCCCCCAGTGTATAGGCCCGATACACACAAGTTTATGTCACAACACTATCTTTGGGCTGAGGCTCAAACCGGCAAACCGGAGACCTCTCGATCAGTATTCAACAGCGTTATTCGCTCAACCACATAGCCACCTTCTTAATATGGTATAATATAAACAGTCAGCTGGTGGTGGGGGGGGGGGGGCTTCAACCACAAGCCCCCCACCAAATACGCCCCTTGTGACTAGTGAGTCGGGCTACTTTTGTTTTTAAAAGACCCTCTCAGTTACGCCAGCTATTTAAAGACACGTTTGGAATACCAGGATTCGATTTCAGTCAGTGATCTGCGTTTTTATGAAATAATTTATTAACACCCTGATGGCTTTGCGCCATCGCCACTATTTTGACAAAATAAAAGTTTTAGTCTTTGACTGAAAATAATGAAAAACAAAATTCTTACCCTTCGTTTTAAAAATCCAGTGTCCGTTAAACGAAGCTCAAAATGTCAAATCATCTCATTTAGCCAACGATTTAACGTATTGTCTACTCTTTCAAACGATTTACCAACTGGAAATCACCCAAAAAGGCGAAAAGTTGTGCGAGTCGACACCAATTCGACGCCATTTTTGTTTGTGGTGCTCTTCAATTTTGGAGGAAATAAAAGTTTCTAAATCTAAACTTGGCGGAACAAGGTCAAGGTCGAATTGGCCAATACCGGTCTTATATTTTTAATATTCGAACGGGAACCAGTCTAGTCAGTTAGTTGGATACTTCTAATATTCTTTTGAGACGACCCTCCCAACATAATCCGTTTATCAGGTTTATTATTCAGTTTCAGTTTAAGCTCGTAAAAGTCCAATACGAATAATATAAAGCTTGTCAATACAATAACTGTGTTTGGAGTCGGTACTTGTTTATTCCTACATGAAAATCACGCGGGATAATTTTGCTTAAGATTTTGCTTAAGATTACTGTATTTTATTAAACCAACATAAATCAATTAATGACAAGACTACACAAACAAATTAAAAAAACGTGTTTTGGTTGAATTTCCGAATAGTTATAATTGCAATAGAAGAATGTAGTTTATTAAATTTTGTAAGATCATTTACATTGCAGCTCGATATGTTTCTGTCGTTACCCAAATATTTGGCAATCAAGCATTATCCATTTAGCTTGAAAACTTGTCAAATTATTGTTATCGATAAGAGCTCATTAAATCAACATTGTTCTTTCAATGTTCTTTGCAGTCGTTACTTTGTGCAGTACGATGTTAAACAGTAGTTCATTATAAAGAATCTACAATACGCCGAATTCTTAATTGGCCACCCTTTAACATATCACATTATGTGATATATTTAATCAATAAATACAAAGTTGTGTTATTTTGTTATTCTACGCACGTGTATATCGATTTTAATCAAGAAGTCGCGTCCATGCGGAACGGTTGATGCGAAATAGCTTATGTGCACGTGGTCATCGTGCACGGCATGGGACATTATCGTATTTGATTGCAATTCGTTTTCTAGGTATTGTCGCGTTTGAAAACCTCAAACATAGCGTGAATGAGCTATGCGGAGCGAGCTCAAGCCGTCGGGATAATTGGTGCCGGCACCATAATCCGACAGATGTGTTATTCGTTATAATAAAAAATTCATGTGTCTTTAATTGCTTGCATTTTAGGACAATGTATTAAAAGAAACACATTTTCAACAATATAAGTGGATATTATAATAACAAAACAGGAAACTACCTAACCAAAAGCAGACTTATCTAATAAACATGTACATGCAAACTGGTTTCAGAAAATCGGACGAAACGTGTGTAATAATTTCAAAATATCGGTTAGGTCATCCATTTGTATTTGAATAGAAATCCCTATCGTTAAGCACACTGATAAAGCATGTTACTAGCTGGCCTAGATCATGGTTACCCATGACTATACTACGCGTGAACATTAGATAAAAGATAATGCGACTACAGGACATTTTATACATACAGTCCAACCCCACCTGAATGGTCATATTTACATTGCGCCTACAGAACATTTTATACATACAGCAACATACAGTGTAACCTTCACATGAAACGTTACATTTACACTGCGACTTAGTCCTTTTGCTGTGGAAATTGGGTCATTCAGCTAGTAATAATTTATTATACTTTTCGACAGCTTGGACTTGGGCGGATCTGTACTTGTGTATTTTGGCATTGTGTCTATATGTATTTAATGTTTCCTGTGCTCGGTTGGTTCAGTTATGCATTGTGCTTGGTGTTTTAACGTTTTCCGTGCTCGGCTGGTTAAGTTGAGTGCTGCCTTCTCTGTCTGCCTTAATATTATCTTTTAGGGCATTTTATATGCTTTACATTCACATGTATTAGATAGATACATTTATATTACCCCTTTTCAAGTTCGGTCATAATCTTATAACTTCCTGTCACATACGGACATCGTGTGATATATCAGATAATAGTGTGCGGTACTGCTAACTTATCATATCATAAAATCAGTGATCACATACCGACATGCTTAAACAAATGGATGATAAATTTACACATTACAGTTACACGTTGTTCGATACTTATATCGTATAGCACCAGGGACCGCACACTGACATCATGCTGAGATCCTTAGTAACGTGTAACTGTTATACGGTATAGCACACTTGGGCGTCATATCGCACTCTGTTGATTAGTTGGCTTTTATCATAAAGAGGAATTTGTATAGATTAAAGAGACGATTGTTATCTTCATGGCAGAAATTAATGTATGTAGACAATCCTTTAAACAATGATCCAATTCAATATGAAACTGTTTACTACCAAATAAGCTAGCGCGTAATTAATTAACAATACATGTATATTAATTACTGTTTTTGTGTGTACAATATATAAATGTATATATCGCTGACTTAAAATTAGAAGGTCGTAAGTACTTCTTACGACCTTATAAGACTTATGCATATTTGAAATCTGCACCTCGAGGCGCTTCTTATGAGCCTATTTTCATGAAAATCGGAAGTGTCATGTATAATGTCTGCCTCATAGTGTCTATTACTGTTATAATGTCTGCCTCATAGTGTATATTACTATTATAATGTATGCCTCATAGTGTATATTACTATTATAATGTATGCCTCATAGTGTCTATTACTATTATAATGTATGCCTCGTAGTGTCTATTACTGTTATAATGTATGCCTCATAGTGTCTATTACTATTATAATGTATGCCTCATAGTGTCTATTACTATTATAATGTATGCCTCGTAGTGTCTATTACTATTATAATGTATGCCTCATAGTGTCTATATTGTTAATGCTATAACGTCTGTCTCATTATGTCTGTTACTGTTATAATGCCCGGTCTGCTTCATACTGTCTGTTGCTGCTATAATGTCTGTTAAATGATTACAATATATAGTACAAACAAATTTACCTGGTACTGGACCTTAATGCTTGAATATATTACATGTGTTAGCTTCTTGAGAGGAATCATTCAAGTGCCGGAGATTTATATTAATGTGAAATTTAATTACACACAACAACTGTTAAATTATGCTAACAAAAGGTTTGAGGATCAGGTCAATTTGATCGTATTATACCTCACTTGTGCTTGGTGAACACTGTATGTAGGGATTTACAAAGAAAATAAATCATTGATATTTACTTGAATTACTAGTTATATTTATTTGTTTCAATCCATCAACCCTGTTCAAACATGGTTGCCTGTTTTATGCACACAGTCAAGTTAAACATACATATATATAAACACATTTACAACACTTTATTGAAGCTAAATTAGCTTCCCAGAACAGAACTATATCCTCACCAATAACAGCTAACTCTTCCACTGAAAGGTCTTCTCTCATTGAGGAATTATAACATTTTGTATAATTTTCAAGGACGAGTATGACCAGTCTATAGAAAAGACATTTCCTTGAAATAATTATAAAATACAACCAAGAGTTATGGAGCTCCAGCAAACTAACGTTACCCACTAGTCCTAACATTGGGGGTTTGTTTCCTGCCCCCACCCCAGCTCATACGCCCAGCGGCCCTTAACATACACTGTTATGTATGTATTTTATTTTTTAGTCGCTACTCTAATGCACCAGTCAATATTATGCCCGCCCGGCCTTATTGACTCCGAGTCCCGGGGAATAGACTTTCATTCGGGAATTTTGATACCTCGAAAGACAACAGTGATACTTTATATTCTTGTTTTTATTAAATACCCGGATGAAAAACTATGCCCCACGGTAGGGATTTACACAAAGAAGTTTATATATACGACAATTTATTGAAGTTAAATTAGCTTTCCAGAACTAGATTTCAACCAATTACAGCTAACTATTCCACTGAAAGCTCTTCTCTCATTGAGGAATTATAACATTTTTTATAATTTTTATGGACGTGTATGACCAGTCTATAGAAATGAAATATCATTGTGGTAACGCACTGGGCTGTCAATCCAGAGGTCGTGGTTTCAATCCCTGGCATCGGAACTTGACATTTTCTGAACTATTTATAATATTTCCCGCTATATCTGGCCGTGTGGTCTGCAAAGTATCTGGAAGTGCCAGGAAACTGTGTATCGGTGCTATAACCAGGCTGTCTATTCGAAATAAGAGCTATGAGCACTTCTGCAGCGCCGGACATGCCTGTATCTAATGTATCTCTCTCCCTTCAGGGGCTTTCTCTCAGTCTGTCCCTCTGGTCAGATTATGCTGTATCTGCACTGGTAGAGGATGCACCTACGCCCTTGTGGCTGAAACACAATCATGTAAAGTGCCTTTGAACGTGCATTAGCATGAAACGGGCGCTACATAAATCTGGTATATTTCATACGCCCAGTGGCCCTTAACACACACTGTTATATATGTATTTCTTTGTATATTCGTGGTGTATTCTAGTTTGACAGGTCTCTTAGTCGCTCGCCCCCCTTATGCACCAGTTATGCCCGCCCGGGGGCGGAGATACAGGGATAATTAGACAGAAGAATCTTCCCGACAGGCGGAATAAGACGACCTTATCGACTCCGAGTCTCGAGAAATAGACTTTCGTTAGGGAATGTCGACATCTCGATAACAACTGTGATACTTTTATTTGTGTTTTTATTAAAGTACCCGGATGATTATTCCCACGGTGGGGATATAGACAGTTAGCATTGCCTCCTGGGTGGGGATTTAGACATCAAAAAAATGAAAATGTCTAATTCACCCTGGGTCGCCCGCCCTCGAACCCCCGGGCTGGCAAAATATTGACTGGCGCATAAGGCGTGCTGTACTGTCTCAGTTCATGAGATAGCCAAACATTTGCCAAAATTTCTACATCACCCCTTGGCACCACCCTCTATCCACACGTGAACAGACACAACATGAATACTCATTGATGTATGTGATGCACCAGCACCCGTTTAAATAAATTGGACATAAGGCTCGTAGCTATCTTTACGCGAGTACGCGACTGAATCCACATTATTCGGACAAAAATATTTTTTTCAGTCAAAGTTCGAACTTAATTCACTTTAAACTACTTCATTCTGTATCGTGTCTTTATTCTAAATTTCTGTAGAATTCGCCTTGTTATATATACTCAGACATCGAGCCGGTTATTTACCCCAGAATGTTTGTGTTTGTGTGACACTACCAATCTGCCATACTGTAGTTGTTGCAATAGTCTTTGACGTAAACAAACTGGTCTCAGTACAACCGCAACTAGGGATTCTCTGGTTGTTAAGTGCATTAAGAGCCATTAATGTTTTAAAGTGTCATACTTAATTTTATATATAACCTTCCATTGAAGTGCTTTCTAGAGCAAGAAGGCGATTCCACATATAGGTGTAACATCGTGAGGTTTTAATTTGTCGTCATTTTGCATAGTTTCTGGTTGGTTCATGGTTCAGGGTGCTAGAGCACCGAATAAACTTTCACATAAGCAATACATCGACTTAGTAATCAATTAAAACAATTATTATTTACATCGTATTTAATCCATTTCAAGGAATGATGTAGAAAATTATAAAAATGACAAGTTATGGGCCAGATTCATACATATCCAGCTAGATAGGGTTAGATTTATCGCCGCATGTCGGCAGGATACGGGTTCCGTACTGTAGTGTTTATTTACCGAAAAAACTTACTATTTGACATTTTTTTATTCCTTAAACTGCGTAGTATCGTTTATTTAAGCTAATTTGTTATAAAATTGCAAATATTTGGGTAAGATTCTTACTAATAAAGGTATATTTGGGTATATTTGTGTATATTTGGGTGTATTTGGGTATATTTGGGTATTTCGTGCCGCCCGTATGTACAGAGTGTAGTAGAGTCAGTCTACGCTTAGCTCTCTACGTATCATCAACTCTCTTACTCACTGTATACTTGTAAATGTTTCTATATAGTTCATGATATTAAAACTTTTTTAAAAGTAATTAGCACACTTGCTGTCTATTCGTTCTTGGGACACGCACACTAAACAATACATGGTGTCAGAAAAGTTAATAATTTAATTGGATTTAATTTTGGATTTAAAGTTTTAAGCCTTAGTGTCAATAATTAACACTCCAAAAATGGATTTAAATGGCGTTCCACAACCGATAATGGACTGGGACACTTGAAACATTCAAGAAATTTCGCCAACACGCAGAACTTATTTTCTCCGGTCCCATAAAAGACAAGGAAAAAGAGGTCAAAGTAACCTACTTTCTGCTATGGGTTGGTGAAAGAGGACGTGAAATTTATAATACCATGATATTAACAGACGAGGAAGAAATCAGTAAAGGCTATTGCTGATGCATTTCACATGCACGTGCAGCCAAGATCAAATCCTATCTTTAGTAGATACAAGTTTAAAAACGAGAAGCAAGGTGACTCCTCTGTAGAGACATTTATTACAAGACTCAAAACGCTGGCACTTGATTGCGCATATGGCCAAAGCTACAGAGACGACATAGTCAAAGACCAGATTGTATTCGGGATCAGCTCTGAAAAAGTACGTGAAAAACTGATCACCGAAGGCGATAAGTTGACTCTAGTGAAGGCAATGCAAATTTGCCAGTCATTTGAGTATGCTCAAACACAGCTCAAAACAATGAGCACTTCAACAACTGCTGATGTTGTGAAGACGACGAACAAAGCAGGTACTAGACCAAAGCCTCAACAAGGGCGACGTAGGAATACCAATCACTCCAACAAGGGAAATTGTGGACGATGTGGCGGCAAACATGGTGACGACATGCAGTGTCCCGCAAAGGGACAAACATGCAATTATTGCAAAAAGAAAAACCATTTCTCCAAAGTGTGCAGGGCCAAAAATGTGAACAATGTGTCATGTGAGAGTGATTCCAAGGAATTATTAGTGCATGACATTAATTCAAAAGTTTCATGTGGAATGGTATTTGAAGACATTTGCGGGGGACCGAAACTTTAACCACTCAAATTCAAAAATTATACTGGGTCACAGGTAAATGTTTTACCTTATTCTGATTTTCAAAGTCTCGATATTAAAACGACACCGAAACCGTCAATCCTTCGGCTAACTGCATACAATGGTCAATGGGTACCATTTAATTGAAATGTACTCATGTCAAGTCTGCCCACACTAGCAATGTAGAATTTCATGTGGTGAATACGAAATCTAGCCCCCTGTTCAGCCTAGTCACATCCCTTGATTTTGGTCTAATTAAACTGACTTACTCTGTTGAGACAAAAGATATGAAGGATCATATGACAACAGAGTCTGTTATCAGTCAATTCCCCGAGCTGTTTAAAGGTATAGGCTCACTCTCGGGAGAATGTAAAATACATCTGGACCCAATTATAAGCGAGTTGTTCATCCACCTATGCGAATTCCAGTAGCTCTCCATGATAAGTCCGGATGGAGAGGCTAGGGGTTGTTAAGAAAGTAACAGAGCCCACTAAATGGGTTAATTCCATGGTATTAGTGGAGAAATATAAGGACAAACTACGAATTTGTCTTGATCCCACAGATCTTAATAAGTGCATTAAACGTCCGCATTATCCAATGAGAACGTTGGACGATTGAGTAACTCCAAATATTTTACCAAGTTAGATGCAAGGTCAGGCTAATGGGCTATTAAGCTAAGTGAAGAGTCATCGTACCTCACTTGCTTCAATACTGTATTTGGTAGATATCGATATACCCGTCCTCCATTTGGCCTATGTATGAGTGGTAACGAATTCATCATGAAAATGGATGAATTGTCTGAGGGTCTTGAGGGTGTAGTGACTATAGTAGATGACATTTTGGTACATGGCCAACTAGGACACAGCACGATAAAGACCTAAAAGCTGTTTTAGATAGGGCAGTCGAGAGGGGACTTCGTCTTAATGAAGACTAATTAGTAGTTGGGGTACCTGAAGTTCAGTACTTCGGGCATTTGTTAACTTCAGAAGGTTTGGAACCTGATCCAGCCAAGGTCGCTGCGATCAAAGAAATGCCACCTCCAACAAACAAATCTGAGTTATTGGTTATCATGGGCATGATAAACTACCTGTCGCGGTATGCGCACAATTGATTAGAAATTACCAGTCCTCTTAGACAATTACTAGCCAAAGATGTGGAATTCTCGTGGGAGAAACCACAGATAAATTCATTCAATAAAGTCAAGGATATTTTGACAATTCCTGGCAAGGTCTTAGGTTACTATGACACTAGAAAAGAGTTGATTTTGCAAACTGACAGTTCTTGCACTGGGTTAGGAGCTACATTGCTACAGTTGGGCAAGCCAATTGCGTATGCAAGTAAGTAAGTCTCTCACAAGCAGTCAAAAGAACTATGCTATGATCGAATTAGAATGCCTTGGTATTTTGTTTGGTCTTAAGCGATATCACCAATGGGTATATGGAAGAAAGGTTACTGTAGAAACAGATCATCTTCCTTTACTATCCATATTTAAGAAACCATTGCATAGGGCACCCGCTAGGCTACAGTGCATGATGTTACAAATGCAAAGGTATGACATTGAGGTTAAGTATCGTCCCGGAAAGGAGATACCACTTCCGGATACTCTGTCGAGGCAACCAGTTTCAGACACAGGTCCTAGTTTAACAGATGAAGCAGATATCCAGGTCAATATGGTCATGTCTGCATTACCTGTCACTGACAGAAAAATGCAACAAATACAAGCTCATACAAGCACAGACGAACAGTTATGTGTCCTGAAACAAGTTATTTTAATGGGTTGGTCTAACACAAGAAAGGAATGTAATTCACTTGTAAGTGATTTTTGGAACTATAGGGATGAGTTGTGTTTTCATGAAGGCGTTATCATGAAAGGTGATAAAATAGTTATTCCCAAATCCCTCAGGTCAAATATGATGATACCATACACGGTTCAAGTCATTTTGGAGTAGAAAAATCACCGAGAAGAGCAAGGAGTGCATTGTTCTGGCCTTCTTACTCTAAGGATAGCACTGTGGGGAGCGGTGGCCTAGAGGTAGGGCGCGCGCTTCGGGATCGAGAGGTCCCGGGTTGAACCCCCGTCTGGACCACTGCTTAATTTCTCTGAGCACGAGTCTAACCCACATGCTCCACTCGACCAAGGTGTGAACTGGTACCTGTGAGGGTTGTGTCTGAACATGTTCGGTAGTCCTGGGCGCCGAAGATCGATGTTGGCTGCACACCCACCAGGAGAGAAATAGTCTCCCCAGGGAGACTCGAACGTAGGTTTCCATAGGTAGCCCAATGAACAGTGGAAGTTTAAATGTCAAAGGGTGGCTGAACGGCTGAACTGCTGAAAGCAGCCCTAGAAAATTGGTAACTGAACTTTTTTTAACTTATAGCACTAAACCTATTTGTTTAGAACATAGGCCTTCAAACCAAAAGGAACCATTACAGTCATACGAAGTTCCCGAATACCCATGGCAAATAGTTGCCACTGATTTATTTGCATGGGACAACAGAAACTTCATAGTAATTGTTAATACCTATTCCCGTTACTTTGAGGAATTAAGTAATTTGAGAAGCACAACAGTAGTCAATTACATGAAAGGGTTATTTACCAGAATGGGCATTCCTGAAAAGGTCATTTCAGATAATGGTCCATGTTATCAAAGTACTGAGTTTGCTGAATTGCAAAATTGTCACTTTTAGTCCACACTATCCGCAAAGTAATGGCTTTGCAGAAGTGTATGTCAAAATTTGCAAACGCATTTTTACTAAAGCCACATCTTCTAATAAAGATCCACTTCTGGGTATTTTAGAATACAGGGTCACCCTCCTGGATATTGGTTACAGTCCATCTGAATTATTAATGGGTAGGCAATTGAGATCAAACATTCCTACATCAAAACAAAGTTTAATTCCACGGTACATTTCATCACAAGTTGTCCGGAAAAGGTTAGAAACCAAGAAACAGAAACCAAATTCAATAAAGACTTGCATTCAAAATCTCTCCCTCCCATGGAAAAAGGAAACCATGCAAGAGTTCAAAACCCAAAGAGTAAAACATGGAAACAAGCAGTAACTACCGACAAGCACAATGAACGTTCTTACACAGTTCAAACCGCTGATGGTGCTTCTTATCGGCGTAATAGGTGCCACCTTCTTAAAACTAATGAAAATACACCACCAGTGTCAGACTTTGAATTCCAGAATCAGGTAGACATATGTGACGATAATTGTGTTTCAACAACCCCTGTGAAACCCCCTATAACACCACAGAATACATCTGTGTCATCCGAACCCACCCAAGTATCTTCACAACCAGGCATTACTGATAAAAACATTTATATCACACGTTCTGGAAGACAGGTTAAACCAAGAGTGAAATTGGATATCTGAATAACACTTTTATCAGCCAGTGGACAATAAATGAACATACCATTGTAATTGTGTATACCAATTAACCGAAACACAAACATTCTCATTGATAAGATATCAGCAAATGAATTAATATAATTAACAATGGAGTTTCCTTGAGAACTTTCAGATTATATTGTTTTTAATATAAGAACAGACTTATATTTGTTTGTGTTTCATGTCCTATATGTGTTGGTGTTGTTTTCTTCCAGTACCTAAATATTACACATTAACTAAAGCCTTTAAGGGAAGATGTTGTATTATGGCTAATAAGCCTATTTAGACTGGTCTATAAATTGGATATTTAGGTAAGACCCGGTATTGGACTGTATAGTAAATATGTTTTGGTATTCTGTTAGGGAATATGTTGTTATCGAAGAATTTGTATGATGCACAGCTGGCACCATTGAGCATTTTGAAAAATTCAAGATGGCGTCCAAGATGGCCGCTAAAATTAGAAAAAATGCCATGGGTGCATGAAATAAGTTACAAATTGCTATTTGTGCTCATCAGTTGTACTTTAAATGTTTTAATCATAAGTATTAATATATATTTATCATTATTCATTGATTCAGTTAATATAAGATGGCACCCGGGACAGCTAAAATCAAAATTTAGCGGCCATGGTCATGGTTCTGTTGGTGATATACTACAAGAGGAACAAGAAGACAATATGAAATCTGTTAAGCATTACGTTGAGGAACATTCGGCTTGTTATCCACCACCCAACTGCCGTGTAACGCAAGGATCTCGTTTTGTCACATATCACTAATTTCAGTGACTGTTGTGACAATTACCAAGCCTGGAAGGCTAGTTTCCAGTCTGTTTGTGATGAAATGAACCTGAACAGTAATGAAGAGATTGATCACTTAGTTAAAAATCTTGGGCCTACTTTAAAGAATTATGCTCTAAGTCTCAGAAGTAACTATTTACATAATTCGGATGAGGCTTAAATCTGGAATCGTCTAGACGAACGCTATGGATCTCCTGAAAGTGTTATGAACACAATAACTGTAAAACAGTTTTTATCGTATTGTTAACAAATATGTTACCAAGTTGTTTGATCTTGCTGATATTTTGTCAGAAATTGAAGGTTTGGTGCAAAAATTATTGTGCAGCAACCTACAAGGAAATACACAAGGTTCCTTTTCCACCTTTCACCTTCTTCGCATATTTTGTAAGAAAAAGCAGCACCATTCTCAACGACCCCAGTTTCAAATTTGATACTAGTGATCAGATGGTTAGTAATTCTGCAAAATCAGTTACAACTAGGAAAAGAGATTTTGAACACAGTGCTTCAAGTGAAAATCCTGAGTGTCCTCTTCATCATGCTCGACATCATCTGTCAAAATGTCATACCTTTACTGGTATGTCTCATGAGGAAAAAAGGAAAGTGTTGAACCAAAACAGATTATGTCTTAGATGTTCGGTACGGGTCATTCTGTCGCCAAATGTGCCGGTGAAAATATTAAAGTGTGAAAAATGTGGCAAGAATACACATCACAGTTTGTTACACAGAGATGCTAATCCCCATGTTCTCAAGGCGGGAGTGGAGACAGCACGATTCACGTCGTCCATACCCCAGTACTAGTGTTCAGTCTAAATGTACAGAAATTAATGAAAATAGTGATGGTAAATCATGTGCCAAGATTGTGTTAGTAAATAGGTCATCGCTAAGCGGCATCCATATAGCCGAGGCATCCATATAACGTAAGTTTTCCGGTGAACTTCGTAACTCTAACTTTCAGGCTTTATATGCGTGGTTTGTGATACTGGATTGCCCGTAGAAGAATTTCAAATAGTTGTGCCGTGTTTGGACAACATCCATACAATGTAGGTGTATGATACGTTGTATAAAGTGTTGATATAGACACGTTAGGGCGGTATCCATTGATAGGTGTTATAAATGTATATAAGGACACCATCCATAGAATGTAGATGTATTCTATGCTGTATATATAGTAGTTTTAGACATACATGTACATGTGTAAGGACGCCATCCACATAATGTAGGTGTAGTATTATGTTAAATACACGCAGTGTTGCTTAAGGCATGATAGGGTGGCATCCATATACACGACCCAAAAGTTCTAACCCGTCACCATAATTATGTGGTATAACTTTGTTAATACTGCACGTACTCTCATGAAATTTTGCATACCAATGTTTGAATAATACTTCTTCGTTTTAAGTTTTGGTTTTCTGACAGCTAAAACTAGGCATTATAAGTCCTTTTGCTGTGGAAACTGGGTCATTCAGCTAGTTATAATTTATTTTACTTTTCGACAGCTTGAACTTGGGCGGATCTGCGCTTGTTTAGTTGGGCATTGTGTCTTAATGTGTTTTATGTTTCCTGTGCTCGGTTGGTTCAGTTGGGCACTGGGTTTTGTGTGCTTTTAATGTGTTCTGTGCTCGGCTGGTTAAGTTGAGTGCTGCCTTCCCTGTCTGACTTAATATAATCTTTTGCATTTAATTGTTGATTCATTTTGGCAGATAAACGGTCATGTTACTCGTTACAGGCGCGTTACGTAATGAAGTCGATTTTACAAAGTCACAACATATTTCACCCAAATTGTTCATGAATATGTGCATATTGCAACGCAACAAACACGTATCATTAACATTTAGCACATCCGATGTCTGCACTCCTAGAAAAACACGTAACATGCCGAGATTGACGCAAAACAAACTTGGATGAAGTGTAAGAATCTTACAACAAAATTTTACATAGGCTATTTCAATGAATTGTCAATTTGGCAAATTTTGCTTGAGTGTTGATTTAAAAAATTGAAGGTTCCTGTGAATGAAGAAACGGAAATAATCATTAAAATAACAATTACAAACGAAATAGAAAATCATTTGTGTAATAAAAAGCAAAACTAAGGGCCACAACTTATTCAAACTGATGACGTCCCGACAGGTCAACCGCGTTCTGTTCGTGCCAAATTCATCTTGTTAGGTGTTTTTCGCGTAGGATAATCTTCACTAACATCAAAACCGTACATACACACGTGCTTTTCGACGCGCATGCATTACACGTGTAAATTATGCTAGATTACGTAACAAGTCTAAAACAGTGAATTAGACCGTAAGTAGGCCAAAATTAAACAAATATTTGGCTTCATTGGATATTCATATGTCATTTCGGCATTTTATGTGTTTTCTGAGATGATCAGTCATCAGCAATGCCGATTTCGTTTATGGGCGCATGAATTATGGTCCACATGCATTACACGAGCAAAAATGCATTATTACGCAATACACCGAATGCACTGAAATGAACTACAAAACGGTCAAAATAAACCAATGCTCAGTTGCATCTCTTAATTATGTATCGGTATTCGAAATTTCAAGTGAATACATGCATTTTTCACAAAACGGGAATGAAATATAAACTGGCGGGTTAGAACTTTTGGGGAAAACATATGCAAAAACCAATATGGTTTCCGAAAGGGAAAATCCATTATCGACTGCATTTTTGTTCTACACTGTTATCTCAAAGGTACTGAACTCGTGTAATAAATTGTATTGCACATTTATTGACTATGAGAAATGCTTTGATAAAATCGACAGATCTTATCTGTGGTATAAACTTCTTACAGAAAACGTAAGTTCTAAATTTGTTAATGCTCTAAAATCAATGTACAAGACTGTTAGATCGTGCGTTAGGTATAATTCTTCGTACTCGGATTTCTTCGAATCACACATGGGCTTAAAACAAGGAGACCCAAGTTCTCCTCTGTTGTTCATGTTCTTTGTGAACGATATTTTAAATAATATAAACACAGACCTAGATGGTATATTTTCTGTTAATGAACTCCAATTATTTTTAATACTTTTTGCAGACGACCAGGTACTTTTTGCTAAGTCACCAGAAACATTGCAGGCTATGATGTTAGATGTTGAAAGGTATTGCCGTCTTTGGGGCCTCAAAATAAATACGTCTAAAACTAAAGCAACGATTTTTGAAAAGGGAAGGCATACGCGACACGACTTTTATATCAATGATTCACTTATAGAACTGGTGGACTCATTTAAATATCTCGGAATCACTCTTCTAAAGAATGGTAACTGGTACCGAACCCAGAAAATTATTGCACAGCATGCATCCTTTGCCCTACATAATGTGTTTACCATATTTAGCAACATTGTATCCCAGAAATGCAGAATATTTGACTCGCTTGTAGGTTCAATCCTTAACTTCGGCTCTGAAGTTTGGGGAATGCATGAAGGTAATGATCTTGAGAAAATACATACAAAATTTATAAAACGATTATTGGGTGTTAGAAAATCAACTAATCTTTCAGCATTGTATGGGGAGCTAGGGCGATTTCCACTTTTCATAATGCGACAAATTCGAATGGTTAAGTGTTGGACGAAAATCTTACAACTTGACAATTCAGAAATTGCTAAGCTAATATACTTAATGCTGAAAGAAGATGTGGATTCTGGTAATACATATAACTCGAAAAATTGGGCTTTTTGTATAAAAAATATATTAACAACACATGGATTTACGTACGTGTGGAATAACCAGTTCGAGATAGATATACCTTTTGTTTCCATTAAACAAAGGATCATTGATACATTTTTACAAAGTTGGTACGCCACTATTAATAACTCTAGTCGTTTGCAAACGTATTGTATATTCAAGTTTGACATCGAACCTGAAAAATATCTTGATTTCATTACGGAGAAAAAATATAGAATTTCATTAGCTAGGTTTATAACTTCCTCTCATAGCCTTTGTATAGAATCTGGAAGATACGACAACACACCCAGACCAGAACGATTTTGTATGTCTTGCACAATGAAGAAAGTCGAGACAGAATTTCATTTTCTTATAGTTTGTCCGCTGTATCGCCAGCTAAGACAGAAATATTTTAAACAGTATTATTGCCACTGGCCAACCATTCAAAACTTTGAAAATTTAATGTCTTCAAAGTCAAAGAAAACTATTTGTGCTCTCGCTAAATATATATATTTTGCAAATAATTTGCGTATCTCTTAATGTCTTAATGTTGGTATAAATCATGTTATTGGGTTGAATGTCTATTGTCTAAATCCATCCCATATATGTGACTGATTATCTGTTGAAAATGTTATACTTGTAACATGGTATGTTATATCTCTTGTTACCTGTGATTGTCCAAAGCCCGGCTGGTGGAGTAATGAGCGTTTGGACTAGCCAGACAGCCTACGAAGCCAGCCGGACTTTGAACACACAGCGCTTAATATCAATATATTCATTCCATATTTGTTTGTCTGCTGAAAATTCATGTTTTTCATCTCTGTTATTTGTATTTATTTGTTATAAGCATTGTATTATGCTTTATGCAAAATAAACTTTCGTATTCGTATCCGAGTGTACTGTTTGTGTTACAGATGATGCATATATAATGCCCCATATTTTGCTGTAAAGTTTTGTATAATGCATAGTGTTACACTGCAGTTGTTTTCTTTCAGAACTTATCCCATATTTTGTATTGTATTATATTGCCCCATATTTTGTATTGTATAATTCAGCAATTATTTGATTGTTCACATACATGTAAATTTTTTTCAAACTTTAGGGACTAAAGTCTACCAACTAGGGGGAATTATATTGCCCCATATTTTGCTGTAAAGTTTTGTGAAATGCAGTGTAACACTATGCATTATTTTATGTGTTTCAGCAATTCATTCGTGTCTATTATCAAACATGTATTTCAATTAATAATTCAATGTTGTGAATTATTTCCAATTTTTCAAACTTGTATCAATAATTTGTAATAAGATTTATTTAATAATGTCAATTTTGTCAAATACAAATACCTTTTATTCTCTCATTTCATGTTTACATGAAAAAATGAGGTTAACAAAATGTAAAGACATTATCGAGGCTCATCAATATGGTTCTACACAAATACAAGTACACAAAAAACAACATTGAGTTAATTACCAATAAATATAAGTATGTTATTAATATTATAACCAAGTGTGGTTATTTGTGGAGAGTCACATATATAATATGATGTTACATGTTTTTTGATGATTCTGTTAATAGAGAAACATTTAAGAAGCTAAAGAGAGAGAGGAGAATAACAATACACTCTTTCTTTGTTAGTTCTTAATAACAAAAGAAAAATATCTAGTCTTTGCTGCTTGTGTATCCATTTAAACTTGGTTACTTTATATTTATCATGCAAGTAATACCTATATATAGAACATATTAAACATGTATGTACACAAAATAATATAACGGTTACATATATTTATATATATACGCACGCACGCACATATATTCACATACATACATATATACACACATACATACATATATATGTATATATATATATATATATATATATATATATATACATGTACAAGCACAATTATATAACAAGTTTTTAATTTATATAGATCTAACACAGTGTAGCAATACCACGTGACTTAATACTACAGTCCAAAGAAGAAAATTGTAAACAAAACCTCCACTTCGCGAAGGAAAATAGGCATAAGTATTTTATTTCTTCACCAATTTCTACGAAATATAGACCACGCTAAGGGAAAAAATATAAGGGTTCCGCCATATATAGTATAGTTCTCCGTAGCTTGACCGTTTTTTCAATTACCCTGAGAAACCTTGGAAAAAATTTGTGTGAGGGCGGACTACAGAATCAAGCCTTTTCGTTTTCCTGGTATTATCTACTCCAGGCGTGATTGAAGAGTCATGTTTACACCTTCCGGGAACACCGGAGGCAATTTCGCAACAAATAAAATACATATTATAACAATACATGGCACTTATATGACATTTTCTTTCAATTTGCAATTATGGCTACAGTTCCAAGAAAAAATATTCAGACTACAGTTCAAAGCTGTTTTCAGAATTTACCATAATACCAAGCTACGTTTTGCCCCTGATGCTATTTTTGTCAACATTACACACACTAAAGTATTCTTTATTTGGTCAGGTTTTATTTTTTACGACACATTTTACATCATTTAATAACATAAACACGCACATGGGTAACAGAAGTATAAAGTATATACATATAGTAATTGATAATAAGTTTGCGTACGGGTAATTTTTAGTAATTTCCATAAGTGCATTTGATCTAAATTATATATTGGACGACCGTGCCATCGATATTCACCAATGGTAGACACCATACGGCGGATATAGCCCCCTATACTTCGCACGAAAACGAAAGTAAAAGTGAATGTCGATTTCACACGACTCTAAGTTTTTAATCACATTTTTGTAAATATTCATGTGATTCACTTAAAGTGAACAAATTTAAGCGGCGGAATGTTTATTTTAAAACACCAATGTTGTAATTTGCTCTGACGTTTCGTATACTATACTTTCCTTTTATTTCAGCTCAAGTATGCACTTCCCAGGACTCTGTTCCGATTTAAACTTATATCTTCCATGGTCTTAACCTATGTTGGAACTCTCGCAAGCAAACACCAACTAACAAGCAATCGACTGAAGGAAAACATTGCATTGTGTACGGGATCTAATCATTATGAAACTTTCTATGAACAGGATCTAGTTTTCTGTTGTACCGAGGATAGCAGTCCTGTGCTGGTGTTGGATTCCTCATTTTGACTCCGTAGTAGGCGGTTTGAATCTAAAACAAGAGGGCCCTATGGCACTAGGTCGCTCACTTGTCGTAGCAGTACACCCAAGCCATGTGATTTGACCTTGTGACCTAGTTCTAAGCCCCAGATGACCCGATATAACACTTTAACTAGATTGTGTTGGGATGATCATTGTGATCAAGTTTCATAAGGATTAGGCTAAAATGGTGACCTCTCGTGACTTAACACAAGGGTTTTCTATTATTTGACCTAGTGACCTGGTTTTTGATTCCAGATGACCCAATCATAAATTGACTTCGATTTTATTAAGATGATCATTGCGACAAAGTTTCAAAATGATTAGGTCAAAATTGTGATCTCAAGTGACTATACAAGGTTTTTCTATGATTTGATATTGTGACCTAGTTTTTGATCCCGGATGACCAAATATATATCTTGACCTAGATTTGGTTGAGATGATCATTATGACCAAGTTTCATAAAGATTAGGTCAACATTGTGACTTCTAGTGCCTACAAAAGGATTTGACCTTGTGACCTAGTTTTTTATCCCGGATGACCCAATATCGAACTTGACCTAGATTTTGTTGAGATGATCAATGTGACCACGTTGGATAAAGATTAGGTCAAAAGTGTGACCTCTAGTGTCTACACAAGCAAATTGTGGACGGACGGACGGACGAACGACGGACGGACGACGAGTCATCACAAAGCTCACTCTGTCACTTTGTGACATGTGAGCTAAAAATAGGAAGGCACGTGATTTAAGTACGTAGTATTGCCTTCGTAACCAAAATATTGTTATTGCTAAATTGTTCAATTCTATCTTATTTGGTACGAAATAATTGGGGACGTGTTATAATCTATTTTACCCTCAGTCTACGGGCGCTTAAATTGCATGCTTAAACAAATTATGCACACCTTTTTATTCCTTTAATTATACCCCCCGCACAACGAGTTGTAAGGGGGTATACTAGATTCAGATTGTCTGTCCGTCCGTCCGTCCGTCCGTCCGTCCGTACGAATGCACCGGTAGTTGTGGGGTGTGGAACAATAGGCTATTTTTAGATTCCATTCATTCCGTCACTTGTGGGTTGCAAAATGCTACTTGTGGGTTGCAACCAAACAAAAGAAAGAACAAAAGAAAACCCCACAAATACCGTCTCATGAGTACGTCCGTCCGTCCGTCCGTCCGTCCCGGACCCGTCCGTCCGTCCGTAGACGCATTCTTGTGGACGTAACTCCTTCTACAGTTTTTGCAGCATTTGCTTCAAACTTTAACAGATGAACAACCTCAACATGTAGATGTGCATAAAGAAAAGAATTAGCTGCAATGATTTTTGCCACGCGGGGGGTATATAAGTCTGCCGAATGGCGACAGTTCTAGTTACCCCTACAATTACATATTTTTAACTTAAAATCGTGATCTTGATATTGACCGCTAAACATTCGTACCCGCGGGCGATCTTTGCCATTGAATATGTACAGTTGATTGTGGCTTATTGTGTATTTTTGGGCAACTGATGTTAATTGAATAATAAATGATTAAAGATTCCCGCTCATCTTTAGCCGTACTTACAAGTAATTTTACATTTTCAGAATTTCTTATTAGTCCCGACTCCGAAATAAATAACGTGTTTTTTTTCCATTTCAAGTCGTTTGATTTTTCAGTTACCTACATGTATATTTCCCTACGATGATAATGCTATCTGCAATTTTTTAAAACGTTCAAAGCTTGTGGGAAATTGTTTGCTTTCTTTAAAATGTAAAAAAACCATATTTTAGATCTTTGGTTTTTGTAAACAGGTCAGCTGGCTTACATAAAGTAAGTTGAACTTTGTATTGCAATGTTGTTTTTTCTAATAAGTTGTTATTAGTGAAACAGATTCAACCAATAATTCATACATGAACATGTTAAAAACTACCCGTCACAATTAGGCAATATGGTCAGATAAGTCTGATCCTGCAGCAAATAAGCCATTGGCGTATCCATGACCTTGATATGTAGGCACTTATAAATCATGAAAACCAAGACCTTAAAGCACAAACAAACTGACCTGACGCTCAACAATGATGTATTGTTATAAATACGGACTATATGTTATATCCGCTGTACGGTGTCTACCAGTGATGAAAATCGATGGCACCGTGCAATATATAATTTAGATCAAACATCAAATGCGCGTATTGAAATTACTCAAAAATTACTAGATCTATATGCATATATTGTAAACTACTGTTACCAATGTGCGTGTTTGTGTTTTTAAATTTGGTATAATATGTTGTTACAAATAACACCTGACCAAATACAGAATATTGTAGTGTGTGTAATGTTGCCAAAATAGCATCAGGGGCGACACGTTGCTTGGTTTTATGGTAAATTCTGAAAACAGCTTTGAACTGTAGTCTGAATATTTTTTCTTGGAACTGTAGCCATAATTGCAAATTAAAAGAAAATTCATATTAGTGCCATGCATTGTTATAATGTATATTTTATTTGTTGCAAAATTGCCTCCGGTGTTATCGGAAGGTGTAAACATGACTCTTTAATCACGCATGGAGTAGATAATACCAGGAAAACGAAAAGGCTTGATACTGTAGTCCGCTCTCACACAAACGTTTTCCAAAGTTTCTCAGGGTAATTGAAAAAACGGTCAAGCTACGGAGAACTATACTATATATGGCGGAACCCTTATATTTTTTCCCTTAGCGTGGTCTATATTTCATAGAAATTGGTGAAGAAATAAAATACTTATGCCTATTTTCCTTCGCGAAGTGGAGGTTTTGTTTACAATTTTCTTCTTTGGACTGTAGTATTTAGTCACGTGGTATTGCCACACTGTAACATACGTAGTTAGAATAAATGCAAGTCATAGTAAAGGTTCAATTAACAGACTGAATCCATGCAGACCAGCTTTAATCAAACCTGAATCATAGCCACCAAATCAAACCCCGAGGTCCGTTGACTATACATAACTAAAAGTGCTACGTAGCGCTTTGTTGTGGTTACGTTTCGTTCAATTAAACATAAAACGCCAAGAGTTCCATCCCTTTGAATAGTGAGCGCCTTTCTTGGGCGACGGACCTCTTGTTTCAAATCGATCTAAATATAAAATATCATAATAGTCTATTTCCCGTCACAGTAACTTGTCCCTTTCTCTTAACACTATACAGTCACCGTTAGGTGTTTATATCGATCAAACTGTTTGAATTCACGCGCACCTTTATTATACACTCTTCAAACTTGTCACTCGTCCAGATATAGAGTCTATATAACTATACAAATATATATAATTATATAAAAATGAGTTATTGTTCTTCTCTAACTGTCTAATGAAATATCCCTCTTTCTCTGCGTGTGGTATCTAGCATGCATAGTATGATGTTTCCATGCTGGTTGGCTTAGACAGACACGTGACACTTTTCTCTTCCAATGACGTCACTCAACTTATGACGTCATTGATAGTTGTTATATCATGAATATATAGATGTGCGTAAAAGCTGAAAATACAGTGTTACAATTTTATTGGAATATGCAAAAGTGACAAAACTTAAATCCGAGGGTCCGTGTTTTCTTCTCTAGCTGTATATTACATGTAGAAAACACGGGATTCATGCTCGTGGCTCACGGAAATTGCAAGTTTTATTTACATGCAGTCAATCGAACGGCAGTGGTTTCATTATGCATGATTATGTTATAGCTAGAACATATTAAGTAAATTTTAATGATTAAAAAGGGCGGAGCGAGCGAAGCGAAGCGAGTCCTTTTTAGTCATTAAAATTTGCTTAATATGTTCTAACTAACTTAGAATATAACATTCTGAATTCTGATTGGCCGATAGAAAGTAGCGCCAACGCATGACGTAAAGTCTGTGAAGAGAAAATTTTAATGATTAAATTTTCAGTTAACCGCCAAAATGCGGCGTTTTCATTGGCTCATAATGTAGGTTATATTCTAATTATAGATAAGGCTCTAGTTATCTGCGTCGATTAAATTGTAGTATAGGCGAGAACATTCGACCTGTCACTAAGTAATCCTTGTGTGTTTTCGTTAATGTACTGTAAGAATGTTTTGATTAGTTTCAATAACAACTCTGATTGGATAACAGATTACCGGATATTCCAGGATGACAGGTCGAATGCTCTCGCCGTTTTTGTGTGGCGTAAACGCCACACAATGATATTACCACTTTTCAGCTTACGACCAATTTAACGCATTAGGCCTCGGCAAATAAATAGTTCTATGATTTGAACAATATTACAAGCATGCAACACAGGTTACACGTATCATTGGACCTGATTTGTTTACATTACCAACATTTACTTATATTTCGACCAACAATTATATCAGACTTTTATTTTTAGAGGATATTTATAGCAAATCATTCCGCAACGGACTATATTTTTACTACCAAAGAATGTTCTCACTGGTGGCGGGAATCTAAAATAGTTCCCACGGTTTTCAATCGTATACTGTAACGTATGTAAATCACACCGCCGCTGCACATTGCAGACGATTACCTAATTATGTTGTATACAAACATTGATGCTATATATAGCTGGTGGGGGGAACTGAAATAGTTCTACGTACATATCGATATGCCGATTAACAATGTTACCGCGGTAAGCGTTAAACGCACTAGTCAATTTCTACCCTGCTTTATATAAGACCTCATAATTTTCGTATCTATTATCCGATTTTGAATATTTAAAGCTTGTAATAAAGCAGAGATATATTTCTCGCTTTTAGACAACATTCAACACGATTATTAAATCCACGGCGACGAGTAAGAATCCGTTCCGCGTAAAAGTAAGTTAAAAATATCCCGTTTTATACCAAATAAAAATTCAATCAACGGTCGAAAATCATCAATTATTAATTTAATATTCGATCGATTTTGTTCATTAAAGCTTGTTTTAAAAGCTAATACTTTAAGGTTTTATAAAATGTAAAACTTGTTTTTAAAGCATTAATCGGCCGATCGATATGTGTGAGCGACGCCATGTTTACCCCTTTTACATACGTTAATATAGAGTGTCATATACATTTAATTAACATGCGTGGTCATACGGAGAATAAACAGTCACTTATCAAATTCTCCAAGTCGTTAAAAATGGTATTTGTAAATATCCCTTCATTGATGCTCAGCATAGTTACTTAAGTAAGTTGCAGGTAACTGCTGGTTCTCTTGGTGTCTTTAAAGATTAGCAGCACAAATGTTTGAGTAAGGGTTGGCTTATCAGAACTGTGACATAAAATTATGATACAACCTGGATTCGATATTGGATTTAGTGGCATCAGTACGCCACACAATAGTACTTTCAGTGCTTTGATTTTACATAGTCCCCGACGACGATAACATTAGCATTTATTTTGTTTATAAATAAAAATGAAAATAACATGCATTTTCGATGGGTTGTTTTGTTCAATCTTTTGCATATTCACTTTTGATGACATACCAATTAAATCTGCACTGATAACAAGCGATCAGTCGACCGTGCAGTGTATATATTATCCAATATTGTACAGACACCTATTGATTTAAAATCGTACAGGCGCATTTGTACATTGATAAGTCTAGAGTTATCTCCGGTGAACAATACATGTATAATATATTTTGAAGGGTTTAAAGTAATTTCTGATATAGTCACCTCTTGTAAATATTTCCTATGATCATCTCCAGACAAGGCAGGCATGTTTTCTGTAGTTCTTGAATGACGTTCTGTAGATAGACAACAAGTATCATTCATTAGGATAATTATGCCAGTATTGTAGAGTGGTTTTGATCTGTCAAAAATACATAATTACACGGTAGCTGCACACAATGGATTGATATTCTACATAATTACACGGTAGCTACACACTATGAATTGATATTCTACATAATTACACGGTAGCTACACACTATGGATTGATATTCTACATAATTACACGGTAGCTACACACTATGGATTGATATTCTACATAATTACACGGTAGCTACTACACACTATGGATTGATATTCTACATAATTACACGGTAGCTACACACTATGGATTAATATTCTACATAATTACACGGTAGCTACACACTATGGATTGACATTCTACATAATTACACGGTAGCTACACACTATGGATTGACATTCTTCATAATTACACGGTAGCTACACACTATGGATTGATATTCTACATAATTACACGGTAGCTACACACAATGGATTGATATTCTACATAATTACACGGTAGCTACACACTATGGATTGACATTCTACATAATTACACGGTAGCTACACAATATGGATTGATATTCTACATAATTACACGGTAGCTACACACTATGAATTGATATTCTACATAATTACACGGTAGCTACATACTATGGATTGATATTCTACATAATTACACGGTAGATGCACACAATGGATTGATATTCTACATAATTACACGGTAGCTGCACACAATGGAATATTATTGTACATAATTACACGGTAGCTACACACTATGGATTGATATTCTACATAATTACACGGTAGCTGCATACTATGCATTTACCTTCTACATAATATGGATTAATATTCTACATAATTACACGGTAGCTACACACAATGGATTGATATTCTACATAATTACACGGTAGCTACACAATATGGATTGATATTCTACATAATTACATGGTAGCTGCACACCATGGATTGATATTCTACATAATTACACGGTAGCTACACTCTATGGATTGATATTCTACATAATTACACGGTAGCTACACACTATCGATTGATATTCTACATAATTACACGGTAGCTACACTCTATGGATTGATATTCTACATAATTACACGGTAGCTACACACTATGGATTGATATTCTACATAATTACACGGTAGCTACACTCTATGGATTGACATTTTACATAATTACACGGTAGCTACACACTATGGATTGATATTCTACATAATTACACGGGAGCTACACACTATGAATTGATATTCTACATAATTACACGGGAGCTACACACTATGGATTGATATTCTACATAATTACACGGGAGCTACACACAATGGATTGATATTCTACATAATTACACGGTAGCTACACACAATGGATTGATATTCTACATAATTACAAGGTAGCTACACACTATGGATTGATATTTTACATAATTACACGGGAGCTACACACTATCGATTGATATTCTACATAATTACACGGTAGCTACACAATATGGATTGATATTCTACATAATTACACGGTAGCTACACACTATGAATTGATATTCTACATAATTACACGGTAGCTACATACTATGGATTGATATTCTACATAATTACACGGTAGATGCACACAATGGATTGATATTCTACATAATTACACGGTAGCTGCACACAATGGAATATTATTGTACATAATTACACGGTAGCTACACACTATGGATTGATATTCTACATAATTACACGGTAGCTGCATACTATGCATTTACCTTCTACATAATATGGATTAATATTCTACATAATTACACGGTAGCTACACACAATGGATTGATATTCTACATAATTACACGGTAGCTACACAATATGGATTGATATTCTACATAATTACATGGTAGCTGCACACCATGGATTGATATTCTACATAATTACACGGTAGCTACACTCTATGGATTGATATTCTACATAATTACACGGTAGCTACACACTATCGATTGATATTCTACATAATTACACGGTAGCTACACTCTATGGATTGATATTCTACATAATTACACGGTAGCTACACACTATGGATTGATATTCTACATAATTACACGGTAGCTACACTCTATGGATTGACATTTTACATAATTACACGGTAGCTACACACTATGGATTGATATTCTACATAATTACACGGGAGCTACACACTATGAATTGATATTCTACATAATTACACGGGAGCTACACACTATGGATTGATATTCTACATAATTACACGGGAGCTACACACAATGGATTGATATTCTACATAATTACACGGTAGCTACACACAATGGATTGATATTCTACATAATTACAAGGTAGCTACACACTATGGATTGATATTTTACATAATTACACGGGAGCTACACACTATCGATTGATATTCTACATAATTACACGGTAGCTACACACTATCGATTGATATTCTACATAATTACACGGTAGCTACTACACACTATGGATTGATATTCTACATAATTACACGGTAGCTACACACTATGGATTGATATTCTACATGATTACACGGTAGCTGCACACTATGGATTGATATTCTACATAATTACACGGTAGCTACACACTATCGATTGATATTCTACATAATTACACGATAACTGCACACTATGGATTGATATTCTACATAATTACACGGTAGCTACACACTATGGATTGATATTCTACATAATTACACGGTAGCTACACACTATGGATTGATATTCTACATAATTACACGGTAGCTGCATACTATGCATTTACCTTCTACATAATATGGATTAATATTCTACATAATTACACGGTAGCTACACACAATGGATTGATATTCTACATAATTACACGGTAGCTACACAATATGGATTGATATTCTACATAATTACATGGTAGCTGCACACCATGGATTGATATTCTACATAATTACACGGTAGCTACACTCTATGGATTGATATTCTACATAATTACACGGTAGCTACACACTATCGATTGATATTCTACATAATTACACGGTAGCTACACTCTATGGATTGATATTCTACATAATTACACGGTAGCTACACACTATGGATTGATATTCTACATAATTACACGGTAGCTACACTCTATGGATTGACATTTTACATAATTACACGGTAGCTACACACTATGGATTGATATTCTACATAATTACACGGGAGCTACACACTATGAATTGATATTCTACATAATTACACGGGAGCTACACACTATGGATTGATATTCTACATAATTACACGGGAGCTACACACAATGGATTGATATTCTACATAATTACACGGTAGCTACACACAATGGATTGATATTCTACATAATTACAAGGTAGCTACACACTATGGATTGATATTTTACATAATTACACGGGAGCTACACACTATCGATTGATATTCTACATAATTACACGGTAGCTACACACTATCGATTGATATTCTACATAATTACACGGTAGCTACTACACACTATGGATTGATATTCTACATAATTACACGGTAGCTACACACTATGGATTGATATTCTACATGATTACACGGTAGCTGCACACTATGGATTGATATTCTACATAATTACACGGTAGCTACACACTATCGATTGATATTCTACATAATTACACGATAACTGCACACTATGGATTGATATTCTACATAATTACACGGTAGCTACACACTATGGATTGATATTCTACATAATTACACGGTAGCTGCACACCATGGATTGATATTCTACATAATTACACGGTAGCTACACACTATCGATTGACATTCTACATACAGGCAATGATTAGATAAATAATTAATAATTTATGTACCTTCGTTTTATCGTAGAATAAAGCACAATCACGAGATCGTGTGCGTAGTAATTAAGTTATAGTTAGAACATATTAAGTAAATTTTAATGATTAAAAAGGGTGGAGCGAGCGAAGCGAAGCGAGGCCTTTTTAGTCATTAAAATTTACTTAATATGTTCTAACTAACTTAGAATATAACATTCTGCATTCTGATTGGCCGATAGAAATTAGCGCCAACGCAAGACGTCTAGTCTGTTAAGAGTAAATTTTAATGATTAAATTTTCATTTAACCGCGAAAATGCGGCGTTTTCATTGGCTCATAATGTACGTTATATTCTAAATCATGAGTGCGTTATTTGAGATAAAACACAGGTACATGTTTATTATTTCGATTCATCTGCATCGATAAAAAAGGGAGAGAACTTTGAAAACATGGTCTAATATATGGACATGCTAACATAGCCAATATTCTGCATTTAACAACACATCAAGCAAGTTAACCCCTGCACTATTTTCTTCCTCGGAAGGTTATTAAATTATTTGCCGTAGCTGTGTTTTAACTATAATTCACGCACACCTTGGTTTCCCCTGTGTGTACAGGTATATAGCTGATGCCGCTCGTGGTGTTAGAACAATCTATAGCGTGCAGCTACCGTGTGTGTGATTATGCATATTTTGAGACATCAATAAAACTCTACAATAGCAAAAAGGAAAAGCATCAATAATAAAATCAACACCATGACCCTTGAACTCAGCTTCTTAGATATTTTCCTAAAAACAGAATTTCAGAAAAAAATATACAATGTAGTTACACATGCATTTAAAAAAAACAAATATTAGCACATGTAGTTGTGAATACTGGTTTTAACATACGATCAGTCTGTGTCAAAATTAAGTATACAGTATAACCTCTTCAGAGGGGCCCTCTGCAGAGCAACAATCTCTATAACACCTTAATTTCCCTAAGCCGACATTTAAGTAGACATTCAACCTCTGTAGAGCAACAACCTCTTTACAACGGCAAATATTTGCAGCTCCAAGAAGGTGTTCCTCTACAAAGGCCGTACTGTAGTAAATCATAATTAAACATTCATACATTTTAAGCAATAGGATCTTACTCTAGTGTACTAAAGCCTAAACATATTAATATTATGGTTCTGGTAATATCCCGGAACTCAATAGGGAAGGTAGGTAGGAAACACATTATTGATTGATTTCATTCACTGGAAACTATCAGCGATGAGCAAGATGCCAATAAACGATAAGGGGCAAAAAGGTCGGTCTGGTGACTAGAACTATACTATAAATTTGTTTTGACCTAATACAAACTGTATAGTTAATTAAGAAATAAAGAATTTGTAAATGTGTTTTATCGTATAATAAAACACAGTCACGAGTTCGGATGCATAGTAATTAAATCACGAGTTCGTAGCACGCGTGATTTGATGTACGCATCCGAACAAGTTACTGTGTTTTATTATAGATAAATATCATATTCATTATTTCGATTCGCGGGCTTAGAATTAGAAGGTTACCACCTTATTAGACAGAAATCTGCATCAAAGGGCGCTTCTTGTGAGCCTTTTTTCAGGAAAATCGGAAGTGGTCATGTTGACCAAACTGAAGTTGGAAAAGCTTATTTTTCCCATATGTAAATAGTAGTTTTCAAACAGTTTTTTTCTTGTTTTCTCAAAATATTATTTTGTTATTACGACCTTCTTATTCTAAGCCAGTGATATATTCCGCATTTGACAACTAATCAAGACATTATCTGCTGCACTATTTTCTTCCTCGGAAGGCTTTTTTGCAGTTTGAGGTTATTCAGCCGTACCTGTGTTTTATCGACAGTACGTGCACATCATGGTTTCCTCTATGTGTATATAGCTGAAACCGCTGGTTGTGTTAGAATAAATAGCAAAAACAATTGGACTTGATTCAGTTGAATAAACAGCAAAATAATGAGAAATGGACATAAAGAGAACAGCGTAGTAGCGTAATGCACAATGGAGCTGAAAAGGTGAAATCAACAGGAAACTAGTGAAAAACTCCACTGAGCGGCATTGAAAACGCAACACTAATGAAAATCTAGTATTAATATTTCTAAACGAAATTTATTGTGCGTAATATTGGCACCCATTGATTGTAACTCGATGTTCTTTCCATCTAAATTCACTACAGCGGTTCATTGCACGATGAAACGAGAAAAAAAACGAAAATTGTACGAGGAATTGACGGGTTGATGCTAATTTTGTTTATGTACGGTCAATTTGAATATTCGATCAATCGACAAATTCAAAAAACACAAAATAAGACGGTTAACCACTCAGCAACATATTGGTTTTTAACTTTTAACTAGAAATTCGTGCCCTCGGGCAAATTATGTCGAGCCTCGGCGCACGTTGAAAAATGGCTACAACTTAAATTAGCCTTCAATTTGACCTTTGACCTTCAACTGTAACATTGACCTTTGAGATAGGAACCTGGGGATTGGGCATGACACTCCGCCTCATGGAGGTTAACATTCATGCCACATATATAAGAAAGATTGGTCAATGTATGACAAAAGTATGGTCCGGACGAGCTTCAATTTGACCTTTGACCTCCAACTGTGACCTTGACCTTTGAGATAGGAATCTGGGGGTTGGGCATGACACTACGCCTCATGGAGGTTAACATTCATGCCAAATATAAGAAAGATTGGTCAATGTATGACAAAGGTATGGTCAGGACAAGCTTCAATTTGACCTTTGACCTCCAACTGTGACCTTGACCTTTCAGATAGGAGTCTGGTTGGGCATGACACTCCTCCTCATGGAGGTGAACATTCATGCCAAATATAAGCAACATTGGTCAAAGCATGACAAAGTTATGGTCCGGACAAGCTTCGATTTGACCTTTGACCTCCAACTGTGACCTTGACCTTTCAGATAGAACCTGGGGGTTGGGCATGACACTCCTCCTCATGGAGGTGAACATTCATGCCAAATATAAGCAACATTGGTCAAAGCATGACAAAGTTATGGTCCGGACAAGCTTCAATTTGACCTTTGCCCTCCAACTGTGACCTTGACCTTTGAGATAGGAACCTGGGGGTTAAGCATGACACTCCTCCTCATGGAGGTGAACATTCATGCCAAATATAAGCAACATTGGTCAAAGCATGACAAAGTAATGGTCCGGACAAAATCTTGTTTTATTGTGTCAGGTATTGATGGGGAAGAATTGTTGCAAGTTACAAAGCAATAGCTTTGATAGTTTAGAAGAAAAGTTGACTTAAACATAAACGTTTAATTTTAAAATCAAACAACGCCGTTGACGATCAAGTGATTACCACGACTAATATTTTTTTCCAAAAAAATCAGTGGAGCTAAAAACGTTACATCATTTCAAAGAAATATAATTCGTGATTACGAAATTATAATCACATTTTAACGAAATGATATTACGCTCTTAACGTGAAAAACGCGGCTGGTCTTTCAGGGACACCATAGAAGTCTAAGTTATGTACATGCATATATCGCTGGCTTAGAATTAGAAGGTCGGATGTACAAAATCAATATTTTGAGAAAACAAGAAAAAACTGTTTGAAAACTACTCTTTACTTATGGAAAAACAAGGTTTTTAAACTTCAGTTTAGTCAACATGACCATTAGAAGCGCATTGAGATGCAGATTTCCAATATGCATGAGTCGTACGACTTTCTAATTCCAAGCCATCGATATGTATACAAAATGTAGTTGATATGATCATGTTGATTAATTACTGTGATACAGGAGGGTATAGTGGGATTGTTATGGAAGGTAAAACATCGCACTCAAAATAACAAATTCCAACACATTTACTTCCCCTTATCAACAAAGGTCAGTAACTCTGTGTCAGACTTTGTGTGGTATTACCTCCTATTAACCCAGTGGCAAATGTACCTTTGAAAACACAAGTGGTATTTTGTTGATAGATGAAAGAAGACTACAGTGACTACAGTTTGTGTAACAGAAAGCTACTATACTACAGCAGACGTTTTTCAGTAGAATTTTGTTAGGGTCATAGCCTTCTAATCGTCAAATGGCATAATCGATTGGACGATACTGATAACACGATGTTGATATCACGACAACCCGACATTGATATCACGACAACCCGACATTGATATCACGACAACCCGACGTTGATATCACGACAACCCGACATTGATATCAAGACAACCCGACATTGATATCACGACAACCCGACATTGATATCACGACAACCCGACGTTGATATCACGACAACCCGACATTGATATCACGACAACCCGACATTGATATCACGACAACCCGACGTTGATATCACGACGGCAACCTGACATTTATATCACGACAACCCGACGTTGTTATCATGACAACCTGACATTGATATCACGACAACCCGACGTTGATATCACGACAACCCGACATTGATATCACGACAACCCGACATTGATATCACGACAACCCGACGTTGATATCACGACAACCCGACATTGATATCAAGACAATCCGACATTGATATCACGACAACCTGACGTTGATATCACGACGACAACCTGACATTGATATCACGACAACCCGACGTTGTTATCATGACAACCTGACATTGATATCACGACAACCCGACGTTGATATCACGACAACCTGACGTTGATATCACGACAACCCGACATTGATATCACGACAACCCGACATTTATATCACGACAACCTGGCGTTGATATCACGACAACCCGACATTGATATCACGACAACCTGACGTTGATATCACGACAACCCGACATTGATATCACGACAACCCGACATTGATATCACGACAACCCGACGTTGATATCACGACGACAACCTGACATTGATATCACGACAACCCGACGTTGATATCATGACAACCCGACGTTGATATCATGACAACCCGACGTTGTTATCATGACAACCTGACATTGATATCATGACAACCCGACATTGATATCATGACAACCCGACGTTGATATAACGATATTAGAGAGGTGCGATGCGAACGTGTATACATGTATACGCACATGTTGCAATTAAAATTGGCTTGCGAAAGACAACGTGTGAGGGTAACATAACATGACAGTTGTAACATGATTTATTCCTTAATCGATAATGGGTGTTTAAATAAACTATATGAAACTACGGGCGATGAATTATTGGATTTCCCGTGCATAGGCATAACTGTGTGACATAGTACACATTATATTTTCGTCTGTCACACGTCGGTTACTTGTAGAAACTACACATACCTTGATGACGAAATACTCAAACGTAGTATTGACGTACATGTACATGTCACGACGATAACGCGATAGTACGATAATGACAATGCCCTAATACGACGATGATAACACAACAAGACGGTGGTGAAATACAACATAACATCATATCGTACTATCGTACTATCGTACATGTAGTATCGCATTTTCGTCACCATGGTCGTGTCGCGCGTTTTCTGTTATCGAATTTTTGTGATTTCGTATTTTCTTATCGTACTATCGACTTCTGCATTTTCGATCTACAAATTCAAAGGCGACGGCCCTATCGGAGTTCTGTAGTTTGCTGGCTGTTTACCTATCAGCGACACAGTATCTATATAAATATGATATATAAACAGTTATCACATAAAACATGTTCAATCACGTGGTTAAAATCACGTGGTTAAATCACATGGTTAAATCACGTGGTTAAATCACGTTGTTAAATCACGTGGTTTAAAATCACAAAAAAGGTTATTCATACAAATACGCATTAAGCTACGAATTGTCTATACATAAATACATGGAATATATGCTTGCTAAATTGTTACTACAGATTACAAAAAAAACGAACGCATCATAAATGCGTACATTAGTGAATTTCTAAATACGTAAATGGTGTTAAGTAAAATAAAATTGATGCGCGATGAAAGTGAGTAGAACACACTAATTCACGTATATAGTTATAACCCCGGTTGTATGTTTTCATAAGCGGCGAGTATCGCAGAGACACGTGAGGTGTAATACATAACAAATCTAAATATGCTTGTGGAAATCAATGTATTCAACGCAAGAACCTTGTAATATATTCATGCATAAAGGTTAGGATCAAGTCATAATCTCCGACCTATACTACAGTGGCACTACAATACTTACGATGCGCGACTTGAAGTTTTACAGCTGAGTTTATGAAACCTTCTAAGTTGATTAAATCTTTGGCTGCAAATCGTAAAACTAATGCCTCCAAGATTTTGTTACTGACAGAAAAACCTGCAATAAAAACAATCATGTTTGCCTATAAGAAACTTCCAATGTTTAATAAATAACTGAATTGGTTAACTAAAATTATATACTGCAAATGAGGGTTGTCTTAGTAAATCAAGTGAATAAATAAATGAATTAATTATTTGATAAAAAACTATGACAATATGCGCTATTGCATCTCATGAGGGTACATCTGTGAAGGTTTCATCAAAATTCCTTAAGACATGAAGGAGGAGTTACACACAGAAGACTTTATCATTTTCTCTATATCCAACAAAGGTACAAAATAAACAAAGGGCCATAATTCTTTAAAAATGGCCGAAATGATAAACCCTGACGATATGCGCTAGGGCACCTCATAACTGTACTTCTGTAAAAGTTTTGACAAAATTCCTTGAGAAATGCAGGAAGAGTTGCACACAGATGAGTTTATATGTAAAAAATCAACAAAGGGCAATAACTCCGTAAAAAATGGTCAAACAACAACAGTTTGCACCCCGTAAGCAACGAAATGAATAGAATCTAAATATAGCCTATTGTTCCACACCCCACAACTACAAGTGGGTGCATACGGACGGACGGACGGACGGAATGACGCCTACCATTACCATATCTCTTCGCCTTTTGCGGGGGATAATAAAATGTTACCAGAGTCGATCGATGCAGCCATTTTTAGTGTCCTGAATAGCCAAAGGTCACGTGGTACATGAACCCTGTGTGCTATAGGCTTAAACGACCATTTGTTGAAGTTCATTGATTAATGTGTAAACACCCGATCTAAAGGAACACATTAACATGTTAAAGGTGTGCCTTTAGATCGGGTGTTTACATATCTGATTCAGTGAACTTCAACAAATCGCTGGATAAAATTAGAAGGTTATAAGAACAAAATCAATATTTTGAAAAAAACAAGAACAAACTGTCTGAAAACTACTCTTTAAAAATTTATGGAAAAACAAGCTTTTTGAACTTCAGTTTGGTCAACATGAACACTTGTGCTAATAAGAATCGCCACGAGATGCAGATTTCAATTATGCATTAGTCTCAGCGAATTGGTCGTTTAATCCCTATAATTACAAACTGACGTTTGAAACTACAAGTACTCTCAATCATATACGCGATATTTTCAAATGAGCTTGATTTAATGACGTCATATAAGTAATTCTGTGTTAACATTAAGCTACAAGAACTTAGATGAACAGCTGCGACAGGCTTACGCAGTTTGACTTCCTCCACCCACTTTTGTCTGGAAATATACGGATGATATATTTAACAGTTGGGCCACATTTATGCGTATGGACTATTTAACGCGGAAGAATGCCTAATTGTGGTATATTTAGCGCGCGATCTCGACCTCTTTATCCGTCGTCAATAACTATATCACACTTAGTTTGATTTCAATTTGACAAATATTAGAATCTACAACATTCAAATACCTGCAATCCTTAAAGCATTTCGAAGAGCATATGTGTCCATAACAGAACCATTACCAACAGCAAACTTACGAAATATGTTCTGAAAAACAAAAACAAGGAAGTTGTACATAATTTATGAAATTTCAAATGATCACAGCTTAGACAATAGTTCAATTTTTTTTATCGAACAACTTTTATTTTCAGCAGAAATGAGCCTTTTTTCTACGGCAGTCAATCTGAATTTCCGATTGATTCCGAATTTTTAGAAATATGTTACAAACCTGCCAGAGGTTGAGTTTTTGTATCAATGCCATGAATTCTGTGTAGTTGATTCGACCATTCATATCTTTCTATTATAAGTCAAGGAACGAACTATGTATTCAAAACTATCACAATCTACTTAGATGATAAAACAACATTTTTTCATATTTCGCTGGCTTACAATTAGAAGGTCGTAAGTATTACTTATAAGATTTATGCATATTTGAAATCTACTTCACAAGACGCTTCTTATAAGCCTATGTTCATGAAAATCGGAACTGGTCATGTTGTTTTTCCATAATTAAAGAGTAGTTTTCAGACAGTTTTTTCTTGTTTTCTCAAAATATTGATTTTGTACTTACGACATTCTAATTCTAAGTGAGCGATTTATCGGGCACTTTTCTACAGTGTCATAAAACTCGTACAGCACAGTGGTATGTATACGACGTTGTTTATTAATGATGACGTCATTGACTTACGTACCTAAACAAGTCTTAAAGGGCTGTTTATAAGCGGATTCAAGTACAAATGCCTTGAACTATCTTATTTGCTGTAGTTGTGTCGGTTATGTGATGAATACAATGCTTGTTGAATTATTATTGAAGTTTATGAAATCGTTGAATAAAACGACTATGGCCAGGGCTCGCTTCATATCATTTTACTCAACTCGTTCTATAAATTCAATAATAAAATTAAAATTGATTTCTAGGACAATTACTAAAACACAATATGGAATGGAATTGTCTTCGACAGAACTGAGCATTTAAGTTTTCACTGACAGACTAAACTTGATGAAAGGATACATCCTCGATGGTGATTGCGGCTTTACATGTTTCAGGTGAGAGGAACAATCGTTGTATGTGGATGTCTGTAATGTAAAATACATCATTATATTCAATTTATGTCAGGTTTGTATACATGCATGTGTACATCGATAGAATAAACAAATATAACAGAAAACCGTTGATATAACAATTTCACGAGAAATAGAAGCATACGATAAACAGAAATGTGTTTATTTTGTAAAGGTTTCACTGTTGTGATTGCAGAAACCACAGGAACTTGCATATTTTTTTTTAAATCAGTATTAAAATATACAAGAGGGTCCACAGGGCCATAGGTCGCTCACCTGTGCACATTGATCAAGTAGAACCATGTTTTTTGAAAAGTTTTTTCCAATCAGTTGTCATGGCAACCAGAGTTTTGCATGGATTTGAATTCTTTTAGCTATTTTTAGAAAGGATGACCCAAGGAATATTGTTACGCAATTAATTTGAAATTCAACCAGTACTTTTAGAGGAAAAGATTTTTAAAGATTTTACTATAGATATTATAGGGAAAAACAGCACCCCATCCACTAGCGGCCATGTTTTTTGACGAATCAGGACAAAAATGTAAATTTTGTAAGAGGGTCATCCAACAACTATTTATTTAAAATATTTTTGAAATCTGGGAAGCGGTTGATTTTTTATGATTTTTAAAAAAAACTCCTATCGGTTGCCATGGCAACCAGAGTTATTTATAGATTACAATTATTTTAGCTATTTTTAGAAAGGACCACCCAAGTAACATTCCTGTGAAGTTGGTGAAGTGGTTCAGCAGGAGATGTCGTTTGAATGAATTGTTGACGGACGCACGGACGCACGGACGGATGGACGGACGGACGGACGCACGCACGCACGCACGCACGCACGCACGCACGCACGCACGCACGCACGCACGCACGCACGCACGCACGCACGCACGCACGCACGCACGCACGACGGACGAAGAGTGATCACAATAGCACTTTGTGACAGGTGAGCTAAAAATTATTAATACAGGCTATACAGTAGGCATAGATAATTTAAAAAAAATGCAAGTTCCTGTGCAGAAACTAAATTCATCGGTATAACAGTACGATAAAAGCAAACCTTTTTAGTTATAATGCGTAGGAGTGGACCACGAAAGTCATTGCTTTGATAATTTCACGCGAGATCAAGTATGTCATCTCTATGACGTCATTCACGTGACATCAAACCCCTGTGTCTCATACTAGTACTCATAGAAACTCATACCTTCTTTCTCCGGCTCACAACACAATAACTGGGATGTACCGTTCTGTGGTTTAAATGAGAGTATCTGTCTTAGACCGTACCCATCTATCTCATCATACTGTAACATAAGACAGAGAATGAGTAAATATCTTAGACCGTACCCATCTATCTCATCATACTGTAACATAAGACAGAGAATTAGTAAATATCTTAGACCGTACCCGTCTATCTCATCATACTGTAACATAAGACAGAGAATTAGTAAATATCTTAGACCGTACCCATCTATCTCATCATACTGTAACATAAGACAGAGAATGAGTAAATATCTTAGACCGTACCCATCTATCTCATCATACTGTAACATAAGACAGAGAATTAGTAAATATCTTAGACCGTACCCGTCTATCTCATCATACTGTAACATAAGACAGAGAATTAGTAAATATCTTAGACCGTACCCATCTATCTCATCATACTGTAACATAAGACAGAGAATTAGTAAATATCTTAGACCGTACCCATCTATCTAATCATACTGTAACATAAGACAGAGAATTAGTAAATATCTTAGACCGTACCCATCTATCTCATCATACTGTAACATAAGACAGAGAATTAGTAAATATCTTAGACCGTACCCATCTATCTCATCATTCTGTAACATAAGACAGAGAATTAGTAAATATCTTAGACCGTACCCATCTATCTCATCATACTGTAACATAAGACAGAGAATTAGTAAATATCTTAGACCGTACCCATCTATCTCATCATACTGTAACATAAGACAGAGAATTAGTAAATATCTTAGACCGTACCCATCTATCTCATCATACTGTAACATAAGACAGAGAATTAGTAAATATCTTAGACCGTACCCGTCTATCTCATCATACTGTAACATAAGACAGAGAATTAGTAAATATCTTAGACCGTACCCATCTATCTCATCATACTGTAACATAAGACAGAGAATTAGTAAATATCTTAGACCGTACCCATCTATCTCATCATACTGTAACATAAGACAGAGAATTAGTAAATATCTTAGACCGTACCCATCTATCTCATCATACTGTAACATAAGACAGAGAATTAGTAAATATCTTAGACCGTACCCATCTATCTCATCATTCTGTAACATAAGACAGAGAATTAGTAAATATCTTAGACCGTACCCATCTATCTCATCATACTGTAACATAAGACAGAGAATTAGTAAATATCTTAGACCGTACCCATCTATCTCATCATACTGTAACATAAGACAGAGAATTAGTAAATATCTTAGACCGTACCCATCTATCTCATCATACTGTAACATAAGACAGAGAATTAGTAAATATCTTAGACCGTACCCATCTATCTCATCATACTGTAACATAAGACAGAGAATGAGTAAATATCGTAGACCGTATCCATCTGTATCAAGTCAGAACAGAACAAAAGTTATCTGCCCTAGACACTTTTTCTTCAAATGTATGTGTACAAGGACAGTTAACTAGTCCATTGTTCATTGTTGAGAATCTTATGGAAGATTGATATATATAATGAGTTTCCTCGTATAATAAAGTCTTTATTATTATTATTATTATCTCCTAAATAGGCACGGCCGCCTGCTACTTTTTTGCATTTTTTCTTTTTCTCATATAATACATTGTCCAAAGTTTGAACACATTTGACAAATTCTATTATTAGGAAAATCTCTATAACTCATAGCTTTCAAGTTTCATAGTTTATTGCATTAAATAGGCATCCGGACATACACGATCGAAGATATATACAATACGATAAATCAACCATGTACATGTATTCATAAGAAACTGCATCTAATCTGTTCTGTTTTGTTATGTACGTTTGTATCATATTTTTTTGAAAACCCTCGATGTGTAATGCCACAACGGACTTGTCTTTTTCACACTACATCTTTAATTGTGGTTTGGGACAAAAGAGAAAGAAAACAATCATGTAGCCATCTTGATATTTAATTCTCTGTATCGCTGGCTTTGAATGATAAGTCTCATTGACATATTTGAAATCAGCATCACAAGGCGCTTCTTATGAGCCTATTTTCGTTATAATCGGAACAGGTCATGTCGACCAAACTGAAGTTAAAAAAGCTTGTTTTTCCATAAGTAAAGAACTGCAGTTTTTTCTTGTTTTCTCAAAATAGCGTTTTTGTACTTATGACCTTCTTATTCTAAGCTAGCGATGTAGAGATGTATTCAGTTCATCAATCTACTTTAGTACGTACCTTATTACAAAATAAAAGAAATCTTCGTCTCAGGACAAATAATGTCTCTGCGTCTAATATCTTCTCTGCCTATAAGACAACAATAACCAAATCATGTACATTTGTTAATTTCCAATCAACTTTCATTTCTTCACAATCGGCTTTATCGATAATATTCACATTAAAAATAGGCTTTATTGATAATTTTCACATTAAAATACGCATTAGCGATAAAATTCACATTAAAACAGGCTTTAGCGATAATAGTCACATTAAAAATACGCATTTGCGATAATATTCACATTAAAATACGCATTAGCGATAATATTCACATCAGCTTTAGCGATAATATTTACAATAAAATACGCTTTATCGATAATATTCACATTAAAATACGCTTCATCAATTAAATTCACATTAAAAAACACTTTATTGATACAACTTACATTAAAATACGCCTTATCGATAATTTTCACATTAAAATACGCATTATCGATAGTATTCACATTAAAAATACGTTTAATCGATAATGTTCACATTAAAAATACGCACTATCGATAGTTATATTCACATTTAAAACACTTTATCGATTATATTCACATTAAAAAAACGCTTTTTCGATAAAATTCACATTAAAATACGCTTTATCGATAATTATCTCAAACACACCAAACGATTGTTTGTTGGATTAATACATGTATGAGTCTGGATAAACAAAGATAATGATATAAATATATTCAGGCACGTAGCTGGAGGGGGCGTGGTCCAGACCCCAAGTATCTGTGCACGTGACTTACCTGCATGAAGGAAGCAGTATCGGGGTCATCCAGCTCCCTGAAAGCGAGGACAATCAGATATTAACAAACAATGCATGCACATACAACATGTCCGGTCAAACCTCTCCATAAACACCACCAGTAGGAACAACAACAACAGGTTAAGTATCAGTGGAACCTATCATATATATATATCGTTGCAGGATATCGAACACCCCATCCATCAATAAATATATTAAATAACCGAGTCATCATACTCCTTAGCACAGAATTATATACATTTGTATTGCAAAATAAGAAAACAAATTATCAAAGTTTGACAATGACTGAACAAATCTATTCACATTTGATGACAAACTAAATCTTATTTATGTGTTAGATACTAGTACTATGGAACTGTTAAATACTGCAGACCCTTCTCTTAAATCTAAATTGCACCTTTATGTCCAAATTATCCATCTTTATGCCCTTTCGAATATCAATATATCGTAAATCATAAGCTATGAATGTATGCTACTAGTATATATTTGAAAGAAACGGGGTTACCCTCACGGGGCCCGAAAAAAGGATCAATGGAAATTTTCAGATTGATATAAACAGGTCTTCATTTAACAGATTAAGCAATAGTCGTTGTAAAATATAATATCAGGTTTTCGCACATATTCTAATCATAGTTGATCATATTTAGTATTTTTTTATAAATGGATCATTAATTGCTACCGCTTAAGTGTACATGTTTTTTCTAACATCATCATAGAACTTACAAGTTTAAGAGTTTTGATGCAGGGCTGCTTTCCCAGTCCAATTTTAATTAGAATCTATCTTTTTGATAGGTTAATTTGTGTTAACGTTTTAATAACGTTTTGTTCTAATAATGATATTTATCCTACCATTAGGCCTTTAGTAGCACGACATCGACCCGTCGTGTAAATTTTAGATTTATTATGTCATGTGAGCTTTATTAGATTATGTGGTCACATGACATTGGGCTACTTTCGACCTCAAGTTCAACTAAGTCATTCAGTGTTGAAGGCGAATCTTACATAATTGTTGGAGCGGGCCTGATATATTTGAATTCTAAACACGTCACGGGCCTGATTTTTTCTATTTATCCTGTCACTAAATATGTTTGGTACGTGACGTCATGTAGGTTTTGACGTCATTACAACTTCTAATATCTAGAATGTCATTGATAGATTTTGAAGAGATTCGACGTTGAAACACAAAAGGTGTTTACATGCAGACATTGCAGTGCATGTTATGTTATGTTAAATTGTAGGTTTGTGTTTATTGATTGTATTTGAATTGTAGCGCGTTACTGGATTCTCGTTCATATTTTCAAATTTGCCTTTTAATATGGAACTAGATTTTCTAGATTTCATTTGGAGAGACCTTGTCATGCCGATGTTTTGATATCGTTGCGCGGGTTCCACATGGTTTTGTGTTCGTATGTTCAAGGTGAAGAAATCATTTCTTGTGTTAGAAAAGTGTTGCAGGATAAATAGAACACTAGGATTAGTGCCTTATATTACTTGAATTTATTGGGTTCGTCTCCGAAAGGCTTATTCGGAATAAACTTCCTCCAACTCAACCAATAAATTCAAGTAATATAAGGCACTAACCTAGTATTCTCTATGTATGTTCTGTTAATATATTATCAATGTATGTATGGTGATGGGTTGTAGTCCTTGTCAGACATTATCGTGTGCTAGCTGGTTAAGTTTGATTGGCTTATGCAACATGCCGCATAGTAGGTTTTCCTGTTTTTGAAGATGTTAGTTTCACTTTTTTATTGCCCATTTACAGTATTGTGATTGTCCTTCCAACTTGTATAGAATCTACTTATGATCTGATTTTTATTTTTCATGCGTTCATTTTTATAACTTTCATGCTCTGTTGTTTTTTGTTAGTGCCGGATTTGCAATCGTCTTCTTACCTTACAACAATTTCTCGATCATCAGAAAATACTCGTAGGTAGAATTTTCCCTCAATGCCGGGTTGTGTTGTGACGGGTACAATGACGTACGTTCCGGCCGGTAACGTAAAGAAGCGGACTATATCCCTATCCGCTCTAACACCCGTGGTCGCCACTTGTTTAGAATGTAGAAAGTTGTTCATTTGTAATCTCGTAGTACGAGCTTGCGGAGCCTAAAACAGACAAGGAGACAAACCAGGCACATGTAAATGAGTCTTAATACGTCATGGATGACGCAAGGATGACGACATTAATATATGTATATGTACATTTGGAATAATAATAAATACAAAAAGACACACTAGTACCTGGTAATACTTATAAAATTACATGTATGAAATGATAACAAAACAGGCATAAATATAATTAATAAAACATTTTCAAAACAGAAGAAAAAAACTGGTTAAAATAGAATCCACAACAAAAAATATTTACTTGAAATATGAGGCAACCACACGGAACTAAATCTTTCACTTCCCCCATTAATCGATACTTCTGCATCAAAGATAAGACAATGCTACATTGTTTCTTCAATTCCAGGTAGAACTGGTTATTACAACTCATTAATTCTGGAATAGAAAACATCACATTGAGCAGTCATTGGTTAAAATTGACACACCTTCTAAAACAATGAATTATCATTGGTTAAGATTGACACACCTTCTAAAACAATGAGTCATCATTGGTTAAAATTGACACACCTTCTAAAACAATGAGTTAGCATTGGTTAAAATTGACACACCTTCTAAAACAATGAGTTATCATTGGTCAAAATTGACACACCTTCTAAAACAATGAGTCAACATTGGTTAAAATTGACACACCTTCTAAAACAATGAGTTTATCATTGGTTAAAATTGACACACCTTCTAAAACAATGAGTTATCATTGGTTAAAATTGACACACCTTCTAAAACAATGAGTTTATCATTGGTTAAAATTGACACACCTTCTAAAACAATGAGTTATCATTGGTTAAAATTGACACACCTTCTAAAACAATGAGTTATTATTGGTTAAAAGTAACACACCTTCTAAAACAATGAATCAGCATTGGTTAAAATTGACACACCTTCTAAAACAATGAGTTATCATTGGTTAAAATTGACACATCTTCTAAAATAATGAGTAATCATTTGTTAAAATTGACACACCTTCTAAAACAATGAGTTATCATTGGTTAAAATTGACACACCTTTTAAAACAATGAGTCATCATTGGTTAAAATTGACGCTCTCGTAGTGAGCTATTTTTTGGTCAGTATAGACACACCTTCTAAAATAGTGAACTCCCATTGGGCAATATTTGCTCTCCTTCTAAAATAGTGAACTCTCATAGGTTGATATTAATTTAATATAGACACACCTTCTTACATATGTGAGCTTACATTGGTTAATATTTACATTTTAATAAAAAAACAACGAGCTGTCAATGGTTAATATTGACATTCCTTGCAAAATAGTGAACTCTCATTGGTTAATATTTACACTCCTAAAATAGTGAGTGCTCATAGGTTAATTTTAACACTCCTCATAAACAAGTGAGCGCTCATTGGTTAATTTTAACACTCCTTCTAAAATAGTGAGTACTCATAGGTTAATATTAACACTCCTCCTAAAATAGTGATCTCTGATTGGTTTGCTCGGTTTGTTCAGTTGGACATTCTGCCTTGTGTGTTTTTAATGTTTTCTGTGCTCGGTTGGTTAGGTTGAGTGCTGCCTTTCCTGTCTGACTTAATAGGATCGTTTTGTAATGATACAACACGTCTTTATTTCTTCAGTTAAATGACAGGACACAAGTTTTCAATGTTTATTGTACGGATTTTTTTAGATAGGAATACGTTCTGTGTTAAACTGCCATTCGTCAGTCGACGAGTAAAAAGTTCTGATTTTATTTGAATAGCGTGTCCAAGTGACTTAGGAAATGTGTCAAAATATTGACCAATGAGAACTCACTAAGTAAGAAGGTGTGTCAATATTGACCAATGAGAGCTCACTACGCGTGAAGGTGTGTCAATGTTGACCAATAACAGCTCACTAGATATGTCGGAAGGTGTGTCAATATTGACCAATGAGATGTAATGTTTTCTCATTACGTGAGTTAAGACCGCCGCCGGCATTATATCCTCGGCGCCATTGTCTGTGTGCTTCTACTGATTTCCATGGCAACCGATGTTTTAATTTGGATTCAAAATTCCAACATTCCGGCGTAAGATGACACATCTCTAGGTTTGTGAACACTTTCGAAAATTCCGAGTATGGCATCCTGAAAAAAAACATTGAAAAAACATTAAATTCAGATCCTTACATATCGTACCGTGTGAAAATGATACCACGGTAACCGATATACCGATAATTCGGTGCACATCTAACGTGTGATCTGTGGTGTGCATAGTTCGTGTGATCTGTGGTGTGCATAGTACGTGTGATCTGTGGTGTGCATAGTTCTGTGTGTTCTGTGTGTAATTTCTGTGCTCTGCTGTTTCCGTTGAGTTCTGTCTTGTCTCATTCGTTAATTGTCGTCTTTTTAAATGATAAAAGTTTAAGTTTAATATATATATATATTTTATTTCTGACGAAATAAGATTGAGCAACAGGCTTGGCCTATATTAGCCCTCTTCGCTCATGATAATGTAAAAGGCATGCAAATTTGGAGTATTTACGATTTATCAGTGATGTTTTGAGTACAATACTGACCTTATATGTTCATTTTAATGATTTGTAAAACCAATTTTGCCACAGTTGACCAAAGCGATTCATGTTTGTAAATATCACATTAACCTGGGCGCACTTTACATGAACATGATTGTATAGGCCTATCATACCACATAAAACATGAATACAACTTGACATACTCGTATGTGTAACTACGGGTGAAAACGTTTGAGTTAACCATATCAATTTATATTTGCTATGAAGAAATGAAGCATGTAATTGCAAAGAAATGTGTCTTTTATATCGTCAATGGCCCTGTTTCAGTGACTGACCTGATTCGGTGACCTGTTTTTCCTTGTGCCATACTCTGTTATGAAGAGTTCTATGACGTCAAAAATTAATGCAAACTCGACTGTTAACAAACAGCTGCTGCCCATGTGGTTATAAAAATGCAAAAATATTATTCTAATACCTAAATAGTCCTCTGTTTTTATTATCCTATTGTATTTTTGTACTTTTTCTTATTACTTTTTATACCGAGCCTTAAAAGTGCCCTAAAATGATCCTAAATTCAAGAATTTTTATTTTTCTGCAGACAAGTATTTTCTACGATATATACCGTACTTATAAAGTATTACCAGAATTCATTATCCAACATGTAACCATAGCCAAGTTTGGACTTGATACCAGGTGAAAGACCATCCCATAATCCCGATCTGGCGAGAAAATAAAGGATATGTTAATGTAAATATAGGTAGTATCAATATAAACAAATGTGATGTCAATATAAATAGAAGAGATAATATTAATTTTAAACGAAATGATATCAATTTTAAACGAAATGACATCAATATAAAACCAAATGATATCAATATAAAATATTTCAAATATTATTTCAGAGTAAGTTTACTTTGATACAGTGTACCTTTTGTTCCATGGACCGGTGTAGTCAGATTTACCCCATGGATTCCTCAACCTCACCAGTATGGCTGTACCTCCTTGATACGGTACCTTAATAAATATAATAACAACAATATCTATTTCAGCTTTTAGGGTGGAATTAGAAATAAATGGTAGAGGGAGGACAGAACTCAACAGTAACCGTAACACTATAGGCACAAAAACAACAGTGTACAAAATAGTCAGCTCTGGATAAAAGTGCACACGTTCATACCTGTAGTAGAGAATGGTGTCATTTCATGACTTTTGGTTGATTACTTAAGATTGTATTTGTGACCATCGCACCTTCTATAACTGACACAAATTAACCTGGTCCTCGTACCTTCTATAACTGACACAAATTAACCTGGTCCTCGTACCTTCTATTACTGAAATAAATTAACCTGGTCCCCGCACCTTTTATTACTGAAACAAATTAACCTGGTCCCCGCACCTTTTATTACTGAAACACATTAACCTGATCCTCGTACATTCTATTACTCAAACAAATTAACCTGATCCCCGTACCTTCTATTACTGAAACACATTAACCTGGTAATCGTACATTATATTACTCAAACAAATTAACCTGATCCCCGTACCTTCTATTACTGAAACAAATTAACCTGGTAATCGTACATTCTATTACTCAAACAAATTAACCGGATCCCCGTACCTTCTATTACTGAAACAAATTAACCTGGCTAAAAGTTAAAGTTTTGACACCATACATGTTATACCGAAAACAACTTGCCTGAGTTGACAATCAAAGCAAATCAAACTCATTGTTCTGTGTGGCTTTCGAACAAAGCTATAGGCTAGTATGTTACACTATGGAGAAAATGCGACATGTGCGTGTCTTTATGTACTCAGTTTAGTATGTCACAAAAGTCCTGGTTGTAAGAAACATTTTAAGATTACCTCGGCATATCCGGTCACTGTGTAGGCTCGACCGGACACCAGACCATTGGGAAACTGTCCGTGTGGAACACCGTGTCCCTGAAAATAATGTTACAGCAATGACGTTTTTATTGTTCTCCATTTTGGAGAGCACAACAACATTACTGTACAAATATATATAAACATATGAACATGCATGCTATATTTATATACGACGCTGTATAACTACTAGATACAATGTATAACAGTAACAACCACAGACCTTGGCTTACGAGGCGACAACGAGGTTGAGAGATAAGTGTTATTAATATGAACTAATGCACAGCATATGTAGCGGACTATGTCAGTTGTCCTACATTATTTGTAACACGCTCATCTAGTACTGGATTTTTTGGTGATGCATAACTTCACAAAAAATTGTTTGGCTACGAAGTTACGAATCTGGAGCAAGCCGTTTCCAAAAGGCGCTACCGAGCGCTTTCCTACGTCTATGCAACCTATCGAAGCGGTTCGTTGCACAAGAAAGCGCGCGATAGCGGTTTGATACGAAATATTGGGTACAAAATAACGAAAGACGATACAAACCTGCTACCGTTTGTCAGTCCGAATGAACATTTGTCAGCCCGATCAAAATGAAAATATATCTGTCTGTGGATAATACACGTTTTTCAATTTGTTTAATTCTAGGTCTACTTAATTCAGGGGTAACTAATTTAAAAATGAATAATTAGATATAGACACATATAACAACTGATTTCTAGGCCTTATTTGATATTTTATCTTTTTTTAATGGGTTGCATGAGCATACCAGATAGTACTTTTGTTCAAAAGAAAAGGCTATTTTCATTTCAATTAGTCATATTACGATTAAATATCAAACATCTTTAATCTTAATCACCTTTTTTCGTTAAATAAACCCTGCAAATCGTCACAACATAAAAGAGATTTAGACGGAAAATTACGGGTTTTAATGTATCCAATAACGACAACAACAACATGCGACCTTTATCCCGCGAATATTTTTTGACGATTTTGGAGGGATTTTTTAATTACATCTCGGCGAGGAATTACGAAAATGCATTTGTTTTACTTTCTTTACAATAACCTACAACTACGATGTGGATTATCACCGTCCGGTCTAGATACGTAAATACCCGAAACGGACTTTAATTAATTGTATTGCAAACTTTGCGATGGGAAATAACCGAAACTTGTGTCTTTTTAATTAGATTTTCTTAAGATTGGTTGATATTTCGCGCATATGAACGATTCCCGCTCGACTTACTTCGTTATCTTAGAGTAATCATGTGTCTCATAACAGTTTGTAGCATCGTTTATGCACTGAAAATGTTAAAAGTTCCTTCCGAAGTGGGCAAAAAAATGGCTGCCTTTTTTGTGTCCAAACATTTAGGAAATAGCCCTCCCCATAAATACCCGAAACGGACTTTAATTAATTGTATTGCAAACTTTGCGATGGGAAATAACCGAAACTTGTGTCTTTTTAATTAGATTTTCTTAAGATTGGTTGATATTTCGCGCATATGAACGATTCCCGCTCGACTTAATTCGTTATCTTAGAGTAATCATGTGTCTCATAACAGTTTGTAGCATCGTTTATGCACTGAAAATGTTAAAAGTTCCTTCCGAAGTGGGCAAAAAAATGGCTGCCTTTTTTGTGTCCAAACATTTAGAAATAGCCCTCCCCATATAAAAAGATTGGTTGCATAGCAACCATGGAAGACTGATAATTATTATCTTTTCTTTTCTAGACAGGGTCCTACGCTAGTTTTTGGAATATTTTTAAACATCATTAAAAAATAAAAGAAAATTTATGAGCTGCCGAATATCGCATTTTAATTTTTTTTGTTATTCTATTAGCAGCCATTTTCTAGTATCTTTGCTTCAGTGCGGGATTTTAACACAGTTTTTTAGATCCATTAGTGAATTCAAACTCTGACCAAACCACGTGCACACGTGTTATCGTAAAGCGGAACGACATCCGCAGGCTTTGTGGCCTGCGTATTGTCCGCTATAAACAGTTTCTGTTAAGACGTTTTTACCAAGTGAACAGGTTAAAATGCGATTGAAATGATAGAGGGTATAATAATGGTTTGACCGAAAACAATCATACAGTAAATAATAGGTCAGTAGTATCAACCAGAGATGGTATTCAATGGTGATCTTACTTGACTTAAGGGTAAGGACAACCAATCAGATTACACCATATTAAACTTTTGGTCAGTAACCGACGATATGATTGGCTTTCCTTATTCTCATATTCATAATATCAATATTGAATAACACCCGAGGACCATATAAGATCCATACGCAGCTCAGATAATACTTTCATGTGTAAGATACAGAATAATAAAATTGATACAGTTTGTCTTGGTTTTATTGGATAATCGTTACCCAGTACTAACTGGATCTTCCGTAAGCAAATCAGAGACAAATTCTCCAAATGTTTAAGAGGTGTTCATTGACAATGTCATGGATGTACATAACCTGTCAGACTTAATACTAGTAACCAACTCGTAATGCGAATCGAACGACAAGGCTCAAACATTGCGATATCATCCGTAGCAGAATATAATTCTAAAATGTGGAACAATCTGAAAAGTTTACATTTAATAATTGATCAAATACTAGATTTGTGAAATGCTTGTTAATGTTACGTCAAATGACGTTTGAACGACTTTTGCAACGTTGCTCAAAATGTAGACGGGAGTGGTAAGTTTTAAAGGTATGTAACGTTGTAATATATATAGGATGTTATATTTTGCTCAAATTTTCAGAAACTCATCATAAGTGTCGTATCCTTCTAACGCTATGCAACCATGATTTTCATAAATTTGTCCCTAAGCCCGGTTTTCCTGGAGAACGGCTCATGTGTATCTGGCGGCAGCCCACTGGACGTTCTCAATTTTGTTACATAAGTAGTTTTGCCATAGGACTGAACATGTATTTAACTTAGGGTCTTACATAAGGGGCGAAGGCAGAGTAGAGTGTTAACAGTCCAATTGTTGACGGAGGACGCCGGATAGGGTGATCACAATAGCTCAGGTGAGCTAAAAACTTACAGCAATTGTTGCGGCCAGTAGTGTAGTTCTGGCCATGGAGAAGTCGATAACTTTCTGCATCAGGTTGATATTATCCCGGAATATAAAACTATCTGTGATACCCCCTGTGAGATCCTGTAAAGCCCAGTGCACCATAGAACCCTGGATAGCTGCATACGATCCGTATAATCTGAAACAACATGGAAAATATAAATATTTATAAATATTATTTGTGTGTGTGTGAGTGTGAGCATTAAAAATATTACCCTTTCAAATGTATTACTTCTTGAGGAGTGAGTTCACTCAGGGTATATGATACATGTGTGTATATCTAGAACTACACATTGACACACCTTCTGGTATAGTGAGCTCTCATTGGTCAATATTGACACACCTCCTGGTATAGTGAGCTCTCATTGGTCAATATTGACACATCTTCTTGTTTAGTGAGCTCTCATTGGTCAATATTGACATACCTCCTGGTATAGTGAGGTCTCATTGGTCAATATTGACACACCTTCTGGTAAAGTGACCTATCATTGGTCAATATTGACACACCTCCTGGTATAGTGACCTCTCATTGGTCAATATTGACACACCTTCTGGTAAAGTTACCTCTCATTGGTCAAAATTGATACACCTCCTAACGCCCTCACCAAGCAGGATGATGTTTACTGTAGGAGTTTATTTACTGTATTATTAATGTAGAACCCTTTATCATAATATGTAGTTAACCCCATAACCCTAACACCATACAAAGAATTTAAGTTTGTCCGGAAGTTTCAGATTTCCGTAAATGCTTTGATAATACACTTGGGGACTTTGAAAACGCACCACTTATTCAAACCACGCAACTATATAGTAAACATTATCTATTTGACACAAACATTGGTATATAGAAAGCCTATTTTATATTTAACCCACTAGCAAAATTTCATAATAAAAGTGAACAAAATAGAAAAGTCACGTGACATCGATGTATTCAAGTCTCAAATGCCAAATTCACAATTTAGTAGTTTGTGTATAACGATTTGTTCGTGTTACATTCACAACAACGGCAACTCATAAACAACATCACATTTTAAATGTGCTGCTGAGAGAATGTTCCACCATACATGGACAAATGTTTGGAGAAGCTCGCGAGCAGATGGAGAATCGGCACTCACCCGTGGAAACGCCTTTGCAAGAGCATGTTATATTTTTCAATGAGTGCAAAATCTGAGAATACAACTGTAGTATCCATCACGTTGATATTCTTTTCGTCCATAAAAATGTATATTTTCAGTAATCATACGAATGATTATTATCATGAGGTCTAAAGTTAACATAGTTGTCGCAGAAAATAGTGATACAAGAAGGGAATGGCTACATATTGAAGAACATCTTAGATGTAAGATTGAACACAAACTGTCGAACTGTACTAAATCAAAATTTCTTTTAGAAAAAATCGAACATATTTGAACTTTCATTTAATAATTTTGCATATCCATGGCTACAAGTATTACTCTTACAGTCATGGTTGTAGACCGGAAGCTGTTTCGTCGGCTGCGCATGCGCATTGATTCATCCATATAAATAGCAGTTTTAGGCATTTTATTCTGCCTTGGGCGGTCAGTGACAGTGTCAGTGTGCATTTATCGTTCATGTGGACTAGTATTTGTTATCTTATCACAATGGAATCGTGCGAAAACGGCGTGGTTGCTACTTCCGGTATGTAACATTGCTACACCTCTAGGCACATCATTTTCGGGTGAACATTACATACCAACTAGTGATTTTGGATGATTGAAACTGATTTTTTTGCACGTCAATGTATCATGTACACATTTCTATTTACACAATTCGGATATTATCATTCACGCGAGATCCACGAGCGAAAAATGAGATTTGGCCACGTGGTTACAACGTGTAATTTGCGTAATAAAACACGTGTCACATTTTCTCTACTGACAAGGTTATTATCTAGGAACATTATTTCATTCGTACAAAGTCAGCTAAATAGTTCAATCAAAAACATATGGGTCCCTTAAAAGTAGTGCGTTTTCAAAGTCCGTAAGTGTACAGTACCCTATGAGTATAAATTAGGCCTACCTGGTTAATGACAAAGAGATTGATCGCCCATATGGGTAATCCCGGTGGCGTTGGTAAATAAATCCAACAACTGAATGACAAATAGTCTGAACAATACGACCGCTGATAAATTAATCAAAGCGTATAAATCTGATCACTGTATATCTTATTGCGAGACTATACAATCAATTCGACTTGTATGACTTATTGCGAGCAAAAACATCGGTGGTTTCCATAGGCATATGGTTTCAAATTGTCTGAGTGTACCCTATGTATAGAGAAGGTTGTGCAACGCCCATGTTTAGCCGCAACGGTTTTCGTATTGCATTTTTTTTTTGTATTTGTATGTGAAAATGTATATTGTAATTATGTGTTTAACTCTTCATGTATTGGAGGAAGTAATTGCTTAATATCAGTCTATATCTCATCTTCTGTGAAATATTTGTCCATGTTTTAGTTACCATCACTTGGACACATAACAATCCGACAAAACAAATTCTTCCAGTTGAATTGTGCACGCGATATTCCCTCGGATGTGAGACTTCACCCTTTCAGGTATGTCGTTGATATGACATAGAAACAGCAAGGGTCCAAGCACCGTGCCTTGTGGTACTCCGGAGCCTACCGAATATATCAAAACATGGCTGAAACTATCTGAACATTGCCGAATATATCCGAACATGGCCGAATCTATCCGACCATGCCCGAAATAATCTAAACATGGCCGAATGTATCCGAAAATGGCAGAATCTATCCGAACATGGCCGAATCTGCATCTTAATGACTACGTCGAAGATACCAGTCCTGGCTTTTATTCGACGGGGAGTGCGCATAAATTACTAATCAGTCTTTGGCAAAGCTCCCATTTTTGCCGTAATGGTAGGGTGACAATCTCAAGAAAAAAGAGTTGGGGTAGGACCTCTCTGTTAACAAGACATGTCATATACCAAAATGTTCGGGAAAGTCTGTAGTATCTGAGACTGCCGGCATAAATCGTTCCGAGATATCCAAGATGGCGTCCACGATGGCCGCCTTTTTGACAGTATTAGCTTAATATTAATGTTATGAAAATATCAGGAATATGATGCAACTTTTTGAAATAAATCTTGGACGCCATCTTGGATTTCTCGGAACGCCACCACTTTTGGCAATTTATGCCGGCAGTCTCAGATACAATGGACTTACCCGAATATTTTGGTATATGACATGTCTTGTTAACAGAGAGGTCCTACCTACTCCTAAAATAGAGAACTTTTTTGGCAATAGTCACCCTACAATAAGTACATCCTTTAAACACTCTGTTGATGTTGAGTTTACGTTTGTTCCAATCAAGGACGGTTCTTACAAAGAAAGAGTATCTAAAATTGTCTCTCTTGGCATGAATGGTCTGATAGCACTTAGAGTTATTATTCACCGAGTTATCCACAATATTCTGTTGTATATAGTGCTCGTATGTTTAGCCCTAATGGTGCGTTTCGGTCTGAGGGTTTCAGATAGTGATCAATATTGATGGCTGGTACGTGCCCTTCCACTACCTTGTATAAGAGTGTCAGCCTCTGGTGGTACGGTCTCTCATGTAGTGTGGGGAGGTCTAGGTCCTCTAGCATGTTCGATACACATCCGTCTTGTCTGGATTTGTAGTCCCTGATGATGAAGCGGGCAGAAGAACGTTGTATGCGCTCTAGCCTGTCTATGTCACTTTGCTGGTATGGATCCCGTACTACACTACCATACTCCAGCTTGGATCGGATGAGTGCTTGGTAGGCATTTTCCGGCAGTTTTGTGGGCATAGTCGAAGGTTCCGTCTCAGGAAGCCTAGCGTAGAGTTGACTCGCTTTGTGATATTAGAGATGTGCGTCTTCCATTTGAGGTTGTCTGAGAAGGTTTCCTTGGACGCTTTTGAGTATGACGTTGTTGATTTTGTAGAAATATGTAGATTTAGACTTGGTACTGAGTAGATAGCATTTCTTAGCGTTAAACTTCATTCCCCATTCTTGAGCCCATTGTTGTAGATTATCAAGGTATTCCTGGAGGATTTGGTGACCTTTTATAGAGTTGATCGCTCTGTACAGGAGGCAGTCATCTGCGAAGAGTCGGATGTGAGACTTCATCCTTTCAGGCATGTCGTTGATATGACATAGAAACAGCAAGGGTCCAAGCACCGTGCCTTGTGGTACTCCGGAGCCTACCGAATATATCAAAACATGGCCGAAACTATCTGAACATTGCCGAATCTATCCGAACATGGCCGAATCTATCCGAACATGGCCGAAACTATCTGAACATGGCCGAATCTATCAAACCTTGGCCGAAACTATCTGAACATGTATTTTTTGTATTTTTACTATAAAGTGGACAATACATACATAGAGGAAGGTAGACCAAAGGGCTTCCACCTTGGTACGGACAGCGACAAATGCCACTGGGGGCTTATCCGTTTTACAGTGCACCAAACCTCACACTTACCCAATAGACAACATAATAAAACATTACAGTGTAAATAAAAGTATCCCGCCATGTAATGCCCTCTAACAAAAAGGCCGCATTGACAGGTAATAAAAGAATGAAAAACATTAAACAGTATATGAACAACGTCCATCGAGTAGCACAGAAAGTACTCAATGACTTATCAGAAGTCAGAGCAACAAGAGAGCAAAACATTTAAGGGTACGACAAGATAATGTAACAGACAGGCTTCAATGTAAGGCTTGAGGTTAGGCACATCATAGAGTCTGTATATTGTCCGGTCATCGCACAATGAAATAGGAAGCATAATGACAAGCTGTAAATGGACCCACTACTAAAAATGCAGTCCTTTGCAAAATTAAAGGGTCATTTCCTCTACTGAGGAAACGTTTTATAATCTTGATAAACACATCATGAAAGTGGCTATGACCCAAAATCTTTCGAAATGTGTAAAGCATATCACCATAAAATTCAAGCTGAGACAGACCTTGTTGCAGAAGTGTCTTTAAATTGACACCATATTTAGAAATGAGATCTAAATTACGCCTATAAAATTTTGCAAAAGTTTTACGAAGTTTATGGAAGCGATAGCCTTGTTGCAGTAACTTATTAGTAATACAAATAGTTCGAGTATTAAAATTTTCCACCCGAGAGCAAGCTCTAGCCGAACGGATTAATTGAGAAGCGTAAACACCATAAGAAGTTGACCGTGAAACATTTCCATCCATGTTTGTGTAATTTACAGTATCGAAACTAAAATTATCTCTGTTGTCGTAAATTTTACTAACAATTTGACCTGCTTCTATTGCAAGATCGATATCTAGGAACGATGCGCGTGTATCGGATGAATTAGCTTTATTTAGTGTTAATTCGTCAGGGTAAATTTCTATGATCTTGTTCGAAAAATAAGGATTATCAATATTTAAAATGTCATCAAGGTATCGGGAAGTATTATTAAACGCTGTAATTTCTTCAGAATAGTGTTCAGGAGACAATTTTATTATGAAATCGCGTTCATAACAATATAAAAACAGATCTGCGGTACAGATTTGTGGTACAAGTCTAGTAGTCACCGCACTCCAACATGGACCAATACAAAGATACACAAATCCTTACAAACACAAATGTAAGTAGGATTTAAGTTCTGTCAAACTCCTTTTTAAAGTTTGTTTTGTTTTGTCACACATTTTGGCGAGAGATTCATTTCGCTATATTCTCAAATCCGATAAATTAACGGAAACTAATTCTGAACTTAAAAAACGACATTCAGTTAATCACAGCAAGTAGTTCTCTATGAATCATAACATATATGCGAACAATTAATATTAAACAAACCTCGCGAACTTCTTCAGAATAAAAAAATCGCCAATTTTCGACATCGCGAAAATATATGATTTTAGTGTATTTTCTTACTTGGCGTATGCCTTCTCAAACAGCGCCACCCAGAATTCATTAGGATCAGCGTTCCTTGTTAACAATATTTGACCTGCAATATAAATAAATGTGTATGAATGTCAAAGTTAAAAATGTCGCCACTCAAATGCTCATGTGCTAGCCTTATAAAGTGAAGATTGAATAGAATTACAGTCCCACTGATGTAGAGCAGTCATCGGTATTTGTTTATGAGAGGTTTGTGTATGAGAGGTTTGTTTATGAGAGGTTTGTGTATGAGAGGTTTGTGTATGAGAGGTTTGTGTATGAGAGGTTTGTGTATGAGAGGTTTGTTTATGAGAGGTTTGTGTATGAGAGGTTTGTGTATGAGAGGTTTGTGTATGAGAGGTTTGTGTATGAGAGGTTTGTGTATGAGAGGTTAGTGTATGAGAGGTTTGTGTATGAGAGGTTAGTGTATGAGAGGTTTGTGTATGAGAGGTTTGTTTATGAGAGGTAAGTGTATGAGAGGTTAGTGTATGAGAGGTTTGTTTATGAGAGGTTAGTGTATGAGAGGTTTGTGTATGAGAGGTTTGTTTATGAGAGGTTAGTGTATGAGAGGTTTGTTTATGAGAGGTTTGTTTATGAGAAGTTTGCTAATAAGAGGTTTGTGTATGAGAGGTTTGTGTGTGAGAGGTTTGTGTATGAGAGGTTAGTGTATGAGAGGTTTGTGTATGAGAGGTTTGTTTATGAGAGGTAAGTGTATGAGAGGTTTGTGTATGAGAGGTTAGTGTATGAGAGGTTTGTGTATGAGAGGTTAGTGTATGAGAGGTTTGTGTATGAGAGGTTAGTGTATGAGAGGTTTGTGTATGAGAGGTTTGTTTATGAGAGGTAAGTGTATGAGAGGTTTGTGTATGAGAGGTTAGTGTATGAGAGGTTTGTGTATGAGAGGTTTGTTTATGAGAGGTTAGTGTATGAGAGGTTTGTGTGTGAGAGGTTTGTGTATGAGAGGTTTGTGTATGAGAGGTTTGTTTATGAGAGGTTTGTGTATGATAGGTTTCTTTATGAGAGGTTTGTGTATGAGAGGTTTGTGTATGAGAGGTTTGTGTATGATAGGTTTGTGTATGAGAGATTTGTGTATGAGAGATTTGTGTATGAGAGGTTTGTGTATGAGAGGTTAGTGTATGAGAGGTTTGTGTATGAGAGGTTTGTTTATGAGAGGTTAGTGTATGAGAGGTTTGTGTGTGAGAGGTTTGTGTATGAGAGGTTTGTGTATGAGAGGTTTGTTTATGAGAGGTTTGTGAATGATAGGTTTGTTTATGAGAGGTTTGTGTATGATAGGTTTGTTTATGAGAGGTTTGTGTAAGATAGGTTTGTGTATGATAGGTTTGTGTATGAGAGGTTTGTGTCAGATAGGTTTGTGTATGAGAGATTTGTGTATGAGATGTTTGTGTAAGATAGGTTTGTGTATGATAGGTTTGTGTATGATAGGTTTGTGTATGAGAGATTTGTGTATGAGATGTTTGTGTAAGAGAGGTTTGTGTAAGATAGGTTTGTGTATGAGATGTTTGTGTAAGATAGGTTTGTGTATGAGAGATTTGTGTATGAGAGGTTTGTGTGTGAGAGGTTTGTGTAAGATAGGTTTGTGTATGAGAGATTTGTGTATGAAAGGTTTGTGTATGAGAGGTTTGTGTAAGAGAGGTTTGTGTATGAGATGTGTGTGTAAGATAGGTTTGTGTATGAGAGATTTGTGTATGAGAGGTTTGTGTGTGAGAGGTTTGTGTATGAGAGATTCGTTAATGAGAGGTTTGTGTAAGAGAGGTTTGTGTATGAGAGATTTGTGTATGAGAGGTTTGTGTGTGAGAGGTTTGTGTAAGATAGGTTTGTGTATGAGAGATTTGTGTATGAGAGGTTTGTGTATGAGAGGTTTGTGTAAGAGTGGTTTGTGTATGAGAGATTTGTGTATGAGATGTTTGTGTAAGATAGGTTTGTGTATGAGAGGTTTGTGTATGAGAGGTTTGTGTATGAGAGGTTTGTGTATGAGAGGTTTGTGTATGAGAGGTTTGTGTAAGATAGGTTTGTGTAAGATAGGTTTGTGTATGAGATGTTTGTGTAAGATAGGTTTGTGTATGAGAGGTTTGTGTATGAGAGGTTTGTGTATGAGAGGTTTGTGTATGAGAGGTTTGTGTATGAGACGTTTGTGTATGAGAGGTTTGTGTAAGAGAGGTTTGTGTATGAGATGTTTGTGTAAGATAGGTTTGTGTATGAGAGAGTTGTGTATGAGAGGTTTGTGTGTGAGAGGTTTGTGTATGAGAGATTCGTTAATGAGAGGTTTGTGTAAGAGAGGTTTGTGTATGAGAGATTTGTGTGTGAGAGGTTTGTGTGTGAGAGGTTTGTGTAAGATAGGTTTGTGTATGAGAGATTTGTGTATGAGAGGTTTGTGTATGAGAGGTTTGTGTATGAGAGGTTTGTGTATGAGATGTTTGTGTATGAGAGGTTTGTGTAAGATAGGTTTGTGTAAGATAGGTTTGTGTATGAGATGTTTGTGTAAGATAGGTTTGTGTATGAGAGGTTTGTGTATGAGAGGTTTGTGTATGAGAGGTTTGTGTATGAGAGGTTTGTGTATGAGACGTTTGTGTATGAGAGGTTTGTGTAATAGAGGTTTGTGTATGAGATGTTTGTGTAAGATAGGTTTGTGTATGAGAGATTTGTGTATGAGAGGTTTGTGTGTGAGAGGTTTGTGTAAGATAGGTTTGTGTATGAGAGATTTGTGTATGAGAGGTTTGTGTATGAGATGTTTGTGTAAGATAGGTTTGTGTATGAGAGGTTTGTGTATGAGAGGTTTGTGTATGAGAGGTTTGTGTATGAGACGTTTGTGTATGAGACGTTTGTGTATGAGAGGTTTGTGTAATAGAGGTTTGTGTATGAGATGTTTGTGTAAGATAGGTTTGTGTATGAGAGATTTGTGTATGAGAGGTTTGTGTGTGAGAGGTTTGTGTATGATAGGTTTGTGTATGAGAGGTTTGTGTATGAGAGGTTTGTGTATGAGAGATTTGTTAATGAGAGGTTTGTGTAAGAGAGGTTTGTGTATGAGAGATTTGTGTATGAGAGGTTTGTGTGTGAGAGGTTTGTGTAAGATAGGTTTGTGTATGAGAGATTTGTGTATGAGAGGTTTGTGTATGAGAGGTTTGTGTAAGAGAGGTTTGTGTATGAGAGATTTGTGTATGAGATGTTTGTGTAAGATAGGTTTGTGTATGAGAGGTTTGTGTATGAGAGGTTTGTGTATGAGAGGTTTGTGTATGAGATGTTTGTGTATGATATGTTTGTGTATGAGAGGTTTGTGTATGAGAGGTTTGTGTATTAGAGGTTTGTGTATGAGAGGTTTGTGTAAGATAGGTTTGTGTATGAGAGGTTTGTGTATGAGAGGTTTGTGTATGAGAGGTTTGTGTAAGATAGGTTTGTGTAAGATAGGTTTGTGTATGAGATGTTTGTGTAAGATAGGTTTGTGTATGATAGGTTTGTTTATGAGAGGTTTGTGTATGAGAGGTTTGTGTATGAGAGGTTTGTGTATGAAGGGTTTGTGTAAGATAGGTTTGTGTATGAGATGTTTGTGTATGAGAGGTTTGTGTAAGGTAGGTTTGTGTATGATAGGTTTGTGTATGAGAGGTTTGTGTATGAGAGGTTTGTTTAAGAGAGGTTTGTGTATCAGAGGTTTGTGTATGAGAGGTTTGTGTATGAGAGGTTTGTTATCTAGAGGTATGTGGCTCGATGTGTGACTGCGACTTTTCAAACACGACTCAATTCAAACACAATTCAACTTCAAATATTAGTAGCAGAAAACGGGTTTATCTTCTATCTTGGCAATATATACCATCATGAATGAAGTATTGAGCATGAATAATATAAGTTGTAGTAGGTAGTTGTATAGCAACATTGTTCAAAATATGCGTTAACTAATGAGTATATAGATCTAAGCTAAATAGTAAGAAGGTTACCCTTTCTTGTGGGTAGACGATCATCAATCACAATCTCAATCCACTCTCCATATCGCCAGAAACGGAACCTAAAAATTCCTGCATATTTCTCATCAAAAGCCTGATCCTCTGGGAGACATCTTTGAATTAATGCTGGTGCTAATGTAAGACACGAGAACGCGGGTACCAGCCACGTGTCACCATAGATACCAGGCTGTACGTCAAATAATCCAGGATTCTTCGAAATAAAACTAGGACGTTTTGATATCTCCTGAATTAAATATAACAAACATATATGATATAAGTGCGCCCACGATAATAAGAAAGGCGGGAACATTTGGTATATTCCACTATCTGTTTAGGGTCCTACTTGAGTAATTTGTAAAACCAATTTTGCAACAGTTGACCAAACCGATTCATTTTTGTAAACAGCTATGGTCAGTATTTTACTAAAAACATCACTGACAAGTCGTACATATCTGATTTATCCACCTTTGTGGAATATACCAACTTTTCCCGCCTTTCTTATTATGGTAGGTGCACTATAACACATGCTATGTACACAAATGTACATGTACGAGGAGTGATCAACAATTACCAAACGTGTTTCTGTTGGCAATACTTGACGGATGCCATCAGGAATGAGGTGTCGAGAGTGATTATAAAAGTTGCAAGAACTTAATTCATAAATCGACCTAAAATAAATTATGACAAACTAAACGCTCTGGCTGTATTTACGACTTGTATAACAACGAATCAGTTGTTACTGGAGTTGTAACCCAGTGGTCTAGGTTCGATTCCCGGTCGCGACAGGTTATACTCTTATCAATGTTGATTTTCCCCCACATGTGGAAAACTTTGATGATTGCTGATTAGAGGCTAGTAGACTGGTTAGAATACGGTCCATGAAAACTGGTTCCGTGAATCAGCCACCGTGTATTTATGATAAATTGTTGAGAAACGGCGTTAAATACGAATAAACACACGCTCATCTTTACCGGCAGTATATTCATGCATACGTCACAATTCATGACGTCATAAATAAACAAACGCTAATCTATAACGGCAGTTTATTCATACATACGTCACAATTCATGACGTCATAAATAAACAAAGCTAATCTATAACGGTAGTTTATTTATACATACGTCACAATTCATGATGTCATAAATAAACAAACGCTAATCTATAACGGCAATTATTCATGCATACGTCACAATTCATGACGTCCTAAATAAACAAACTCTAATATATAAAGGCAGTTTATTCATACATACGTCACAATTCATGACGTCATAAATAAACAAAAGCTAATCTTTACCGGCAGTTTATTCATGCATACGTCCCAATTCATGACGTCATTAATAAACACACTATAATCTATAACGGCTACACACGTCACAATTTATGACGTAATAAAATAAACCAACGCTAATCTATACCGGCAGTTTATTTATACATACATGGGGTCTTTTCCATTCTATTTCCTCGATAAAGGATTTATAACGTATCTGTAAGGCGGAGTCAGATGCCGGGAACGCTGGATCCTCAAACAACACACGTCTAGTATGGTAGAAAACATAGAATATACATAATTACATAATCAATATAGAGAGATCTATAACATTTCTAGCGTTTTTTCCTGTAATTGTACGCTCTAAAAGAATTCACAATCACAATTATCACATGGTTTAAACAACAACAACACGTGCGTTTATCAAGCCCCTAGAGGTATTCATACGTGTAACCACATTTATTACATAGTCAACAAGAGCTGTCCATAAGACAGCGCGCTCGACTATTCGCAGCAATTTGTCACATGAAGCTAAGTTCAAAACGGGCTATAAGTTATCTATAACAAAGTTTCAATGCAATATACATTGATAGCATATGAAATAATAATTGGTCTGAATGTAAGTTGCACTTGACAAGTACTGATGACTTTTGATGATGAACAAGTGTTGTAGGTTACAATGCTTCATGTATATTATTGATAGTATATGAGATATAGCATGAATGTAACTTGCACCCAAACTGACTTTAAAGAAGAGAAGTTTTAGCTTAAAGGGGACACAACTCTAGTTGGAGTTATTACACTTGGTCAATAATGTTGACTAATGATAGTAAACAAGTGTTGTACAATATAAGATATGGCCTAATACAGTAGCTTGCGCCAAAAACCTTTAAAAATCTAACTTAAAAAGGGGCATAACTCTAATGATGGCTAACAAGTGTTGTAAAGTGTCAATGCTGTAGCATGGATAATATGTAAGATATGGCCAAATATAGTAGCTTGCGCCAAAAACCTTAACCAAAACGTCGAAGTTAAAAAAGGGCATAACTGCAATTAAAATCAACATTGAGTTATAAAATTGACCAGTAGTGTGGCTAATGAAAGTAATGATAGTAAACAAATTTTGTAAGTTTCTATGCTATGCTATGCTATAGAATGGATAATAATTATGTAAGATAAGGCCAAATATAAATAAAGTAGCCAGCACCAAAATACCTTAATCGAGAGTGTGACGCCGACGCTGACGAATGGGTGAGTTCATTATACGAGCTAAAATCAACAACAACAACAACAAAAGCAACAACAATAACACTGTGCTTGCCGTCGTTCTATATTAGGAGATTCAAAGATTCTAGCGATACAAATGATTTGAAGCATTTCTCGATAAGCATAATGTAACAGGGTGAGACTCGCTATTCTATCATCCCATTATCATTGATTAACCTCGTGATTTATCACCATTCATCTTCATGTAAACTTACATCATGACGGGTCTCACTGTACATCATGACGGGCCTCACTGTACATCATGACGGGCCTCACTGTACATCATGACGGGCCTCACTGTACATCATGACGGGCCTCACTGTACATCATGTTCACTCGTGCATAAATCACACAAACTTACACTATGACGGACCTCACTGTACATCATGACGGGCCTCACTGTACATCATGTTCACTCGTGCATGAATCACACAAACTTACACCATGACGGACCTCACTGTACATCATGACGGGCCTCACTGTACATCATGTTCACTCGTGCATGAATCACACAAACTTACACTATGACGGACCTCACTGTACATCATGACGGGCCTCACTGTACATCATGTTCACTCGTGCATGAATCACACAAACTTACACCATGACGGGCCTCACTGTACATCATGTTCACTCGTGCATGAATCACACAAACTTACACTATGACGGACCTCACTGTACATCATGACGGGCCTCACTGTACACCATGTTCACTCGTGCATGAATCACACAAACTTACACCATGACGGGCCTCACTGTACATCATGTTCACTCGTGCATGAATCATAAGCTTACGAGCGCACTTGACAAATACACCTTGAATCGTTAAGGTAACGGAGTATAATCTATAGTGAGATTGAGCATGTTTTTTTCAAAAGCATTTTATTCTTAAAATTGAAATGTGTTGGATACAATAAGCATAGTATTATAATGCACTATATTTACCCTTGAAGTTAAACAAACAATAAATAACCATTTAAATAGTGAATTTATTGAAGCATGACAGCACTATCATTGCAAATCTTGCTCGTTCACAAACAAAGTCAACATGACACTAAGAGTCAAAATTTGTTGTTGGAGACATAGTAGATAGTATAACGAAGGTTCAGACTCTTATAAAGAAATAATTATGAAACATATTTATGAACTTGTATCATGCAAAACTTCAATGACCTTGCAAACCGAAAGTAGAAAATGGCAATGTTTCTTGAATATCTTTTAAAGTTTACATTTTCAGTCCAAAAATTAATAAGAGTTTGTTCCCTGGAGTTATAATGTAAGCATGGTATGCAGTTTGGATCGGGATATTCGCTAATTTGGTGTTTGTGAACGAGTACTGAAAGGCACACATTCTTTGAAACAAATTATTTTAAAAGGATAGCCTTTTTTATCGAGTTGTTTGTGTTATGTTTCAGTGATAGTATACATACAATACACGTCTGTCTGCTTGAGCCCTTTAATTTTCTTAAATAATCAAAATCATTGTTTACCATCCCCCTCCCACTTCTGTTCTCACTCCGTTCCCTTAACACGTCTCGGTTGTTCTACTTCCATGTGGTGACACGTTGCTTGTTCTGTATTACGAGGGGTCACAATAATGTAAGAGCTGATATATTGTCTATATGTATAACCCCGGTTGTATGCTTTCATAAGCGGGAAGTATCACTAAGACGCTGAAGTGTGTAATACAAAGGGTCGATATTGACGATTTGCTCGCGGAAATTGATATATTCAACGCAAGAACCTCGTAATATATTCGTGCAGAAAGGTCAGGATCATGCCGAATTATCCGTACTATATAATAACTAAAACACGCGAGTAATAGTTCAATTGTGTCGCAATATTTACATGAATATCAAACTATGATAAAAACATTAAGCTCCTATATACATTGTACATGGTATAATGTCCGAGTGAACGGTTGGATGATGCTGTATCAAGTAGTGAGACGTTTGTACCTACTAATCACTGGGAAACTTGTAAATGTCACACAACGCTCAGTTTGACGGGGATGTTTATAAATAATACAATGAGATCTGGATATTTAACATTGTACATGTACTATACATGGTTTTTACAAAACATTATAGTCCAGTCAGGGTAAGAATCCAGTGACGCAGCGGTGCAAAACCAATTATAAACCCGGTTATACAAACAGCTATAATTTCAATGCTAAATCGCTCTACCTGTTCAAACAAAGGGTGTAATATTTTGTGTACACTAAACGACAACGTCACTCTCATAATATCCTAACTGGACTGTAACATACTTATTTCGCTCTACCTGTTCAGGCAATGGTAAACATATTTTGAGTATACATAAACTGCAACGTCACTATTACAATATCCTAACTGGACTATACAATATCTAAGTGATGGGAGGAGTGCGTCTAGCGTGACCAGTTATACATGTCATGTTTATGTTGATGGTATTTTTTTACAGCTGCGTACGAATATAACAAACCTTTTATGTTGTACACGTGATGTGACATGTTGCTCTAAACTTAAAAGACAACCAATGAGTGTAGTACTTTATAATTATAATACAGATAATTTGACACGACCCTCGACCTTCTATTAGCATAATTTAACAACTGATATAGTGTCTATATGTTGTATGTGTTCATAAAGGTACGTTTGTACCAGCATTCATCAGCATTTCAAAAGTCGAAAAAATGAGCCCGAACGTCGGTGAAATTACGCTCGCGAGGATGAATATTTTGGTTCACACTGGAAACTATGTGTATCTAACGCACGCTGACGTTTGGGGACGTTTTTCGGCGCTTAACTGTGTTTAACAGCGGTTACTAGCGCTAAACAATGTTTGTCTGCGTTGTACCTTTTTTATCGGCGTATGTGAACTTTTGCCAACGTAGTTAAGCGTATGTGTAGCGGTCCCTAACTTAGTCCGACTTAGACGAACGAGAAGTCAGACGCCAGTATCCGTTGAACAAAGTTTACCTAAGTTACCGAAACGTTATGGAAAGTTCGTCTGCGCTAACCACTTGCGTTGCTATCGCGTTCGTTGCGTCTGATACCCGTTGGTCTACGTTTGACAAACGTTCATTTGCGCTGGGGAAAGTTGGCTTACGCCAGCCCTTGCGTTATTACCGCGTTCATTGCGCTGGATGCCCGTTGACCTCCGCTAGATAAACGTTCGACTAAATTCATTATCACCACCAGCGTTTCAGCAAACGTTAGCCAACGGAGTAAAACTTAATTCAGCGTTGAGGAACGTTTATAAACGGAGCACAACTTACATGAGCGTTTATTTCCAAACGTCGGCAAAAGTTTTGCATGTTAAAAATTTTCAACGAATACAACGTTCTTCAGCGTTTACCACCGATCATCAATCAGTTCAAATGTCAGTAAAATGACGAAAGTATAAAACGATACTTAAAATGATACAAGTAACTGTACAGAGTATTGACTTTTACTGTACCGAGTAATGCCAAGTATCTCGTTTGTGTACGGAGTACTGAACACCATTATGACTACATTACTCATTTACTCTCGCAATATCCCGTATTATCGGTACACCACAGAGAACAACTAACAACTTAAGACTTCCACAAGGAACCATAATTTTTTCACATATATAAACATTGTTATATAATATCTGTCAATAAATGAAATGTATATATGATGCTATTAATATTACATATACTGTACTTTAATAAGGAACACCTTTATATGACCTAGGTATTAATATAATGTATTCAAAATTCACTCGATTGACATATAGTTGTTGTTGTTTTTGTTGCTGTTGTTGTTGTTGTTGTTGATGATGTTGCTGTTGTTGATGTGGTTGCTGTTGTTGATGTGGTTGTTGTTGTTGTTATTGTTGTTATTGTGTAATCTTTATTGCCTAACACGTATCCACAGTCTGTATGACTTTAAGGTCACACAGAAAATGTTAATAGATTATGTCAATATACCAATATACTAAACTAAACTAGTAATAGCCGGGATAACTCTAGACTTGTCAATAAACAAACGTGTAAAATATAAACACTGCACTGTCAACTGACAGTTTGTTATCTGTGTAGATTTAAAGAGTATATCATTTAAAGTGAACATGCGCAAGGTTTAATTTTCATTTTTAGTCGTAAACAAAGGCTAGTGTTATCATCGACGGACTATGTGTGACCATTTCTTATTAATCTACACAGGCTACCTTAGAAACTGGATCATTGTTCATATTGATTGAGTATGCATGTTATATATTGTATCATTGTCACGGCTGAAAATAGTGCAATGACTATTGTACAGTGCGATAACTGTACATAATACTGCATTGGGTATTTTCTGTAGTGCACGGACAATCCAAAGCCACACAGAAACGACGGCAGCACCTAGCCATCCACGCAAGAGTGAGGCATAGAACAAACCATTCATATCCCCAAAAATGGATATTTCAAGCCAGCCTATATACTCACCCCGCAATGAATGACACACTGTGGACTTCGAATTCCATGCATAATTAAACCATAAAGGGAGGTAATTATGAATGATAACTACACTGAAGTGAAGAACGGGGAGTGACTTGTTTACTATACGACATCCGCCACGCCCTCTGTTAAAGTATGATACAAAACAAACAGAACAAACACTCTGATATGTCTCGGGTGACTCCCTCGACTAAATACGATCACCTAGGGTTTCAATGTTGTACTATAACATAATATTGAATATTACCTTGCCAGGGCTCGATCCCTTAACGCGTCATACGTCACACTTTTACTGACAGTGCTTAATGCAGATTGGTAGGAGGAGTTAAGTTTACGATTCATGGAGGTGAAACTGTCAGTACGAGCTACAGTCCTGGGCGTACTCATCATTGAATCCATTGTTTTTAAGTTACCGTTAACAGTGAGGGGGTTGTTCCTGAAAATACAAAACAACAACTGGTAATCAACAGTGAACTGTGCCTGAACCGCGTTTTTATTACTATAGATAACACCATGACGTGTACCAGCTTCGACTCTAGCTAGCTACCAACAGTCAACATTTCTCTGGCTTAGAATGAGTTCGTAAGTGCTTCTTACGACCTTATAAAACCCGTACATATTTTAAATTGCAAGGCGCTTCTTATGAGCCTATTTTCATGAAAATCGGAACAGGTCATGTTGACCAAACTGAAGTTGAAAAAGTTTTTTTTCAATAAGTAAAGTGTAGTTTCCAGACAGTTCTTTTTTGTTTTCTCAAAATAGCGTTTTTGTACTTACGGCCTACTTCTTGTTAGCCAGTGAGCTTAAAACAAACTACAACCCTAAGTCTAAAACCACGCATGAGTTGGGTCTACTTTCTGAGTCAAAAATTACGCACGCGTTGGGACTACTTTCTAAGTCTAAAACCACGCACGAGTTGGGACTACTTTCTAAGTCTAAAACCACGCACGAGTTGGGACTACAGTAACTTTCTAAGACTAAAACCACGCACGAGTTGGGACTACTTCCTAAGTCTAAAACCACGCACGAGTTGTTAACTTATTCAAAAGCAACTACTTGAAGTGATAGTTCTCTGGTGGTCAAGCTAACTTCTTTCTCACTTGAGAGATGCATTAATTATCAGTAACACATCAAAAATGTTTTATGCAATTTATGCAAGCATTCAATATTTTATGTCTTCTGCTCAATTACTTTTCCTTTATTTCAGATGTGTATAAATGTACATATTATGTTATATAAGGCTCACAGGGAAGACTGGGTATGCCCAACTGTGTTGCCTCTTTAAATAAAGTCTTTATTAGTTATAGAAAGAGAACGCAAACGCGAGGTTGTCTTATTTTTTCGAGGGCGTAGCCCGAGACAAAATAATCAACCGAGCGTTAAGTTTTCTTTCTAATTTATATCATTGGCCAGTGATTGGCTGTCACTTTGTAAACATAAGGCGTGTCTAAATGTATTACAATGCTGACCGATTAACATGCCCAATAAAAATCAATACCACGGTGTTGTGATTTTAAAGTTGATGACTCTAATACAACTCGACCAAGAAAATCGATAGAGGTCACGTTGACCGAAGTAAAGAACAATAAAGTTGTATGTATACGGTGCAGGATAATATTATCCTGCACTGTATTATTGTCTGTCACTTTTAACATGTCACCCATGAATATCCATGCTTATCCGTTGTCCAATAAGAGCTGTTATTTTAACTCATCAAAACATTCTTACTGTACAAAAACGAAAACACACGGGGATTGATTAGCGACAGGTCAAAAGTGTTCGATAATAATTGCACTCATTCCTTTGAGAATTAAGGCACACCCCATCAATTATCATCGGATTTAGCCACACCGCCTCTGTTAACATCGATGTAAATTGCCATAGCCATGATATAATTATTATTACTACTTTCTAAGTCTAAAACCATGCACGCGTTGGGACTACTTTCTGATGTAACGTAGTGTAAGGTCCCGATTATATTCGACCTATCAATAAACAAACATTCATAATATAAACACTTGAAGGTCGACAGACCACTTATTATCAGTGATGATTTAAAGAGTATATCAATAAAAATGAATATGCACAAGATTAAACAAAAATTAACATTCAACTAGGACACTGAAGTGTAAATGTGGCTACACAATTAGAACAGGTTAATTTTAAAGAATGCATCATTGACCAACGTTTCGGCTTTTACCAGCCTTTATCAAAGAAGGTAGAACATTGAAAATGTATTTAGTTTATACTTTATTTGTTAACGAAGTGAAGAGTTGTCTTTGGCGGAATGTACATGTTCTATTACTGGGAATTGTTGCCCTATCTCTAATACAATCAATTGAAACAAGTCTGTCTAAAAAGTATGCACGTTGATCAATTACATGTTTTTTCTCGTCAAATGAGTAATGGATACATTGAACATAACATGGGCGACGTTCATTCGATGTACTTCTGACAGTTGGAATGCTAAAAATGTCGCTGTGTCTTATAATGTAATATTACATACATGCGTTATGTATTATTTCATCAATAGTTCTTGTTCTATTTGTATAAAACAACTGCTATACACCTTATCAACTCGGATAAAAACAATCTTACAAAACAATACAAACACATTATCGCTTGTTCTACATCCATTACGGTGCATATTTTTGTGATTGTCAAATTGGAAAGGTCCTGTGTAAAATGACAGACTATGTTTTGCAGGTTGTCGATATTAGATACAAGCGGGTTGAACGGTTTTTTGCACGGAGAATTTGACTTGATCCTGACCTTCATGCATGAATATATTACAATGTTCATGTGTTGAATGTATACATTTCCGCGAGCAAATCGTGCAATATCGGTCTTTTAGATGTGTGTTTGAATTACACATCGAGGGTCTTCGTGATACTCCCCGGTAATGAAAACATACAACAAGGATTCTAAATATAGATAATACTAGTATATCAGCTGTTTAATCATGCTAATAGAAGTTCAAGAGTCGTATCAAATTCTCCGGACTGTAACTGAATGTTGTACACGATACACGTGTGGGAATGTATAGATAGAAGCTAACCTCTGAGTTGTAACTTGTCGGCCGAATCCTTGTTTAAGGTAAACCAATAAATGTCAGCGAAGCGTACATAAAACAGCACTCTGGACCGAGGCCTTTCACTTTGATAAAACAGCACTCTGGACCGAGGCCTTTCACTTTGATAAAACAGCACTCTGGACCGAGGCCTTTCACTTTGATAAAACAGCACTCTGGACCGAGGCCTTTCTCTTTGATAAAACAGCACTCTGGACCGAGGCCTTTCACTTTGATAAAACAGCACTCTGGACCGAGGCCTTTCACTTTGATAAAACAGCACTCTGGACCGAGGCCTTTCACTTTGATAAAACAGCACTCTGGACCGAGGCCTTTCACTTTGATAAAACAGCACTCTGGACCGAGACCTTTCACTTTGGAAGGGGTAATTTCGTGTCGTTTAAAGGCCTAAGGCAGAATCGTAATAATACGTGTAGTTGTATGTTTTCATACGCGTATATGTATTGAAACCATGTATAGTCGTTTCCATTTTGTCACGTGTCAACAATGTCTATGAATTGTATTAAATTGTTTTGATGATGCTGCCCGATTCGGGACTCATTCGCTTATATGTAAATAAACTTTGAATAAACGTTGAGAACAAATGACGGAACAATGTTCTCCAACACGTGTGATAACAAATGACGGAACAATGTTCTCCAACGCGTGTGAGAACAAATGACGGAAAAACGTTCTCCAACACGTGTGATAACAAATGATGGAACAATGTTCTCCAACACATTTGATAACAAATGCGTGAGGTAACCAGATTTTCGGCGCGATAATTGTTACGTTTTCGCGCAGAAAATCTGGTTACCTCACGCATTTGTTATCAAATGTGTTGGAGAACATTGTTCCATCATTTGTTATCACACGTGTTGGAGAACATTGTTCCGTCATTTGTTCTCAAAGTTTATTCAAAGTTTATTTACATATAAGCGCACGAGTCCCGAATCGTATCACAATTATTGCACGCTTTTTACTTAATATATCGACTGTATGTACAAGGTTTCACTATACTTAAAATATACAAATATAGTAGATGTCTGCCAATATATAGAGGATATGTGTGGATTTTGCTGTAAGATCGAATTTTATTTCACCGGGTGGTCACAGAAAATCTACGCAATTCAAGATTTAATTATTACGCATCCGAACTCGTGACTGTGCGTTATTCTACGATAAAACACATGCACATGTTCATTATTTTTAACTAAATTGAGAAATAACGGAAATAACTTTTACACAGATTAAAATCTTCCCTTGATTATCTTCAACCTCAAAAGCATCGGACAATACACCGTTTGTTTAACCAATCATACATACAATGATAGCCATCTTGTTAACAAAACTTGATACTATTTTCCGTACTGCATGAATGATCCAATGATTTGTTAACTATTTGACACGGATTGAAACTTGTTATAATATGTAATATTATCTAATGCTATTTTGTTATGAATGTCAAAGTTTTCAAATGTTAGTTTACCGAAATTGGCCATTTGTCTTTAGAATAACAAATTCGCCAAATTTTGGATATCGCGAATGTAGATAAGTGACTGCCGGATAGACATCTCGTATCACCGTTTATGAGTATAGACGCTCGCTGAAGCTCGCCGTCTAAATCTCATAACCAGCGATATAGTACAGAGAATTTGACACTATTCTCGACCTCCTATTAGCATAATTTAACAGCTGATATATTGTATATATGTATAACAAATGTAATACAAACACACATCTAAAGGACCGATATTGAACGATTTGCTTCCGGAAATTTATATATTCAACGCAAGCACCTTATAATATATTCATGCATAAAGGTCAGGAGCATGTCAAATTCTCAGTGCTATACTCATTGTCTATCATATACATAAACTTTAATAGACAGATTTGAATATCAGAGAGATTTATGAATGATTACATAACTCTTGTTTCAACCGTTTAAATCCTACAGCTTGTATTATAAGTAAGCGGATAATGACTACGTAGCCTAGTCCCGTCTTAGGATAATACCCTTATAACTTTATACAATAAACTAGCTTTATAACATACTTTACATACATAAAATAACATAATTAAGTGTAAATCTAATCGCTATTATAAAGTCTGCATTGTATTTTTACTTAAAACCAATGTATCCTTCTGAAAACAGTTTGAATTGCTTATTTATACCATAGGCATGTTCTTTATTAGCGGGTTGTATTCATTTGAATATCTTGTTGTATGTAAGATAATGTCCGGGAAGCATTGTGAGTGTTAGATAAACGTATAGCACGTAAAACTAAGATATATTTGCATTCTTACACGTGTACTGTGTTTCTTTTATAGGGACTAATTTATTTGCGGAGTGGATGAGTTATTTTTTAAGTTGCTATAGACAACTTCCGCTGTTCGTAGTATAGAACAGCCGCCCATGGAATTAGACTCACAAACTAGGGGAGTCCCTTTCAGAAGAGGAGTCCATTATTTGGATTACCCAAGTCAAGTATATACCTATATTACCGGCTGACTGTCCAATATATACCTACATGTATATTACTGGCTGACTGTCCAATATATACCTACATGTATATTACTGGCTGACTGTCCAATATATACCTACATGTATATTACTGACTGACTGTCCAATATATACCTACATGTATATTACCGGCTGACTGTCCAATATATACCTACATGTATATTACCGGCTGACTGTCCAATATATACCTTCATGTATATTACTGACTGACTGTCCAATATATACCTTCATGTATATTACTGACTGACTGTCCAATATATACCTTCATGTATATTACTGACTGACTGTCCAATATATACCTTCATGTATATTACTGACTGACTGTCCAATATATACCTTCATGTATATTACTGGCTGACTGTCCAATATATACCTTCATGTATATTACTGACTGACTGTCCAATATATACCTACATGTATATTACTGACTGACTGTCCAATATATACCTTCATGTATATTACTGGCTGACTGTCCAATATATACCTTCATGTATATTACTGACTGACTGTCCAATATATACCTACATGTATATTACTGACTGACTGTCTATATGACCAACTATTACACACATACAAGATAAAGCAAATTCCTAATTCGACCATGAGCACGAACATCTCGTGTATCGCAGCGCTCGATAACTACATGATAGATTATTGATTTTACTTAAGTAATAAAGATATGTTCGCGTATTTTGTCGGTGAATAAAACACAGGCAGGAGTTCAGAAGCGGAAAAATTAAATCACTCGTGCTCCACATTCGAACGAGTGCCCGTGTTTTATTCACCGACAAAATACAAGAACAGAGTTTTTATTTCGATTTTAAACACGATAGTATCCCGTACTATTTAACTGCGCGAATTCCATTTAACCCATTTTACATTGAACATAATTCCACGCTGAAATTGAGTGGCTTGTTAGCTGGTACAATTACCTCCCTCGATAATGAAAACGACCTTCGTAATTGTCTGAAGGACAGAACACGTTTTAGTTATTGAAACAATTTTAATAACACTAGTATAAGGTATCTATTGCATGAAATGAAAAATATAAATGAATTGATCATCAGAAGTTTTTATGAAACTTAGTATCCAGAGTATATTGGAGTTTCTAAAAATAGATGCGTCATAGCTGTAACACTGGATACTCGTGCAACTTGCCTTATTGGCAACTCGTTGACAGATATATTTAATTGCGGTAATAATACATGCCCTGGTTTGCTCTATGCGTATATGAATTAATCCGCGGATCGTGTTAGAATATCTCGTATAGCACTTACTTGTTTGCAGAACAAAATCTCTTAACAAAACAGCGCTATATTGAACAGAAAAGTGTATGCTTAGAAAAATCATCAAGAGTGTAGATAAAATATATAGATCTCCATAAAATACATACATAAAAACATACATGAAATACATATATGAAGAACATACATAAAATACATACATGAAGAACATACATAAAGTAAATACATAAAGTACATACATAAAATACATGCATAAAGTACATACATAAAATACATGCAAAAAGTACACACATTATAATACATACATAAAATACATGCATAAAGAACATACATAAAATACATACATAAAGTACATGCATAAAATAAATGCATAAAGAACATGCATAAAGAACATACATAAAATACATGCATAAAGCACAAACATTAAATACATGCATAAATAACATACATAAAGTACATAGTTACATAAAGAACATACATAAAATACATACATAAAAAACATGCATAAAGTACATGCATAAAGAACATACACAAACTTAATACATAATGTACTTACACAAAGAACATACATAAAGAACATACGTAAAGTACATACATAAAATACATGCATAAAGAACATTCATAAAGAACATTCATAAAGCAAAAAAATAAAAAAGAACATACCTAAAGTACATACATAAAATACATACATAAAATACATGCATAAAGAACATTCATAAAAAACATTCATAAAGTAAAAAAATAAAAAAGAACATGCATAAAGAACATACATACAGTACATACATAAAGTACACACATTAAAATACATACAAAAGATACATGCATAAAGAACATACATACATAATGCACATACATATGAACATACATAAAGAACATACCTAAAGAACATACATAAAATAATGCATAAAGTACATGTATAAAGAACATACACAAGCTTCATACATAATGTACTTACACAAAGAACATACATAAAGCACATACATATGAACATACATAAAGTACATTCATAAAGTAAATACATAAAGTAAATACAATTAATACATAAAGTACATACATGAAGTACATACATAAAGTGCATACATAAAGTACATACATAAAGTACATACATAAAGTACATACATAAAGTACATACATAAAGTACATACATAAAGTACATACATAACGAACATACATAACGAACATACGTACAACACATAAATACAGGACGTGTACATACCCAATTTTCTTATCCTGAACGAATTATCCGATTAATTCCACAATCAATGCCACATTCTGTGTATATATCATTTCACAATAACATTATTTCATTATATAAATTGATAAAAATGCTCAACTACTTCAAACATATTTATAAACAGCGCACGTATGCCTTCATACCCTATGATCTAGTGTACTATTTCACACCAAACGTTCTGTTGTTTGTAAACACGTTTGTATTATCCAGCAGCCAAACTATCCCAATAATGAATGCAGGGTTTTATAACGTGGCCTTAAAAGCTCCGTGCATTCAATTAGACCTGTACAATAGCTACAACTTGTTAATAAAGACATACACTGTCGGCTTATTTCTCATTCAACCGTTCTTTGAATGAAATTGACCAGCTAGGCATATAACGTCGTAGTAGTATTGTATCAGGTTTTCTATTATGTTAATCTATATTATTAAGATTTCAAAGCATAAGCGAATAAATCAGTATATTAGTTTTCTATGCCAATGATACGGAACCGTTTGGTTAAGCGGTGTTATGCGATTAAATAGTTTTAAAACTACACCTGTGGTAAATAATAGATTTAATGTGGCAATACATGAAAGTCTTGGTCTGTTTAAGTTAATACAGTTGTGTACCTATTTATTTTAGCGTTCATTCTACAGATAGATGAACAAAACGGAAAAAATGCTGTGGGCGCACTGATTTTCTTGTAAAATAAATAAATTAGTACTTGCTCATCGCTAGATATAACACATTAGCATAAGTACTGTCCGATTCAAAAGAGATTTTAGGCTTTTGAAAAACATTATGAGCGTCATAAATGCTATATGGATCCCGATTTCTGTCAAAAAGGCTTGTCGGCGAAACAATGTCATTGGCAACTACACTGGATTGTTATGTGTTATAATGTACAGAATTCATAAAGCTATGTTTCATATGATGTTAAAAGGGTGTACCTAAATAAATATTAGCGATTTCTTGATTGAAACTCGAATTCATGTCCTGTTCATTGGGTGAGACTTTGTCGGCGATTTTGGCAACAGATACGTTACGCTGCTAATATGTCAACATATTAGACGGATAAAAATACGTATTTTTCATCATTTCATGGGCATTTTGACTAATTGAATAAAGTAAGATGGCACTGCTGGTAAAGAATTGTACAGAGAAAGCAGTATATTAAGAAACGAAGATTTGAACAGTGAACTAACACTTTTTCAAAATTTTAAAACAGATACGTTACATGCGTTTTGTGAAATTATCCAATAAGCACATGTAGTTGTTGCACAAATATATGATTTTCACATGGAATATCATCGACGGATTGTACTTTTGTAGAAATAATCATACAAATACCCTATAATATTAATTTTTCATGTGCTTAAACTTTATTTTGACAGATACGTTACACAGAACAGATACGTTACGGCATATTTGTATATCTGCTAAAATACGTGCATTTTAAGCACCTTACTCCTTTCAGTGTTCATAGCTTACATTGTTAAGTGACACACTATGGAAAGATGACATCCCTAGATCACCGATCATCATATTAAATGCATTTTTATGCATATTCGGATGGTGTTTTGGACAATAAGACGGTGACTTTAAAACGTGAGTTAATTCTCGTTATTCATTGCTAAAATTTTATAATATCATAATAGTTTATACTAATTTATTTAAGGTCGATCGTGAAACAAGTTTTTCCAACTTATATTAATCACTATCGACACCTCATTCCTGATGTTATCCATCGCCACGAGGGTATGAGAGAAGAGAAGCCAGTTTATATTATCATATTGAAAACAAACACTCTTTAAGTATTAGTTAATATAATGAAACTCATTTCGAAATTATAGCACTTAATTCAAATAATAAGCTTCATAACATCTCGTAACGTATCTGTTTAGCTACGTAACGTATCTGTTTTTTGCATTTTATGTACATATCCTTACCTTAATATTGACTTACATAATAGTTTATGCAATTTTAAGAGACGTAGGTCCTATTTGTTCAAGCTGCGGCTGCGTCAGCCCCATCTTGACTGTCCATTATGTTTCCAGTTTACTTCCTCTTAGATAGTCGGTGCTATTTAATACGCTGACTTTTAATAAAATAACTATTCAGTACTACCAATTTTATTTGGCTAAATTTGGTCTTAATTCAATCTTAATTGAGAAAAGGTGTTTGTGGGTGAAGTTGTTTCATTCATTTTCTGGTGTTTGTTGAACACATACAGCTTATATTTAGATATCCTTTCAAAATTTAGATGAAGATGAGGTGAATATTCCACACCTGTTTGACAATACCAGTTGGTATATAATACATGTGAACAGTGGAATCCTTGTTGTTATGTTGCAGTCAGCTTATTACATAATACATGTTTTAATAAATTTGTAATATTGGCTAGAACGTTAATTGTATTCACCTTTCTTTTATTAAACTGGAACCACTAGATTGTCTTAACCTTTGTTTTATTCAACTAGAACCACTAGGTTGTCTTGACATTTCTTTTATTAAACTGGAACAACTAGATTGTCTGTACCTTTCTTTTATTAATCTGGAACCACTAGATTGTCTTTACCTTTCTTTTATTAAACTAGAACCACTAGATTGTCTTTACATTTCTTTTATTAAACTGGAACGACTAGATTGTCTGTACCTTTCTTTTATTGAACAGGAACAACTAGATTGTCTTTACCTTTCTTTTATTGAACAGGAACAACTAGATTGTCTTTACCTTTCTTTTATTGAACAGGAACAACTAGATTGTCTTTACCTTTCTTTTATTGAACAGGAACAACTAGATTGTCTTTACCTTTCTTTTATTGAACAGGAACAACTAGATTGTCTTTACCTTTCTTTTATTGAACAGGAACAACTAGATTGTCTTTACCTTTCTTTTATTGAACAGGAACAACTAGATTGTCTTTACCTTTCTTTTATTGAACAGGAACAACTAGATTGTCTTTACCTTTCTTTTATTGAACAGGAACAACTAGATTGTCTTTACCTTTCTTTTATTGAACAGGAACAACTAGATTGTCTTTACCTTTCTTTTATTGAACAGGAACAACTAGATTGTCTTTACCTTTCTTTTATTGAACAGGAACCACTAGATTGTCTTTACATTTCTTTTATTAAACTGGAACGACTAGATTGTCTGTACCTTTCTTTTATTAAACAGGAACAACTAGATTGTCTGTACCTTTCTTTTATTGAACTGGAACAACTAGATTGTCTTTACCTTTCTTTTATTGAACAGGACAACTAGATTGTCTTTACCTTTCTTTTATTGAACTGAAACAACTAGATTGCCTTTACCTTTCTTTTATTGAACTGAAACAACTAGATTGTCTTTACCTTTCTTTTATTGAACTGAAACAACTAGATTGCCTTTACTTTTTTTTATTGAACTGGACAACTAGATTGTCTTTACCTTTCTTTTATTAAACTGGAACAACTAGATTGTCTTTACCTTTCTGTTATTGAACTGCATGAACAACTAGATTGTCTTTACCTTTCTTTTATTGAACTGGAACCACTAGATTGTCTTTACCTTTCTTTTATTGAACTGAAACAACTAGATTGCCTTTACCTTTCTTTTATTGAACTGGACAACTAGATTGTCTTTACCTTTCTTTTATTAAACTGCAGGAACAACTAGATTGTCTTAACCTTTCTTTTATTAAACTGCAGGAACAACTAGATTGTCTGTACCTTTCTTTTATTAAACTGCAGGAACAACTAGATTGTCTGTACCTTTCTTTTATTAAACTGCAGGAACAACTAGATTGTCTGTACCTTTCTTTTATTAAACTGGAACAACTAGATTGTCTGTACCTTTATTTTATTGAACTGCAGGAACAACTATATTGTCTTTACCTTTCTTTTATTAATCTGGAACAACTAGCTTGTCTTTACCTTTCTTTTATTGAACTGCAGGAACAACTAGATTGTCTGTACCTTTCTTTTATTAAACAGGAACAACTAGATTGTCTGTACCTTTCTTTTATTAAACTGCAGGAACGACTAGATTGTCTGTACCTTTCTTTTATTAAACTGCAGGAACAACTAGATTGTCTGTACCTTTCTTTTATTAAACTGCAGGAACAACTAGATTGTCTGTACCTTTCTTTTATTAAACTGCAGGAACAACTAGATTGTCTGTACCTTTCTTTTATTAAACTGCAGGAACAACTAGATTGTCTGTACCTTTCTTTAAATAAACTGCAGGAACAACTAGATTGTCTGTACCTTTCTTTTATTAAACTGGAACAACTAGATTGTCTTTACCTTTATTTTATTGAACTGCAGGAACAACTATATTGTCTTTACCTTTCTTTTATTAATCTGGAACAACTTGTTTATCTTTACCTTTCTTTTATTGAACTGCAGGAACAACTATATTGCCTTTACCTTTCTTTTATTAATCTGGAACAACGAGATTGTCTTTACCTTTCTTTTATTAAACTGGAACAACTAGATTGTCTTTACCTTTCTGTTATTGAACTGCATGAACAACTAGATTGTCTTTACCTTTCTTTTATTGAACTGGAACCACTAGCTTGTCTTTACCTTTCTTTTATTAAACTGGAACAACTAGATTGTCTTTACCTTTCTTTTATTGAACTGCATGAACAACTATATTGTCTTTACCTTTTTTTTATTAAACTGGAACAACTAGATTGTCTTTACCTTTATTTTATTGAACTGCAGGAACAACTATATTGTCTTTACCTTTCTTTTATTAATCTGGAACAACTAGCTTGTCTTTACCTTTCTTTTATTGAACTGCAGGAACAACTATATTGTCTTTACCTTTCTTTTATTAAACTGGAACAACTAGATTGTCTTTACCTTTCTTTTATTGAACTGCAGGAACAACTAGATTGTCTTTACCTTTCTTTTATTAAACTGTAGGAACCACTTGATTGTCTTTACCTTTCTTTATTAAACTGCAGGAACAACTAGATTGTCATTACCTTTCTTTATTAAACTGCAGGAACCACTAGATTGTCTTTACCTTTCTTTATTAAACTGCAGGAACAACTAGATTGTCTTTACCTTTCTTTATTAAACTGCAAGAACAACTAGATTGTCTTTACCTTTCTTTTATTAAACTGCAGGAACAACTAGATTGTCTTTACCTTTCATTTTTGAACTGGAACCACTACATTGTCTTTATCTTTCTTTTATTAAACTGCAGGAACAACTAGATTGTCTTTACCTTTCTTTTTGTAATGGAACAACTGCATTGTCTTTACCTTTCTATTATTATAAATCCATTTCATTGTGTAGCATACCTTTATAACAATAACTCGTCTAAACTTACATTATGATATATGAAAAATTGTTGAAATTATCCAATACTAGTAAATGTTTTGTTTAAAACTGAACACTCACATATTAACACCAGAACTTGTTGCTGAACTGATATAACTGGGAAGCAACATATAAACCACGTCTACATAAAGCAAAGTTTTTGTTTGTACGTTCATGTATCAATGTGTGGTAACGATATATACCTGATAAAGTACGGAGATAATGACCTGATCCTGATCTTTATGCATGAATATATTACAAGGTTCTTGCATTGTTCAAATGTATTCATTTTCGTCAGCAAACCAAACAATATTTGTCCAAAAGATTTGGGTTTGTATTACACATCGAGCGTCATCGTTATACTCCCCGCTTATGAAAACATACAACCGGGTTTATAAATATAGTCAAGCTATTAGCTGCTAATGGAAGGTTGAGGATCATGTCAAATCTTCCGTACTATAAATGATTAATGTATTTTAGAAAAGAGCAATGTTCGATGAACAAAGAATTAAGAGGTTTTTAGCTGAATAATACAATAGTTTGTGTTTTCTTGCTCCGCTAAAAAGTCAAACAACATGTTGACAGGTTTGACAATGGTTAATTATTATCCTACAAGTTTGATCCTATTAAGGGCACAAAAAAACAATACTCACTTGTTTGCACACACTATATGAATACGTAATTATTTGTTTAAATTATTTTTGAGTCCCACAAATCAACATTATTATAGTCATATGGAGACTACAGACATATTATCTTGACACCCGAATCTATTAGCAGATACCTAGACACTACCTTATATGGAGATTACCCAGTCACATTATCCTGACACCAGCAGTTACCTAGACCTTACCTTATATGGAGACTACCCAGTCACATAATCCTGACACCAGCAGTTACCTAGACCTTACCTTATATGGAGACTACCCAGTCACATCATCCTGACACCAGCAGTTACCTAGACCTTACCTTATATGGCGACTACCCAGTCACATTATCCTGACACCAGCAGTTACCTAGACCTTACCTTATATGGAGACTACCCAGTCACATTATCCTGACACCAGCAGTTACCTAGACCTTACCTTATATGGAGACTACCCAGTCACATCATCCTGACACTAGCAGGTACCTCGACCTTACCTTATATGGAGACTACCCAGTCACATTATCCTGACACCAGCAGTTACCTAGACCTTACCTTATATGGAGACTACCCAGTCACATTATCCTGACACCAGCAGTTACCTAGACCTTGTCTTATATGGAGACTACACAGTCACATTATCCTGACACCAGCAGTTACCTAGACCTTGCCTTATATGGAGATTACCCAGTCACATTATCCTGATACCAGTAGTTACCTAGACCTAACCTTATAGGAGACTACCCAGTCACATTACCCTGACACCAGCATTTACCTAGACCTTACCTTAAAGGAGACTACCCAGTCACATTATCCTGACACCAGTAGTTACCTAGACCATACCTTATAGGAGACTACCCAGTCACAATATCCTGTCACCAGCAGTTACCTCGACCTTACCTTATATGGAGACTACACAGTCACATTATCCTGACACCAGCAGTTACCTAGATCTTACCTTATATGGAGACTACCCAGTCACATTATCCTGACACCAGCAGTTACCTAGACTTTACCTTATATGGAGACTACCCAGTCACATTATCCTGACATTAGTAGTAACCTAGACCATACCTTATATGGAGACTACCAAGTCACATTATCCTGACACTAGCAGTTACCTAGACCTTACCTTATATGGCGATTACCCAATCACATTATCCTGATACCAGCAGTTACCTAGACCTTACCTTATATGGTGACTACCCAGTCACATTATCCTTACACCTGCAGTTACCTAGACCTTACCTTATATGGCGATTACCCAGTCACATTATCCTGATACCAGCAGTTACCTAGACCTTACCTTATATGGAGAGTACCCAGTCACATTGCCCTTACACCAGCAGTTACCTAGACCTTACCTTATATGGAGACTACCCAGTCACATAATCCTGACACCAGCAGTTACCTAGACCTTACCTTATATGGAGACTACCCAGTCACATTATCCTGACACCAGCAGTTACCTAGACCTTGTCTTATATGGAAACTACCCAATCACATTATCCTGAGACCAGCAGTTACCTAGACCTTACCTTATATGGCGATTACCCAGTCACATTATCCTGATACCAGCAGCTACCTAAACCTTACCTTATATGGAGACTACCCAGTCACATTATCCTGACACCAGCAGTTACCTAGACCTTACCTTATATGCAGATTACCCAGTCACATTATCCTGACACCAGCAGTTACCTAGACCTTACCTTATATGGAGACTACACAGTCACAATATCCTGACACCAGCAGTTACCTAGACCTTACCTTATATGGAGACTACCCAGTCACATTATCCTGACACTAGCAGTTACCTAGACCTTGCCTTATATGTAGACTACCCAGTCACATTATCCTGACACCAGAAATTTGAGAATCCACCAGCAGTTACCTAGACCTTACCTTATATGGAGACTACCCAGTCACATTATCCCGACACCAACAGTTACCTAGACCTTACCTTATATGGAGACTACCCAGTCACATTATCCTGACACCAACAGTTACCTAGACCTTACCTTATATAGAGACTACCCAGTCACATTATCCTGACACCAACAGTTACCTAGACCTTACCTTATATAGAGACTACCCAGTCACATTATCCTGACACCAACAGTTACCTAGACCTTACCTTATATGGAGACTACACAGTCACATTATCCTGACACCAGAAATTTGAGAATCCACCAGCAGTTACCTAGACCTTTTAGAGATATGGCAGGATCCAGATACGGAAGGACTGGCTGGCTGGCTGTCTGGCGGGCTGTTGGACGGACTGAGGGCAAACATGTAGGGGACTAATAAAATGTTTCGGCTATTTTCGTCTATCAGTGTTGACAAATTTCGTCTTGGACTTGATGCCTTTTGTGACGTCTAAGTCATATTTTGTTTGTATTGCTGCATCTTCCTACATTACTGTGACATCATCCAATATTTACACGAATACATGTATACCGTTATGTGGTGGCATATTCATGCTTCCGTAGTTTATTGATATTGTGTGCATGTGTTATACATAAAATTGTGGCATGGTAGTAAACTGAGCTCTCATACCGGGATTACCCTGGTAGTAATAAGATAATATAAAATACACTTAGTACAAAGAAACGCTCCTGATGTAAAGAAATCGCATGTTATCGTTCTAGGCAGGGTAACACGACATATTATGTATGTCAAGATGAGTATGGCATTGTTAAATAGTCGAGTTTAATAAATATATGCAAAGAATACAGGAGATGTGTATGATCTTTGATATATGTAGCAGTATAATTTACAAAATATATGACATGCACTTTTTTGGCCAACCAGTCAGTTTCTTCCTGGATTAGTTTCTTGAATATTTTCACTTACTACTCATCAAGGGTGACACAGTGGTCGAGTTGGTTACGCTCTTGATCGCATTGGCGCTGGTTTGATGTTCGATCGGGTACATGGTTTTTGTTCAAACGCTTTTCAGACTAGAGATGAACTTGTTGGTAACCCAGAGGTAGCAGTCTCGCGTATATCTGTGATGTACACCGGACATATTAAATAACCAACAAGTCGATTTCGAAAGAGCTATAATAGTGTAACAACCGGAACCTTTTATTTGTTACCATACTGTACACATACACAGATTATTGGAAACCATACAGAAACGGCGACAGAGCCTACTAAGTATCCCCTGCACGAGACAGTCATCCTCCCCTGCATGAGACAGTCACCCTCCCCTGCACGAGACACTAACACCCGCTGTAGTTACATATACTACATACTGTACAGACACTAACACCCGCTATAGTAACATATACTACATACTGTACAGACACTAACACCCGCTATAGTAACATATACTAGTAAGTTACATACTGTACAGACACTAACACCCGCTATAGTAACATATACTAGTAAGTTACATACTGTACAGACACTAACACCTGTTGTAGTAACATATACTAGTAAGTTACATACTGTACAGACACTAACACCTGTTGTAGTAACATATACTAGTAAGTTACATACTGTACAGACACTAACACCTGTTGTAGTAACATATACTGCATACTGTACAGACACTAACACCCGCTGTAGTAACATATACTGCATACTGTACAGACACTTACACCCGCTATAGTAACATATACTAGTAAGTTACATACTGTACAGACACTAACACCTGTTGTAGTAACATATACTAGATACTGTACAGACACTAACACCCGCTGTAGTAACATATACTACATACTATACAGACACTAACACCCGCTATAGTAACATATACTACATACTGTACAGACACTAACACCCACTGTAGTAACATATACCAATACTGTACAGACACTAACACCCGCTGTAGTAACATATACTACATAATATACAGACACTAACACCCGCTGTAGTAACATACACTACATAATGTACAGACACTAACACCCGCTGTAGTTACATATACTACATACTGTACAGACACTAACACCCGCTGTAGTAACATATACTACATACTATACAGACACTAACACCCGCTGTATTAACATATACTACCTACTGTACAGAGACTAACACCCGCTGTAGTAACATATACTACATACGGTACACACACTAACACCCGTTGTAGTAACATATACTACATACTGTACGGACACTGACACCCGCTATAGTAACATATACTACATACTGTACATACACTAACACCTGTTGTAGTAACATATACTGCATACTGTACAGACACTAACACCCACTGTAGTAACATATACTACATACTGTACAGACACTAACACCCGCTGTAGTAACATATACTACATACTGTACAGACACTAACACCCACTGTAGTAACATATAGTACATACTGTACAGACACTAACACCCGCTGTAGTAACATTCACTACATACTGTACAGACACTAACACCCACTGTAGTCACATACACTACATACTGTACAGACACTAACACCCGCTGTAGTAACATATACTACATACTGTACAGACACTAACACTCGATGTAGTAACATATACAAGATACTGTACAGACACTAACACCAGCTGTAGTAACATATACTACATACTGTACATGTACTAACACCCGACTATCCTTATTTGTCAAGCATTATCCCTTGTGATCTTTATTTGTTTCAAACGACTCTTAAAATTACATTGTGGGAAAAAATATCAGGTACGTTAGGATCTCGATTTGGCTCATGTCCAGTATATGCAGTGTACCAACAAAATCGCCTTTTAAAAGAGGAATAACTGAATGAAACTTCGCATATATATTGGAGATAAATACTTCAATGTGATCAAATGCTTGTTTAATTAGAATCTATCAAGGACAATTTTTATGGGCTTAGTTGCATTCCAATTTGAACAACCCTCGTACTCGCCCACACATTGACATATTGACAACTTCACATGTAGACAGACGCATACACATACGATACAAACCCACCCACTGACATAGTGACAACTTCTCATGTAGACAGACGCATACACATACGATACACACCCACCCACTGACATATTGACAACTTCTCATGTATGCAGACACATATTCATACAATACACAAACGGCCACAAACAGGCTAAATGCGGAAATGACAGGCATGAAATCCAAAACATGACGTCTTTAATCGTTTATTCATGTAGGGGCCAAAAAATGCGTTTCCAACCTGTTCTCTGTGTAACATATCCGGTTTCTGGTCCGGTTTAAGTATTTGCTGGTGTTTGTACCCACCGGTGGTGTGTTTGTGGCGTTAAATTTTAATCAATGTCTTGGTTGAACTATATCATGAAAATATACAGCAATGGCTTATATTTTTATAATCCCCATAACAGGGAGAAAATTCAACTAAATTCAATGATTTTACAGTATTAATTATCAGTAGCAATTGAAACAAAACTACGAACCATTTATGAAGTTTGAAACATACATTGTGCAAATTGACAATCATATAGTACTTATGTAAATAGCAAAATGCGAGGCGTGTTCAAAATGATCCTGGACTGGTCATTTTAATTAATATACCCGTAGGTAAAAGTTGACCTATCAAATATGGTTGGAAAGCAAGTTTAAATATCAACAAGATTGTAGGAAAACAAACTGACTTCAATTCTTTATCTGAGCAGCATCTGCATTATTTTAGTAACTATACATAGTTAGTGTTTACCAGCGTACACCGTACATTTGTCGTTACACACATTTTTTAACTTCAAATACTTTTACTATCGAAATGAGTACATACTTCAAAAAGATTATATTAAGTCAGACAGAACTTAACCAGCCGAGCACAGAAAACATTAAAAACACACAAAGCACAATGCCCAACTGAACCAAAAATGATTCAGGGGGATAAGGGAAAGTGCTTGTTGTCAGGAACTCTGGATTTTAAGAGACATAAACGATTCCGTGCGGGGAATGATACGATCAATAATGATCAAAGGTCAGTGCGAAGAACGTCCGTGAGCACGTCACAGATGTCAGTTCAAGACGACATCGCTAGAGATGGATATTTCGAGGAAAGTGTTTTAAAATTGTGGATGCTACACAATGATTTAAGTGCTCATTAGACAGGGAATGATTTGCTGATGAATAACTGAAATGGGTATAAGCCATCGTAAGTATATTGCTTGCAGCAGGGAATAGTTCGAGCATAAAAATGTCAAGTATGACGTTCAAACTGCATTGAATAATGACGTCGTTGTCCGCTGCAATCATAAACCATATGATTTTAAAATGTAAACTTGTTTTATAACGTAACATATCTTGATGAAACTTCGAGAATGTACTCAGAACACTTTGACTGTTAGTAGAAATTTGAAACTTATAAGAATGATAATATTTTATAAAACAAGCCAAGTACGCGAGTAACTTGAACATCCCTCATATGTTGCTTTAATAATCACCATTCTTCGCAAAAATAAAGCTTGAAAACAGACATTAATTTTGAACGACCCGTTAATGAGAAAACTTCAATCAGTAAATTGGAAATGTTTTTAACTCTGTGCAATAGGTGATACATATAACGTACATAATTTATACACTTTTATTTCCATGCTGACCTTAAAAGTAAGCGGATAAAGAATATAATAAGGCTGAAACACGGATTTGGTAGTCTGGGAATGGTTGATTTAACAGGTCAATACATGTATTTACTGACACTGAATCATTATCACGATCTTGTTACGCGTCGTTCATGAACTTACCAAGTAGCACATTCATCAAATCATTGAAATCAGTGTCATCATTTCAAGGACCACAGCTGCTATTGGTTGTATAAACCACGAAGGCGCATATAATATTTTAACAACACATAATGACAAACATTCCTATGAAGTTTGTTGACTGTATTTAGAATATAACCTACATTATGAGCCAATGAAAACGCCGCATTTTCGCGGTTAAATGAAAATTTAATCATTAAAATGTTCTCTTCACAGACTTGACGTCATGCGTTGGCGCTAATTTCTATCGGCCAATCAGAATGCAGAATGTTATATTCTAAGTTAGTTAGAACATATTAAGTAAATTTTAATGACTAAAAAGGCCTCGCTTCGCTTCGCTCGCTCCGACCTTTTTAATCATTAAAATTTACTTAATATGTTCTAACTATAACATAGCACAACTATTTATCATGTTACGGACGACAAAAGCAAAATACAATCTATTCAAGGGCCTACTTATAATGGTCGGACCCAAATAGCATATAATAGTTGCATAACAATAATGCTGACAAATAATTATATGAAGTGTCAAGATTGTAACACGATTACTTTTCAAGTAACAGACAACACACCATTTCAGAAAGGACGGAAAAGGGAAAATCTCTATGACCCCCTTATGGCATAAAAATCCAAGAATTGCGGCCTTTGAAATTGGAACGAAAGTCTCGCATGAAATATTAAATTTATTGTATTTGAACACAATATTATCTACATATATAATACACGTACTGTGTAGCACAATCATGTCAAATATCAATGGAACAAAATCAGCATCACCAGAGGCTCCACAAAGGGCCGTAACTCCAGCACCATCAGAGGCTCCACAAAGGGCCGTAACTGCAGCATCATCAGAGGCCCCACAAGGGACCGTAACTCCACACTATACAACATCATCAGAGGTCCCACACAGGGCCTAAACTCCAGCATCACCAGAGGCCTCACAATGGACTAAACTCAGCACTATACAGCATTATCAGAGGCCCCATAAGAGGCCGCAACTCCAACATCATCAGTGGCCTCACAAGGGACTGAACTCAGCACTATATAGCATCACCAGATGTCCAACAAAGGGCCGTAACTCCAGCATCATCAGAGACCCCACAAGGGGCCGTATCTCCAGCATTATCAGAGACCCCACAAGGGACCGTAACTACAGCATCATCAGAGGCCCCACAAAGGGCCGTAACTCCAGCATCATCAGAGGCCCCACAAAATAACACATTTTTCTTACCAGTTTCTTGATATTACTAAGCCTGTTTATTGATCATCCTCATATGTGTCTATCCCATCATTATACCGGGCCAATACTTATCCCCACCATATAGGGACTCAATCCAACCCTTATATGGGTCAATAGATATAACGTCAAACCTACAATGTTCACAAACCTACAATGTTCACGGAATATTGCAACATGACATTATGTTACACAATCACTATCTGAACACTTTTCACTTAATAAACACCAGGGCTGGGTACGGCAAAGATAATGCTATCAGGGTATATACAATGATATACATCATTTTAACACTTACAAATATGGTATATTGGTTTTTATGGTATATTGGTCTGAATATAATGGAAAGCTTACATCCAGGCCACAAAGATTGTTACTTGACTAGGATTAAAGAAAATAATAAGACTATGTAAATAAATAACTAAGAAAGAAGGCTTGATGGCAATGGGGTAAAGCATATATCTCAGGGGTCCTCAGGGCACCACAATTTTCTACCCATGAAATTTCCAACTTTAAAGGTTTTCCTTGGCGAATTCCAGGTTCTTGGTTGGTCATAGTCAAGACCTTTACCAATACTATTTCAGACAAGAGATGTTTGTAAAACATCTATGCCCCTATAGCAGACAAACAGTCATTCAAGATTCAAATATTTATTGTACAAATGGCCTCCGGCCCATATACAAGATATATACACAGAACATACAAAACTATACATTGGTCAAATGACATAATATTATAAAAGTTTTTGTTTTTCAAAGGGACAAATACATAGACAAATTCCTTATCATTGTATGGTTTTTAGCAGCTAGTAGAATGTTAAACTTAGATAGATTAGGATATTTACAAAACTTATCAGGTATGTATTTAATTCTAATTTCAGCGTAAAATGGACAGATAAGTAGAAAATGAAATTCGTCTTCTATAGTATTTTGACAGTATTTACAAAAACGTTGATTTCGCGGTACTCACTGATGCCTGCCAACTTCTATCATCAGGTTCTGAGAAGAAGATCTAAATTTGACTAAACATCGACGATATTTCATTATGTCAATACAATTTACATACGTTTCAATGCAGAAATCGGTTTTAAAGTTGGTTTAAAAAGTCGAAAGTTTGCCGTTGTTGTTACACTGATCATTCCACGTTTGGAGATAATGGTCTCTTAAACGTTGAGTATATGTCTTAATAAATAAAGTTTTGTCAGGTACACACTGTTCCTCCCAAACAACCCCAAAGCCATTTTCATATAAATTTTGACGAATATGTGTTACCCAGTTAGTATTACCAAAATTATAATACATTTTTAGCATTTCATAACAAAGTTTTATATATCTATCATGATTACTTTCAAGTATTCTAATCCAGAATTTTATACAACGTATAGAAGCAGTTATTCGCAAAGGGTAACGACCTAAGTCGCCCATAATTGCATCATTACAATCAAATTTTGAAACATTAAGAAAGCGTTTACAAGCGTAAGTATGTATGTTTTCAATTGTGATCATATTTTGTATTCCCCACAATTCGCAACCATATAGTAATATTGGACTAATTTTTGTATCAAAAATCTTAAAGAAAATTTTAGAGGTCAAATTCGGAAGTTTCAATAAGTCTTTTAGTAGTATATTCAGAACTTTCTTGGCTTTTAACGCATTTTGTTCGGCCATTTTGAAAGATGACAATGATCGACTGAAGTAAATTCCAACATAAGAAAAACCAGATACACTGCCTAGTTGAGTTCCGTTATAATACCATTTTTCTTTCTTTGACAGCGCTCCACCATTTTTGAATACAAGCACTTTAGTTTTGTTTTTATTAACTATGAGTTTATTTTCTTCACAGAAGGCACTAAGTGAATTTAACTGTCTTTGTAGACCCACTATTGTGTCCGACATTAAGGCCACATCATCAGCGAACATTAATAAAATATTTCAATAAAAGAGGGATTTAATTGAATACCATGTACTTGTGATTGAGAGATTGCAGCGTCCAAATCATTTATAAACAGTGAAAATAGAATTGGGCTTAGGTTACAACCTTGTCTTAAACCTATGAAGCTACTGAAATTTTCATTTTGACCGGTTTTACTCTTAACAGATAATTTTACAGTTTTATAAATAGCTTCGATTGCATTTAGTAACCTTCCTTTTACATTATTATGACTTAGTTTTTGGAATAGTTTGTTTCTATTTACCGAATCAAAAGCTTTTTGAAAATCGCCAAATGCAACATATAATTTTCTCCCTTTCATGTTCAAATATTTACGGGCTATTGACTGTAAAACAAACGCATTGTCAATAATGACAATTGTACTGTAGCCCTATCTGAAGCCTGCTTGTGACTCAGAAATTTTGTCAAATAATTCAGTAAACATAGTAATTCTTTTATTCAAGATACTGATATAAATTTTACTAAAGACGTCAAGAAGAGCAATTTCTCTGTAGTTAATAGGATCATCTATACCACCTTTCTTATGAATAGGAATCAAAATTGAATAAGACCCATGATTCAGGAAACACTCCAGATAAAAATATTTTGTTGAAAAGTTGTACTATGTAAGGTAATGAATTGTGAAGTCCATACACAAAATGTGCTGGTAAAAGTGTACCTGAACAGGATTTATTTAATTGCAAACCTTAATTGCTGATGTTATTTCATATGGACTTATTTCGTTATTAAGAATATCTATCTCTATATCACTAAGGTTCTTATTTTCGTCGACGTCTATAATATCTACGTTTACTTCATTTTGAACAGGTGTATCGTCACTACCAAATAGAGCCTTAAAATGTAACAACCAATCATTGGTTGATATTTCTGGAACTCTAGGAGGATTACTTGTAATTTATCTAAATTTTCGCCGGAATATTTTTGGGTTTGATAGACAATCTTCGAGGGAATTTACGCGAGCTTTGTCATATTGCCATCGTTTTGACTTGCACAAAGTTTTATATTTAGTTTTTTTGACCAGTAGTCGCCAAAGTCGGCATTAGATCTAGTTTTACGATATTTGCGCAATGCACGATTGATTTCTCGATTTAATGTTTTACATTCTGTGTATTTTTTTTTAATACCTTTGACTTTAGAAATAAACTTGTCGCTAACATTAAGCAAACATAGTTAGCACCAAATCATTATGTATATATATTTCAGATATACCTACCTTGTGTGAATCACCCTATCGACAAATTCAGGAGATATATTGATAACCTTTATGATGTGTGGAATACTTACGCTCATAGTGGTGATGTTATTATTTTAGGTGACTTTAATGCGAGGTATGACTCTAAAAGCACACGCACACGAGATGTATTATTTCATAAATTCTGTACGGACACAAATATTGTCCCAGTAAATACTACACCTCTGTGTGTTGGTGCCAAGAGCTCATATGTCTCTTATGATGGTAATTTTCACTCATTGATTGATTTTATATGTATGCCTGTGGAAATGTATGATTGTATAGCATATTGTGAAATTCTTGATGACAATTGCCTAAATGTGTCCAGACATAGACCCGTTGTTTGTACTTGTGATTTTAAAATATGTGAACCAAATCAGTATGGTTGTGATAATGCTATGTATGTTAACTGGGGTAAATGCAGTACTGATCAAGTGTTACAATATAAAGAAGTGTTATTATCAGATTACGACTTACAGCGATTGATACATTGTGATTTAGATACGGCTGGTATTGATGGAGCATATTCATTGTTCAGTGATAAACTTGTTACACATGCGAATTCTACGCTGCCTCATAAGAAGTTTGTGAAACATCTGAAGCCGTACTGGAATTCCGACTTAACGGCTGCTCATAAATATATGACTAATGTAAGAGGAGTATGGTGCAGACATGGCAGCCCACGTAATGCTTTCGACCCAACGTACGTTATGTATAAAACAGCCAAACGTGAATTTCGCCGTATGCATAGACGATGTGTTAATGTATATTTGAACAATCTAAATCATGAAATTGATAGAAGTGTGGAGATTGACTCTAGTAAGTTCTGGACAATGGTGAAGAATAGAAGGAAACGTAATGTATCTTTGATAAGTGCTGGTATGAACTTTGATGGTAATATAGTGAGAGATCGCGATAGTATAACTGATGGCTGGTGCAAGTATTTCCGGGATCTATATAAACCAAATTCAGATCTTGATAATGGTGATGAAAACTGGCATCGACACATATGTCAAGAACTAGATAGAAATTTACATGACATTCAACCTGACTCAACCGCCTGTGTACACCCCGACGTAGTGAAACGTGCGATTGAATGTTGCCCCAATGGAAAGGCTAGTGGAATCGATTCTATTCAATATGAACATTTGATTTATGCTAAAGATGTTGTATCTCCAGTCTTAGCAAATATCTACACATGGATGCTGCGTAAAGGACATGTTCCGGATAGCTTGAAGAGGGGTGTTATTGTGACTCTTCATAAAGGAGGCAATAAGCGTAAAGATGTGCCGGATAATTACCGCGCTATTACTTTAACTTCAGTTGTGTTGAAACTCTATGAGTCTGTTTTATTAACTCGATCAAAAAGCGAAATTATGTCGTCAATCAATCCACAACAGGGAGGATTTCAAGACGGACTCTCCTGCCTCATGACGTCATTCATTTTGCGTGAATCGATATATTTCGCTCGTGAATTCAACTCAAAACTTTATGTCTGTTTTATGGATGGTAGAAAAGCGTTTGACACTGTTTGGCATGAAGGCATGCTGTACAAACTACTAACAGAGACTCATATTGACTGCACAACGTTCTTAGCATTTAATGCGTTATACTCAAATAAGTTGTGTGCGTTATCAAGGTAAACATTCCCAGTGGTTTAGTGTTGGTCAAGGTACCAGACAAGGAGGGAGAAGTTCGCCGATTCTATATATCCTGTACATAAATGGACTCATTAATATGTTAGATAAAAGCTCCGCGAGTCGCAAGTGTCGCCTGACGAAATGCAAATTTGTCATGGAAAACTATCCAGTATTGGGCTACATATCAGACTCACAAGAGCTCTCTAGTCATCTGAACTAAAAACGACAAAGCGATGCTCTGGACAAAAAAATGTCCTGATAAAATCAATCTGAAGGGAATCATTCAAACACTACACAAGCTAGAGTTATGATTCTTGCGCACTGCACTTCATGTCACAGCAAAGAAACATGCATTCCTATTTTTGAGTCATTAATAGTTATGGTGACAAAGTTATGCCACGGACAAGAAATGCTTATAAAATCAATCAAAGGGAAAAAATTGAAAAATGGCACAAGGTAGATTTACGGTTCTTGTGTACTGCACTTGGACTTTTGGTAAGAAACATGCATACCAAGTTTCAAGTCATTCAACCTCATAGTGACAAAGTTATCCTCCGGACAAGAAATGCTCAAATTAAATCAATCTAAGGGAAATAATTAAAAAACGATGCAAGGCACAGTTATGGTTCTTGCGCACTGCATTTCTGCTTATTGCAAGAAACATACATACAAAATCTTGAGTCATTTGAACTTAAGGTGACCAAGTTATGCTCCGGACAAGAAATGCTCTAATAAAATCAATCAAAGGGAAATAATTCAAAAACTATGACAGGTAGAGTTATGGTTCTTGCGCACTGCACTCCGGCTTATTGCAAGAAACATGCCTATCAATTATTGAGTCATTTGAACGTAAGGTGACAAAGTTATGCTCCGGACAAGAAATGCTCAAATAAAATCAATCAAAGGGAAATAATTCAAAAACTATGACAGGTAGAGTTATGGTTCTTGCGCACTGCACTCCGGCTTATTGCAAGAAACATGCATACCAAATCTAGAGTCATTTTAACGTAAGGTGACAAAGTTATGCTCCGGACAAGAAATGCTCTAATAAAATCAATCAAAGGGAAATAATTCAAAAACTATGACAGGTAGAGTTATGGTTCTTAGGCACTGCACTTCGGCTTATTGCAAGAAACATGCATACCACATCTAGAGTCATTTGAACGTAAGGTGACAAAGTTATGCTCCGGACAAGAAATGCTCTAATAAAATCAATCAAAGGGAAATAATTCAAAAACTATGACAGGTAGAGTTATGGTTCTTGCGCACTGCACTCCGGCTTATTGCAAGAAACATGCATACCAATTCTTGAGTCATTTGAACTTAAGGTGACAAAGTTATGCTCCGGACAAGCAATTTGTGACGCCGCCGCCGCCGCCGCCGCCACCGCCGCCGCCAAAGTAACACCTATATGTCGCCTTTTCAGGCGACACAAAAACTCAGGCGCCGGATTCTGTCTATATGACACAAGGCTCAGTTCACCAACAGTCGCCGATGATATGGTCCTTATGTCATTCTCAAAACAAGGATTAAATGACATGCTTGAATTGTGTGATAAATACTCAAAACAGTGGCGTTACCAATATAATTCAAATAAGTGCGCGGTCATAGTTTTTAATGATGATTCAAAGGCTGTGCAGAATCGAGAATTTAGACTAGGAGCTAGTAGTGTTGCTGAAACAACAAACTATACTCATCTTGGTGTGATATGTGATCCATTCCTAACTACACGCTCAGTGATCGACGATTCGTGTCATAAACTTAGAGGGACGTATTTAAATATCGTCAATAGCGGAATCAGCCCTCGGGGTCTCAATCCTTGCACTTCAGCAAAGATTTACCATACTATAGTTATCCCAAAAGCCCTTTATGGATGTGAACTCTGGACGTCGCTGACGGCTACTGACTTACTCAAAATTGAGCGTGCCCATAGATTCTGCATTAAATATATGCAGACATTTAGTTCTGGAACATCAACCGATTTATCGTTATGTACACTGAATATGGTATCGATGGAAAGCCTCATTGAACATAAAAAAATTGCAGTTTCTTGGACAAATATGTAATCTTTCAAATGTCTATATTGCTAAACATATATTCAACAATAGACTTATTCACTACATCAACTATGACAATCAACATAATGGATTCATTCCTGACGTCTACACGAGAAAAATGCGACAATTCGAGAGCAAGTGTGGGATATGCTCATTAGTGAATTTGGGTATAATGCATATAGGGAGTTTACTGTTCTGTCACCGTCTGAACAGACCGAGCATTTGTTAAGGCTAGCCAGTGTTATTGATGGAGATACCTTTAAATGGTTCCCGTTAGCGTCACTGTTAGCAAAACTATTATAGTGATCGAAATCAATGACACGGTAGGCACATGTATCGATCGATTGTTTATACACATGATTATTATACCTACTGAACAACTTGTGGTTGTAATGCGTATGTTCGTGAAATTTGTTAAACATACTTTTTGTGTGATGTGTATGCTTTTATGCACACTGTATGTGACAGTTGTATATTATATACTTATGTGTTTCGTGTAAAGATAAATAGCATCAGTAATTATTTACACTTATAGGCAAGAGTTAAGTACAGTGCAATCTCTCCATAGTGGCCCTCCGAAGAGTATCATTCTATCTTAAGCGACATAATCACTTCATTTTAAAATTTCAGCGACCATTTGCTGATTTTTTTTCCCAATAGCCAGAAGTTGTGCTTTTAATAGGGTGTTGCTCTAGAGAGGTTGTACTGTATTGTTATTACATACATGAACTAGCAACTTCCATCCTTGATTATCTAGCTATTTCGTTTCGTCGCCTAGGTAATCTTCTGATGGTGGAAGTTGCATACAGATATGAACATACAGGAGGTGATGTACGTGTGTGTTTGGTTGTGTGTACGTGTATGAATGCATATGTGTGTCGATGTATATAATGTGTGTCATTCATGGTGGGTTTAGGTGTACGTGCGTACGTGTGTAGGTGTTAGGATGTATGCGTGGTTGGGGGAATATATGAATGTGCATGAATGTGTTAGATGTACGTGCGTGCGTGTGTAGATGGTAGGGTGTATGCGTGGATGGGTGTATATATGAATGTGTATGAATGTGTTAAGGTGAGCACTGTACGTGATGTACATGCATGTGTGCGTGCATGTCTGCGTGTATGGTTGGGTAATCTTATTTAGAAGTGATTCCATGTATTATTGTCTACTATGCCATTATATTTGCCATTCAGTTTTGTATTGTGTAATCTTGTATATTGATGTATAATTGATTGTATTATAACTCTTCAGAAAATGGAGGAATAAAAGTTAATAACCATCTAGAATAGTGTTACATAAATGTTCTTGATAATCAGGACCCGTTTGGGAATTTATATGGATTTTTTCTCTAGTATTATCTATACTTTGAAAATTTTCGGTTACATTTTTCTGGCTTGAAATATCAAAAATAATCGGGAGGTGATCACATTGACCAAGTGCATCAACTTCAAAATCAATAATTCTATGAAAAAAGCAATTGCTACAAATACAATAATCTATAACACTTGAGTCATTAGCTCCAACAAAAGTAAATTCACCAATATCTTTGTCTTTGCCAACTCTCCCATTAACAATACTAAGAGAATTTGTTCGACAAAATGCAATAAGTTCCTTTCCATTAATCATTTAATGTTTTATTTGGTGACTAACATCCCAACTTCGGCCAGTTTTTGATAAAATTTCCGACTTTTCACAACCGGGATTAAATTTTATCGAATTCCCCACTTTTTCCCGTTTTCCCAGATCTGTGTGAACCCTGGGTCTTACTGAGGCATAACGTTCAATCCTGAAAGTGAGTTGCAAGTCTGTTTCAATGCCATTAGCACACACCCCAACACCTTAACAAGGCTTCAAACATTGTTTCATTGTTAATATTTAGATTATGGAACTTCAAATGATAATAACTTTGTCAATTCTTTCATCAAATAACTTTTATTTGGTGCAAAAACGATAATTCTTCCTAATGCAGCAAATCCGGATTTCCAGATTATAACGTAATTGTAGGACCCCTAATATGTATGGTATAGTTTGCTGGTATAGTTTGTCTAGCAACTTCAAAGTAATAGGAAGCAGAGATAATGTTGATGCAATACAAGTATTTTGAATGGTACCACAGTGTCGTACTGCTGGAAAATGATACCACAGTGTCATTCCGCTGTAAAATGGTACCACAGTGTCATACCGCTGCAAATGGTACCAGTGTCGTACCGCTGTAAAATGATACACCAGTGTCATACAGCTGAAAAATGATACACCAGTGTCGTACCGCTGTAAAATGGTACCACAGTGTCATACTGCTGTAAAATGGTACCACAGTGTCATACCGCTGTAAAATGGTACCAGTGTCGCACCGCTGTAAAATGATACACCAGTGTCGTACCGCTGAAAAATGATACCACAGAAACTGGTATACTGCACACCTCTACTGAACACTACTCAATAACTACTCCAACTTTGCTTGTTTATTTGTCATATCAAGCATTGGCAAATTTCTTTTGAGTCCTAAAGATTCATGTCTTGTTTTGAGTCCTAAAGATTCGTGTCTCGTTTTGTTCTCGGACAAATCTGTATTTGATTCATTGTTTGCTCCTTTAGTTTCATAATTTGTCTCACTTTTTTCGCTTTCACCTTTGGTTCCATTCTTTAGTTCACTTTTTTCATCTTTGGTTTCATTCTTTGGTTCACTTTTATAATATTTAGTTTCTTTCTTTTCCTCATTATCCTCTGATTGAACTTCAGTGGCCTAAAAACATAAATAGAGAATACTGAGCAAAAAAAGAGCTATCACTGGGGTGATGAATCATACCTCCGCACCACTGCCTAGATACAGGAATATTATTTAAAATAAGTTACTTTTAAATTCAAGTAAGAAATGACAAAGTTACAGAGCAGACATGACTTGCATGACTATATAACCTCTGACCTCTAATTGTGACCTTAACTGTTGAGCTAGAGACCTGGGTCTTGCACATAACACATCGTCTTGATGAGGTGAACATTTGTACCAAGTATTATAAATATTCCATAAGAAATGAGCGGACACAATTTTGCTACCAGACTGACAAACAAACATGGTGACTCCAGTATACCCACTTCAAACTTTGTTTGCAGGGTTATTACTACTTTGAACTAGTAGCACTTACGACCTCCTCATTCTAAGCCAGTGACATGTGTTTTATTAATTAAAACTACGACCATGAACACTTGATGTTTAAAGACCAGTGAAAGAAACTGCTTTGTAATGATTGTTCTCTATATCCTGTTTTAAGCAGCCAGTCAATAAGAGGTTTGTCAATAGTGAGTTCTCAATGGTCAATGTTGACACACCTTCCAAAATAATGAGTTCTCATTGGTCAATATTGACACACCTTCCAAAATAATGAGTTCTCATTGGTCAATATTGACACACCTTTCAAAATAGTGAGTTCTCAATGGTCAATATTGACACACCTTCAAAAAAAGCGAGTTCTCATTGTTCAATATTGACACACCTTCCAAACTGGCCGGATGCTTAGCAATCATGGTTGGGGGCATAATTATTGCATGTACCTGTTTTGCATGTTTTTCTGTCCATTGTTTAGCATTCACTTCATACACTGCTCTGTTGTGTTTAAACTCGTTCGACTGAAAATAGCAAGTTCTCATTGGTCAATATTGACACACCTACCAAAATAAGTTCTCATTAGTCAATAATGACACACCTACCAAAATAGTCAGTTCTCATCACCTTCCAATTTTTCCGATATTGCAATCCTTGTAAAAATTGGGTGAAATGCTTAATGATTATTTTAATGAGAAATAATGTAGATAAGAAATAGAGCTGTCGGCAGACTGACATAAATCGGCCCCCTCCCCAAACGGCAAATGGCCATAATTCTGAAAAAAATTGTTGCAGGGCAAATTCTTCAAGGGACATCTAAAGGTTGGTCATCTGCGAAAGTTTGAAGGAAATCCTGTCAAAACTGTAGGAGTTGCGTCCACAAGAATGCCTCAACGAACAGATCGACAAGGTTAATCCAGTATACCCCCTCGGGGGACCCCCCCCCCCCGATACATCCAAAGTACCATAAAAAGATTATAGTTTATTTTATGCCAACTAGTGAAATATGGAGTTCTATAAGTGAAAGAAATCTTATAATATTCACTGGTTATTAATGACCGCAATAAGTGCTCTAAGTTCTGTCCCATGGGGATTACATTGATGTTTGAAAATTACAATGAGTTATATAAGTTCTGTCCCATGGGGATTACATTGATGTTTGATAAATACAATGAGCTATATAAGTTCTGCTCCGTCGGGATTACATTGATGTTTGATAATTACAATTAGTTATATAAGTTCTGCTCCGTCGGGATTACATTGATGTTTGATAATTACAATTTTAATAGTTATATAAGTTCTGCTCAGTCGGGATTACATTGACGTTTGATAATTACAATAAGTTATATAAGTTCTGCCCCGTTGGGATTACATTGATGTTTGATAATTACAATTAGTTATATAAGTTCTGCCCCGTTGGGATTACATTGATGTTTGATAATTACAATAAGTTATATAAGTTCTGCCCATCGGGATTACATTGATGTTTGACACTTGAACCATACTTACAATGTCTGTCATCAGAGGATCATCAGGGTTAGGTTCCGCCATTAGGAGTTGTATAGATGTCAATACCGTACCAATATTCAAACAAGGCTTCCATGCACCCTAAATAAAAAGGTAATAGGGGTCATTCAATGGTATTAATGTAGTACTTAACGGGTGAAACTTAAAAATCCTGAATCATATTCTCAAATCATATTAGTTTTATATATACAATGTACAGTCAACTCTTGTTATCTCGAATTTCAGGGGACCGTGGAAATTACTTCGACATAACGAAAATTCGAGATAGAATTTTCAGCATCGAAGTTGCAAGTTTTCTAATTTCTGTCATTTTACGCCGCCATATTGTAACAGTCGTAAGAACGACATATTCGAGAGAATCGCTTGTTGTGATATTTATGTACATGTATTCCTTCTCGAAAAAATGCATTTTATTTTAATTATTATTTTTACAAACAATTGTTCCAAGATGACATGTTTATTGATGTTTATACGTAACTCAAATCTTTATAACGTGTTTGCGCAAATTGTTGCAAACAAATATTTGTTCAACAATGGAAGGCGAGAAAATCACAGGTAAATCGAAGATTTCAAACTGGAGAGGTGTGAAAAACATTCGACGCTAGTCGAACACGATCAGACTACGACCCGACTTTGAGATGAACAATAGATTTAAAGTGCAAGTAAGTTAATCGGGACCAAAAAATAATTCGACATAATGAAAAATTCGAGCCGAATTCGAGCCGAAACTTCGAGATACGTCTTGAGATTTCATATAGACAAAGGAGAAAAATCGGGACTTGAAAAAAACTTCGACATAATGGAAAATTCAATATAAGCGAGTTCGAGATAACGAGAGTTGACTGCATATAAATTACATTTAGTGCAATGATAACAGCTCACAGACGCAACTTCCAGAATAGTGAGTTCTCATTGGTCAATATTGACACGCCTTCCAGAATAGTGAGTTCTCATTGGTCAATATTGACACGCCTTCCAGAATAGTGAGTTCTCATTGGTCAATATTGACACGCCTTCTAGAATAGTGAGCTCTCATCGGTCAATATTGACAAACCTTCCAGAAAAGTGAGTTTTTTGTCATTGGTCAATATTGACCAACCTTCAAGAATACTTTATAGCAAGTTCTCATGGGTCAATACATTGTAATTACATTCATTCCCGAATTATGGTGATTTCTCATTGGTCAATATTACCACATCTTCCAGAATAGTGAGTCCTCATTGGTCAATATTGACACACCTTCCAGAATAGTGAGTTCTCAATGGTCAATATTGACACACCTTCCAGAACAGTGAGTTCTCATGGGTCAATAAAAGCATACATTCCAGAATGGTGATTTCTCATTGGTCAATATTGACACACCCTCATTTAACACTTACCTTGGGTGGCATTTTTAGGGTATCCAAACAAATCCGGCCCCCACTGTCTATATTTGGATGGTATATGGGAGTCAGGAATCTCACTTTAGGGGGCTCAAAAGGATATCTGAAAGTACACGATAATTGGTTAGTAGGATTTGTGGAAAAGTAAACTGGCACCCCTCACAGCCTGTGTTTGTGTGTATCAATGATATCTTTATAGGTCAATATCACACGAAATTATGAGAGGCGCCCACTAATATTTGAACAGAGTAGAAAATCTGATATTAGCTATGTATGGTATAATGTTGACATTTAGTTATATATGGTATATTATTATACCTCACTTTTTTCTGTAATGCAAAAGTCCCATTGCCCCACAGAGAGACATTATGACTGTCATTGCCAGTTCCAATCCATTTGACACGTGATCGACCAAAAACTGACTGTCAGGTCATGTGACCGACCTGACATTTTTAATGTCATGCAAGGGCAAGTAACTGCGTCGATCTTAGTTCTTTGACTGTTGAAATAGATTGACAAATGAAGACAACTAAAACAAATCTGTATTCAAAACGACGCGTTTCCTTTATTCAACTTCACCAGATTAAGAACACTGTACACAAAACAATCATGTACAATGTGTTAGACGTCATGACGTCACCAGCAATAACGTCATAACGTCGAAACGCGACGTTACGTTTGGCGCACTTTTAAAGTTATAGATCTATACAAAAATGGTAAAAAGCTAAGTTATAGCTTATATAACACAAATTTTAGATAATTTCTTAAAAAAGATCTATTAGTTAAAGAAATCAGTATAATGCACCAAATGAACGTAGGGGCCTACACATAAAATAGAATGTGAAATTGATACACAACAATTTATGAAAGCACAGTCATGTCTAGGCCTACTGTTTATAATTATGGTAATCATAGCAGTGAACGTTTTGCTAGACTTATCATAGTGTTCGGTATAATAAAATAAATATCAGATGCCTGCCTGCGTGACATTGATATTGTCAACCCTTGAAACAGAATGTCACCCTCGGCTTCGCCTGGGGGTGACATTCTGCCCTCGGGTTGACAATATCAATGTCACGCAGGCAGGCATCTGATATTTATATAATGTTGACATCTAGCTATATATGGTATAACCTCCGTAGAGCGACATCCGGCGAAGACAGAAAAAACTGCCGCTCTGCGGAGGTGTGGCTCTGTAGAGGTCGATTGTTTTAGAATGTCGTTCATAGACTATTGGGTGTTTATAAATACGGTAATCTTAAATTGATGTCGTTTGTTTGTGATTAAGTGCATAGAATTCAATCAAATTGTAGCCGCGCGTTTTGTGATATAATTCTGACGATTATTTAATTAAGATCGTTGATTAGATACAAAAAGCAACTCTCAACATTGTAAACCGAATCCATATCATTTTACACACATGCAATTGAATTGTTTACCTTCAAAGTGTTAAAATCTCTATTACGTCATAACGCGCACTACACAATTTGCACACGTGATCAGTAATTTGTTTACCTCTTGTGTGTAACTCGGTCAGTGCATATGCTGAAATTGACAGTTTTAGACGACGTGATTAACCATTAACACGACGAGTACGATAATTTCCTTTCTTAAACTGATTGATAAGCGCGTATTGATATTTCATTTATAATTATTAATTACGACTTTGATTAAAAAAAATCGAGTTTAATGCATCTCATCAAGTGCATGGTATGTTAATGTACAGTGTAATACTGTGTCATATTGTCGAACTGATCCCAAAGACAATCGCTAATTTACTTGCGCCCGTGGCTATCGGCTATTGTTACCTGGTGAGCAATTATTATTAATATTATAATCTACGAAGGTGCGAAAAATAGAAAACAACATCATATGGAGTTATGTTACAAACACATGTGAATATGCCGTTGTAAAAACACACCTGTCGCTTCTCAGAGGTAATCCATACATAAGGTTAACAATTTAAACGGCCGTTTGCCACTCTGTGGAGGTGTCATTCTACGGAGGTTAAAATAAGAGTAAAAACGAACGAGGGGGAAATAAAAGTGCCACTTCTCGGAGGTTGCAGCTTCTCAGAGGTGCCGTTTCGGGTGGTTATACTGTATATGGTATAATGTTGACATCTACCCATCTATGGTAGAATGTTGACATCAAGCTATCTATGGTAGAATGTTGACATCTAGCCATCTATGGTAGAATGTTGACATCAAGCTATCTATGGTAGAATGTTGACATCAAGCCATCTATGGTAGAATGTTGACATCTATGGTACCTATGGTAGAATGTTGACATCTATGATATAATGTTGACATCTATGGTACCTATGGTACCGAGCTATCTATGGTATAATGTTGACATCAAGCCATCTATGGTATAATGTTGACATCAAGCCATCTATGGTAGAATGTTGACATCAAGCCATCTATGGTAGAATGTTGACATCAAGCCATCTATGGTAGAATGTTGACATCAAGCTATCTATGGTAGAATGTTGACATCTAGCCATCTATGGTAGAATGTTGACATCAAGCTATCTATGGTAGAATGTTGACATCAAGCCATCTATGGTAGAATGTTGACATCTATGGTACCTATGGTAGAATGTTGACATCTATGATATAATGTTGACATCTATGGTACCTATGGTACCGAGCTATCTATGGTATAATGTTGACATCAAGCCATCTATGGTATAATGTTGACATCAAGCCATCTATGGTAGAATGTTGACATCAAGCCATCTATGGTAGAATGTTGACATCAAGCCATCTATGGTAGAATGTTGACATCAAGCCATCTATGGTAGAATGTTGACATCAAGCCATCTATGGTAGAATGTTGACATCTAGCCATCTATGGTAGAATGTTGACATCTATGGTACCTATGGTACCGAGCTATCTATGGTATATTGTTGACAGCTACTGTCTGCACTCACCTGTCAGGTATTTGGATTTCTAGTTTGAAAACACCCCCATTGTACGGTGTATCCTCACCACCCAGTATCACTGAAATATGCATGGAAATTTCAGTCATTATAAATTTCATAATTTTATGATTTAGTTAAAACACTCTAATGTATCATAACTAACATTAACACAGTACATCCTAATAAACTGCTCGTCAGTTCCGTCTGAGAATTGGTCTGTTTTTATATGTCTCTGAAGGAACTGAAAACAATGTTACATGTATGCTCTGATGGAATTCAGGATGCATGACATTTATTAGGAGTATTTTACTATAGTTGGAATCAAATACAGTCCTGAGTGAGTCACTCTGTTGTCATGGATCAATGTAATGAATGTCGCAGCTAAACGGTATACCACAGGGATGAAACCGATAAAAAACGATTCCAAAAATTAGGAGATAGGTCTACTATATAATTTACGCATATAGGAATTAAGTTATTAATTAGAACACATTCATACTGATTATGATAATACAAAGGTGCGCAGAAGATGAAAGCCTAGTTTATGAAATATTTCAATATTAGATATATTTGATTTCAATAATGGAGTGTCCATGAATAACCATTAAAACACACCTAAGGCAAATAACTTAGTAGCGTTCCGACGAAGAAAATAGAGCAGTGGTTATAATGTTTTGATGCGTTGTCAAATTATGCGGAACGTCGGCTTTGTTACATTGTTAGAATTGAAATATGAACCTGTGTTTTCTCTATATTAAAGCACAGTCATTGTTTGGATACAGACTTTCAATCATGAGTGTGTAGCACAAGTGATTGAATTACAACGCATCCAAACTTTTGACTGTGCTTTATTCTATGATAAAACACAGCTACATATTCATTATTTCTTAATTACTCGACAAAAATTTAATTCATACGTGACAATACTCTGGGTGAGTCAACAAGAAGCGCTGGATGGCCACTGTAGGGTCGACAAAAAACGCTGGACGGCCACTGGGTGGGTCGACAAGAAGCGCTGGATGGCCACTGTAGGGTCGACAAAAAGCGCTGGATGGCCACTGGGTGCGGGTCGACAAGAAGCGCTGGATGGCTACTGGGTGGGTCAACAAGAAGCGCTGGATGGCCACTGGATGGGTTGACAAAAAGCGCTGGATGGCCACTGGAAGGGTTGACAAAAAGCGCTGGATGGCCACTGGATGGGTTGACAAAAAGCGCTGGATGGCCACTGGGTGGGTTGACAAAAAGCGTTGGATGGCCACTGGTGGGTCGACAAAAAGCACTGGACGGCCACTGGTGGGTCGACATGAAGCGCTGGACGGCCACTGGGTGGTGCGACAAGAAGTGCTGGATGGCTTCTTGGTGGAAACTGGTCCACAAGAAGCGCTGAAAGGCCACTGATGGGTTGACAAGAAGAGCTGGACGGCCACTGATGGGTTGACAAGAAGTGCTGGATGGCTACTGGGTGGGTCGACAAGAAACGCTGGATGGCTACTGGGTGGAAACTGGTCGAAAAGAAGTGCTGGACGGCAACTGGGTGGGTCGACAAGAATCGCTGGACGGCCACTGTGTGGGTCGACAAGAAGCGCTGAATAGCCACTGGGTGAGTTGACAGGAAGCGCTGGATGGCCACTGGGTGGGTCGACAAGAAGCGCTGGATTGCTACTGGGTGAAAACTGTTAGACAAAAAGCACTGAACGGCCACTGGGTGGGTCGACAAGAAGCGCTGGATTGCTACTGGGTGAAAACTGTTAGACAAAAAGCACTGAACGGCCACTTGTGGGTTGACAAGAAGCACTGGACGGCCACGGGTGTGACAACAAGAAGCGCTGGATGGCTACTGTAGGGTCGACAAGAAGCGCTGGATGGCCACTGGTGTGACGACAAGAAGCGCTGGATGGCTACTGTAGGGTCGACAAGAAGCGCTGGATGGCCACTGTAGGGTTGACAAAGAAGCGCTGGAAGGCCACTGGGGGTGTTGACAAGAAGCGCTGGCAGTCCTATGGATGGGTCGACAAGAAGTGCTGGACGGCCACAGGGGGTGTCGACAAGAAGCGCTGGACGGCCACTGGATGGGTCGACATGAAGTGCTGGATGGCCACTGGATGGGTCGACATGAAGTGCTGGACGGCCACTGGTTGGTCGACAAGAAGCGCTGGATGGCTACTGTAGGGTCGACAAGAAGTGCTGGATGGCCACTGGTGTGACGACAAGAAGCGCTGGATGGCTACTGTAGGGTCGACAAGAAGCGCTGGATGGCCACTGTAGGGTTGACAAAGAAGCGCTGGAAGGCCACTGGGTGTGTTGACAAGAAGCGCTGGACGGCCACTGGATGGGTCGACAAGAAGTGCTGGACGGCCACAGCGGGTGTCGACAAGAAGCGCTGGACGGCCACTGGATGGGTCGACATAATGTGCTGGATGGCCACTGGGTGGAAACTGGTCGACAAAAAGCGCTGGACGGCCACTGGATGGGTCGACAAGAAAAGCTGGATGGCCACTGGTGGGTCGACAAGAAGCGCTAGATGGCTACTGATGGGTCGACAAAAAGCGCTAGATGGCTACTGGTGGGTCGACAAAAAGCGCTAGACGGCTACTGGTGGGTCGACAAGAAGCACTAGATGGCTACTGGTGGGTCGACAAAAAGCGCTAGATGGCTACTGGTGGGTCGACAAGAAGCACTAGATGGCTACTGGGTGGAATCTGGTCGACAAGAAGCTCTGGACAGCCACTGGATGGGTCGACAAGAAGTGCTGGAAGGTCACTGGGGGTGTCGACAAGAAGTGCTGGATGGCCACTGGGTGGAAACTGGTCGACAAGAAAAGCTGGATGGCCACTGGTGGGTTGACAAGAAGCACTAGATGGCTACTGGGTAGAAACTGGTCGACCAAAGCGCTGGACGACCACTGGGTGGGTCGACAAGAAGCGCTGGATGGCTACTGGGTGGGTCGACAAAAAGCGATGGATGGCTCCTGGGTGGGTCAACAAGAAGCACTGGACGGCTGCTGGTGGGTCAAAAAGAAATGCTGGATGGCTACTGGGTGGGTCGAGAAGAAGCGCTGGATGGCTACTGGGTGGGTCGAGAAGAAGCGCTGGATGGCCACTGGGTGGAAACTGGTCCACTAGAAGCGCTGGATGATGAGAAGCGCTGGGGAAGATGATCGGATTATATATATATATACTGTAAATCCGGTATTATTCCCGGTAGTTTAATTTTCGCTAATTTTCGAGATTCGTACTTATCGCGAATTCATCATTCCGCGTAAATATACTTCAATAACATAAGGCATATCTGGGAAATTTCAAAAATAAATTTAAACAACATGAACAAGATATTTTGGGTCGTAAATATCATTTTGGTATGCATGTAGTATATTTGTATAAAAGTACATGTATCTGTATACTGGACTTAAGAGACAATTATCTTCACAAGCATGAAACTGTTAAAACACTTGTTTAGAAGACAATAAAGATAAATAGACATGTAACATACAATGCCCTGTCAACTAATAACTGTGAAAATACGATTAACTGATACAATGTGTGAAATGCATTTAACAAACTACGGTATAAAACTTATGAAAGATCTAGTAATTAGAAATAATCAATGTTTTGTTATATTGATTACATGCTTTAAGTATTGACTTTTTGTGGATTTATCGCGAATTTAATGTTTGGGTTACTCGATCGCGAATTCATTAATTCGCGAAATAAGTTCAAAACCGAAAATCGTGAAATAAAGCTCACGCGAATATAAAGTGATTTACAGTAGAGCGAAGACAATGAATCAAACTAAATTTGCGATGCCTTTGTTGAAATCAACCAGAATGAACAGGTCAATTTGGAAATTTCTGAACGTGGAAAACACTCTTTGAAATGGGAGGCAACAGGTACAAGACAGTAAAACAGTCGATACATAGATTGTCATTAATTTTATCGCCTACTGGCTGTTCTATAAAAGTCCATTACCAAGCGTCTCTCACAGCATATAAACCAAATCACTGTATGACTTATTGGGATACTATACTTATTGTGAGCAAAAGCATTCGTGATTTCCGATCACTGTATGACTTATTTGAAGACTATACAATTCAACTTGTATGACTTATTGTGAACAAAAGCATTTGTGATTTCCAATCACTCAAATAAGTCATACAAGTTGAATTGTACAGTCTTCCAATAAGTCATACAGTCATCGGAAATAACAGATAATTTGTTCACATAAGTTATTGTGAACAAAAGTGTGTGATTTCCGATGACTGTACTGTATGACTTATTAGAAGACTATACAATTAAGCTTGTATGACTTATTGTGAACAATTTCAACAAAAGCATCTGTGATTTCCAATCACTGTATGACTTATTGGAAGACTATACAATTCAATGTGTATGCATTATTGTGATAAACGGAAGTTGACTTGTCTATACACTGTGCTCTGTGTGACCCTGATCATTCCACAAAGTTTTAATTAACGTTCATGATCATTTTTACATGGTACACCATCAAACTTGTATGCTCCTGTATTTTTGAATAAATTATGCAAATGAGGGCGCCATCTTAGATTTCTGCTAATCAAGCACGCTTGACCAGATCACTAAACGAAAACGAAAGTACATGTTTTGTTTCCGAAGAAATTGCTATAGGGATATACAATGTATTATATATTAACTTGATTTGTTTACGCATTGAATGAATACAAAGTTAAACCAATATGATGAAATTACAGGGTCTAATTATTGATTTATGATCGTTATAAATCTTGACATGCTGCAGAACGGTCGGCTTTCTACCACGGTGTGGTTGTAGAAAATACAATTTGTTTTACATTTTGCAATTAATTTGAATGTGCAGGTAATTTTTTTCAAAGACAGAAATGAATATACTTTACGTTTTTGCTATGTTTGTGTAGTGTCTCTTCCTTGTTTAAAGTGTCTTTGAGGTTAAAGTGGTTTGTTTACATTAAAAATGCCGCCTGATTTAAGCCGTATGGCTAAAACCCGCATACATGCAGTACGGGATTTCGCGGAATAGACATTGATGCGGACAATGTATAGCGAGCGTTGGGCGTAAATTAATCAGTATTAGATACAAGAGGACCCTAAGGGCCCTAAGTCGCTCACCTGTTATAGCAGTACATGCAAGACCTGTGATTTGACCTAGTGACCTAGTTCTTGGCCCCATATAACGCAATATCTCACTTGACCTAGATTTTGTTGTGATGATCATTGTGACCAAGTTTCATAAAGATTAGGTCAACATTGTGACCTCTAGTGACTACACAAGGTTTTTCTATGATTTGACCTTGTGACCTAGTTTTTGACCCGGATGACCCAATATCGAACTTGACCTAGATTTTGTTGAGATGATCATTGTGACCAAGTTTCATAAAGATTAAGTCAAAATTGTGACCTCTAGTGACTACACAAGGTTTTTCTATGATTTGACCTTGTGACCTAGTTTTTGACCCCGGATGACCCAATATCGAACTTGACCTAGATTTTGTTGTGATAATCATTGTGACCAAGTTTTATAAAGATTAGGTCAAAATTGTGACCTCTAGTGTCTACACAAGGTTTTTTTATGATTTGACCTTGTGACCTAGTTTTTGACCCCGGATGACCCAATATCGAACTTCAACTAGATTTTGTTGTGATAATCATTGTGACCAAGTTTTATAAAGATTAGGTCAAAATTGTGACCTCTAGTGACTACACAAGGTTTTTCTATGATTTGACCTTGTGACCTACTTTTTGACCCCGAATGACCCAATATCGAACTTGACCTAGATTTGGTTGTGATGATCATTGCGACCAAGTTTCATAAAGATTAAGTCAAAATTGTGACCTCTAGTGTCTACACAAGGTTTTTCTATGATTTGACCTTGTGACCTAGTTTTTGACTACGGATGACCCAATATCGAACTTGACCTAAATTTTGTTGAGATGATCATTGTGACCAAGTTTCATAAAGATTAAGTCAAAATTGTGACCTCTAGTGTCTACACAAGGTTTTTCTATGATTTGACCTTGTGACCTAGTTTTTGACCCGGATGACCCAATATCGAACTTGACCTAGATTTTGTTGAGATGATCATTGTGACCAAGTTTCATAAAGATTAAGTCAAAATTGTGACCTCTAGTGACTACACAAGGTTTTTCTATGATTTGACCTTGTGACCTAGTTTTTGACCCCGGATGACCCAATATCGAACTTGACCTAGATTTTGTTGTGATAATCATTGTGACCAAGTTTTATAAAGATTAGGTCAAAATTGTGACCTCTAGTGTCTACACAAGGTTTTTTTATGATTTGACCTTGTGACCTAGTTTTTGACCCCGGATGACCCAATATCGAACTTCAACTAGATTTTGTTGTGATAATCATTGTGACCAAGTTTTATAAAGATTAGGTCAAAATTGTGACCTCTAGTGACTACACAAGGTTTTTCTATGATTTGACCTTGTGACCTACTTTTTGACCCCGAATGACCCAATATCGAACTTGACCTAGATTTGGTTGTGATGATCATTGCGACCAAGTTTCATAAAGATTAAGTCAAAATTGTGACCTCTAGTGTCTACACAAGGTTTTTCTATGATTTGACCTTGTGACCTAGTTTTTGACTACGGATGACCCAATATCGAACTTGACCTAAATTTTGTTGAGATGATCATTGTGACCAAGTTTCATAAAGATTAAGTCAAAATTGTGACCTCTAGTGTCTACACAAGGTTTTTCTATGATTTGACCTTGTGACCTAGTTTTTGACCCCGGATGACCCAATATCGAACTTGACCTAGATTTTGTTGAGATGATCATTGTGACCAAGTTTCATAAAGATTAAGTCAAAATTGTGACCTCTAGTGTCTGCACAAGCAAATTGTTGAGGGACGGACGGACTGACGACGGACGAAGAGTGATCACAAAAGCTCACTCTGTCACTTTGTGACAGGTGAGCTAAAAATACATAAAATAAAGATAATAAGATATCTATCTTATCTTATAAAACTAATTTTAAATACTGCGTAATAATTAAGAGCTCGGACGACTTGTGACTTCTAAAACCTGTTATCCAGCCGTTGAGTCTCGCCGGTAATCTGTATATCATGCTTAATCGTTCAGTGTTAAATACAAGACAATTGATGGATACATTAAAATACATACAAAGTGAAAGCCAGTCTTCGACTTTTAGTGCCAACAGAACTAAACAAGGTCACCAGATAATATCAGGTGCGCGTCGAGCTATTATTATGCCTTTTTAACCAGTTTACTCACTGGTCGGCCCTTGAAAGTACCATTTTAAGTAAGTTACGTATATTATTATAAGCGTCGTCGAGAGGTTAAAGAAATAACCGTCACAATCGTATGTTCAATACAAAATAATGGCCAAACGCCTGAAGTAGTTAGCAGATACATTTAATTAACGTGCGTGATAAAATTTAATTTTGGATTCCGCCATTTTGCACTTAATTATTTTTAGAATTGAACAGCTTTGTCCAGTTAAATGTTAATATGTTTTCAAGAAAAAAATAAGCCAGGAAAATGTAACAGCCGGTAGATCTATCAAATTGTTCAAAAAGTTAATCGAGTAAAATCGGGCGTGGCCTAAATCTGCACACGCTCAGTGCGGACATATTGTTTACATCCGGTCGTCAGTTAGAGTAGAAGTTTGTTAGTGTGGTATATATAAGAAATTAGATGTAAAATACTTTTTTTTAAAAAATCATGCCCTAGGGGAAGAAGACCGGATATTGACAAAACTTATTATGTATTTACGGCATGTAACAGTTCAAATATCATAATCAATTTGTTTTTGCTCTTATGTATTTATTCATAACGCAATCACGGGTACGAATAGACAGATAAGCTGTCTGCAAGTGGCTGCTTAAAATTCTGACGGTCCAGCCAGCTTATACGGGCATCCCTGTATAGATTGCGTCGAAATGGTTTGACTAGGGTACGAAATGACTATGGTGCGAATTAAAAAAGGCAGTGGCTAGCCGTCCGGCGCCGGACGACTAGACAGCGAAATTAGTCGTCCGGCATTAGAAATAGAAGTAGTAATGGAACATAGAAAGTTTCAATTACAGTATTATGAGGATGGGGATAGTATATGACTTCACTTCATGCTGAAAAAATGAAATTGCTGTATTAGGTAATTGACAGTTTGGAATGCCACTGGTTATAATAGCGTGAAAACAATGTTACCGTTTATGAATCGTATCATGGTAGGTCCTATTCTAAACTCCCCGATTGTATATTGTATTTAAAATTTACAAAAAAATACAATTGTAATTGTATTGTTTTGTATATGTGTGCTATTAAAACTGCGAATGAAAATTATAATTAATTGCCATAGCTTTGTTTGTGTTACTTCGGCAAATTAACGTGCGTACTTTGTTTGTTTTCCAATATGGCGGACAGTATACGGAGATACACGGCCGGTCACAAAATGGATGCAGATAAATGCACTAACTTGTCTCGCTTAATTCGTAGTTTATTACAAGGTAGAAACATATGTGATACTTATCACAAGAAAATAACTGAAATTATGGATGCCTAATGCATAGAAATAGAACGACAGTTACCTAGCCAATGCATGTATCGTTTGCTAGTCTTCCGATGACGGACGACTAATTTCGCTGTCTAGTCGTCCGGTGCCGGACGGCTAGCCACTGCCATTAAAAAAATAAATATAACGTACGAACCTGCTTCTAATCGATCCAGATTTCCATTTGACCAACATGATATACCATGAGGTGGTGATTCAGTTAACATTTTCAATTCTTTCTTCATACGAGCAGATTTCTGCATTTTGTCTAAATCAACGGAGCGCGCAATGAATAAAATTCCCGCCAGAAGTCAAATAAGGATTTTTTTATCTCCATCTTTGGAGAGTTGGTACAGTTTATTCAACGCAAAGTGGAAAAATACCCGGAATTATATATTTTCTAAAGCTTTCATCGAGTTTTAAAGAAAAGATATGTAATACATAATAATAGTGAAAGATAACAATGAAAACTCTGGTAAACAAAGATGATGAAAATCAGATATAGAAGGGATTCAAAACTACGTCATCATTAGGACTGCTACAGATTATCTGGAAAGTCGGTCAAGCAACGTAAACAAAGGCTATATACCTTTTACCTTTGCCTTTGTCACGCATGTTAATTTTAATTAACATGCGTGCCTTTGTAGACCGGTCATGAATATATATATATATTCAGTGTAAAAGTACTAATGCTTTGAGTTAGCTAAATCAACCAATCTTACAATCCCTGGACCCTACTATTGTACTGCAAGTGTAAAAATCTCTGGACGCTAAATCAACCAAGCTTACACTCCCTGGACGCTACTATTGTACTATAGAAATCTCTGGACGCTAAATCATCCAGGCTTACAATCCCTGGACGCTACTTTTGTACTGTAAGTGTAAAAATCTCTAGACGCTTTAAAATCAACCAAGCTTACACTCCCTGGATGCTACCAGTGTACTGTAAAAATCTCTGGACGCTAAATCAACCAGGCTTACAATCCCTGGACGCTACTGTTGTACTATAGAAATCTCTGGACGCTACTACATTAACACCACGGTAAAAAATCTCTGGACGCTAAATTAACATGGCTTACAATTCCTGGACGCTTCCAGCCAATATAGGAATCTAGTCATAATATACATTAATATCCATGTGTAGTAAAATCTTTGTAACATCTCTGGACTCTGAAGATATTATAATAATATTCTTTAAACTATTTTAACTCGTGCAAAAATCTCTGGACGCTAATTTACCAAAGTAGACAATCAATAATCAGGCGGGGATTATGTCCCTTGATTCAAGATGGCGGCTTATTCAGAATTTCGCCGACAAATAATCACAAACTACGGGTTTCTAAAAGTTTTTTGAACATTTATTTTTCTTGAAATACATTCTAATATATATAATTAATACAAATTCATCATTGGACGCTTATATTTTCTCTTAAATAACATAAAAAAACCAGCCTGGACGCCTCTGGACGCTTCTGGTCGCCTCTGGACGCTAAATAGTGAGACCCGTTTTAAACTTCTCAACACAAGTTAAAATGAAAGTAATTAGTATTATTTTAATGAGAAGAATACAATTACCTGAAAAAATGCATGTTTCTAGTGTAAACTGTACACGGATCATTCTTTGTTTGTATATTAAGTGTGTAGTCAACTTAACTGACTGTATGATAGTATATTTTATAACAGTATGTTGTAATGTAAATATGTTCATCCCAAGTATATAGGATAGTTTTTTTATAATTATATATAGGTAGACGAATTTACTAAATGATTCAAAATCTTCCAGGGGATCACCTCCCGCTCAACCACTTGTGTTGTAGACAAACTTTTAGCTCATCCATTTTCAAAGTTTTGATATGCGTAACTTAAGTTTCCATTATCCCATACAAACTGTTATTTAAATTAAAGTGTATATGTAACGGGAAAATATACAGCATTTCGTTTATGAATAGCATAGTGGTATATAAACCAATTAAAACTAATTAATTACCACTAAATTCGAACAACATGGCATTAATACATAATACTATATGTTATTACTTTTATTTAATGTTTTTCTTTTTGTACATACTTAGTAGTACCATGAAAACATATTATTAGGGATTTTGTCAATCTAACTTGTATAATGATGATAATAGCAGTTTAAAAATGAGATAAGACCGGGTAACAGATTCACCATGTTGCGGACAAATGATTGATATTAACAGTGCCAAGCATTCAAAATTCATGTTTTTTGTTATGCCAACAGCATAATTATAATAGCAGAAATGCATATGATATTGAACATTGTTTCCAGTTAAACTATTAACCCTTGTGTGATAGCACGATTATGTTTCATTAAATTGGATCTAACCAGAAACATATGTTACCTAAACATGTACACAATATCACAACAGTGTTAGTTCCTTTGAGTTTTAAGTGATGTTATATTACACACCTTAGTACACCTCTATACAAATGATACTAGGTCGGTCAAAAGCTTGGCTGACCAGTAACAGTTGCTGTGCTCAGTTCATATCAGTAAATCTATTTTAGCACATTCTATTTCTGAATCCCTCCTATTGATGCCAACTACGGAAGGACAAGAGTGGAAAGGGGAGAAAGAATGACATTGTTGATGAGGCCAAAATTACATTTACAAATCAAAAGATCTAAAAATACGAAGGTTAGAAAGAGCAACCAAATCTCACAATATCTCGCGGCAGCCTTCTGAAATAGTGTTTTAGATCTTTGACAAATCAGAAAGAAATACGAGAGGTCGTGATAAAACATGAGCACCGCCTACAAGTGCTCGACTTTTCTCGTATTTGATGGTACCTTTGTTCTTCTGTGAGTGAACATTCTAACTGTAACAAGGGCAGATAACTCATATATGTAAATATGGTTACCAGCCTTATCAGTATGAACCTTGTAATGACGAATAACTATGTTAAGTTTCGAGTGGGTAGTCGATCATACCTTTGAGAAATTGACATCTTCTCCCAGGTCGAAACAATGGCATATGGTTATTGGTTACCAGCCTTGTCAGTATGTACTCCCCTTGTGATGGTGAATAACTACATTTTGTATGTTGAGTTTCAAGTGGATACGCATGTACCTTCTTCGAAATATCAAGCTCAGAACTGTACAAGACAAGGGGGCATTCAAAAATAAGACTTCACCCCGGCTTCGGTAGAGCACGCATGTTAATTAAATGTATATGACACTCTATATTAACGTAAATATGCTGCCGCTTACACATATCGATCGGCCGATAAACAATGTTACCGCGTTAAGCGTAAAACGCACTAGTCAAATTCTACCCTGCTTTATGTAAGACCTCATAATTTTCGTATCTGTTATCCGATTTCAAATATTTAAAACTTGTAATGAAGCAGAGATATATGTCTGTCTTTTAATACAACATTCATCACGATACCCTAATTATTAAATCCACGGCGACGAGTAAGAATCCGTTCCGCGTAAAAGTAAGTTTAAAATACCTCTTTTTTTTACCAAATAAAAATACAACCAACGGTCGAAAATCATCAAATATGAATTTAATTTTCGATCAATTTTGTTCATTAAAACTTGTTTTAAAAGCTAATACTTTAAGGTTTTATAAAATGTAAAACTTATTTATAAAGCATTTGTGAGTTGTCGACCGCCAACGATTTGATTAAACTTCGTGCATTTATGTACTAATTATTGCAAATAAATTTTCAAAATGGCCGAATCACGTCGAAACGCGTGTGAAACGGGCACCTGCACACCTTCCATGCGATAATTGAAAACATATTTTTGATTGAAACTTGTTTAAATTGTGAGATTAAATACGTTTTGAGGTACTGGTTGTACTTTTTTCTGGTTTCTATTGGTTCTGTCTTTACAGAATGGAGTCAAAGATAGTGATTTTTGTCACGATGCGGGACTATTTTTTTTGGTAGCTGTATTGAACTTGCGGACTTATTGCCGAATGTTAATTATAAAATGGCGATTATTTACAATATAACCTGCTATTAAATGCATTTTGAGAGGTATTGGTTGCATTAAATTACGAACCATGATGCTAGCCTTTGAAAAAATCGCCACAAAAGATGATCAATGGTCGGCGTAGTTTACATCAAACATTATTATGAATACGTCCGTTCTGTTTTATTTCGTTGGCGGTCGACAACTCGCAAATGCTTTAAAAATAAGTTTTTACATTTTATAAAACCTTACAGTATAAGCTTTTAAAACAAGCTTTAATGAACAAAATCGATCGAAAATTAGATTAATGTTTTTTGATTTTCGACCGTTGATTGAATTTTTATTTGGTAAAAAACGGGATATTTTAAACTTACTTTTACGCGGAACGGATTCTTACTCGTCGTCGTGGATTTAATAACTAGGGTATCGTGATGAATGTTGTATTAATAGACAGGCATATATCTCTGCTTCATTACAAAGTTTAAATATTTAAAATCGGATAATAGATACGAAAATTATGAGGTCTTACATAAAGCAGGGTAGAATTTGACTAGTGTGTTTTACGCTTAACGCGGTAACATTGTTAATCGGCCTATCGATATGTGTAAGCGGCAGCATATTTACACCTTTTACATACGATAATATAGAGTGTCATATACATTTAATTAACATGCGTGGGTAGAGTTACAAACATTATAAATTTTATATAAAACACGCACGTATAGGACGTAACGCTCGATGTTGGCGTACATTAGCGTAACCAATTCCGACGTTGTTGACGTTTTTAACGATTATTGACGTTACAAGACTTATTTGGGTGTTTCGAATACAATTTTTCTTAAATTATGCCGTAAACCCCATATTTTTATTCGTCACATATTTCGCGATTGATAAGTGCATTTTACGCAATATGTATGGCAGTTTTTAGATCGGCCATATGGCGAGGCGGAGGGGTAATTAAGGCGTTACAGTCGTACATTTTAATTAAACATACAATAGAATATACCAATAATACGCTGCGTATCGTTCCATTCAAGTAGATGATTTACATTTTGCCGAGACATTAAAATACATGTACAAAAATGAGAAAGTAAGTTAGAAAATACTACGAAAACCACGTCCCGACAAGTGGCGCTTTTAATACCGCTAAACTTACTATTTCAGACTAAAACACCATAATTACATAAACCCCACAGCACATACTTCATTCATACAAAATTTCATTTGAATCTGCAGTACATCGACTCTTTTATTAAAACGGGTACGATTCTACCGATCACGTAGACGTTGACGTTACGTTTATTTCAAGGGTGTGACATTATGGCTAGATTTGCCAAAATTCATAAATAAAATTAAAGCTATGTTGAATGTAAGACTTATTTATACCAAAATACAAGCACTTACATGTACTTTTTGGTTGTAGTCGCTGTCGTTTTAATACATGCATACTTCTTTAAATATTTTGAGGCATAGCAACATCACAATTTTAATTTGTGCACTTTTTAATGCGTGTGACATCGTGGCTAGAAAAAAGTATACCTATATTAAAAGCCTAATTCAAAGTCATAATCGTACAAATTATACCCAATTCAAAAGTAGGGTGCATGTACTTTTTGTCAAAATAAAGATTATAGAAAGTCGACTTAAGTTATAGAAAATACTGAAGTTTTAACAAACCTTGTCGCGGAAAGAAATTAAATCTTACGTTTTCAGTTGAATATGTTTTTCGCTCACGGTTTGTTACTGGAAGTTTTGAACGGCACATAAATGAAACAACGCGAAATAGAGTTGCCAACACGTCGCCGCATCTACTTTTTGGGCGGATAAAGATACTTATATGAATTTGCCGAGCTGCTAAACACTGCGTATTGGTCAATTATGTTACATCTTACATGACGTTTTTGTGACGTTCTCCGTCATTCTATGTTTAATTTAATATATACTAATAATTAAACGTACATGCGGATCACATTACTAGCATGGCGATTCTTTTATCTTCCTTGTGATATCAAAATATAAACAACCGTATTTCTAAAACGATTTTTATGCAATATTAAAGTGTAAAAATGTTATAAATTGCCAATGTACGCCAACAATGAGCGTAACGTCATAGGTCTTTGAGTAAAGATACATTAAAGTAAATTATATCTTGCAATTTAGCGCAAGAAATTACTTACAAAATGATACCTTGTTGATTAAAATTGGAGTACAAACAAAATAGTTTTATGCAAAATACGAAGATCCCTGCATGAACCACACATTATACATTTTTGTCATTTTTTCGCTATATCATAATGCAGTTGAATTTAACCATCTAAATCGTAGAAATTTTATCAATGAGTTTTAGATTCTGAAGTCTAGATTCTGTTCATCACATGTCACAAATGCTACATGGAAATTACATATTTTCTATAAAAAAGACAAAAGCTAATGTCACACGTTTTTGTCGTGTGATCATCGGGTGTTTGTCAGGTTTTTAATGCAGCTATGTACCTCTTTGCTGGTCAAGTTAATTCGAGTTCAAATGTATGTACTTATCACGGGGCATAAAAAAAGGAAACAATGATAAGAATAACGCCCAAATGAAGTTCATAATTGCTCACTTTTTGCCTCAAAAGGGCATTTTCTCGCGATTTACCTCCCCTTGACAATAAAATTCAAAATGCATTTTTAAAAGCTAAAATCCATCATGTTGTTGGCTGAAAAGAACACACATTATTTTGTGTTTTAGTCGTTCGACGAACGACTAATTTTAACACGCGTTTCAACAATCGCACCTAGCTTAAGTTGATAAGACTGTTTTTCTTCCTACGCCGCTATTCCTTTCTTCTTCTGTTCTTGTACTTTCCCTCGTCATCACGCGGCACACCCTCTCGGGATACAAGAATTTCCCAATAACACCATCACCTTTAAAGGGACTACCTCACGTATTGGTGTACTGCAAAAATAAAATTAAATTGTCAAATATTCATGTAATTTTGGTATAGATTCCTGTATATGCCATTAACAACCACATTGACATAAAAAATAACTTGGAAAACATCGGCACTTTGTAGTAATTAAGCATTTTACACCCAAAATTCTATAGGGTATTAATACCCTATAGAATAAGCACTACTATCACTTAAATTGTCTGAAACGTGTTTGCATTCGATGAAAACGAATTGCGAAACGAACCGAATACCTCACAGATGTTTAGGCTTTAGTTTGTTGAAGTTACAGTTTGATCATGTCTGAATTACATAATTCATAGAACATTTTGGAAGGAAACTCTGCGATATTTTCAAACAGAAAAATACTGAGTGCCAAATATCAAGAGTGATTTAAATTGCTTATATGCCATACATCTTTCATAAAGCAACTACCAGTGACTTTCTATTATATAAATACTTGGTTAGGTAGGAAAATTACGTCATACAAAATTTTTAGCCCGATCTGTGAGGCAGCACCTTTAACGTAGAATAACGTATATACACTGTTTCTATTGGTTTATTTACAGTTTTATGCTCTTAAAGTCTTAATGAATGTACCGTACTTTTAAAACAGTTTATGCATGCAATATATACATGTTTAAAAATACAGGCAGTTATCAGATATTCTTAAGCACGCTTTCTGCTCGATGATACTTGTACGCATCTTGCAAGTTTAATTTCCGAATCCTTCCATAAAGAACACCTATCCGACATAGAAATAAAACCACTGTAAAACATATTAAGAATTGAATGTGCAGATGGAGATGCATTACCATACTTAGGTTACATCATGGCAGAAATAGATACATCTGGAAGTTTACCTGAGTCAGAACCTCACATGTGCTTATTTTTTATTGTGCCAGACACGAAATACTCTACAGTTACTCCAATTATTTTAGGAACCAACGTACTCAACAGCTTAATTGTAGGATGCAAGGAGCAGTTTGGAGAACAGTTTCTACAGAAAGCGAAACTCAAAGTACCATGGTACTTGGGATTCCGCAGCATAGTGATCCATGAAAAAGCAATGAAGAAAAACAAGATTAGGATTGCTATTATACGTAGCGCAACAACACATAGGATCATACTGAAACCCAATGAGACCATGGAAATTCCAACCTATTCAGACAAAGAAATGAGACATCCTAATACTACTGCATTGATACAAGAGACAGAAGACTCTGGATTACATAAAGACATAGACATGACTCCAGGGATTGTCAACTTCAGACAGGATAGTAGAAAACAGATTTGGTGTCACATTATCAAATGTTACCACCAACACCATAGTTATCGAACCTAGAGCAGTCATAGGTGAATTACAGCTAGTTTCAATTACAGAAGAAGTACTAGTATTTGAAAAGGAAGAAGCAGAGTCGATTGAGAAGAAACAAGAAGAAATAGTCCAACAGCTTGAAGTAGATGAAAACAACATACTGAATTTAAAACAGAAGAAACAACTACAAGATTTACTATTGAAATACAAGGATATTTTCTCAACTAGTGACACAGACATTGGACATTGTAATGCAGTTAAAAACATGATAGATTTATTAGACGAAATACCATTCAAACACAGACACAGAAGGATCCCACCCAGTATGATCGAAGACGTCAGAGAGCATCTTGAACAGTTGCCTGCCAGCGGGGTTATTAGACCATCCAAATCCCCATATTCTTCACCGGTAGTGTTAGTCCGGGAGAAAAGTGGTAAACTTCGTATGCGCGTAGATTACAGAACTCTCTACAGCAAAACTGTAAAAGACGCTTACGCACTTCCCAGGATAGAAGAAATTGTTGACTGTTTAGATGGAGCACACTATTTTACATCAATTGACATGAAAGCAGGATACCATCAAATAGAAGTAGAAGAAAAACACAAAGAGAGAACCAGTTTCACAGTAGGTAGTTTGGCTTATCCAACAGTCCAACCACATAGAGAGTTGTAGAAGAATGTTTAGGAGACCTTAATATGAACATATGTGTTGTTTACTTTGATGATTTGATTATTTTTAGTAAGACATTCGAGGAACATTTAGACAACATCGATAAAATTTTCACCAAACTTAGGGAATATCAACTTACATTGGTACCAGAAAAATGTAAATTCTTCAGAACTAGAGTACCTTTTATTGGACATGTTGTAAGTGCAGAAGGGATTGAGACAGACCCTGATAAGATCGCGAGAATCAGGGATTGGCCAACACCTAGCAACCCAGATAATCTTAGATCATTTTTGGCATTTGCTGGATATTACAGAAGATTTGTGAAAGACTTCAGCAAAGTAACAAGACCACTATTTGAATTACTTCCGCCATCTACAGAAAAGAAAGGTAACTCTGTGGTAAATTTGTGAAAAGAAAATTGGATAACCTCCCTTGGGCCATTGGTATTTTGGTGTATTCAGTCAAGCATTGGTTTCCCGCCTTGCTCATACTTTTAATCTCTTAATTGGTCAGATGATTTCTTTGTGCAAATAGTTTTCAGTAGACACTAAGATTTTTGGATTGACAAGATGTGCTGTTGAGAGCACATACCTTGGTATGTGTATATGTATAAATGTATTGTAATGTGTATGTAATGTGTATGTAATGTATCTGTAATGTATCTGTAATGTATTATGTAATGTAATGGTTTAACCAGTAATGAAATATTTATGTCGGCCACTGGATCTAACCAGCCCGCCTGAATAGAAGAGTCATGACCTTATTATACAGAGATGTATGTATCAATGTATGTATTGAAGGAATGCATATTATTGTCATTGCATTGTATTTATCTTTGTTCGTTATGAATTTCAGGGCTTGATCTTTAACCAGAGTATATTGGTTGAACTGGAACCTCAGTGTTGACTTGTTTATTCGTGGGTATTGAACCTAAGCATATATATAGTGGTACCACCACAGTCATTATAAACCGGTACAACACACTATTACAATTACTTGTAGATCATCTGCTGTGAAATCTTCTCGACGTAGGATGTATGTAGCGGCTTCAGGGAGAGTGTACTGGTGACATCTTGGTGAGTACACTCCATGATTGTTTGGAGAAGAAAGTTTTGGTTCAGGAGTTTGGAACTATTACTTGCAGATATTTCGTTGCAGAGCTGGTAAAGGTTCTTAAGAGAGTGTTTTCTGGTTTGCTGAGTAGCAGGACTCAGAAGGACAAAGTGTTTGGTATCTTCGTCACCCTGACCACAGAGCTGGCATAAGGGAGATGTGTCATTCTTGTTGTATTTGGCAGCATTGTATTAAAGAAATTACGTCTGCGTGACAACTCTCGCCTTCACCTCCGCTTTCCTGACAACGTATGGCCTCGAGTTTGCTACTTTCCATATATTGTGCGGGTTGCCGTTGTGTGTATTTTGAATGTGAAGGTATGTAAGGGAAGATTTAGTGACTTTATCTGTGTCTCAAATGTACTTCCAATGTGCGTTTATGGCTGTCTTGACATGATTCGTCCAGGCGGACTTCTTTGGTGGGTTACTGAACAACTTCTCTGCAGTTGGTAGACCGAGGTTGTGCACTGCTTCCCTTGTCTTGTCTAACAGAGATCCCCGGGGTTTCTTTCTTTAAGTAAGCTGTCTATCTAAGACGGCATATTCTCTGGTTGCTGGAGACCTGGCATAGCTTACATACTGGGTGAGGACTGCTCTGTCTATTACCGTCTCGATGGGTTCAGCTCCAAGTAGGCAGTACACTGCAGTTGTCGCAGTTCCATCTGGTAAAGATTGCATGTGTTTCAGGATCTTCCTCTGCATGGCTTCTAGCTTCTTCAGATCAAGACCTGTCATGTTAAGCACTTCTAGCCCCTATAAACATCTAGGAATGGCGTGCTGCTTCCATGCATGGAGAGTCACCAGTGGAGATAAACATTTTTGTGCATTCATGGTTGGACCGAACATGGCATACGTTGTTTGAAGACCTGTCCTTACTCTAGTATCGGAGTCGACCTTGTTCTGTGCGTTCCTGACAATTCCGAGATGTTTCAATTTCTGATTTCTCAGGATTTATAGTGACGCAGTCTCGTTTTGTCTCATGTTCTACAATATTCAGCATGCCTTGCAACTTACTTACTTCTGAAGCCAAGGTAGCCGTGTAATCGGCACATGTTGGAGCAGACATGTCGATTTGCCCAATGCTCGTCCCGAGGTTACTTTTCTCAACGGCGTCGAGGATGTTGTTGTGGTACATCTTGTATAACGTGGTTGATAGCTTGGCTCCCTGCATTGTGCCTTGGGTAAGTTGAAAGGTTTCTGACATTTGATTCTCCCACTTTACCTGCAGTGTGATATTTCGGTAGAGGTTGCGAAGGAGTATCCATAGGTGTCCTTTAATTCCCATGTGGAAGAGCTTATTGAATAGTACCTCGTGGTTCACCTTGTCAAAGGCCTTTTGGGCATCCAGTGTTGCTAGAAATAGTCGTATATTTTGCTGTTTATGAGAAAGTCTGGTTTCTGTAATAAAGAAGGCTGCATTTAGGGAGGAGCTGTTTTCGGTGAAACCGCACTGCAAGGAGTTCTGCAATGGGTTGAAGATAGCGTCAATTCTATCTTTGAGGACACTTTCAAGTATCTTTGAGATGATGGTTGTAACAACTATACCTCTATAGTTGCCTGTCTGAAGCTTGTCTTTTCCTTTTTTGTGCACGGGCGTGAGGATACCCCGCTTCAAAGTGTCTAGGACATCCAGGTCTTCAAATATATTGTTGATTATGTCAGTGAGTGGTTTGGCTATCTCTTCTTTTGCTAGTTTCAGATGTTCAGCCGCCATTTAAACGACACAAATGACGTCATTACCTTGTATTGGCGCGAAAACTTTAAAATGAAGTAAATAATGTGATCGGTAGATGGAAATATATTCCGTTGTAACGGAGCGGACTGTAACTCATGGACACACTTTTATATAATGATTTCTTATTATTCTTATATATTTAAACGTTTGACAAGCCACACACTTTCTGCACGACAGCTTTAATATGGGTATAGCCAAAACCGTTTGGTCTCATGATATGGCTAAATGTGAAAATTTTAATGGTGAAATTCGGCATTGCCGTTACGGACAGATTACCGTTATGATATTTTATTGGAGTATGTTTAACAATACATACAGTTTTTAAACAATAACACATGAAAACTAAGTAAGAAAATATCGGAGTTTTGTTAATTAATATTATGTTCAACGGGGAGAACCTTTTTTTTTTGCCAATACATCAAGGTAATCAAGTATATATAGATCTAATTAAAGAGTATTCTCTGGTAATAAATGTACAATTAAGTCATAAAAAATTAAGTTTGTGAAAAATACAGCTATATCTTTATACTTTCTCAGCATGCATTCATTCGAACAACTCCTGAGCGTTCAGCTCTTTGATTTGAATTTGACAATAATATTATATCTAAAATTCAACTTGACCATACATAAAATAATGTGCACACACGCGTCAATTCCTCGTGCTTTACATGTATACGTGTTTGGATGTTTCATGGTTCAGTTAACCGCTGTATTTAATTTTGAAGAAAAAACTTTATTAATCCAATCTTGTGTTATTCAATGGCATACATATACACAAAATTGCATGCAGATATATTCATAAATAAAAACATGATAACGTAAAAACACGTGTACACTTATAAGATTTGTTAAGTGTACACGTACACGCAACCAAACATTCCCATACATAAATTCATGTTTAATCATATCAGGATACCACCATCAGAAGATTACCAAGACAACGGAACGAAATACTGTAGATATCTAGATAATCAAGGATGGAAGTTGCTAGTACATGTATGTAATCAACAATACAGTACAACCTCTCTAGAGCAACACCCTATAAAAACCAAAATTTGGCTATTGTATCTGTAGAGATAAAATCTGCAACAAATGGTCACTGAAAGTTTCTGGAATGAAGTGATTATGTCGCTTAAGATATGATGTTGCTCTGTGGAGGACCGCTAGGGAGAGATTGCACTGTATTTATATCTTACCGAATAGTGTGTGTAAATAATTTCTGTTTTAATATTATCCCTTGTTACATTGTCTCTTTGACGGATTCGAACTCAACATTGGATTCGGATTAACTTGTATATAAAGATAAGATAAAGTTTAATTCCAATCAAGGGTCTATAACATGACATATGAATCACAGATAAAACAAAATGGGTTGAAACAAATAAATATAACAAATAATTTCAAAAGTAAATAAGGCTTGATTTTGATTTGGTAACACAAATAAATAAGGCTTGAGGTCTAAAGAATCCTACCTCCCTTCAATAAATATATATTATGTCTATATATATTAGGGGAAATAACTGTCCATGACGGTACCACTAATTTACGCATCGGAAATTTTTTACGAACCGGAACGGATCGGACGGATCGGAAATGCAAAATAGGTTTTAAGTGCTTACATGCAAGATAATAAGTAATATATCTTATGAAACAATTCTAAAATAATCACATTATCTAACCAATGCAATATCTAATTGATGTTCAACGGTGACATAATCCAATTATTATTTTAACGTTACCCTATACCAATTGATGTCTGCCGCAGTAAAAGGTGTTAAAGTTGTGAAATTCAATAGACGAGAAAGCTGATTGATTCAACATCATGGACGTATACGTATCTACATGAAAAATGTAAGTGATCTTTATTAGCTATTTAATTTAGTGAACTATATATAAGTATTTGGCGCATCAAACTGTATTTATATTTTCTGTGTCTATGTACCGGCGAGAATCAGACATTTTCTCGTCTACAAATCGGAAATTTTCAGGTCTACGAATCGGAAATTTTCTCTCTATATATATCTGTGTAACGGCGAATAGGAAATTATGTATGCGCCTGTGTACTAGCAATTTATATTAATTATATGACATAGTTTGTTAAATTTCCCTTACCTCATAATTCACAATTCTCGTCTACGAATCGGAAATTTTCTCGTCTACGAATCGGAAACTTTCTCTCTCTATATATATATATCTATGTAACGGCGAATAGCAAATTATGTATGCACCTGTGTACTAGCAATTTAGCTTAATTATATGACATAGTTTGTTTAATTGCCCATACCTCATAATTCACAATTCTCGTCTACGAATCGGAAATTTTCTCGTCTACGAATCGGAAATTTTCTCTATCTATCTATGTACAGGCGAATCGGAAATTATGAAGGTAGCTTAGTACTAACAATTTAAAGTAATTACATGACATAACTTGTTCAATTTCTCATAGCTCATAATTCGCAATTCTCGTCTACGAATCGGAAATTTTCTCGTCTACGAATCGGATACTTTCTCTCTATCTATGTAGGCATACACTGATACAGGCGACTTGGAAATTGTGCATATACCTTTGCACTAGCAATTTACAGTAATTACATGACGTAACTTTGTTTAATTCTCATATATCATAATTAACAATTCAGTAAATATACATAGTTGTTCTATTCATAAATCCTACGATTGGTTCATCGGAAATGTTCTACCCATAAGAAGGCAAATTGGAGACTGTTGTATACTTTTGTTGATTTGATACATTATTAACTTATCAATACATATCAGCTTGCACCGATAACCGTTTTATAACAGTTTCACAAATGTATTGCTCGATTTTTCTTTATAAAACATTATAAAATATTTTATATTTCCGATTCGTCCGATCCGTTCCGGTTCGTAAAAAATTTCCGATGCGTAAATTAGTGTGACCCGTCCATGACATGACCGTACTGGAGTGACGGACTGGTTTTTAGCTCAAACTGTAGTTTATGTAAGTCAAGTCATTCAAGATGTCAATGACGAGTATTTTACGCAGATTTCCCACACAATACAGATATATTGCTGCTAAACTTCAGGTATTTAATATTGTTTCTAGTAAAAGAAGTGTGTTGACATTAAATACGGCGGCTGCCATTCACGGTAGCTCGTAATAAATGGAAAAGTGAATCTGTACTCGGATGCTACATTTCGGATAGTACTTATTTATAGGAGATCATGTTTGTTTACAAAGGCATTCATACCACCAGCTAGCCATTTATGAATGGTAGGTTTTTCTTGTTCATTTACCAAAAGATTGCAGGTTGGCATTTTGCATATGAATACGGTGATGATCTCTCCTATACAGTGGCTGTTTTTTTAATTATTGACAGTCCAGCCAGTAGGTTTGACTAGGATAGTATTATGAAATTGCTTCCTCTGGCGTAAATTATAAATGCAGAAGACATATATAAGGCAGAGGCTATTCTTAGTCCGGACTCTCACAGGCTATTCTTACGGCCCTCCCGTAAGAACAGGGCTCGACACTAACACTGGTCTGCTGGTCCGAGACCAGTGAAAATCCAGAAGGACCAGTGAAAATTCTGGAGGTCCAGTAACTGTCCTATTTACAAATTTGGCGCTTTTGCCCTGTCGAACCAGTGCCCAAAATAGTTAGTGTCAAGGGCTGAAGAATAGTGAAACAGCCCCGCGAGTGACTATTCTTATGGCTGTTTAACAGGTCTATTATATCGTCCGATTTGTGTATAATACACAAATTTGTATATAATATACAGATTTGTGTGTCATTTGATACACAAATCGGGATATTGCATAAATATTCAATTGCAATAAATTGTTTAAAACTAAAAAGTCTCTGATGCATATCTTTGAACATGTACATATTTTAATAAACAGTCTTATTTTTTCTTTAATTATCTTGCTAAATGTGCCTGTTAGGAAAAAAGTAAAAACGCAAGAAACGCACTATTAGGCATAACAAATGATTATTGTGCTGAAACATGTGTTACATACACATATATATAGATTATGCAACGAAATGCACTTTTTGCTCATTAAAAAAATATTCCCATTTTTCTTATGACACATCCCGATTTGTGTATCAAGGTATACACAGATCTGTATATGATATACAAATCTGGAGGATACACAAATCGGGCGATATAATAGACCTGTTTAACCTCAATGTATGGTATCCGACCAACTCACCCCCCTACCAACTCACCCCCCTACCATCTCACCCTGGATTTGGACAACTCGCCTGATGTTAATTTCGAAATGTCCAACTCGCCCCCCATTAATTTTAGATGTAGAGTATTAAATTTATTTTTCAACTTAGTGTTAATTGATGATAATTAAGTGTATTTATACACAAACAGGCCTAGACACTAACTATTTCCGAAAAATGTCATACTAACTTTTGTTACGGTCCGTATTTTTCACACATCATGATAATCACATTTTATGACAATACCGTAATCCCTATCACTTAAATTGATTTCCGTATTTTCGATTAGTTACATTAAACACGAAGTAAACGATATTTAATTTATAATGAGAGTGATTTAAACATTGGGAACTTTAACACATAACAGAACTAGAATTATTAAATGCAGCATCGTTGCTTCGAACGTACTGACTCGCACACACTTTTCATTATCGTAAGATAAACCGACGTACATGTAGAATCTTAAATATTTAGCCTCCGTTCGTTATAAAACTGCCGGTCAAAATCATTTCAAAACTTTTTCATATCCCGTATTTCATGAGAACCTGCGAATATAAGATTACGTACAGTGCAAATTCACTTGTCCGATACTGAATAAGTGAAGTAAATCAAGTCCGCAATTAAATCCAATTCTTTTCAAGAAGAATAAAAAAATCGTCGACTTTGTAAAGTAGCAAATTAAATGTCAATTGAATCTACACTATGCGCAGATTGGCGAATTCATACCGCGGTATGGAACTCTGACGTATCACTACTCCCAACTGTACCGGCAATTTCTTTGATGTGCGGCGCGTTTGAAGTCAGTCGAAAGACCGCCGCGTTTGATGTCTCCAAATTGTCGCGCGCGTTTCAATTGGAAACCACAGGGATGTAACTCATTGAGCTAAACATCATGTCCTAAATAAATTATAATATTTAATGTAAAAGAATTCATTACGAATTTCATATGCAATTTGTTGAATTCGGCAAATGTCCACACGATTCAAATTGCGTATAGACTTGATAAACAATGACAATATTCGTAGTTACAACCAAATATATGTATCATACGTGTTTTCATTATAAACACAATTACACTTAGTCATAACAACAATTCATCATAGACTTCGGATATTTCGAGCACCTGGCTTAACTCGAGCATTTTGCTTGTCCCGATGGGTCCTCGAGATAACGAGGTTTTACTGTATTACCAATTCAAAGTGATTTTCTTTCAACAAATCTATTATATTTAATAAAAATATTTTTAGGGGGGCGAGTTGGTATGTCATTTTTGTGTCGCTTGAAAAGGCGACATATAGGTGTTACTTTGGCGGCTGCGGCGTCACAAATTGCTTGTCCGGAGCATAACTTTGTCACCTTAAGTTCAAATGACTCAAGATTTGGTATGCATGTATTTTACAATAAGCCAAAGTGCAGTGCGCAAGAACCATAACTCTACCTGTCATACTTTTTGAATTATTTCCCTTTGATTGATTTTATCAGAGCATTTCTTGTCCGGAGCATAACTTTCGTCACCTTAAGTTCAAATGGCTCAAGATTTGGTATGCATGTATTTTACAATAAACCGAAGTGCAGTGCACAAGAACCATAACTCTACCTGTCATAGTTTTTGAATTATTCCCCTTTGATTGATTTTATTTGAGCATTTCTTGTCCGGAGCATAACTTTGTCACCTTAAGTTCAAATGACTCAAGATTTGGTATGCATGTTTCTTACAATAAGCCGAAGTGCAGTGCACAAGAACCATAACTCTACCTGTCATAGTTTTTGAATTATTTCCCTTTGATTGATTTTATCAGAGCATTTCTTGTCTGGAGCATAACTTTGTCACCTTAAGTTCAAATGACTCAAGATTTGGTATGCATGTTTCTTGCAATAAGCCGAAATGCAGTGCGCAAGAACCATAACTCTACCTGTCATAGTTTTTGAATTATTTCCCTTTGATTGATTTTATTAGAGCATTTCTTGACCGGAGCATAACTTTGTCACCTTAAGTTCAAATGACTCAAGATTTAGTATGCATGCTTCTTGCAATAAGCCGAAGTGCAGTGCGCAAGAACCATAACTCTGCCTTGCATCGTTTTTGAATTATTTCCCTTAGATTGATTTAATTTGAGCATTTCTTGTCCGGCGGATAACTTTGTCACCAAGAGGTTGAATGACTTGAAATTTGGTATGCATGTTTCTTACCAAAAGTCCAAGTGCAGTACTCAAGAATCGTAACTCTACCTTGTGCCATTTTTTATTTTTGTCCCTTTGATTGATTTAATTTGAGCATTTCTTGTCCGTGGCATAACTTTGTCACCATAAGTATTAATGACTCCAAGATAGGTATGCATGTTTCTTGCTGTGACATTTTTTTGTCCAGAGCATCACTTTGTCGTTTTTAGTTCAGATGACTATAGAACTCTTGTGAGTCGATATGTAGCCCAATAGTGGATAGTTTTCCATGACAAATGTGCATGTCGTCAGGCGACACATGCGACTCGCGGAGCTTTTATTTAAGGGGGGATGAGTTGGTCATTGTGTAAGGTGAGTTATCCAAATCCAGGGTGAGTTGGTAGGGGGGTGAGTTGACTGTAAATCAAATGTATTGATCAATCTCTTTAAAGCGATTACCTGGCATATGTTCAGTATGTATGCATGCGATTTGTTTCATGTTTTGGATGCTGGACACACATTTCAGTAAACATGCAGGCTCATTTCAAAATCAATGAACCCTGGCATGTGTCAAAAAATTTACAGGGTAAGGAATCTTGTTGTAATTATCATCAAAGTTAAACTAATACAAAGTCAACTGACAAACAGGACAGAAATGACTGATGTCTTTGATATTTAATGTACGGATGCTTCCGATGCAACTATTCGGTCAATTTGCTAACCGGTTAGCTGTTCAATCTTCAGAATGTTTAATTGATTAACAAATCGAAACTTTCAGGCTTTCCTACCGTTCTTATTGTGACGTGTATGTACATTTACTGTAATACGTGTAAGTGGCACTCAGGCATCCTCGTATATTACCCAAGGAAGTATCGCCCGTCAACAAACTAGTCCCTGACAACCATATGAAAATTGAAATCAACGGCAATTAAGTGACCCTTTTGTCACAATAATAAGTGTGAAACTGTTAATTGCGGATTATAGATCATGACCCCCTTTTGACGAGTGTTCGCACCTGCGATGGAGGAACTTGAATTAGACATATGACATTGGCAGCGAATTTCTTGATTTGTATGTCTACAGCCACTCATGAATCCTAATAATAATTATGCAGATTGTTTTTTATGGCTTTAAGAGATCTGAGATGAGATTGCTCTAGATTTCTATTTTACTCTTCAAAAGAATTGTACACTGTTATTCAACTATAATGGAACGCTTACACATACTACACCTTTCTTATAATTTAAGTCAGATTTTTATCATCTACCTTAAAAAACACACCTGATTGGTTAGATGCAAAAATTAAGCTATCATTTAAAATCAGAAATCTGATATTCACTTTAATGAGTTCTGAACGTAGCCGTAAGAATAGTCACTTGCGGGGTTGTTTCACTATAATTCTTACGGGAGGTGCTCATGTTTAAATATCTCTTAGGGTCGCCGTAGGGGAAATACCGGTACACACTTTGTTAACCTAAGGCCAAAACAAATTAATGGTGTGGTTCTTGTAACATGCTGAGAACAATAGGGTAGGTACATTTAGATAGACTAAATATTTTATTAATCCCGAATTGGGAGGGGATTATAGGAAAGGTCATTGTATGTCCGTCCGTCTGTGCGTCCGTCCGTAACAAAATCATGTCCGCTCCATAACTTTAACGCCTGGGCCAAATTCCTTTAAACCTTCAGCAAATGTGTAAGTAATAAATAGGACATGCAGAACCCATGTTCCAATTGTGCCGGCTCAAGGTTAATGTCACAGTTCAAGGTCAAAGGTTTGAACATCACAATTAATGTCCGCTCTATAACTTTTTAACGCCTGGGCTGAAGTCCATGAAACCTTTAGAAAAATTAATGTGTTACTAATAAAGACGATGTGCAGAACCCACATTCCCATTCATTGTGCTGGCTCAAGGTCACGGTTCAAAGTCAAAGGTTTGAACGTCACACTTTGTGTCCACTCCATAACTTTTTTATGCCTGGGCCAATTCCTTGAAACTTTCAGCAAATGTGTAACTAACAAAGACGACATGCAGAACTTCCTGTGCACTCTATAATTTTTAATGTCTCACTATGCCTGGTCCACATGGTACGAAACTGATAACCAATGTGAGACACGGGGTCTACCTGCAGAACCAAGTTGCAACCAAGCAGGTTACATACGGTCAAGGTCACAGTTCACTATTCATTAACGGGGCGCGGGATTATAGCCATCTTTTGGACTGCCTTGGTTAAAAGTCCAGCAGTAGAAGCAAACAATAGGTAGGCAGGGTTACTAGAACCACAGTATCATTTTGTTTTGGTCTTTAACCTTAGTTACTGCAGATTTTATCATTTATGAACCTTGTTTGAAAGTTTTCTGTTTTCGATTGCAGGAAATCAATTCTATAAATGTAGTTACTCAAAGATTGTTATCAGATAGAATTCTCGATCCCCCGGATTTATCGCCACCTATACCAGAGTATGTGGACCGAGGTAACAAAGAACCTGTTGATGAGAAACGTGCAAGGTTGTTATATCAGAGCAGGAAACGTGGTATGACGGAAAACGGTCTTTTACTAAGGTAATTTATTTCAACATTTGTTATGTTTGAGGAAATTGTAAATTGTAGAAACTAGCAGCATATAATGTTAACTTTTCCTAATGTATCTACCAGCATACAATATTAACTTTTCCTAATGTAACTACCAGCATACAATATGAACTTTTCCTAATGTAACTACCAGCATACAATATGAACTTTTCCTAATGTAACTACCAGCGTACAGTATAAACTTTTTCTAATGTATCTACCAGCGTACAGTATAAACTTTTTCTAATGTATTTACCAGCGTACAGTATAAACTTTTCCTAATGTATCTACCAGCATACAATATTAACTTTTCCTAATGTAACTACCAGCATACAATATGAACTTTTCCTAATGTATCTACCAGCATACAGTATAAACTTTTCCTAATGTATCTACCAGCATACAATATTAACTTTTCCTACTGTAACTACCAGCATACAGTGTTAACTTTTCCTAATGTAACTACCAGCATACAATATTAACTTTTCCTAATGTGACTACCAGCATACAATATTAACTTTTCCTAATGTATCTACCAGTATACAATTATTAACTTTTCCTTAATGTATCTTTTCCTAATGTAACTTCCAGCATACAATATTAACTTTTCCTAATGTATCTTCCAGCATACAATATTAACTTTTCCTAATGTATATACCAGCATACAATATTAACTTTTCCTAATGTAACTACCAGCATACAATATTAACTTTTCCTAATGTAACTACCAGCATACAATGTTAACTTTTCCTAATGTATCTACCAGGGTACCAGGAGGTTGGTTAGCAACTGCATATGACACTTATAATACAGTTGAAACTCGTTGTGTCGACATCGGTTGTATCGACACTTCGGTTATGTCGACATACTTTCAAATCCCCGATTTGGGTTGCTCTATATTCTATCTTAAATATGACGGTTTAGTCGACATGCCTGTGTCGACACTCCGCTTATATCGACACGACTTTTCTGGCCCAATTGATATTTTCGCACCTTATTGTCATCGTTTGTGTCGACATCGTGTCGACGCTATTGAAATTGAACAGTTTTTATTGACCGTGAAGATACTCCTGTTTCGAACCATTGTTTGTTAAAAATTAATGTGTTCACAGCTTGCAAATGTAATTGAATGATGTTAAAGTTTGTAAACAAATTGTAACCTAGTTCGGCGTATGAAATTAAAAAATCTACTGAACTAGCGTGATTCTCGGAAGGTGAACAAAAAAACATTTTTGTATGCCTTCACAATTTATTTTAACATGCTTGTTATATTTCCGATAGGTAAATGAATATACTTTACATTGTTAACAAAGAAAAGATTAAATGTCATCGTTGCTTTCAGATGGCTGGCATGTTGATTGAATATATTGTTTACAATTAAAATATTGCGTAAGCGAAACCGGTAAGGGCTAAAATCCACACTTGCGGTACTGATCCCGTACTGTACTTGTTTCAAAACGAGGCTATGAACTCGACCCTCTCGTAAACACTTGGTCAAATGTTTTAGTGATAACTGTGTGATAAAATTGATCTTTCACCAGTTTAATCGCGTATATGTATTAGTTCATGTTCCAACTGATGTAACAACGGTATTGACAGAAATGCTCAAGGACTTTGTTATTATAAATTTCGACGGGTATGGAAATTTGTCAGAGTTGTTGGCTCCTGTTGAGTCGACATTCGGATATGTCGACATAATTTTGACGGTCCCAAAAATGTCGACATAACGAGTGTGGACTGTACATGATTTTGAGGTCAGAGCTCAAGGTCACTATGTCCAACATGTCGGTTGGTCTACACCCTTAAACTTTACTGACAGGTTAATCATCCTTAAATGTCTCAATATCAAGGTCAGTAATGAAAGATCAATATTACTTTTAATATCTGTGTTGCCATGCTTACATATTTTACAAACATCTTTTGACTACCGGATTATTTCATTGTGTTTTACAGACATCTTATTTCATTGTGTTTTACAAACATATTATGACTACCGGATTATTTCATTGTGTTTAACAAACATCTTATTTCATTGTGTTTTACAAACATCTTATGACTACCGGATTGTTTCATTGTGTTTTAAAAACATCTTATGACTACAGGATTATTTCATTGTGTTTTACAAACATCTTACGACTACCGGATTATTTCATTGTGTTTTAAAAACATCTTATGACTACAGGATTATTTCATTGTGTTTTACAAACATCTTACGACTACCGGATTATTTCATTGTGTTTTAAAAACATCTTATGACTGCCAGATAATTTCCTTGTGTTATGACTACCGGATTTTTTCATTTTCTTACGACTACCGAATTACTTCATTGTGTTTTCAGCACATTTGCTGCTTTACATCTGGACAATTTAAGTGAAGAACAATTAAAGATGTATGATAGTTTAATCAACAAACCAACAAATGACTGGGAAATATATTACTGGATGACAGGTAAGCTCAGGATAAACTTGGTTTATAAATAATACTTTTGTATTATGAATGATCATACCCCATACCTCAGTCAGACCTCACCCTATGCCTCAGTCAAACCTCAACTTACAACTCAGTCAGACCTCACCCTATGCCTCAGTCAGACCTCACCCTTTGACTCAGTCAGACCTCACCCTATGACTCAGTCAGACCTCACTCTATGACTCAGTCAGATCTCACACTATGCCTCAGTCAGACCTCACCTTACGACTCAGTCAGACCTCACCCTATGACTCAGTCAGATCTCACACTATGCCTCAGTCAGACCTCACCTTACGACTCAGTCAGACCTCACCCTATGCCTCAGTCAGATTTCACACTATGCCTCAGTCAGACCTCACCTTATGACTCAGTCAGACCTCACCTTACGACTCAGTCAGACCTCACCCTATGCCTCAGTCAGACCTCACCCTTTGACTCAGTCAGACCTCACCCTATGCCTCAGTCAGACCTCACCCTATGCCTCAGTCAGACCTCACCCTATGCCTCAGTCAGACCTCACCCTATGCCTCAGTCAGACCTCACCCTATGCCTCAGTCAGACCTCACCCTATGCTTCAGTCAGACCTCACCCTATGCCTCAGTCAGACCTCACACTATGCTTCAGTCAGACCTCACCCTATGACTCAGTCAGACATCACCCTATGCCTCAGTCAGACCTCACCCTATGCCTCAGTCAGACCTCACCCTATGCCTCAGTCAAACCTCAACTTATGACTCAGTCATACCTCACCCTATACCTCGCCCTATGCCTCAGTCAGACCTCACCTTATACCTCAGTCAGACCTCACCCTATGCCTCAGTCAGACCTTACCCTTTGCCTCATTAACCTGACCCTATGCCTCAGTCAGACCTCACCCTATGCCTCAGTCAGATCTCGCCCTATACCTCGGTCAGACATCACACTATGCCTCAGTCAGACTTCTCCTTATGTCTCAGTCAGACCTCACCCTATGCCTCAGTCAGACCTCACTTAATGACTGAGTCAGACCTCACCCTATGCCGCAGTCAGAATCACCCTATGCCTCAGTCAGACCTCACCTTATGACTGAGTCAGACCTCTTCCTAAGCCTCATTAGGATCTCACCCTATGCCTCAGTCAGACCTCACCCTATGCCTCAGTCAGACCTCACCCTATGCCTCAGTCAGACCTCACCTTATGACTGTGTAAGACATCACCCTATGCCTCAGTCAGACCTCTTACTAGTATTAAGGGCAACAAAGTGTATTTCGGGTAACATGCCCACCTAAAAAGGGTATTAAATAGATCCAAAAATAGTTGATAACTAGGTCTGTCGGTCGTGTGTATGCTATAATGCTGTTTGTTCACAGGATCTTTGAGAACCTTGGACAGAATATTTATTTAGAGGGAATCAAGGTTTTGTTTGAATATGGGTCATCTTGTGACAACGGGTCAAATAATGTAAAAAACTTGTATATGCAGTACAGGCTGCATTGTCATGAATAGAAAATGATTACTCAGTTTATGAATGACAGGGGAGAGTCTGGGCTCTTCTCGTCAGGTTATCATGACAGGGGAGAGTCTGGGCTCTTGTTGTCAGTTCATGAATGACAGGGGAGAGTCTGGGCTCTTGTTGTCAGGTTATCATGCAAGGGTAGAGTCTGGGCTCTTGTTGTCAGGTTATCATGACAGGGGAGAGTCTGGGCTCTTGTTGTCAGTTCATGAATGACAGGGGAGAGTCTGGGCTCTTGTTGTCAGTTCATGAATGACAGGGGAGAGTCTGGGCTCTTCTCGTCAGGTTATCATTGACAGGGGAGAGTCTGTGCTCTTGTTGTCAGGTTATCATGACAGGTGTGAGTCTGGGCTCTTGTTGTCAGTTCATGAATGACAGGGGAGAGTCTGGGCTCTTGTTGTCAGGTTATCATGACAGGGTAGAGTCTGGGCTCTTGTTGTCAGGTTATCATGACAGGGGAGAGTCTGGGCTCTTGTTGTCAGTTCATGAATGACAGAGGAGAGTCTGGGCTCTTGTTGTCAGTTCATGAATGACAGGGGAGAGTCTGGGCTCTTGTTATTTGGTTATCATTGACAGGGGAGAGTCTTGTTGTTTGGTTACCATTGACAGGGGAGAGTCTAGTTGTTTGGTTATCATTGACAGGGGAGAGTCTGGGCTCTTGTTGTCAGGTTATCATTGACAGTGAGAGTCTGGGCTCTTGTTGTTTGGTTATCATGACAGGTGTGAGTCTGGGCTCTTGTTGTCAGGTTATCATTGACAGGGGGAGTCTGGGCTCTTGTTGTCAGGTGATCATTGACAGGGGAGAGTCTGGGCTCTTGTTGTCAGGTGATCATTGACAGGGGAGAGTCTGGGCTCTTGTTGTCAGGTTATAATTGCCAGGGGAGAGTCTGGCCTCTTGTTATCAGGTTATCATTGACAGGGGGGAGTCTGGGCTCTTGTTGTCAGGTTATCATTGACAGGGGGGTCTGGGCTCTTGTTGTTTGGTTATCATTGACTGGGGAGAATCTGGGCTCTTGTTGTTTGGTTATCATGACAGGTGTGAGTCTGGGCTCTTATTGTCAGGTTATCATTGACAGGGGAGAGTCCGGGCTCTTGTTGTCAGGTGTTATTGTGGGCACTATACTGTATTGTATCTTTGTATCGGTTATATCTTTGAAGAATCAGTTTGACATGTTTTTCAGGTCACAAGCCCGCTCCCCCAGAATATGATAATGAGGTTATGAATATGTTGAAGTTTCACGCGAAAAATGAGAATCGAGATGTACGTTTACAACAACCCGACTTGAAGTCTTGAACAACATCATGTGATCTGTAGTATGTGACATGTGACCTTTAAGGCGGTCAACATCATCATGTGACCTTCCAACATCATGTGATCTGTATGTAGTATACATCATGTGATCTTTCATCATCATGTGATCTTTAGTATGCGTCATGTGACCTTTCATCATCATGTGATCTTTAGTATGCGTCATGTGACCTTCCATCAATGTGTGATCTGAACGACCTTCAATGTGTTTCTAACCATCAGAGGACATATGATACTAGTATACAAATATACAATATTATGATTGTGAGCTAGTGAGTGTCGACTCCTAGTGAGACATACTGTTTGTGTGCAAGGGTTGTCTGAAAAGTTTATAATCACATTTTATCATAAGAAGCATCAAATATCAAATAGGTGTGTTAAAATTACATTTGACTTTTAGATAATTTATTTAAGAAATAATAGTATGAGGGCCTTTCATTTAATACCCGGATGTTCGCCATAGTGCTTGATTGAAACATGCATTTGTAATATTTTTTTGTTTGATAAGACCTACTCACCAACTTGATTATTTGATGAAACTTGGTATAATTTTATCCAAATAAACACAAACTGTGCTTACTACAGTAACCCACCAAGGACTACTCGGCCCAGCCCAGGTCTTTTGTGAACTGTAAAGTGTTGATGTGGCAGGGTTTGTGGTATAGTTGATGTGGCAGGGTTTGTGGTATTTGTTGCCAATTTCAAGGTAAAACAACAGAGGTGGGTTTCTGTTAATATCGCAATGAAATCAAATTTGTTAGGAAAAAACTGATTATGTCACAATTTGTTGGTGGATTTCTGCTTATAAACAGTTTAATGATGACAAGAATCACCAAGCGATGATCCAATGCCAGGCCGATCTAATGTCACAAATAGGAAAGTGTCATCCAGTGTTTAACGGTTAACACTTCTTGAAGAATAAGTACTATGGGAAATTACAGAATCATGCGACATTCTTGTGGATACAGCATTTAACATCACTACCCAACATCTTAAACTACTAAATGTGTGTTCTTTCGTGACTTTATGGCGACATAACAATGATCAAATAGAGAAAAAGTGTCACGTTTAAAGAGCGAAATTGACGTCACGTCATAATATTTTGATGTCGACTTGGGCTGACTCGCGTTACATGTAATTATGTAAACCCTTCTTCGCAACAAGTTTTGCATGTGAATTAAGGAATTGTGTGAATTGTGTGAATGGTGTGAATGTATTCCTGTAAGTTTGAATCAATATCAGTCCATTAGTTTCCAGCAATATTGATTGTCCAGGTATTAAATGAATGTCCCTTGTAAACGGACTGTTATACAACAGGTTATTTTCTGATGTGTAGGATTTAACCACGAAGGCTGTAGCATCAGAATGACAAACTATTGTATAACAAAAGGTTTACTATTGCTTTTGAATATTTTATTTCGATTCTAACATGATTTAAAATGTGCAATCATATCCTAAGCTAGTGTTTACTTTGTGAGAGTATGTTTTTTACTACTTTACCTACGTGCACGACGTCATAAATGGAATACATACATGCCATACTTTGCTGAACCATTTGCAGGAGATTGGTGATGGAAATGCAGGAGATTTCAATAAAATGCAGGAGATTTTTTTTGCTCGAACTATCGACTAAAATTAATGAAGTTTATATGCAGTTTGCACTTATTTTACTTGTATGACAATACCATGCATGCATACATGCTTCGTGAAGTAATTTAATCTAGTGTTTTGGATGATATTCATGATGTAAACAACAAATGTCCAGTATGTTCAAGTCTTATGACTCATAGTTAAAACATTTGTAAGTTACCGAACCAAATGCTGACTGGACATGTATCAGTTATTGTTACATTTATACTATATCAGTTCATTTATCATACATCTGAAAAGAAGACACGTCAAGCAGAAGATGACCTGATAAAAAAACATAGAAAAGAACTCATATGTTCAAAATGGGGCTAACATATTAATTCAAACTCAAAAATGCATTGATAATACAGAAATAAAATCAATTCAGTTAATTTATAAAGCTTAAAAAATGTATCTGAAATTGATGTGGACTGAATATCATGCAAATTCCAAACTAAAACTTTTTGAGGCCTTTTCCTTTGATACTGTAACTGCAAAGGGAAGTAACTGCTACGAGTTTATTTCTGTAATGTACGGTCATGTGTGGGCTTTAAACCTAACCAGTAAACAAACATATTTTCGGCTGCTTGGGAAGATGTTTATCAGTTTATGACACCTTAGCATACCCTTATCGGGACAATTATCGATTGTTTATTGGAGTGACCACTCTCCTGGGGTGTTATAAAGGTTTGTTATGTAATGACTTGTTGATTAATTGTAAGTTTATCACCGGAAATTACGAGGAAAGTGAAACTTTAAAAATTCTTAGATTCTTACGCGGATTTTTGTCAAATCCGGGAGATTTTATCAAAATGCGGGAGTGCGTGAGTTGAGGCTCAAATGCGGTAGACTCACGCACGATCCGGGAGATATGGCATGTATGGGAATACCTGCACGGCGTGACATCATTTCCATCGGTATATCGAACGTTATACAACAGTATGATTTGTTCTTTGTCTATACAGCCAAAATCTTCAGTCATGTAGTGTTAATATTATCTTTTTTAGAATTCTTGATATACTGAAGGAATATTTTTATTGTGGTTCCTAATCGCTGACCTTACTTTAGGAATTCTTGCATTTATCATGTATATAAGTTGAGGAAAATGCTTACAGAGTACAATATTTAAATATATGTGGAATATTTGTTGCAATGTACATGCAGAACTTCATCATCAGCTGTTCTATTGTGATCACTCTCGTCCGTCCATCCACAATTTGCTTGTGTAGACACTTGAGGTGACAGTTTTCGCCTTATTATTATATATATGAAACTTGGTCACAATGATCATCTTAAAAAAATCTAGGTTAAGTTTGATATTGGGTCATCCGGGGTCAAAAACTAGGTCACTTGGTCAAATCATAAAAAAAACTTGTGTAGTCACTAGAGGTCACAATTTTGACCTAATTGTTATGAAACTTGGTTACAATGATCATCTCAACAAAATCTAGGTCAAGTTCGATATAAAAGTTTGAAGATCTTAGTGCAAAGCGTTCTCGAGTTATTAAACGGAAATCATTTGATCAGTCAGAAATGGTGAAGGTTACAGTGACCTTGACCTCAAAATCAATATGGATCATCTACAGTTGATAACTGATAACTAACCTCCATGTAAAGTTTGAAGAGTTATTAACTGGAAACCATTTAGTCTACCGACCGACCGACCCGACCCGACCCGACCCGACCCGACCCGACCGACCGACCCGACCGACAGACAGACAGACAGACATGTGCAAAGCAATATGCCCACCCCCATCTTTGGGCATAATGAGATTGACACTGCAGGTAATACTGCAGCTGTTGAGGATTTGTGTTCAATATATACTGCCTTGATTATAATATCCAAACATGGCACTGAGAATAGTGGAGCGCCCTGATTGACGACAGCTCTTGTTTAGCTCACCTAAGCACTTGTTACTAAAAACCTGATCGCAATGTTTCACTGTAAAGTTGGACAATCATAAATTGGTCGGGCTTATAAATTTAGCCCTAGTATAAATACAAGTACAACAATGACCTTCACATCTAATTAATCGAAAAATTTGGTAGACATGATAAAGTGCAAAATATAAATAACAATGATTATGTGTTCTGGTACTATTTATAGCCCGGCTAACTTATCTTTGTCCGATTATAAAATCTAACAACTTGGTCACCCAGCTAAACCAGAATGAAGAGACTAGTTCGTGTTTTTACCAAAATACTTTTCCAAATTAATGCGGATAGGGTCCCCATCACCCAAGTCAATAAAAACCTTGATTGACCGATATACAAAAATGTATACTACTCAAATTTTGATAAGGGTCAACAAAGTTCCCTTGTGAATTTTTGCAAAATTGAATAATTGTAAACAAATGAAAATTGCTTCCAAATTTGATGTCGTTAAGCACTGCTTATAAGCCCAGCCTCCCTAAATTGTTTGGAGGCAATCAAGCCTCAGTGATAACTGGATGTGATATCTTTTTGCATTTTTGGTCTTACACAATATGAAAACAGAAAAAAATTCTGTTTTATTCTTGCAACTTTGGTTTCTGCAATTAGGGCTTATCAGTTACCTGGAAAAAGACGACATTATGTCAATGAATCTCAAATGCGCATGAATTGTTCAACATTTAGCCTCAGATAAGATGATATTTCAATATTTGTGTGACGTATTCCTAATAAGTTTTGTTCATTTAACATAAGACGGACAGATTTATTGATTTCTTGACCCTTAGCAAAGTTTGAGTAGTATATATACCCCATACATGGGGTATCAACACAAGATATAAAACTTGTAGAAAAGAAACATGACAAAAACTTGAGTACTGGACTAATATTAGCCTGCATTTATTTAAATCAACACATGTACTGAGAGGTTGAATTGTTTCAACAATGTCTTGGTATTCTCACGATCTTCCTTAGGGCTGAACAGACGTAGCAAATCCAACTTGATTGTTGACTTCATCAAACTCTGTGTAGAACTGACCAATGAAGACATCTCCTAGAATCCATAATGGACCAGCTGGTGGAGGAACATCCAGTCCTAGAAATCCACTGATACATTGTGTTTGTCCACCTTGTGAGACCTGTAGGTGAAATATGTTAACTTATAACTGATACATTGTGTTTGTCCACCTTGTGAAACATGTAGATGAAATATGTTAAAGGTGCTGCCTCACAGAATATATTAACTCAATACTAGGTATATCACGAACCTCCACATGTCAAGACAATTTAAAACAATTTAATGTAAAATCTTGTATTTTCAAGTGGACAAAATATTGTTAAATTTTAAGATTAAAATAAATCACTCCTAAAAATGTCTGATTTGACAATAATTCTACTACACAGTGCAGGTGTTACATGGCGGGGTAGAAGGAAGGTAGGATACATGTAGAAATAATCTTATATACAGATTTGTACTGACACATCTTCAGTTCTAAAGCTCACTGATTGATCGATACAGATGCATCTCCAGCTCTAAAGCTCACTTATTGGTCAATACAGATGCACCTCCAGCTCTAAAGCTCACTGATTGGTCAATACAGATGCACCTCCAGCTCTAAAGCTCACTGATTGGTCAATACAGATGCACCTCCAGCTCTAAAGCTCACTGTTTGATCGATACAGATGCACCTCCAACTCTAGATTGAAAGTCGACTTCAACTGAATTTATAAACACCTTTAATGCATATCTGAAAATGTTTCAGCCTATGTTCAGTAAAACCTGAACTAAAGACGACCTCAATGATAAGACAATCGGGAGTATTAAGATCAGTTTTATGGTTCATTGTTGTTTTGCTTGTTATTTAACCTCGGTAGTAATCAAGATAAACTCAATAGTAAGACCCATAGGTTCCAAGGATGTTCTCGTTATCAAGATAAACTGTACTATGTTAAATACATTCAACTAAAACCAAACAACAAAGACTACATTTTAACAATTTATTATGAATACAATAATATTAATATAGTGCAGCAAAGAATCCAATAGAACAAACCAGAGCGCAACAAATGGACGCCATGCGCCTCCACGATGCTAAGCTTGTGCAGGATGCCATTCATGACGCCATGCTTAAGAACGCTTTGTCATATGGAACAGGTGAAGTGGAATAATCAATCTGGTATACATTCGTTGTTATACATACATGCTATACTTCTGTATATCAAGTTTCATTGATGTACCTTTGAAGAGATAGGAGAACTTCTCGAAAATGAAAAACTCATCTCTGAAAAACTTTAAAGCAAGTCGACACTGATGCAGACTGGTGCTGACACAAACTAGTACAAAAGCTCTCATTATTCTTTAAATAAACTAGCTTAAATGTAGAAACAGTCATTAAATATGACAAATACATCTGTTACTACACTTAGCAATATTCACCACATAGCACTATATCATGCAGTATCAAATGATTGACTGACCCTGGGAACAAAACCACAATTATTGAGCTTTTATAATTTTGTGACATTTCATTGAAACATCAAAATATCAGAACAACTTGTTTCATCCAAGTTATCACAGAACAATTAATTTTGCATTTTCAAATGTACTTCGAAGGTGCTCAACTCCAGGGTACTGTTTTACTTACATTGCGTAAATGTCACGTAAATATGCATATATGCATATGTCTCTTGCGCAGATTCCTAAGTGTGTTTTACTAATCGATCCCAAGTTGTTGCATACGTTTACGTTAAATATTGAGCGTAGGCCGGGCCACAATATTACTAATAAATCGGGAACCAGAATAAATAAATATACATAAACTTTTGATGAGTTTTGGAAACTATTTGGTTAACCAGACGTCTTGACAAAGGTCACCATTAGGTCATGCTAGGCTAGGATAATTATTCTACACTGAGCATATTGAAAAAATCACAGCATATGTTTGGGGAGTTAATGTCTTACATTCACAATCTTTTAAGATTGTTTTATACAAAAATATACATCAGACAAAATGGCATAACAAGAGAACCATGATGGCCCTAAATTGCTCACCTGAGAAACATTGCTTTTGCTACATACCAAATAGGCCAAGACTGTTCCACATTGATCAAATAAGTTCATCTGATAGATACAAGTAGTACTGTTTAAGCTTGCCCTAGATTTTATAGAGACAAACATTCGAACAAATTGTGCCTCTAATGCATTCACAAGCATTTTCTAAGATTTGACCTAGTGACCTACTTTTTGACCCCACATAACCTAGATTTCATAGAGACAAATATCCTGACCAAATTTCATGAAGATTGGGTCATAACTGTGTATTCTAATGTGTTCATAAGAAATTGTGAACGGCAGACGACAGATGAAGAGTGATCACAAAAGCATAGAAGCCCCCTACCGGTTTAAAGCCATTTTCAATGTTTCTGTTGCCATGGCAACCACAATTTTTGTCAGAATAAAAACATATTTAGACATGCATAATCCGCTTACTGTCCCCATCCAAATACTAAATTTCATAAGCCTAGCTTTGAAACTGTTTGAGTTATGTCAGGATCCATATTTTTGACGGACAGAGGTTAAACCTAAAACCGGTAGGGGACTAATAAGCACTAGATGCTAACAAACAATCACGAAAATCTGACCAAAGTTTCGTCCATACAATGAGATATTGCTACAATATAAACATAAGCAAGTACAAGTTCATGTATATTGTTTGCAAAGCATAAACTTATAACTACAAGAAACACTGATTTTACCACAAACAACCAATGTAATACACACTCAAGTCATGGATTACATACAACCAAGGTAAAACACACTGAAGTCATGGATTACATACAACCAAGGTAAAACACACTTATAAATTATGTACAACCTATCTGTATATATATATATCTCACAAACAAGTTTGAATGCAATAGCATTGATAGTAATCATTTTAAAAAACTCGACCAAAATGTCCAAGTTAAAAAGGGCCATAACTTCTTACAAAATCATCCTAGAGATATGTTCCTTGTCTAATGGGGTTCACTAATGACAAATATATAAATGTCAATATATTAGTGTGTCAAGTTTCAATGCAATAGCATAGATAGTAAACAAAATATTCAACTTTTTAAAAAACTTTAACCTGAATTAACTCATTCAATTCTAGAAAATTTCACCAAAAACACTTTGGCGGTTGTAAGAAACAAATGTCAACATGAATTTTGTTAATACAGTCCTAACTCTTGATTATTCAGGGAAAATATCATAACTACAGTAGATCATTCATCCAATACTTAGTTCCCATTAAAACATCTATATTTACCACTCTTATTTTAATTGTCGACCATCTTTGAATGCAAATTTCTCTTGCTATTGTAATGTTTATTAACAGAAAAAAAAATTAGGTAGTACCAGTAATTAAACAACAAGATTTATGTAAAGATTGCTTCATACAGGCTTATCAGGTTGTAAATACTAGAAACAGAAGGTTTATTAAGAACAAGTAGAACTCAATGATTGATTGTCACTGATTGGTCAATACAGACACACCCCCAGCTCTAGTATTCACCGATTGGTCAATGCAGATATGCTTCCAGCTGGACAGTTTATAACATGTAGAATTTTTGTAAAATTTGAATCCCGTCGGTAAATAATTGTTAAACTAATTCTACTTAATATCCAAGATGGCCGCCAATTCTTCACATTAGCCTTCCAAGATGGCTGCCAATTCCAAATAAGGGAGGTAAATATTTTAATTACAGCAAATAATTGTATTAACGTTCACAGATCTTTCATTCTATAGTTTATACAAGGTACAGATCATTCATTCAATAGTTTATACAAGGTACAGAGATCAGTTGATTGTAATCGAAACTTTCTCCTTGGATGAAACAAGTTTTGCTGGTTGAAGACGGTACATGGGTGACTCCTTCACTGGTGATGTCGTGTTCTTGGATAAGGCAAACCCGACACGGTCGTTGACTTCATCAAACTCGGTATAGAACTTGCCGATGAAGATATCACCAAGGATCCACAGAGGTCCGAGTGGCTTAGGAACGTCTAGTCCAAGGAATCCAGAGATACATTCTTCTTGTCCCATCGCAGATACCTAGATAGGGTAAATGTTGGTGTATATATAATGTAGGGTGTGTGAAAGGGTAAGGGAAATATATGTGCTTTATCAGGGGTTCACAAGGGGCTACATCTTTATCAGAAGTTCATAAAGGGCTACATGTTTTATCAGGAGTTCATAAGGGTCTACATCTTTATCAGGGGTTCACAAGGGGCTAAATCTTTATCAGAAGTTCATAAGGGGCTACATCTCGTGGGGATTCAATATATATAATTAAAAGAAAACTAGACCCTAATCGAAAGAATATTAACTTGAAATAAATGGGTGCCTCCTCAAATCAAAACTTGACAAGCGTGTTATGTTTATCATATTTATGAAACAATTGATTCCTGATTACTTTAGATCTCAAAGTGAGAACTACAACGTCACTTAAACAATTTACTCAAGTTAATATTTATTCAACGTCACTTAAACAATTTACTCACGTTAAAATTTTGCTAACATATAACTTCACAAAGTACATTAAGATAACAAATTTGTGTAATGTTTACACACCTCCAGCTCTAGAGCTTACTGATTGGTCAATACAGACACACCTTCAGCTATAGAGCTCACTAATTGGTTGATATATACACACCTTCAGCCCTAGAGCTCACTGATTGGTCAATACAGACACACCTCCATTTTGAAAACATATAACCTCACAAAGGACATTAGAATAACATGTAATATGATGTTAAATTAGACAAAGGTGAATTGACATGGTGTATAACAATTTGATAGTACAAAACTTAATCAGGGACAGAGGTGAATAGACAAGAGTGTAACAACTTGATAATACACATACCTTAAGCACATATTCTGCACCAGTCAATGTGAATTCATTACCATTCAAAGTGAAAACCACATCAGGTAGATTATCTATCGTACTGCAGTCAACGATATACTGAAACATATAATATAAAACAACATGAATGTTGATAGCTTTTAAGTTTTTAACCAACATAAAGTTAGAATTATTGTGATTTGGACCTTTATGACATTTAAGGACACACAAAAGAAAACTTAGATATAGAGTAAAAAGAACTAAAGTAAATTATACAGAAATTTGCAGTCCAGCAAATTGTAACAAAGAACAATTATGGGTGTTCGACACAAAGGGCCATAACTCAGTCAATATTCATCCCACCAAATATGCTCAACTATATGCACTCCTAGTACCAAGTATTCATCTGAAGTTTCACAGACTAATAGTTAAGGTGAACAAGCATGGTTAACTGTGCGACATCCAGGGACCATACTATAAGGCAGTATGTCACTCTAACACCCTATCACACTTGCTATCGAAGGAATCATTAATTACCTCTCCTCCGACAATGGGTGTGGCACCAATCTGTTTGTTCAGTTTTTCTATTTCTTGAGAAGGTCCAGCTAGCAGTGAGGTCCCCGTATCAGCAATAGCAGCACATCCTCCATTACAGAATGTTGTAGAACCGACAGTAATACTACAGAGATAAACAACAACAGTTAGAGTTGACAGTAATACAGCGGAGATAAGCAACAACAGTTAGAGTTTACAGTAATACAGCGGAGATAAGCAACAACAGTTAGAGTCGACAGTTATACAGCGGAGATAAGCAACAACAGTTAGAGTCGACAGTTATACTACAGAGATAAACAACAACAGTTAGAGTTGACAGTAATACAGCGGAGATAAGCAACAACAGTTAGAGTCGACAGTTATACTACAGAGATAAACAACAACAGTTAGAGTTGACAGTAATACAGCGGAGATAAGCAACAACAGTTAGAGTTGACAGTAATACAGCGGAGATAAGCAACAACAGTTAGAGTCGACAGTTATACAGCGGAGATAAGCAACAACAGTTAGAGTCGACAGTTATACTACAGAGATAAACAACAACAGTTAGAGTTGACAGTAATACAGCGGAGATAAGCAACAACAGTTAGAGTCGACAGTTATACTACAGAGATAAACAACAACAGTTAGAGTCGACAGTTATACTACAGAGATAAACAACAACAGTAAGAGTTGACAGTAATACAGCGGAGATAAACAACAACAGTTAGAGTCGTCAGTTATACGACAGAGATAAACAACAACAGTTAGAGTCGACAGTTATACTACAGAGATAAACAACAACAGTAAGAGTTGACAGTAATACAGCGGAGATAAACAACAACAGTTAGAGTCGTCAGTTATACTACAGAGATAAACAACAACAGTAAGAGTCGTCAGTTATACTACAGAGATAAACAACAACAGTTAGAGTCAACAGTTATACTACAGAGATAAACAACAACAGTAAGAGTTGACAGTAATACAGCGGAGATAAACAACAACAGTTAGAGTCGTCAGTTATACTACAGAGATTAACAACAACAGTTAGAGTCGACAGTTATACTACAGAGATAAACAACAACAGTTAGAACCGACAGTAATACTACAGAGATAAACAACAACAGTTAGAGTCGTCAGTTATACTACAGAGATAAACAACAACAGTTAGAACCGACAGTTATACTACAGAGATAAACAACAACAGTTAGAACCGACAGTTATACTACAGAGAAAAACAACAACAGTTAGAACCGACAGTTATACTACAGAGATAAACAACAAGAGTAAGAGTTGACAGTAATACAGCGGAGATAAACAACAACAGTTAGAGTCGTCAGTTATACTACAGAGATAAACAACAACAGTTAGAACCGACAGTTATACTACAGAGATAAACAACAACAGTTAGAGACGACAGTTATACTACAGAGATAAACAACAACAGTTAGAACCGACAGTTATACAACAGAGATAAACAACAACAGTAAGAGTCGACAGTTATACTACAGAGATAAACAACAACAGTTAGAGTCGACAGTTATACTACAGAGATAAACAACAACAGTTAGAGTCGACAGTTATACTACAGAGATAAACAACAACAGTTAGAGTCGACAGTTATACTACAGAGATAAACAACAAGAGTAAGAGTTGACAGTAATACAACGGAGATAAACAACAACAGTTAGAGTCGTCAGTTATACAACAGAGATAAACAACAACAGTTAGAGTCGACAGTTATACTACAGAGATAAACAACAACAGTTAGAACCGACAATAATACTACAGAGATAAACAACAACAGTTAGAGTCGACAGTTATACTACAGAGATAAACAACAACAGTTAGAACCGACAGTAATACTACAGAGATAAACAACAACAGTTAGAGTCGTCAGTTATACTACAGAGATAAACAACAACAGTTAGAACCGACAGTAATACTACAGAGATAAACAACAGTTAGAACCGACAGTTATACTACAGAGATAAACAACAACAGTTAGAGATGACAGTTATACTACAGAGATAAACAACAACAGTTAGAGTCGACAGTTATACTACAGAGATAAACAACAACAGTTAGAACCGACAGTTATACTACAGATATAAACAACAACAGTTAGAGACGACAGTTATACTACAGAGATAAACAACAACAGTTAGAACCGACAGTTATACTACAGAGATAAACAACAACAGTTAGAGCCTACAGTTATACTACATATATAAACAACAACAGTTAGAGCCTACAGTTATACTACAGATATAAACAACAACAGTTAGAGCCTACAGTTATACTACAGATATAAACAACAACAGTTAGAGTCGACAGTTATACTGCAGAGATAAACAATAAAATATATAGAGAGTGAGAAATAACATACATTTAGTCATAAGATCAGTACACGGCCAAGCCCTATATCAATACATACCCATCCATGTTGAACTGCCAGTATCCCTTTCTTGTGACTGGAAGATATGTAAAGTTTCCCGAGTATTTAGCGGGGTCACTTCCACCAAGGATCAATTCCCCACCATCTGGATTGTTGGGGTTTCTAAATAAAACAAAATCAATATAAATCAAAGAATTACCATTATGGATGCAACTATTTGGTCAATTTGCTGCAACTATTTGGTCAATTAGCTGCAACTATTTGATCAATTCAATGAAACTATTCGGTCAATTTGCTAACTGGTTAACCGTTCAATCTTCCAAACGGCTAACCGATCAGCAATCCAAACTTTCCTACTTTCCGCCTGTTCTTATTCTTCAAATACTTACCATCAATCACACAACACATTCGGAAGATTCACTATATGTATCATTTATGAAGCAATTTAAACAAGAAACACATATGCCACCAAGGCAGTCCAATAGTCAAACATGGTAAAGGTCACAGTGACATTGAACTTTAACCTTCTTACCTCAAAATCAATAGGGGTCATCTACTGTTGATGACCAACCACCATGTTTGAAGATCCTAGGGCAAAGCATTCTTAAGTTATTGAACGGAAACCATTTTGGTCTACCGACCCATAGACCGAACAACATGTGCAAAGCAATATACACCCTCATCAAAGATGGGGAGCATAATTAATATTTATAATCATTTTCATAACACAACAACTATTGCCACGTTCCTGTATGTACAAACAAGAGGGCCCAAAGGGCCCTAGGTCGCTCACCTGTTGTAATAGTGCATTCAAGCCCTGTGATTTGACCTAGTGACCTCACACTTGACCTAGCTTTTGTTGAGATGATCATTGTGACCAAGTTTCATAAAGATTAGGCCAAAATTGTGACCTCTAGCAGGGCTTCCTCTGGATAATATTTAGCTTTCGCCACGACATTCGCCAAATGAAAAAAGTTTTCGCCACTTTAGCGCCACTTGGGCCAAATCTTTTCTCAAGATTTCTAATATATATTTGACTTCATGTATATGTATTAAAAACTACAATAATGAATAGCTGTTTTGAAACTGGGACACTATGGTTAAGCACTAAAATATTGCATTCCTTTTGTTTCTCTAATCTTCAGTGAAATCTTGATTTCAAATCAAGAGGCTATACAAATGATGACCAGATCACTTGTATTGGCACATTTACAGTTACTAAGTTCATGAAATAAAGTTCAGTTCAGTTCATTAAGTAGTCTGATAGATCAATTAGGCAGACTTGCCCATGCTCACTGTAATAATTATTTCTTCCATTCATCACTTGACTTATCAAACTTTCAAGTTTCTCGTTGAAACAATTTTTACAAGTGTTAAAATTTCAACAATAAAGCAATCTAACATCATTAACTGCCAATGAGACCCATTGATCAAACAGTGTCACGCTTCAATCGTAATCACCTTGGTAACCTGGCTTCACTGGACAAGACTCCAGGGGTGCAATAAACAGATAAACATGTCAAATTGTTAACACCTCACTAATTGTTTACAATCTACAAATTGACCGGAAGAGACCGTTTTATGACAATTTTACGACACAAGCATGCAGTGAAATTGATCTTATACGATATTAGGTCAAATTTTGTTAAGAAATTAGCCTTCGCCATGAAATTCGCCAAATTGATTTTTTTATCGCCAAATTCTTGATTTTGGCGCAAATGGCTCCATGGCGCAAATGGCTCCATTTGCGACCCACAGCGAACGCCCTGCTCTAGTGTCTACCAAGCACATTGTTGATGGACGACGGACAGACGAAGAGTGATCACAAAAGCTCACTCTGCCACTTTGTGTAATAAAGAAATTCATGAGACTCGCCCATGGAGCGGGAATCTGTTTTTAATTTATGGGAAAGTGTAAATTTAATTATTTGTGTTTATAACAGTACAAAATTTAAATCTTAAACTGCAAAATTCCAATGTATTTATATCATTTTATTTGAACTGCCGCATAATGTGTAAGACGTTCTGGAACCATTTCTTTAAACTATTTCCTAAGAATGAGAAAACTGAGAACTTCAAAACCAGTAAAACAATATAAATATGTTCAGACCTGTCAAGCCAGAATGAGAATTTAGCTTCGGGTACAAGCCCCTCAGATACAGCCGTATCAAAGACTGGATTCACTTGATCTACTGATATCGTCTTATAACCCATACCAAGGATACCATCAAACTTTGCAGCAACAAATGTTATACCAGGTTGTTGTGTAGCTTCAGCGAATGTTTGATCCGTAATCTTCAAATCTCCAATCTGAAAAAATAGAGCTCACTGATTGGTTGATACAGACACACCTCCAGTTCTAAATCTCAATGACTGGTCCATATACATGTAGACACATCTCCAGTTCTATAGCTCACTGATTGGTTGATACAGACACACCTCCAGCTCTAGAGCTCACTGATTGGTTGATACAGACACACCTCCAGCTCTAGAGCTCACTGATTGGTTGATACAGACCCACCTGCAGTTCAATAGCTCACTGATTGGTTGATACAGACACACCTCCAGTTTTATAGCTCACAGATTGGTTGATACAGACTCACCTTCAGAACTAAGCTCACTGATTGGTCAATAGAGACACACCTCCATTTCTATAGCTCACTGATTGGTTGATACAGACGCACCTCCAGCACTAGAGCTAACTGATTAGTCAATACAGACACACCTCCCGCACTAAGCTCACTGATTGGTCAATAGAGATACAGCTCACTGATTGGTTAATGCAGACACATCTCCAGCTCTATAGCTCACTGATTGGTTGATATAGACACACCTCTGATGTTATATAAAAGATAAGAGAACAACGTACCTCGACTGTGTCAGTACTAAGAAAACCTGACAATGAGCCAGATCCATACTGGATCTCGAAATGGGTTCCATTGGCTTTATAGCTGGATGATTTGGTGCTGTCATATTTCTGGTGAAGTACTGAAAGATACCAACCAAAAAGATTCAAGTAATGATGGACACACCTTTCCCATCAGCCAATAAGATTCCAGTAATGATAGACATACCTTTGAAATCAGCCAATAAGTTTCAAGTTATAATAGACACACGTTTCCAATTAGCCAATAAGTTTCAAGTAATGATAGGCACACCTTTCCAATCAATCAATAAGATTTAAGTAATGATAGGCACACCTTTCAAATCAATCAATAAGATTCAAGTTATGATAGACACACGTTTGTAATCAACCAATCAGATTAAAGTAATGATAGACACATGTTTGCAATCAGCCAATAAGATTCAAGTTATAATAGACACACCTTTCCAATTAGCCAATAAGTTTCAAGTAATGATAGACACACATTTGCAATCAGCCAAAAAGATTTAAGTAATGATAGACACACATTTCAAATCAACCAATAAGATTTAAGTCATGATCGACACACCTTTGCAATCAATCAATGAGATTCTAGTATGTTGATGATATACTTACAGCAAGCAATGTCTGTGATTTTACATTTTTTGGATGGTACCCAGAGGTTAGAGGAACCAGTATCAAATACAACCTTGAATGGTTGAGGAGGGGAACCAATCCCTATATCTCCATAATACTGAGCCTGAAATAGATAACTCGAATGTGACAACAACAACATATTCCACCAAACTCATCTCAACTTGACCTGGAATTAAACAAGTAATTAAGAATTGCAAGCAATACAGAAGTCCCCTACCGGTTTGAGGCCATTTTCAATGTTTCTGTTGCCATAGCAACCACAATATTTTTAGTTGTGCATAATCCCCTTATTGCCCCCTATCCACAATCAAGTTTCATAAACCTAGCTTGAAAACTGTTTGAGTTACGGCAGGATCCAGATTTGGGCATATTTTCACTCACTCTTTCTGTTGCCATAGCAACCACAATTTTTGTCAGAATCAAAATATTTTTAGACGTGCATAATTCCCTTATTGCCCCCTATCCACATATCAAGTTTCATAAACCTAGCTTGGAAACTGTTTGAGTTATGTCAGGATCCAGATTGTTTGACGGACGGACGGACATACTCATGAGACGGTATTTCTGGGGTTTTCTTTTGTTCTTTCTTTTGTTTGGTTGCAACCCACAAGTAGCATTTTGCACCCTACAAGTGACGGAATGAATGGAATCTAAAAATAGCCTATTGTTCCACATCCCACAACTACCGGTGCATTCGTACGGACGGACGGACGTACGGACCGACGGCAAACCTATAGTCCCCTCCGGTCAAAAACAGGTAGGGGACTAATAATTTATCTTTACAAACATTCCACATGTATGAAGGTTGTACTTGACTGAATAAAACTACATGTAAATACAACTACATGTATGAAAAAAATGGACTATTGATAATTATTTTTCTAAATAAAACGGAAGTCGTTTTAAATTAATATTAAGCTTTATTTATAAAAAGGAAACTATCGTAACTATCGATAGTTGGGCTAACTATCGGCGGTAGTTATTGGATCGAGACTTTTACTATCGATCCATACTATCAGGACACTCGGAATCGCAATGCATCGATATTTCGATGCATCGGCCCACCTCTAACAATGAAACAATGTGATACTAATTGTAACTATATTACATGTCACTCATACATTGAGATTGTTCATCTGTGAAAGTTGGAAGAAATTCCACCAAACAGTAAGTTAGGAGTTCAACACACAAAACTTTCATTATGGGGTATATTATAGAGAACAAAAAGTAAGAAAGGGCCACAACTCAGGTAAAAATAAATGCAGCAAAATTTCAATTATTTTACTGTCATCGATACATGGGGGTGATAAAAAGTCCTGATCCAAACGGTGTTATTTAATTAAGAAGAGGTGAATATGTTAGGTATTACCAATGACTGTTATTTAATTAAGAAGAGAGAAATATGCTAGGTATTACCAATGACTGTTACTTAATTAAGAAGAGAGAAATATGTTAGGTATTACCAATCACGAAACCATGTGCAACCTCACCTCTGCCTCAAGAAGGTATAGTGTACATGTATGATAATAATTATTGTACTACTATGATAATATTGTACAACAATGGACCGGGATATCATATCAAACTGACCTAGTGATAGTGAACTTCAGAGTCATGGTCTATAATAATTATATAGAACATGGGTACTTTTCTATCTTAATAGGCCTTAAATCAAAATTATAAATTAATGTTTGTATCGGAAATGTGCACTCAAACATTCGGTAGATACCAGTATCTCCAGGACCTGTTCTATAAATGGATCTTAGAATATATAGAATTTCTGATGGGTCAGCGAGTGACTAAGTCAGACGTTTCATTAAGAGACAGGGGAGTGTCCTGTTTATAGTAATCCAATACTATTGCTAATGTTACCCTTGCACCTGGCAATATCAGATCCCCTGACTCCTGCCTATCTTCAAACATTTATCTACTTCTCAAGTTATCTCAACACGGTATTAAAGCACTCATGGCAGGGTACGGTAGAGTATAGGTAGACCAGGGTATCAGAAACAAATCAGTTTTAGCTAACTAGATAAATGAGATAATAACAATAGTTATCTACAGCCTTGTGATAAGTGTTACATCAAGTCTTGAGATGAACAAGTCCTGTATGTGTTACATCAAGTCTCCCCATCAAGTCTCAAGATCAAGTCTCAAGATCACAGTACAAATCTTATATCAGCTCATACATATTTAACATACATGTACATACATGATTATAGACGTGACAGTCAGGGACAAACTGTACTCAACTAGTACATGATACCATTGTTTAAAAGATAGAACAATCTTAGTATATATATATATCACTTTATATCCTGATACAGATTTCAAGTACGATTTTTATATTAGATAGAGCTGTCATTGATTCAATCAGAGTCATATCAAGGATATATCGATATATCATGAACTGTCGACATATGAGCAATATAAGCTACACGTATCAACGAAATATTAATAAAGCAATATGTACACCACTTACAGACCCATTAGTCATGATTCACTTATTCACGAATCAGCCATTCTAGACTGTATACATTGGATATGGGTTAAGCTTTTAAAAATAGCAGCTTGAGTTTGAGTTTAGATTTTTTTAAACATTTTTATTATAATGTAAACTTCCATTTTACCAAGAAAAGTGTTTTGTGTAGGAAAAATGAGGATTTGGGTTCCATTCATTTTCCATGTGTATCGATATTACAAAATTTGAATTGATATTTGATTGGCTAAAAATATTGTTGATACATCGGTATCGCTTCTATCAATGACAGATGATTGTATTAATTATATGTGTCTTCAGAAAATAAAAATGTTGAAAAACGATTATATTAAAAAAAGATTATTATTTGCTATCAATGGATTATGGAGATTCATTGAAATAACAGTGAAATTATCATTTTGTTATTTTCACCATTTTAGAAGCTGGTATCAGTTTCAAGCCAAAAAAGAAACAATGTCAACGGTGCTGGGCTTTAAAATATGCGTTACGTCATCACGATGTCATAATTCTCACGTCGTGAGTTCCAATTTCGACGTGATTTTTTCAATTATGGTTCCTTTTTAAGAGAAATTGAGGCATATAATAAATAAAAAATTTGTTGATTTTTGGTGCAAAATTAATTTTGTTTCACTCGTGATCACAGAAAATTAAATTTTCACTCGTGGCTAGTGATTTTCTGTGACCATCGGTGAAATAAAATTGGATCTTACACCAAAATCAACAAATATCCTCTATATGTTCAATCATGTGATTATACTGACTTACATCTAAATAATTTGAGAGTGGTTCTGGTGTTGGTCCAGTCACAGGGTAGGTACTGTACTTGAGACGCAGAGATTCTATTGGAGTGCCAGCTTCTTTATATATTTGTCTCACTGTTTGCATTTTATGCAACTTAATTCTGAAAGAACAAACAAACATAATATACCAGTAACGAGGGTTCTGAATCTGAAGGGTCGTTTTGATAATTTAGACTAAATTTTACCTTTGTATAGGAAACAACCCCATGATTTTAAGAGAAAATGACCCTTAAAAACAAAATCTTGAGGGTAAAAATCAGGCTTCTTGTAAATTTCAAGGGTCAAAACCACTACTCCAGAGTCAAATGGAACCCCATAGCAGGTATATTTCACGGGGTACAATGCATTTCACTGGGTACAATGTTTTGGAAATGGAGCTCACTATTCTTGAAGGTGTGGCAATATTGACCAATTGGAGCTCACTACGTATTCTTAAAGGTGTGTCAATATTGACTAATTGGAGCTCACTATTCTTGAAGGTGTGGCAATATTGACCAATTGAAGCTCAGCATAACAGGGAAAGCTTGTATACTATTAGGATGAGGCATCAAGAGTAGTTATAAGAACTTTGTAGCAATAAAAAAAAAAGTAGCAAATTTTTATTCAGATTTTTGTACATCTCTTTCCATCTTTGGTAAATATTTGCATAAATGAGAAGGGCTCTGAATCTCACATTGGCAGTACGGCTCTGAATCTCATAATAGCAGTACGGACCTGAATCTCACATCATTGACAGTACGGCCCTGAATCTCACATCATTGACAGTACGGCCCTGAATCTCACATCATTGACAGTACGGCTCTGAATCTCACATTGACAGTGCTGCTCTGAATCTCACATTGGCACTACGACTCTGAATCTCACATTAATCATAAATGACAGTACAGCTCTGAATCTCACATCATTGACAGCACAGTTCTGAATCTCACATCAATGGCAGTCTGGCTCTGAATCTCACATCATTGGCAGTCTGGCTCTGAATCTCACATTGGCACTATGGCTCTGAATCTCACATCATTGGAAGTCTGGCTCTGAATCTCACATTGGCACTATGGCTCTGAATCTCACATCATTGACAGTACAGCTCTGAATCTCACATCATTGACAGTACGGCTCTGAATCTCACATCATTGACAGTACAGCTCTGAATCTCACATCATTGGTACTATGGCTCTGAATCTAACATTGATGGTATGGCTCTGAATCTCACATTGGCAGTATGGCTGTGATTCTAACATTGGCAGTATGGCTCTAAATCTCACATTGGCAGTATGGCTCTGATTCTAACATTGGCAGTATGGCTCTAAATCTCACATTGACAGTATGGCTCTGATTCTAACATTGGCAGTATGGCTCTAAATCTCACATTGACAGTATGGCTCTGATTCTAACATTGGCAGTATGGCTCTAAATCTCACATTGACAGTATGGCTCTGATTCTAACATTGGCAGTATGGCTCTAAATCTCACATTGGCAGTATGGCTCTAAATCTCACATTGACAGTATGGCTCTGATTCTAACATTGGCAGTATGGCTCTAAATCTCACATTGACAGTATGGCTCTGATTCTAACATTGGCAGTATGGCTCTAAATCGCACATTGGCAGTATGGCTCTGATTCTAACATTGGCAGTATGGCTCTAAATCTCACATTGACAGTACAGCTCTGAATCCAACATCATTGGTACTACGGCTCTGAATCTCACATTGGCAGGAATTAAGATATTGGCCTAATGAAAGGGTTTTTAATTTTAATAAAATCACCCCTTCCACCAGGTACATGATTGAAACTCTTGACCTTTTACAAAAGTATGGGAAGCGAACATCTCAAACAAGTTGCAAAGAAGAGCTAACCCTAACGCGAGCTAACTCAACAGTACAGGCCCCAACACAATGAACACAGGACACCCTAATCCCCTACAGTAACTCTCATATCTCCACATTTGAACATGATGAATGATTGCCCATTGTTCTGGGTTACAAATGTTGAAAAAAAAAACATCAAATTATGCGATTTTGTTTATAAAATAGTTAGTTGATCTATAAATGCAATTAGAAATTTGCAATTTGAGCATTACATTGACAGTTACAGCTGCTGTTAGTCGTTTAAATAAATGGTCAGCTGTCCAAAGTTCATTGAATCACTACAGTCTACAGTACGCTATCCGATTCTTTGCTATATCCGAAAATAATATATTTGGTCAAAACAAAATCAATGATTGAGTGTCTTAAGCGAGTTAACTTACCTTTGAAGTCCATTGCAAACAGCAACAAACAGCAGAACAACGATACCAACTGACAACTTCATTTTCAATCCAACCTCGACCAAACTTGTGTAGAAAGTGTCGGTGTTAGACAGTCAGCTGCGCGTGACTGAAAATCATGTGATGAATACTTCGGTAATCTTCGGAAACTCGTTCGGCTGTTTCCGCCGTGTCGGGTCATTTACTTCGCAATGCACGGGCGGCACAGGGAGTTTTTCTGGGTTACCGTGTAATAAAAAATCAAGCAAATTTAAGTTCAAATTTTGTAAATCTTCTTTTTAATTATTACGAGAGTTAACCTTAATTGGAAGAGGTTTATTAAAATGAACGTTCAAATTCTGTATCTTTTTTATACATTTCCTTAGAACTTTAGATCGAAATTGGAATTAATATGCATCCATAATATGGGACCCTTATTTGAAAAAGACATCGACAAAATCGAACGGATCCAAAGACAAGGTGTCAGATTCATACTTAACGACTACAAGAGTAGAGAAGAAGGCTGCGTATCAAACATGCTCCGTACAGACCTGTCCGAGATGACAGACCTCCAAGAACGACGTACACAGAATCGACTGGTGATGCTCTACAAGATAGCAGGGGGTCTGGTGCCGTCAGTGGACCCTAATACCTACTTGGTTAAAAACCTGTAAAACGATCTGTGAAACCACGAAACTTTAGTGACTCGTGGTAGTGTCAAATATACTAGACAGTAGAGTTACTAATAACACTAGGTCTTTTACAGTGCCGTTCGCAAACACTAAACAATTTAAAAGTTCCTTCTTCGTTAAATCAATCATAAACTGGAACCATGCACCTGGAAGAAGAAATAGTGCATGCATGCTGAATCAGTTGAGGGATTTAAGGCAGCCCTCTAGCGCGAATAAATCCACTCCACTAGTACTATCGCGCACCGTAGTTTATATGCCAGCAGTGGCCCTTCAACGGAAAAAAGAACATAAAATTATACAAATACAGATTAAAGGCTGCTCAACATAGAAATGGCAACGTCTTTATCTAGAAAAAAAACAATATAGGAGCTGGTGCAAACAGTTACTGTACATGTATCTTACAATGTCTTTCTGTGGTGCATAGGGTTCCTTTTCAACATGATATTATAACCTATCACACTTGAGAGTCGTAATTGTTCTTGTTTCTTAGTCTAAACTGCTAATAATGTACACGTGTGCGACGATATAGAAACCCCCATAAAGTAACGTGGCCTACACATTGATTTGGACCAAGCTACGCCCCTGGTAACTCAAAGTGTTACAGCTAGATAGGTGACAACTCACATATGTCACTTGACTGAAGATCTACATATACAATGTAGATGGGAACTTTCCTGTATATATCTAGATGAGAACTCGAGGGACCTTTCTATATTTGACTGTATATCTAGGTTGGAACTCACTTATGCCACTTGACTGTAGATCTAGGTTGGAACTCAAATATGTCATTTTCAGGACTGTAGATCTACATGTAGGTTGGAACTCAAATATGTCATTTGACTGTAGATCTATGTTGGAACTCACCCATGTCACTTAAAACTGTATATCTATGTTGGAACTCACTTATGTCACTTGACTGTATATCTAGGTTGGAACTCAAATCTGTCACTTGACTGTAGATCTAGGTTGGAACTCAAATACGAGGGTTGTTCACTAAGACCATAAAATGTATCTTTGATAGATTTTAATGTCACAAGCATTTGATCCACTTGCTGTTTTCATCTCCGATATATAGTCGAAGTTTCAATAAGATATTTCATTTTAAAATTCGTTTTTATCATCATTGGTATGGTCACTGTGCATGTACTGGACAATATACTAACCGAGATCTTAACGTACCTGATATTTTTTCCGACAATGTATTTTAAGAGTCGTGGAAACAAATAAAGGTCACAAAGGAAATGCTTGACAAATAAACATGGTCGGAAAGCTCAAGAACCTTTACGCTACTCAAAAAGTCGAGTTAATGGCTGCCGCATGTGGAGGCTCATTGCTACGCAACAGCTTTGCCATCCTTTAAACTTGAGGCTGGGGAGCGATTGTAGGAGTATTTCTTCTAATTTGAAGGAATTTACCTTTGTTAAACTTGGCATTTACCCATTGTACATTAAATACATCACATTGAATGGTAGAAACTTGATTTATATAGGAAAAGGTGAACATTTCTACTGGCGCCCATGGTGCGTTTTGCAATTCAAACTTTTGGCCAATATTTATTAATGGATATGTCGCATGGTTGACAAAATGAACACACGTCTCGTTTACGGTCATTACATTTGCGAACGGTCGAATTTTTTATTTAGAAAATGCTTTCAACTATTTTTTGGATAGTTAGCAAGGGCATGTGTGCTGGCGTGTCAAAGCAGATAGGAGTATCCAAACTGCACTTATCTTGCTCGTTTGGTTATTTGCTTGATAATTGTATGAATAGCTCCTAATGATGTGCCAACACATTGAGCTACTTGCTTAATTGTAAATCTTCCACCAGTTTCCAAACATTTTCGATTTTTGCAGCCCTTTTCTAGTGTGTTGCGATGTTTGGATGACGTACGTGCATGAGGTCCATTTCCAAATAAAATCACACCACTTATAAATTTCTTTAACTATCAAGTAGTTGACGAATAATACGTAACATCACAAAAGAGCATACACAAATTCTTTGACATCACACTACTTCATCATACAAGTTAATTCAAACATGGTATTTGTTCCCGCATTAAGGAAACACCGACTCTTAAATGGAACCGAATTAATATTAGGTCAGACAAAAAATGACATTTTTCCAATCATTTTTAAAAAGCATTAGTATAGACGAGTAGACAGTGTTAATCGACGTATTGTTGCAGCTACACTGAACGGATTTTAAAATGTGGGGTATCAAATTAAAGCTAATACAATGAGCTTTGATACAGAGTTCAATCATTGATACCGAAGATATGGCATCACTTGCATTCCAATTTGAACAACCCTCGTATGTCACTTGACTGTACGTTCTAGTCAACATAGATCTACAGGTAGGTTGGAACTCGAATATGTCATTTGACTGCAGATCTAGGTTGGAACTCAAATACATCATTTGACTGTAGATCTCGGTTGGAACTCAAATACATCATTTGACTGTAGATCTCGGTTGGAACTCAAATATGTCATTTGCCTGCAGATCTAGGTTGGAACTCAAATATGTCATTTGACTGCAGATTTAGGTTGGAACTCAAATATGTCATTTGACTGTATATCTAGGTTGGAACTCGAATATGCCATTTGACTGTAGATCTGGGTTGGAACTCAAATATGCCATTTGACTGTACACTAGTCGAATGTTCTAAGTACACACTTTGTATTTTTCATTTAAGTAAAAAAATATTAGACCTATCTGTGAATCGAATATACCATTGGAATCAGGAAACTATTGTCTATCACGTTGAGTTAATTACCATTCTAAAATGTAATAACAACATATTAGAAAACCACCATTTAGTTCACTGCTTAAAACAACGAAGTCGCACAACAATATCGTGTATGACCACAGTCTGTCCTGTTGATAGTCTGACATCTCTGAGGCTTTGAATTGATAAAGATGTGTACCAATTGCTGCGTGAGTGCATTCAGTTCAAGTAAAGGGTGCGTTATGAGTTCCTATACGGTCTGGTGTTGTCGTCGTGATCGGATGCGACGCCCAAACTCATCACAGACGTATTCTATCGGATTTAGATCCGGGCTACAATCGTGCAACCTGATTAAAAAATCAAAGTCCATGTAATGAAAATGTATTCGTATCTTACATAAGACATGATTGATAGAAAATAAGTGAGTTTTGTTAAACTGTAGTAGAGCAAGTGAGGCTAATACCGACCCCCGTCAAATATCGACCCCTCCCTATAAAGTTCTTTAATCAATAAATTCATAGACAATTGATCGATGAGGTCATAGCCCATATTGCTTACGTCACAAATTTTGCGCCCTCGTTGTTTTAAATTATAAACAGAGGGTATGCGAGTTTGAAGAATTTTTATGGTCGATTTTGGAACACACTTATGTCACTTGACTGTAGATCTATAGGTTGAAATTCGAATATGTCATTTGGTGGCAGATCTAGGTTGGAACTTAGTCAAACCATTTCGACGCAATCTATACAGGGATGCCCGTATAAGCGTCGAAACCATAAGTGCCCAAAACCCGGTGCATTTTAAATTTTCATGAAATTAGCATTTTAAGCCAAATTCTGTCATTTTTCGGCTCTCTACATGTTAAATACAATAAAAGAACACGAAACCCGTTGAATACCTGGTAAAATTGGCCGTTATAATCAGAAAAACAATAAAAAAACCAGCGCGCACCGTGTCCGTAAATCTCATGTAAACAGTGCAAGTTTAAAGACCGTTATCCGTACTGACCGGATTTGACCGGAACATTATTCGAATCGTTAAAACGAGCCTAAAAAGCGATCACTCGTGGTGTTTTTTGTTTGTTTGTCGTTTTCTAACAAAATCGTCTTAATTTCACTACAAATGTTCGTTAATTTTCTGTGTTTTAGCTTTAATCGAGCTCATTTAAAGGTTCGACTCGATTACTTTTTTTAACGTGTCCGTTTGTTAGAAATCGAGCGCGCCAATTTCTGAGTATTCTGATTGGTCGATAAGCGAATGACGTTTGACGCAAACAATAACAACCAGAACGATGGCTGAAATTGAGGTCATAATTGCGATATAGTCGTGTTTCAGTTGTTGGATGGACACGTTGCTGTGCATTTTCTAAAATGTTATCGGTGTCTATCGCGAGATAAAGGTTCATTCTTCGTATATATGCTATATATTTCATAGTGGTTTGACGTTTTCATATATTTTTTAAGAGCTGAAAGTGCGCTTAAAAAACGTGCGCAATCTCCGACCGTGTTTTGGTCTAGTTAGTGTCTGTCTGTAGTGGCTGGACCGTCAGATTTTTAAGCAGCCACTTGCAGACAGCTTATCTGTCTAGGTTGGAACTCAAATGTGTTACTTGACTGAAGATCTAGGTTGGAGCTCAAATATGTAATTTGACAGTAGATCTAGATGGGGACTCACCTTTGTCACTTATTTATACTAGTTTATTTAAGATCGATTGTGAACCAAGTTTTTCCAACTTATATTAATCACTCTCGACACCTCATTCCTGATGTTATCCATGCTACCAGGGTACGAGTACCTATGTCACTTGACTGTAGTTCTAGATAGGAACTCACCTTTGTCACTTGACTGCAGATTTAGATTTTTTGACGGACTGACGGACGGCAAACCTATAGTCCCCTCCCGTTAAAAACCGGTAGGGGACTAAAAAACACCTAGGTAAGAAAGGGGCATAACTCCAATCAAAATAGAGTTATTGCACTTGAGGTCATAAACCACTAAATGCATACGCGACCAAAATCGGATACACTCAAATAGTCCTTATAATAGTTGCTTATCAATGATATAGGTCTGTGAACTGGCCATAGACTTTAACATGATATAATCTGGGGCTGACAATTGTCACTTTACATTGAGCTAAAGAACAATTTTATTTAGTGGTTTGTGACCTTGAACAGTAGCGTCAAATAATGATGGCTAACACGTGTTGTAAGTTTCAATGTTATAACATGCACCGAATAATTGGCATTAAGTCAACGTGTCACGTGGTTTGGTCAGAGTTTGAATTCACTAATGGATCTGAAAATTTGTGTTACAGACTCGCAGTCATAGAAAGATACTGAAAAATGGCCGCCAATAGAATAACAAAAGTTACCTAAAATGAGTTATTCTGTAGCTTATAAATTTTCTTTTATATTTTAATTATGTTTAAAAATATTCCAAAAACTCTAGTATCTTGAACACATTAATAAGGGAGATAAATAGAGCTCTACTCTTTTGCTTCGTATAGCACTTTGATCGACTGCCATCTTGGAATCGGAACGAAAACATAGAGAAAACACAGAAAGTGACAGCCTGTCTATAATCAGATAATGATCAACTGATTACGCCATGAAAGTACTTGTTTTAAACAAGAAAAGTCATATTTTTATACACATAATCAACTTTCTTATACAGTGAACTTAAAAACGAAAGTAGGTTCGTATCGACTTGTCCTTCGTTACTTCGTACCCAAAAATGTCACAAATTTTCTACTGACTGTACATTTATGAATTATGTGATCAGCAATCATTCTGTATTTGATGATCATGACGTTACTAGCTATTCTTTAATATATAAGATTTAATTCGCTAAAATAGGCTGTTCATATTATAAGTTAGATAAGGTCAAGTATAGTAGCCAAACAAGAGCCGTCAGTGACGGGTAATGCTCCCCTTTGGATGTTTGTCACAGAAAAAATACTCCAGAAATATGCAAAAAAGAGTTATGGTTCTTTGGCACAGCACTATAACTTAATGAGATTTATTCAACTATAAAGTTTCAAATTGATATCTCTAATACTGGATGAGTTATGGCCCGGACAAGCATAAAGTACCAAAAAATACAAAGGGGAATAACTAGAACAATAGCCGTCACAGACGTATTATGCTCCCCATGGGGCATTTGTCACAGAAAAAATGCTAAAAAAATATGTTATTATTCTTTGCCACTGCACTGTAATAAAAATATTTATTTATCTATGAATTTTCAGAACGGTTTGAGTTATGGCCTGGACAAGAATCAAGTATGAAAAAATACAAAGGGGGGCAACTCTAAAATAGGAATAAAGAGTTATGGTTCTTGGGCACTGCACATCCTCTCAATGAGATCTATTCAGCTATGAAGTTTCAAATTGATATCTCTAATACTGTTCAAGTTATGGCCCGGACAAGAATTAAGTATGAAATACAAGAGCCAAAATGTCACAAAATACGCCCGTCTCGGGGCATGGTGAGTCTCAGGCCATGGTGAATGAAAAAAACAAACAATCCAACATTTTTTGGTAATTAAAGGCCCATAACCCAATAAGGCCTAGGCCAATTTGAACTTGGCCTAGATATTATGCCCATAAGGTTTGTCACAAAAAAGCTGTGATACATACATTCTACGTTAACAAAATGTTGTTTGGTAATTAAAGGCCCATAACCAAATAAGGCCTAAGCCGATTTGGCCTATAATCGACCTTGGCCTAGATTTTATGCCCATAAGCATTGTCACAAAGTTTGAAGACAATCGGATCAAAACTCTGAGCATTAGAGCACAGACAAGGCCAATTTCATACTTATTTGGTAATTAAAGGCCCATAACCAAATAAGGCCTAAGCCGATTTGGCCTATAATCGAACTTGGCCTAGTTATTATGCCCATAAGCATTGTCACAAAGTTTGAATACCATCAGATGAAAACTGTTTGCGTTAGAGCACAGACAAGGCCTATTTCATACTTATTTGGTAATTAAAGGCCCATAACCAAATAAGGCCTAGGCCGATTTGGCCCATAATCGAACTTGGCCTAGATATTATGCCCATAAGCATTGTCACAAAGTTTGAATACCATCAGATGAAAACTGTTTGCGTTAGAGCACAGACAAGGCCTATTTCATACTTATTTGGTAATTAAAGGCCCATAACCAAATAAGGCCTACGCCGATTTGGCCCATAATCGAACTTGGCCTTGATATTATGCCCATAAGCATTGTCACAAAGTTTGAATACCATCAGATGAAAACTGCTTGCGTTAGAGCACAAACAAAGCCTATTTCATACTTATTTGATAATTAAAGGCCCATAACCAAATAAGGCCTAGGCCGATTTGGCCCATAATCTAACTTGGCCTAGATATTATGCCCATAAGCATTGTCACAAAGTTTGAAGACAATCGGATCAAAACTCTGAGCGTTTGAGTACAGACAAACTGCTGGACGCCGCCGTCCGCCCGCCAAGGGTGTTCCCATAATAATTCTTACCATTCAATTTAAGACTTGGTTTTCACCTTTGAGTTAATTCTAAATTTCATTATTTGTATGTCTTAAACAATAACTATCATACTGAAACAGTTCAAAAAAATATATTTACCCTACCTACCTACCCATTCTAAATCTGCTAGGGTCGGGAAACGAAGAATTTTTTAAGTTCGGCCCTATGAAGTTTCATATTGATATCTCAAATACTGTTCAAGTTATGGCCCGGACAAGAATTAAGTATGAAAAATTACAAAGGGGAATAACTAAAAGAATATGTGATCAAGAGTTATGGTGCTTGTGCACTGCCCTTTCTCTCAATGAGGTCTATTCACCTATGAAGTTTCAAAATAATATCTCTAATACTGTTCAAGTTATGGCCCGGACAAGAATTAAGTATGAAAAATTACAAAGGGGAATAACTCAAAAAATGTTAAATAAACAGTTATGGTGCTTGTGCACTGCACTTTCCCTCACTGAGATCTATTCACCTACGAGGTTTCAAATTGATATCCCTTATACTGTTTGAGTTATGGCTAAGACAATAATTAAGTTTGAAAAATTACAAAGGGGAATAACTCAAATAATATGCAATGAAGGGTTATGGTTCTTGTGCACTGCACTTCCCCTTACTGAGATCTATTCACCTAGTATAGATGAAGTTTCAAATTGATATCTCTTATACTTTTCAAGTTATGGCCCAGACAAAAATATCTGACGGAACGACGGACAGAGCGGCAAATATATGCTCCCCGAAGTTTCGGTGAGCATAAAAACCTTAACCAAGAGTGTCATACGGACGATGGGCAAGAAAAATATCTCTCCATATTCTTCTAATAGTCGAGCTAAAAGTTCATTAATGTGTTGATGATTCCAGTCCACCATGCAATGTCGGGAACTGCGACTATAAAATACAATTCTTACACAACAAGCAGCTTTGCCTCTATACTGAGACAGTCTTCGAAATTAGGACTCGCCCAATCGCCATGGCGGGTAAATTTCGATTCGGGCGTGTAACATTCTCCATTAACGTCTCCCGACTTGGCGAGTAAAAAATCCCAATGCAATTTGCCTAAAACGTTTTAAAATACATATTAAATTTCAGTGCCCCCGCTATCGCTCGCCAAATTAGCCATTTGCTAGAGATTTGCGAATGTGGCTAGAAATGTTGGCGAAAGCATATTTTTTCCGATTAAATTTCAATGATATAAGCGGTATAGACTGGTTCTTAATTTGTGTACACGTGCGCCTCGCTAAAGCCGTGAAAATCGATATCCAGTCTAGAATAAAGCAAGGTCACGGCCATTCGTGTCAGCTGTCAAAACAAATCGATTGGGAAGTTAATTGAGGGATAACGGCTATTAAATGAGTGACATCTTCGTAGATGTTCCGTTTGAAATTCACCGACAACAAAACATCGACACACAAGGTAGAATGGGAGTACGTTGACGGTTTGGTGACGCTTGCGATAATTTTCGGTAAGTTAAATGTGTCGAGCGTTCTATGGTGTTGATAAAATACGTGTTGAAAATAATTGATTGTAAATCAGATAAATGTTATTGTAGATTGATAGTTAATCATCTCAGCGTAAAAACAATTGTTATGATATTTGTTTGACGAATTTTTGCCGAGCGTCGAAAATTAAGGGGTCCATTTTTTTTTAATTCATGATAAAAATTGACAGAGAGCGTGATTATGATGATTTTATTAGCTGCTACTCAATATAAACACGTAATTAGTCATTGGTGGCACTTTGTCAGTGTCAGTATGAAATGAATTAGATTGAACAATTTGGCTTCTTGTAAGAATGTTGACTTTTAAATATCATTGGATTCTGAGGAATTAATTAGATATTACATTGTCTATATTAAAAAGTGGCAACATCTAGACCTAGCTAGGCTACACTAATGGCAATCTTCATCAGATTGAAAAGTGGAAATCTGCTTTGCACTTTGTTTTCATGGTTCTTTTTTCTCTTTTCAGGGTTGAACAACTTCATCAGTTTGAACGTGACGTCCCAACAGACTTATATGATGAACATTCCAGTCTCCCAAAATTAGGATTTAGAAAGTTGAAGATCCATTACTTAGAATAATGTTAGAAGATATGCCTTTGATTACAATTGAAGTGAATAATAGTTGAACAGTATAACCGAGTGATATGTGTGACTATTCATGTGTTAATTGAACTGCATTATTTAATACAGTATTTTATCTGAGTATAAATTGATATATATGTAATAAAGCTCAATAAATGCAAGATATTTGTTAATTATTTCATGTTTATTCACTTGATATAAACAATGATTAAGTTAATACAACAATCTGGCTCGGGTTGGCTCAGAGTGGCTACAACTTTATTTACACTCGCGATAAATCATTATCTTTGTCGGAAATCCGGAATCTGTTAACGAGGCTAAAAATAGCCTTAACAACATCACCAGCTATATGACGTATCGTCTAAAAATAGTTTCCACCAGAGGGTGCTTGTTTTCGTAACCACATTTCCGTCGATTCGACCGCATTTTTGTTTTAAAAATAATTTCTATTCGTAAATATTTATTTTCTTGTCCGGTAAAAAGTAAACAAATACTAAAGTAAAATGTCGTGGCCTCTGAAATACATTGAGGGCGCCATACCGGGTAAGGCGATCGTTACATTTTGTAGAAAAGTTGTCGGGCGGGTACTTTTAAATTTGGGCGGGTGTTTTTCTGCAAGTAACCCGCCCGACTGGCTAGTACAATTGAAAAGCTAATTTCGAAGACTGCCGAGACATAGTATTCATGTTAAAGCTGAGGCAAATAACGTACAATTTTCCAAGGAAACAATGTAGTGAAACGCCTACTATTTGTCTTTCTGTTCTGTCAAATACAGGAATATTTGCTATACTAGAATCGAGATGATAAATATGTACCTGTGTTTACGTATAGTATGGTCACTGTTTGCTTGCCTAAATCAGCACTTAACATATCCACTAACCCTTGTGATTTAATTACTACACATCTAAACTCATCACCATACTTTATTCAAAAAATTAAAATATGAAAGAATGTAGTATAACGGCTGTTACACAATGGTTTGGTTTACTGAACAGTAGGAATTAATCACGAAGGCCGTAGACCCGAGTGGTTAATAACAAAGTGTCAGGAGGACAAACTGATGTACATGTACATGTATTATAACATACCGTAGGTATAATACTGCTTTTAGTTATTTTACTTCGATTCTAACATGATTAAAGCTCGCAGTTATATATTAAGCCAGATTTACTTTGTGAGAGTATGTAGTTTACTTTACTTGTTTGTAAACCAGCATGACATCACTTATATTGTATATCACATGGAATACAATGCTATGTCTGTTCTTTGTCATGTTAGAATGTACCGGTATGTTAAAACACAGGTATTATATCTCATATGACACACAATATCATTGTTTGTATAATTTAATTTTAATTGCACATTCAAAACAATTTGCCTCACTAAATGTAACATAAACAAAAGATCAATGTTTGAATGACTTGACCAAATCAATCATTCCTTTCTAGGCCAACCTTGTAAACTGTTTGTTTATTGACCTACACATATGGCAAAAGGTTTTTGTTATTTTTCATGGGTGCACACCTCTCTTTATGACTGAAATATTGTTGAAACACGATGCTACACTATGTTCAACTAGCTAAGTCAATGATGGGCCATAATTCTGTTGAAATGTAGGATAGTATTACTTGGCTTAGACAATGCAAGGTGTTTATGATGGTAAACAAGCATGCCAAGTTTGGAAGCAATGCCTTGATGGACTTTGATATAATTATTTGAGTTTCAAAAACATGCAAGTTTTGGTTAACAATTTCAATGGGACGAACAGACTAGGATACTCACTATAAGCCTCTAGCATCAGTAGATAAAACTCTTCTTTCATGGTCAAACAAAAGTTCACTATTTTAATACTCCCAAAATATCTCACAGAGATCCTTAGAGATCCTTAAAATGTTCTCAATAAAGGTTGATAGGCAGGTGAGTAAGAGTTACCCATGAACAATCCAAACTTAATCTAAACAAACATTTGGACCAAATACTACACTAAACTCCCATGACAAATACAGCCTCTATTGCACACATAAGGTTGTCAGAGCCCAGTTCTGTTAAAATCTTACCAATACTATGTTGAATAGTTACAGAACAAGAGGGCCCAAAGGGCCATAGGTCGCTCACCTGTCCTAGTAGTTCATGCACCCCAAATGGTAGCCTCTACTGCATGTACAAGGTTTTCATATTGTCTTATGCTTTATAATTTACATCACATTTAGACCCAATTACATATTGACGTGATTTGACCTTGTGAGCTAGTTTTTGACCCCAGATGACCCAATATCAAACATGGCCTAGATTTTGTTGAGATGATCATGAAGATTAGGCCAAAATTGTGACCTCCAGTGACTACACAAGGTTATTCTATGATTTGACCTTGTGACCTAGTTTTTGACCACAGATGACCCAATATTGAACTTGACCTATATTTTGATGAGATGATCATTGTGACCAAGTTTCATAAATATTAAGTTAAAATTGTGACCTCTAGTGACTACACAAGATTTATTCATGATTTGATCTTGTGCCCTAGATTTTGACCACGGATGACCCAATATCGAACTTGACCTAGATTTTGTTAAGATGATCATTGTGACCAAGTTTCATTATGATTAGGCCAAAATTGTGACTTTTAGTGACTACACAAGGTTTTTCTATGTTTTGTTCTTGTGACCTAGTTTTTGACCCCAGATGACACAATATCGAACTTGACCTAGATTTTGTTGAGATGATTATTGTGACCAAGTTTCATAAAGATTAGGCTAAAATTGTGACCTCTAGTGACTACACAAGGTTTTTCTATGATTTGACATTGTGACCTAGTTTTTGACCCCCGATGACCCAATATCGAACTTGACCTAGATTTTGTTGAGATGATCATTGTGACCAAGTTTCATAGAGATTAGGCTAAAATTGTGACCTCTAGGGACTACACAAGGTTTTTCTATGATTTGACCTTGTGACCTAGTTTTTGACCCCGGATGACCCAATATCGAACTTGACTTAGATTTTGTTTAGATGATCATTGTGACCAAGTTTCATAATGATTAAGCTAAAATTGTGACCTCTAGTGTCTACACAAGTAATTGTGGACGGACGGACAGACGGACAACGGACGAAGAGTGATCACAAAAGCTCACTCTGTCACTTTGTGACAGGTGAGCTAAAAATGGTGTGAACAAATTTGGACAAATGACACATGAATTGTTAACATTGTTGTTTCAATATGAAGTTATGGACTAGCTATAATTTATCGACTATAGCATATATATACCTATCAATAATAATAATAATAACGACTTTATCTAAAGAGGCAACACAGTTGGGCAAACCCAGTCTTCCCTGTGAGCCTCATTCATTGTAAATCTGAATTAGACGAGTAACCAGTATAGATTATACCTGGGACCTAGAAGGGATATAATAATATTGTAACCTCAGATACAATGCATTAGAATACATGATTAGACTATCAAGTGAATTTAAGTGATACAGGGGTTAGGGTACATGATAAAGTTTAATGATTAAAGTAACATATCCAAGATTAACCAGTATATCAGCTGTTTACACTCAGACAAAGGAAATAGATCAATGAAGAAGTCCTGAATAATCACAAATAATCAAAATTAGTGAAATGGCTTGAACCACATGATTTTTCAAAGGTTGGCCTAGAAGAAGCTTAAATTTCATCCAATGTACATTTATACATGTAATATATATAACAAACAATTGCCCATCAATCAACGTCCCATTTCTTGTCCTAATCTTCCTAATTGTTTAAGAAATTCTGAAGCATTAGATAAGTCACTACAACCATACACGACTTTCTTAGGAACTGTCGTTGACTTTCCTCTCGCGTAGTCTACAAGATTTTGGTATTCTATATAGTTTCCTCCACCAATAACAAACACATAAGCTTCCTGAAATGGAGATCTGCTTCTGGGAATGGAAGAATCGGCTCGAAGAAGTTTGGGGTCAAAGTATCTATAATCTTCAATATCCTGCATTGTTTTCATTTCCATCAAAGCATCAACGATACGAGTGGCCGGTAAATTATGTTTCTTGATAACCAAGTTTTTAACACCCTCCATAAAGAATTGCGATCCTTGCGACATCAACTTTGAAAACATATTGACAGTTTTGGTGCCGCCCCCACCATACTGACTGGGAGCTGCGGTCATCTTGGTGTAAGACTTCCATCTACGGATGTATGATAGTGCGGAGATATCACAATTAGCGGCTTGTAGTGAGACACTATATTGATCTATCTGAGCATCACTTAATGTTGGACCACATATCAACGCTATCAGGAACAATCTTAACTTATCATCAGGTGTACCAGCTTCAGGATCAGATATAATCTCCATCAGATTATCAAGGGCAGCTTTACTCATTAACTTTTCTTCCGTCTCAAAGTAAACGTCTAATTTACGAGACTTGATCTGATCAAGTAGGGCTGTAGCAACGTTAGTGTGCATATCAATCAAACGTTTCTGTTCCAGTAATTCTGGTAATGAACTCATAGCAGTAGATAACTTAGCCGTGTTATCTGATAACATACTGATAGCAGACTCATCTTCCCCTTCTATACCCATAGCAGCTTTCAGTGTTTTCACCTCGTCTTCCTTGGCCCTGTAAGCATCTAGTTCTTCCTGTACAGCTTCAGCTACTGTAGGGAATGGGTTACCTTTCTGTATCTGCCAGAATCTACAAATCAACAATTAGATAAGATGACAATAAACAAATAAGTTACATAACCTATCATATAATTACAACTTGCAATTCTTAAAATGTGTGTCAATGTAGGCCAATGACAACTCACTGGTTCAGAAGGAGTGTCAATATTGACCAATGATAACTTGCGGGTTCAGGTGTGTCAATGTTGACCAATGAGAAGTCACTGGTTCAGAAGGTGTGTCAATGTTGACCAATGAGAACTCGCCTGTTCAGAAGGTGTGTCAATGTTGACCAATGAAAACTTACTGGTTCAGAAGGTGTGTCCATGTTGACCAATGACAACTCAGTGATTCAGAAGGTGTGTCAATGTTGACCAACGAGAACTCACTGGTTAAGAAGGTGTGTCAATGTTGACCAATGAGAACTCACTGGTTAAGAAGGTGCGTCAAATTTGACCAATGAAAACTCACTGGTTAACTAGGTGCGTCAATCTTGACCAATGAAAACTCATTGGTTCAGAAGGTCTGTCAATGCAACAGATTCAATATACTGGCTGGCGTCCTACAACCGGAATTTCCTCAGGACAACCGGACACTTTGGCACATTTTTCATGAATACTTGAGAAATATGTAAATCTAGTATAATATTGAAATTTCACCAGAACGAGGCTAGGCTCTTCTCTAAACTGAAGAGCTGATTGGCTTTCTTCTAAAATATAGGTCAAGGGCGTTTTTGAGGGTCGATAAAGGGGTCACTGCATAAGTTTTAAGTCTAATCTGATTGACAAAAGATGATCAAAATTAATGAGACCGATCGGATTGCTGGTCGTCCGCCAGTATTGACAGTAGCCTATAAGTATTAATTATTTTTAAAAATTTATACCTATAGATATTAATTTATTTAAGGTCGATATTGTGAAACAAGTTTTTCCAACTTATATAATAATCACTCTCGACACCTCATTCCTGACGTTATCCATCGCCGCGAGGGTATGAGAGAAGAGAAGCCAGTTTCCCTTAATATATATGCAGAGTGTCTTACAAGAAATTTATGGCACCATTTTATTTCGTCTTTGGTATGACCCTGCCTTGGATCGAACCCGGGACCTCGATCCCTCACTAAGTGTCAGTGGACGCACCACCACTACAGTAGACTATGAAGGACAATATTAAAGTTCAAGAAAACCATGAAACATGTATACCTATCCGTGGCATTCAAGTCGTAAGCTTTCTTCTTCTTGCTTGGTCGTGTTCCGCCGGGCGATCTCACCTCAGACGCTTCTTCAATTTCAACACGGTTCAGTTTGAGGTTTAATACATCATGACCGAGTGCTTGATACGTCCACGTATGATGTAACATGGTTGCAATGTCAAGATTTCTGTCAAGTAACACCAACAGGGGGCGCTGGAAACTGAACTGTCCAGCTTGAACACTGTCTGCTGTGAAGAAACTATTTCTAGCATCTCGTAAATTTTCTCGTAACTTTTTGTCCAACTTTTCAGCGACCATTTCAGCAGCATTTCCTCTTGGACATCGAATAATGGGAACAATTCCCAAAGTGACGAACACCGAGAACAAACTGTCAACGATTGTATCCATGATTTGTTCCATGTCGGTATCTTTAACATCGCCACGATTGATAGAATAGTACGATATACTGTCGCGATCCTGATGTCTTAACGTAAACATGTCATCTTCAAGCGATATAAAGTTCAAATACTGGTCGAATACTTTGGAAATCTGTGGTACACTATTGCTGTGAATGCCAGCGCTAGCCAAATCTTCCAGCTTTTGTCTAGGAATGGCAGATATAAAATTGAGGTAATACGAGTCGTAGAGTTGATTCTGAAGATCACGACATATTCTCTGAACGTTGTCATCTGTTGGCATGACAAAATACACTGCAGGAACGTCAGTGATGGCATCTCGGTCCGAGTGAAGATTCAGATGTAGCGTCACTCCCATATCTCGCAATTCTTTCACGCCCAGCAATGGCGATATGATGTCCTGACCAAACCTATCGTATACCAAAACTTTCCATTGTGGTTCTGCATTGCTAGATTTATTCACAGGAGTGTTAAAGTTGAGCATTCGCTTCAAAGCGATAATTTGTTTCTCCCTCAACGAGGTCGCCATTTTGTTTTTTTGACAGCACACCGGCTATGACGTGGCGATTTGCGTGTACTAAGGGAAACAACTCGTTCAACATGTTTCTACAAGTTTGTGCAGAGTAGTCGCTCTTACATCATTTTACAAGTCCAAATATTTTACCATATCTATAGGCCTAATACATAATTTATTTATCACGTTTATATAGAATCTATTTGGTTTTTGCATGTCCACTTACTCCCTTTATTATTGTCTAAAAAGGAAAAGGAAAGTGAAAAGTGGTATAGGAGAACTTCATACAATCACGGAAATACATCTGTGTATATCCGTGATACAATCAAGGATGGGATTAAACATGTAGCCAACGAAGATTATAGACAAAGCGAATATACTAGCAGAATTTTTCAGTAGTGATTTTACCAACGAAGATGATGAACAATAGGTATTCATGAATACGGTATGTGATGTGATATCTACAGACACCGAATTTATATAAACTATAGGCCTGTTAGTCTTACAAGTATATTGTGTAAGATTATGGAAAAATTACTTCGGAAACAGATAGTTGACAACTTGAAGTCTAACAACCTATTTAGTGATAAACAGTTTGGCTTTATTAGCGGTAGATCAACATCACTTCAACTGTTATGTGTTCTAGACGATTGAACTAAGATACTGGACAGCGGAGAGAGTCTGGATGCTATATATATGGATTTTATGAAGGCGTTTGATAAAGTCCCTCACAGGAGATTATTACAAAAGTTAAAGTGCTACGGCCTTAGTGATAAGTTGTGTTCATGGGTCCAGAACTTCTTGAGTAACAGAAAACAACGAGTTAACGTGAATGGCTCTTATTCAGAATGGCAGGATGTTACAAGTGGTATACCACAGGGATCGGTTTTGGGACCTATATTGTTTGTAATATTCATCAACGACCTTCCGGACCATGTAGCATCACTAGTATATCTATTTGCTGATTATACTGAAGAAACACATCAACCGAAGATAAAGTCATGCTACAAAGCGACCTCAACAACCTCTTTGAGTGGAGTGTGGATTGGAAGCTACGATTTCACCCAGATAAGTGTAAAGTCCTAAAGATAGGAAAACATAACATTGACCAAAATGAAAAATATAAAATGTCAAGATACAGTGGAGAATCTATAGATTTGGACAATGTCACGGAAGAAAAGGATATAGGTGTAACAATAGACAGTAACCTCTCATTCGACAAACACATTCAGATACAAGTTAACAAGGCAAACATGATGGTAGGGATCATCAGACGATCATTTAAGCATATGGATATGGAAACTTTCTGCCTGTTATTTAAAGCATTAGTGCGACCACATTTGGAGTATGCCAGCAGTGTGTGGAGTCCGTACAACATGAAAAACATTGACCTGATCAAAAATGTACAACAAAGAGCTACTAGGATGCTCCCTGGCCTATCAATATTATCCTACGAAGACCGACTAAAGAAGCTGAAACTACCCAGTTTAAGATTTAGGAGAATGAGAGGAGACATGATCGAAGTTTACAAAATTGTATTCAACATGTATGACAAAAATGTAACATCTGGACTTTTCACTATAAACCTTTCTACAACAACAAGAGGACATTCTAAAAAGTTGATCAAACACAGATCATCTACTGATGTATACGTAAGAAAATACTTCTTCACAAACCGTGTGGTGGATATTTGGAATAAATTACCAAACAGTGTCATATCGGCTGTTACAGTAAATTCATTCAAACACAGATTAGATAAGTATTGGATAATGCATCCAATGATTTATGACCATACAGTGAACTATTCTTGCGGCTACACCGGACCACAAAGTAAAGAAGATGTTTATGAGCCCAATACAGAGGAGCAATCGACGCTCCTGCGTTTGGAATCAACTAAGGTAGACTTAGGTAGTAAAACATGCAAAACTTCAAAAAAACAACCGCCATGTAGGTCAGTGTGTCTGGGCTTATCAGCACTTACAATAGGCATCACATTACAGGGGCGGACACAGGTTTTGGTGCTAGGGGAGGGGATGGGGGTAAGTGTTGACATCTGGCCTATACACAAACCTCATATATCTCAGGGGTGTCAACAGGGCCAAATAAAAATCCTTGTGCGGTTGACCATTTTTGCCAAACAAGAGGCCTTCATGACATATTGTTTCCATAATTAACTCAAGTTGTATTAAAGAAAATCGTTCAGAGCAGATGACATTTACATGACATTTACCAGAGCAGATGACATTTACCAGAACAGATGACATTTACCAGAGCAGATGACATTTACCATAACTTTGCCATTCCTTGTGATGTTTTCATCAAATAACTGTTATTTTGGTCAGTGTCCTATCAGGAATGATAAATCCTGAATTATAGATAAATCAGAAAAAATGACACCCCTGAATATCTAAACAAGGTGAGTGAAACCGGAGAACGAAAAACGGTTATCGGAAAGTTAATATGTATATGTTATTTGATATCTGAAGAAACTAGAGGACCATGATGGCCCTACATATCACTCACCAGAGAAAAATTGCTTTTTTTATATTATACATCACTTAAATAAGTTTGTCTGATAGACACAAGCAGTACTGTTTAAGCATCGCCTAGATTTCACAAACCTTGTAATAAAATTTCATGAAGATCGGGTCATAACCATGGCCTCTAATGCGCTCAAAAGCTTTTTCTATGATTTGACCTAGTTTTTAAGTGGAAAAAAATTCTGTAACTGGGAAATACCTACCGCATCTACTACAACATGATTTACCACTCAAATGAGTATATCTTGGTCTACTCAATCAAAACAATGCATTTAACGGCATATTGTTCTCTACCCAATTAACAATACCAGCTCCCCGGTAACCACATATGATAGTTTCTGACTTTGCCCGAATGTCAGAGAAGATTTTATGGGGCCATTTACTAAATAGTTTTAAAAACTTGCAGAATTAACCAGCTAATGGTAATAAACAACTAAAACATCATTTTGTCCATATTATATATTAGCATTCACTTAATGCATTCACAAAATTCAATAGTCTTAAAACAACAGCACAGTGGAAAACAACAGCACAATAGTATTCTCCATGTCAACTTATAGGATAAAACCTGTTTTCTGGAAATTCCAGATTATACTCTGGATGGAAACAGATACTGACCATCAGAATGAACATTGCATTACACTGACCACTTATTTTCTGAATAGTGGAGCTCTAAATATTGCAGATTATCATTAAAATATGTTTAAGATATATTCTAACATGATTGACAATTTCGCCTATATAAACAAAGAACAAACATAGCGTTGTATAACGTCTGCTTTACAATGAAAGTGACGTCACATCTTTTTATGATGTCATGCAGGTAAACAAGTAAAGTAAACAACATACTCTCGCAAAGTAACACTGGCTTAATATATAACTGTGAGCTTAAATCATGTTAGAATCAAAATAAAATATTCAAAAGCTGTAGTATACCTTTGTTATACAATGGTTTGTCGTTCTAACACATTGTTATTAACCACTCAGGCCTACGTGGTAAATTCCTATGCGTCAGAACTCCAAACCATTGTATAAAAGCTGATATGATATGATTTTTCGTATTTTATTTCTTGAATAAAAAAGTTCTCAAAATTTACGTCATTTTTAAATATTGCAATTTATTTAATGCTAACTGGTGAGATATGGAGTTCTATCAGTGAAATAAAACCTATATCAGTCACTGGTTATCACCTACAATGTGACTGATATAAGCTCCGCCCCCTCACAGGGACTACTTTAATTTACTAAAATCTCAACACTAAAATGTCTGTAACTTTTTTATTACTGAACGGAAACATGTTATGTGGGGGTTTTTATTCTTAGTTAGACCATTTCCTACATCCTGGTGTATGATTTGATGCAAAATTCTCAAAAAAGCCGTTTTCACCTATTCACCATTATCAAAGATGGTGGATTTTGAAGTGAAAAATATGAATGGAATAACATATTCATACGTAGCCTAACCACAGTGGTAATTTGGCATAAATAGTACTAGTTTTGACACCATATAAGCATTAAATAAATAGAATATTTGTTTGTTTTAATTGAATATGGTTAATATCTCATCTTGTAGTGATAAAATTTTAATATTTTCACTCGCGCTACGCGCTCTTGAAAATATTGAATTTTATCACTACACGATGAGATATAAACCATATTCAATCAAAACAAACAAATATCCTCTATTTATTGGACACTGATGCTACTTTTCACTTTAAACATATTATTTGTGCAAACATTTTGTAGTTCAGGCCTTAACATATTAGTATTATCGTTGAATGCAGTATTATCATTGAATGCAAGTATTATCATTGAATGCAAGTATTATCATTGAATGCACATATTATCATTGGATGCAAGTATTATCATTGCATGCAAGTATTATCATTGCATGCAGTATTATCATTGAATGCAGTATTATCATTGAATTCAAGTATTATCATTGAATGCACGTATTATCATTGAATGCAAGTATTATCATTGGATGCAAGTATTATCATTGCATGCAGTATTATCATTGAATGCAGTATTATCATTGAATGCAAGTATTATCATTGGATGCAAGTATTATCATTGGATGCAGTATTGATATTGAATGGAGTATTATCATTGGATGCAAGTATTATCACTGGATGCAGTATTATCATTGGATGCAGTATTATCACTGGATGCAAGTATTATCATTGAATAAACGTATTATCATTGAATGCAAGTATCATCATTGAATGCAAGTATTATCACTGGATGCAAGTATTATCATTGAATGAAAGTATTATCATTGAATGCAAGTATTATCATTGCATGCACATATTATCATTGGATGCAAGTATTATCATTGCATGCAAGTATTATCATTGCATGCAGTATTATCATTGAATGCAGTATTATCATTGAATGCAAGTATTATCATTGAATGCACGTATTATCATTGAATGCAAGTATTATCATTGCATGCAAGTATTATCATTGCATGCAGTATTATCATTGAATGCAGTATTATCATTGAATGCAAGTATTATCATTGGATGCAAGTATTATCATTGGTGGCAGTATTGATATTGAATGGAGTATTATCATTGGATGCAAGTATTATCACTGGATGCAGTATTATCATTGGATGCAAGTATTATCATTGGATGCACGTATTATCATTGAATGCAAGTATGAATTTTTGTAAATCTTTATCTTTTAGTAAAAATTATCACCAAAATTAAACCATTTTGCTTTATGTCGATATCTGTTGATTAAATAAAATGTGTGATAGGTAAGACAAGTTAAACAAGAGATGTTTGTAAAATATGTATGCCCCCACAGCAGCCCAATAGTCAGAAATGGTAAAGGTCAAGTTGACCTTTGACCTACTGACATCAAAATTAATAGGGGACATCTACTATTGATGGCCAACCTCCATGAAGATCCTAGGGCAAAGCATTCTTTAGTTATTGAACGGAAACCAATTGAATAGTCAATAATGGTAAAGGTCACAGTGACCTTTGATCTACTGACCCCAAAATCAATAGGGGTCATCTACTGCTGATGACAAACCTCAATGTAAAGTTTGAAGAACCTAGGGCGAAGCGTTCTTTAGTTATTGAACGGAAACCATTTGGTCTACCGACTGACATGTGCAAAGCAATATACCCCGTCATCAAAGATGGGGGGGGGGGGCATAATCTAGACGACAACAATGCGACTTTTGAAACAGGACATGGTCCAATTGTAACTGCTGTACATTAATTGATTTGTTATACACGAGTATAAGTAATAATTGACTGAACTACCAATAGCTCAATACATATGTGCAGAAAGCTTCAATTTAATATATCCATTTCTTTTTAAGTTATTGCAAATTTATTTGCTGTGGACTTAGAAAAGTTGTTAAGTATATATACACTATTTAACTTTCACCTACCATATGTAATATATCTGTTTCAACCTTAGACTTTTTCTCAAAGTTTGTATACCCTTTAGTAGAAATATTAGGTTTTTTTCTAGCTGTACCATACATAGAACACTACTTGAATAGTCCGGCTGTAGGTTATATGTAACCATGAAAACAACACATCAAACACACACCGAACCAAATATGACTAGAAACAATTTCAATAACAAAACAATCATCCTTCACAACAAGTTAATACTATTGCCTTTACGGCACGGAATGTCACCAACTTCCATAAATTAGAGAGAAACAGAACAATTGGATGAAATGATACCCCCCCTAATATCCCCACCAAATAATGTATAGCGGGTATATTTCAAGGGGTCCATTATTCGCGTTTTCTGGATCCTTTTGAATTCACGGTGTCTTGATTTCGCGCAAACGACCTCGACTGCGAATTTAAAACCTTGTAGGTAAACATGAAATGGGAGGTCAATCTTACGTAAGTTACACCTTGGAAAAAAAACAAGAGCTGTCCACGAACAGCGCGCTCCACTATTCGCAGCGCCATGCTAGGATAGTACAATCATTATATATTCAACACAAAATGCTTCATAACAGCAGCATTACCCTCTGCTGTGTAGAGGTTGGGGCTTCTAAGTCAAAAAAGGGGGATAATTTGGACTAATTATGCAGGACTGTTACCTACTCATGTGTAGGTCCTCTAGGTCATGATGGTAAACAAATAAGCATTTCTTAATCCAAAACGGGGCATAATTTCAACAAAATGCTAAATAGTTATCTTCTCCTGTGTAGGGGTTGGGGTCATGATGGTGAACAACCCCTGCGAAAAATGTTCAAGAACAGTTAGTTCTAGAACAGTTCAAGAACAATCAGTTAGTTCTAGAACAGTTCTAGAACTAACAACCTTATTCTTAAACAAGGATTCATGTTTTTGAACATGGTTCAAGAACTGGTATTAGTTCTTGAACAGTAATTTAAGAACTAATATAGTTCTTGAACTAACAATACTGTTCTTGAACAAGAATACATGTTCTTGAACGGTTCAAGAACTGATATTAGTTCTTGAACAGTAATTTAAGAACTGATATAGTTCTTGAACTGTTCAAGAACTAAGATTAGATCTTGAACTGTTCATTCTAGTTGTAAGAATATGGTTCAAGAACTGCTATTAGTTCTAGAACTGTAATAATCATGGTTTATTAACTCCCTTTATTAAATATTACACATATTTATAAAAAAATTCAAAATTCTCATTTAAAAAAACTCAACATACTAATATATCCATATTATCATGAAAATGGAGAGGTTTATTAAATTAATTTGACAAAATTCAAAATTCATAATTTAAATGTAACATTAACTTAGCCACAGTATAAGTATTATAAACTTAATTCTGTCATTATTTTAAAACACACTGAATGATTCTCAGTGACTTGAACATAATCAACATTTACTGACTGAATAAATAAAATCAGTCATTATAGTTTAAGAAATTTTAACTCGTTCAGGTCTTTTGATTTCTGTGTTCAGGTCTTTTGATTTCTGTTCGAACGAAGTTCAGGAATGAAAATTTCTAGAATTGCCATCTAATGTTCTAAAACTTTTCTGGAACATTTTCAAGAACGGATTCCAAAATAAATTTTTGAACTTTCTATTCTAGAACAAGTCCTTGAACTTAGTTCTGGAAATCGTAGTTCAAGAACGGACATTTCATGTTCATGAACTGTTCTGGAACATGTTCAGGAATTTGTTCCCAGGGGAAGTATGCAAAGTATCAGAGCAATATAGAAATGCACTTTGAAGATATTAGGGTTAAAAAAACCTGTAACTAAACTTTAACATTTGCATTTCCAAGTCCAAAAGGGGGCATAATTTCAACAAAATGCTCGATAGAGTTACCCACCCTTGTGTAGGGGTTGGGTCATGATGGAGAACAAGTATGCAAAGCAATATGTGAATGCACTTTGAAAATATTTAAGGTAAAAAACCTGTACCTAAACTTTAACATTTGCACTAAGTTGAAAAAAGGGGGCATAATTTCACCAAAATGCTTAATAGAGTTACCTCCCCCTGTGTATGGGTTGGGTCATGATGGTGAACAAGTATGCAAAGTATTAAAGCAATATGTCAATGCACTATGAAGATATTAGAGGTTAAAAAACCTGTACCTAAACTTTAACATTAGCACTATTTGCACTAAGTAAAAAAAAAGGCATAATTTCAACAAAATGCCTGATAGAGTTACCTACTCCTGCATATAGGTTGGGGTTCATGATGGCGAACAAGTATGCAAAGTATGAAAGCAATATCTCAAAGGACTTAGAGAATATAAGAGGTTTAAAAACCTGTACCTAAACTTTAACAAAAGTGTTACGCCGACGCTCGGGTGACTGCAATAGCTCCCCTTATTCTACGAATAGTGGAGCTAAAAAAACCCCGGAAATTGATTGCTGAACACGGTAATTTATAAAGCTTAAATGCAGTTTATAAAGCTCAAAACTTAAATGCAATATCGTAAGAAAACCGGGCGTAATGACAATTAAAGTGTTCATTAAGAAGTGAGCCGTATTTATAAGACTATTTAACCCCCCTGTCCATGGTTTATTTATGCTCCCCACCAGTATCACATAGAAGGGCGTGTGCTTCTGTCGTTCCAAATTTGATGATTTATAAATGATTTACGGGATTTACAAACTACACTGTAAGCTTATAATTTATTTTATTCATGAATCGCTTGTAGCGTTTCGACTGTTATTTTGAACGGTTTGTTCGATGGTCGAGTTGACTATCATGAGAAAATGTACACAAACAAACACTTTTTCGGCAAACATTTACACGTTTTGCAAACAGAATCGTTAAATTTAACAAGTTTGATACACCTGTATATAATTAACATAATTTAACGTTGAGAAAAAATGATGCACATATGATATTTGATACACATGCGTAGAGTTTTAATACACACGTTTTACAAAGATCTAATTTCGAATTATATTTTATAATTTATTATAAGTCGTAGTCCTATTGCCGTATTTTACCGTATTTTGCTAAACCGACGTACTTCTTGCAAAGTCATTGGGTAAACGTTGGTTCATTTCTTGTTGCTCCTCACATGCTTTTAATCATGAATTGTCTCCCTTTGTAAAATTTGTATATTTACGAGGTGAATATTTCGCTGGGTGTAGGTTTTGCGCTATCAATGTTGACCACGAATATAACGAAAATTAGACCCACCGTGAATTATACCCGCTATACAGTATCCTCGCCTAATATCCCCACCTAATATCCCCCCCTAATATCCCCGCCTAATATCCCCGACAAATCTCCACGCCAAATATCCCCCCTAATATCCCCCCCTAATATCCCCCCTAATATTCCCACCAAATATCCCCCCCCCTAATATCCCCAAGTCAGTTGAATTGATCCCCAAGTCAGTTGAATTGACAACAATTTACACTGAAGCGGCAGGTAAGTCAGTGATTTTAACATCTGATGATGTAGTAATGACTTGGGGCGAAGTAGTTATGACTTGGGGCAATGTAGTTACGACTTTGGGCGATGTAGTTACGACTTGGGGCGATGTAGTTACGACTTGGGGTGATGTAGTTACGACTTGGGGCGATTGGGTTACGACTTGGGGCGAGGTAGTTACGACTTGGGGCGATGTATTTACGACTTGGGGCGATGTAGGTACGACTTGGGGCGATGAAGTTACGACTTGGGGCGATGTAGTTACGACTTGGGGCGATGTAGTTACGACTTGGGGCGATGTAGTTACGACTTGGGGCGATGTAGTTACGACTTGGGGCGATGTAGTTACGACTTGGGGCGATGTAGTTACGACTTGGGGCGATGTAGTTATGACTTGGGGCGATGAAGTAATGAGTTGAGGCTGGGGGGATTCTGTATCAACAACCACCCCTCCATGAAGTCTATAAACATGAATCACAGTTTCACCGCCTCCCTCAGGAACCACGGTAACCAGAACATATTGATCATTCTCTTCTGTACCCACACTACTGCCTTCTGTATTTACACTTTGTTGCCTAGGTAACAAACTTGTTGCTTGTTGTAACGATGTTATATTTAGTCCTGATACACAACTACCACTATATTCAACAGGTAACAGAACACCAGTATTAGAACTACTAGCTCCAGTATTAGAACTACTAGCTCCAGTATTAGAACTACTAGCTCCAGTATTAGAACTACTAGCTCCAGTATTAGAACTATTAGCAACTGTCTCCTCTCTCTTATCGGACACGTTCATTATTGTGTTTGTACTTTGTAGTGCACCAGCACTGTTCACACTTTGTAATGCACCAAGACTACCTATCGTCATTCCTTCAGGCACATGTTTATCTAGGCTATCATATGAACTAGTCACTGTATCAGTAAATGTCCGTGAACTATTCACAGTGGAGTTACTAGATGGTTTGTGTGTCAGATCCGCATTAGCCCCAGTCAGATTGTTATGTTCATGTGACAGATTTAGGGGCGTTGCCGTGAATGTTTCTTCTATATCATCCAATTGACCTTCGCTATTCAAACGACCTTCACTCATGTCCATCAAAATTCCAACAACTTCTCCGTCTTTTTGTGATACACTCGGTGGTTGCCATGGCTCATCAACATTTTCAGTTCTGAAAGGATACAAACCAGTTGTTTGTTTGTTTGGGGTTTATGGTAAGACAACACATTATAGGTTAAATGGCTTCTACAGGGATATATGTTTGCTCCATCATTAACTTCTATCCAGATAAAAACAATAAATGACATAAAAATCACCACACTTGCTAGAATCAAGAGCTGTATAGACCATTTACATGTAGTTGCTTTACACAATGCAATAAAGAGTTGGATAGTTAGATGAACAGACTGACTGCCTTACAGCGATACAGAATATAAACCAATCTTTGATAAGAGAAATAACTAAAAACACATTACTTATTAAAATAATGAGAATTGAGCAACCTCTCTGCAGTAGAACTTAAAGGTGTGTCTATATAAGCCAATCACTCAGCTCTAGACATAAAGGTGTGTCTATATAAACCAATCACTGAGCTCTAGACATAAAGGTGTGTCTATATAAACCAATCACTGAGCTCTAGACATAAAGGTGTGTCTATATAAGCCAATCACTCAGCTCTAGACATAAAGGTGTGTCTATATAAGCCAATCACTCAGCTCTAGACATAAAGGCGTGTCTATATAAACCAATCACTGAGCTCTAGACATAAAGGTGTGTCTATATATATAATTAAGCCAATCACTGAGCTCTAGACATAAAGGTGTGTCTATATAAGCCAATCAATGAGCTGTAAGCTGGACCTGTGTCTGTTTCAGTTTGAGTAAAATAATGATTATAGTTACATTTTTATGACTTTTTCATTTGTTTGTTGATCATCTTCATCTGAAGTATCATCATCGTAGTAAGACGGATTGTGTCTCTCTGAAATAACAATGTATTATGTACACGTGTGCTAACAATGAATCGTGTTCACGTGTGCTAACAATGAATTATGTATACATGTGCTAACAATGAATCATGTATACATGTGCTAACAATGAATCATGTATACATGTGCTAACAATGAATCATGTACACGTGTGCTAACAATGAATTATGTACACGTTTGCTAACAATGAATCATGAACACGTGTGCTAACAATGAATCATGTACAACGTGTGCTAACAATGTATCGTATCGGAACACATGTGCTAACAATGAATCATGTATACATGTGCTAACAATGTATCGTATCGGAACACATGTGCTAACAAAGAATCATGTACATGTGTGCTAACAATGAATCATGTATACATGTGCTAACAATGTATCGTATCGGAACATGTGTGCTAACAATGAATTATGTACACGTGTGCTAACAATGAATTATGTACACGTGTGCTAACAATGAATCATGTACACGTGTGCTAACAATGATCATGTACACATGTGCTAACAATGAATCATGAACACGTGTGCTAACAATGAATCATGTACACGTGTGCTAACAATGAATCATGTACACGTGTGCTAACAATGATCATGTACACGTGTGCTAACAATGAATCATGAACACATGTGCTAACAATAAATCATGTACACGTGTGCTAACAATGAATTATGTACATGTGTGCTAACAATGTGTTAACAATAAATCGGGTACAAGTATGCATTAGAAAATATGTCATAAGGATACATTATGTTATACAGGGTGACCCACAAACAATGCTTAATAACTTCGCGAATTGTGGTAGTATAGTTATAGTTTTGGTATAAGCAGAAAGCATATTGCATCAAGTTTTAGTTTAGTATAAAGAGGACATCATATAATGTCATAGTAACCATGGTAACGCCGTCAGCAATGTTATCATATTCTAAGAGTTCCAAGATGGCTGAAAACATAGAAATTGTAAATTTGTACTATAAAGTAAGCAAATAGCCTGCATTTGACAGAAGGGAACTTAACACTCAGAATCCAAAGTTACATGTATCAATATCATATAACATAACAAGAGGGCCCAAAGGGCCCTAGGTCGCTCACCTGTCGTACTAGTGCATGCACACCCCTATGGTGACCCTACACATTTTCTGAATAAAATTTAAGGAAATTCAGCCTCTATTGCAATTTTTTTTTTAATGATTTGACCATGTGACCTTGTTTTTGACCCCAGATAACCCAAAATCGAATTTGGCCTAGAGTTTGTTGACATGATCATTGTGACAAAGTTTCATAAAGATTAAGTTGAAATTGTAACCTCTGGGGACTACACAAGGTTTTTCTATGATTTGACCCATAATTTAAACAAAATATTTTCCTCCATATAACTGTACAAATACATGCCATGAAGACAAAACAATACCTAAATACTTAAAAAAATAAAAATTAAAAAAATAAAAATTATGGTTCCAGTGGGGTTTGAACCCACGACCCGCAGGAAAATGTCTACGCTCCCTACAGCGCTTTGATTTCCTCTTAACCATTACAATTTGCACCCTGCTTAAAATACTAGAATATTTTGATATTTGACCTTTACAAAACTGCTGTGAACCCTGATACACATTTTCATTGGTTGATGAAAGTTTACTTGTATGTATACAGAGAGAGTTACAGCAGAGAGTTTAGTGACCATGAAGACTACATGTTGAAAGGTTTAAATGAGTACACACACTGTCCGAGGTTTAAATATTTCATTGTTCTACACACTGGTCATTATTAATTTGTTACAATCAGTATGATAAACTATATATAATACAAGTCATTCTTTTAACACACACGCGTTTTATATACAATGCAGAGCCTAGACACGATGTAGTTTCGGGCGAGGCAATTGAAGAGTAGAAAATGTCAATTGACAGTGTGACCTTGTTTTTGACCCCAAAGGACCCAAAATCGAACTTGACCTAGATTTTGTTGACAGGATCATTGTGACAAAGTTCCATAAAGATTAAGTTGAAATTGTAACCTCTGGTGACTACCCAAGGTTTTTCAATGATTTGACTTATAATTTAAACAAAATATTTTCCTCCATATAACTGTACAAATACATGTTATAAAGACAAAACAATACCTACACACTTAAAAAAAAACCAAAAAAAAACAAAGAGTGCCAAAATGTCACAAAATACGCCCGTCTTGGGGCATGGTGAGTCTCAGGGCATGGTGAATGAAAAAACAATCAAACATTTTTTTTAATTAAAGGACCATAACCCAAGAAGGCCTAGGCTGATTTGGCCTACAATTGAACTTGTCTTAGATATTATATCCATGAACATTGTCACCAAGTTTGAAAATACTCAGATGAAAACTCTTTGCACTAGAGAACAGACAAGGTCAATTTCACATTTATTTTGGTAATTATAGGACCATAACCCAATAAGGCCTAGGCCGATTTGGCGTATTATCGAACTTGGCCTAGATATTATGCCCATAAGCATTGTCAGCAAGTTTGAAGATGATCGGATGAAAACTGTTAGCGTAAGAGTACAGACAAGGCCAATTTCATACTTATTTGGTAATTAAAGGACCATAACCCATTAAGGTCTAAGCCGATTTGGCCTATAAACGAACTTGGCCTAGATATTATGCCCATAAGCATTGTCAGCAAGTTTGAAGATGATTGGATGAAAACTGTTTGCGCTAGAGTACAGACAAGGCCAATTTCATACTTATTTGGTAATTAAAGGACCATAACCCAATAAGGCCTAAGCCGATTTGGCCTATAATCGAACTTGGCCTAGATATTATGCCCATAAGCATTGTCAGCAAGTTTGAAGATGATCGGATGAAAACTGTTAGCGTAAGAGTACAGACAAGGCCAATTTCATACTTATTTGGTAATTAAAGGACCATAACCCAATAAGGCCTAAGTCGATTTGGCCTATAATCGAACTTGGCCTAGATTTTATGCCGATAAGCATTGTCAGCAAGTTTGAAGATGATCGGATGAAAACTGTTAGCGTAAGAGTACAGACAAGGCCAATTTCATACTTATTTGGTAATTAAAGGACCATAACCCAATAAGGCCTAAGCCGATTTGGCCTATAATCGAACTTGGCCTAGATTTTATGCCCATAAGCATTATCAGCAAGTATTGAAGATGATCGGATGAAAACTGTTAGCGTAAGAGTACAGACAAGGCCAATTTCATACTTATTTGGTAATAAAAGGACCATAACCCAATTAGTCCTAGGCCGATTTGGCCTGTATTCGAACTTGGCCTAGATATTATGCCCATAAACATTGTCAGCAAGTTTAAAGATGATCGGATGAAAACTGTTTGCGCTAGAGTACAGACAAATTACTGGACGCCGCCGCCCGCCCGCCCGCCCGCCAAGGGTGTTCACATAATACGTCCCGTTTTCAACGGGCGTTTAAAAAGTATGGCTCCAGTGGGGTTTGAACCCAAGACCCTCAGGAAAATATCAATTGACATTGTGATTTTTGTAATTGACATTGTGACTTTGTTTTTGACCCCAGATGACCCAAAATCGAACTTGACCTATATTTTGTTGACATGATCATTGTGACAAAGTTTCATAAAGATTAAGTTGAAATTGTAACCTCTGGTGACTACACAAGGTTTTCCTATAATTTGACCTAGTCAGCTAGTTATTTACCTCAGATGACCCAATATCGAACTTGACCTAGATTTTGTTGAGATGATCATTGTGACCAAGTTTCATAAAGATTAGGCCAAAATTGTGACCTCTAGAGAGGACACAACCCAATTGTTGACAGACTGACGGACGGACGACGGACGAAGTGTGATCACAAAAGCTCACTCTGTCACTTTGTGACAGGTGAGCTAAAAATTAGGAGACATTTGTCAAAATTGGAGACACATTGTACCTTGAGGAACATGAGAACTTGGAGGAATGGTAGACATCAAAGTGGACGTATTGATGAGAATGTTGAGCATATTCACCAAGTTGTAGAGGAAACCCGAATGCTATGTTGGAGGTGTTATAAAGGTTATAAATTATAAAGGTTATAAATTGTGTCTCTTACGCTACAGAAGATGTTATGTATTGAATTGAAAAGATGACTGGTGTAAAGATGGTTTTCACACACAGCCAATGTTGTGCTGGACAATTTACGATAAACATTAGATTTTGGTGATCAGTGATTGCTCTTGAGACAACGTATGCATGGCATCCACATTCACCCGCTCTTAGTCCATTGGACTTCTTGTTATGGAGTTCCTTAAAGGAGAAAATGCGTTATCACAAACCAACCACTTTACTTGATTTAAAGTATTAATTACCATACAAATGGGTTTGATCATTCTATGAGCGTGTACAGTGACGTCATGCAGAACTTTCTACGTCGTCTTACGCTGGTATGGAAAAATGACGTGCTCACTTTGCGCATCTCTTGTTTGTTAAAACTATGGTTAAAAGTTTTGTTTGACAAAATCTTACATTTATGTGCTTTGGTTGTGTAAAGTTAAAAGTTTATTGTTTTAAACAGTATTTTTTTTATGCATTGATTGTGGGACATGTTTTTTTGGATCACCCTGTACATATTTATTTTTGGTTGATAAAATTTACATACATGCCATGTTTTGCAGACCCCTTTGCGTGAGATTGGTGATGGAAATGCAGAAGATTTCATTAAAATGCAGGAGATTTTCCTTGCTGAAAGTTTAGACTTAAAGTATTGAAGTTTATATGCTGTTTTCACTTATCTTACTTTGATGACAATACCATGCATGCTTCATGTAGCAATTTAAACTAATACTTGTCATCATTTTCATAATGTAAACAAAAAAGTCAGGTTCCACTTTGTCCATGAAATGGGTGAGATTTGATAAATTGGCCTCCGATCATGCAGGAGTAGAGTCTCAAATGCAGGAGACTCACGCATAGTCCAGTCATTCTACAGTAAAAATAGGCTTAACCTCAAACAAATTGCAAAAGAAATAAATTTGACTGTTTTGGCATCAGAAAACATTGACAAATAACATATCAAAAGTCTAGAAAAATCTAGGATTGGGAAGTTGCCGAAAAATTAACATATGTAAGGTCACTATTGTAAACTCTAAAGCTGTTTTTATGGCAGTGTTCATTTTCATTTCCATGTAACCTAAGTGCACATATCCATAAAGTACATAGTAAAGTAATTGGAATATGAACAATATTATAAACAGATGAAAACAAAGTGGCGATTTTATGCCGATAAGCATTGTCAGCAAGTTTGAAGATGATCGGATGAAAACTGTTAGCGTAAGAGTACAGACAAGGCCAATTTCATACTTATTTGGTAATAAAAGGACCATAACCCAATTAGTCCTAGGCCGATTTGGCCTGTATTCGAACTTGGCCTAGATATTATGCCCATAAACATTGTCAGCAAGTTTAAAGATGATCGGATGAAAACTGTTTGCGCTAGAGTACAGACAAATTACTGGACGCCGCCGCCCGCCAAAGGGTGTTCACATAATACGTCCCGTTTTCAACGGGCGTATAAAAAGTATGGCTCCAGTGGGGTTTGAACCCAAGACCCTCAGGAAAATATCAATTGACATTGTGATTTTTGTAATTGACATTGTGACTTTGTTTTTGACCCCAGATGACCCAAAATCGAACTTGACCTATATTTTGTTGACATGATCATTGTGACAAAGTTTCATAAAGATTAAGTTGAAATTGTAACCTCTGGTGACTACACAAGGTTTTCCTATAATTTGACCTAGTCAGCTAGTTATTTACCTCAGATGACCCAATATCGAACTTGACCTAGATTTTGTTGAGATGATCATTGTGACCAAGTTTCATAAAGATTAGGCCAAAATTGTGACCTCTAGAGAGGACACAACCCAATTGTTGACAGACTGACGGACGGACGACGGACGAAGTGTGATCACAAAAGCTCACTCTGTCACTTTGTGACAGGTGAGCTAAAAATTAGGAGACATTTGTCAAAATTGGAGACACATTGTACCTTGTGGAACATGAGAACTTGGAGGAATGGTAGACATCAAAGTGGACGTATTGATGAGAATGTTGAGCATATTCACCAAGTTGTAGAGGAAACCCGAATGCTATGTTGGAGGTGTTATAAAGGTTATAAATTATAAAGGTTATAAATTATAAAGGTTATAAATTGTGTCTCTTACGCTACAGAAGATGTTATGTATTGAATTGAAAAGATGACTGGTGTAAAGATGGTTTTCACACACAGCCAATGTTGTGCTGGACAATTTACGATAAACATTAGATTTTGGTGATCAGTGATTGCTCTTGAGACAACGTATGCATGGCATCCACATTCACCCGCTCTTAGTCCATTGGACTTCTTGTTATGGAGTTCCTTAAAGGAGAAAATGCGTTATCACAAACCAACCACTTTACTTGATTTAAAGTATTAATTACCATACAAATGGGTTTGATCATTCTATGAGCGTGTACAGTGACGTCATGCAGAACTTTCTACGTCGTCTTACGCTGGTATGGAAAAATGACGTGCTCACTTTGCGCATCTCTTGTTTGTTAAAACTATGGTTAAAAGTTTTGTTTGACAAAATCTTACATTTATGTGCTTTGGTTGTGTAAAGTTAAAAGTTTATTGTTTTAAACAGTATTTTTTTTATGCATTGATTGTGGGACATGTTTTTTTGGATCACCCTGTACATATTTATTTTTGGTTGATAAAATTTACATACATGCCATGTTTTGCAGACCCCTTTGCGTGAGATTGGTGATGGAAATGCAGAAGATTTCATTAAAATGCAGGAGATTTTCCTTGCTGAAAGTTTAGACTTAAAGTATTGAAGTTTATATGCTGTTTTCACTTATCTTACTTTGATGACAATACCATGCATGCTTCATGTAGCAATTTAAACTAATACTTGTCATCATTTTCATAATGTAAACAAAAAAGTCAGGTTCCACTTTGTCCATGAAATGGGTGAGATTTGATAAATTGGCCTCCGATCATGCAGGAGTAGAGTCTCAAATGCAGGAGACTCACGCATAGTCCAGTCATTCTACAGTAAAAATAGGCTTAACCTCAAACAAATTGCAAAAGAAATAAATTTGACTGTTTTGGCATCAGAAAACATTGACAAATAACATATCAAAAGTCTAGAAAAATCTAGGATTGGGAAGTTGCCGAAAAATTAACATATGTAAGGTCACTATTGTAAACTCTAAAGCTGTTTTTATGGCAGTGTTCATTTTCATTTCCATGTAACCTAAGTGCACATATCCATAAAGTACATAGTAAAGTAATTGGAATATGAACAATATTATAAACAGATGAAAACAAAGTGGCAAAGATAACAAATAAAACCATTTTTGATTTAATATAGATGCTTTAAAATCAGTACAAGTGGGTGGGGTAATGGAGCCTGTGACAATCTCAGAAACAAGTTCCGGTGTAACCTCTAGTTCAACAAATGAACTGTTATGGTTTTATGTTATATGTGAAAGTTCTGACATTGCAAGCATAAATTGCAAAAGTGATGGGGTCTGTGAAATTCAAGATGGCGTCCAAAATGGCCGTCTTCTTTAGTATTACCAGTTAAAATAAAAAAGATAGATCTACATGACAATAGCAGGAATATATGACAAAATTCATTGAAATTAATGTCCTTAAATGATGTTTATGTATTTAAGAAACCACAAACATCGTTAAACAAATATTTTAGATACATATTTATGTTGAAAATCTTCAAAAAGCAATGTCAGTCAGTGTTATTTGCAGGTAAAACATACGAAAAACAGGTACAGAGGCAATTTCACCTTTCTAATCTCTTACGTCTTTGGTTATGATTTATAATGTTGATTAATACATATCTAAAATACACTTTTATGAATAAATGGTATAATATGTTAAATAAAACACTACTTTAATTGGAACTCAGTGCATCCATGCAATCTGAGATGTAATATATGTGGTATTATTACCCCACCCCCAATTTCACACAATGAATGTGTAATCGAGTATCTGTGAAGTGTCACAAACTAACTCCGTCGTGCATAAAGTTTATTAAATCATAAAGGTAAATTGGTACACATACAAAACTTTTATGCCGGAGATTACTTCGAGAAATCCAAGATGGCGTTCAATATGGACGTCGTGGTATAGGAAAAGTGATTAATGTGGCTATATAGATGATACAGGTAAATGTATATTACATGTACTTCCAACTTTGTATCCTAAATTAGTATCGGTTCTCGACAACTCGGTGTGTTCTATCAAATATTTTTGTGAATCACTGGTTGAAGATAGTATCTCTACTTCATTATACCCCCGCACAACGAGTTGTAAGGGGGTATACTGGATTCAGCTTATCTGTCTGTCGGTCTGTCCGTCCGTATACGCATTCTTGTGGACGCATTACTCCTCCGTCTTTGCAGCATTTCCTTCAAACTTTAACAGATGAACATCCTCAACATGTAGATGTGCATAAAGGAAATAATTTGACGATTTCTGACAGAATTATGGCCCTTTGTAGTTTTATGCACTATACAATACCGGGTATTTAGTGTATATTATAGTGAATAGTTCTTATGTGCATAAAGAAAAGAATTAGCTGCAATGATGTTTGCCACGCGGGTGTATATTAGTCTGCCGAATGGCGACAGTTCTAGTTATCCTTGGATACAGTGCGACTTGAAACTACTTTATATGAATGTATGAATCCGAGATCAAACTAGCAATCAGGTATAAAAAAGCTGGCTGGTAATCATAGAACATATCGCACATCCATTGCATGTACAAGCCTGGGTATACCCATTGCATGTACATGACTGGGTATGTGATAAGGTCGATACCAAACTGCACTTGTTCGGTGTTCCATTTGGCTCTGTTATGGACATTGCTGTGCGTTTTGTTGCCCTTTAGGCACAGTTTGCTAGATGTTAGATGTGCTTTCCATGTTAACCATAATTAGTTCAGGATTACAGAGCTCGATGTATCGCTTAATGTTCGCCAGCATAATTATACCAGTACATAGTAGGTACACGCTCGACCTTAGATCTAAACTCAATGCTGTCTGGAGAAGGTTCAGTTAGACATTCTTACTAGTGTATGTCCACAGATCAACACTCGACCTTAGATCTGCATTGAATGCTGCAGGAGTAGGTCCAATTAAACATAAGATCAATGCTTACTCGATTATTTTTCCACAGTACAGTGTTCGACACTAAACCTACAGGACAAGGTTCAGTTAGACTTGCGTTCAATGCTTACAAGAGAAGGTCAAGAGTGCAGGAACCGATCTTAGACCAAATTGGAATATTGGAATAGGTTCAGTTAGACTATACGTTCTATGCTTGCTGGAGTAGGTTCAAGTAGACCTACATTAAATGCTTGCTGGGGTTTGTAAAGATTACAGGACTCCTAATACATACCTTAAATGCTTGCTGAATACAAATGTAGGGCCAGTTCAGACCTACGTTAAAGACTTGCCAAAATGGGTCCATTTAAACCATCGTTCAATGCTATCTATAGTATGTCCTCAGTGCAACGATCGACCTAAGACCTGCGTTCAATGCTAGCTAGAGTTGGTCTACAGTGCAAGGCTAGATCTAAAACTTAAGTTCAATGCATACTTGTAAGATTAGGTTAAGTGAGACCTACGTTTTGAGTTTGCTTGAATAGGCCCAAACTATGTGCAGCCCTTAATCTAGACCTGTGTGCAAAGCTAGGTTAACGTAAGTAAGTATGTAGACTCTAAATGTGTATAATTGCACTCATTTAATTCGTCAAAGACACAAACAATATCAATAGAAACATACACAAACTGTATTGTTATCCGTATAGAGGGCGGTTAAGACAATGTCCGTAATGCGCTTCCGTAGAGAGGAAGTGTATGCATAATCTCAACGTCAAAATAACGCCGATTTATTTTCTTAAACCATCGTAAAATATTTGACTTTTGTATATAACAAGATTATTACAGTTCCTATTTTTAAATAATCAACTGAATCGGTTGGTGCGTACGTGTCATTTGATATTTAAATAACATATTCACGGAAATATGACGAGATTATGCCTTCGTAATTACATAGTTCATCGCACGCGCTAAGTTCATATGACGTCACTATGGCAAGTTATATTTGCCATGTCGTAGTTCGAAAAAATGAACAAGTTTAAGGTTAAATTTCATCGTTTTCCCCACCTTAGATTTTTCTAGACTTTTTGTATGATTATAATCATACATTTATCTACATGATTATCGAAAAAGAAATTCTTTTGCAATTAGTTTGAGGTTAAATCGTAGAATGACTGGACTAGCATGATGCAGGAGATCTGGCCTGTATGAATTTATTAAAACTTATTAACTTACTTTAGAAATAAACTTGGATCAGTGAGCTCTAGAGCTGAAGGTGTCTGTATTGACCAATCAGTGAGTTCTAGAGCTGGAGGTGTGAATATATCGACCAACCAGTGAGTTCTAGAGCTGGAGGTGTGAATATATCGACCAATCAGTGAGCTCTAGAGCTTAAGGTGTGAATATATCGACCAACCAGTGAGTTCTAGAGCTGGAGGTGTGAATATATCGACCAATCAGTGAGCCCTAGAGCTGGAGGTGTGAATATATCGACCAATCAGTGAGCTCTAGAGCTGGAGGTGTGAATATATCGACCAATCAGTGACAAGTATACAATAACTTACTTCTAGAGGGTCTGGCTTTTGTTGTTTTGGCCGATGATTCTACGGGTGGTTTCTTTGATTTTGATTTTTTAGGTTTCTTTATCTCTTCCTCTGAAGATTCGGCACTCTCGCTGGCATCAAACATAGCAGGGTCAAAGTTGATGCGTTCCCCTAAAAACATTGATAATTTATATAGATTATTTATTCATATAATTTATATAGATAATTTATAAAGATCATTTAGTACATAGATAATTTATATAGATAATTTATATTGATAATTTAATACATAGATAATTGATATAGATATTGACATAGATATAATTTATATAGATATTTTATGTAGATAATTTATATAGATAATTTATATAGATAATTTAATATATAGATAATTTATAGATAATTTATACATAGATAATTGATATACAGATAATTATTATTGATACTTTATATTGACAACGATCGTTAGATTCTTTTTATCACATCACGAATATCACTAATTTTCTGATGAAAAACAGAGCCCGTTATATAAACCAAAAATAATGTCATTTATGGGATAAAGTGACATCACATGGATATGTATCTGTACATGTTATACATTGTACTAACCAGGATAAAAGGAAAGTCATGTAATAAATAACATTATCATACTGTAAAGCTAGAAATTATTTCGCACGATTAAGTTTCGCGGAGTTCGCGAGTGGTAGAATTCTGCAAAATAAAGCTGCTGCGAAAGTGCTAAAAACATTAATATGGACATTGCAGGAAACTTAAAAACGCGAAAGTTTGTAGTCGCGAATATGCCGACGATCAGCAAAACGCGAAAGTTAGTATTTGCGCAAGTAATTGGTTTACAGTATCCTCAAAGTTCTACTTACTCAGCACTTTTTCCACCAAACCTCTGTTCACCTTTTCTTCTTTTTGAAACTTTTTCTGATAAAACAAAAGAGTTATAATAGAATATGATGATATTCAAACTTATATTCAAGACCAGAGGTTCAGGACCTCCCTCACACAAATTCAAGAACACATCTGTATGCCCCCCCCCCTCCCCCGGTAATATTTTGTGAGGGCATAAAAATGCAAAATCATGTGACAAAAAAACATGGTCATTCATGTGATCAATTTTATATTTTCACCACATGGTGCACAAAGAATTAACTTAGTGCTTTCCGTAAAACTGTCAAAAAGTAAGCTAAAATCTATTATCAATATTGTAAACCGCATGGGGATATTGACTGTCCTAGAGCATGCACTAACAGTAGTTATGTAGGTAGACCAATTTTTTTCGTCACATGAGGCCATATTTTGTATCACATAATAATTCCAAGTAAACCCAAACTGGAAAAAAGACAGAATGTCACACAAGAACGTCTCTTATTGGACAATATTACCGCATCTTCAAGAATAACTAGAATTGCTACAAGGAGACAACTAATACTCCCACAGCACCGCTTTATCACATAAATCAAGTATTCAAATAACAAGGTCTAACTGGATACATCCTGTATACCTTTACAATATATTTCAACAAAATATCTCATCCCAAACAAAACATATTGAGCAGAAACAGATTTTCCATTTGTACTAACTGTGACCTCAACCGTGACCTCAACCGTGACCTCAACCGCACCTGCCTCACTTCATGCCCAGCGTGTTCACAAAAGCTATGCATTACTTGGACAGTATTGCCACATCTTCATGAATAGTGAGCTCTAATTGGACAGTATTACCACATCTTCATGAATAGTGAGCTCTAATTGGACAGTATTACCACACCTTCATGAATAGTGAGCTCTAATTGGACAGTATTACCACACCTTCATGAATAGTGAGCTCTAAATGGACAGTATTGCCACACCTTCATGAATAGTGAGCTCTAATTGGACAGTAAAACCACACTTTCAAGAATAGTGAGCTCTAATTGGACAGTATTGCCACATCTTCATGAATAGTGAGCTCTAATTGGACAGTATTACCACATCTTCATGAATAGTGAGCTCTAATTGGACAGTATTACCACACCTTCATGAATAGTGAGCTCTAATTGGACAGTATTACCACATCTTCATGAATAGTGAGCTCTAATTGGACAGTATTGCCACACCTTCAAGAATAGGGAGCTCTAATTGGAAAGTATTGCCACACCTTCAAGAATAGTGAGCTCTAATTGGGGTGGCATGGTGGTCGAGTGGATAAAGCACTTGATTACTGATCGAGAGGTCCCTGGTTCGAATCTCTGCCGGGACACTTGGTCATTTATGAAACGCTTTTCAGTGTTTCCCACCCAACTAGAGATGAACTGGTTTGAAACCCAGAGGTAGTCTCGCGTGTATCGGTGCTATACACCTGGCATGTTAAAGAACCAGGGAGTCTATTCGAATCGAGCTAGGGCAACGCACCCGGATTCCTTCTATCACAACTGTTTCTCTTCTACTCGCTGTCCCTTCATCAGAAACACAGGACCCCATTGGAAATAAGTGCTTGCACTTTCATGGGTTATCCTTGACCGAAAGGCCTTAATAATTACAATTGGGCAGTAATGCCACACCTTCAAGAATAGTGAGCTCTAATTGGACAATATTGCCACACTTTCAAGAATAGTGAGCTCTAATTGGACAGTAAAACCACACCTTCAAGAACAGTGAACTCTAATTGGACAGTTTTGCCACACCTTCAAGAATAGTGAGCTCTAATTGGACAGTATTGCCACACCTTCAAGAAGAGTGAGCTCTAATTGGACAGTATTGCCACACCTTCAAGAATTGCTTTTCTTTACTTACTTTGATATCCACCCTTGTTCTACCAGGAAACAGTTGACAAATCAAGAAGAAATCAATCCCAATCATTGCCAGTGCTTTGTAAAACTTCTTTGTATCTAGAAAGTAAAAGTTACATGTTAAGATTTTCAGAAATGTAGTCAATACCCATTCTATAATTGTTTACATAAGTTACCAACAAGTACAATCTGTGTCTGCATTAAGCAAACAAGAGTCGTCAGAGTGCAGTGTTTGTCATAGAACAAGAGCTGTCAGAGTGTGGTATTTGTTATGGTATTTGTCATAGAACAAGAGTCGTCAGAGTGCGGTATTTGTCATAGAACAAGAGCCATCAGAGTGCGGTATTTGTTATGGTATTTGTCATAGAACAAGAGCCATCAGAGTGCGGTGTCTGTCATAAAACAAGAGCCGTCAGAGTGCGGTGTCTGTCATAAAACAAGAGTCGTCAGAGTGCGGTGTCTGTCATAAAACAAGAGCCGTCAGAGTGCGGTATCTGTCATCAAACAGGAGCCGTCAGAGTCCGGTGTCTGTCATAGAACAAGAGCCGTCAGAGTGTGGTGTCTGTCATAGAACAAGAGCCGTCAGAGTGCGGCGTTTGTCATAGAACAAGAGCCGTCAGCAAGCTGTGTTTGTCATAGAAAAATTACTCAAACAAGAGGGCTTAAAGGGCCCTAGGTCATTCACCTGTCGCAGTAATTCATGCAGGCCTCTTAATGGTAATCAAGTAAATGCAGCCTTTATTGCATGTACTTGGTCTTCATATTGTCTTAAGAAGCCAACTTGTAATTTAAATCATATTAAACCAATATTGAAGTTTAAGCCAAGTTTTGTCTATGATTTGACCTAATGACCTAGTTTTTGACCCCGGAAGACCCAATATCATACTTGACCGAGATCTTGTTGAGATAATCATTGTGACCAAGTTTCATAAAGATAAGGTCAATATTTTGACCTCTAGTGACTACTCAAGGTTTTTCTATAATTTGACCTAGTGACCTAAATTTTGACCCCAGATGACCCAATATCGAACTTGGCCTAGATTTTGTTGAGATGATCATTGTGACCACGTTTCATAATGATTAGGCCAAAACTCTAACCTCTAGTGTCTATGCAAGCAAATTGTGGACGGTCGATGGACGGACGACAGACGAAGAGTGATCACAAAATATGCAAAGGAGAGTTATGGTTCTTTGGCACTGTACTTTAACTTAATGAGATCTATTCACCCATAAAGTTGATTCTAATACTGTATGAGTTATGGCCCGGACAAGAATTAAATATATTATAAGTTGTAAAACAAACATTGCCATACATGTGTTGTTTACCTTTTTCTATTCATATTTAACAAGGCGAATCCAGCATAGAGGTTAACCCCCACCCACCTTCACCTTGTATATAATTATGAAGATAATACAATGAGCTTATATCTAATATACGCCCCTCTAGAAATGATGCAATGAACGCCTTAGATGATGTTACCTTTCTCTGACCACCTCTTGGTTCTATGATTCTTTCTGAAACTTCCGTAAGTAGTAAATGTTTCTGTCTCATCAATCACGTCTTCCTGCTGGTTCCTGGCTTTCTCCAGTTCTGCATCCTTAACAACAAGACTGTAAGGGATAGAAGGTAATCAAGGTCAGTCACTCATAGATAATATCAAGGTCACAGTCATGTTATATCAAGGTCACAGTCACATTATATCAAGGTCAGTCATAGATAATATCAAGGTCACAGTCATGTTATATCAAGGTCAGTCATAGATAATATCAAGGTCACAGTCATGTTATATCAAGGTCAGTCATAGATAATATCAAGGTCACAGTCATGTTATATCAAGGACAGTCATAGATAATATCAAGGTCACAGTCATGTTATATCAAGGTCAGTCATAGATAATATCAAGGTCACAGTCACTTTATATCAAGGTCAGTCATAGATAATATCAAGGTCAGTCAGAGATTATATCAAGGTCACAGTCACTTTATATCAAGGTCACAGTCACGTTATATCAAGGTCACAGTCACGTTTTATCAATGTCATTGTCACGTTATATCAAGGTCATTGTCATGTAATATCAAGGTCACTGTCATAGATAATATCAAGGTCACAGTCAGGTTATATCAAGGTCACAGTCATGTTATATCAAGGTCAGTCATAGATAATATCAAGGTCACAGTCATGTTATATCAAGGTCAGTCATAGATAATATCAAGGTCACAGTCACTTTATATCAGGGTCAGTCATAGATAATATCAAGGTCAGTCAGAGATTATATCAAGGTCACAGTCACTTTATATCAAGGTCACAGTCACGTTATATCAAGGTCACAGTCACGTTTTATCAATGTCATTGTCACGTTATATCAAGGTCATTGTCATGTAATATCAAGGTCACTGTCATAGATAATATCAAGGTCACAGTCAGGTTATATCAAGGTCACAGTCATGTTATATCAAGGTAACAGTCATGTAATATCAAGGTAACAGTCACATTATATCAAGGTCACAGTCATGTTATATCAAGGTCACGGTCATGTTAAATCAAGGTCACAGTCGCGTTATATCAAGGTCACAGTCATTTATATCAAGGTCACGGTCATGTTAAATCAAGGTCACAGTCACGTTATATCAAGGTCACAGTCACATTATATCAAGGTCACGGTCATGTTAAATCAAGGTCACTGTCACGTTATATCAAGGTCACAGTCACGTTATATCAAGGTCACAGTCATGTTATATCAAGGTCACAGTAATGTAATATCAAGGTCACATTAAGGTCACAGTCACGTTATATCAAGGTCACAGTCATGTAATATCAAGGTCACAGTCATGTTATATTAAGGTCACAGTCACGTTTTATCAAGGTCACAGTCATTTTAACATCTGCAGTTCTGCCAGCAACTGACAATTGATTCATACATAAGGGGGGCTTGACTAGAAAATTTTGTAGGAGAACATATCCTGCCCTATCAATATAAACTTTCTACTTACCTCTTTTCATTGATGACAATATTTCCATCAGGTCCAATAGTTACCTGAGGTACAGGTAACCCATCATCCTCTGTGTCAGCTGTTTTACTTGTACTCTCACTGTTTCCCGGCTCTTTTCTTACAACATTCTCCTTCTCCTTCTCCTTCACAGTCTCCGGCTTATCATTGGCTTCCTTCATTCTGTAATATATCAAACATATATAACAACGAGATTCAATATTAGGTTTTGTGGGCCTGATTGTCGTCTCATTGGTCGTTGTACAGCTTGTTACTCAAATTCTAAATAACATTGAAATCCGCGATTTTGATGATAGTGGCATCTTTTGTATGTTGTGATTCTGCAGTAATGCTTGTGTTGCATGTTTGATTTGAGCCAGAGCTCCGTCATGCAGTATTTTTACATAGCGTCAAGTTTGTGACTTTTAGTTTTACAGTGATGTTCACTATTGGGTTTTATTTTCATCTTTCAATGATTGACATAAACATTCTAAGGGGCATGCAACAATATAATCCTTTTATTTACAGTGCAAATTTTAACTTTATCCATTTATCCATAGTCGAGAAATTATGCATAGTATAAGTGTTGTGTTAAGAGTGTGATTAAGTGCAGACCCTAACCCCATCCCTAAGAGAATTATATAATTATGTGAGTCTTCATTTTGAAGCAAGAGGGCCATCTGGACGTATATTGTTAAAGCTTAACTTGTCTCTAAAGCTCACCTTGTTGTTAAAGCTCACCTTGTCGCTAAAGCTCACCTTGTTGTTAAAGCTCACCTTGTCGCTAAAGCTCACCTTGTTGTTCAAGCTCACCTTGTTGTTAAAGCCCACCTTGTTGTTAAAGCTCACCTTATCGCTAAAGCTCACCTTGTTGTTAAAGCTCACCTTGTTGCTAAAGCTCACCTTGTTGTTAAAGCTCACCTTGTTGCTAAAGCTCACCTTGTTGTTAAAGCTCACCTGGTCGCAAATGCTCACCTTATCGCTAAAGCTCTCATTGTCGCTATGTTAAGAACTAGAACTATCAATGTAAATGTATCAATGATCTTACTTCATAGGATTGTTTGTTGGATTCCATCGGATAAGATCCCTCATTTTCATCGTAGTTCTGTCAGGAGGCTGGTCTGTAGGAGCATCAACTTTAGCTTTCCTCTGACGTTTCACAACAACAGGCTATAACATACAACAACTGGCTATAACATACAACAACTGGCTATAACATACAACAACTGGCTATAACATTACAAATTTCATTCTAGTTACATTTGTGACAATTATTCAAGTTTAACACAGTTGTCAACAATGCTTTATTTATTATATGTAATGCCGACCTATTCATATAACCAGTTTTCCTGGGCTGTTTTCTGAGCTGTTTTCCTAGGCATTCAGACACATCTAAAGCTCTACAGCTCACTGATTGGACTATTCAGCAGGGGTGTCAACAGGGCCAAATTAACAAGACTGCGTTCACTAAACGCTTATGCCCCCTGTGGAAGCCTTGTCCATAAATAAGTCTAAGTCCAAAATTAGGTCAAGGTGAAGGTCAAAATGGGGTTAGGTGGTACAGGCGTGTGGAGAGTGTTCATACACAACATCCATGCAAGTATGAAAGCTTTGTAGCAAGCCATATTAATGCTAGAAGAAACGGTCAATTTGGGTTAACCAGGACGAACGGACGGACGAACGGACGGACAGGTGAATCACTATATGCCTCCCCATCTATCGTTAGGGGGGCATAAAAATCAGGAAAATCACATGCGGCCTAACATTTTTGCCAAACAAGAGGCATTCAATGACATTTTTTCATATTTACCTCAATTTGTATTAAAGAAAATTCTTCAGAGAAGATTAAATTTACAATAACTTTGCCGTTTCTTGAGATATTTTCATCAAATAACTTTTATTTTGGACAGAAGCCATTGCTCTTTCAGGAATGATAAATCAGGAAAATTGACAACCCTGTATTCAGACACACCTCCAGCTGGACAGTTCACTCATTGGACTATACAGACACACCTCCAGCTGGACAGTTCACTGATTGGTCAATACAGACACACCTCCAGCTGGACAGTTCACTGATTGGACTATACAGACACACCTCCAGCTGGACAGTTCACTGATTGGTCAATACAGACACACCTCCAGCTGGACAGTTCACTGATTGGTCAATACAGACACACCTCCACCTGGGCATTTCACTGATTGGACTATACAGACACACCTCCAGCTCTACAGCTCACTGATTGGACTATACAGACACACTTCCAGCTGGACAGCTCACTGATTGGACTATACAGACACACTTCCAGCTCTACAGCTCAATGATTGGACTATACAGACACACCTCCAGCTGGACAGCTCACTGATTGGACTATACAGACACACCTTCAGCTCTACAGCCCAATGATTGGACTATACAGACACACCTTCAGCTGGACAGCTCACTGATTCGGCTATACAGACTCACCTCCAGCTGGACAGCTCACTGATTGGACTATACAGACACACCTCCAGCTGGACAGCTCACTGATTGGACTATACAGACACACCTTCAGCTCTACAGCCCAATGATTGGACTATACAGACACACCTCCAGCTGGACAGCTCACTGATTGGACTATACAGACACACCTCTAGCTGGACAGCTCACTGATTGGACTATACAGACATACCTTCAGCTGGACAGCTCACTGATTCGGCTATACAGACTCACCTCCAGCTGGACAGCTCAATGATTGGACTATACAGACACACCTCCACATGGACAGCTCACTGATTGGACTATACAGACACACCTCCACATGGACAGCTCACTGATTGGACTATACAGACACACCTCCAGCTGGTCAGCTCACTGAATGGACTATACAGACACACCTCCACCTGAACAGCTCACTGAATGGACTATACAGACACACCTCCACCTGAACAGCTCACTGATTGGACTATACAGACACACCTCCAGCTCTAGAACAAGAATTGAACAAGTTAACTTACCTCTGATATGCTAAATGTACGAGACCTTTTATCAGGTGTTATTGTGGGTAAAAGATGCTTGATTGGAGACTTTGGTATAACAGTAGTTGGAGTAGTGGAAGATGTGTGAGCAGCTGTTAGCTGTTGATTACGTTCTACGTGTAAGTCTTGTTGCTGTAATACTCTATGATCTTTAGACGGTAAGTCAGCTGTCTCCTTACCATCGCTGACTGTAATCTCTGGGATAACATCCTCTCCTCCATCCCTGATCAAACAAGAAATAATGTTTAATATATATCAGGTCATCTGAGAAAACCAGAAATCTGTGAAAACCAAATAAAACTTTTAGTCCCCAATGTAAAAAAATCTGAGAAAATTGGACCGAACATTAATTTTGTCCCCAATATAAAATAATTGCGCATGACTTAGAATAACGTAAATATCAAACATTTAATTTGTTACATGACCCAAAGGGATATGTAAAAGAACGTATCAAAAGCAGTCGTTTTTATCCACTTATGTCTCCTAGATACAGTTATAAATTTGTTGTTATAGGGCAGAGAGACTTATCTCAACGTGTATCCCTTTATCATGTCCTATAATGGAAACAAACACTCTCTGCCCTATTACAACAAACACTACGTTGAGATAAGTCTCCCTGTCCTATAACAACAAAGTTAACACTCTCTCTCCTATAACAACAAACACTCTCTGTCCTATAACAACAAACACTCACTGCCCTATAACAACACACACTCTCTGTCATATAACAACAAACACTCTCTGTCCTATAACAACAAACACTCACTGCCCTATAACAACAAACACTCTCTGTCATAGAACAACAAACACTCTCTGTCCTATAACAACAAACACTCTCTGTCCTATAACAACAAAAACAAACACTCCCTGTCCTATAACAACAAACACTCCCTGTCCTATAACAACAAACACTCTCTGGCCTATAACGAAAAACACTCACTGTCCTATAACAACAAACACTCTCTGGCCTATAACAACAACCACTCCCTGCCCTATAACAACAAACACTCTCTGGCCTATAACAACAAACACTCTCTGTCCTATAACAACGAACACTCCCTGCCCTATAACAACAAACACTCTCTGGCCTATAACAACAAACACTCCCTGTCCTATAACAACAAACACTCTCTGGCCTATAACGACAAACACCCTCTGTCCTATAACGACAAACGCCCTCTGTCCTATAACAACAAACGCTCTCTGGCCTATAACAACAACCACTCCCTGCCCTATAACAACAAACACTCCCTGTCCTATAACAACAAACGCCCTCTGTCCTATAACAACAAACACTCTCTGGCCTATAACAACAACCACTCCCTGCCCTATAACAACAAACACTCTCTGGCCTATTACAACAAACACTCCCTGTCCTATAACAACAAACACTCTTTGGCCTATAACAACAAACACTCACTTAGATTGTGGAAACTTCTCAGTATCTGCCTTTGTCCTGAAAAACATCAAACACACAAATCATCCACAATTTTCATAAATAACTGGAACTGCCACAGAGTGACCAATTGTACCCCCACATACCGCTTTGTCACAGACGTATGGCTAAACAAAATGTGGTTAAGATGCACTGTTCCTTATGTAAATATACAGGTAAAGTAATGCTCTATGTCAAAATTAAGCTACAAAAGCTAGGCTTAAATATAAAGGTTTCAAACCATCATTGATACTCGGATTACTCCTAAGTCACAGCATATTCAGCTTATTTGTACGAAATATCACAACATTATGTTGATTGGTAGGGCTGTATAAACCCTGGAGTGGCTTTTGTTGAGCCATATCGTCTGACACAGCTCAGCGAGAGATGTGTCAATATTGACCTGTCGGGGCATCCCTATGTCATAGACAGGTCAGTGAGAGATGTGTCAATATTGACCTGTGAGGGCATCACTATGTCATAGACAGGTCAGTGAGAGATGTGTCAATATTGACTAGCGAGGGCATCACTATGTCATAGACAGGTCAGGGAGAGATGTGTCAATATTGACCTGTCAGGGCATCACTATGTCATAGACAGGTCAGCGAGAGCTGTGTCAATATTGACCTGTGAGGGCATCACTATGTCATAGACAGGTCAGCGAGAGATGTGTCAATATTTACCTGTGAGGGCATCACTATGTCATAGACAGGTCAGGGAGAGATGTGTCATTATTGACCTGTGAGGGCATCACTATGTCATAGACAGGTCAGCGAGAGATGCGTCAATATTGACCTGTCGGGGAATCACTATGTCATAGACAGGTCAGTGAGAGCTGTGTCAATATTGACCTGTCGGGAAATCACTATGTCATAGAGACAGGTCAGCGAGAGATGTGTCAATATTGACCAGCCAGGGCATCACTATATCATAGAGACAGGTCAGGGAGAGGTGTGTCAATATTGACCTGTGAGGGCATCACTGTGTCATAGAGACAGGTCAGGGAGAGATGTGTCAATATTGACCTGTGAGGGCATCACTGTGTCATAGAGACAGGTCAGGGAGAGATGTGTCAATATTGACCTGTGAGGGCATCACTATGTCATAGAGACAGCTCAGCGAGAGATGTGTCAATATTGACCAGCGAGGGCATCACTATGTCATAAATCATCCACAGTTTCATTTCTGGGCAACTAGAAACTATTACAGGCTACCAGATATATATTCTGACATCTCACTGGGCTACTAGCAAAATTAGGAAATGATAGGACACAAAAATAAGATTACCTTTGTTTTCTCCGACCAATGTCAGCAATATTAGGTTTAGCTTTTGGAAACCTCGATCTCCGTGGAATAGAAGCAGTATTGCAACTTTTTGAATTCTCTGTGCTTTTAGAGATTTTGTCCTCCGCACTTAGTTTAACATCTGTGGTTGTAGGCAATACTTGGTCTGGTTTTATTGTTTTATCATCTGTCACTGTATTATCTAAACTTGTCTGCAATTGGTTAGTTTCTTTATCTAAATTTGTCTGTGATTTGTTAGTTTTATCTAAACTTGTCTCTGATTGGTTAGTTTCCTTAACTAAACTTGTCTCTGATTGGTTGGTTTTCAAGCCTCTAGCTGCACCTACATTGACTTTGCCAAATTTTCTCAGTCTTGCACGGGTTGGTAAAGCAGGCATTTGTGATTTGGCATTATCTGAGACCAAGACTGGTTGTTTATTACATGATTTCTCAGCACTTATTTCATTAACATCATCACTGTGTTTAGCTGTGTTCACAGACCTCCTTGGAGACATTATTCTTGTAGGACTTTTCACCTTACAACTGTTAATTTCAGCAGAGTCAACGATTTCATTGTTAGTGATTTTGGTATTATCTCCAGTGCTGCCTGGTTTATCTCCAGTGCTTCCAGCTACCTTTCCACTTGAAGGTTTTATTCCACCAAGAATGTTTGGTTTAATCTGTAACCGTGATCTTCTTGTTGCCATTTTCTAGTCTGAAAATACACACATTTACTGCTGACTTTATTCTATAACTTTTAGGTTCATTGAGAACATAATTGAAAGTCTTGACTCTCTTAATATAGGCATTCATTCTTTTTGTGTCTTTGGGAAAGGGTCCGTTCAGATTGGGAATTTTCGCATCGTGACAACTTAAAATTGGGAATTTTCATGAAGCAGAAAGGCCAAATAAAACAGAAAAAGAGATTACATGTGACTGTTTACTGGTTTTTGTAAACTTTTATGCTTGACCTTATATGGTCAAAAATGTTCATAATTTTGTTCATTTTATGTCCGATTTTTTTAAATGTTCATTAGGAATTTCTCCCTTCAAATTTGGGAAAATAATAGCCTTTTTCAAATTGGGAAGGCACCGTTTACCGGTAGCAAACAAAGAAGGAAAAAAATCACTGATAGGGTATATATATGCAGTGACTTTTTTGGGCTATTTTTGGGGCTGAATACAGGCCCCCTTTTCCCCCTTTTGTGCTCGCTGGTTTCGAAGCAACTACAGTATAGCTGTTTTAAAGTCAAAACAATGGATTTTCAAACTTCCAAAAGTCGTTGTCTAGGGATGTAACGATACGCTCACCTTGTGATACGATACGTATCACGGTACAGAGTATATGATACAATACGTATCGCGATACAAATAGTTTAACATGAAGACAGGATAATGAGCATGTTTTCTGTTTAAACTTTATAACATCACAGGATTTTACCCTTGTAATCAAGCAGAGGCTTTACGAGACCTTTTCTCTGAAAATGTGTTTTTCCTAAACAAACTCAGTTCCCCATATTACATGTATCAGTCAGTTCTTTTTCCTAATTAAGGTCTTAAATGAAGGTAAAAAGACTTCTCATGAATGCCAACAATTAGCTCCCTTTTAGCCATCAACTATCACCTTTAGTTTCACTTAGTCATTTATCATGCTTCCTTTTAAAGTTATTTTTAAAACAAAAATAACGTATTCGTTGTATGAGCTATCAAGGAGTCCACGTTTTTTGTCTGTCGTATTTCAGTCCGGATACGTACGGTACCGAACAGACTTTAGTCATTCCGCATATTTATAAAAATGGCTGCCGATGTCGCGGCGAGTTTCATGCCAGACGATAACGAATGCATTATTGCTTCAGTGATGTCCCATTCGGAGTTTATCAATAACAATGGGCGACATCCCCACGTTCGATATATTAATAATGTCAAGCAAATGATTCTTAATGTTACCTCATTTTAACTAGAGAATGGCTAGAGACCGTATCGTAGCCGTACCGTTCCATCGTCGTACCGTGAACCGTACCGAGACCAAACAAACTCGGTATACCGTCCAACGGTATATCATTACACCCTTAGCGTTGTCACATATGACTAAGAGTATTATCAGTAAAAAATAGCAATTTATGAACAGTTTTAACCAAAACAATCTTTTTTAATAATTCCGAAATTGCGCTAAATTTCCCAATTTTAAAGGCACAGGCTGTTTAATTTTGTTCAAGAAAAATCACTGATATGTAAAACCAATTGTCAGACATCTAGCCTCCAGGTAACGAACCACCAAATGCCTACGCGGACCAAAATCAGATACACTCAAGTAATCCTGTAAAAAACTTTGGCTGAAAATGTTGGTGTGTCTTGACAAATCCGCATTAGAATCATGTTATTGGGTTTAAATGCTTTGTACACATGTATGTGAGGTAGTGAAACTGTTTATTTAGAAAATTTTGATATTCTGGCTTAAAATTTAAATATGGAAGTGAAAGTAGAGTGGTGGCTAACGGACTTCGGATCAGTCCACGTGTGTGAGAAAATATGTTCACCGCGTTTGACAAACCAAATTTTTCTTATATGAAACGCAACCCCCTGATTTTTTTCATTTTCTTGAGGCTATATGCTATTTCTATTGATGGGTGGATTTTGAGAGGTCCCCATGGACAAAAGTTTGACATTTTTTGGGTCAGCAACTTGTCACTTTACATTGAGTTAAAGAATAAATTTATTTGGTGGTCTGTTACCTCCAGGTCTACGAGTCAAGTAACTGGCAACTTTGGCAAATATAATCGCGATTATAATTTGTACCTGGTTCTTCTATACCCTAGCCAGCCCCTGAGGTATATTCGGAACATCTCTCACATTGTCGCTCAATTAATTAAAGGGGTTTAATCCTATAATGTCGATATGGTGAATACTCTGCAGACTCAGTCAGTCAGTGCAGAGCCTGTCTCTGAGAGGGGAAATTGGCCCAATGACAATATCTCCTATGACCTCTACAAACACTGAAACTGTTACCTATAACTCGATATACGGGTCGATTCCCGACGTTATTAATACAATATTCAGACATATTTACCTGTTGAACGTTTGTCTGCAGCAAAATCAGCCAAAATAATGAAACAACATGGACATTTTGATAAATTTCATCATTTGTGATCAATGTGTCAAAACGCTTGTATAAACCGGAGCGCTTAAAAGGCGAAAGTGTTAAAACTGGAGAAAAGAAGCAAGTGTAAAACACGGATCGAAGTAGAACTTACGGAACCCACCAAAAGCTTAATAACATAAAATTTCCCTTATAAACATGTCCCTTGTAAACACTTCTAGTTCTCTGGTATAAACAACGTAAATTATAACAAAATATGGAGTAATAATAAATATTGGTAAAATGTAGTCATATAGATTCTATAACCCTATTTATTTATTATTTATTTATCGATAATATGAACAAATGCACTGCATCCAGCAGGGATTTCCCAGGTTTTTGAATAATCTGATCGAAGAAAAAAATGACTAAGGAATTATGTAAATGATCCACAGAGACTATAGATCTAGCCTCTGAATGCCAGGCAACACCAAATAGGAGACAAGGCGAACAATTACTTAGAAAAGAGTGTTTTCCGATCTCGGAGACGGGTTGCCCAGATATGCCCTATAAATAGTTATTATAGTTTAACACTCGTCTTTTATTGGCTATTTATATCTCAATTCAACATTTTCACAAGTTGGCGCGCTTTGCCGTGCGACCACGTCGCGTTAACGTGCGATGACGTAGCGTTAAATGATGTGACGTCATTTCCGACGTCGCCGTATTGTTTTTTTACGTTGAATTGAATAAGATATGTACTTTTTCAATAATTTTCATGGTTTGATTCAGGCTTATATGCCGAAACGTTATTAAAAAAGTGGAACTGTATTTATATTTCATATTGTAAAAAATAAATTAAACCAGATTGGTTCTCAAATCTTGAGCAACAACTTGCCTCTACCGGAAGTGGGACGTGAAATTCAGTCTACCGAATCATTGTTCTGCATCCGGTCTGTCAAAATAAAATAGACCATAGCCAATGTAACTACAACAACAACAACAACAATCGCGTGTTTTTCGCATGTAATCGTTAATGGGAATTTTCCCGGGGGATAAATCCCCTATTAGGAGCGGCTACATGATTTGGTGTTGGGGGGGGGGGGGCGTAATGTTAACATACTCCCCCTCCCATTGAGGAAACATTATGCGAGCGAAGCGATCTCGAAATATCATTTTTATCTGAAAAGCATGACTACAAACCCATTCTTTACTTGATACTTGATAATATTCAATTTGACTGATTTGGGGAACGAAGATAGCTAGAAAAAATCAGCAGAATGGGCTTGTAGACATGATCACAGCACACACATACTTCCACAAGAGTGATGCCAGGACAGGTGTGTACCCGAGGTCGGTGTTTGTAGGTGGTCTTTGCAGATAGGTGCGAACCCGTGGTCGGCATGTGTAGGTGGTCTTTGCAGACAGGTGTGTACCCGAGGTCGGTGTTTGTAGATGGTCTTTGCAGACAGGTGTGTACCCGAGGTCGGTGTTTGTAGATGGTCTTTGCAGACAGGTGTGTACCCGTGGTCGGTGTTTGTAGATGGTCTTTGCAGACAGATGTGAACCCGAGGTCGGTGTTTGTATGAGGTTTTTGCAGACAGGTGTGTTCCCGAGGTCGGTGTTTGTAGATGGTCTTTGCAGACAGGTGTGTACCCGTGGTCGGTGTTTGTAGATGGTCTTTGCAGACAGGTGTGTACCCGAGGTCGGTGTTTGTATGAGGTCTTTGCAGACAGGTGTGTACCCGAGGTCGGTGTTTGTATGAAGTCTTTGCAGACAGGCGTGTACCCGAGGTCGGTGTTTGTATGAGGTCTTTGCAGACAAGTGTGTACCCGTGGTCGGTGTTTGTAGATGGTCTTTGCAGACAGGTGTGTACCCGAGGTCGGTGTTTGTAGGTGGTCTTTGCAGACAGGTGCGAACCCGAGGTCGGTGTTTGTAGATGGTCTTTAATTGCAGACAGGTGTGTACCCGAGGTCGGTGTTTGTAGATGGTCTTTGCAGACAGGTGTGTACCCATGGTCGGTGTTTGTAGATGGTCTTTGCAGACAGTAGTGTACCCGAGGTCGATGTTTGTATGAGGTCTTTGCAGACAGGTGTGTACCCGAGGTCGGGGTTTGTAGATGGTCTTTGCAGACAGGTGTGTACCCGAGGTCGTTGTTTGTAGATGGTCTTTGCAGACAGGTGATCGGTGTTTGTCGGTGGTCTCTGCAGACAGGTGTGTACAGGTGGTCAGTGTTTGTAGGTCGTCATTGCTGACAGGTGTTTACCCGATGTCGATGTTTGTAGGTGGTCATTGCTGACAGGTGTGAAATATTGCAGACGAACTGTCGGTAACTTCTGCAACTTTAAACATAATTCAAATGGACGATAAGAATATCAGACGTGTCTACACAGATAGACAACAGGTAATCACAGCCGAGAATATGAACGCCACCCTTCAGGGATTCAAAAACTACATTCAGTACCCTTGTTCAATTTTCCATGAAAGATTCACTGTTTCGTATATCACATTATTTTTTGATAGTAAAATAAACATATTTCCAGATATAGCTTGTTGCTTGACAAAGATTCAAGAAAATAATGCAATTCGCCTATGAAAAATATAGTATTGGGATAATGGACAGGAAAGACAGCACTCAACCTCTGAAGCCTTGCTTGATGGTATATGAAGTCATTATCTAGTAATACAATCATTTTAGTGTGTGAGACAAGTTGCCATTACATGTGTTACTATATTTTGTAATATTTTACTATATGTAGTAACAAATACGGCACATCTTAAATTTGGAATTATCTGCCTTTGTTTGTTAGGGAAATCAATATCTAATATTACAATCACATCCTATTAGAGATGTGATACGTGTAAAATACGTTGTCCCAACATTTACTGCTACATTTAGTTACATGTTACTATATTGAGCATGATGTATACTTACTAATAAATTATCTCCCTTTGTTTTTTAGGGAAGTTCGATATCTGAAATTACAATTATGTCCTAGACATGGCACGTGACGTAAATCTTGTTAGTCTATATTTTGTCCAACTATTTATCTCGGTAGAATGTCCTATAGATTGACCTGATAAGGTGTTATCTGTTACAATAACTCTTCCTTAGTGTCTACAATTCATATAAACAGAAAACATGGACCTTAAAGTACTCACGATGTCAGGTGATGTATAGTTCTTATTTAACATATCGCAGAATTCTTTTGTTTTCATTTTTTAATTGATTGATTTCGTTGACAAGTGATGTGAATGAAATTGAAGAAGACTCAACATTGTTGATAATAATCAACTACGAAAAAATCTCTATGAACGATCTCGACATTAGCCGATAGCGGGGTGGTTTTAAACTCCCTGTTATAATGTACCGGACATCAGCTCTATTAGCGGGGTGGTTTTAAACTCCCTGTTATGATGAACTGACACCGTCTATATTAGCGGGGTGGTTTTAAACTCCCTGTTATAATGAACTGGACACCGTCTATATTAGCGGGATGGTTTTAAACTCCCTGTTATGATGAACTGACACCGTCTATATTAGCGGGGTGGTTTTAAACTCCCTGTTATAATGAACTGGACACCGTGTATAGTAGCGGGGTGGTTTAAACTCCCTGGTATGATGAACTGGACACCGTTTTTATTAGCGGGGTGATTTTAAACTCCCTGTTATAATGAACTGGACACCGTCTATATTAGCGGGTGGTTTTAAACTCCCTGTTATAATGAACTGGACACCGTCTATATTAGCGGGGTGGTTTTAAACTCCCTGTTATAATGAACTGGACACCGTCTATATTAGCGGGGTGGTTTTAAACTCCCTGTTATAATGAACTGGACACCGTTTATATAAGCGGGGTGGTTTTAAACTCACTGTTATAATGAACTGGACACCGTCTATATTAGCGGGGTGGTTTTAAACTCACTGTTATAATGAACTGGACACCGTCTATATTAGCGGGGTGGTTTTAAACTCACTGTTATAATGAACTGGACACCGTCTTTATTAGCGGGGTGGTTTTAAACTCCCTGTTTTAATGAACCGGGCACCGTCTATAGTAGCGGGGTGGTTTTAAACTCCCTGTTTTAATGAACCGGGCACCGTCTATAGTAGCGGGGTGGTTTAAAACTCCCTGTTTTAATGAACCGGGCACCGTCTATATTAGCGGGTGGTTTTAAACTCCCTGTTATAATGAACCGGGCACCGTCTATAGTAGCGGGGTGGTTTTAACCCCCCTGTTATAATGAACTGGACACCGTCTATAGTAGCCGGGTGGTTTTAAACTCACTGTTATAATGAACTGGACACCGTCTATAGTAGCGGGGTGGTTTTAAACTCCCTGTTATATTGAACCGGACACCGGCTACATTGTAAATATTCTTTAAAATAACATAGTATAGTGAGGCTGTATGAAAATACAACCATTGTCTGAAGAGGTAGAACGAATATAGTGTGTTAGTTTAGTATGGAACGCCATAGCTGCCTTCTGGTGGTACTAATCAGTTTGTTTTGTGCATTTATTAAGTTGTTCTATGCTACCATCATTATGTTATGAGTATTTGCCAAAGCGTTCGGTACTTAAGATATTTTGTCTTGTACAAACACCAGTTCTTTCTGTGCATTCGTCATTATGTTATGTACATTTACTAACTCGTTCTGTACAAACACATTTTGTTGTGTGCATATATTGTTTCTTTCTGTGCAGTTGCCATTATGTTATGTGTATTGAACAGGTTGTCCTGTAGATGAACTATGCTGTCCTGTGCATATGTCAATATGTTATGTGCATTTACAAATTCGTGATGTACTAAAACAGTTTGTGATGTACATACATCATTTCGTTATGTGCGTTTGTCATTATGTTGTGTGCATTAATCATGTTGTTCTGTGCATACATCATTTCGTTATGTGCGTTTGTCATTATGTTGTGTAAATTAATCATGTTGATCTGTGCATACATCATTTCGTTATGTACGTTTGTCATTATGTTGTGTACATTACTCATGTTGTTCTGTGCATACATCATTTCGTTATGTGCGTTTGTCATTATGTTGTGTGCATTACTCATGTTGTTCTGTGCATACATCATTTCGTTATGTGCGTTTGTCATTATGTTGTGTGCATTACTCATGTTGTTCTGTGCATACATCATTTCGTTATGTGCGTTTGTCATTATGTTGTGTGCACTAATCATGTTGTTATGTAGTTACAACAGATTGTCGTGTGCGTACATCATTACGCTTAGCATTTACTAAATTGTTATGTGTTAGCAACATGTTGTCTTGTGCTTACATCTTTTCGTTCTGTGCAAACATCGTTATGTAGAGTGCATTCATCGTTATTATGTTCGGATAAATTATCTTGGGCATTAAAACGGGTAACACCGGTAAAGCGAACATGTTTCCGCTCAATAACTTGAGTTAGGAATGTACGGAAGCACAGAGGTGACATGGTCAATATTAAGTTGTGGGAACGTCATATCCAAGGGAAGCAAATATGTTTTATCTTGTGGGAACAAGTTATATGAGTGTAGAAAATATTTTTTATCTGGTTGGAGCGACTTATCTGAGGGTTTTTCACGTGGGCACCTAGTCTCCTACCATTTAGGTTTTTCCTACGGACACCTAGTCCCCTAACATTGATTTTTTCCCATGGACACCTACCTTTTTGGTTTTTCCCATGGACACCTAGTCCACTACCATTTAGATTTTTCCCATGGACACATAGTCCTCTACTATTTAGGGTTTTTCGTGGACACCTACCTTTTAGGTTTTCCCATGGACACCTAGCTCCCTACAATTTTGGGTTTTCCTACCATGTGAAAAACTAAAATGGCAGGGGACTAGCTTTCTGTAGGAAATGGCATGGAAATAGGTGTAATGGTAGGTGTTCATGTGAAAAACCTAAATTATAGGGGACTATGTGTCCATGGGAAAACCCTAAATGGTTGGTGTCCATAGGAAAAACTTCAACGGTACGTGTCCCTGTGAAAAACCCCAATGGCAGGGGACTATGTGTCATTGTGATTAACCAAAATAGTAGAGGACCAGGTGTCTGTAGGAAAAACCTAGGCGTCCAAGTGAAAACCCAAACTGGTAGGGGACAAGGTTTCTGCTGGAAAAACCTAAATGATAAGTGTCCATGGGAAAAGCCAAAATGGTAGGGGATAAGGTTTCTGTAGGACACCATGGGAAAACACCTTAATTGTAGGGGACTAGGTGTCCATGTGAAAAACCAAAATGGTAGGGGACTAGGTGTCAATTAAGTCGTTCCCACAAGATAAAACAATATTTTCTACCCTCAAATAATTTGTTCCCACAAGATAAAAAATATTTTCTACCCTCAAATAATTTGTTCCCACAAGATAAAACATATTTGCTTCCCTTGGATATGTCGTTCCCACAACTTAATATTGACCATGTCATCTCTGTGCTTCCGTACATTCCTAACTCAAGTTATTAAGCGGAAACATTTTAATGCCCAAGATAATTTATCCGAACATAATAACGATGTATGCACTCTACATAACGATGTTTGCACAGAACGAAAATCTGTTGTAACTACATAACAACATGATTAGTGCACACAATATAATGACAAACACACATAACGAAATGATGTATGCACATGACAAACTGTCGGTAGTACATAACAACATGATTAATGCACACAACATAATGACCAACACACATAACGAAATGATGTATGCACAGAACAACATGATTAATGTACACAACATAATGACAAACGCACATAACGAAATGATGTATGAACAGAACAACATGAGTAATGTACACAACATAATGACCAACACACACAACGAAATGATGTATGCACAGAACAACATGATTAATGCACACAACATAATGACAAACGCACATAACGAAATAATGTGTGCACAGATCAACACGAGTAATGTACACAACATAATGACCAACACACACAACGAAATGATGTATGCACAGAACAACATGATTAATGCACACAACATAATGACCAACACACATAACGAAATGATGTATGCACATCACAAACTGTTTTAGTACATCACGAATTGGTAAATGCACATAACATATTGACATATGCACAGGACAGCATAGTTTATCTACAGGACAACCTGTTAAATACACATAACATAATGGCAACTGCACAGGAAGAAACAGTACATGCACACAACAAAATGTCGTTTGTACAGAACGAGTTAGTAATTGTACATAACATAATGACGAATGAACAGAAAGAACTGGTGTTTGTACAAGACAAAATGTCTTAAGTACCGAACACTTTGGCAAATACTCATAACATAATGATGGTAGCATAGAACAACTTAATAAATGCACAAAACAAACTGATTAGTACCAACAGAAGGCAGCTATGGCGTTCCATAGTTTAGCATCGGAATTGTAGCTGTCTGTATAAGCCTTTACAATTGGTGTTACACCGTAATCATTGAACTCGATCGCTGTGTACCCTGACTTGGCTATACAGTACCACCACTTGGACCCGGGAAACTGGTCAAATTTGGGTTTTCTTAATATTTAATTAAATATAGAGCCAAACACTTAGACTGACCTGAAAAAAGTGGACTTATTATGAATGGGACATATAGTGCATGTATGGAATGCGGAATGCACAATAATTCCTTTATCTATGGGTTTAACAGTTAACTATGTAGTTAAGAGACTTTAAACCGCGGTTGCAAGTGCCAAATGCACATTAATTCTTTAAACCGCGGATAAAGACTTAGAACTGCAGTTACAAGTATCGATGATGTTTCCTTAACCCCATAGTTAAGAGACAACCAATCAGCGCGTATGAATTACTAATACGGCGCTCTCATTGGTTATCTCTTAACTATGTAGTTAACAGACTTGTAACCGCGGTTACAAGTCTTAAACGGGGGTTTAACACGCGCGAAGTGCAGATTTAATATACATCTCTTAATTATATAGTTAAGCGACTTTAAACCCTGGTTCAAAGCGCCGTTTGCACAATTATGCTTTAGCCCATAGTTTAAGACATGCAACTGAAGTTTAAACTCTAAATTAAAGCGTGGATTTAAATATATGTATGTATAAACAATTACTCATAATTCCTTTCAAATTCATATGATCGTAGGCAAAGGTCATTGTATTGGAATTCATTTAGAAGATCTAACACCAGTTTAAAATGAAAATTTAACGTGTAACTCGGAATTTCCGACTTTAAACCGGGTTAGTATATGGAACCCCAGTTTAAAATAAAAATTCAAAGTCTATACCTCAGAAATTCCGACTTTAAACGGGGGTAAGTAGATCGAACCCCAGTTTAAAATAAAAATTTAACGTGTAACTCAGAAATTCCGACTTTAAACGGGGGTTAGTAGATGATATCCCAGTTTAAAACCAAAATTTAAAGTCTAACTCAGAAATTCCGACTTTAAACGGGGGTTAGTAGATCGAACCCCAGTTTAAAATAAAAATTTAACATGTATCTAAGAAATTCCGAATTTAAACGGGGGTTAGTAGATTGAACCCCAGTTTAAAATAAAAAATTATAGTCTAACTCAGAAATTCTGACTTTAAACGGGGGTTAGTAGATCGAACCCCAGTTTAAAATAAAAATTTAACGTGTATCTAAGAAATTCCGACTTTAAACGGGGGTTAGTAGATCGAACCCCAGTTTAAAACTAAAATTTAAAGTCTAACTCAGAAATTCTGACTTTAAACGGGGGCTAGTAGATCAAACCCCAGTTTAAAATGAAAATTTTACAGAAAACACAGAAATTCCGACTTTAAACTGAGGTTAGTAGATCGAACACCAGTTTAAAATAATAATTTAAAGTCTAACTCAGACATTCCGACTTTAAACGGTGGTTAGTAGATCGAACCCCAGTTTAAAATGAGAATTTTACAGAAAACATAGAAATTCCGACTTTAAACGGGGGTTAGTAGATGGAACCCCAGTTTAAAATGAGAATTTTACAGAAAACACAGAAATTCCGACTTTAAACGGTGGTTAGTAGATCGAACCCCAGTTTAAAACAAAAATTTATAGTCTAACTCAGAAATTCCGACTTTAAACGGGGGTTAGTAGATGGAACCCCAGTTTAAAACAAAAATTGATAGTCTAACTCAGAAATTCCGACTTTAAACGGGGGTTAGTAGATGGAACCCCAGTTTAAAACAAAAATTTAAATTCTAACTCAGAAATTCCGACTTTAAACGGGGGTTAGTATATCGAACCCCAGTTTAAAATAAAAATTTAACGTGTATCTAAGAAATTCCGACTTTAAACGGGAGTTAGTATATCGAACCCCAGTTTAAAACAAAAATTTAAAGTCTAACTCAGAAACTCCGACTTTAAACGGGGGTTAGTAGATCGAACCCCAGTTTAAAATAAAAATTTAACGTGTATCTAAGAAACTCCGACTTTAAACGGGGGTCAGTAAATTGAACCCCAGTTTAAAATAAAAATTTATAGTCTAACTCAGAAATTCTGACTTTAAACGGGGGTTAGTAGATCGAACCCCTGTTTAAAATAAAAATTTAACGTGTATCAAAGAAATTCCGACTTTAAACGGGGGTTAGTAGATCGAACACCAGTTTGAAATGAGAATTTTACAGAAAACACAGAAATTCCGACTTAAAACTGGGGTTAGTAGATCGAACCCCAGTTTAAAATAAAAAAATTACGTGTAACTCAGAAATTCAGACTTTAAACCGGGGTTAGTAGATCGAACCCCAGTTTAAAATGAGAATTTAGTAGAAAACACAGAAAGTTCCTACTTTAAGATAGAGGACGAGCACACGCGTATGGATCGACGGTTGTCCCGGTCGATCCCCGACCATAGGCGGATCCAGGGGGGGGGGGGGGGGGGCGGACCCGGCGTACGCCCCCCCTAAAATCGCCGGAGCCTAGGTAATTTCTCATATTTTGGATGTAAGAACAATATAACTCCCTAGTCGCTGAATCCCAAGTACTTCACATTTCCACTTAAACAAAACTGAAGCCCTGGAGTTCGCAGGGTAAGCTGCTCAGATAAACATTGCCTTTTTTCGCGACGAATTCACAGCAGCTATATATCAGTGAATATTATCAAGTCGATTATCGTTAGTCCTGACTATGCTGTTCATATAAACAACGATTTTTCTAGCTCGCTTCGCTCGATGAAGAACTACGTAAATTCAATGAAAGCTTTTGATTTACCATTGAGTTGTTTGGGTATGCTGCTCTGACAAACACTGATTTTTTTTCTAATTCTGACAATTACTGCATCAGTGAATATTACCAGGTAATAAGAATGTGGTGTACGAAGCTGAAATAGATAATTGCATTTTTTCTTGCTCGCTACGCTCGCACAACCACTATAAGTTAATTTTTTCAAGTAGGGAATGAGTTTGAGGGATATGCTGTTCAAATAATTAATGCATATATTCTTACTCGCCTTGCTCTCACAATAATTTTATCAATGAATATTATAAGATAAAGAACGAAATTGTGTGGAATGCTTCTCAGAGATACATTTTTTTTCTAGCTCGCTTCGCTCGCACATTTTCTTGAGGGAGAAGGTATCAATACATGAATGTACGCCCCCCCTAACGCCAAATCCTGGATCCGCCCCTGCCGACTGCTTTATTTCTCAAAGTAAGAATTTAAAAGTATTGAACTCAAACATGATAAAATGGACGTCCTGCTTTTTGACGCTATTTATCGTAAAAAACGTGTAACTTGATCCTAATCCCACCAAAAACAGAAAGCCAACACCTGAGTCTATGTGTATGTGGAACAGTGATCATAGAGGGGTCCAGCAGGTAACATTCGCAACAATTATGATGTTCCATGATGAACAGGAAGTGATGTGTAGAAAAAATACAATACGTCAATCTCACTAATCCGTTTCGTATACCAGGCCTGCCATAATAAAATCACACAATTGCCTGAGATTCTAGCGAACATTGAATCACAGCGCGATGTTGGCAATATTATTAGTTTGCGCTTGGCGCACAAACCGCCTAATTCAACCCCGTCAAGCACGCGAACCGCATAAACCAAAATTACTTCATTTAATAATATAAAGCCATGAACTTGATTGTGAAATATTTAGATACTAGAATAAAACCAATGTAGAAGAGCTCTACATTAACAAAATGTATATGAACGTTTGTAGCCTTGTCTAGGCATTTTTTTAAAAAAAAATTGCCATTGCCTCAACTTTAATCAATTAATTAATAGAAATATTTCACTCGTATTGAACATATATTATCAACAAATATTTCCATAAGTTTCGATAGTATACACCTTTAATCAAGCAAAGAGTACCATATTTATGCTATTTGAATTAAGCATAAAAGATCAAATTCATATTTTAAATGCGGAAAAATATATATCACTGGATGACCGACTTTAAAATCATCTGTGTCTAAGGGCGCTTTATATAAACACACGTAATACATTTAAAATGAAAGCGTCCAAGGGAGCCAGATCAAGTAACTAAAATCTGAATGCCTAGGCAATATAGGGGAATAATGGGAGAAAATGGTACATTTTATGACACCTGCTTCCTGTTAATTGCTTTATTACCCATCGATACAAAAGAAATTGGTTAACAGTAATAATTAATAGGAGAATTTATTATGTATACACGCACGTTAATTTGATTAAACTTCGTGCAGGGACAATCTAATAAGTTATTATTAGATTGTCCCTGCTTCGTGGTATACAACTGCAAAATACATAACCTTTCAGTTTTGTAAAATTGTCTGCAAATTGAACTAAATTGCCTGTAAGCATACAATACAATAAAATACAAAGTTTATTCGGGCATACTCGGGTTTATTCGGAAATAGCAGAGTTTCGCGAGGTCTGTGAAAATCATTGAAAACTAAATTCAAAACGATATGAATACCACCAACTGGTTATGTCTTAACTTTAGCGTTAAGACTTGTAACCGCAGTTTAAAGTATCGGATGTCTAACCCAAGTTTTAACTCTTAAACTGGAGTTATACGTTCGCGAAATGCACATTAATTAAACATTTCTTAACTACATGTATATAGTTAAGATACTTTAAACCCGGGTTACAAGTGCTGTGTTGCACATTAATTCTTAAACCCATAGTTCAAGACTTTGAACCGCAGTTCAAGACTTAGAACCGCAGTTACAACTTTCTTAAACGGTAGTTAGGAATAGATGTCCAATCAGCGCTTAGGTAGGTATAAATGCTTTGTTTTCATTGGTTCTGTCTTAACCATATAGTTAAGAGACTTGTAACTGCAGTTCTAAGTCTTTATCTGCGGTTTAAGAATTGTTGTGCAGATGGCACTTGTAACCGCGGTTTAAAGTCTCTTAACTACGTATTTACTGTTAAACCCATAGATAAAGGAATTATTGTGCATTCCGCATTCCATAGATAGGTCAGACTGCGCTAACCGTATAGACATAGGCATACAGGAATGTTTATCATCATGAGAAGGTTTAACATATTAGATTAGATGGATCATGTAATTAAATTTTGTTGTTTGATTCTTCCTTTTCAGTTCTTGCAATCATCCTCACCTCGCACAGCTGTGTAACGGCTTTCATTTTGAACTCATGTAAGCATTTTAAGTAACATATATCTAAATATAGTAACATTTTATTAGAAACTAAAACCTTTCTTAAAAAAACTGAATACAGTAACATGTTACTATACGTACATATACTTACAAGGGAGAACTTCCTGTACAGATTTCAGAGTAAACTTCTTGTATCCCGTTTACAAAATGTTCTAGTCTTGTTATACATAATGTACATTACAGTCAAGTAATGTTTCGATCCCAAAGCCTGTGTTACATAACATCTACAAACAAGACCCCTATAACAAAGCAAGCAGAATGTAAAGTTACATTAATCTTTCTTAGAAAGTGTGTTCGTGTGTAAACAAAAACACATTTTGCACGTCCTATTTTACAATTACCTTAACAAACATGTTTAGCTGTATCATGTAACTTGTTACACATGTAAGAGATATCTTGTCATCACAGGTCACTTTCTGTGGTTACCATGGTGATATTTACGGACATTGATTGTACATCCTTACTTCTTTAATACTCCTTGACAAAAGTGATAACCTAATTTCGAACTAAATTTGTAACCTAGGTTTTCAAATTATGTGATTACTTTTGACACGGAAATATTAATTTAAGTAGTTGGACTAAAGCAAGTACATGTAAATACAAATCGCATCAGACTAGTAATTATCCGCGGTTATCCAAACTTAAATGCGATGTGAAATATTTCTTTATTTTATTAATATATTTATTTCTGTTTCAACCCTATGTATTGTCCATGAAAATGACTGCAGATGGCAATGTTGTTCGTTTTTTCATGCTGGTATATCAAGTGAGGTGCGGTGGCCGAGTGGTTAACACTCTCAACTAATAATCAGGAGGTCCCAGGTTTAAATTTCGTTTGGGGCTCTGGAAATTTCAGAAACGCTCTTCAGTTTCCCACCGAACTAGAGAGGTAACCCAGGTGTAGTATTGCGTATATCGATGATATACATCGGGCTCGTTAAAGAATCAAAGAGTCTGTTCGAAAAGAGCTAGTGTACACTGTGGGGAACCCACGTGACCGGATGCTAATGTTCGGAGCCAATTTTGTCAACAAACCGCCTCGATTCAGGTAACATTTGTGCTTGTAACTTTCTTAATAATTGATCGATCTGGATGAAATATAGACGAGCGCCGTCTCATTTCAAAAGCAATTCATCGACACTCTTACCTTAGTGACAATATTGTGTACTTTTTGTTATTTGGGCAACGGCGCATTTCGTAAACCGCAAAATGCTATGCTACGGTTCGGAGCAATTCACTAAAACATGTCCTTAATCAATTACAGCTTCATTAAAAGTTACAGTTTAATAGCGATAATGTGGGTCGCAAAATTTAAGACCGACAAGCAAAACATTTCTGAAAAATATGAGCAACAGGCAAAATGAGACGACATAAACAAAAATGCTACAGTTCGGAGCTGAAATGAAAATGCTACAGTCCGGAGCTATTTTGGGAAAATGCTACGGTTCGGAGCTATTTTCAGAAAATGCTACGTCTAAGACCTAAGACTAGGTGTTATATATGCGTTTTTGAATATCAATACTATCAAGATAATAGACCAAGTATGAACATTCAAATTTTTAACAGTTTCGCGGAACACAACAATACTAACACACACATGTCGATGCCGTTTCTTGGAGTTTGAACTATGATCAGTACATCTAGAAACACAGCGTTTTTACTCTCGATTTTTTTCTTATATTGCAAAGTCCGTGTTCCAGAGGCGTCTAATCATTTGTAAAGTTGTAATAATGCGCCTAGGATAATGAAAGGCGGGAAAATTTAGTTCATTCCACAAAGGTTGTTTAAACAGATACCCTCAAAAAAAATTACTTAGTAAAATGTTATTACTTATTTCAAGTAATGTTCAGTAATACTTACAGTAATACAGTATTACTTACTTTTTAAGCTATAGTAATATAATACTACTTGAAGTAATTATGCTTCTTTAAGTAATTTAATCTGAGGGGAACTTCTACATTTAAGTATTTATATTACTTAAAATTTGTATGAACAATAATGTTGAACAGTATAGAATTTGCAATCAGAGTATACAGCCCAGTAAAATAAGTTAGGGCAATTTTATCACAATATCTCAGACCCCTAACTAAAATTTAAATGTTGAGCGGAAAATGATTTTCCATTTTAGTAATAGCAACCTTAATTGACTACATCACCGCCACTTTCAATCGCAGACGTACAGCATCTTTACACAAGCCGTGTGTATACCAATTTACTTTATTTTTATTGGTGTACCTTGAACAGTATGTTAAGATATATGTACTCTGAAATACAAACTCGTCATAAACTTTAACGTGAACAGACGACACTTGCAATATAACTTGCATGGTTGACAGTTGTAAAGAATTTTGTTGACCATGGTCAACAATGATCAACACAGCACTTCAATTCAGTCCACCATGGTAGACCATGGTCCAAATCAATTGGGTCATATACTGGTCACCACCAACCTCCACACCCAGTTTGAAGAGTATAGACCATGATCACTGCTTGTCCGTAGTGACTACATACATGCAGTCTGTTAACATATTCTCAGCCAAACTTAATAAAGCAAATTTTGATGGATTATATATATCTGAGATATTATATTAATGCTATTTTATTATTATTAAAGGGAGGTAAATCTTGGACCAGATTTTTTTATTGGCCTCTAGAGTACTATTTTGGGTCAATTTCATGCCACTTCCTTTGAAAAGGGAGACAATTATGGCTAAATAGCGCAAAAAAGCAGCACGGTGACTTATGTTTTTTTCTTAATATTCTGATGGAGCACACTTTCATCGACATCATTCGCAAAAACAAAACAAATTCTTGGACCAGATTTTTTTATTGGCCTTTAGAGTACTATTCTGGGTCATTTTCATGCCATTTTCTCTAAAACGGATACAATTCTGATTTAATAGCACAAAAAGAAACGCGGTGACCTATGTTTTTTTCTTAATATTATGATGGAGCACACTTTCATCAACATCATTTGCGAAAATAAAAAAAATCTTGTGTTAAATAGCACAAAAAGAAACGCAGGGACCTGTTTTTTTCTTAATACCCTGACGGAGCACACTTTCATCAACATCATTTGCAAAAATAAAAAAAATTCTCGGACCAGATTGTTTTTATTGGTCAATAATGTATCTTTTTTTCAATGTTCGAGCCTTAATTTTGTACAAATTTTGAAAATTCATTTGTTGTCAAAAATGTGTGAATTTTATTAAAGATTCAAAACGTGCATAGGTTCGTTTGAAAAGTATGTTTTGTACATCTGAACTAAAAAGAAAATTCTGATGAAAAACTAGTGATTTTTATTAAAAAACTTAAATATTTGAAAATTCATGATTTTTGTCATTTTCTAGAAATGTGATGTTGCAAAATCTCATTTTCTGATGAAAAATAGTGATTTTTATTAAAAAACTTAAATATTTGAAAATTCCTGATTTTTGTCATTTTATAGAAATGTGATGTTGCAAAATCTCATTTTCTGAGAAAACGAGTTCGGTGACCCCTGTTAATCTTTAGCTTATTGTTTTCAGAATAAAATTTCCCATAAAATAAAGTGAGTTAAAAAAAATCTTGGAAGAAAAAAAACTATAGAAAATGTCCTTAATTGTCATGGTTTGGCAACGTTGCGTCTTGAGTCACGCTTTACTAGCACACTGGCAGGGCCTTTCGCGAACGTCCCTGTTCAGGTCATCCACGTTTAAAAACTGCCCGACAGTAACCCCACGTGAACATCCTCCGGAACAGGTTCACAACTGCTTAAGACATTGCGAAACAACATGTTGGTCGTCATGGGAAAGTAATCATTCCATCATTAATCGATACTTTGCATATTCACTTAGATTTTTGCTTGAAGTTAAAGTTGTTAGTAGACTCAGTGTTGCGTTTCTAGATGCACTCAGTATATTTTTTGGTGGAGCATACACGTATGTACATGTTTCACGTCACACGATTCACAAACTTTACCGTGTGAGACTATTGGTCACACACAGCCTGTTTAAAACGAACTATGCTAGTTGTCTTGGTAAAACATTTCTTTTAGTATTTCAAATATAAAATTATAATCAATTCAATGTTTCTGAAAATATTTATAACCTTTAACATGTGCATCATGGTGTATATGCATATCGGACCCCTCTGTGCTGGCACCGGGCACTTTTGTGCAAAACGATAGTTTAACATAGCTGTATTGATCACGAGTTGATGCAGGGTTTTGGTTTTTCTGTTAATTTTGTTTCATTGGCTGACACACGTTGAATTAAGATTGAATGTAGGCCGTGCTTCTTGCTCGGATGAACATCGGGGCGTGTTTACGAAGCTTGGAGATGGGTCGTTGTGTATACATGGTTCTGTTAACATGTGTTCGGCTGTCATGTTATATTCCTTCTCATTCATTCCCATACCTTGATATAACAGCATATTATATGCTATAAAGCATGTGACACTTGTCAGACTGCATAGATCCCTGCTTCTTTTCCTACATATGGTATACTTTGCAACTTAGCTCCGAACCGTAGCATTTTCTCAAAATAGCTCCGGACTGTAGCATTTTCATTTCAGCTCCGAACTGCAGCATTTTTGTTTATGTCGTCTTATTTTGCCTGTTGCTCATATTTATCAGAAACATTTTGCTTGTCAGTCTTAAATTTTGAGACCCATATTATCGCTATTAAATTGTAACTTTTAATGAAGCTGTAATTGATTAAGGACATGTTTTAGTGAATTGCTCCGAACCGTAGCATAGCATTTTGCGGTTTACGAAATGCGCCGTTGCCCAAATAACAAAAAGTACACAATATTGTCACTTAGGTAAAAGTGCTTTTGAAATGAGACGGCGCTCGTCTATATTTCATCCAGATCGATCAATTATTAAGAAAGTTACAAGCAAAAATGTTACCTGAATCGAGGCGGTTTGTTGACAAAATTGGCTCCGAACATTAGCATCTGGTCACGTGGGTTCCCCACAGTGGTGTATGCCCGGAGGATTCCTTGTATCACATCACTGTCTCTTCTACTTGATGCCCCTTCAGCAAAATATGACCGTATTGGAAATAATGCTTGTACTTTTATGGGTTATCATTAACCGAAAGTTCTAATTAAATACATACATAAACGGACGGCTGAATTAAGCTACATACTATTGCAGTGGATCAGTTAGAACAAGTATTTCACAGAATGTGTAATACAAATGTCGATGAGAAATGACATTGTGGGGTAATGGACATTAAATATAACCCGGGTACCCGGCAAATCCGATCCGATACGCAAGTTAAGTGATCGACCTTTCAGGACTTTATGACAATTATCATTCAACAACAAAGTCCTACCAGTTGATTTCTTATACAGTTGTCATTGTGTTTTAATTGATTTATTTCAGTCAAGCCTCCGCCATGTGATAACGTACATGAATACACAGGTAAGTGATAGCATGCCATATAATAACCACTGTCTTATAGACTGATATACCTGTGATAACGTACATGAATACACAGGTAAGTGAAAGCATGTCATATAATAACCACTGTCTTATAGACTGATATACCTGTGATAACGTATATGAATACACAGGTAAGTGATAGCATGTCATATAATAACCACTGTCTTATAAACTGATATACCTGTGATAACGTACATGAATACACAGGTAACTGATAGCATGTCATATAATAACCACTGTCTTATAAACTGATATACCTGTGATAACGTACATGAATACACAGGTAAGTGATAACATGTCATATAATAACCACTGTCTTATAGACTGATATACCTGTGATAACGTACATGAATACACAGGTAAGTGATAGCATGTCATATAATAACCACCGTCTTATAGGCTGACATACCTGTGATAACGTACATGAATACACATGTAAGTGATAGCATGTCATTTAAAAACCACTGTCTTATAAACTGATATACCTGTGATAACGTACATGAATACACAGGTAAGTGATAACATGTCATATAATAACCACCGTCTTATAGACTGATATACCTGTGATAACGTACATGAATACACAGGTAAGTGATAGCATGTCATATAATAACCACTGTCTTATAGACTGATATACCTGTGATAACGTACATGAATACACAGGTAAGTGATAATATGTCATATAATAACCACTGTCTTATAGACTGATATACCTGTGATAACGTACATGAATACACAGGTAAGTGATAGCATGTCATATAATAACCACCGTCTTATAGACTGATATACCTGTGATAACGTACATGAATATACAGGTAAGTGATAATATGTCATATTATAACCACTGTCTTATAGACTGATATACCTGTGATAACGTACATGAATACACAGGTAAGTGATAGCATGTCATATAATAACCACCGTCTTATAAACTGATATACCTGTGATAACGTACATGAATAAACAGGTAAGTGATAACATGTCATATAATAACCACTGTCTTATAGACTGATATACCTGTGATAACGTACATGAATACACAGGTAAGTGATAGCATGTCATATAATAACCACCGTCTTATAGACTGATATACCTGTGATAACGTACATGAATGCACAGGTAAGTGATATCATGTCATATAATAACCACCGTCTTATAGACTGATATACCTGTGATAACGTACATGAATACACAGGTAAGTGATAACATGTCATATAATAACCACCGTCTTATAGACTGATATACCTGTGATAACGTACATGAATACACAGGTAAGGGATAGCATGTCATATAATAACCACTGTCTTATAGACTGATATACCTGTGATAACGTACATGAATACACAGGTAAGTGATAATATGTCATATAATAACCACTGTCTTATATCCCGCTACATCTGACCGTGTGGACTGTACACTATCTGGTTAAAGGAGACATGAAGGTGTGTATCGGTGCTATACACCTGGCACATTAAAGAACCAGACTGTCTATTCGAAGTAAGAGCTATGCGCACGTCTGCAGCGCCGGACATTCCTGTATCTAATGTCTCTCTCTCCCTTCTGGGACTATCTCTCCGTCGGTCCCTCTGGTCAGATCATGCTGTATCTGCACTGGTAGAGGATGTATATGTGTGCTGTGTAGGTGCAACACTATATACATTGTATGTATAGCGCCTTTGAACGCGTGTGTCACACATGAAAACAAGCTATATAAATCTTGTATATTATTTATTTGTATTATATTAATAGTTAAACTGTTCATCAAACCATTGTCAGTGATTTAACATCATTCATATCTTTACCTGGATAAACACATTCAATGTTACATGTAAACTTTCACATGTATTACAAATATGTTGTCTAGATTTACCAAGGACGAATGTATTCAACGTTACATGTAAACTTTCACATGTATTACAGATCTGTTGTCTAGATTTACCATGTATTACAGATCTGTTGTCTAGATTTACCAAGGACGAATGTATCAGCGACACCGAAGGTAATTTACATTAAAACACTCCGAGAGTTCGGCCCGATCACAAAACTTATCTGCTCGGACTACTTTAAGAAAACACTGCTTGACCCGTGCTTAATATTACATGTACAAAGGAACAATATTCCAATTATAACAGTGTAATATAGTGTAAGAAACTATATCTAGGTTACGTATGTTAATGTTCGTATAGTCCGTTTGCGGCGAAAAAAATCGTCTAAAATGAAGATTTCTCAGTATTTACTGCACCTACAAGTATGAGATCTTGCACGAATGAATGAAATGTATCTACCTAATATACAATTAAATTTAAGCAGCATCGGGCATGTTTGAAAAAAGTTTTGTTCATAAGGTATATGTAAAATATTTGAAGTTTACAATGAAACTTCTTGTTAGAAGTCTCGATACACGCAACAGCCAATTTTATGGTCACGTGACACGTCTAACGGTATATTTACGTATTTCTAACATATTTGATATAGCATATACGAGGCCCGTCTGTGTATCTGTACTGTTTGTGTGTAGCATATTTTGGGGTCTAAACGTAAAAATGGCTTGCTTCTTGCAGCCTCCTTCTCGAACTATAAAAGCACGGATTTTACAGCGTCATTAAACGATTTTGACTGCTTAATATTAGGCATTCTTTAAACATGTGAAGGTCGATTTCAGACCATTACTAAATGTTTTGGTAGATGTATATAACTCAATTATTTAGGACTGGTCCAGTCATAGGACTACATGTCATTGTGTACATAAACATTACAATGCTTTTAATAAGTTCTTAATTTAACATTATTATATAATATGTACATATACGAGTATATACATAGCTTATGTGGCTTAGTGAATAAGGACATGGTTTTCACTGCTTTTTCGTGATACATGCATTATTATATATACATTATCTGTATACACACATGCGAATTACCTAAACAAATCGACTTATACGAGCCTCATAAATTTCGCTTTCATCACAGCAATGTCAATCTCGTTGTCCACGGAATATAACAGTTAAAAATGACAGTAAAACATCAATGGAATACCAGATTACCTCCCAGCGTTAAAGTGTCCAAATGCATGTAATATCAATATACAATAAAGAATAAACTTGTTTAAATAATTAATTGAAAATTACGAAATTTGAAATGAGAGTAGTTAGAATGTAATAATGGCTGTATGTAAATTTTTATCAACATCTGATAAATAGATTTACAGAAATTTAAAATGTAGACGATTTTTTTCGATGCAAACGAGCTATACAGTGAACTCTCTGTATTTGACATCATTGAGGTCATTGTTTATCAATAGCTACACAGTAAAAGATATACCATACAGCGGGTTATCTCTGCGGGTAAAAGAAATCTGCGATCTGGAATGGGTAGATTTTAGTTCGCCGTAAATCATCATCAACCTTCAGTTGGTGAGGTGGACACACTACAAAAACGATTATATTAAGCCAGACAGGGAAGGCAGCACTCAGGATTAGGGTTAGGGTATATATATATATATATATATATATATATATAGTGTACATGCAATCCTGAAAGATACGAAGCAGCCATGCGCTGGACAACGAAATTGCAGAATGGCACATACAGAATGACCAAAGTTTAACAAAAAGGCACAATGGCGAAATATTTTTGTAATTTGGTATTTTTACTATAAAGTGGACAATACATACATAGAGGAAGGTTGACTAAAGGGCTTCCGCCTTGGTACGGACAGCGACAAATGTCACTGGGGGCTTAAACGTTTTACACTGCACCAAACCTCACACTTACCCAATAGACACCTTACAGTGTCAATAAAAGTTTCCCGCCATGTAATGCCCTCTTACAAAAAGGCCACGCAGCTATTGAGGTTAAATGGAAGTTATGATAATTATACTTATATTTTACAGCCTGGCCTTTGGTGAAGTCGTTATTTGAACATCGTTATGACTGTTATCGACAGTTCGTGAACGTATTCGCAAGTAGGTATATTTTTAGTTCAATAAACAAGGGTATTTGTTCAAAACGAAACACTTTTACCGTATCGTGTAAATTGTACATGAATTACTGGCAAAAATAGAATCGTTTGATAAGTGTACATTGAATAAATTGTTATAATAGTATAAGAACACTTTATTATGTTGTTAAGGTACAACCGATGTAAAGGCATATAGCTACTATGTGTGTAAGGTGTAACCGATACAAATGAGTATAGCTAAGTACTGTAAGTGTAATGTGCAACCGATACAAATGAGTATAGCTTCTGTGTGTGTAAGTTGCAACCGATAAAAATGAGTATAGCTACTGTATGTGTAAGTTGCAACCGAAACAAATGAGTATAGCTACTCTGTGTGTAATGTACAACCGATACAAATGAGTATAGCTACTTTGTGTGTAATGTACAACCAATACAAATGAGTATAGCTACTGTATGTGTAAGTTGCAACCGATACAAATGAGTATAGCTACTGTATGTGTAAGTTGCAACCGATACAAATGAGTATAGCTACTGTGTGTGTAATGTACAACCGATACAAATGAGTATAGCTACTGTGTGTGTAATGTACAACCGATATAAATGAGTATAGCTACTCTGTGTGTAATGTACAACCGATAAAAATGAGTATAGCCACTGTGTGTGTAAGTTGCAACCGATACAAATGAGTATAGCTACTGTGTGTGTAAGGTACAACCGATACAAATGAGTATAGCTACTGTGTGTGTAATGTACAACCGATACAAATGAGTATAGCTACTGTATGTGTAAGTTGCAACCGATACAAATGAGTATAGCTACTGTGTGTGTAAGTTGCAACCGATACAAATGAGTATAGCTACTGTATGTGTAAGTTGCAACCGATACAAATGAGTATAGCTACTGTGTGTGTAAGTTGCAACCGATACAAATGAGTATAGCTACTGTATGTGTAAGTTGCAACCGATACAAATGAGTATAGCTACTGTGTGTGTAATGTACAACCGATACAAATGAGTATAGCTACTGTGTGTGTAATGTACAACCGATACAAATGAGTATAGCTACTGTATGTGTAAGTTGCAACCGATACAAATGAGTATAGCCACTGTGTGTGTAATGTACAACCGATACAAATGAGTATAGCTACTGTGTGTGTAATGTACAACCGATACAAATGAGTATAGCTACTGTATGTGTAAGTTGCAACCGATACAAATGAGTATAGCCACTGTGTGTGTAATGTACAACCGATACAAATGAGTATAGCTACTATATGTGTAAGTTGCAACCGATACAAATGAGTATAGCTACTGTGTGTGTAATGTACAACCGATACAAATGAGTATAGCAACTGTATGTGTAAGTTGCAACCGATACAAATGAGTATAGCCACTGTGTGTGTAATGTACAACCGATACAAATGAGTATAGCAACTGTATGTGTAAGTTGCAACCGATACAAATGAGTATAGCTACTGTATGTGTAAGGTACAACCGATACAAAAGGGTATATAGCTACTTTATTACTAATAATTTATTATACTTTTCGACGTCTTTGATTTTGGCGGTTCTTTGCTTGTTTAGTTGGGCATTGTGCCATGTATGTGCTTTATGTTTCCTGTGCTCGGTTGGTTCAGTTGGGCATTGTTATTTGTATGTTTTAATGTTTTGTGTACTCGGCTGATTAAATCGGGTGCTGCCTTCCCTGTCTGACTTAATATAATCTTTTTATGTGTTAAGTGCAAGCGATACTAACGCGTAAGAGGGTCATTCAATAAATTCGTAGACTGGGTTCCTCATTTTAATACCCTCCCAATGGCACAGAGATAAACAACCTACATCACATTAAACTACAGCCTTCCGGACACAAGGGCAAAAAATATTGCATGAAACAAAGAATTTTACTAGAAAATATGGCTAAAACAAAAATATCACCTCACCTTATCTGCTAATCCCTGTATCGTATTGAATACCGTGTTGCCGTTCAAACACAAGACCACCTCATACTGTATGTTCTACTTTTCGCTCTCTTACGCGTCTCATAGGTGTCTGCATTGTTTTTCCAAGACCCATGCACAAATCAATAGTCGTACTAATTTTCTTGCATAAAGTCATACACATTTTGACGTCAATTAAAACGTGACTCACAAAGATTAAACAGTTCTATATTTAACGTCCAAATAACTTCATAATTTTGTGAAATGTCATGATAATATCTAGCAATAAATTGGCCAATATAGGGAAATGTGAATTAAATAATTTCGAATTTATAACTAGCTGAGCTAATACAAAAGGTACATTACGTCGGCCAGGGTGGTCACGCGTTACCATGGCTGATGTCATACTAATGGTTTGCATTATTGAAGATAAATTCGTATTGATTGTAGGTAATAAGTTAATGTTTGTAATGATATAATAAATTATTATTTAAACGCAATATTGACCAAATGATAGCGATAGTCTACGAATATATTGATTAACCCTCGTATACAGCTATAACTTCAACGCGATCAATTGCAATACATAAACAAGCCCAAAATCCGCTATATTTATCGTTTCTGAATATTTAGGAGCATGCAATCTTTATATGATGCGCCAAATGTTTCAATGCTTTCATATGCACACCGTATAACGTGATGTGTGGACACTAGCATGATAGTTGGACACTAAGAGAAAAATCGATTACGCATTTGGACAGGTGTAAGGTGTAAGTCCCTGTAGGGGAGTCTGAGTATGATTATCACTTATATAATGGTATAAATCGTCGACTTTGCGTCATGATAACCCTGACAATGCTCAGATTCGCTCCTATAGCACCAATTACCTAAGATGTTACCTTTAAATGACTTAGTAAGGTATTATATCACAACCTTGATATAATTATAGCTGTCAGTGACGATTATTTTATCATATTTTTAATTATTTCAATCCGTAAAGCGTATATATACCGCAATATACCGATGTATCGGCCATTTATTAATCTCAAAGAAACTACAAACATATCCTAAATGAAACACTGTTGGAACTTAAACATGGATTACATTCACTGACACACAGTCAACCGCAGCCAAGTGTCAAACTACATTCCAGTGAAAAAGATGTACAGCCTTTCTCAAATTTTACAAACAGTAACGAATGCATTGAGAGTATAGCTGCAACAAAACCAACAACCACTAAAACACCAGAACCTAAAACAACAACAACAAGGAAAGATAAAAACAACTCATCTAAATCAATGCTAAATCAGAGGAAGACCAACGATGACACACAAAACAGATCTCTGGCAGCCTCGAATGTGCATGACACAAGCCATCCTTTTCGTCAGGGCCAAAAAGGACAATACAGGCGCAATCAACACACCCACCACCGCTTGAGACCTTACTTTCCCCCATCAGGACCCCCACCAGGCTTTACACACCCAATGATGTTACAGTACCACTTCGAACATCCCATGATGCTACCACCGCCTCACTACTTCATGGGCCCACCCCCACCATTCCCTCCACGGAAACATGTGAGAAATCAACCAACCTTCAGACACGGAATGAAGTAAATAATGAAGACAATAACAGAACTGACTCAAGTGCAAAATTTCTAAAACACCATGGATTTAAAGTGATGCATTTAAACGTTCATTACCTATTCTCTAAATTTCATAATATTCAATTTCTGGCAAGCGAGCAAAATAACATTGATGCCTTTTGTTTTTATGAAACATTTTTAAATTATAATGTCCAAGATAATCAGATTCAACTCAATGGTTATAATACACAGGTGGCGGTGGTCAACTAATTTACATAAGAGATTCATATTTCTGTATTCGCCGTAACGACATAGAAGATAAATCTTCAGTCGAATCATTCTGGTTAGAAATAAAATGCAACAAGCAGAAATCTTTTTTACTAGGATATATGTATAGACCACCTTCCTCCTCAGCAATAGTGAATGATGAGATGGATAAAAACCTTGATTACATATTCAATGAAAACAAAGAAATCCTTCTTTTAGGTGATTTTAACTATAATTATTGCTCTGAAATTAATGAATCTGTAAACACAAAATGGAATGACATCATAAGTAGATATAATCTTACACAGCTTATTGATACACCAACAAGAGTAACTACTGATACAGCCACCATCATTGACCATTTGTATTCAAATATGCCATGTAATGGTAGATGTACCAATGTTGTCAATAAGTGACCATTATGCTGTAAGTTTTACTCGAAAATTAAAGATGAATTCACAAAATGGTCATCAACACAAAACAATTAAATACAGATCACTTAAACAATTCAATGAAGATGACTTCAGAAACAGTCTCAATATACAACCCTGGTCAGTCTTAGAATCCTTTGATGACCCAGATGATGCAATTGATTGTTTCAATAAATTATTCCTAGACGTGTTAAATGAACACGCGCCAGAAAAACAAAAAAGAGTAAAACATCAAAATCAACCAGACTGATTCAATAATAAAATATCTGAAACCATTAAAGCTAGAGACGAAGCAAAACAAACAGGTGATAGCACCTTATTTAAAGAATTAATGGGAAAGGTTAAGGAATTATCATTTGATGCACAAAAGTCCTTCTATTCAAGTGCAATAAACGAAAACAAAAATAATCCCAAAATTCTATGGAAAAACCTTAAAGATCTTTCTGGTAAAACATCAAGCCATCAATCAAATATCATTCAAGATAAAAATGGAAACCCAATTACTGAGACATTAAAAACAGCGGAAGAATTCAACAACTACTTTTCCAGTGTCTTCAAGAAAGCCCCTTCTCTTGATAACAATAATTATGATTTTAATAAAATAATTGATTTTGTGAATGAAAATCTAAAAAGTGAGCAAGAATTTGAAATACCAGGAATCTCACTAGAGTTCCTAGAAAAAGAACTAAAATCTCTTGACCCTGGTACATCCACAGGAATTGATGGTATTGGGCCCAGATTTCTTAAGATAGGGTATGACATAATATCTAAACCATTACAAAACATTATAAATCTTTGCATCTGTAAATCAATATATCCAGCATCATTTAAAATGGCAAAAATTACACCCATTTTCAAAAAATGATCACAATCAGAAGTAAGCAACTACAGACCTATTTCTATTCTACCAGTTCTCTCAAAAATATTTGAAAGACATGTCTCTAATCACTTAAAACTATTTCTTGATAAAAATGATCTTATAAGTAGTCATCAATCGGGTTTCCGAAAATTCCACTCATGTGAGACAACACTCACAAATATAATAGACAATTGGATTGACTCTATAAATGAGCATGAAGTTGTTGGAACTGTGTTTCTCGATCTAACTAAAGCATTTGACCTTATCAACCATGATCTACTACTCAAGAAATTAGAGTGTTATAAATTAAGCCCTAAAACAATTAAGTGGTTCTCATCATACTTAACAGACCAAAATGTTAGCATATCAGGTCAGTTGTCAGATGCCAAGGGTATAAATGCAGGAGTCCCACAAGGATCCTTACTCTTCATTATCTACATAAATGATCTTCCCCTCTATCAACATAATAATACAAAAATCGACATGTTTGCTGATGACACTACACTGTCTGCTTCAGATAAAACATTCAGCGACGTAAACGCATCCTTTTAAAGGCAAGTTAACATCACTGAAACATAGTGCACACAGAACGCCATGATACCAAATGCCCAAAAAACTAAAGTTTTGTATGTTGCTGCATCTCACCAAAAGCTTAAAGACATAGCTGAATATGATGACTCAATATAACTCCTAACAATCAAGTTCTTTCAAATTCAAAAGAAGAAAAGCTGCTTGGTATCTTTATAGATCAAACTCTAACATGGAACAAACAAGTTGATCATGTTCTTAAAAAATGTAATTCTCTACTATACCTACTACTTCGCATCCGACATTGTCTTAATATAGATTCTCGTAAACTGTTCTTCAATGCTTATATCCTGCCCCACCTAGACTATTGCTGTACACTTTGGGGGTCATGTGCCAAAGAACTTAGAGATAAACTTTACAATTTTCATAAAAGGGCAGCTAGAGTAATTCTGGATAAACCACACGACCATCCATCAGAAGAACTGTTCATTAAACTAAATTGGATGACAATTCATGAAAGAATAATATATAAAAAAGCTGTTTTAATGTATAACTCAATGCAAAATAAAGTCCCAAAATATGTAAGTGTTAAATTTGTGTTAAAATCTAATCCTGGACTAAGATCAACAACGAATGAAGAGTTGGTTGTACCACACCCCAACATGGAATTCTTTAAGAAATCTTTTTCCTATTCAGGAGCATCTATTTGGAATAATATTCCATTATATATTAGACAGACAGAGAACATAAGTTCTTTTATTAGACAATTCTTGGTATGGAAACGCAATACTACATAATAATCTATGCATACATATCTCAATGTTAAAATACAAAAATATTTCGCCATTGTGCCTTTTTTGTTAAACTTTGTTCATTTTGTATGCGTCATTCTGCAATTTCGTAGTCCATCACAAGGCTGCTTAAATTGTATCTTTCATATATGTTATAGATTGTCCTTGTAGTGTATAATGTCCGGTTTTTATTTTCTTGTCACCTAGCTCTCGTTCCGTTTTAGTTTGACTGACTGAGGCGGCAGACTTTCGGGACGGGATGCCGTGTTTTTGTATTGGCTTTATTTTTTTGGACAGTGTCTGTGCCGCCAATATGTTTTTTGTGCCCGGCTGGTTAGGCTGAGTGCTGCCTTCACTGTCTGACTTAATATTATCGTTTTTATATATAATATATACATATTGAATAGCACTTTTGTTCACAGTTGATTATTGATTTTGTATGTGTACTAGGCTATTTAATTATAGGTTAACGTTTTAAACAATACTTGAGTATCCTATATTGTAAAGTTTAACTTAAATACTGTTTCATTTTCTTTATAAATTTGTTTGTATATCATCATGTATTTAATGTATATATGTTTATTATGTAGACCATATTGAAAATTGGTATAACACCAAATATGTTATCTACTATAAATAAAGTCGTTACTTACTTACTTACTTACTTACTTACTTACTTACTTCATCATGTAAAAAGTAAAAAAACTTGCACCTGTCAAAATGCGTAATCGATTTTTCTCTAAGTGTCCAACTATCATGCTAGTGTCCACACACCACGTTATACGGTGTGATATGCAAATGTTACGGTCATTGATTGTAATCCATTACAAAATATAAGCAATTTTGTGGGTTTTTTTGTACAGCAATTTATCGCGTTAGAGTTATACTGTTTGTGTAAGGTGCAACCGATACACAGTATTATATAGCTACTGTTTGTGTAAGGTGCAACCGATACACAGTATTATATAGCTACTGTTTGTGTAAGGTGCAACCGATACAAAGGATTATATAGCTACTGTTTGTGTAAGGTTAAACAGATACAAAGGATTATATAGCTACTGTTTGTGTAAGGTTAAACAGATAAAACGGATTATATAGCTACTGTTTGTGTAAGGTGCAACCGATACAAAGGATTATATAGCTACTGTTTGTGTAAGGTTAAACAGATACAAAGGATTATATAGCTACTGTTTGTGTAAGGTGCAACCGATACAAAGGATTATATAGCTACTGTTTGTGTAAGGTTAAACAGATACAAAGGATTATATAGCTACTGTTAGTGTAAGGTGCAACCGATACAAAGGATTATATAGCTACCGTTTGTGTAAGGTGCAACCGATACAAAGGATTATATAGCTACTGTTTGTGTAAGGTGCAACCGATACAAAGGATTAAATAGCTACTGTTTGTATAAGGTGCAACAGATACACAGTATTATATAGCTACTGTTTGTGTAAGGTGCAACCGATACAAAGGATTATATAGCTACTGTTTGTGTAAGGTGCAACCGATACAAAGGATTATATAGCTACTGTTTGTATAAGGTGCAACAGATACACAGTATTATATAGCTACTGTTTGTGTAAGGTGCAACCGATACAAAGGATTATATAGCTACTGTTTGTGTAAGGTGCAACCGATACAAAGGATTATATCGCTACTGTTTGTGTAAGGTGCAACCGATACAAAGGATTATATAGCTACTATTTGTGTACGGTGCAACCGATACAAAGGATTATATACGTCGGACGTTCAAAAATAAACATGACTATTTCACAAACCCCGCACGGTTAAACGAAATAAATCAAATTATATACCATCAGAAATCGGAATCCCTTTTCTATATACAGTAAAATTATTAACTAAAACAAATACGCGGTCCGAGGGTAACATATGAATAAACAAGGTCACTAACGCCCACCCGGCGCACAAAATGACGTCGCTATTTTACAAGGCGTTCGTGGTTCGCATTGGGCTATTAAATACGAGGTTAATAGTGACATAAGGTGATGAATACATTCCTGTACCACACTGAACCACTCAAGTAAAGCGTTGGTAAGAATAACATGTATTTTTACGGATCTTACATCGAATATCTGGTCGAGGCAACGTACCATGAGGCGTTGATATTTTGCAAATGTCTCAGTAGCTGACGTCACAAACGTTATATGATTTCCTATTACTTCCCTGTCTTTCAAAGCTGAACAGTTACCACTAAAGCGTTTATGCCATTCTAAAAATGATAAACGACTCGGAGAAATGTTTTTCGGCGTAGTTACGATAATTTCTTACGATTCAGAGGACATAGTTACTTGCTGTTGACAGAACTTGGCGTTTTCCGTTTTTCTTACGTTCTGGTGACGTTACTTTTTTGCGTCACGACGTTGTCACTCCTGGAGTTAAAATTCTTTTTAAATCGTAGCTAACGTCCGAATGTCGTCATTTTTGCAGACATCGTCCAATATGTAACATGCAATGTCATGGCGAAGTTTGAAAACCAACGATATGATAGTATTAAAGATACACCCTATTACGTAGTCGCTATCAATGGTAATTGGTGGGCTGCGCCGGGTGCGTGTTACCATGGTTTCAAAATTGACTATTATGAGCGGACGTGATAGTGTAACTCTATAAATCAGATATCAATTTTTCGCAATTAAATTCCGATTCAATGTCATGTAATAAAATTTGTATAGTATTGAAAACTAAATCCGTGAGGGCCCCAGTCCTGTTTATTTTTGAACGTCCCACGTAGCTACTGTTTGTGTAGGGTGCAACATATACAAAAAATTATATAGCTACTGTTTGTACAAGGTGCAACCGATACACAATATTATATAGCTACTGTCTGTACAAGCTGCAACCGATACAAAGGATAATATATCTATTGTTTGTGTAAGGTGCAACCAATACAAAGGATTATATAGCTACTGTTTGTACAAGGTGCAACAGATATAAAGCATTATATAGCTACTGTTTGTGTAAGGTGCAACAGATACAACGGATTATATAGCTACTGTTGGTGTAAGGTTCAACCGATACAAAGGATTATATAACTACTGTTTGTGTAAGGTATAATAAATACAAGGTAGTATAGCTATTTATGTATGAGTTACAACTATAAAAAAGGAGTTTATAGCTAGCGTCTGTGTTTGTTTTCAGAATACTCCGAGACTATCACTAACTTAGGACACCAATGTCATTGTACACACGAGTTCCCCAAAGTTCAAGATCCAGGTAGTGTATAAAATCTAGGTATTGAAATATACACCCTGGATACCAACGTTCAACTCCGAACATGTATACTAGATAGAGTATAAAATCTAGGTATTGAAATATACTCCCTGTATACCAACGTTCAACTCCGAACATGTATACTAGATAGAGTATAAAATCTAGGTATTGAAATATGCTCCCTATATACCAACGTTTCACTCCGTACATGTATACTAGATAGAGTATAAAATCTAGGTATTGAAATATACTCCCTATATACCAACGCTTCACTCCGTACATGTATACTAGATAGAGTATAAAATCTAGTTATTGAAATATACTCCCTATATACCAACGTTCAACTCCGTACATGTATACTAGATAGAGTATAAAATCTAGGTATTGAAATATGCTCCCTATATACCAACGTTTCACTCCGTACATGTATACTAGATAGAGTATAAAATCTAGGTATTGAAATATACTCCCTATATACCAACGCTTCACTCCGTTCATGTATACTAGATAGAGTATAAAATCTAGGTATTGAAATATACTCCCTGTATACCAACGTTCAACTCCGTACATGTATACTAGATAGAGTATAAAATCTATCTAGGTATTGAAATATACTCCCTATATACCAACGCTTCACTCCGTACATGTATACTAGATAGAGTATAAAATCTAGGTATTGAAATATACTCCCTGTATACCAACGTTTCACTCCGTACATGTATACTAGATAGAGTATAAAACCTAGGTATTGAAATATACTCCCTGTATACCAACGTTTCACTCCGTACATGTATACTAGATAGAGTATAAAATCTAGGTATTGAAATATACTCCCTGTATACCAACGTTTCACTCCGTACATGTATACTAGATAGTGTATAAAATCTAGGTATTGAAATATACTCCCTATATACCAACGTTTCACTCCGTTCATGTATACTAGATAGAATATAAAATCTAGATATTGAAATATGCTCCCTATATACCAACGTTTCACTCCGTACATGTGTTCTAGATAGAATATAAAATCTAGGTATTGAAATATGCTCCCTATATACCAACGTTTCACTCCGTACATGTATACTAGATAGAATATAAAATCTAGATATTGAAATATGCTCCCTATATACCAACGTTTCACTCCGTACATGTGTTCTAGATAGAGTATAAAATCTAGGTATTGAAATATACTCCCTGTATACCAACGTTTCACTGTGTAAATGTATAATATTCTGTGTTGAATCGTCTAGTTCAACAGTTTGTAGAGTGTTAGTCTGTCAACCTACATCCGTTTTTGATGTCTATAGGTGGGACTGTCTTCTCCAAATGTACGAGTTAGTACTACAGTAAATAATTACATGCTATACTGGGTAGGTCTACTGCCCGCTGTACATAAATGAATACATTACGTTTATAAAGAGCAAAATTAGTAGAAGGCGTTGTCATTTTTCACTTACCTCACATATTGAGTATTTTATACCGAGTTGCTTTTCCAAATTGACTTCCTGGGAAAACAGAAGACGGAAGATAAATCGTGTATTGTAGGTATGGGAAACTATATTATACTGTTGTTCTTTCAGACAGTTATGGTTCTATTTACCAGTGCTCAAATACAAACAACGTCAACTGTAAATGTAAGTAAATCATGTATGTTACTGATTGATACGTAATATATACAAGTGTTGCGATTGAATAGTGGTAGAGTCTCCATATCGTCAGTAGACGATCCTATTAAGCACCAGGTGGCGACAATCCAAAGGCACAATAAAATAGTACCTGAGATTCCCGATATGATTGGTTGATATTAATCATCATGATTGGTTGATATTGATCATCATGATTGTCGGATATTGATCACGTGATTGTCGGATATTGATCACGTGATTACAGTTTTATTCTTGGGTTGCGTTCGTTATGTTTATCCATGTAAGGTTCCATTCCTCTACAGGTTGAAGATAGATAGCCCATTAAGGGGGTGGGGTCAGAACAAAAGTGGAAGGGGTGTGTTAAACAATAATTCAAATTTTTTGAGAAAATAAAAGGGCTCAAACAGACAGACGTGTATTGTATGTATACTATCGTTCGGCCTAGATATGATGGCACAATAACATTTACGCATACTAATCAGGCGACGGGTTCATTTTCAGCAGAAAGGGGTGCTTATTTACGGTCATGGTCAATAAACGCTTGTTTCGTATTACGTTTTCGCTATATGAGCAAATATACAATACACTTTTACATGTGCCTCGCTGGCTCAGTTGGCAAAGCTTGGGAAATACAATACTATTATGAATGGAGGTTACTGGTTCGAGACCCACTTTTGTGCATTTTGTTTGGTAATTTTTTTGTATTATTGAGTTGTAGTAACCTTTTTTCTTGTTTATCCCGTTATACGTTGATGTTTTTATTCTTATGCTTTCTCTATTCTGTTTATTTATTATATTACATTTTATTATATTGATCTAGAACAACTTGATCAGTTATATATTATGTACGTATACATGTATATATAAATTATATGAATTAACATCAGCAGTGTCTACGACAGAATCATTTAAGAAATCTGCAAAATCACCATCACAAAAATAATTCACGACACAAAACATAAATAAAATAAGATTCCGACGGGATTCGAACGGGGACCTTCTGCGTTGAGATTAGAGACGTTACCACTAGACTATATAAATTATAATGAGCACTGTGGTATTTATCCTTAAGTAGTTTAAAATAACTGAACAAGCGCTTAGATGATCATGATTTATTAACTTATCCGCGTTTTGATATTGACTGATCCAACTAGTGACGTTTACACAATGTGATTGTGCCATCATAACTTGGCCGCACTATATCACTGTAATATAACACCAACAACTCGTTAAAAAAGGGCCATCCTTTTGTTTCAAAGAATGTGTGTGCCTTTCAGTACTCGTTCCTAAACACACAAATTGGCAAATGTCACGGGCCAAAACTCATACCATACTTACATTATAACTCCAGGGAACAAACTCTTATTTAGTTTTTGACTGAAAATGTATACTTTAAAAGATATTCAAGAAACATTGCCATATTTCTACTTTCGGTTTGCAAGGCCATTGAAGTTTTGCATGATATAATTGTTTCTTTGTCAGAGTTTGTGCCTTATACTATTGACTATGTCGCCAGCAACAAACTTTGATTCTTAAAGTTACGTTGACTTTGTTTATGAACGAGCATGATTTGCAACGAAAGTGCTGTCATGCTTCAATACATTCACTTTACTGATATATATTTTTCGTTTAATTTCAAGGGTAAATATTGTGCATGATAATAGTATGCTTACTATGCGTACCCAACATATTTCAATTTTAAGAATAAAAGGCTTGTGACAAAAACATACTCAATCTCACTATAAATTATACTCTAATACCTTAATGAAAAGCAACATCACTAAAGCAGTACTCTTTAGGAAGCATACATTTAGGTCCATGTAATACTATTATTGTATATGATGTTTTTTTATGTTTCAGATATTGTTGATTATTTCTTTCTAAGACAACAACAACAACAACACACGGAATTCAGTGTCTGTCAAACCAATCACCATGGTATACATACATCCTTACATGTCTATCCTTGCTATTATATACATATACATGTACATGTTCGATTTCAGTGGTTTGGTTTATATGAATACAGTCTCAATACTTCACTGGACATCCATCGAACAAGTATTTGGTTATTGGAAGTTCTTCACCTCCAGCAATAGTGAAAACAAGTAGTTCTTCACCTCCAGCAATGGTGAACACAAGTAGTCCTTCACCTCCAGCGATGATGAACACAAGTAGTCCTTCACCTCCAGCAATGGTGAACACACGTAGTTCTTCACCTCCAGCAATGGTGAACACAAGTAGTCTTTCACCTCCAGCAATGGTGAACACAAGTAGTTCTACACCTCCAGCAATGGTGAACACAAGTAGTCTTTCACCTCCAGCAATGGTGAACACAAGTAGTTTTACACCTCCAGCAATGGTGAACACAAGTAGTCTTTCACCTCCAGCAATGGTGAACACAAGTAGTTTTACACCTCCAGCAATGGTGAACACAAGTAGTCTTTCACCTCCAGCAATGGTGAACACAAGTAGTCTTTCACCTCCAGCAATGGTGAACACAAGTAGTTCTACACCTCCAGCAATGGTGAACACAAGTAGTTTTACACCTCCAGCAATGGTGAACACAAGTAGTTTTACACCTCCAGCAATGGTGAACACAAGTAGTTTTACACCTCCAGCAATGGTGAACACAAGTAGTTTTACACCTCCAGCAATGGTGAACACAAGTAGTTCTACACCTCCAGCAATGGTGAACACAAGTAGTTTTACACCTCCAGCAATGGTGAACACAAGTAGTTCTACACCTCCAGCAATGGTGAACACAAGTAGTTTTACACCTCCAGCAATGGTAAACACAAGTAGTTTTACACCTCCAGCAATGGTGAACACAAGTAGTTTTACACCTCCAGCAATGGTGAACACAAGTAGTTCTACACCTCCAGCAATGGTGAACACAAGTAGTTCTACACCTCCAGCAATGGTGAACACAAGTAGTTTTACACCTCCAGCAATGGTGAACACAAGTAGTTTTACACCTCCAGCAATGGTGAACACAAGTAGTTCTACACCTCCAGCAATGGTAAACACAAGCAATAACTAATACATGAAATCACATTCTTCTGTGCTTCTATCAATGAGGAAATTAATGAAAGCAATGGTTCTAAGGCGCCTTGATTGGGTCGGCTAGGACATGTGATGTTTGGCTTAAGCTAAAATTAAGCATAACGCAAAAACTTGTATCGGTTGTACCTGGCAGTTCTTCAGTGAATATTATAAAAAAGCTTTCTAAGGACAAAGAGACTTGTAATGTGTACAAAATATATAATGAGTGTTATTTATACATATGCATGTAGCCTCTATTCCTATAACTTCGTGCATTCCTATGTATGTGTGTATGTAATTGTTTAGGCCTTTCGGTCAAGGATAACCCAGGAAAGTGCAAGCACTTATTTCCAATGGGGTCCTGTTTTTTGCTGAAGGGACAGCGAGTAGAAGAAAGGGGTGTGATAAAAGGAATCCGGGTGCGTTACCCTAGCTCGTTCCGAATAGGCTCCCTGGTTCTTTAACGTGCCCGGTGTATAGCATCGATATATACCTGTGTTTTCAGTATGGGCCCACTTGCGAGATGTGAATGACTGGGGATATCTAGATATACATAAAGAACTAACACGTCATCTTGTGCGTAAGTTTCAATTAAATATAAATTAAATATACACAATATTTTCAAAATACGTACAGTATAGGGATTAAAAGCTAAGTATTTAACGGAATTGTATAAATATCGATGCGATTCAGTACTGTATTGACACCATTTTCAATCGAAACATGTCTCTAGTAGCAACAACGGGGTACCTGTTACTATATGGTGGCATGGCTACGAAGAGTAGTCGCTCTTTATCTTAGTAAACAGTGATAATTAATGTTTGTTTCCGAAGTCAATGTTCATATTTGTGGTTTAATTAAGTTTGATAAATGTTCTACCAATAACATAGTATAATGACCGATATTGATAAATCAGTGGCTACACATGAACAGTCTAAGGGAGGTAACTCTTCCACAAACATATGTTAAAACCTATCAGTCTTATTTCGATAATTACATGTTGTTTATATTTGCAGGTACTTACGTTTATGGAAACGAACACGTTTGTCAATGTTACTTCTGTAAGTAAATATACAAATGTATCACGTTATTGTTCGCGTTGTTAAATGCATTACCGAACATGCACGTTTTAGGCCATGTCTTAAACAAGGGTTTTATATTTTATTTATTATTAGGGAACTTCCGCTTTCGGTGAAGAACGATTGGAAATATGCGTGTGATTATTATGTTTTTTATAAAGGATATGAATGACTTAAGGACTTAATGTTCGGCTAATTGATACGAAGAAGGTTTTTTCTTTCATCATACTGACTTTTGAAATTTGTAATGACTTATTCAGTGTAGCAATACCACGTGACTATTGACTACATTTACAAGATGAAACTTGTAAACATTTGAAAATAAAATAGCCCTAAGTATTTTATTTCTTCATCGATTTCTATGAAATATACGCCACGCTAAGGGAACAATTATTTGCTTTCCATGAAATATAAAATCCTTGATAAAGTGTTTGTTTCGTAAATTTTGAACGCTCGGCTCGTCACGCTTGAACGAGCCGCTAGGCTTTTGGTATTTTATTACTGTGAAGGATTTAACACCCATGATTCGTCACGCTTGAGAAACACGATCGAATACTACTGGATTAGAACTACGGTCAATCATGAATGGACACCAAGGATTCAATGTCAACTTCACAACGGCCGTCGAAGATTATATTGAAACGTTTCTAAAATCAGTATTCTCAAACTGTGAGGAGCAAACAACGGGAGATAACTGCGTCGTTCATAATACTGCGTCGAATTTGATTTATCTTTCTTCGCCGCAGTTAGACAGTGAAGGTTTTCTACATTGTGGTCAACCGATTGTTGACAATGAATCGAATTGTACGACAACATTCATTTTAGATGATGTTGTCATCGACATATTGGATAAAGAGTTACATGGCATTCCAAGAGACGCATATATTCGGACTCACTTTGATACTACCGACTCATCGGACGAGATTATAGGAAACTATCGAATTGAACTATCGAAACGTGCAAAGAACGATTAATATGAACACCCCCGATTGGCATTCTTAAAGACAGACATAAAACGAATAAAGCTTCATTTGCTGAGAAATACGCCGCCGACTGTTTTCTCTTGCAACAATTTCTTAGTTCAAACATAACTCATATAGACAGTTTATACCGACGTCCTTCGTCCACTCCGATGCCATTAAGGTCTCAAACAACACCATGCAACCACCTTCATGACGAAAACGAATTTGTGACTTTGAAAGAATCTGTGGCAGCTCTCAAAGCTGAAATGCATACACTCAAACGCACCGTGGCCGCAAATGACCAAAGCTTTACAAAGCGGTGGGAACATTTGAAATCAGATATAAACGATCTCAAATCAGAGATAGTTACATGTGCCGACGTTTTAGCGTCTAGTATCAATAACAATAAGGACGAAGGCGATAAAATGAAATTATCGTCTGCTCTAAAAGCTGTCACGAACGGTCTCAAAACTGGACATATCAAGACACTCATTTGGGCGGCGTGACCTAAATGATATTCGGATTTCTGTGAGAGACAATAGTTCCAATATAGAGAAATTAAACGATTCCAAAACCTCTGAAAATAATACTTGCAAACTGCGTTTCAGCGAAATGAATGAAAGCATTATCCGTGCAACTTCAGCCTTTGTGAAAACAGCTGAACATGAAACAACAGTGAAAGTAATGAACGCAAAAATTAAATCTCTAGAACATAAAGTACAGTCTGAAACTAGTGAGACTAACCTGGAGAAACTATAAGTACAGTCTGAAACTAGTGAGACTAACCTGGAGAAACTATTAGTACAGTCTGAAACTAGTGAGACTAACCTGGAGAAACTATAAGTACAGTCTGAAACTAGTGAGACTAACCTGGAGAAACTATTAGTACAGTCTGAAACTAGTGAGACTAACCTGGAGAAACTATAAGTACAGTCTGAAACTAGTGAGACTAACCTGGAGAAACTATTAGTACAGTCTGAAACTAGTGAGACGAACCTGGAGAAACTATTAGTACAGTCTGAAACTAGTGAGACTAACCTGGAGAAACTATTAGTACAGTCTGAAACTAGTGAGACTAACCCGGAGAAACTATTAGTACAGTCTGAAACTAGTGAGACTAACCTGGAGAAACTATTAGTACAGTCTGAAACTAGTGAGACTAACCTGGAGAAACTATTAGTACAGTCTGAAACTAGTGAGACTAACCTGGAGAAACTATTAGTACAGTCTGAAACTAGTGAGACTAACCTGGAGAAACTATTAGTACAGTCTGAAACTAGTGAGACTAACCTGGAGAAACTATTAGTACAGTCTGAAACTAGTGAGACTAACCTGGAGAAACTATAAGTACAGTCTGAAACTAGTGAGACTAACCTGGAGAAACTATTAGTACAGTCTGAAACTAGTGAGACTAACCTGGAGAAACTATAAGTACAGTCTGAAACTAGTGAGACTAACCTGGAGAAACTATTAGTACAGTCTGAAACTAGTGAGACTAACCTGGAGAAACTATAAGTACAGTCTGAAACTAGTGAGACTAACCTGGAGAAACTATTAGTACAGTCTGAAACTAGTGAGACTAACCTGGAGAAACTATAAGTACAGTCTGAAACTAGTGAGACTAACCTGGAGAAACTATTAGTACAGTCTGAAACTAGTGAGACTAACCTGGAGAAACTATTAGTACAGTCTGAAACTAGTGAGACTAACCTGGAGAAACTATTAGTACAGTCTGAAACTAGTGAGACTAACCTGGAGAAACTATTAGTACAGTCTGAAACTAGTGAGACTAACCTGGAGAAACTATTAGTACAGTCTGAAACTAGTGAGACTAACCTGGAGAAACTATTAGTACAGTCTGAAACTAGTGAGACTAACCTGGAGAAACTATTAGTACAGTTTGAAACTAGTGAGACTAACCTGGAGAAACTATTAGTACAGTCTGAAACTAGTGAGACTAACCTGGAGAAACTATTAGTACAGTCTGAAACTAGTGAGACTAACCTGGAGAAACTATAAGTACAGTCTGAAACTAGTGAGACTAACCTGGAGAAACTATTAGTACAGTCTGAAACTAGTGAGACTAACCTGGAGAAACTATTAGTACAGTCTGAAACTAGTGAGACTAACCTGGAGAAACTATTAGTACAGTCTGAAACTAGTGAGACTAACCTGGAGAAACTATTAGTACAGTTTGAAACTAGTGAGACTAACCTGGAGAAACTATTAGTACAGTCTGAAACTAGTGAGACTAACCTGGAGAAACTATTAGTACAGTCTGAAACTAGTGAGACTAACCTGGAGAAACTATTAGTACAGTCTGAAACTAGTGAGACTAACCTGGAGAAACTATTAGTACAGTCTGAAACTAGTGAGACTAACCTGGAGAAACTATTAGTACAGTCTGAAACTAGTGAGACTAACCTGGAGAAACTATAAGTACAGTCTGAAACTAGTGAGACGAACCTGGAGAAACTATTAGTACAGTCTGAAACTAGTGAGACTAACCTGGAGAAACTATTAGTACAGTCTGAAACTAGTGAGACTAACATGGAGAAACTATATCATGGGTTTACAAAAGAGCTGGGCTCTGAATTTGATACATTGCGCTCAACGATGGAATCCTCTCTAAGTAATCTTGTAACTCAATCATGTACAACAGGACCAAGCCCATCACAGTACCATCCAGTACAGGCTGACGATAGTAACGCATCTGTACTCTCGACATATAACATTAACCGTGAGCCAGATATCATATGGAACGTTATCAGAAAGCCTTCAACAAGCACTACCGTAGATCGCCCACAATATAGTACTGGCTCCAAGCGATCTTATACTTCATCCACAGGGGACCGGTCTCCTCAACATACGCATCCGCATTTTTGTGAAGAACAATGGGAACCTGCTAGTAATCTCTCACAAAATGTTATCAACCACGAACCGGAAACCGATTGCTTGGAAATTAACGCTGTTGTAGATACCGATGAAAGGGCAAGACACAAGCACATATCCGGCAGTTTCACCGGTGAGCTACGTAAACGCGAAAGAACTTACATAGTGACTGGAATCTCTCTCGTTAGTAACGAAGAAGGATTAAAATATTTCCTTAATGGTATAGACGTTACATTCAAATCAGCAAAATTCATATATATATATACACGACGTACTGATTGCCAGGTCGCACAAATTGTTGTTAATGCTGATATTGTCGAAGACGCAGATAACTTGCCCGAAGGGGTGTCCTATCGACAATGGTTCAAACACTCTGATTATATTACTCGACGCCAACGATACAACAACGATTATCGTGATAAAGACTTCGATGTGTAATAACCGCAATGAAATGAAACTGAATATTATGTCTTGGAATGCAACAGGCATTATGACAGGCATACCGTATTTAGCGCATGAACTTAAACGTAAAAAAGTGTCGATCTGTGGACTATCGGAACACTGGCTTCTGGCCCATAATGCTCATATTTTGGACAAAATTGATCCTGACTATTCATGCCATACAGTGACGTGTGCTTTACCAAGTGTATTTAATGGCCAGCTGCTTGGTAAAGGCAGTGCTTCTTTACTCCGGCATAAATCTCTGGACAAATATGTTGAAACATTGGACATCGATTGCGATAGACTGGTTGCCTTTTTTGTCTTAAGTTGAATTCAAGAAGCATCTTAGAAATAGCTTAGCTACAATATTATCCTAAATCTAAGAAATATTTTAAAGTGGTTGCTATGTAAAACGGGATTTTCTCGCTCAAAAAATAGTAACGGAAATGAGGACTCCTTTCAAGGGAGGGATTAGTCCTCGATCATTTTCGAACCGCTTTTATTATCATTTGAAATCATGCATGTATATAAAAAAATAGTTGGGTTTCATGCATATTAATTTGTGTAATGTAAAACAGGGTGTCGATTATAAATAATAATTGGGGTGTATGTATATGCATATTGGTGTGGTTGTCTATATGTATGTATTGGCTCTCACATATAAGTGTTTATATGAACGTGAGTCACTTAATCGCATGGTCAGCATTTATATACGATAGATGTATCGTATTTGTATTATGCATATTTGATTTTTTTTGTTTTAATTTCGGACTTCTTTATCATATATGCGTGAAATATTACTCATTTGCTAGAGGTATGCTACATGAAGAAACATTAGAAGTTTGGAGACTATAAACTTTCCGCCAGTTTGTAGATAAAATTCATTTACGTTATTGTACGGTGACAATGAGTCGGATTTCAACAACAAACGTTACACGACATCGTAGCAAGCCTAGTTATTCATGTTCTTGCAGCTAGACTCAAATTCTATTTAGTTTATTCTGGGAATTTTGGTCAGAATCATTCCGAAATGAGTTGCCCTCAAAGAAAGTCATAGGGAATTTTAATCAGATCGATTGTTTACTTCAGACAATACCACAACTGCAACAAATCCACCAATAACAACAACAACAACAACAACAATAAAACCAAGAACGACAACAACAATGGTAACAGAAACAACATCACAACATCAACTCACGACTATTGGTAAATCTGTTTGAGTTACAACCATGAGGGTAGGATACAAAATAAGTTCCCTTTAAAATGGACGTCATCTAATGGTGCCACTAGTATTATTTACCGCTAATTACATTTTTAAACCACTATGTGTCCAACGCGGTTGGTTTGCCTACTTTAACTAAAGTTATCAACAGTTTCTGATGGCTATCGAGTATGTCCATATAGTATACATGTGTATTTTAGCCTTTCTGAAATAGCCAGACACTGGAAACATCACTTGTGGTTGCTTTTAGCACGTGGCTCTTTAATACATTTTGTATAGAGATATTTATATAAAATATGCTTATTAGTATTCACTAAACTTGTCAGTTCATAACTCGTACTTGTCTGATTCTAGTTATATCTAACACAAAGTTTACTTATGTTTCAGGAATACCAAGATGTCTTAAATATGAAACTATATTCGATATAGCTGAAGCAATGACCATCTCAAACCCAGGAGCATATACATGTCCAGATGGTTCCCAATCTTCCAGCGAGGCCTATGTTTTATCAACATGTGATTTGAGCTCACCAGAGAGCTGGAAGCCGGGTCCAAAGGTGAGTGACATACTAGTACAACAATTGAAATCAGATTTACTGTACAAGCATATCAATTTGTCCGGGCTTGTGTCTGTGTTTGCATTGATGGTAACTGTAAGTGAAGGAAGCTATCAATGTATTATTTAAAGTTATTACACGCCCGTCCACATTTCATACAGTGATATATAAATCATATGACCCAGTCTTTTTTTACACGATGACGTCATGCACTGTATAAGCGAAGTCATAGTAGGTGTAATTTTCAGGTGTTGTACGTGTTACCATATAATGCGAGGGGTGTCTTGAAAGTTTTGAGATTGAGTTCATATTATTCGAACCACTGAGGGGATACCTTTGAAATTTTCCTAGCTTATAGATCAATCTAATTTGGACTTTTTCTGAAAGTTTCGTACAGAAACAAAAAAAATGTACCACGAAGTGTTCACATACAGCAAACATTATAGTAAGTACAGGTAACAACTAACGGAGCACTTCGTTGACGCGCGACGTCATGAACGCATGTTTGAGGCTATTACGGTTGTAGCCATTTCCGCCTTAGATAGAAACCTGTGAATCCATCAGTCTCTTACTATATACATTTGTATTTAAAGGTATTTCATTAAAGCATACACAACTGTCGTTTTTTTCACAGCTGGGTCCCAAACCACTTTCTGCCATCAATCAATCTTGCTTCATGTCCCTCACAGATCGTAATTTGTATTCACTCGTCATTAAGGTCTTCAGTTCGGCTTTCAGGCGTCCAAATCTTCACGCCCGTGACTTAAAAGTTTGTAGCTAGCGAAATGACAATGCCATTAAACATGTCGAGTTTAATATATTCCATGTTAGTGAGATGACAGTGTGATTTAGGTGTCTGTAGGGGTCATACTGGTGTCTGTATGGGTCATACTGGTGTCTGTGTGGGTCATATTGGTGTCTGTAGGGGTCATACTGGTGTCTGTAGGGGTCATACTGGTGTCTGTAGGGGTCATGTAGGGGTCATACTGTTGTCTGTAGGGGCCATACTGTTGTCTGTAGGGGTCATAAAGGTGCGAATTCACTTTTTATCACGATGCGTTGCTGCATGCGTGACGTCAACGTTAACTTTTTTCCGGTATCTTGTCTTCTTCCGCTGACCGTTACAAACTTGTTTACCATAATATTACAGCGAATTTTCTAGCAGCGGTACAACTTATGTCCATCTGATGTCATATTGTTTAACGGTACATTAAGGTGCCAAATATTCAGATGGCGAGCAATTTATGAATTGTGAAAACACATCAATTAGTGCTTTTAAAAATAGTGCTCCGTAATAGCTTGTCTAGGCAACTATATCTGCAATATATGATCTACAACATTTTATTATTGTTTTAATAGAACACTCATGGAAAGTATATCGTCACATTAACAGTTACTGAAGTATGCCTGATACTTTTTGAGATATAGATACAGTCTCAAAACTTTCATGACAAACGTCGTATTTTAGTAGCATTTGAGTGCTGTTTGGGTAACCTGACCATGCTATGCTATTAACTTCGACTCTTTTGTCCACTTTTAGGTACTTGACAACTGTAATTCACTATATGCTTACACACCAATTGCTTCATTCACTACACACTCTCCTGGACTTAGAGATCACATAGGATTAACTGCAATATTCCTAGAATGTAGTGTTAATGGTATAAAGGTGAGTATGCTGGAAGGTGTGTCAATATTGACCAATGAGAGCTCAGAATGCTGGAAGGTGTGTCAATATTGACCAATTAGAGCTCAGTATGCTGGAAGGTAGGGGTGACTATTGAGTCCAATTTTGACTATTGCAATACTATTGCTATTGCTGAAAGTACTATTGCAATACTATTGTATTGCTGGAAACTATTGCGATACTATTGCAATAGTTATTGCCAAGATTGAAAACCAGAGATTAACTTGTAAATGCAAATTTGCACTGCGTAAGACATCACTTTGTTGTACAGCATACAAATCTACTATTTGTGGAAATTATTTAAAGGAATTTGACAGAAATAGATTAATAAATTTAAGGCGATATTGTTCCATTGTGGCTGTTTTGATGCGTGTGGTTATTTGCAGTTAGTTTTTTTAGCGAAAACGGAAGTTGTTTTAAATTAATAATAAACTTTATTTATAAAAAGGAAACTAACGTAACTATCGATAGTTGAGCTAACTATCGGCGATAGATATTGGATCGATACTTTTACTATCGATCCATACTATCGGGACACTCGGAATCGCAATTCATCGATATTTCGATGCATCGGCTCACCCCTACTGGAAGGTGTGTCAATATTGACCAATGAGAGCTCAGTATACTAGAAGGTGTGTCAATATTGACCAATGAGAGCTCAGTATGCGGGAAGGTGTGTCAATATTGACCAATGAGAAGGTGTGTCATATGGAAGGTGTGTCATACGTTTAAGTATTAGTTATACATCTTGTATTTGAAGTTTGAAATTTGAGGCAAAACATAAGAATAATAATTAATGGATACCATCAGGAATGAGGTGTCGAGAGTTATCCAAGTTGTTAAACTTGTTGCACAGTTGATTTTAAAATGTATAAATAAATACCGATGTTACGTTTTTGTATCTCTTCATTTTTTATGATTATTCTTGTGACATAAACTTGTAACCTGTGACATTTATTATGAGTGTGGTGTCTGTATGTGGCACTCATGTGAGTGTGGTGTCTGTATGTGGCACTCATGTGAGTGTGGTGTCTGTATGTGGCACTCATGTGAGTGTGGTGTCTGTATGTGGCACTCATGTGAGTGTGGTGTCTGTATATGGCACTCATGTGAGTGTGGTGTCTGTATATGGCACTCATGTGAGTGTGGTGTCTGTATGTGGCACTCATGTGAGTGTGGTGTCTGTATATGGCACTCATGTGAGTGTGGTGTCTGTATATGGCACTCATGTGAGTGTGGTGTCTGTATATGGCACTCATGTGAGTGTGGTGTCTGTATGTGGCAGTCGGGTCTCTATGTGGCACTCATGATCTGCTACTTCGGTTGTGTGTTACTTTTCTTTTCCATTTTTATTTTATCATTTTAACAGTCACGTGACCTATCAACAAATGCGGTACCTACCAATTTTCTATATATATTTATTTCAGATGGCATACCAGAATTGTGGCTCGGCACCGGATGTGGTAGAGTTAAACCGAAACAACGCTACACACATATACAATGCTGACAATTATCATGTTATAATGTGACATGTATACAATGTTAACATTTGTCATGTTATACTGTGACATATACAATGTTAACAATAATCATGTTATACTGTGATATATACAATGTTGACAATTATCATGTTATACTGTGACATATAGACAATTATCATGTTATACTGTGACATATAGACAATTATCATGTTATACTGTGACATATAGACAATTATCATGTTATACTGTGACATATAGACAATTATCATGTTATACTGTGACATATAGACAATTATCATGTTATACTGTGACATATAGACAATTATCATGTTATACTGTGACATATAGACAATTATCATGATATACTGTGACATATAGACAATTATCATGTTATACTGTGACATATAGACAATTATCATGTACCATGTTACTATAGCACGGATAATTTGACACGATCCTGACCTTTATGGATGAATATATCTTGCGTTGAATATATATTTCCAACTATATAGGTTATTAAGTATCAAGTACAGGTCATTTTTTTGTCATTCAATTAAACTATAACATATTATATGTCATTGGAAAGCTGCTTTTAAATGCTGACTATTGCAGTTGAAATTGGGTATTTATCTCCAACGGTTAAACAGTTATGGCATGTTGAAGTTTCTATGGAAATGCGAAGTCTGAAATGGTGTTTACTGCCATGAATGGGATAACATTTTATTGCTAATAAAACTGTCAAGTGTAGCATATTGATGGAAAGATGTTTTCAAATGGTGGCCATTGCAGTTGAAATTGGGTATTTATCTCCAACGGTTAAACAGTTATGGCATGTTGAAGTTTCTATGGTTACCGAACAGGCGAAGTCTGAAATGGTCTTAACTGCCATGAATGTGATATAATTTCATACTACTAAAACTGTTAAGTGTTGTATATCAATGGAGAGATGTTTTCAAATGCAGACCATTGCAGTTGAAATGGGGTATTTATGTGTATGTGTAATTATTTAGGCCTTTCGGTCAAGGATAACCCATGAAAGTGCAAGCACTTATTTCCAATGGGGTCCTGTGTTTTTGCTTAAGGGACAGCGAGTAGAAGAGAAACAGTTGTGATACAAGGAATCCGGGTGCGTTACCCTAGCTCTTTTCGAATAGACTCCCTGGTTCTTTAACGTCCCCGATGTATAGCACCGATACACGCGAGACTACCTCTGGGTTTCCAACCAGTTCATCTTGTTGGGTGGGAAACACTGAAAAGCGCTTCATAAATGACCAAGTGTCCCGGCCGAGATTTGAACCAGGGACCTCTCGATCAGTAGTTAAGTGCGTTATCCACTCGATCACCATTCCACCCATTATCTCCAACGGTTAAACAGTTATTGCATATTGAAATTTCTATGGTTACCAAAAAGGCAAAGTCTGAAATGGTGTTTACTGCCATGAATGTGATATAATTTTATTACTACTAAAACTGTCAAGTTGTGCATATCAATGAGAAGATGTTTTCAAAAGCTGACCATTGCAGTTCTTTCGGCTAAATAGAGAATAATATAGTACTGTTGTGGATCAAAATGTTTATCTGGCAAGGTCGAGGAGTTTATCGGTGGAGCCGTAGGCGAATCCGATCATTTTCGCAGCCGAGCTGGATAAACTTTTACTTCATCCACGTCACTAACCTAGGAATATCATGTAGTAGTGTTTATAAGATTTAATAACTTACTGAGGAGAACCCTTTGTAGGCGGCCAGCTAGCTCATTCGGTACAGCATTCGCCTTATAAGAGAAATGTCCTGGGTTTGAGCCCCGGTCTGGTTGCACACTTTTCTGACCCTGTTTCAGTCATATAACATTGTCGTCCATCGCTGTTGCGTCTTTTATCGCAGTCGCAAAGTTTGATCGAAGTGCCTACTGTAGTGTTTTGTAGACGATCGACGTTTCACATGACACCAACAGGTTTTCGTAGCTTAGCAACACACACATCCATGTGAGCCTGCAGCTGTAATCTACCATTTAAAAGAGACATGACTAATTATGTCAGGCTATGTAGATTTGCCTACTAGATGGTTGATAATCCACATATTAAACCGTCACACTTATAAGCAGTCAGTTGCTCAGGCCAGTGTACTATATCAGTATATTGCTTGAGTCAGCATAATAAAGCAATGACTTAAACGTTCAAAGTTTATAGCACAAAACAGGTCAAAGGCTTAAACACATATAACAAACGAGGGGTGATCAATATATTCGTGGACTTTTCATCTAGCAATTTTATATTGCTAATTAGGCTCCAAAACAATGTATAATCATTTTGAGTAAGACCCTTTCGACGGAATGCACTTATTACACAATTGCATTTACCCAATGAGCGCGTGACGTAGGCCGTCACGTGACGCCACTCTATGCGCTCCCGTTTTAAGCATACATAGCTCCTTTTTGGACTCATATCTGGTCCCAGATGGACGATCGTTTTACTTTAATAAATAATAAGTAATAAATAATCACCTCTTAAATGTTAGATGGAAAAAAACAGAGTTTTGACACGTTATTGGACATAAAACTCTACAAAAGACGGTTGGCTTAACGTGATCGTATTATCCCGATGGAGAAAAAAGCACTACCTAGCAAGTTTGGGGCGCAATTTCTAAAGAACCCTTTGTAGCTGAATTCAAAGGTTTATATATTCGTAGTCAATACTGATCGCAGTTTTCGCCAGTAATATATGGTTAAGAAATATGCCTCTCATTTCACAGAACATAGAGGAGAGTGTCCCTACCATGGTGACAATTCTTCCGTTTTTCCTTATTTTATCAATGCATCTGCTTGACAGGGTGCCTACAATCGCATATACGATATAATCATATGTAGATCCTTAATATGAGGCGCAAAGAACCCCCCTACATTTTGGTTATGTCATCTTTGAGATATCAGAAGGATTTTCCAAGATTGACGTAATTTTTACTGACATGCCGTTGCTCTGTGATTATGTATTGTCCGACATGCTCGACGGCGCGGTGCTGCACACGGGTCACGATAAGTGACGTCATCAGATAAAATGGCATAGGATGGCTGCAATCTGTATTGGTGGGTTCCCAATATGGCCTAGGGGGGCTGAAATCTGTGTTGGTGGGTTCCCAATATGGCCAAGGAGGGCTGAAATATGTGTTGGTAGGTTCCCAATATGGCCTAGGATGGCTGAATCTGTGTTGGTGGGTTCCCAATATGGCCTAGGATGGCTGAAATTTGTGTTGTTGGGTTCCCAATATGACCTATGAGGGCTGAACTCTGTGTTTGTGGGTTCCCAATGGGCCTAGGAGGACTGAAATCTGTGAGGGTGGGTTCCCAATATTGCATAGGATTGCTCAAATCTGTGAGGGTGGGTTTCCAATATGGCATAGGATGACTGAAATATGTATTGTTGAGTTCCCAATATGGCCTATGAGGGCTGAAATCTGTATTGTTGAGTTCGCAATATGGCCTAAAGGGCTGAAATCTGTGTTGGTGGGTTCCTAATATGGCCTAGGAGGACTGACATCTGTGTTGGTGGGTTCCCAATGAGGCCTGGGATGGCTTAATCTGTGATGTTGATTACCCAAAATGGCTTTGGTGACTGTACTCAGATTTGGTGGGTTCCCAATAGGGCCTGAGATGACTCTACTCTGAGGTTGTGGGTACCAAATGGAACCTGTGATGGCTGTTCTCTGTGGTGATGGGCATCCAATACAGCCCGGGATGTCTGTACTCAGAGGTGGTTGGTACCCAACAGGGCCTGGGATTACTGTACTCAGAGGTGGTTAGTACCAAATGTGGCCTGAGCTGGTTGTTCTCAGTGGTATAGGATAGTCAATAGGACCCGTGATGGCTGTTCTCTGTATAGGTGGGTACCGAATCGGGCCTGAGATGGTTGAACTTGTGGAGGTGAGTACATAAGCTGGCCTGGGACGGCTGTACTAGGCAGTGTTAAGTACCAAATAGGGCATTGGATGGCTTTCCTCAGTGACTATGAGTATCTCTCAGGCATAGTATGGCTGTACACAGTAGTTGTGAGTAGGGCATAGGACCTAAGAAGGCTGTTAGTGGTAAGTACCACATAAGGTCTGGTATGGCTATATTTAGTGTTTGCGACTACCCCGTAGGGATTAGTATGACCATAATTGGTGGTGGGGAATTACCCAATAGAGCCAATGATGGCTATAGTGCACCTGGTATGGCAGTATTCAGTTGGTCCGATTACCCCTTAAGACATAGTATGATTGTTACCGCTAGTGGTAAGTACCACAGTCAGGTGGGACCGAACTCAATGGTTATGTGTACCACTTAGTGAAAAATATAAACTGTAATTGGTGGTGGTAATTGGGCCTCGGATGTCTGTACTATGTTGTTGTGACTTCTTTGTACCCTATACAACTTGGTGAGACTGTAAGTCATTGGTTATGAACACCCATATGGGGTATGAAATCTGTAATTATTTGGGATGAGTACCCTCTTGAGTCTTATATGACTGTAGTTTTGTACTAGTGAGTAACACATAGGGCCTTGTACAGCTGTGCTCAGTAATCGTGGGTACCATATAGAGACTTACATGTATATGGCTTTACTCAGGTGTTGTGAGTATACCTTAGGGCCTACTATGGCTATAATTGAGGGTGGTGAATACCCAATATGGTCTTGGTTGGCTGTCCTCTTAGTTTTAAGTATCCCATAGGGCCTCAGATGTAGCTGGTGCCATTACGAATTCAATAGGAATTGTTGTATTGGGCAGTAACTGTTGTAAGTACTCCATTGGTTACGGAATGTTTGCATAGACAGTGTCATTAGTCCCACATAATGCCTGGGTTGACTATTAAGTGGTTTAAGAACCCCTAAGGACATGATATGCGTGTACTCGGTGTTGGTTACACCCCATTCAGGCCTAATATATGATGGTGATGAGTACCCAGTCATGCCTGATACTGGTGTAATTGGTAGTGGTAAGCATAACGAAGGGTTTGGTTGAGAGTACCCCTTATGACTTAGTATGGCTATAATAAGTGGTAGTGACTACCCCATACGGCATTGGATAGCTGTACTCTGTGATGGTGAGCACCGAATTTGACATTGGGTGGTTGTACTTAACAAGTGTTATGTACCCCATTTGGTATTGGGATGCCTGAACTTTGCAGTGTTGCATATCCCATAGGGCATATTTTTCGTAACTTGACCTTGAAATGACATTGACATTGACTTCAAAGTGGTCAGTCTTGTATGTCCATATGATGTACATTATCAAATAAATAATATCTAAGCAAAAATGTGTGACTATATACATAAATAAATAAAAATGCATGAGAACATAGAATTTTAAGTATATTTGTAAATTATGGCGGCCATCTTGAACGCCATCTTGAATTTCCGGGTCCACACCACGTGTTGACAATTTATGCCGGCAGTTCCATATAGTACATACATAGGCGAACATTTTGGTATATAACATTGCTTGTTCTACTTTAGCTGTCACCTAGCTACCCCCAAAAATCACCAATTGTCACCCCACTATATGTGTTATACCGGAATTTTAACTGAAATATTGTTGAAAAAAACCCATATTTTTTAAAGGTAACGTAATTTACATGGCATTTCATATCAATTAATTATTTGTGTAGTTGTACTATAGCTATATACAATATTGAACTGCGTACTAATCAGTATCATCATTTCTTAACTTAAAAACGTCATGTACGTTGACTGTTTTTTTAATATTTTAGTAATTTCATGCAAAGTAACGTAAATTACGTATGTTATATCACATGTTTTGCCTAGAATAATTTGTACAACTGATAGTTTCAATTTTAAATACATTTAACATACATAAATGTCTTATTCACATGATTTCTTGAACAATTAGCATGTTTATAATATCATATAAGCAAAATGAGTGATTCCTGTAGAAAATCGCATAGTCACGTATTTCAAATCTCCGTAACTCGTTAAAGCCCCAACAGAAACTTGCAAACTTTTGTCTGTGAATGCCAACTACCATAAGGTTTAAGAAAATCATAGTGTTGAAAATTCCCCCTGGGGGGGAGCAGGGTTAATTGTCAGCTCAAGGTCTATTAGGACTGGTGTTCAAGTAAACCATTCCTGACACCTGACATCAATGACTTATTATATAAACAGAGAACAATCCCAGTCAATGTTAGATTGCATACATAACAGGAGTTATGTATAGGTTATCGATCATATTATTCTAATATGTGATCTATAACCGGCTTATAGTTTACCCGCCCACTTTTTGGTGTCATTTCCAATGCTTTTGTTTGCAAACAATAGCATGCCCATTAATGGAGTAATGATGGTAAAATAAGGCAAGATTGTATGTACGAGGGATGATCAACAAATACGCGGGAATATGCTTTGAAATCTTTATAACGTGACCAACACTTAAAATAATTGGTCATATAAAAGATTGAGGTATTACAAATACACAATGTACATAGCTATAAAACATTAAACTCGAGGTAAAATTTGGTCAAACAACATAGAAACTGTAACTTTAAAAAGTAGCTGTACAACCAGATACACTTCATAGAGCTGTAAACCGAAACTCATTTTTTCCTTTACAACTTACATGTAAGATATAAGAATTAGCTATTGGAGATCATCAGTATTGATGGCGTCATTTGTTATTGACGTCGTATAGCCTATTTGCATGTCGGCATTGATTTCACAGGGCTACATATGATAGCATAAATATACCAAACATACACCTGTTTGGTTTGCTATTACATACCCCGGTTGTTGTTGCTTTGTGCAATATTGCCATTAGTATGTATGTTATGACGTTTCAATCGCAACCACACTTCATCGCCGATTTCTGTATCGCACTCATTTTCTGACGACTTCGAAGCGAATAGTTCTAAAACGGAATTGTGACATTAAAACTTGTTTTTGAAATCATGAATGTAGTATTCATAACGCACGAATGATACGTCATCGTTTGCTACGTCCAACGTTAGAAACAATATGAACATTTGGGCCGCATAATGTCAAAGAATACTGGAGAATGTATGATCTTTGATAATGTCGAGTGATGTTGCCATAGGAAACCGCATTCGTTTCGACTTTGGTTAACATTGATGATCAGCGGTGAATCAACTTGAAATACATTTATCTTCATGTATAGAAAATTTCATTCACTTACAATGACGAATAAAGAAATTAGGGTTTTTTTCCTTGTATTTGTTGATCACCCCTCGTATATAAGCTGGTAATAATAACTGTACAATTTAGAGGGAAGGCGGATCTAGTTTTCCATATATGGACACAGCGAAATTGTCCTAATAGAGTTGTGCGGTCGAGGTTTGAATTTGAAAATGAACTGTGAAGTTTGAGTAAATTAAGAGGGGTTTTCTCAACATAAAATCAAAAGAACATTATTGTAAGGCAGTTAATATCCGTAACATTGTATTTCATCTTTTTATTGAAAATATCTAAAAGTGGGATGTGTCTCGGTCGCGGTTGGCCATATGCATACCCTTTCATGAATATTGAACAATTGTCCTGTCCGCCACATGAGTAGAAGTTGCCGGTTCCTTCTGGAAGGGTAAGTCAGTACTTGCTGGGATAAAGTCCAACAAAACAGCTCAGATGAATCTGCCACCGTATATAACTTACACAATGCTGAGAAACGGCGTGAAAACACGAATCTAAACATAATTGCATGTATGTAAAAAATTACGCAATGTCACGTTAAACTTACGATGAGATTTTGAACTTTAAATCACGTCTTGTAAATTAAATCTCACATCGTCATTTTATACAATATATTGACGTCAAGAAAAAACGCTACATTGAAAAAAGTGAATAACTTTTTTATTTTCCAAAATATTTCCGTGATTATCGACACATCATCGATCAAGCTAAGAACGCGCCTACCGAAGCGAAGAGAAAATCCCGATGTGCCCAGGTATGGTACGACGCATGATTCGCACGTGCCCCTCCTGCTCCTTTACCAGGAGGTATTTCCAGTCGAAAAAGTGCAGTTACGTGCTGAAGTTAATTTATAAGGTGAAATTCACAATGAATGTTAAATTGTTATTGATATGTCTCGCTCAGATGCACCGCGTGTGACCTCTGTACGACAAGACGTTTATATCCGTTAACGTCACCTGTGTGTCCGCTTGACAACGTCACTATTGACTTCTTCTCATGTGAAAAGTAATTGTGGTCGACTGTGATGTTTTACAATACCCAGCATTTTTCCTAGAATACATTCCTATGGAACAATTGTGTGACGTCCTAAATCGCCGTTTACGTCAGTTTTAACGTCAGCTACGAAACGTTCAGGCATTTCACACTGTGAGTACGCTATCTCAATGTACGAGTGCTGTTAAGCTTGTGTGGATCAACTAGGCGAAGATTGTCAGCAGTTGTTGCAGGACATGGAGGGCATACGCGATACTGACATCTTGGGTAGGGTAACGTTTTTGGATCGCAATTTTGAACATCTTAATGGCGATAATACCAAATGGGAATTTGTAGACATGTTTGCACACCTCTAAATTTTATTCTTTGAGAAGAAATTATATTGTTACTATCCTAACGTATGAAATATCCGAACATACAGGTAGGTGTAGCGTTCCTTTTTTGCGTCAGTTTATATATACATGTATATGGTTAAAACGGTCTTCAATAGGTACAAATGAGCTCTACTCGAAACTGCGTATACTTCCATTTTTTTCAGTTTACAGTAAATTTCTAACCGCGATGTATATACAGCGCCGCGCACGGTGTTCTCGGGTTTATTTTACTCTCTACACTAAAGTAAACGGACGAGTGATTAGCAAGTCGATATTAATAATCACTGGCGTATATTCCCGATGCACTCGCGATGACACTAAATGTATCAATTTTTCCCGAAGCTTACCCGAAACATCGGGGGGGGGGGTAGCTTCCCTCACACACCGGGGAACCTTATGCGTTCAGTCGGCAGTACATCTCCGAGACTAGTGGAGTGACGCATAAAACCATAGGCAGCCTGCACGTACCCTACTACTTCACAAGTCATATCAACCTTCCCATTGTTTACCTATATAAGAAAGGTGAATCACGAAGAATGGAGTGCCTGTCACATAACTTGTCGTATTCTTTTATTTATTCACTCAAATGCTATCTTACAGGTATCATCGTGTAGCGAAGATATTTTACTTTCCAGATATATAAACAGTTTAGTCCTTAAATACACACCATTAACACAATATAAGTCAAATCGCGATTTCTTTTGGTCATCAATTAAGAAGTTCAGTATATACACCGGACACAAACGGAAATGGCCGAGCTTACACGATTGAACAACTATGAATGACGTGACACACACTCTAGCCAATCAAACGATCGCTTCGAAATCTGTTGAGGTCGAAAGGTTATCGGAATACTAAATAAAATTGGAAATTGACGGTGGCGAATTTCGTTCATTTTTTTTTAATTATCGATCTAGTGAAATATTGCGATGTTTAATTGGCATGTGAGGTAAATTGTGAAGCATACATTCTGTTTCAAGGCAAAATTCACGTTTACAAGCGTGAAAATCTGGGTTTTGCTGAACGTCTTAGTTAGCGACCTAATTGAGGAATTGTATTCTTGATTCTGACGTTCGGTGTGTAAACGGGTGTGTATCTAATGACTAAAGTGTTGATATATCCTGAAAGTAAAATATAGTAGCTACACGTTGATACCCGTAATATACAATTCCAATGAATAATAAACCTACACGGCTACAAATGTGACAGGCACTTTTATAATCGGAAATATTGAAAGTAACCTGTCATAACATAGTAAAGAGTGGTAAAATCCGATTTGGCCGGGGTAGTATTTGGGTACGTGCTGACTGCCATTGCATAAAACCAGAACACATATATTTCACAAATTGTCTTATGACTTTCCAGAAGCTTCCCCAGGACCACGAGGACCCAGTGCCTCCCGATGCTCAATAATTTCCATCAGTTTCTGTCAGTGTTTCTTCAGTATAACATTTGTGTTATGTCATATGACAATCAATTACGGTAGCAAAGAGGGAACACAGGAAACATTTTATTGTCCACGTGCGCACGTGTAATTACCACGTGGCCACGTATTAGCTATCATGTGCACATGTGTTACTATCACGTGAACATGTATGAAACAGGAAATATTTTAAATATCACGTGCGCATGTTATACTTACACGTGCACAGGCAATAACTTCCAAAATTTAAATTTGATAAAAGTTATCTAAGCATCTGCTCATATCTCAAGTATATTCTTAATCGCTATAGTAGACAATATATACACCCGTGGTTATATCAAAAGGCAGGCCACTCAAGCGTTTTCTATAGTACAGAGAGTAAGTTGACTGTACCCGAGAAACCCGTGCGCTATGGTAAGATTTAATGCGTCGTGGTTTGATGTCCACTGTAAACTGACGAAAATTGGAGACTGCACAATTTTCGAGACAATTCATTCGAATATTTAGTCGTTTCACTTAGCGAATAATGGTGATTAATATTGTTTCTGTAATTCCGAGCATTCTGAACGTGATACACGGGTACTACTGTACTGTAATCTTTAATGTACAATGTAGTTACTGATAAAATAAATAGTTACGGTTGGGTACTACTTTACAATACTGTTCATTTTGTTAATATGTTGAAAAAATCCCTCTTACATTTACTCAAACTTCACAGTTCATTTTCAAATTCAAACCTCGACCGCACAACTCTAATAAATGGATTTACTTCATGAACCACTTACTAGATATTGTGTCCATTGCACAAATAAATGGATTAGAGGTCCAAAAATTTGAAAATCCCTAGCTTGTGATTGGACAAAGAAGTAGGGTAAACTATAAAATTCCATTAACGTATTCAACTTGTTGTCTTAGTGTGCAGTCTTATTTTGTTGCTTGACAAATTGTTGTTTATTCTTGGAGTACCTAAATCTAGCAGTTATTTTATCAAAAGGTAGGTTAAAATTTAAAATATGTTAAAACTGTTAATTTGTTTTAAATGCAGAGCATAGCCTGAATTTGCCAGTTTAAATAGCTTTCTGCTGAAATATGGCAGGCATACGAGTGCCTCCACCCGTATTTGAACCCCGGTAGCCAGATTAGATGACAAGCGCTCTTACTACTGAGCTACATGTATAGAGGCACAGGGATTTTACTATGCTTTATTTTTAGAATGACTCCTGTTACACCAGACCGTGTAATTTAGTGATGTGGTTTGTTTGGTGTACTTCATTGATCATGAGGCAAATCTATGCATACATGCCAGATCTCCTGCATCATGCGCAAGTCTCAAACATTTTAGACTCTTAGTCTACTCACCAATGATCTGAGAAAAATTGATCAAATCTGACACACTTCTTGGACATACTGGAACCTGACATTTTTGTTAACAAATCTGAAATTGAAGTATGCATAGTATTGTCATACAAGAGGGCCCAAAGGGTGAGATGATCATTGTGACCAAGTTTCATACAGATTAGGCCAATATTGTGGCCTCTAGTGACTACACAAGGTTTTCATATGATTTGACCTAATGACCTAGTTTTTAACCAAAGATAAACCAATATCGAACTTGACCCAATTTTTTTGTTAAGATGATCATTGTGACCAAGTTTCGTAAAGATCAGGCCAAAACTGTGACCTCTAGTGACTACACAAGGTTTTTCTATTATTTGACCTTGTGAGCTAGTTGTTGACCCCCGATGACCCAATATCGAACTTGATCTAGATTTTGTTGAGATGATCATTGTGACTAAGTTTCATAATGATTAAGCTAAAACTGTGACCTCTAGTGTCTACACAAGTAATTGTGGACGGACGGACGGACGGACGGACGACAGACGAAGAGTGATCACAAAAGCTCACTCTTTCACTTTGTGACAGGTGAGCTAAAAAGTTAAATGTTATGGGGAACAACATTAAAAAAATCGAATGTTCAATGTTGCTTCTCATAACAACATTAAAAAAAATGGAATGTCCAATGTTCAATGTCGTATGTAGTGCCAACTTCACAAATGCCATGATGAGATATAAATCGTACTCAGTTTAAACAAACAAATATTCTCCAATTATTTGGTTGTGGTACATGTATGTGCCGAACGAATGAACAAATTCAAAATAATTAGAAACATATTTATCATGAATCAATACCATGCTTCTGTTAATCTAGCGATGTGTTCTCTACGGGGTGTAGTCCATTGCCCACTATATTTATTATGGACCGGGAAGCTAATGCAGCTGCAGACACCAGCTGTTTAGATTCGTGGTCTCGCGTTCACAGTGAAATTTCGGAATAGTTCTGATTTCTTTGGTAAATAAACTATTGTAATGCGATAAATGTTATCCGCATGGAAAAATTAAATTAGTCTGGTTTCACGACATTCTTACCAAATGCTTCTTTTGTTAGATATTTTTTTTGAAATCGTAAACCATCGAGAACAGGTCACGTGCCCCTCCATGGACTTTTTACTTTTGACTATCCAATATAACCTGCGGCCCTTTTTTAGAATAGTTACACGCTAGAAAAGTAGTCTTTTCTCTACCAAATGTCTACTCTACCAACGCTATTAATTTGACTTTGATACGAGCATGTAGCAGCGTAGTATATAATGTAGAAAAATCATACGTACTAAGAGAAGAAACATCTTGTTTTGTCAAGAATAACTCCAGAATATTTAACAGACAAAAATAAATTAATACCCGACTTTTCATAAATCTTTTCACAATATCGTTCGACATGAACTTTTATGTCTGTCACCACAGGACCACTTGTCCAACCCTCTTATAGACCACACGCAAGATGGTTATGTATGTAAATCATGCACCGCCACATCAACCGGAAAATCTGGTCCTTCGCCAGTTACATCTATTGTCTCTCCAATTATGTGTTCATAAAGCTACATTGCACTTTTTAGTTAATTCTCCCTCGGATAATCTTGGCTTCACGTTCTCACCAGAAGTCAGCTTTGAATTGAATAGCGAGTTAGCTAGGTTCATGCGGTACGTATATCGAAGAGAGTGTTCTATCAGTAGAATATATCGCAATGTGATGAAACCTAGTGACCAGAAGCTATTTAAGTTATGGACCCAGGTATAATGTAATAATTGGTTACAAATAACCCGTGCGCCAGACAATGCCCTTGTATCCGGCGTGTATTCGATGCCAAGGTATCTTGTAGTACGTGTACATGCCAGGAACATAATGATGATTGACCTTTGGATACAACCCATTATCGTGTGGTCACCGACAAATCTTTTTGTCGCTAAACTACCCATCAGATTTGTCCGACAATCCTGTTGATCATTCGACAGGCCTCCGGTCTGATTAGCCATGAATACGCCGGTCAATACTCGAACGGCAATTATTAAAGGTTTGTATTTGTGACACAGGCGAAATATTTTGATTAAGAGCCTACCTCTATTAAAGCAAACGTCCAACGTTCTTATAGAAACGAAATTGTGTTGTATTTCGTACCAAAAGCGCAATTACGCATTTCGAAAACCACTACATGCTATTAGACTAAGGTTTCTGCCTTTCTGGTGACATCATATTCTGACTATGTTTGTCATAGACAATGTGCTATCCGTGCCAGTATGTGTACAGCACCGATAAACACAATACCACCTTTGGGTGACCACCAAATCCATATTTATTGGGTTGGAAACACATTTCAGAGTTGACTAGGTCGCCGTGACATTTCCAGTGAATTCAGACGCTTGGTAGTTATGATCAAAACTAGAGAAAACCTTAAGGTGCATTGTAACCCCCGAAATTGCTTGAAAAACACACACTTGCAAAACGTTATTTCAAACACCATATGTCATCTGTTTTTATTATACATTTGAATATGATAGAAAACCATTCTAGCTCTTGCGCGTGATGTAAAATATGCCATATAGTTGCCTTATTCAAATGCTAACACTAAAATAAAGGCGATTTCCGAATGAAAAATACATTTTTTTCAAAATGTCCAACGTTATCATTGTTGTATTTTATAATACGAACTCACTGGATATACTTTATAATCGATCGTCGCAAGAGCATGTCAGGCTTGAAATTAGATGCTGGTGTTCTGTTTACGTAAAAACACCTTCATGTCTATGTGTAATTTCGACAAGTAAGTCGCCATGTTTGCTCCTTCCTGTCACCGCAGTGAACGTACAGCAACATGTTTTTCAAACATAGTAATCAACATAATCGATTGCCAGATCGAATAATGAACTTTATGCGTTCATAACAAACGATCATACGATAATAACATAGAAATCCAAGTATTCATTACAGTTGTCACTTAAAACCTGTCCAAATAATCGAGTTTTAAGTCTTATAGACCAGATAAAATCATGTGATAAAAAGAACATTACATTTGTGAGTTTCCACATCGAATTTATTAAACTCGTTGAATAAAATCGATAAAATGCTCGACAGAGCCTCGCATTTTATTCAACTCGTTTAATAAATTCGATATTATTCAATTCAATTATTGGGTTGAATGTCTATTGTCTAAATCGATCTTATATATTATGTGACTTATTGTCTGTTGAAAATGTTATACCTGTAATATGGTATGTTATGTCTCTTGTTACCTTTGATTGTCCGAAGCCTGGCTGGTGGAGTATTGTCTGTTTGTATTAGGCCTTTTCGACTGGGCTGTTTCGTGAAGCAAGTTTTGGCCTGGTTCCCGTCCCCATAATTACAGCACTATTACAGTATTACAACTGTAAAATTAGAACGGGAACCAGACTGTAACCTGCTCCACGAAAAGCCCAGTCGAAAAGACCTAATGTGGTGTATTTTAAGTTGTAAAAGAAAGACAACTCTGACCAGCTAGTTCTTATAGATAATTGGATTACCTCCCTTGGACCTTTCTGTTTGGGTGTATTCGATCAGGCTTGCTCATACTTTTAATATTGTAATTGGTCAGATGACACCTTTTGTAGTAACAAGGTGTGCTGAGAATATATTTATTGTCATCGGCAAATAAACATACTTATGAGGTTATGTGGTCAGCTAAATCATTGATATACAAAGTTTCTGAAATGCCCGGTTTAGTGGTAATTTGGGTATGGAATCAATTTTTCCCTTGTGGCTGCAACAACATAATGTAACGTGCCTTTGAACGTGCGTTCGCATGAAAAGGGCGCTATATAAATCTGGTATCTTTATTAAAACCACATCGATAAATTGTCAAATCACCATTTGTATATGTCTACGTCTCATCAGCCAAGGTACAAAAAATGTACCATATTATTATACTCATGGCTGATACATGTCCATAATATGTCTCATCAGCCAAGCTACTATATTATTATACTGTTGGCTGATACATGTCCATAATATGTCTCATCAGCCAAGCTACTATATTATTATACAGTTGGCTGATACATGTCCATAATATGTCTCATCAGCCAAGCTACTATATTATTATACAGTTGGCTGATACATGTCCATAATATGTCTCATCAGCCAAGCTACTATATTATTATACTCATGGCTGATACTATAATGTTAATAATTAAGTGTTTTCATAATGGCCTTGTTATTGATCTGAAGACTGTCATATTTCGGCCTCAGGCTAATATGACTGTCTGAAGCCCAATAACAAGGTCATTATAAAAACACTTGATTATTGACAATTTTATTAATTAACTATACAATTTGGGCAAAAGTACAGTAGAAAGATAAGGAATAATAAATAACGTATTAACTCAATCAATTTAATGAAACAACTCTTTTGACATGTATGATAGATCTTTATCTTCCGACATTAAGTTCACATGGTCTTGTCGACATCGTAGCCCAACAAACACACCATTGTTTAACCATACTGTATACACTGACTGACTGCTCAAGTTTATCTGAAAAAAAAATAAAATCATAATCTATATTAGAAGCCAAACCTCTACATGTTAATAGTTTCTTACAAGTCTGCAAAAACAAAAGACAATTTTTGTTCAAACTGCTACCTGATAAATGCTATATAATTAATTATGTTAATAATCATGATAAAGTTTTCCTTATCCTTGACCATTTGCTTAAAAAGTAATTCCACATTATGTTTGTTATAGTTTAGAACTGCTATATGAATCTCCGGGTGGGATGTACAAAGGACTGGTGAAAAAGTATCTTGATATTCAATATTTATTTATGTAATTTTTATGAAATAATAATCATGTGTATAGCCTACATACCTTGATAAGATCTGGCAAGAATTGTGGCAAGCTCATTGGCAGAGATGACTCCAATCCTTGTCTCATGCACACCAGCTCTGACAGTAGCTGTCCTTTCTTCAAACACCCTGATATCACTTCTTGTTTTATACACTGTGGCATTAACTTTAGTTTCGTTCAATATATGTTCTAGTTTCACTAATGTCTACATTTTTAAAACGTTTAAACTGTCATTCATCAAGAATTGGAAGTATCGTTATCCGAAATACCGTCATCCGAAACTTGCACAGAACTCCTGTATCCGACCCGCAATCTAGTTTCTCATTGAAATTGTCACAAAAGTCTTCATTTATATCAAACATAGTTACTTCAACGTAATTCACTTTGTCAACAAAGAGTCAACAAATGATTTACCAACTGGCTCAGAATACGCTCCCCTGTGTTCAATTTTGTGCCGCCGCTGCTGATGACGTGCTCAGTATATACGATACGATATACGATGACGTAATCCAAGGACTATATATAAGCCGTCTAACCCGATCGACATTTAGCGCTATTCCGATGTTTTAAGTCATCACAGAAAGGGCCCTCGTCTTTAAAAACATTCAGAATAGATAAATTTAGTGAAATTCAAAATGGCGGCTATTTTTTTCCAAGAGAACCACTGGTTTCATAATGGCCGAGCTAGACAGCCAATCAGAATGCCCGAATCTCATAATGGCCGAGTTTTTTCATAAAGGCCGCGTTTTTCCCATAATGGTCGAGTTTTTTGTCCATAATGTCGAGGTGAGCTTCGTATCGGCCCTGCATTTGGAGTGAAAACGCGCCTAATATTGTATAGCCAATTAATAAATGTCCATAATATGTCTCATCAGCCAAGCTACTATATTATTATACTGTTGGCTGATACATAGAGAAACTCGGGTCACTGTCCGGTGAGAACAATGTTATCAGGCGAGGTGATATCGCCCGGGTGGCGAGCCTTTGACGATATCGCCGAGTCTGATAACATTGTTCGATCCGGACAGTGACCCGAGTTTCTATTTATCATGCAACCAGCATCACGGAACAAGTAAGGGACGTAAATCCTCAATTTTTAAAGTTACAACCGAGATGCGGGTTTTAGTAGATCCAGTAATCTCGCCGAATAACCCAACTAAATGTGCTTCCGCGCGCAAAAATAGTTCTCAATTCCACGCTGCTTAACAAAAGAAATATTAAAAAATAAAATATTTGAATTGTATATTCAGAACGGGAAATCTTAGTAAATAGTATTACCAAATAACTACATCGTGTCATAAAAGTAGAATAAAATTTCGCTCATGAATTTTTGGAAGTTTTCTGGATGAATCATCAATGACGTACGTGTGTGAACAGGGTCGTTACTACGTCTGTTATTCTTAACAATGCCTTGGAATAAATATAAACATGGACTGTGTGATACACTGGGTTGTTTGTGGAAACTGTCAGTGCAAAATTGAATTCCGGACGGGGGAAATAACTTTTTATAACAGTTTATACACGCTTACAGTACACGTCTTAGTCAAGTTAGTGGGTGGAGAATGGCAGTAGGGAGACCTCAATGCTTGGGAAACAGATGGAAATAGAATATGGTAAGATATTATCTTGTTGAAGAGCCTATTATAATTTTTATGTTTAACCTATGTATAAACCGTATGTACACTGAATTCTAACAATGATTTAACTGACACACTTAGTCTTAAGATTCGCCAAAAATGTCGGATTTTTTCATTTTCAACGATTTTGTATGCGCATCGTATCGAGTGCAGATGAGTTCAAATTTGCATTTTGTCCAGTGTATTTGATGCAGTACCGTTGGCTATGCATACCTTTTATGTTTATTTATCTTTGATAAAACTATGCCTGTGGATTTATGTGTGTTTATTGTTTTTTTCAGGGCCTTTCCCAAACGATTGATCCGTGGATGACCCGTATGAATTCAAGAACAATTACACTGTCGTAGCCCTACCTGGCGAAGAAATATTGCTGTTGTTGGTTGTAAATCTAAACTTTGAATAAATATTATCTATCAAAAGTATATTTTACTAGTTTTCAATAATATCTAGGTCAATTTCAGAAGGAATGAGAAATGGGAAAATAGTCCGTGATTTGTGGGCGGAGCCAAAAAGTGTTCTCAGGCTACTAGCAGCCTATTGACCTGAGAACACTTAATGTTCTCAGGTCATGTGTTATCAGGCAGTTACCATGGCAGTTGCATGATAAATGTCCATAATATGTCTCTATCAGCCAAGGTACTATATTATTATACTGTTGGCTGATACATGTCCATAATATGTCCCTATCAGCCAAGGTACCATATTGTTATACTCATAGCTGATACATGTCCATAATATGTCCCTATCAGCCAAGCTACTATATTATTATACTGTTGGCTGATACATGTCAATAATATGTCTCATCAGCCAAGGTACCATATTATTACACTCATGGCTGATACATGTCCATAATATGTCCCTATCAGCCAAGATACTATATTATTATACTGTTGGCTAATGCAATTTTGAAATGTGCTATCCTGCTTGTCCTTATCCATCAATCTGGATTGCAAGTGATTCGAGAAGGCCTACTCTCGGCGGCTGCCACTTTAAGATGCAAATGACGAAACATTGCGCGTGTACGTCTTCCAAGGGCTATTATCATGATAATAGCCCTGCATGAGGCGGGCCAAAAGCTGATAATACTTTAAAAGGGCGCATAATACTTTTTGTTCAATGCAAATTTGTTACTATATATAGTAACATAAATATTATACCATATTATTATACCGTTGGCTGATACATGTCCATGATATGTCTCATCAGCCAATGTACTATATTATTATACTGTTGGCTGATACATGTCCATAATATGTCCCTATCAGCCAAGCTACTATATTATTATACTCATAGCTGATACATGTCCATAATATGTCTTATCAGCCAAGCTACTATATTATTACACTCATGGCTGATATATGTCCATGATATGTCCCTATCAGCCAAGGTACTATATTATTATATTATACCTCACCCTAATTTCATTCAACTGTTTCTTTGTTATTCCAATCAGTCAATATATCCAGCGATAGACTGACTGATACAGCAGCCGGTCAATATTATAAAAAATATGGACCGGCAAAATAATATGGACCGGCAGGTAACTATGGCAGTGACATAGAACGCTCTATTTTTAGAACATAATTTACGCTATTCCCAGTAACAAAAACTGCTGTAACTTGTTTATTATTGAACCGAAACATGCCATGTGGGTATTCATTTTCTTTGTTAGATCGTTTGCTACGAGTTTATGTACGTTTTGAATAAAAATTCCCCCAAAAAACATTTTTCACATTTCTAGGTTATTTTGTGAATACGCAGGAAGACCAAACATAGATGTTAGGTCTCCCCATAGTGATCTGTAGTGTAAAAATTTAAAACCAAATGTATTTTCGCGTTAGAAAGATATAGATTTCTAATATTGAAATTGAATGTTCGGTATAATATAAGAAATAGTTCACATCACTTCGGGCCCAATGACATTATATGGACTGGCTAGTCAGCCCGCGTTGTGTATATGGACCTCAGCTTCGCTTCGGTCCATATACACAACTTGGGCTGACTAGCCAGTCCATATAATGCCATAGGGCCCTCAGTGATGTGAACTATTTCTTAAATACTCATGGCTGATACATGTCCATAAAATAGAGAAAAATAAGTAAGTGGCCTGGATGAGTAAGTTTATCTTGCAAGGCGGAGAAATTTATCAGTTGAGTGAACCCCCTTTTACACATTGGTGAACTTCAAGAAATGATGTTTAATTCTATAGCAACTATCTTCTACAATGTGGTAGTAGACGATATTAACAAAGCAAGCAATAGTACAGTAGAACTTCGATGCCTCGAACTACCTTCGGACCGGGAAAATAGTTCGAGGCATCTAGGGTGTTCGAGGCATCTATGGTATTCAAATATAAGTTCGAACTGATGTCGGCATGGAAATCCGTGTGTGTATTGCATAATTACTTCACTTGCATAATGCATGTGTATCATTTTGTAACATTATTCATTAGAATGATAAAACATCATTATTTAGACAAAATTGACCTGAAATCTGATTTATCTTCGGCAAGCTCTTCAAATGTTTACAAATTCTTACTATGGTAACTCGTTATACAGCGCATTTATATAAAGCAGCGAGTCACGAATTATTATCATGTTCATGTTCGACTACCAATAAATAAATCACCTGGAAATACTGATTTTACTGCAGCTTTCTTTAAAGTTTTTTGGGCCAAAATTGGAATATTTCTTGTCAGGTCAATTAACCATGCCTTTGAAACGGGAGAATTGTCAGTATCTTTAAAACAAGGAGTTATTACATGTATTCCCAAAGGCAATAAAGACAAACTATATTTAAAGAACTGGAGACCAATTCCAACTCAATGTTTCCGACAAAATTGCATCCGCTGCAATAGCGAATCGCATAAAATATGTTCTTAAAATCATAATAAGTGAAGATCAAACTCGATTTATACCAGGTCGCTTCATGGGAGAAAATATAAGATTAATATATGATATAATGAACTATACGGAACAAACTCAAACCCCTTCTATGCTGCTTCTAATTGACTTTGCAACAGCCTTTGACTCTGTCTCATGGAAATTCATGGGAAAATGTCTTCATTTCTTCAATTTTGGGCCAGGGATTATATCCTGGATAAAAGTATTTTATAAAGACATTCAATCATGTGTAATTATAAATGGCCATTTATCAGACTGGTTCTGTGTACATCGTGGATGCAGACAAGGGGACCCTTTATCCCCTTATTTGTTTATTATTTGTGCTGAAATACTTTCGTTATTGATCAAATTAAATAAGAACATTAAAGGTGTCAACCTTAGTGGTCAGGAATACCTTATATCACAGTATGCTGATGATACAACATTGATACTGGATGGTTCCGAAAAGTCACTAGTCAATACAATCAAAGTTTTAAAATTCTATGCTAAAATATCAGGACTACATATTAATATAGACAAGACAATGGCAGTTTGAATAGGCTCTATGAACAAGAGGGCCCAAAGGGCCCTAGGTCGCTCACCTGTTATAGCAGTACATGCAAGACCTGTGATTTGACCTAGTGACCTAGTTATTGGCCCAATATGACGCAATAATGACCTAGATTTTGTTGAGATGATCACTCTGACCAAGTTTCATAAGGATTAGGCTAAAATTGTGACCTCTAGTGACTATACAAGGTTTTTCTATGATTTGACCTTGTGACCTAGTTTTTGACCCCGGATGACCCAATCACGAACTCGACCTAGATTTTATTGAGATGATCATTGTGACCAAGTTTCATAAAGATTAAGTCAAAAAAATGACCTCTAGTGTCTATACAAGGTTTTTCTATGATTTGACCTTATGACCTAGTTTTAGACCCAAGATGACCCAATATCAAACTTGACCTAGATTTTGTTGTGATGATCATTGCGACCAAGTTTCATAAAGATTAGGTCAAAATTGTGACCTCTAGTTACTACACAAGGTTTTTCTATGATTTGACCTTGTGACCTAGTTTTTGACCCCGGATAACCCAATATCGAACTTGACCTAGATTTCGTTAAGGCGATCATTGTGACCGAGTTTCATAAAGATTAGGTTAAAACTGTGACCTCTAATGACTACACAAGGTTTTTCTATGATTTGACCTTATGACCTAGTTTTTTCCCCCAAGATAACCCAATATCAAACTTGACTTAGATTTTGTTGTGACAATCATTGTGACCAAGTTTCATAAAGATTAGGTCAAAATTGTGACCTCTAGTGAATACACAAGGTTTTTCTATGATTTGACCTTGTGACCTACTTTTTAATCCTGGATGACCCAATATCGAACTTGACCTAGATTTTGTTAAGATGATCATTGTGACCAAGTTTCATAAAGATTATGTCAAAATTGTGACCTCGAATGACTACACAAGGTTTTTCTATGATTTGACCTTGTGACCTAGTTTTGGACCCCGGATAACCCAATATCGAACTTGACCTAGATTTTGATTAGGTGATCATTGTGACCAAGTTTCATAAAGATTAAGTCAAAATTGTGACCTCTAGTGTATACACAAGCAAATTGTTGACGGACGACGGACGGCGGACGACGGACGGACGACGGACGAAGATTGATCACAAAAGCTCACTTTGTGACAGGTGAGCTAAAAATAGCAATATTATTCTGTGTCCTGATCTGAGCTTAAATTGGCCTAAAGGAAAATTTAAATTACTTGGTTTTACATTTACAATTGACTTAAATGAAATCGTAAAAATAAATTATGAGAGTTAGATAGAAGAGATAAAGACACTAACGAATAGTCCCGCTGGGAAAGAATACAGTTCTAAAAACATTAGCTTTACCAAAATTAAATCATCTGATAATTGGATTACCTAACCCTAGCCAAGAAGTTATAAACCATATTCAGAATTTGTTCTTTAAATTGATATGGAATAATGGCCCGGATAAAATTAAAGGAAATATTATAACACAAAATTTTGACAATGTTAGTTTGGATCATTTCATACAAGCCCTTAAAATTACGTGGTTAAGGCGTCGTTTTAGAAACAGTGGTAACTACTTGAATCTTTTTTTTTCTTTCTATATTTTATTCACAACAGGTTACAATATACATAGTGTACATATATACAATAAATGATGTAACAATATTTTAATAATAAAGTTGTAAAGTTTACAAATTTTGCCAGTTTTTTATTTCTAAAGCTGTATGTTTAAATTAAGATATCATAAATGAAATTAGGGAATGTTGAGAGATTGACAAAATTTCTTCATGAAATCTGAGCTTTCTTTATTTTTATATTTGTAATATTTATATTTGTAATATATCGAGATAATGTGTCTAAATCAATACATAATATTTGGAGAATGTTAGTTTTGTTTTTCCTACGTTCACTTTTAAAATAATCTTTATAAATAGAGTATCCTATTAGACTTAATATTACATTTATTATTTCATATTGTTTATACATGATTTTATAACCTATTATTATATATTCTAAAGAGTTTATTTTGTTGTTTATGCCATTTTCTGAAAATATGTTGAGTATCTTTTCCCAGAATGAGTCCATGTAAGGACATGTTATAAAAAAGTGATTTAAGTTTTCTAAAGCCCCACAGTGTAAGCAGTTTGTGGAAGTGAATATTTTCCATTTGTAGAGATTTTCATTTGTGGCAATTATATTGTGCAACAGTTTATATTTAAATTGTTTGACGCGATTGTCGACGAGTACTTTATTTATGAAATAGTAGTAGCTAAGCCAATTGATGTTTTTATTAAAGCTTGATTCCCAATGTTTATGTAGATAAGGTGTTTCGAATTTTCTTTTGATGAATTCTAAGTAGTAGTCCTTGCTTTTAATGAATTTCGTATTTGTAAATCGTAATTGAGTTTTAATGATAGTTTTAACTGATTCTGTTGTTTGGATTTTTGTCTTCCATTCTGAGGATATTGCCTTTTTAATAGTTTCACTTTCTGAAATCCAGTTTGTTTTATTTTTAAGCTTATCATATATTTTGCGTTCGCTTATTTTGCCGTTTATATCAATTAAGTCATTAACAAATAATATATCCGAATTTATCCATGAGTTAAATATGAGACATTTTCCTTTAAATTTGATATACCTATTGCCCCATATGATTTGGTTCCTGATTGTACTGAATGATTTTGGTGCTGTTATAGTTGAAAGGTTGTTGTATTTAATCCATGTATCTATGATATTTACATAGAAAGAGGGCAATGTTGTTTTAGTGTTAGGGAGCGATTTTAAGTTATCTGTGTTCATTTCAAATATTAATAGTCCTTTACCGAATTGGTTCAGTAATAAACAAGGAATAATCTTCCAGTTTGCGTTATAAGATGATCTTAAGTTTAGGATCCATTTTAGTATAAGGGAATTTACATAACTGTCTATATCAACCATGCTTAAGCCTCCGTCAAGTTTATTTCCTATTAGTGTTGTTCTTTTAATTTTTTCACGTTTATTGCTCCAAAGAAAATCTGAGAATAGTTTAGTGACCTGTTTTATAATTTGTTTGGGAGTGGACATTGCTTGCATTAAGTATGTCAGATTTGGAAGTATTAAGCTTTTGATTATTGTTATTTTCCCGTAATAGGTTAGTTTTCGTTTTTGCCATTTTTGTATCAGATGCTTACATATTTCAATTTTATTTTGCCAGTTTAGATCTTCACATTCATTGTAGCTATTACCAAAGTAAATGCCTAATGCTTTAACATATGCATTCGTAAACTCTATGTTATCGACATTGTGTGTATTGGTTTTAGAACTACCTATCCAGAGTCCTTGCGTTTTATTTCTATTTAGTTTTAGACCTGAATATTTACCAAATTCTTCGATTATTTCTAGAGATATTTTTATTTCATTTTCATTTTGTATGAATATTGTTGTGTCGTCTGCTAACTGAGTAAGTTTGATATGTTTATTTTTGTTATTAACATCTGTTCCGACTTTTATTTCTATTCCTTTAAATGTTGTGGTGTTTCTTAGTTTAATTGCCATTATTTCAGCGACAATAATAAATAGAAGTGCTGATAATGGGCATCCTTGTCTGACGCCACGATGTATTTTAAAAAATTTGGAACTCCAACCATTATTTATTAAACATGAGGTAATATTGGTATACATAACGTTTACCCATTGTATAAAGGAATCTTTAAATCCGAATTTCAACAAAGATTTGTGTAGAAATGACCATTCGATTGTATCAAAAGCTTTTTTGAAATCTAAAAATAAGACAGCTCCTGGAGTGTTTGTTATGTTTTTGTAATCAATAACGTCTTGAATTTGTCTTATGTTGTATCCAATATATCTGTTTTTAATGAACCCTTGTTGGTCGTGGCTTATGATACTTGGTAGTACTTTCTGTAAGCGCATGGCTAAAACCTTTGCTAAAATTTTATAGTCAGTGTTGAGAAGAGATATAGGTCGCCAGTTTTCTAAATTATTAGGATCTCCTTTTTTAAATAGTAGTGAAAATACGCTTTGTTTTTGCGTGAAAGAGAGTTCACCGTTGTCAAAACCTTCATTTAAAGAATCAACTACCAAATGCATTATTTGTTTCCAAAAAGTTTTATAAAATTCTATTGGCAGTCCGTCCAGACCTGGACTTTTATTTGTTTTCATTATGTTGATAACATTTGTAGCTTCGTCATATGTGACTGGTCCTTCACATTCTTTAGCTTCATTATCGTTTAAAGTGTTATCAGTGTCCGTTGAGTTTAAGTATTCGTCACCGACTACATGTGAACTTTGGTAAAGATTTTCATAAAATTTTACAGTTTCTTCCAATATGGTTTCTTTATCAGTAATTATGTTTCCATTTGTTGATAATGAGTTAATAACTTTTCGTGTTTGTCTAGAGTTTTCAAGATTTAAAAAATAGTTTGTGTTTTTTTCGTCGTCTTCTAACAATAACACCCGTGAGCGTATTTGTGCCCCTTTAGCTTTGAAACTATAGATATTTTCAATTTCCCCTTCAATATTGGTGATTTGTGTTTTTATTGCCTCATTGTTTGTATTTAAGTCCTTTTTATATAGTTCATTTAGTTGCTTTTCTAGATAAGATAATTTGCATTTTCTTTCCTTTGACTTCTTTTTAGAATATTTAATTGTTATTTCTCTTGTGTTATTTTTACATATTTCCCATTTTGTTCTATGATTTGTAATGTTTAATGTCGTTAAGCTTTCAATCATAGCCACTATTTCATCGCAATATTCGGTATCGCATAAATATGCTTTGTTAAGTTTCCAAAAACCTGGTCCTCTTTCTATAGGTGGTTTTAGTTTAAGTGAAATTGCTAGATGGTCAGTATATTTAATCAGGGCAGGACGAATGTCTGTTGACAAAATGATTGGACTAAGGTTTTCTTCAATGAGCCAAAAATCAATTCTGCTTTTTTCGGTTCCATTTTTTCTACGCCATGTAAATTGTGTTTTTGTTTTATTTAAAGTTCTCCATATATCAATTAAATTGTGTGACTTCATCAAATCATTTAAGTTTGGATGCTTATTGGTTTTATTTGATATTGTAATTCTGTCAATGTTATGTAATGTTTCGTTATAATCTCCTCCAACTATTTTTATTCCTTGTGAATGTTCCGCAATATGTTCAGATAGGTTTTTGAAAAACACGTTTCTGATTTCTTTGTCATTAGGAGCATATATGTTTATTAATGTAATTATATTATTGTTATACTCAATGTTAAGTAGGACGAATCTTCCGTTATTGTTTCCAGTGAAGGAATCTAACACATTACATGTTATTGACTTATTTATTAAGATGGAGCAGCCTTTACTATTATTCGATCCGAACGAATGGTACTGTTCCCATTTATCAAATTCATTATAAAGAACAGTTTCAAGGTCAACCGTAAAATGAGTTTCTTGTAAAAACGTTATATCTGCTTTTTGGTGTATTAACCATTGCAATAAGCGGGCACGTTTATGCTTATCCCTTAAGCCCTGAGTATTTAGGGATATTAAGTGTAATGAAGTTGTCATCTAATTGAATGATGATTCTTTAGGAAGGAATTAAACGTGGAAGTGCAGTAGATGTGAAAAAAGATGGTGTGTATAATGTTATGAAATATATGATGATGTATGTATAGTTCAAGTTCACAGTTAAAGCAACGTATATGGTTTATAGAAACATTGTGTATAGTATTCATCAAATATATATGTTTAGACCAAAAACATGTTTGAAACGCACTAGTGTGCAAATTAGTAACATTAGTCGTATACGACGAGAATGGCAAAACCACTTCAAAGTTATATCTAATAGTATGAAGATACTTTATGTATTTAAACAAATTGTTCATGTTCAGACGTAAAGTTGGGTTCCTAATATATTCAATAGAACGGTGTATTTACATGTATACAAAATTATGCATATAAAGAAACATAGTACATGCATATTTATACATATATGTCAATATAATACAAAATGTTTATTATGGTACACAATGTACCTATGCTTTAAATGTCTGTCTATTTTGTACCCGACGCGGGTGGGTAAGATCGGTCACATGACCATATATCGATGTGTAATCGTTAATCGTAATGGAAAGTCCCTTGAGAAATCCGCGTTCGTGTAATCCTTGTACAAATGAATAAATATCACATAACGCGATCATTTATATTTGTCGTTTGATTTTCGTTGTTTCTTTGATTCATCGTGTAGTTCTTCAGCCGGTGTAGGTGGAGAACGAACAACGTGTATCGATGATTGTTTATTTGGAGTTTTCGTGTCACTATCAGGAGTATTGAGCACGAATTTGATCATAGTCTGTTGTCCGTGTATCTGTGTCGTGTTAGTTTTCTTTGGCTTTGGTTTGTATTTGTCCGTAGCACGAGTTTCACGATACTCAGAAGTACTGACAGCATTGGATACAACGGTCGATGTTTTCCGCGTGTGAAATTCAGTGTCACTCACTGTTTTCCGTCCATCATCGGAGCATTCCGATTCATCGATGTCGCTCTCGGTGTGTCTGCTAATAGCGTCACAATCGCTCCGCTTATGACCGGATTCATTGCACTGAGTGCATACCCAGTCGTTTTCGCACATAGCATTTGTATGACCAACTTGTAGACATTTGCTACATTTAGACTGTTTCTTAATTTGGCCGCGATGGAAGACGGTTGCTTTGAATTTACCAAAAGTCATGAATCTATTCAAAGGAGTGTTCATGGATGAGGCTTTAACAATTATCACACGGTCACCAGTGTCGCAGTTCGTGAGTTTACCGCCAATGCGTAGTTTCTCGCGGTAAGCTGATATCACTTCAATATCTCTGCGAATAAGAGTGTGTGTAATAGTACCGTCATCAACTGAAAGCGGTATGTCTTTCACTCTGATGCGAACAGTATTTTCACCATCGAGTCGTAATGGGTTGGTACTTAATATGGGTAGACGTTTACCCCGTAAAATGACCCCAGCCGAAACTAGGTCAACTTTGTCATCTAAAGTCTCAACATATATACGCCACATACCCCTAACTCTCTGGAGCCCTGTAAGATGCGTAGGTTCAATGACATGCGATATACTAGTGTATAGCTCCTCATGCTTAAGCCACAAATCTTGATCTGGTTTTTTATCACCGAATAGTTCACGTTCTTGAAAAAATACCAATGGGACGCCATTTTGTTTCTCATTGGTATCACTATCACGTACTTGATTGTTATTTTCCGACATATTTACTTCCATATTTTTATATATCCAAATTTTTATCTATGTCCATATATATTCCGTTCAATTTACACTTATTGAAACATATTTATATATCCGTTTTCGTAATTTATTCGAAGTTTTTTAGGAGACACGTGCAAAACACAACCTTGGTAGTGTCGCTTACGTATTTCAAAACTACTTGAATCTAATAAAAACAATATGTCCTTTTTACGATTCCTATATTAAATTTGGTGCGGATTTTGTTAAAAACAAAATTGATAATCTTCGAAATGAATTCTGGAAAAATGTCTGGACAAGTTATGTCTCCTTATGTGAATCTTATACAGTAAATTATTGGCAAGAATTTCTGTCAATGCCAGTCTGGAATAATAAAAATTTCAAAATAGCTGGTAAATCTTTTTTCAGCAAACCATTCGTTAATAAAGGCATCATTTTTATAAACGATTTCATGAACAGCAATGGTAACTTCTACACTTACAAAGAATTTCAACAAAAATATTCAGTGGCTTCAAACTTTCTACAATATTCAAATATCATCCATTCATTCAGAACATTTTTTAATACAATTGGAATACCACACCAGGGAATAAACAATCCAAATCCAAATCTTTAATTAGTACTAAAAATATTATGCCGTTCAGATCAAGGATGGAGAATTTTCTATGACATTTTAAATACTACGGACACTACTCCAAAATGAAAAATAAAATGGGAAGTAGATTTAAACAGTAATGTGTTAAATTGGAAATTAATTAATAAAACATCGTTCACAACAACAAAAGAGCCAAAACTGCAATGGTTTCAATACAAAATTAACCACAGGATTTTAGGAACAAAAAGAGTATATTAAGTCAGACAGGGAAGGCAGCACTCAACTTAACCAGCCGAGCACAGAAAACATTAAAAACACACAAAGCACAATGCCCAACTAAACAAGCGCAGATCCGCCCAAGTCCAAGCCGTCGAAAAGTATAATAAATTATAACTAGCTGAATGACCCGGTAGAAAAGATACAGCAACCAAAAGGCGGAATGCCTACGCTGAATGACATAGTAACAACAGTTAAACTGCTGAACTACATAGTTATAGCAGCCTTTAGTCTCAAAAGTTAAATAACAGTATTAAAACGTAGAAAGGCCCGTATAGTCGGATGACCTACTAACTACATTTGTAGCTGAATGACCCAGTTTCCACGGCAAAAGGACTATATTGCCCCGCTTTAGCTGTAAGAAATCTTGAAACGAAGAAGTGCCCAACACACTACCGACCAAGAAAATTAACGCCCCTTGTCTCATTGTTTAAAAACTGAATAGAAAAGATTCAGCAAACAAAAGGCAGAAAGCCCACGCTGAATGACCTAGTAACAACAGTAAAACTGCTGAACTACATAGTTATAGCAGCCTTTAGTCTCAAAAGTTAAATAACAGTATTAAAACGTAGAAAGGCCCGTATAGTCGGATGACCTACTAACTAGCTGAATGACCCAGTTTCCACGGCAAAAGGACTATATTGCCCCAATTTAGCTGTAAGAAATCTTGAAACGAAGAAGTGCCCAACACACTACCGACCAAGAAAATTAAACGCCCCTTGTCTCATTGTTTAAAAACTGAATAGAAAAGATTCAGCAAACAAAAGGCAGAAAGCCCACGCTGAATGACCTAGTAACAACAGTAAAACTGCTGAACTACATAGTTATAGCAGCCTTTAGTCTCAAAAGTTAAATAACAGTATTAAAACGTAGAAAGGCCCGTATAGTCGGATGACCTACTAACTAGCTGAATGACCCAGTTTCCACGGCAAAAGGACTATATTGCCCCAATTTAGCTGTAAGAAATCTTGAAACGAAGAAGTGCCCAACACACTACCGACCAAGAAAATTAAACGCCCCTTGTCTCATTGTTTAAAAACTGAATAGAAAAGATTCAGCAAACAAAAGACAGAAAGCCCACGCTGAATGACCTAGTAACAACAGTAAAACTGCTGAACTACATAGTTTTAGCAGCCTTCAGTCTCAAAAGTTAAGTAACAGTATTAAAACGTTGAAAGGCCCGATTTCAGCAACAAAAAATCTGAAAACCTTAAAACGAGTGACCCAGTTTCATTAAGTAAAATGACGTAATTGAATAAATCGAGATATGACGTACTGAACAAGTCATTAAGAATTGCAAGCAATACAGAAGTCCCCTACCGGTTTAAAGCTATTGTCAATGTGTCTGTTGCCATATCAACCACAATTTCCGTCAGAACCAAAACTGACGGACAGATGGCAAACCAATAGTCCCCTTCGGTCAAAAACCGGTAGGGGACTTAAAACTACATTAAATGACCTCAGGGGACAGAACACTACATCCATAACTCCACAGCTGTGGTGAAGTTTTCACGTCCGCCCTGATGGTTCTTTCCACACTGAAGTAATCTTACAAAACAACAACTCGAATATTCAATTTTTAAATTTAATTTTACAAATAACACACTTTTTTAAGTTCACAAAAATAATTATTTTAACATCCAAAATGAAATTCACAGTTCAAATTAAAACGACATGTGTCCGTCTGATTAAAGATATTAATGAAGTTAAGCGGCGCATGGCAATGGTTACGGTGCTATATATACTGAGGCTTCCCGCCAAACCATACTCGTAAAATCCGTGATACTGGATATGACACATGACAAGTTTATGAAAGAACGGAGCAGACGGAGCAAACTGTAATAGTACATGCAATAACAACAAAGTTACCGCAAATAAACATGTCAACCTATTTTAAGTTACTACCGGAAATATGTTTATACTACAACGGAGCAGACGGAGCATACTACAGTACGAAATATAATGACAATATTACATCATACCAGGGATATAATTATGGTATTTATCAAACCAGGTTTATAATGTAACGGAGCATACATAAAGAACAATGTCACTTATAACCCCGAACAAAACTATCGCAAACTCTGCGACAACAGCTGTACATAGACTCATGAACGAACCCGGTAGGATGCGAATCGCGGGGACGAAATATTAAGAGGACAACCGGCAAATACGAATAAATAGTAAACTCCTAGCTCCTTTTGGCCCCGGTCAAAAAATTAAATACTGAGAAATTATGGCAAATTATCGATTATTTAAAAATGAAAAACTCGATTGTAAACGGAATTGGCGTTTAAATCCAGATACAAACCCATATTATAATAATTAAACAAAATACGAAACTATCGGAAGTAGCACCGACCCCAACAGAAACCGCGGGACACGCGAGTACAAAAGGCACAGAAAATACATACACAACTTCACTCGAAAAGGCGCGGAACATACATAAGAAACTAGCACAGGAACATGTAATACAAAACCGGGCATCCAATCCCGAAAGTCTGCTGCTTAAGTCAGTCAAACTAAAACGGAATAAGAGCCAGTTGGTAAGAAATTAACAACCGGACAAAACATACCCCACAAGGACAATCCACAACAGACACTGAGTATATGCAATTTTGAAAGATACGAAGCAGCCTTGTGCTGGACAACGAATTTGCAGAATGGCACATACAAAACTAATAAAGTTTAACAAAAGGCACAGTGGCCAAATATTTTTGTATTTTTTCCAATTATACTATTAAGTGGACAGTACATACACAGAGGAAGGTTGACTATTATACCGCCTATTATATAAAATGGGATTACGCGATAACGATTTATGCAGTTTCTGTAATCCTTCACCTGAAACTATCCTTCATCTATTCCATAGCTGTGATACTACCCATATGTTTTGGGAAACTATCGCTGGTTGGTTAAACAGAAACTGTAATCTAAACTTTAGTTGGACAAAACATAACATACTTCTTGGAAACAAGGGCCAAGCTGCCATAAATAAAATTCTGATTGTAGCAAAATATTATATTTATCAATGTAAAAGGAATTTATCTATCCCTAACATCGAGGATTTTAAAAAACGAGTGCTCACCTATTACAAAGCAGAAAGAATTAATGCTTTTAAAACATTTAATATACACAAGTTTGAAAAATTATGGTCTCCATTAGCAGCCATAACACGGACACTTGACACATAATGAAGTAAATAATTAGATAATATGCTTATTGCAATATGAAATGCTCCCCCATCTTCTGTTTTGCTCCCCAATTTTTTCTTGCCATATTTTTCATGCATGTTAAATACCACTCATCAGATGTCATTGATCTTTTTGAATTCCTTTTTTCTTAACAAAATACGTGTTTAAGCATGCTACCAATATTTGAAAATAGTTCAGAGCTTTTATTTCCAAATTAAGGTGCCAATATCAACTGTATCCAATGGAACACCCACATCTCTAAACAACTTTGCTATTTAATAAAAATTCTTTCTTTCTATTGTGGGTTGCTTAAGCTTTTCTTTTCGCTTTTTTAGCCTCACCAGTAACGAAAAATATCAAAATAATGAGTATTCTCACATATACGACCCTACCTATTCTATATTCACTCTCCTGTCCCATAAAAATTTTAAACTTAATTATGTACCTTCTTTTTGTTTTAAATGCTATGCCACTATATTTCATGATGTTATATGTTGTATTTTGACTATTTTATGTAACATGCTTTCATGAAAATGAATAGATATAAAAACAAATTGTGACCTAGTGACTGCACAAGGTTTTTCTATTATTTGACCTTGTGACCTAGTTTTTGACCCGGATGACCCAATATCGAACTTGACCTAGATTTTGTTGTGATGACCATTGTGACTAAGTTTCATAAAGATTGGGTCAAAATTGTGACCTCTAGTGACTGCACAAGGTTTTTCTATGATTTGACATTGTGACCTAGTTTTTGACCCCAAATGACCCAATATCAAACTTGACCTAGATTTTGTTGATATGATCATTGTGACCAAGTGTCATAATGATTAGGCCAAAATTGTGACCTCTAGTGTCTACACAAGCAAATTGTTGACGGACGGACGACGGACGGACGACGGCGAGTGATCACAAAAGGTCACTCTGTCACTTTGTGACAGGTGAGCTAACAATCAAACATAAGATAAACCGATCCATGCTTGTAAGTCTTTATCCAAGGACATTTCCTATCTTATAATCCAATGTCAACATCCGAATTCTCCAACAGTTGATTTTGAAGTATCTCAGCAAAGTAAAATTCTTCATTATATCCTTCAAAATTGCTAGATGTCCATTCATCCATCTAAGATGCCGTAGTAAATGCAAGACGATATTAACTAAGCAAGCAATAGTATAACATTATGTTGATCAGTCAAATAAAACAATCAAACATAAGATACACCGATACATGCTTGTAGGTTTCTATCCAAGTACATTTCCTATCCTATCATTTTATGTCAACATCCGAATTCTCCAACACATAGGCAGCCAGCACGTACCCATATACTCCCCCCCGTCAATTCAACCTTCTCATCTTTTATCAAGACAAGTGAATAACGGAAATTGGGGTGCCTGTCACATAACTAGCCGTATTTTTTTTAATTTATTCAATTTATTCACTCAAATGTTATATTACGGGTATCAGCGTGTAGCTAAGGTATTTTGAGCTGAGCTTTCACGACTGAACAACTATGGATGACGCGACATCCAGTCTAACCAATCAAATGATCGCTTCGAAATCTGTTGAGGTTAAAAGGTTATTGGAATTCTAAAAAGAATGGAAAATTGACGACATGTTACACACTGATACCCATAATATACCATTTGAATGAATAATAGACATACATGACTACAAGTGTGACTGGCTGGTTAATTGTTAACACTGAGGTAGTCTAACTTGTATTCCAGCTGAACAATGGGCACATACGTTTCACTGTTTTGCTAAAGTAAAGAATTATACTTAAAGAGTCTCATTAATAAACATTATGCATTTGGGACTATAAAAAACAATAGTTCAGTATAATATAACAAGAGGGCCCAAAGGACCATAGGTCGCTCACCTGTCCTAGCAGTTCATGCAGATCTCCTAATGGTAGTCTCTATTGCATGTACAAGGTTTTCATAATGTCTTATAAAGCAATCTTGTAAATTACATCACATAGACCAATTGGCATATTGAAGTTTAAGCCAAGTTTTGTCTATGATTTGACCTTGTGATCAACTTTTTGACCCTAGATGACCCAATATCGAACTTCACCTAGATTTTGCTGAGATGATCATTGTGACCAACTTTAATAAGGATAAGACCAACAATTATACCTCTAGGGACTGCATAAGGTTTTTCTAAGATTTGAAATTGTGACCTAGTTTTTGACCCGGATGACCCAATATCGAACTTGACCTAGATTTTGTTTGTTGAGATAAGATTAAAATTGTGACCTCTAGTGACTACACAAGGTGTTTCTATGATTTGACCTTGTGACCTTGTTTTGACCCCAGATGACCCGATATCGAACTTGACCTAGATTGTGTTAAGATGATCATTTTTACCAAGTTTCATAAAGATAAGACCAAAATTGTGACCGCTAGTGACTACACAAATTGTTTTTATGATTTGACCTTGTTACCTAGTTTTTGACCCCAGATGACCCAATATCAAACTAGACCATGATTTTATTAACATGATCATTTTGACCAAGTGCCATAAAGATTAGGTCCAAATTGTGACGTCAAGTGACTACACAAGGTTTTTTCTGTGATTTGACCTTGTGACTTAGTTTTTGACCCCGGATAACCCAATATAGAACTTAACCTAAATTTTGTTGACATGATCATTCTGGCAAAGTTTCATAAAGATTAGGTCAAAATTGTGATCTCAAGTGAATACACAAGTTTTTTCTATGATTTGACCTTGTGACCTAGTTTTTGACCCCAGATGACCCAATATCAAACTTGGCCTAGATTTCTTTAAGATGATCATTTTGACCAAGTTTATAAAGATTAGACCAAAATTGTGATCTCAAGTGAAAACACAAGTTTTTTCTATGATTTGACCTTGAGACCTAGTTTTTGACCTTGTATGACCCAATATCGAACTTGACCTAGATTTTGTTGATATGATCATTTTGAGCAAGCGCAATAAAGATTAGACCAAAATGTGACCTCTAGTGACTACACAATGTTTTTCTATGATTTGACCTTGTGACTTAGTTTTGGACTTCGGATGACCCAATATCGAACTTGACCTAGATTTTGTTGAGATGATCATTTTGACCAACTTTCATAAAGATCAGGCCAAAATTGTGACCTCTAGTGACTACAGAAGATTTTTCTATGATTTGACCTCGCGACCTAGTTTTTGACCCCGGACAAACCAATATCGACCAAGTTTCATAATGATTGGGCTAAAACTGTGACCTCTAGTGTCTACACAAGTAAATTCTAGACGGACGAAGAGTGATCACAAAAGCCTTTTCTGTCACTTTGTGACAGGAGAGCTAAAAATAAGATATTATTGAAAATAAGATATATTACTCCAGGGTAGCTCAGCTTTACACTTAATTTTCTGTTCTGTTCTGTAACAAGGTTATAACAAGGTTGACTCAATGAAGAAGCAATGTATTGTAACACTGTTTGTCAAGTGTTAAGAAAAATAACTTATCCCTCAATACGTAAAATGTTCTTATGCTACTAAAATACACAAAGTACAGTGATATAAATTGATATATTATCGAAAATATGCTAAAGTAATGCGTAAAGCATGTTCATAAATCACAAATAATCTTTTTTTTTGTATAATATGCAAAAAAATGGCCTTGGCTGATAACGTTGGCTGATGTCCGGAATCTGGCCTGCTACAATACCTGACGGATATGCTAAATGTACATGTGAAAGCCATAGGCTTGATGAAAAATAATAATTGTCATAAGTGGTCAATTAGACGAAATCTGACAAATCCGTGTAACAAACAGTTGAATAAACAACATAACAACTGATTGCCTAAAGCCTAAGATATGGAGCTAGAACTTTGTAAAACACACAGCATGAATTAATATGGCTGCATTACTGTAAAAACATAAAATTTGTGGTTTTAAATTTAAATCAATGTTTTGATTGAACTAAATTAAAAATCCAATCTTCATGACGTATCTACACCCCCAACAATTACACAACAATGGCTTTTTCCTTGTAACCACAGAAATGGGAGCAAAATTCATCTAAATTCAACAATTTTACAGTATTAATTATCAGTAGCAATTGAAACAAAACTACAAACTATTTATAAAGCTTGAAACATATATTGTGCAAATTGTCAATCAATTGCAAGAAACCTAATTATATACATTGTCCAAATAGTGGCTATATCTATAATGTTTTCCATATCTTTTCATGACCATTGGTGATGCCATTAAGTATCACTTCAATACAACATTGCATTGTTTTTTAGATATCAATACATATATAAACCAAATGCATTGTCTAAACTTTCATAAAACAGTTTAAGATCTATTAGAAGCGTCTTTTACACGAACCTGTTTGAAAAATATTTATAAATATTTTCATGCATAGGGGTAGGTAACTCTATTAAACATTTTGGTGAAATTATGCCCCCTTTTTCAACTTAGTGCAAATGTTAATGTTAAGGTACAGGTTTTTTGACCTCTAATATTTTCAAAGTGCATTCACATATTGCTATGCATACTTGTTCTCCATCATGACCCCAACCCCTACACAGGGGTAGGTAACTCTATCAAGCATTTTGTTGAAATTATGCCCCCTGTTGGACTTGGAAATGCAAATGTTAAAGTTTAGGTACAGGTTTTTTAACTTCTAATATCTTCAAAGTGCATTGACATATTGCTTTGATACCACCATCATGACCCAAACCCGTAAACAGGGGTAGGTAACTCTATCAAGCATTTTGGTGAAATAATGCCCCGTTTTTCAACTTAGTGTCAGCAGGTTGTTATGCCCCCATATCGATAGATTGGGAGGCATATAGTGATTCACCTGTTCGTCCGTTCGTCCGTCCCTCCTGGTTAACCCAAATTGACAGTTTCTTCTAGCATTATTATGGCTTGCTACCTTCACCTTGACCTAATTTTGGACTTATTGAAGGGCCAAATTCTTGGTTAACCCAAATTGACTGTTGCTTCTAGCATTATTATGGCTTGCTAAAAACCTTCCATACTTGCATGGATGTTGTATATGAACACTCTCCACACGCCTGTATCACCTGACCCCATTTTGACCTTCACCTTGACCTAATTTTGGACTTAGACTTACTGAAGGGCCAAATTCTTGGTTAACCCAAATTGACCGTTTCTTCTACCATTAATAAGGCTTGCTACAAAGCTTTCATACTTGCATGGATGTTGTATATGAACATGCTCCACACGCCTGTATTACTTAACACCATTTTGACCTTCACCTTGTCCTAATTTTGGACTTAGATTTATTGAAGGCCAAATTCTTGGTTAACCCAAATTGACCGTTTCTTCTAGCATTAATATGGCTTGCTACAAAGCATTCATACTTGCATGGATGTTGTATATGAACACTCTCCACACGCCTGTATCACCTTACCTCATTTTGACCTTCACCTTGACCTAATTTCGACTTTAAGACTTATTAAAAGGCCAAATTCTTGGTTAACCCAAATTGACCGTTTCTTCTAGCATTAATATGGCTTGCTACAAAGCTTTTATAATTGCATGGATATTGTATATGAACATTCTCCACACTATCCAACATTAAACAGAATTACGGCCCCTGATTGACTTAGCTTTGTTATGGACAAGGCTTCCATGGGGGCATAAGCGTTTATTGAACGCAGTCTTGTTTGACCTCTAATATTTTCAAAGTGCATTCGCATAATGCTATGCATACTTGTTCTCCACCATGATGGTGAACAATGTTAAAGTTTAGGTACAGGTTTTTTGACCTCTAATATTTTCAAAGTGCATTCGCATAATGCTATGCATACTTGTTCTCCACCATGACCCCAACCCCTACACAGGGGTAGTAGATAACTCTATCAAGCATTTTGTTGAAATTATGCCCCCTTTTAGACTTGGAAATGCAAATGTTAAAGTTTAGGTACAGGTTTTTTTAACTCCTTATATCTTCAAAGTGAATTGATATATTACTTTGATACTTTGCATACTTGTTCACCATCATGACCCCAACCCCTACTCAGGAGAAGATAACTATTTAGCATTTTGTTGAAATTACGCCCCGTTTTGGACTAAGAAATGCTTATTTGTTTACCATCATGACCTAGAGGACCTACACATGAGTAGGTAACGGTCCTACATAATTTGTCCAAATTATCCCCCTTTTTGACTTAGACGCCCCAACCTCTACACAGCAGAGGGTAATGCTGCTGTTATGAAGCATTTTGTTTTGAACATAAAATGATTGTACATGTACTATCCTAGCATGGCGCTGCGAATAGTGGAGCGCGCTGTTCGTGGACAGCTCTTGTTGATCAAAAGTGTCTTCTTACAAGCGTTATATTGTCTCTATGGTGATCATGTTATTTTTGTCGGAGTATAAGTCAGATATAGAACTAGTTTTTGATCAAAAGTGTCTTCTTACAAGGGTTATATTGTCTCTATGGTGATCATGTTATTTTTGTCGGAGTATAAGTCAGATATAGAACTAGTTTTTGATCAAAAGTGTCTTCTTACAAGGGTTATATTGTATGGACGAACAACAAATTATCCTCGGATTTGCCTCGGCCAATTTGTTGGGTTATAGTACAGTTTTGTAAGGACTTTGTCAGAAGACACTTTCGATCAAACACTTGTACGATATATATATCATACTCTGTACAGCACTTCTATCAATTTAGGTTTGTATATTTGTTGATTATTTTTTCTGAAAATTGGACTTAGGACATTTATGTTCAATACCAGGAGGATGTTCAGTTCTAAAAATATATCTGAATAATACCAGGTATTAGACACCGTACAGCGGATATAGCCCCCTACTTCGCGAGAAAAGAAAGTAAAAGTTGAAATCGATTTTGGATGACGGTAAGTTTTCCATGATTATTCTGTATATATTTATGTGATCACTTGAAGTGAACAATTTTAAGCAGTGGAATGTTTATTTCAAAGCCCCAATGTGGTCATTTTCTCTGATCTTTCCTCATTTGTTGACAAGCAGCATCGAAAGGTATCACTGTTGAAGGAAAATGCAGAAAAACGCACATTTTCCTTTTATTAACAGGTCTATTATATCGCCCGATCTGTGTATAACACACAGATTTGTATATCATATACAGATTTGTGTATCAAATGATACACAAATCGGGATATTGCATAAATATGCAATTGCAATAAGTTGTTACAAACTAAGAAGTATATAATGCACATATTTGAATATGATTGTACAGATTTTAATAAACAGTCTTAGTTTTTCTTTAATTATCTTGCTAACTGTGCCTGTGTTAGGAAAAATGTAATTTCGCAAGAACTGCACTAATAGGCATAACAAATGATTATTGTACTGAAACATGTGTTACATACACATGAATATTGTTTCTGCTACGAAATGCGCTTTTTCCACATTAAAAAATTATTCCCATTTTTCTTATGACATGTCCCGATTTGTTTATCAACGTATACACAGATCTGTATATGATATACAAATCGGGAGGATACACAAATCGGGCGATATAATAGACCTGATTAAAGCTAAATTTAAATAATGCGCCTGCGTGGACTCTGTTTAGATTTAAACTTTTACCCGTCACTTCACCTATGTTTTAACCCTCATTAGTAAACACCCAATAACAAGCATGCAATTGAAGAAAAACAGCATTGTCTTGTGTACGGTATCTGGCCATAATAACATTTTTAATGTACGGTATCTAGTTATTTGCTGTAGCGGGGTAAACTATTCTGTGCGGGGGTTAGTTTCCTTATTTTGACTCAAAAGTATCTAAATGATATTAATACAAATGATTCAATGATGTAACAATGCCAAAATATTGTAATTGCTAAAGTGTGCAATGATATTTTTATTTGGTATGAAATACTGCGAGACGAATACGCTATTTTCCCATCAGTTTGTATATCACGACTATTGCTAAACATATAGGCCATACAATGGTTATGTACACCATTTTTATTGCATTTTAAAATTACCCAAAAAATTACATATTTTAAACTTAAATTCGTGATCTTGACCGCTAAACATTCGTACCCACCAGTTACATGAGGTGATCAAAAAGAAATTAGACAAATGCTATAAAAATATCTTATTTGTTTAGGAGCATTTAATGCCGATTTGTACGTGAAAAATATAATTTTCGTCTATAAGTAGTGATTTATTAAAATAACGTTAAATATAAGGTGTCGCGCTATGTCGCCATACATCAAAACGGCGTCAGTTTTGGCGTATGATAAAGAAAAGCATATGACCTATATTGTATTCACTATTCCTGCAACATTTGTCAAATGAACTTGAAATAACGTCAAAACATTGAATAATCGTAGATTAAAATGGTTTTGTAAGTAAGTGTGTTTGTTTTAAATATATGACGTGAAAACTAACAGTACCGAATCGAAGACCACGTCATATTTCTGCAAAAAATCACAGGTTGAAAAAGTACAGTTTTATCACAAACAAGGAGAAAGTCTGAACAAACATTTAAAATGATGGAACGGGCATCGAGAGAGAAGTCTGCCAGAAGTTTACTTATGTATCGTTAGTACAAAATGTTTTTGACGAAAAATAAACTTTAGTATATCAAATAGAGGTCTGAAATGCATTAAATGAGCGTTCAATTTTTTGGAACGTCACTCGCAAAAATGGACGTCATACACAGAAGCCACCTTTAGAATGAGAATGATCGAATAATTATTTAACATTTTCTTGATGTTTTTTTTCGAATGAAATGTTTTTATACAAACAACTCTTTCTTGCTAAATACTGAATAAATGGTAAATTTATGCAATACATAAAGAGATATGAGCGATTCATTGGAGCAATGTAACGTTCAAAAAGTTAACTGTTTACGTACGTCATTGATGTCAATTGTGTGCGGCGAGTCACTGTACCCAAGGTTGTAAAACTGCTGATATATATTCAAGTAATAAATGAATATTTATGAAACTCAGCAGACGGAGAGTGTGGGTATATTTTGTTATAGGCACACACTTTATTGTTTGTATCAGTATTGACTGTCATTTTACAGCGTTAGTCTCATTTCTTTTTGATCACCCTACATATTTACAAGAAAAGATTGAAGTTCGTCCACAGAATGTATAAATTAAAAATGAAAAAATGAGTAATGATATATTATCAATACGTACTACAGTTGTTGTATTTGTGACAAATAGTCTATATTAACACAATTTGAATGCAAAACATACATGTAATCATTCAAAAAAGCCTAAATAATATAATTACTAGATACCGAACACCCCATTTAACCCCCTACAGTGCATGGCTAGATAAAAAAAGAGGGCCCAAAGGGCCATAGGTCGCTCACCTATCCTAGTAGTTCATGCAGACCCCTTAATGTAGCCTCTATTGCATGTACAAGGTTTCCACCATGTAATTAACATCACATAGACACAATGGCAAATTGAAGTGTAAGCCAAGTTGTGTCTATGATTTGACCTAATGACCAAGTTTTTGACCCTAGATGACCCAATTATTGGCCAAATCAGCCTAGGCCTTATTTGGTTATGGACCTTTAATTACCAAATAAGTATGAAATTGGCTTTGTCTGTGCTCTAACGCAAACAGTTTTCATCCGATCGTCTTCAAACTTCGTGACAATGCTTATGGGCATAATATCTAGTCCAAGTTCGATTATTGGCCAAATCGGCCTAGGCCTTATTTTGTTATGGGCCTTTAATTACCAAATAAGTATGAAATTGGCCTTGTCTGTGCTCTAACGCAAACAGTTTTCATCCGATCGTCTTCAAACTTTGTGACAATGCTTATGGGCATAATATCTAGGCCAAATTCGATTATATTTTTTTTTTATTTTTATTTTTTTTACTTTTTTTTTTATTTTTATTTTGCCCTGAGACTCACAATGCCCAGAGACGGGCGTATTTTGTGACATTTTGGCTCTTGTTCTTTGATGTAACCTGGTGACCTAGTTTTTGACCCCATATGACCCAGTTACAAACTTGACCTAGATTTTATATAGACAAACATTGTGACCGGGTTTAAAAAAGATAAATTGAAAATTATGACCTCTAGAGTGTTAACAGTCCAATTGTTGATGGTGGACGGTGGACGGCGCGCGACGGACGACGGACACAAGGGTGATTACAATAGCTCACTTTGAGCACTTCGTGCTCAGGTGAGCTAAAAAGATGAACAGCATTAATATAGCAGATATGTGTACTTATTTTCAATGAGATGCCGACGTTATTTCATATCGTTGAAATTGAATTAAATTATAATTTATATATTTATACATGTATATTGTTTAAAGAATAATAATATAGGTATTTATAGTTGTCTATATTCTATGGGCGGTTATATTAGGCAATAATAGCGATAATGATTCCAAACTTAACTCATATTTAATATTTTGCACGCATTATGTAGACGGAATACTTAAATAAACATAGAAATTATAGATAAAACGAAAATGGGAAAAAGGAAAATCAGAAAAAATATGAACCCGAGGCCCTCAATCTGCTCATAACACGAGTCAAGCAGATGAACGCGTAACCAATGTAGCTAATCTCGCTACTACATTAATCTTCGCGGAATTATGTTTATAAGTTCACTCATCACTTGACCCGGGTCACTTTAAGGTCAAACCGCTAGTAAAGTCATACATTTTGTATCATGATATACGCGAATAACAGATCTCTGTGTGTAGCTGTTGTAAATTTTGTTGACATGTTTAACAAAATGTAATTTTTCAGCGTTAGCTGTCTAGCTTGGATTTTGACCTACTTTAACAACCAATGAAATCTTTATAAATTTCTAAGGGGTGAATGAAATTCCACAATTTGATAGAATATAATTATTATTCTTTTCACAAAAGGTTATGCTCGATTTTAAAATATTGCACTGTTCTCTTGTGCTAAACTTATAGTACTATACTCGCCTTTCAGTTATTCCATAGCTTTAGTTGTGCAATATACTCAAAGCAAGAACAATGTTGACATTTGAGCGACCTGTTACTATACCAGCTGCAGGTTATGTGAAGGATGAGGTCGGTCGGTCAAGTAATGTAAACAAGGGCGGTTCATTGCTATAAATACTGACGTTTTAAATTGGTTTTAAACTTCTAAACTCAAAATAAAATGCAAATAATTAGTTTGTTGGAAAAAATGAATACTCCAATACTGAATATATTAACATTATTATGTATCTTGTAAAAACAACATGCATAATTAACAATATCTGTGACCATGTTTTATCCTAATTTCATTAAACTTCCTGACATCGATAGATCATGTATTTCAGAAACAAAACGAAAATAAAATTTTATTATACATATAAACTTAGGGTGTGCACTTAGTTTTTTAATGAGAAGAATACAATAATGTGAAAATGCACATAGGATAAACTGCACAAATGTCATGGACCATTCTTTATTTGGTATATTAAGTGTGCAGTCAACTTAATTGTCTGTAAGTTATGTTAGAATATTTTATAATTTTATAACAGTATGTTGTAATGTTAATATGTTCATCCAAATTATTTAGGGTAGTTTTTTTTATAATTATACAGGTGGATAAAAATGATCAAAGGTTGACAAAACCCCTTCGCTCGGCCACATGTGTGGTAGATAAACTTTCAGCTCATCCTTTCAAAGTTAATTTTTTAATATGCGGATGTTTTCCAGTCAGTATCCTCCATAAACCGTTACTTCCTATTACATAAGTAACGGGAACTGTCTGTCTTAATACAAAAATGTACAGCGTTTCGTTTGGTATATAAACTAATTAAAACTAATTACATTCGCAAATGTATTGAACAAATACATGTAACAATCACAGACTGTCATTAAACTCAACGCTGTATATCTTTTTTAAAGATTTTTCTTGTTTCACAGTATCTTTTGTGATGACTATAGCATATTCCCACCTATCAAAATCTTTATCTCGTCACTCCTAATTTATGCCCGAAAATTTCATTAGTTTTCGAAGTTGAATATTACAGAGCAGACACAAAATGCAAGATTCAAACCTTTGACCTTGAACTGTGACCTTGAGGCGGCAGGGTCAGAATGTGGGTTCTGCACGTCGTCTTTATTAGTTACATATTTGCTATGAGCTTCATGCAATTCTGCTAAGGGGTTAAAAAGTTCAGGAGCGGACACAAAATAAAAGATTCAAACCTTTGACCTTGAGGCAGCAGGGTCAGAATGTGGGTTCTGCACGTCGTCTTTATTAGTTTCACATTTGCAATGAGTTTCGTACAATTCAGCCCAGGGTGGAGCGGACACGATTTTGTTACAGACACACACACGCACGGACTAGACCATTCCTATAATCGCCTCCCACTTTATAATATATAATTTTATTTATAATATTTTTGTGTAAAATTGCACTACAAAAATTGTTCTAGTAATCATGTAGATTCGGGCCCTATGTTTTCGAACCATTTTTCATTCCGGACCGATCACATGTATATTCGAACCCATATACTTTTGAACCAATTTTTATTCTGGACCACATGTAGATTCTTCCCAATATTTTTAAACTGACATATTTTGAAACTATGAACAGTTTAACACTAACACTTAATTCACATTTTAGTGCAGATTCTCTATCAACATTTAATTTATATTTCAGTCATGAATTCTTCATTTAAAGAATTAGACGGAATTTGGAATTTAATGGGCTTTTCCGAACTGAAAAAAAAAGAAAAACGGAATTTGATAGCGAAAAGCTTGGAGGTAAGAATACGGGTACCACTTGTTTTGTTTTTTAGCTCACCTGTAACAAAGTGACAGAGTGAGCTTTTTAGATCACTCTTCGTCCGTCCGTCCGTCCATCATCAGTCGTCTGTCCGTCAACAATTTGCTTGTGTAGACACTAGAGGTCACAATTTTGACCTAATCTTTATGAAACTTGGTCACAATGATCAAATAATAGAAAAATCTTGTTTAGTCACTAGAGGTCACAGTTTTTACTTAATCTTTATAAAACTTGGTCACAATGATTATCTCAACAAAATCTAGGTCAAGTTCGATATTGGTTTGTCCGGGGTCAAAAACTAGGTCGCGAGGTCAAATCATAGAAAAATCTTCTGTAGTCACTAGAGGTCACAATTTTGGCCTGATCTTTATGAAAGTTGGTCAAAATGATCATCTCAACAAAATCTAGGTCAAGTTCGATATTGGGTCATCCGAAGTCAAAAACTAAGTCACAAGGTCAAATCATAGAAAAACATTGTGTAGTCACTAGAGGTCACATTTTGGTCTAATCAAGTTTGATATTGGGTCATCCAGAGTCAAATACTAGTTCACAAGGTCAAATCATAGAAAAACCTTGTGTTGTCACTAGAGGTCACAATTTTGACCTTATCGTTATGAAACTTAGTCACAATGATTATGTCAACAAATTCTAGGTCTAGTTTGATATTCGGTTATCTGAGGTTAAAAACTAGGTCACTAGGACAAATCATAGAAAACCCGTTTGTAGTCAATAGAGGTCATAATTTTGACCTATCCTTTACGAAATTTGATCACAATGATCATCTCAGCAATATCTAGGTCAAGATTTATCCAGGGTCATCCAGGGTAAAAAACTAAGTCACTAGGTCAAATCATAGAAAACCCTTGTGTAGTCACTAGAGGTCACCATTGCCTCATCTTTATGAAAATTGGTCACAAGGATCATCTCAACAAAACTAGGTAAAGTGTGAGGTCACTAGGTCAAAGCACAGGGCTTGCATGCACGACGACGACAGGGCCTTTTGGTCCCTCTTGTTGCTCATCTTAGACATTTGTAGGAGCCTTGTCGTCTGTTTTTCCACTGCAAAATTGACCAATGACACCTTGGCATAAAGGTAATAGATAGTTGTTGGGTGCAACTTCAAGGAATCCAAATCAGAATGTGATATGTACTAGCTCTTTCTGAGTTGATTTCTTGGTTCTTTCATGTGCCTGGTGTACTTTATAGAACCCTATTTGGACCAAACACTCACCCAGCCAAATCAAATTTTACCACAAATAATTTGTATATTCTCAATGTGTTCAAATAAATGCATAAACACTACACTCAACCAAATTCCTAATCAGTCATTTAACATAGAACCAAACTTTATGTCACTAGATTAGCTAAAATATGTTTTATCAGTTTTAAATGTATAAAGAAAGTGTATACAACATAAAAATGAAAATTAACGAAGAGTCTACTATTTTTTAATATAATATTTTACTCTAATAAACAACAACCCTTTATAATATTAACTGTTTTGTATTCTAACTATTTATTACAAATCACTAAGAACGAGCTAACATAAAAGAGGCAGAGTGCATGCAGGATAGGGTATTTATATATGACAAGGGAAGCAACTCTTGCAAGCTTGGAAGCTGGCATATCATATTACATCTCCCTTCTTAAAACAAGAGATGTTTGTAAAACGCGTATGCCCCCCATGGCAGCCCAATAGTCAGAAATGGTGAAGGTCACAGTGACCTTGACCTTTGACCTCAAAATCAAAAGGGGTCATCTACTGTTGCTGTCCAACCTCCATGTAAAGTTTGAAGATACTAGGTCAAAGCGTTCTTGAGTTATTGAACGGAAACCATTTTAATAGTCAGAAATAGTTAAAGTCACAGTGACCATGACCTTTGACTTACTGTCCTCAAAATCAATGGGGGTCATCTACTGTTGCTGACCATCCTCCACCTAAAGTTTGAAGATCATAGGTCAAAGCGTTCTTTAGTTATTGAACGAAAACCATTTAAATAGTCGGAAATTGAAAAGGTCACAGTGACCTTGACCTTTGACCTACTGACCTTAAAATCAATAGGGGTCATTTACTATTGCTGACCAACCTTCATGTAAAGTTTAAAGATCCTAGATCAAAGCGTTCATGAGTTATTGAACGGAAACCATTTTATACGACCGACAGACAGACAGACATGTGCAAAGCAATATACCCCCTCATCAAAGATGGGGGGCATAACAAAGATGGGGGCATAATAATAAAATAAGATCAGCATACACATAAACATTCCAAATTAAATGTGATGATAAAGTACACTAAAGTTTAAAGTTCACAGCTGATACAGCTGTCGGTAATAGAATAAAGCAGTTATGAATATTTAGGTGGAAGGCAGCCATCAACACCTCTTTTGATATTCAGTAAATGATTGACAGATACAATTTACTATCAAACAGAATCAATTATTTAAGGCTTCACGGCCCTTCCTGATCTCTGATGGGAGGAAGTCACAGGAGGATGTGACCGTTTAGATTCATTGATCTCAGACTCAACCGGATTTTGACATGACAGCATTTCCTGTTTCTGGATTTAACATATGATTATCACACTGTGTTGCCTGTCTGTTTGTAACAAATCTCGTCTATTTCTGGTGTACTTGGAACCATCTGGATGATTTGACAGTGTAAGACCGTTCATTATGTTTTTCTACTACAATAGCAGGATTCCATGTCTTGTCACTGTGTTGGATTCTTATGGATTCTCCCAATGTCAAGGGGTCTAAAGGTTTAGTCTGTCAGTCGTAATACTTCTCCCCCTTCTTTGGTATTTTGGATTGACTGTTTTACCAAATCTGGTTTGATTAATATAGGTTTAAGGTTTTCCCTGGATGTAGGAAGTACTGATCTCAGTTGCCTTCCCATGGATGATTGTGCAGGAGAATACCCTGACTGGAGTGGAGTGGTCCTATATTCTAAAATACCAATAAATGGGTCCCGCCCAGTTTCCTTAGCTTTTGTCAGAATATTCTTACAAACTGACACATATTTCTCTGCTAAACCGTTAGACTATGATAAGGGCTAATGATTTGGTGATTAAAATCTCATTCCCTGGAGAAGTCGGCAAATTCTTGAGCACTATCAGAAATTACTTTCTCACTAATTCCCCATCTGGCCATTATCCCTTTCATCCTGCTAATGACGGTTGAGCTCCTCATGTTAGGTAAATCCTTGACCTCAAAGTACTTGCTGAAGTAGCTTTTGTTATCCCATGTGAATAGATCAGTACCTTTATTTGCCATGGATAATCAGGAATTTCGGTGGGAATTAATGGTTCTCTTGGATTTGAAGTTCTGTGTTTTAGGCATGTGTTACAATTGAGAACAATATTATCAATACCGGCAGAAATTCCTGGCCAAAACATAACATGACGTGCCCTTCTTTGACATTTTTCTATACCCATGTGACCAGAGTGAATGAGTTGTAACATTTCTGACTGCAATGATTTTGGGAATTATCATTTTACTACCCTTCATGAGTAATCCATCGACAACTGTCAATTCATCACGGTAATTCCAATAGGGTAAGATTACAGTAGGACATGGGTTTCTCAAGTTTGGCCAACCGTTGAGTATTGTCCGTTTCAACACTTCCAATGACTCATCTTGACCTGTTTTCTCTTTGAGTATCTTAAGTTTTCGGTCAGAAATAGGTAAACTTGACATAACCATGTGGACTTGAATGTCCATTCTTAGCGATATTTCAGGGTATGTGTTGTCTAAGAAGTGTCTGCTCAAAGTATCAGCAACAGGTACTTGCTTAGAAGGATAATGTTTGAGCTCTAAGTCATATCTTTGCAATTGCAACAGCATGCGCTGCAAACGTGCAGGGGCGGAGTTTATTGGTTTCTTGAAAATCGAAACTAATGGCAAGTGATCTGTTTGCACATTAACCTTTTGACCATAAACAAAATGATGAAAACGCTTACAACCAAACAAAATCGCATACATTTCTTTCTCAATTTGGGCATAGTTAACCTCTGATAACGTTAAGGATTTAGATGCGTAGGCTATGGGTTTACCTTCTTGCATAATGGCTGCTCCTAGACCAAATTTGGAGGCATCTACTTGCAGTGTTAAGGGTTTATTTTGATCATAATAAACTAAGACCTTGTTTGGGGTTGTGATGATTTCCTTCATCTTAACAAATGCATCATATTGAGGTTTTTCCCACGAAAACTCTATATCCTTTGATAACAGACGTCTCATAGGGGCAGTAGCTTCGGACAGATAAGGCGCAAATCTAGATAGGTAATTAACCAGACCTAAAATAGTTTCAAGCTCCATTTTGTTTTTGGGGGGCTGCATTTTCTCAACTGCCTCAATCTTTGAGGGTGAGGGTTTGAGCCCATCAGAGGTTAGCAAATGGCCAAAATACTCAAATTGAGACATTCCTACATTGAGCTTATCTTCATTGAAACGAATCCCGCTTTCATGTGACCTTTGCAAAACTGCTCTAAGATTTGCATCATGTTCATCTCTAGATGACCCGTATACAAGTATGTCATCAACAATGGCTGCAACCCCATCTAATCCCTCAAAACACTCATCACTCTTTTGAACAAACATGTCCCCCGAGCATTTTAACCCAAACGGCAAACGAGTATATCTATAACGCCCATACATGGTATTGAAGCAGGTAAGGAACGATGACCCTGTGTCCGTTTTAAAGCCCAATAACCTGACCTTGCGTCTAACTTAGTGAAGTACTTTGCTCCTGTGAGCTGTGGCAATATATCGTCAAGTGTTCTCAATGGGTAGTGTGGAAGTTGAATTGCTTTGTTCAAGTCATGGGGATCTAGGCAAATCCTTATTTGGCCATTGGCCTTTTCAGCAACTACCATTGAACTCATCCAGTCTGTGGGTTGGTCAACCTTAACAATAACACCTAAGTGTTCCATGCGTGACAGTTCATCTTTGACCTTGGTTTGTAGAGCAACCGGAACCTTACGAGGGGGGTGCACAACTGGCGATACAGTGTGATCAATGTGAATTTTGCATTCACCGGGAAATAAACCGATACCATTAAAAACATCCCTGTGAGATTTTAGCACATTCTCCTTATTCATATAGGTTGTGTCTGTTGGATTATCAGAATCCACTGAGCATGTGATATTAATTAGGCCAAAATCTATGCTTGACTTCAGGCCAAACAATGGTTTAGACTTTGTCTATATGACATGGAAGCACACATCTTGTGTCTTACCGGTTCCTGGGTGATTACACCTTAAGGTAATACAACCCTTCAGATCAAGCTCACTGCCATCATAAGCAGAAAGTGTTGCTAGTGAAGTTTCTAAAGCTGACCTTATACCTAGTTTCTTAAATACTCGACATGGCAAAACTTTGACTTGGCTCCCAGTATCAATCTTAAACTGTACGTTTGTAAAGGAAGGACCTACCTTAATCTGTGTGAACGCCTGCCCGTTATGAAATTTAGAAACCACACTGTCAATGAATAAATTCCGTACAATATCATCACTATTCGTATCATTGTCTGTCATTCTAATTTCGTGAATACTTTTACAGCAAGAAATGAAGTGGTTCCACTTGCCGCATTTAAAACATTGTTTTCCTTTAGCTGGACAAACTTGATTGTGATAATGTTGTCTATTGCAGTTTTGACATCTGTTCTTTCTTGGTGCAGTTTGAACACTCTTCCCTCCCTGGCCTGATGAGTTATGACCAGGCTGGCCTGAGGCGTTATGACCAGAATACCCCTGTTTGATTGTGTCAACTGTATTGACTGCCGAGCTTGAAGATTCCGTCTCCATTTCCCCTATTTGCTTCTGTGCATATTCAAATGATTGACATATGTTTATAGCTTTGGTTAGAGTCAAGGTTTCTCCTTCATTTATCAATTTCTCTCTGATTTTTCGGGATGTTACACCAAACACAAGTCTATCTCGGATCATTTCATCCTTGTCTCTATACCCACATTCGTTGGCTATAAGTTTGATTTTCGTTAAGAAGTTTTCAAATGTCTGCTCCCCTTGCTTTTCATTATTAAAACGATATCTGGCGAAAATAGGATTGACTGTCGGCTGCAAGTGCTTTTTCACATGTTCATAAGTTGTCTCAGGAGTACCACAGGGCTCAGTCCTTGGGGCCCCTTTTATTCATTATATACATAAATGATCTACACCTTCATGTAAAAATGTCAAATGCTGATATGTTTGCAGATGACACTTCTCTGACTGATACTGGAAATACAGCACAGTAAGTAAACACAAATTTTCAAACAGATCTTGAAAACGTTAGCATGTGGTGCAATCATAATGCAATGGTACTAAATGCTCAAAATCAAAAGCTATGAATATATCAACAAGAAGTACCAAATCAGTAAATACAACGCCATCTACTCTCCACCTTCAAGACCAAAAAATAGAATTTATAGACACTACTAAAACTACTAGAAATATATGTAGACAACAATCTTAAATGGAAAACACAGGTTCAATCAACTATCAAAAAATGTAATTCAAAACTATACTTGCTTCTTAGAATTAAACAGTATCTTAATCTTCACTCTAGGAAACTTTTCTTTAATTCATACATACTGCCACACTTGGATTATTGCTGTACTATTTGGGGAAACTGCAGCAACGAGCTACTTTCTGATGTCATCAAATTTCAAAAAAGAGCTGCTAGAATGATCTTAGACAAAAGTTTTGACACACCCTCAAATGAATTATTTAAAGAACTCAATTGGATGTCCTTTGACCAACGTATTAAGTACAAAAAAGCAATACTCATGTATAAATCTATAAATGAACCAACCTTTTCAGTGTATATGACAAATAAATTCCAAACATTAAGTGATAGACATAACTTAAACCTTAGATCTGTACAAGATGCAAAGCTTATTATACCAAAACCTAAAACAGAACTCTTCAGAAAATCTTTTGCTTACTCTGGTCCAAAAATATGGAATGACATACCAATACATATTCGAAATGCAGAAAGTCAAAGTAAATTTCAATATGCTTACATCAAATGGCAATTCTCCAATTAAAATAACAGTCACTCAAGAATTTAAAAGGAATTACTCCTGAAAATAACTATGATATTATAGATAGTTTATTACTATCTTTTAACTATCCCTTACTCTTACTCTACAATGATAAATTACGTATTATATGAAATCTCTTGTGCATGATGTATCATTATATATTGTTTCTTTTACATATTGTTTTGTCAAGAACTGAATATTATATCATGATAAAACCATTAATGATCTAAAATTACTTTCTTAAACACATCTGATCTTTATTACTATGATGTTTGTGTATATATGTCTTGTATGTTTTACTGTATATTCTTATGTTATTTCATATTTTACTGGTTATTCTTATGTTATTTGCAAATGTTGAGGCCCACATGGAAGATCGGGAAATCGGGAAAAAATAGGCACGTGTTTGGATGCGTAGTAATTAAATCACAAGTGCGTAGCACGAGTGATTTAATGTACGCATTCAAACGAGTGCCTATATTTTATAACACAACAAAGCACAGCTCCCATTTATTATTTCGATTCTAACATCGCCAATGCTTTACCATTTATAGCACAACAAGACAGGTTGACGTCAAACTACTTTCTTTCCTAGGAACGTTGCCGTCAACGTTACGTCATTTGTCATTCTATATGACGTCAAACGTGACGTCATCAATTAGCTATATTTTATCGCGGTAATAAAATATGGTAAGCTCAATATACGCGAATAAGGCAAATCTCACGTGCTATGTTAGAATAACTGTTCTATCCAGGAGTATATAGAATGACAATCAATGTATTCTAACTATTTATTACAAATCACTAAGAACGAGCTAACATAAAAGAGGCAGAGTGCATGCAGGATAGGGTATTTATATATGACAAGGGAAGCAACTCTTGCAAGCTTGGAAGCTGGCATATCATGTTACACCCTTAAAACCAGATATCACATAATAATAGCGTAAAATGCATGATCAATAGCCCCTTTATTAAACATTAAATATAATAAACAATATATTTATTGGGACAATTAGACAAAAATTAAGTACGAGGCAAAGTTTCACAATAAACGGTTATTTAGTTAAGGAGATTTACCAAATTTAAAATTACCGACTTGTGAGATTTATCTTGATTTTTAGCTCTACTATTCGTAGAATAAGGGGAGTTATTGCAGTCACCCGAGCGTCAGCGTCGGCGTAACACTTTTGTTAAAGTTTAGGTAAAGGTTTTTTAACCTCTTATATTCTCTAAGTCTTTTAAGATATTGCTTTCATACTTTGCATACTTGTTCACCATCATGACCCCAACCCATATGCAGGAGTATGTAACTGTATCAGACATTTTGTTGAAAAGATGCCTTTTTTCTACTTGAGTGCAAATAGTGCAAATGTTAAGGTTTAGGTACAGGTTTTTGAACCTCTAATATCTTGACATATTACTTTATTTCTTTGCATACTTGTTCACCATCATGACCCCAACCCATACACAGGGGTAGGTAACTCTATTAAGCATTGTGGTGAAGTTATGTCCCCCTTTTTTCAACTTAGTGCAAATGTTAAAGTTTAGGTACAGGTTTTTTTACCTCAAATATTTTCAAAGTGCATTCACATATTGCTTTGCATACTTGTTCTCCATCATGACCCCAACCCCTTCACAGGGTTGGGTAACTCTATCGAGCATTTTGTTGAAATTATGCCCCCTTTTGGACTTGGAAATGCAAATGTTAAAGTTAAGGTACAGGCTTTTTAACCTCTAATATCTTAAAAGTGCATTGACAGATTGCTTTGATACTTTGCATACTTATTCACCATCATGACCCAAACCCATACACAGGGGTAGGTAACTCTATTAAGCATTTTGGTGAAGTTATGCCCCATTTTTCAACTGAGTGCAAATGTGAAAGTTTAGGTACAGGTTTTTCATCTCTAATATTTTCAAAGTGCATTCATATATTGCTTTGCATACTTGTTCTCCATCATGACCTCAACCCCTACACAGAGGTAGGTAACTCTATTAAAAATTTTGGTGAAATTATGCCTCCTTTTTCAACTGAGTGCAAATGTTAAAGTTTAGGTACAGGTTTTTCATCTCCAATATTTTCAAAGTGCATTCGTATATTGCTATGCATACTTGTTCTCCATCATGACCTCAACCACTACGCAGGGGTAGGTAACTCTATCAAGCATTTTGTTGAAATAATGCCCCCTTTTGGACTTGAAAATACAAATGTTAAAGTTTAGGTACAGGTATTTTTAACCTCTTATATCTTCAAATGGCATTGATATATTGATTTGATACTTCGCAAACTTGTTCACCAGCATGACCCCAACCCCTACACTGGAGAAGATAACTATGTAGCATTTTGTTGAAATGAAGCCCCCTTTTGGACTTGAAAATGCAAATGTTAAAGTTTAGGTACAGGTTTTTTAACCTCTTATATTTTTAAAGTGCATTGATATATTGCTTTGATACTTCGCAAACTTGTTCACCAGCATGACCCCAACCCCTACACTGGATATTCAGCATTTTGTTGAAATTATGCCCCGTTTTGGACTAAGAAAGGCTTATTTATTTGCCATCATGACCTAGAGGACCTACACAGGAGTAGCCTTGAAATTCAATGCTTGGCAGGCAGCTACAAATGGCAAATTACTCCATGTACATGTGTTACATTGTACAATTTCTCAATATTTTTATGTTTAGAGAATTTTCTGGAATATACAATACACCTTCATATGTATTATATGTAAATCATTCAACATAGAACAAGAATTAGTCTGGTGTATTATTTACTATTACCCTAGCGTTATCCATATGAGTGTAAGGATGTAGGTTAATCAATTCTGTTCCTTTCATTTTACCACACACACCTACCAGTAAAAGGAAGTATTGTCTCTTTGTTTTGTCAACTATTTGACCATATGTACCTGTATGAATCAACCAGTTTGTTCTTTCTGCATGAAATTCTGTATTAATTATTAGTAAAAATAAGTTATGTAAAACAGAATTAGGGCTAGGTAGGGCCTACATGTATCAAGTGGTCACGGTGTATAGTGCCATGATCAGCATTTTAGCAATACACAACATGACATTGCTGCACAACAATGGGATATGAAATGAAACCTGTATACAGTAGGTCCAGAGCACCTGCATTAAATATGAAATAACACACTTATATATATGTACAGTGGGTCCAGAGCACCTGTATTAAATATGAAATAACACACTTATATATATGTACAGTGGGTCCAGAGCACCTGCATTAAATATGAAATAACACACTTATTTATATGTACAGTGGGTCCAGAGCACCTGCATTAAATATGAAATAACACACTTATATATATGTACAGTGGGTCCAGAGCACCTGCATTAAATATGAAATAACACACTTATATATATGTACAGTGGGTCCAGAGCACGTGCATTAAATATGAAATAACACACTTATATATATGTACAGTGGGTCCAGAGCACCTGCATTAAATATGAAATAACACACTTATTTATATGTACAGTGGGTCAAGAGCACCTGCATTTATATCAAATAGCACATATACTAACAATGGGCCAAGAGCACCTGCATTTATGTGAAGTATAACACCTACATAGTGGGCCCACAGCATTTGTTGATAGCCGCCCATCTTATGTAGTACAAACCAAATTTCTCCCCTGGGCGTGAAAGGACAAGTTACTGATAGTTAATAAAATGAATAAATTTGTTTGCGTGGATATTGAAGATATAAATTGATACCTATATAAACACATTTAAATTCTTATTGATCCCACCATAAATGACATTTTTTGGATGGATAATGTTCGTAATTAAAATAAAAAAATGTTTCCGTTTTAATAATTAAATTGCTAACCCTTTCTTTACTACTGAACTGATCGCTAGTTTTATCGCTAGTTTTATTCGTTTACCAATGATGCTGATGTTTTCGCGTGAAAACAATAATATATAGAGTTTCAAATAAATTTTCTTATTTATTAATTATAGATAATGAAAAGAAAAGAAATTGCTAAAATTTATACATTAATTTGATTAAAAATATTGTGTATCACCGGAGTTAGTCTATTTTTAAATTCTGTACTCTAAATAGACTTGTTTAAAACGCGGTCAAACTACGGTGCGGTCGAATCTGCGGCCACATAATGGGTTGGTCCGGGTACTTGCTTCCAAAAGTTTAACGGTAACATATCAGTATTTTAGCAATTTATGTGATATTGTGCTGTTTATTTTGGTTATATAAGTAATTTTCTAACGTTATGAACAATATATCGATGATTTTAAAGTTGCTTGATTTGGCCGCACTTGCCCGCAGTTTGGCCGCGTTTTAAACATGACGGCGGAAGTAGATATAGCATTGTATCGATAAAATCTTATCAAAAATAGCCGCAAATAACTGATTAAACGATGCGAGTACTTGTTGAACAAGGAAAATCTTCTTTAATACTCACAACGAACGTAGAAATGCAATTTCATCAACATCCGATACAGAGTTTAAACCTTGAATGTGAATTCTGTAAAAGTAAGTCACTGTCGTACTCGTACCGATTCGACCCAAAATGTAAATAACTTTTGAACAATGTTTTGCATCTATTGTGCTTTACTATTTCGTTTTTGCACGCCTATTTTTTACATTAGTACAAGGCATCGTGTGCTACACTGTGACTGTACGAGTTTAACACTATTGAAAACTGTTAAATAAATCTGAAATCTTTTAAAAGTTTAGTAACCAAAATGAAGAAATATCACAGACTTATAATGACATTAGTTTGATTTAGTCGAGCTGGGCAGTCTTGGATGAGCATCGTTAATCGACAGATGCTTGTGAAATCCTTTTTAACAGTATGTTGTCGATTATCTTCGTTATCTGCATGACGGTCGTGCCAATTATTTTCCTTAACCACATGACAGTCGTGCCAATTATTTTCTGTGTCAATTATTATTATCCTTATGCGTCTGACAGTCGTCCCGATTACTTCGGTAAACCGAACGGCAGTCTTTGTAACCAAATATTTTCCTTATGCGCATGATGGTCGTGCCAATTATTTTCCCTATGGGCATGACAGTCATGCAAATTATTTTCAGTATCCGCACGACGGTTGTGCAATTTATCTTCCTGATGCGCAACGCGGTTGTGCCAATAATTGAATTATTTTCCTTATTTGCACGATGATTATACCGATTAATTTTCTTATCCGCACGTCGGTTGTGCCGATTATTTTCCTTATCCGCACGACAGTCAAGCCAATAATTTTCCTTATCCACATGACGGTCATAATGTTGTCAGTCCGAATGAATATTTGTCAGTCTGAATAAATATTTGTCAGTTCGAAAAAAATATTAAAATGAAAATAGACCTTTGTACCTTTTTTAATTGCTTTATTGAGAGCTAAATAATTTAAAAATGCATGTTTAGCTTTTAACATATTTAATAAGTGATTGCCAAAGGACCTAATTTGTTGTTTACCTTTTTACAATAACCTGAATGAGCATAGCTATTAATTTAACCTCTGTAAAGCTGAAATACCTCAAAATGACAGCCAATATTTTCAGCTCCATGAGTGAAGTAGAAAAATCACTAGGTACAATGTAACTGCACCGTCATCGAATCCCAAGTCCTCATTTAAAATGCAGGAGTGCCTAATTGTGTATTTTTATGCTCCCCGAAGGGTGAGCATATAGTTGCCGCTTTGTCCGTCCGTCTGTCCGTCCGTCACACTTTTGTCCGGGCCATAACTTGAAGAGTATTAGAGATATTAATTTGAAACTTCTTAGGTGAATAGACCTGATTTTGAGGGGAAGTGCAGTGCACAACAACCATAACTCTTGATTGCATATTTTTTTAGTTATTCCCCTTTGTAATTTTTCATACTTAATTCTTGTCTGGGCCATAACTTGAACAGTATTAGAGATATCAATTTGAAACTTCATCGGTGACTAGATCTCATTGAGGGGAAGTGCAGTGCACAAGAACCATAACTCTTGATTGCATATTTTTTAGTTACTCCCCTTTCTATTTGTTCATACTTAATTCTTGTCCGGGCCATAACTCATACAGTATTAGAGATATTAAATTGAAAATTCATAGGTAAATAGACCTCATTTATGGGAAGTGCAGTGTGAAAGTACCATAAACCTACATTATATATTTTTGAGTTATTTCCCTTTGTAATTTTTCATACTTAATTCTTGTCTGGGCCATAACTCATACAGTATTAGAGATATCAATTTGAAACTTCATATGTGAATAGATCTCATTGAGAGGTAGTGCGGTGCACAAGAAACATAACTCTTTATTGTAAGTTTTTGGAGTTATGGCCTTTTTGTGCTTTTATACCTACTTCTTGTCCAGGTCATAACTCCTTCATTATGGGAGGTATTGATTTGAAACTTTATAGGTGAAGTGCAGTGCCACAAAAACATAACTGTACCTGTATTGTTTTTTAATTATCTCCCTTTTTCATACAAATTAATGCTTGGCAGGTCCCTAACTTGAACAGTATTGATGGCATTTGATTGAAACTTCACATAATGATAGAGACCTTCAAGAGGAAGAGCGGTGTCAAAGAGCCATAATTCTGCATTATTTTCTTGTTATGTTATTTTCAATTTTGGGAAGCATAATTCGGTTTTACCGATACCTTGTATTCTACTGTTACTTTAATCCAATAAATATGTGGAACTATCAAGTACTTTAAAATTATTTTGAATTATGTTAATAATCTGGTGACATTGCAACACTGCACATCTAATTGGTCAAAGGAATGATGACTAGTTTCCAATGCCAGTAAGCTATTTAGAATGGTCACATAATAATGTTTCAGTGATTTATAATGTGCATGTAATTGTATATATCGAGGGTTGCATGCTACATGTACTTATGTTTTTTTTACTTCATATCGTGCAGCACGTGTATATTAGAACGTTTTGTGCGTCCATATAGAAATGCATTTGTAAACGAAATTGCTGTTATACAATAAGTAGAAATTAAAAGATCTAGATCTATTATACACGTTACTTATACTCAGCATCAATGAAAAGTTAGGTACCATCCTATCAATTGGCTCTTATATTTAAAATCCACGTTACACTGTGTTAAAAGCCGAACACTACTATGTTTTTTTACCTTACTGAGTAGTCACAGCTATCCTATTTAACAATATTCAAATGCACACACTAGAAAACTTTTGTACCGATAGGTCATATTGTATACAAAATACTGAGACATATATAAGTGGTAACTTTTCAGTGTCTCCCAGTATATAATGTCAAATACCTGTGTATATTGGAATATTTCCCGCTCAATTTGATTCTATCTGAATTAAACGTTAGAGATTTCAGTTGTTTAGAATAATTTATAACAGGGTTATAGTTTATGCTTGATATAACAGTATTCATGCCATGTTAACCACACAATGGCGGCTACTTTGATGCATTGCATCAAAAATTTGTCTTGTATTGATATGGAATTACACCTACATTTGTATACATCATGACAAGGGGTCCAGAGCACCTGCAGTGAATATGAAATAACACCTATAGATACGTTGATCTAGTTGGTCTTCGTCTCCATTTAAATGAAATGACACCTGTTTACAGTTGGACCTCTCCTGCTTTTATATGAAGAAAGACAACTATACACAGTGGGCACACGCCTGCTAAACATGCTTACATTTGTACATGTATTTATTTCTCATATGTTTAGCGAGACAAGGACCTGTGAGTATACCTATATGGTTGACTTCTAAAGGTTAACCTTTATCATGCTGCCGTCGCATCTATGCACCATACGACGTTACGTCGAACCGCTGCCGTCGCTCTGATGCGACACGATAATTTTATTCCGTGCCGCTCGGGTCGCATTTATGCGACGTGACGACCGACTTTCCGTTCTCGCGTGTAGTCGTCAATGTTTTTACCTTCCCCAATTCTTTTGAGGTCATGTACGACAGACAATCGTAAATCTCGATTGTGAAATGAAAATATGAAAGTTTAGCGGCTTTTACAGTTAAATTAACAGCGATATGACATGGATGAATGCATGCGATACACAAATGGAAATATTTGCTAATGGCGAAAGCGATCATGCATTTTCGGATCAAGGTAAGTGTTTTGTTATGAGTTTTCGCGAGGAATAAGTGAATTTACGAAATGAAAACATTATCTTCATAGTTCCTAATTTAACTTATTGAGAAACGAAATAGATTTTGGAAATTGATGTACCTTATTAGTGCAATAGTTTATGTTGGTATAAAACATGAAAGTGTTCGCATCGCATTTTTTTCTATATGACTGCAGTTTTCACAGTACTGTAGGCCTCGTTCTCAACGGTAGTTCTACATGTTTACACGGTTCATAGATCTACCGCTCTTACACATTGTTAAAAATAAGGTACTATGTTAAATATTTACATAGTTCTTGGTTATGGTAAATTATTGAATGTTCTGAGATTTTTTTTTGTATTTTCAGAACTGCCGGTCGACTGATGTGAGATGATACCGTGCTGATGCTGCTTACTGAGGCTGTACAAGTCGAATTTGGTTGTTGAGGCAACTGGACATACACATACAAAATTAATGCCTGGACCAAACATTTCACCAATGAACCACTTGACAATGGCATGAATGGTGGAGTTTGACAGAAATCATGCATTTCCATGTAAAAATAAGAAATGTGAATAAATATATCATAAACTTCCACCTTGTTTCAATATTTATATGCTTACACGTGGGACAGGCTGGTGTAAGCAGAAAAAGTTTTTTTACATCCACAAGCTATTATACGATGTAGATCAAGGCCCTACTGCTCTTCGACAATGAGCCTGAGTCACAGTTAAAAACACCAAAATTAATTCAGTTGCAGCAATGACGTCATGACGTTAGGTAGGCAGTTTACTAGGCTATTGAACCTATTATTTAGGCAGCATGCTAAAGGTTAAAATATACGCGTTAAATGAAGTGCATGCCTATTTGCTGTGTTGTAGCGAGGCTTTCCATTCTCTGTTGATATTTTCCCCCCTTTACCAAGTGGTTACCTACATGGATAGCTAGATAGGTCTACAGAAATTAAAACGGAACGTAAAATCCCTGAAGAAAACTACTGAAAGTAGAGTAACAGCAACCTTATAAAAGCAGGGATGCCAGCTGACTATGAAATGATTACAGGTTGATCGAAAAATGATAAGATTCGAATGAACAAAAGTACGAATTGACCTAAGTACGAGTGGCGCGGTTACCACGCAATTGTTTACATTAACAGCGGTGTTCACTGTAAAATCACCCTCTATGCTATCGGGCGTCATTTAAGTCGCCCTAACTAGCAAAAATGTATTATTTAACGTTGACTGTACCTTCTTAGTTGCATCTAAAGGTTTTGTTCGGTTGGCAAAGGGACCAATATCGTCTTCAATAAGGTCTACCAACCAAATAACACCTTTCCGTGATAGCCGGTGCCTCTCTCTCACTTCCTCCTCACACAGATCGTCTAATTTATTTGTTATTTTTCTCAAAACACCCTTTTTCTGTTCGTTGGGCCTTATGGAGAATAAACGCCGCCATTTTGTTTCGTAGTTTACGCAAGGTACTCGCCTGTCGTAGACTAACGAAGAAATCTACGAATTTCTTACGAATTTTCTTACGAAGTTGAGTTTACTGAAACGCTCTTTTGGGCCTACGAAGTTCGTACGAAGAACTTACGAAGATTTCTTGCGTACGAAGTTTAATGAAACGGCCCCCTGATACATACTTCTCCATTATTGTGTACAAAAATACATCATTTTGAAAAGTGACGATTAGGAATTTGGTTGAGTGTATATTAATGACATTCAATGTATATTCCAATGCTTTAAAGTCCTTTTCAGTTAATAACCAAATAAATAAATCATTTAAAATAACCCGAACTGAAATTACAACCAACATTGTGTCTCCAACGTTTTGACCAAAAGTGATGCACGAGGCTTTGGCCAAAGCAAAAAGTGATGAGTAATATCCAAAAGCAGTGAGAATTGCTATAATTAAGGTATATGAGTACTTAAAAGTTTCATATTTTTAAGGGCGGCATGAAGCCGCTAAAATCTAATTCACCCCGGTTAACGGCGACTATAGGTAAACCATAGTCTTTATTATTCGAAAAATATTATGAGATGTGAACTTTACAAATTTGCGGTTTAGGTCTGAAAATGTATAAGTTTACCAGCATTTAAAGCACCATCTGGCGGGACATAAATTATGTAGCATTCTTTATGCGTTTGCTTTGTTTTTAGCTCATCTGATTTTTGAAAAAAGATGAGTTATTGTCATCACTTGATAGGCGATGGCGTTGCATGGTTAAGTTTTGTGCTTAGGTAAACTTTTTTCATGAACTATCATAGCTATTGCTTTGAAACTTGCAACACTTGTTCACCATCAATACCTGAGCCTGTAAAGCAAGACCCATAACTCTGATCTGCATTTTTTAAGTATTATTGCCCCTTTTTCGACTTAGAAAATAAAATGCCTTGGTTATATATATAAGTTTTCTCCTAAATTATAAGAGTTATTGAAACTTTCAACACTTGTTCACCATCCTTGGTTAAGTTTTGTGTTTAGGTCCACTTTTCTCATACACTATGTGGGCTATTGCTTTGAAACTTTCAACGCTTATTCACTAACAATACCTGACCATGTCAAGCATGACCCATAACTCTGATCAGCATTTTGCAGAGTTATTGCCCCTTTTTTACCATCAATACCAACTATTTTAAGCAAGACTCATAACACTGCCCTACTTAATGCAAGTCTTACAGAGCTTTTTTACAGTGACAATTATCAGATGAGCGTACGCACCCGCAAGGCGGTGCTCTTGTTGTAATACATTCTTATGTTTCGACAAAAATAAAAAATATTTGCTAGTCGGGCTTTGTATACTTCATATATTTGTGTATTTTATTCTATGCTAAGTTAAATATTATTCGAGTAACGTCCCAAAATCTGCGCCATTTTCATTATTTTGTTTCGATTCTAACCATTGAAGACAGTAGAAGACATTTTGTTTAATAAAAATAGACTATCATGTTGTCTTTGCTTTTATTCAGGAATTCATGCAGAGGATTGTTTTAGAAGAAAATAAGAAAATGGAAGAGGCCAAGCTTGCAACAAGAAAGATATACCAATTAGCTGAACAGCTAAATATTGAGTGTCTGGTAGGCATGGTTATTGAAATATTTGAATTTAAATTATGCCAAAACACTTAAATTATGTGGTTCTAATAACACGACCAACTCTATTTTTTGGCCCGACCTTAAACATTTTATTGCAAAAAATTAATATTTTTTTGCGATATTTTTTTGCGGAATTGGTATTAAGTTTTATGATAGTTTTGATATTGAGATAAAAATATCGTTGTTTGCATTTTCCTGTGTTCTTTTTGTACCTTTCGGCTACTTTTGTTGTGTGCTGCGTTAATTACCCGTCTGGTTTGTCATTTATTATCTTTTTAGATCTTAACCAAAGGTTAATGGGTTTCTGCTGTAATATTGTTATAAAAGGAAAAATAAAATAATTATAAAGATAAAATGTTTTTCCTACCTACCTACCCTATTTTTATTTTCACTATGTAACCAGAACCACATAATTAATTTGTGTTGGCTTTACAAAACAATATCTATTGTAATCTGATGAAGACTAAGAAAAGAAGTCGAAAGCTTTTTATACGCCCGAAGGGCCGTATTATGTTATAGCCTCTGTGTCCGTCTGTCCGTCTGTCATTAGCAATTTTCCTTTTGCTCAGTAACTCTTGAACCCTTGAAGGATTTTAAAGATATCCGACACATATGTTCACCACATCAAGATGACGTGCAGAGCGCATGTTCTGGATGGGTCATTTCAAGGTCACACCTTCGGGGTATAGGTCAAATGACATTACTGCCCTTCTGCTCTGTAACTCTTTAACCCCTTGAAAGAATAAAACTTACAAATTTAATTAATAAAATGTTTTTCTACCGACAGCGAAAAGTATAATATTCGGCATCAGAAGAATACAAAGTAATTGATCATTTCAGTTGGATTGGGACATTCTTGTAGTATCTTTTAATTCAAGATATCTTAAATCAAGTTTGATGCTATTTTACAAAATAAAATATTTTGGGGTTAAACCTGAAAAAGATATACGATGCACGACAGATTTGATAAGTAATCAAGAGCAATTTGTGGTCAGATGAGCTAAAACATTACCCCAACGTTTGATTTTCCTTGAAATATTTTAATCATTACAGCGCACATTTCTACTTATTTCTGTTATTATTATGTAATAATTATTCAGTATACGTCAATGTACATTGTGACTCCAAGAACCCTTGGTAACCAATCATTAGCAGATTAAACTCTTCGTAGCAAAAAGGGATACTAATAACCTATTGGAACAACCATTGGGGGTCCTACGGGATACTTACCACCAAATGCGGACATGTCAAGTCACCACAGGTACTCATCATGGTTTCAAAAAGCCTGCATCAACTTAACCGAACATGATTATTTTTCTGTTAAGTAAAATATTTATCAACGGAGGAGACTAAAATAGTAAAGATGACAATTAACACTCGGAGTCTTTATCACCTACATGTATATGAATTTTAACGTCACTCATAAGAGAAAATAATTTCTTTAAAAGACATGTAAGTAACTGCTAATTGGGTCATTGGTCTTGTTCCCCGCTTGTTAAGGTCAAAAACCAGTCATACAAGTTATGTTTGTACATATACATACATGTACTACTCAAAGTTTGACCAGTCAAAGCTTCATTATTTGAGTCTTGTTTGAAATGATTTTTGGTGATTCGTGTAGTATTTTATAGTTTGATATGCATCATTAATTATTCAAATGGAAGTTATGATGTTAAATTATGTTTATGTTCTTATCTATTACCCTTGAATTTAACACAGATGGAAAATGAGTATTTTAGCAGATTTGGAACAATCGAAATTGGTTACAACTTGTTTTGGAGACGAAATTGGTTTAAACTCGTTGTGGACACGTAATCCAACATTACTTTCGAGTATGTGATATGATTCCTGTCAATATCTTCTTATCATGCCTCTAATGAACAATTCTAATTGGCACCAAGTTTGTTAAACACAACATGGTTGGACTTGTCGGGTTGATATTGCAAGCTAAACTCATTGCGACTATCATGACATAATCTGGATAGCAGATGGGCCAGTTCCTAACCCATAATACATCACAAGGGCTACACCTGTCAGGATTAGAGCGCCATGTATCTGATTCAGATACCAACATTATGTTGCCTGTCAAAGATGCTGTATAACATGGATTTTCGAGGATATGGTTCAACCTTTCAATATGGATGTTCTTCTTCTAGCTATTGCATGATCTCAAATTGCAGTGGAAGAACTTTTGGTTGCCTTGGGACTGGAAAAAAACTTACGTTATATTGCTGCTCACACAATTGCAACTCGCTCGGGCATAGACAAAGCAAAAGCATCACCGGTGTTCCACGCCTTTACATGATGTGACCAAACATTTGTTGGTAGAAGGATCTTATAATGAAATGACCGCTGCTTCCAATGCTTTCACTAGACAACATTTTATGCACAGCTACCGGTACTTAAGCTTTATGTTGGTTTGCTATACGACAGGACCAGTGCAGTTTCTAAAGTCGATGTTGCTCGAAAACCCCTGTTTACAAGAAAGGGTCCGTCTATGAAGAGCATCCCTCCAACAGCTGGCTCCTTGTTAGAAAACACTTTAGGTATTGCATATCAAGCATGACATATTTAGGGTAAAGCATTCCAATAACATTACCGGAAATACCAAGTCTGTGGGAGTGGGGATGGCAAAAAGGTTCAACAGATAAATGAGAACCCTTTTGGACTGATTTAACCCAAGCCTAAGTGTCCTGTGCAGAGCTTCTAATTGGTGATTTTTTTATGACTTTCCATGATTGTTGTAACTAGAACAGACATGTTTGATATATAGGTAAATTTCCAACTTGGGTAGCTAAACGGGGGGATTTACTGTACAAACTATATGGTTAAAGTACATAAACATGCATAACCTAGAAATACACCTATTTATAGGGTGCAGACAAGTGGGTTTATTTACAGTATAAACAATAACAATTTTACAGTTATTTCTTCATAATTGATCCATTGAAAACCGTGTTTAGTGACAAAATTATGAAATCATGATACTATACATCCTTTCAATTAAGGCTGTAATTGAATTGTCTCCGTTTGATGACGTAGATAGGGGACACGAAGCGTATATTTGAGCCAGTCACTACCGCTAGCGTAATATTAGAGAAAATAAAAAACATGTCAACTTTAAACCACTGTAAATCACGTTTTACTCCATCAATTTTTAAAACCTTTCTATTTACAAAAGCTAGATTACACAGCCTTTTAAATAATGTAACTTTCAATAATATATGTCCAGTAATGAATAATAGAGATGCCATGTTTTCTGACCGATGATTTCACGGACGAGAAATTTCAAAACGTAAAAGTAACAAACCGCATTCAATACTCACCAATTAGCGTTATAATCGTTCAAATTTATTATTGTTTGAAGTTTTACAAACTAGACAAGCTAAGCTTTCCGTCAATGTTATCCCTGCTAAAAAATGTTAACAAGAGGGCCCAAAGGGCCCTAGGTCGCTCACCTGTCGTAGTAGTGCATGCAAGCCCTGTGATTTGACCTAGTGCCACACACTTGACCTACATTTTGTTGAGATGATTATTGTGACCAATTTTCATAAAGATAAGGCTAAAATGATGACCTCTAGTGACTACACAAGGATTTCCTATGATTTTATTTAGTGACCTAGTTTTTACTGGATGACCCATATCAAACCTGACCTCGATTGCGTTAAAATAATAATTGTGACAAAATTCATTAAGGTGAGGCTTAAATGGTGACCTAAAGTGACTTCTATGATCTGACCTAGTGACCTAGTTTTTTAACTCTTGATGACCCAATATCAAACTTGACATAGATCTTGCTGAGATGATCATTGTGACCAAGTTTCATAAAGATAAGGTTAAATTTGTGACCTCTAGTGACTACACAAGGTTTTTCTATGATTTGATCTTGTGACATAGTTTTTGACTCCGGATGACCCAATATCAAACTTGACCTAGATTGTGTTGAGATGATCATTGTGACCAAGTTTCATAAAGATTAGGCTAAATTTGTGACCTCTAGAGATGACACAAGGTTTTTCTATGATTTGACCTTGTGACCTAGTTTAAGACCCCTGATGACCCATTATCAAACTTGACCCATATTTTGTTGAGAGGATCATTGTGACCAAGTTTCATAAAGATTAGGCCAAAAGTGTGACCTCTAGAGAGGCCACAATGTTTTTCTATAATTTGACCTAGTGACCTAGTCTTTGACCCTGGATGACCCAATATCGAATTCGACCTAGATTTTGTTGAGATGATCATTGTGACAAAGTTTCATAAAGATTAAGTCAAAATTATGATCTCTAGTGACTACACAAGGTTTTTCTATGATTTGACCTTGTGACCTAGTTTTTGACCGTAGATGACCCAATATCAACTTGACCTAGATTTTGTTGAGATGATCATTGTGACCAAGTTTTATAAAGATTAGGCCAAAATTGTGACCTCTAGAGAGGACACAAGGTTTTTCTATGATTTGACCTAGTGACCTAGTTTTTGACCACAGATAACCCAATATCAAACTTGACATAGATTTTGTTAAGATGATCATTGTGACCCAGTTTCATAAAGATTAGGCCAAAAGTGTGACCTCTAGAGAGGGCACAAGGTTTTTCTTTAATTTGAACTAGTGTCCTAGTTTTTAACCTCAGATGACCCAATATCAAACTCGACCTAGATGTTGTTGAGATGATCATTGTGACCAAGTTTCATAAAGATTAGACAAAAATTGTGACCTCTAGAGAGGAAACAACCCAATTGTTGACGGTAGTATACGTATTTTATTTAGTGTTTTCATGAAGTTAATGTTAGGTTGCCATGGAGAAATAAGATGTTTTGTATACACATATCTCAGCTCTACATACAATTCAGTAAAAATGATATTCAATTTTGAGTAATTGATAGACATAGTTCGGTTAAAGTCTGAAACATAAATGCTCCTATTAATATCTATCATGATATGGCAACTAAACAAGATGGTGTATGTGATAATCGAAGGTCATTTCCAAGGTCAACTGCTAGGACAACTTCAAGGTCAAACGTCAAAGATGACACATAAGTTTGACTTTTGACTGGATAATTTCTTATTTTTTCTTATTATAAACTTAAGTCTTTGTTTAATGGATACAAACTGCCCTTTTATGCATACATATAATTATGTCAGTAGAGTACTGATAATTCACAGTCGGTATTAATTGCAAATATTTGGTGCATGCCCTTAAATCAAAAATGGTGTACAAGATGGCCGCCACCAAATTCTGTAAGATGCTAAGTTTTATCTAAAATTCAAGTTGAAGTCTGAATCATCAAAGTTCATACAAACATTCATCATAATACATGGAAATGAATCAGATCCTTCTAGATTCTTTTCAAGGCCAAATCAAAGGTCAATCAGAAAAAACATTCCAATTTTACTATATGCTGAATAATTTCTTCGATTTTCTACTTACCGGTTTATTCTTGGTGGCATAATTTCACACTAGGTATACCTAAAAACTATGTTAATATTCAAAGATAGTTTTATCGATCATTTTGTGTCAAGAACACATAGTGATTATGACGATCGTGTTATAACAATGTTCCATTCAAGTAACTTCAGGACAGTCCTTAAAGTCGAAAGTCACACATACAATTATGCGATTATGTCAACCTGATGTATGGACTGTTATAGTCGGCCGGAAACGTTAGGGACATGGTCTCATTACTTATGTACACCTGACGCATGCCATTTTGTATCCGGATCAACAAATTTTGGGTGCATGTAGAGTTTCTGGGGGGTATATGCTGTCTTAACTGGCAATGAAGTTGGACCCAATAGCTTTCTATGGGAATAAGATTGAAACTCTTAGATACTATTCAAACTAAAAAGATGATAGTTGTATTTATACTACAAAGCGAAAACTAGTGACCCCTGAACTGTTTGTTACCACTAATACCAGGAATTGTACATAGTTTGATTGCACCATACTAGGTATTAAATTGCTGTATGCAGTGCAGCTAGGTATCCAGCAAGGCAGGAAATTAAAATACCCAGTAGTATATATGACACAACACAGTGACAGGAATGACTGGCACAGGGAATGTTTGTAACCCACATAGCCAGAACTGGCAGTGTCAGGCTTGGTTGTGTGTCTCATAGAGCCATGATTCGTTGAACACTACCGTGTTAAGTAACCAAGAAAGCCATGAAAGGTTTTCCCTTGCAGTGTTAGATATCCAAAGGGGGTAATCATGCATGTTCCAAGCGGTGTTAGGTACCGTGCAGAGTCAGAAATGGTTATCCTTTGCAGTGGTATGCCCCCAAACGAGCCTATATTGGATGTTTATATAGTGATTGGTACCACAAACCGTCCATAATGCTTGTTCAAGGCAGTGTTAGGCACCTAACAGAGCTATTATGCTGGATACTAACATAGCAATGTGTTCCCCACGCAATGTTCGGTATCCTACATAGTCAGATATGCTGATCTATGCCGTGATTTGTACCCCAAAGAGCAAATGATGATTGTTCCAGACAGTATAATGTAACCAAACTAAGAGCCAAAAATGGTTGTAACAGGCAGTGTAAAATCCACAAAGAGCTAATAATAGCAATTCCAAACAGTGTTAGGTGCACCAAAGAGCCAATAACGGTTGTTCCAGACAGTATCAGGTACCCCTTAGAGCCCATAATGGTTGTTACAGGCAGTGTTAGCTACCCCAAAGAGTCAATATTGGTTGCTCCAGACAAATCAAATTACCCCAAAAAATCGATAAAGGTTGTTCTAGACAGTGTTAGGTACCCCTAAGATCCAAATATGGTTGTTCCAGACAGTATTAGGTACCCCCGAAGAGCCTATAACAGTAGTTCAACACAGTGTTAGGTGCCCCTAAGTGCCAATACTGGTTGTTTTAGGCAGTGTTAAGTACCCTTAACAGCCAAGACTGGTTGTTCCAGACAGTGTTAGGCACACAAAAGAGCTAATAATGCTTGTTTCAGGCAGTGTTAAGTATCCAAAACAGCCAAGACTGGTTGTTCCAGACAGTCTTAGTTGCCCAAAAGAGCCAATAAAGGTGTTCCATGCAGTGTTAAGTACTCTAAACAGCCAACAATGGTTGTTCCTGTCAGTGTTAGGTACCCATAAGAGTTAATAATGGTTGTTCCCGTCAGTGTTAGGTACCTCTAAGAGCTACTAATGGTTGTTTTAGACAAAATAAGATACCCGACAGAGCATGTTATTTGTGCTCCAGTCAGTGTTAGGTACCCAACAGAGCCGGCAAGGTCATTCCTTTGTTGTATTAGGAACCCATCTTAGCCAGTTATGTATGTTCCATGCAGTGCAAGGTACCATTAAAAGCCAAGAATATTTGTCCCAGACTGGGTAGAGTGAACGGAGAACCAGGAGTAGTTGTTCCACACGTTGTAGGTACCCACAGAGGCAGTCATGACCAGATCAGACAGTGGTGCTAGTATTTAATATTTATTCTTAACATAATTAATACAATTGTCATATTTGAATTTGTTACTACAATACCATATGGTAGCAGTACATGTAGTTTAAACATACGGGATCGGACATCACAATAAAATGGTTTTCAAAACATGTTCAAAGTTTAGACAAAATACATGTACATACATTGTATATGCATGTACGTAATGTTTAATGAAAGGGTATACATTGCCAAGTTCTTCTATCCCTTTAATAACCACGTTATATGTATGTACATGCATATAAAAAGTATAGAGGAAATGCAATTTTCAAGTTCTTTATCATAGCTGACCTGGAAATGACCTTGATATCAATGTGATATGTTTTTATTCAAAATGACCGATTAACAGACCACAATCAAATCAATAATTCACATGAATGTTGATGCATATTCATCAATGACACTAGAACAATAAAACAATAAACAGTTTAAAAGCATCTTACTGAATTTATATTTATATATCTTAGACGCCATCTTGGGTTTCGGAGCCTTAACCAAATATTTGCAATTTATGTTAAATATTCATAAGAATGCCCGAAACATACATAGACATGCATATATAAAGGGCAATTTGCATGTACTATAACGAGACAATAGAATATATTATTTAGCTAATTCGTCAAATTTCGGTGGTTTTGGCTGTTTGACCTTGGATTGGATCTTGAAAATGACCTTGGAATACATACATCATTTTGTTTATTTACCTAGATCATGATTGATTAAATTGTGTACATTTATGTTTTTGACTTGAACCTAAAAAATCAAGAGCCATTACTCATAATTGAATTGCACCTTCACAAAATATGTAAAGCTGAGGCCGAGATCCATACACAGTACACAAAAGGTTTTATTTCTCCATGACAACAAAAAATAAATGTTACAGCTCTAAATATAACACTTACACTATGTCAAACATACATGTCTGCAAAAATTACTATTTGCAGATACTATAACAGTTTATAACAACAAATTATAAGAAATTATCCAGTCAAAAGACCTTGGAATATCACATACACCATCATGTACACCATTTTAGATTTAAGGGCATGCACCAAATATTTGCAATTAATACCGACTGTGAATTATCAGTACTCTACTGACATAATTATATGTATGTAAAAGGGCAGTTTGTATCCATTAAACAAAGAATTAAGTTTATAATAAGAAAAAATAAGAAATTATCCAGTCAAAAGTCAAACTTAAATGTCTTCTTTGCCGTTTGACCTTGAAGTTGTCCTAGAAGTTGACCTTGGAAATGACCTTCGATTATCACATACACCATCTTGTTTAGTTGCCATATCATGATTGCTACTAATGGAGCATTTAGGTTTCAGCATTTAACCGAAACATGTCTAGATCAATTTCTCAAATTGAATATCATTTATTGTATGTAGAGCGGAGATATATCGAGGGGTTACAGCCAAAACCTTCTATCTGATAAACTTGGCCAAATTGACTTTTTTATTTAAATGAGTTCCGTATCACCATTGTTATTTATTCTCAAAATTATTTTAAAATATCAAACTTAATTAATTAAATATTGATAATAGTCATTTTGAGCTATCGTGTATCTACAGAACTGACTGGAGGCAAAAACAGTTTTAAATCAATGGCCTCTTAATATTTTCGTAGATGTAACATTAACATCTGTTAGAATGAATCAAATCTGTATATCAATCTCTACCAATAACATTTGTGTGTCTTAATACAATATTTGTCCCGCTCAACTGTTCCATATAAAACAATGACATTTTGGTTAAATGACATCAGCCTTGATTTGTCAATTTATCTAAGTCAACAACAAGGCACCGGGTGCTGGTCTGTAGTACATACAATTTCATCGCTGTAAGTTAAATGTCAAACCACAGTTGTTGTTTATATTGCTGTATAATAATAGCAGCTTCACTCGAATAAGATGTCAAAGTGTGACTAAAATGGATTGTATACATTTTGCTATGTGTGATTGAAACAGGAATACCTTATACAGAGAGAAAAATGTAGTTTTGGCGAAAATTATTTTGACTACTAGTATTCCTTATGAATTTAAATGTTGTGCGTTTAGAAACACATTAAATTGCTTTCATTTATTTAATCTTTTTGTAAATGAGAAGCTCTTCTAATAATCTTAAATAAAGAACATAAAACTAGCTAATTCTTAATTATAACAGTAAGTATAACTTACTTAGTAAACGTGTTTGAATTTGTTAATTTTGTAACAGCTAATATGAATTATTTATGGAACGGTGCATGTATTATTTAAACGAATAAACTATTTATTACGAATCAATTAATGATTTTCATTCGTCGAGATGGATATTAACATAGCTGTGTAATGTTTGATTATAAAGGTGTATAAAGTAAGAATTGTAATACATGAAAAACAGAAAAAAAACTTTTAAACAATTGAATTTGTATTAAGACATTCAGTTAAAATACTGTTTAGCCACGACGTAAGCAAACTTAAGGAAGGTGCTAGTATGCATTAACTTGGCATCAAGTAGTGGTCAAGCGTTATTAATTAACTTTTCTAAGGTAGAACAGAAATGACCACAATCACAGCGTTCAAACCTAATCACTGTATGACTTATTGGGATATTATACAATGCAAAGTATGTGCCTTATTGTGAGTAAAAGCACTTGTGATTTCCCGTCACTGTGTGATTCATTGGTAGACTATACAATTCAACGTGTATGACTTATTGCGATAACTGGAAATTGATTCATTTATACTCTTAGACAAATACGTGTATCAGGAAAATATACATCTCTTATGACAATATCTTCCAACACTACTGTATATGCGAAAGATTGTTATAGCTTTATGTATTATCTCAATAAAAAATACCGCATGGAATGACACGTGGTCCAGTTGTTGCAAGTGATATATATTATATATCATAGTGGAACGGTGGTCGATTGCTTAGCTCGCTCAACTACTAATCTGGAAATTCAAGGTTTGAATCTCTGTCTGGACACAGGAAGTCTAGTCAGAATGACTGGACTAGGACATCCCGTCTGAATTCCTTGTATCACGCAAGCATCAACCTATCTCTTCTCCTTGAGGTCATTTGCCAATTAGGCAGAGATAAAACAGCACTACAACTGTCTGTCGAAAGCAAAAAAGATAAATCATACATTTCAAAGATATTGAAGTTTTCAATTTCTGTAGTACATATCTAAGTTGCTGTGTCAATCCTAAAACATATTTTCATTTTAAACATATTCTGTATTTTATTACCCAGTTAATATTTTAAATGTTCATACCTGCTTGTAATTCAAACATACCAACACATTTTAAATTTTAATTTACAAGCCGTAAATATTAAAGTTTTTAATGAATTTATAAATTTATGAAAAACTGTATTAATTACGACATGACATTTATAAATTCATTAAAAACTATTAATTACGGCATGTAATTCTAATTGTATATGAATACAGTGATGGATATCACAGTGAACACTGACTTTCGTAATTAATTTTAAAGGTTTCGTAGCTAGTGGCCATGGTGAACTGCAATTATAGTACATAACCGTATTGGTCATTATCCTATATACGTGTATTTACAATCGCAATTGCATAATTTTTATGTTTTCAAGTCACATTTCCTTTACATTTTATATGCCAAAATGCTACATCTGTTACGGAAGCAATTTGAGCATTGAATGATATTCTGATTTACACTGATATTTAAGCTTAATCAGACCATGAACCATATAATATTTTCTTGATGTTTTTTGTTAGTCCACAAACATCAATTTATATGATACCAGAGGATTTCATCACTGAATATGATAAAAAGTTTCTAAAATTTTCATCACATTGACGTTTATCGTAAACTCTATATACATGTATATGACAATAATATGGTTTGACATTTTAAATGTTTTGGTATCAGGAGGAAAGTGGATTTGCCTACCGGTCTAGTGTAAATAAGCGTGGTATAGTGTGGACAGGTTTCCCATTATTTTATCATCAGCTGCTTGCCACATATATATATCGTGTTACATTTGGATCTGGCAAATGTCAAATTGTATCATTGAGTGAGGGTTTGAAAACCCAAAAATATTTTGGCATTTAAATCACATTATTCCTTACAATGTTCACAAATATTTCATATTAGGGTTTAAAGTATTCAACTGTCTACATAATTTAATAGTTTAACTTTAACAATAACCACATCTTAACAAATGGTTATTAAAAACTGCTCTGCTGAAAACATAAGGAAATAGCACATAGCAGGATTTGGCTCTAACCCCTCGATATGTGTACAAAACAACTTATTTCTCCATGGCAACTACAAATAAATTTCACGAAAACACTAAATAAAATATTTATACTATGCCAAACATACATGTGTGTTAAAAACTCTATTTGAAGACACTTTTACTCCACAATACATGAAATTACACAGTCAAAATGACATTTTTTTGTGATTTTTGTCATTTGACCTTGAAATTTGACCTTGAAATGACCTTGAAATATTACGGACATCATCTTGCATTTTTACCTAGAGCACGATTAATATTTCTGTGAATATTGATGATACAGACTTTGACCAAAACATAATCTAAATTCATTATTCAAATTAAAATGGCATTTTTAGTGAATTGACTGTAGAGCTAATGCTGAAATATAGGTGTACAAAACATCTTATTTCTCCATGGCAACCAATCATAAATGTTTTCGAAAACATTTAATATAGTAGTTATACATTGTTAATTATAAATTCATGCAAAAAAGGCTATTTGCAGATAGTATTAGTAAACAATAGAAGAAGTTACCCAGTCAATATGACAATTTTCGGCGATTTTTGCCATTTGACCTTGAAAATGACCTTGAACTATTACGGAAATCATCTAGTCGTTTTGTCTAGATCATGATTGATATTTCTGTGAACTTTGATGACACAGTCTTTAAGCTGAAAAAATCTAGAAACATTACACTGAAATAGCATCATACTGAATTTGATGGCGGCCATCTTGGACGCCATCTTGGATTTTAGGGCCCGCACCAAAAATTTGCAATATATGCCGGCAGTCTGATAATCTGCAGACTGTCCCGAACATTTTGGTATATAACTCTTGCTGTTACTTTTGGGGTCCACCTTACTTCTTAAATAAGCCACTTTTATGCCCTCTGCTGCTCTACTATAAGTATATAAAGACTTGCAGAACACTGTTTATGTAAAAATACAAAAGTTTCTCCAGACTGCCATCATGATTTTTCCGAAAGACTTACGTCATAAATAGTAGTGAAAATGGCCAAAAATGACATTTGGGCCTAAAGATGACATATACGTCATATTCTTGGCAGTTTTGTCAACAAGGTTGCTCACCTGTCCTAGTAGTCCATGCACCCCAAATGATAGCCTCTATTGCATGTAAAAGGTTTTCATATTGTCTTATGCTTTATCATTTACATAACATTTAGACCCAATCACAAATTGAAGTGATTTGACCTAGTGACCTAGTTTTTGACCCCGGATGACCCAATATCGAACTTGACCTAGATTTTTTAAAGAAGATCATTGTGAGAAAGTTTCATAAAGATTAGACCAAAATTGTGACCTCTAGCGACTACCCAAGTTTTTTCTATGATTGTCCTTGTGACCTTGTTTATGACCCCGGATGACCCAATATCGAACTTGACCTAGATTTTGTTGAGATGATCATTGTGACCAAGTTTCATAAAGGTTTTTCTATTATTTGACCTAGTGACCTAGTTTTTGACCCCGGATGACCCAATATCGAACTTGGCCTAAATTTTGTTGAGATGATGATTGTGACCAAGTTTCATAAAGATTAGGCAAAAATTGTGACCTCTAATGACTACACAAGGTTTTCTATGATTTGACCTTGTGACCTAGTTTTGATCCCGGATGACCCAATATCGAACATGACCTAGATTTTGTAGAGTTGATCATTATGACCAAGTTTCATAAAGATTAGGCCAAAAGTGTGACCTCTTGTGACTACACAAGGTTATTCTATGATTTGACCCAATATCGAACTTGACCTAGATTTTGTTGAGATGATCATTGTGACCAAGCTTCCTAACGATTAGGCCAAAATTGTGACCTCTAGTGACTACACAAGGTTTTTGTATTATTTGACCTAGTGACCTAGTTTTTGACCCCGGATGACCCAATATCGTACTTGACCTAGATTTTGTCTGGATGATTATTGTGACCAAGTTTCATAATGATTAAGCTAACACTGTGACCTCTAGTGTCTACACAAGTAATTGTGGACGGACGGACGGATGTACGAAGGACGAAGAGTGATCACAAAAGCTCACTCTGTCACTTTGTGACAGGTGAGCTAACAAATTACAATGGATGTATGCTCATTTTTTACACAGGAAATGTTAAGTTATAAAATCAAAGTACTGAAGAAGTGTTACTGGGGGAAACCGCAATTCTGGGTAGTATAGGGTTTCACATTCACGGTGGGGAAACCACGTGACCAAAAGTGGTTCAGTGCACGATTTTCGACCGAAAACAGCGTCGATTCAGGTAGGTTTTTTCACTCTAACTTCTTTGATACACCATTGTTTTTAGTCAGATAGTGCGCATAAACCCCGCGATTGAAAGCGGTTTCATTGGCTTTATGGATCTTGATGCAATTCTACTCCGTTTTTTCGTAATCCTTGCCCAACCGATTCCAAATTTGTGAAATGTTTAGATAACGTACACTTCAGTTCGCAAATTATGCATCTCGCACAGCTTCTATGGCAAATATTCTGTCAAATGATGGATTAAATGGAAGCTATTTAATATTCTAAGCAGTGTGTGAAATATAAAATATGTATCTTAAGAAACTTTGGAAATATCATCATACGAAGGGTTTGGTAACGTACACTTTGCCCTATTATTTCTGAAGGTAGCGTACACGCGATCTTTCAGAAGGTAACGTGCACTTACAAATTATTTTTTATAATCGAAATATATTGGGGTAAGTACAGTAAATTTTATAGTTAAAATCTATTAAGTGCCATTTCAGTTGAATTTTCCGGCCCTGTCGTTGACGTCTATGTTAATAATGTTTATTTAATGCTAACTGATGAGATATGGAGTTCTATCAGTGAAATAAAACCTATATCAGTCACTGGTTATCACCTACAATGTAACTGATATTAGCTCCGCCCCCTCATTGGGACTACTTTAATTTACCAAAATCTCAACACTAAAATGTCTGTAACTTTTTTATTACTGAACGGAAACATGTCATGTGGGGGTTTTTATTCTTAGTTAGACCATTTCCTACATGTTGGTGTATGATTTTATGCAAAATTCTCAAAAAAGTCGTTTTCACCTATTCACCATAATCCAAGATGGCGGATTTTGAAATGAAAAATATTAATGGAATAACATATTCATACGTAGCCTAACCACAGTAGTAATTTGGCATAAATAGTACCAGTTTTGACACCATATAAGCATTAAATAAATAGAATATTTGTTTGTTTTGGTTGAATATGGTTAATATCTCATCTTGTAGTGATAAAATTTTAATATTTTCACTCGCGCTACGCGCTCTTGAAAATATAGAATTTTATCACTACACAGTGAGATATAAACCATATTCAATCAAAACAAACAAATATCCTCTATTTACTCTCTATATTAGCACTGATTGTACTCACTTACTGCCCGTTATGCCCTCTGGCATATAGGACAGCAAGCATTTAGTATATAGAGAATCTTACATGAGTGTCTTTCAATATTGAATTTATTAAACGAGTTGAATAAAATGATAAAATGCGAGGCTCTGTCGAGTTTAATAAATTCAATAAGAAATGGCACGATTGTAAGATTCTTTTTATCATACAAACTAAATAAGCAGTAAAAGATTGTCGAGAATGCACACATTTTCCCTTTAGCAAGTAAACCCCATAAGAGAATTCCTTGAATGGGTTAAGAAAATAGTGCAACAATGTATACTCCAATAATTATGTTAATTTTTCTGCATTTGAAAATAATATATTTAGGATATCTAAAATTCTGCAGATGTAAAATTACGCGTTACAAAATAAATAAACAAATCTAGGACCGCAGATAGCAGATTTCAGTTAAATAACTGATTAACGATGCAAGTACTTGGTGAGCAAGGAAAATCGTCTTTAATACTGAAAATTAACGTATTTATACAATGAAATCAACATCTGATGTCGTGTGTGTGTGTAGTTGTCAGAGGTCCCGTAAGTACATTACTGCTACACCAGCAGCGTCTCCACCATGATAGCAAACCTCAAATGGCATACATTACAATACAAAAGAATCTCGCAATCATTTATCTTTTTATACAAAATTCAAAATCAACTTGTTTATGTAGACCACAACCACCTCATTCCAACCAGACACTACAACTACCTAATACCTCACTCACGAACACAATATCATCTGAACTCTTTTTTTCCACGAACAATTAGATACTGGAACTCTCTTCCAGCCTACATTCAGTCCAGTCCAAGCTTCCCAATTTTTAGGGAGAGGCTGGCGACAATAAACTTCTTAACTCTCACACCATATTTTTACTGTTTTTTAATTTAGGCCTCATTTGCATATTTATTTCTCGTGTGTGTTACGGTTTTTGGGAGGCGATTAAGGATGTTGAAGCGATTAGGATCCCACCTTCAGAATTTGCTCAAATTTTGCCAATAAGTGTAGAAATCTATACTGACACAAAATATGATGAAAAAACAATAGGTCACGGAACTCGTTTTTCGGGTAATCAGCCCTGGTTGAAGTGTGTATGAATTATTTTTATAATTCCATGGAAATTGGTAAATTGGTGCTGGTGTTCAAATTTGACTTTTTTATTTGATGTCTGTGATCTAAATAATAAAATATATTTCAATATAGTTCGGGTACACATTGTTATACATGATCAGGATACCAAAAAGGGTATATTTAATTTTGGTCTAATATATATTGCTATTTTACCCCACCCACTTCATATTTAATGCAGCAAAATAGCACCCAGGTAAAATCCTAATAACTTTTTTTCCCACCTTAAACTTTTTTTAAATATTTTGTTGAATAAGTCTAGTGACATAGATCTTCAAAATTATGCAATAAAAACTATATGTCACCGAGGTATCTTTTTCGCAATTTTTGTTTTTATTTTGGTTAAATGTGGCTAAAATGCTGAGAAAATCAATGAAAACGCTTAAAATAAAATCTATTGAACATGTAAATATCGCGAAAACACATCAACACACAATAAACAAACATTACCAAACGAACCTAACTCCCAAAAAAGTCGTTTGGCATAAATAGCAATATTTTTATTTTTTTACCCCACCCACCTATTTTGTAATGTAATATTTTTCTCGGAATGGAAATCGTCATTTCGATTAGTATTTTCTAATTTTATTGCATAATACTGTTCAATTTGATTTATTTTAGATTATTTAGACACATTTTTACATTTATAAGGCACATAACGTACTATGACAAATGACGCATGCGCATTAAACCGATCCAACATCCTTAAGCCTCTCATTACTACCATTGCCCATTTCTTAATACAAAATTAACCGCCTTTAGGCTGCTATGTGAATCCGCATTCAAGTAGTTCCAGAAACTGTCAACATTCCCGATACTGCTACATATGTTTCTTCAAATTTTTTAACTGATTTAAGCAACATTTGCTTATTCTAAGATCAAAAATTATTGTGAAACTGTTCGTTAAATCGATATTTTGGCCAAAAAAATCACTACACCGGCTGATACCGAACTTGTTCCATAGTACGAAAATGATGTGTTCATCAAATGTCCCGGCTGTAAAGCTATTTTTAGAAACTTCAGACTACGGTCAAGTGATGGTTTTATCAATGAATCGTATACGGTCTGCAAAGTCCTGTTATGCAATCATATGGTGTCGCTGTTCTAGCTAGCCGCTTTCTATAGACTGTCTCCCGCTGTGAGGGAAGTGATTACAAGACGGTACTGTAGAATCTGATAAATAGGCGCGTAGTATTATTTTAAAGCCACTTTTGATATACGCATTCAATACACGTATTACATATAAATTAATATGCACCTTTTAGCAATTATTTAGATACCCAACATGCCTATATAGTCACCTGGGAAGAATAAATACAGAGGGAACGGAAACACGGGTTTTAAGCGTGACTAACCTGTCGGCCAATCACCGCGCTCCGATAAAAATTGCTCGATATCTTGAAAAATCCCGCGAAAGCGTAGACACAAAAATGCATAAATCTGTCGTTAATTAACGGTATCAAACATTGTAATTGCACTGTAATGAAAGTTTAAACTTATGAATTGAATTTTTGTTCGATGAAAAGACGAAATTAGCATATTTAAATCATATACCATTCATTGAAATAGGTGTGATCAACACGCTAATCGCTCTTTTGTCTCATTGTCCACGATACTAGCCATTTTGCAAGTTAGGGATCTCACAATGTATTGTAGTGAATTATCTTAAACTTGTGTTTACCATTAAATAATACATCCCTGCTCGTGATAGGCTCAGTTTTATGCACAATTATCAACTCATTTTTTAATTATTTGAATTCAAAATACGCCGAATCGCCATGTTTTCAGCAACCAGTTTATTATTTCTCAACAATTATTATTATAGTACTTTTGAAACTTAAGGATCTCGAAATCTATTAAGGTAGATTATCTAAAACTTATGTTTGCCATTAAATAATACATCCCTGCTCGTGATAGGCTTAGTTTTATGCACAATTATCAACGCATTCTTGAATTATTTGAATTCAAAATACACCGATTCGCCATGTTTTCAGCAACCAGTTGATTATTTCTCAACAATTATAATACTTTTAAAACTTAAGGATCTCGAAATGTAGGAAGGTAGATTATCTAAAACTTAGTTTTGCCATTAAATGATACATCCCTGCTCGTGATAGGCTTAGTTTTATGCACAATTATCACCACATTCTTGAACTATTTGAATTCAAAATATGCGAGTTTTCCGTGTTTAAAGTACATTTTTTATGTTAATGTTTAGCAAATTTGGTTGCTCTATGTCCGCCATAAATTATTATAGATAAACAATACTTTTGAAATTTATAAAGTAGGATTAATTTATATACAGTTGCTGTCTATGTTTTACGTAATTACAGTATACAACCGGAAACTCCCCGCTGAGACTTCTTGAGACAATATGTGATTACTGTCTAGATAATGTACCTATCATAAGTTTGATACAATTATACCACCCCTCCCGTTGTGTAATCTACATAATGTTGTCTGTGACAGTAATTAAATCATTGTTTTTGTTACACCTCAGGAACTTGCATTCAAATAAATAAAAACATTACCACACAGTCTACACTATTAAATTATAATTAACTACCATTTATTGAAATAGGTGTGATCAACACGCTAATCGCTCTCGCTGTCCACGATACTGGCCATTTTGCAAGTTAATGATCTCAAAATGTATAGTAACAAATTATCTAAAACTTGTTTTTACCATTACATAATAATTCCTAATCGCGATAGGCATAATTTTATGTACAAATTTTAAATAATTTTGGAACTATTTGAATTCAGAATACGCCTAGCTATTCGTCATGTTTTCAGTAAAAACTTTATTATTTATATAGTTATTTTGAAGCTTAAGGATCTCGAAATGTATAAAGATAGATTATCTAAAACTTATTTTTGCCATTACACTATACATCCCTGCTCGAGAAAGTCATAATTGTATGCCCCAATTTTTACATTTGAATTATTTCACTTCAAAATATGCCAACTCTGTGTGCTTTCAGTACACTTTTTCATTCCTTCACGTTAGTTATAGCAAATGTCCAGCTCCATGATGTCCAATGATTGAAAGCAAATTATGTCTTATTTATAATATCACATAATAAATCCCTGCTCGGAATAGGCATACTTTTATGCACATTTATTTATACAATTTTGAAATATTTCAATTAAAAATACGCCAATTCTCCGTGTTTATAGTACATTTTTATGTTATAATGTTTAGCAAGTGTGGTTGCATTTATACTATTATAGAACCGTGTATGATAAACACTATTTATGAAAATTATAAAGCAGTCTTAATCCATCTACAGTGGCTGTCTATGTTTTACTAATTAACAGTATTACCGGAAACTCCCGCTGAGACTGAGACAATATGAGATTACTGACTAGATAATGCACCAATCACGAGTTCAATACCGCCCTCCCGTAGTGTAATCTACATTTGTGACAGTAATTAAACCATTGCATCTGCTACACACATATTAAGGGAATTTATCAGACCTAGCACCTAGAATATTTAATTGAATGGAATCTGTTAAGTATATATTATATATATCGTAACTTTGTTTCATTATACCGATTCCCGACAATCACGGATAAAATGTTGGAATGTACAACCATAAAACACAAATATAGACAATAATATTATATATATTTAATTAAAGCGTTTTATTCTAGGACGAAATAGAGATCATATATATAGATCGCTGTAAATTTGAAACCTGTTTCTGGAATTTAACGCAGGGCTGGTATTCACAAAGCATCTTAAGTGAAAACTTATTTAAATTTATTAAAATCTTAAAATTTTCTTAAGCGTATCAGCTAAGCAAGAAAATCAAGACGACCACTATTTTACATAGTTTTGAAGCATTATGTAAACAGCTACTATAAGAACTTAAAGAAAAAAGGATTATTCTTTAAATCGCGGGACATATGAGCTGTACAAATTTTTAACTTAAGTCAAATTTTTAAGATTTATTTGAGAGACAGAATCCTTTATTGGAATAAAATTATATGACGGATTTAAATCGGACCGTATAATTGACCGTTTTACCTACCGCAATCGTCAATCCCGGATTTATTTTGGACCGTACAGAAAGAAAATACTACCAGACCGTATAAGCGGCCGTTATACACTCCGCTTATCGGCCGACAGGTTAGATATAGATAACGCTATATAACGTCATCGAGACACTCGTCCATCTATTGTACTGTCCCTGATAGTCACCTATGCCTATTTTGACATTCAAGACAAGATCGGCAGTAAGAAAACGAACATTAAACGTGTAAAGTCGGTTTAAGCTTGAGTAGCAACCAGATCGCCTCCCACCTGTACTCTCAGTGCTTTGATTATGTAATGGGTTTATTAAACTCACTGAGCGTATTTATGTGATAACACAGAACAACTGCTTTATCGGTTTTACAAAAGCCAATTAATAAATTTGGCTCTGTCATTCTATAGGATGCTTTCGATGTAGATAGATTCAAATAGTATTGTCCTACGCTGATAGTCTGAGATGAAGAATGGCAACTTGTTGACCAACATATTATCTTGTTTAAAACATTAATGAACAGCCACCAACCACATCAGTTACATATATAATGTAAACACAAGAATAAGATCTCTAACAACTGTTTAACAATACCAATGGCTTTGATATAAAGCATATGAGGGATACATCTGTGTCTTTTTCGGTTAAGCGTTTTACAATTTCCATGTCACATTGTTCATGATCTTGTTTTCTATCTGTCCATCCACTGGACTAATTGTAACAAACGTTCCGGCGGACTATAGCTCGGAGAGAGGTAGAGCAATAGCGCGGACAAAATCCACGAGTACTACTCGGAGTAGGCCTATTTGTTGTTATTGCAAATATATGACTTCAAAAACTATGTATTTGTGAATAAACAACATGTTTATGTTGATATAGATTGTTTGTTTGTATTCAGTCGGGCTTACCTATAAACTATTTATTAATCGACAAGTTAAATGGTAGTATTCAGTTCGATTGTTAGAAATAAAACATTTTACGTGTACGTTACCTTTAGAAATATGGCAAAGTGTACGTTACCAAACCCTTCGTATGATGATATTTCCAAAGTTTCTTAAGAGACATATTTTAAATTTCACACACTGCTTAGAATATTAACTAGCTTCAATTTAATCCATCATTTGACAGACTATTTGCCATAGAAGCTGTGCTAGATGCATATCTTGCGAACTGACGTGTACGTTATCTAAACATTTCACAAATTTGGAATCGGTTGGGCAAGGATTACTTAAAAACGGAGTAGAATGGCATCAAGATCCATAAAGCCAATGAAACCGCTTTCAATCGCGGGGTTTATGCGCGCTATCTGACTAAAAACAATGGTGTATTAAAGAAGTTAGAGTGAAAAAACCTACCTGAATCGACGCTGTTTTCGGTCGAAAATCGTGCACTGCACCACTTTTGGTCACGTGGTTTTCCCACCGTGACATTTAATGGTACTGAATTTGAAAACAAATGTTAATATTGTGACAAGATTTCTGAGACGCGATAGCAGCTGAATCATTCAAATCACACCTCAACGGACCCATCACAATACTAGAACTCATGAATGCAATACACCTGCTGTAGTTCTAAGTAATATGTCACAATGTGTGTTCGATTCCAACGTGTTTCATCGTGTTTTTCGTTTTTCACTGACATAGCTTCATAAGATGCTCGTTAAATGAATTATCAAACATCGAATGTACATGCGGTCATCAAGACGTACCAGTCCTGAAATATATTTTTGCAGGCCAGACTCGCGTAATAATTAGAATAGAAAACATTTGATTAAACGTTTTCGTGCCAATTATTTTGATGGTAGTAAACCAAAAGAATGCAAGAAATGGGATAGGGCATCAATGAGCGCAAACAAATATAAGCTAGCGTCTAAAACCTACACAAAGGCTTAATTCCACAACTCTTCAGCTGCATTATTACATTTTGTATGTAAATTATAAACCATCCGGATAGGATACGATTCGCGAGAACGAATAAGATAGGGCTCGAAACACAAAAAACGATATGGTCTGGATTTTCGACGGAAATTGTATACACAGCAGCGCACGGACAAGGATTGGCCTAACGACAGACGCAAACTATCCAAGTTAGCTGACGATCTATAGCAATTCAATGGACCAAACGTCAATAATATTAATACGGGCGCAAGAAAATAGAAAAAAAACTAGAAACTAAAAACTTATTCCATAATTATACCTAGGTACGAACTGGATATGGTACGAATAGCGCGAACGAATAAGATGGGGACGAAACATAAATAACTCATATGGTCTCGACGTTCGGCGGGAAAATTTATATAACAGCGTTGGGAAAAGGGTTGTTCTAACGGTAGATCCAAACTATTTAGCTGAAGATCTCTGGTAAGTTAAAGGACGAAACGTGGATAAATACTATCAACAAATGCAAAATATTGTAAATAGTAAATAACAAGCACATGATAGATTAGGAGTTTCTAGCTAAACTGTACAATATGAATGTTAAAACCACGAATTGTGAAAAGTTCGTCTGCTCAACGGGTTACTTTTAACAGTGACATTTTTATTGCCCCTCCCAAATTATTAGTCATTTTACAGGGCGTAGGAATTTATTCGCAGAAATTCATTTTCTCATCCAAATAAGCTTTCAAAAAGTTCACACAATACGATCAAAAAAGATTATTAGATTGTTGAAAACAAATGTTCTCATAAATGGTCGAAAATTACGATATCGGTTGAGATTTGCAGGCACTTCTTTCTTGCTCGGATGAATTGGTTGTGGAGAAATTACATCGTTAAAATCGCAGTGATTTCAGGATTGTATGTAATAGAAATACTGGGGTTCCCCAAGTAAAAATAGGACATATGTATAGGAACATGCATTTTTATATTTTCAAAAATCACAGGGCCAAATTAAGCCATTAGTGAACCTTTTCAGAAACTGTTAAAAAAAGTCTTGACTTTCTTTGGAAAATTATCATGATTTTCATAATATGTTTGTCACTAAGCTAGGTTTTCCTGGAGAACGGCTTATATGTATTAACCCATTTAATAAATTATTTGTTACAATACGGGTGTTTCTTTCATGATTTAAATAAAAAGAAACATTCTGATTGAGCAGCGAAATTACGCGTGTACGTGTCTGCTTATTTGGAGACTGTTTGGCTCTGATTTAGTAAATGTTTACGTAAAATTCTTCTATTAAAACCCGTCGATTTGCAAGTTGACTAAAAGCGAAATATTTAACGGAATTGTATCAAGAGCATCACACGACATCTGCGTATCAGACGCCCTTGAAAGCTTGACATGCATAGTTACAATGAATACCCGTAACTATGGGGGGCGTAGCTACTACGATGCGTCTGCAGAAAGGTCAATTGATTTTATTACAATCTGACAACAAATTTCATAAACAGAACAAGGCAGTCCAAAAGACGGCTATAATAAATCCCCCGCCGCATTAATGAACAGTGAAATTGTCCATTAGGTTACACCTTTGCTATGAGTTCATGCAATTTACCCAGAAGTTAAAAAATTAAGGAGCGGATGGGAAATGTAAGGCTCAAACCTTTGAACTGTGAATTTGCCCTTGTACCTGCATGGTTGGAATGTGGGTTCTGTATATCATCTTTATTATTTGCACATTATGTATCAGTTCCACGCTCTTCTGCCCAGGCGTAAAAAAGTTATGGAGTGGACACAAAATGTAAGATTTAAACCTTTGACCTTGAATTGTGATCATGACCTTGAACCAGCATGGTTGGGATATGGGTTCTGCACGTCGCCTTAATTAGTTACATATTTGTTATGAGTTTCATGCAATTCGGCCAAGGCATTAAGAAGTTAGAGAGCAGACATAATTTTGTTATGAATGGACGCACGCACGCACGCAGGCACACACACTCACTGACTTGACGTTGTGGGGTTTTCTTTTTTGTTCATCCTTATGTTTGTAAAACCCCATAAGCAACATTTTGCACCCTGTAAGCAACGGAATGAATATAATCTAAATATAGCCTATTGTTCCACACCCCACAAATAGTAGTCGGTGCATACGGACTTACCGACGGAGACCATTCCTGTAATCACCACCCAAACAAATGATGACATCAGCAAAAGCTAATTTTTATCTGGTGTTAATCAGGTTGTTAATGCAGCTATGTATCCTCTTTCCTAACCAATTTCATCTTTAAATGTATGTACTTATCGTGGAGACAGAAATAAAGAAACCAATGATTAGAATAAAGCACAATTTAAGTTTATATGGACTTACTTTTTGGATTAGAATGCAATTTTGACCAGAAAATTCAAACTGTTCTTCTTGTTAAAAATCAACATGTTGTTGAGTGAAAAATCGAAAAATAAAATGTTTTTAACTCATCAGATTTTTGAAAAAAAGATGAGTTATTGTCATCACTTGATTGGCGTTGGTGTTACATGGTTAAGTTTTGAGTTAAGTTAAACATTTTAGCTCCCCTGTCACAAAGTGACAGCGTGAGCTTTTGTGACCCCTCTTCATCCGTCGTCTGTCCATCATCCGTCCGTCAACAATTTGCTTATGTAGACACTAGAGGTCACAATTTTGACCTAATCTTTATGAAACTTGGTCACAATGATCATCTTAACAAAATCTAGATCAACTTCGATATTCGGTCATCCGGGATCAAAAACAAGGTCACAATGTCAAATCATAGAAAAATCTTGTGTAGTCACCAGGGGTCAGAATTTTAACTTTTCTTTATGAAACTTGGTCACAATGATCACCTTCACAAATTCTAGGCGAATTTCAATATTGGGTCATCTGGGGTCAAAAACTAGGTCACAAGGTCAAATCATAAAAACCCTTGTGTAGTCACCAGAGGTCACACTGTTGACCTAATCTTTATGAAACTTGGTCACAATGATTACCAGGGTTCCCACAAATTTTCTAAGACAAAAATTCCCTGACTTTTCCCTGACTTTTCCCTGATTTTTCCCTGACCACAGAGCAGTTTTCCCTGACTTTTTAGAGCGATCAGGCGACATCGGTATCTTTTTGTTACAGCAAAATATGGCAATAAAATAGAGAAAAGGAGGCTATATTTGCTCTATATGAAACAAAAGAGTTTAGGTTAGCAGTATATAAGGCTGTTTATTAACATTTATTTAATACAACTTAGAAATATTCTGAGCGTGCACAGCGAGCAAGAATTTTTTTCCGTCTTAAGTATTTTCTTCATAGGAAATGACACTTAGTGAGACTTTTTCCTGACCTTGAAAAAACTATGTTTTCCCTGACTTTTCCCTGACCGTGCGAACCCTGATTACCTCAACAAAACCTAGGTCAAGTTTGATATTTGGTCATCTGGGTCAAAACTAGGTCACAATGTCAAATCATAGATAACTCTTGTGTAGTCACTAGAGGTCATATTTTGAACGTATGTTTATGAAACTTAGTCACAATAATTATCTCAACAAAATCTAGGTCAAGTATGATATTGGGTTATCTGGGGTCAAAAACAAGGTCACAAGGTCAAATAATAGAATTACCTTGTGTAGTCACCAGAGGTCACAATTATTCGCTCATCTTTATGAAACTGGGTCACTTTGATCATCTCAACGAAATCTAGGCCTAGCTCAATATTGGGTCATCCGGGGACAAAACCTAGGTCACTAGGTCAAATCACAGGGCTTGCATGCACAACTACGACAGGTGAGCGTCCTAGGGCCCGTTGGGCCCCCTAGTTTCATAAACTATCAAAGCTATTGCTTTGAAACTTGCAACACGTGTTCACCATCAATACCTGAGCATGTAAAACAAGACCCATAACTCTGATCTGCATTTTGTAAGAATTACAGCCCCTTTGCGAAATTCGAAAATAAAATTCCTTGGTTAAGTTTTGTGTTAAGGTTTACTTTTCTCATACACTATGTGAGCTATTGCTTTGAAACTTTCAACACTTGTTCACCATCAATACCTGACCATTTCAAGCAAGAACTATAACTCTGATCTGTATTTTGCGTGAGTTATTGCCCCTTTTTTGACTCTGAAAATTCGTTGGTTAAGTTTTGTGTTGAGGTCCACTTGTCTCCTAAACTAGCTGCGTTATTGCTTTGAAACTTTTTTCACCATCAATACCTGACCATGTCAAGCATGACACATAACTTTGATCTGCATTTGGCAATAGTTATTGCCCTTTTTGGACTTAGAACATTCAACACTTATATTACCATCAATACCTGGCTATGTCAAGCATGACTCTTAACTCTGATCAGCATTTTGCAAGAGTTATTGCCCCTTTTTTCACCATCAATACTTCAACATTTTGAACAAGATTCATAACACAGCCCTACTTTATGCAAGGGTAATGGGCCTTTTTAAATTGTCATCAGACACCTTAGTATAAAGTTATGTAGTGTGAGGGAACTGCATACAGTGTCTCAATTTGCTTAATAGGCTTTGTTCTCATTTCAGCCAACTATAGGAATTGAACTGGCAGATTTGGAAAAGAAAATAGCAGAGCTGCAGAAAGAAAAGAAAGACAGGTTTATGCTTTTATTTCGTGGCCCCAGATTAAACCTATTTATCCAATAGTTTTATGGGGATTGGAGAATCATCCCCCACAAACCTTACAACATTGCATATAATATAAACAAGTGCTGGTACAAAACTATTAATAAAGATACTTGTCGATGTAAATGAGATGTTCGGGGATAATAAAGGGATTGGGACCTTTTTTCGTTAAAGAGTGACGAATAGAGAGAAGAAAAACAAGAAATATCACTGAATGTGATGAATACCCCCAGAAACTGCTTGAGACAGTCAGCTATGCACAACTAGACTTAAAATTGATCCGACCAGCGTGTGCTGATGATATGCACAACTAAACTTGGTACTGATGATTTATACAAAGTTTCGTTAAAATCAGACCAATGGTTACAGAGAAATAGCGTGGACAAAATTTAAAATGTTAAAAAAATAAAGGGCCACGCCTCCCTTAAAATTTATCCGATCTATGTGTGCCGATGATATGCACAACTAGACTTGATGCTGATCATTTATACAAAGTTTCGGTAAAATCAAACCAATGGTTACAGTGAAATAACGGGACAAAATGTTTAAGTGTAAAAAAATAAAGGACCATAACTGCCTTAAAACTGGTCCGACCAGCGTGTGCTGATGATATGCACAACTAGACTTGGTGCTGATCATTTATACAAAGTTTCGTTGAATTCAGACCAAGTGTTACAGAGAAATAGCGCTGATAAAAAAATCAAGTGTCAAAAAATAAAGGGCCATAATTACCTTAAAATTTGTCTGACCAGCGTGTGTTGACGATATGCACAACTAGACTTGGTACTGATCACTCATGCAAAGTTTCCTTGAAATCAGACCAATGGTTACAGAGAAATGGCGCCTGGTCCAATTTTGACCTTCACCTTGACCTTATTTTGGACTTATTGAAGGGCCAAATTCTTGTTTGACCCAAATTGACATTTTTGTCTATTATTAACATGGACTGCTGCAAAGCTTTTATACTTGCATGGATGTTGTATTTTAACATGCTCCACACACCTACCTATATCACCTAACCTCATTTTGACCTGCCCATTGACCTAATTTTGGACTTATTTTAAAAGCATCAAATTCTTGGTTAACCCAAATTGACTGTTTCCTCTTGCATCATGTCCATCAAGGCATTGCCTTCAAGCTTGACATACTTGTTTACCATCATATAACCCTTACATTATCAAAGCCATGTAACACTATCCAACATTTTAACAGAATTATGGCCCCTGATTGGCTTTTCAATAGCAGTATTCTCCCTTATTGTATTTCTTTTGTTTTGCTGACTAGAAATCTTACATCCGCGCTCTAAGATGAATCACCACTAAAGTAAATATCATAGTTAGTGTCATTATTCCAAATATTTGCATACTTACTAGTAAAATGGGCTTCTTGACATATATCAATGCTCTGATCATGGATAAACTTAAATTTATTTTATTTCCTAGCCCTCTAACATTGTACGAGGATATTTTAAGACTCATCTATGTAAAAGGGAGAAGACCACGGCTTCTATGACAACATATAATAACGATTTGATAAAGAAAAGAAAGGTGAAAGCATGCTAAAATTGTTGTCCTTCACTCAGGGTAGTCACCCTTTTATATCATTTGTTTACACTGTTAAAAATGTTCAGTGTTCGTCTTTTTTTCAGAATAAAGCTATATAAAAAGCTGAAGGCCGACGACAAGGCATTGACGGATTATTTATGTGTGGCCCGCTACTACCTGCCCTCAGGGTTGGTGCCAACTAGGCACCAGCTCGGACGGCTAGGGGGCCATATTAAACAAATGAAAGAAGAGAAGGTATTTTATTTTCAAAATATATCTCTACTAGATTTTAAAAATTGTAAAATATAATTTATAATAGGCTAAAAAATATATTTAATAATATTGTTTGTTCCCCCTTTCCTACCTATTCATGACAAAGTCTCCTACCCAAAAGAGGTCAGAGGTCAATATCACTTTTTGTAGGTTAACTGAACATTATAAAGTTAATATATATTGACTCCTTGTGCAGGCCGTCTGGGCCAATCAGAATCCTTGTTACATAATAGGAATACAATATACTAAGTTGTTACATTTTACAGGCTAGTCGGCTGGCAAAATTTACAAACCTGACAATGGAGATTGCCAATCTGACAAAACAGATTGGCAAACCCAGTCAAAAATTGGAAGAATTGAAATTAAAAATGTCCAATGTCAGTTTACCAATGTCAAGGATGATAGCGATGGAGCAGCTTCTAGCTAAGGTATGGTATGGTTTTTAACTTTTAATAGTTAGGCCAAAACGACAAATCCATTAACAAAAAGGAGAATGTCAATGAAATTAGGAGTATCCATTTAAACTATAAATCAAGAAATTTCAAAAATGGTGAATGCCAAACTCCAAAAAAAAAATACAATACAGCGCAATACAAAAAAATATAAGGGAGACAATTGTCTTTCATCCCCCCCCCATATTTCACCTCTGATAGGACAAAGGTTTATCATTGAGATATTAACAGTAAAACAGCAGACTGTTTTTTAAGAAATATCTATGAGACTACCTAGAAGCTGACATGTTCATTAAGCAACACGAGTTTGTGGACGGTTACATGACGTCTGCTATGGTTCGTTAAAAAGGAAAATGGTCAAGACTCAGCTTCATACCCCACCACAATCATACTATTCGCTACCTTAAGAATACAAATTCCAAGTATATTACACGGGGTAAACACTAGAAAAGTAAATGCTGAAGTCTTATAATCCTGTCTCCATAGACCCCATAGAATCTTAAGCTTTGATTACACTTGATCAATGTTTACATCATCAATTGGATTTTCGGTTTTCACATAGCGAAAAATAATGCCCCAACACAACTGTTGATTTGGTTCTAACTAAATTGCAAATGCACTTAGTCCCAAAGGAATGTATACATTGTATATAATAGATTTTTATGCCCCTGTATCGATAGATCGGGAAGGAAAAAAGCGATTCACCTGTCCGTTCGTCTGTCCATCCATTTCTGGTTAACCAAAATAGACCGTTTCTTCTAGAAGGAAGATGGCTTGCTACAAAGCTTTCATACTTAAATGGATGTTGTATTTGAACACTCTCCACATACCAGTATCACCTGACCCCATTTTGACCTTCACCTTGACCTAATTTTGGACTTAGACTTATTAAGCATCTAATTCTTGGTTAACCCAAATTGACCGTTTTTAGCTCCACTATTCGTAGAATAAGGGGAGCTATTGCATTCACCCTAGCGTCGGCGTCAGCGTTGGCGTCGGCGTTGGCGTCAGCGTAACCCTTTTGATAAAGTTTAGGTACAGGTTTTTTAACCTCTTATATAATTATTCTCTAAGTCCTTTGAGATATTGATTGGATACTTTGCCTACTTGTTTGCCACCATGACCCCAACCCATATGCAGGAGTAGGTAACTCTATCAGGCATTTTGTTGAAATTATGCCCCCTTTTTCTACTTAGTGCAAATGTTAAAGTTTAGGTACCGGTTTTTTAACATCTAATATCTTCATAGTGCATTGGCATATTGCTTTGATACTTTGCTTACTTGTTCACCATCATGACCCCAACACATGCCGAGAGTAGGTAACTCTATTAGGCATTTTGGTGAAATTATGCCCCCTTTTTTCAACTTAGTGCAAATGTTAAAGTTTAGGTACAGGTTTTTTCACCTGTAATATTTTCAAAGTGCATTCACATATTGCTTTACATACTTGTTCACCATCATGACCCCAACCCCTACACAGGGGTAGGTAACTCTATCAAGCATTTTGGTGAAATTATGCCCCCTTTTGGACTTGGAAATGCAAATGTTAAAGTTTAGGTACAGGTTTTTTAATCTCTAATATGTTCAAAGTGCATTGATATGCTGTTTTGATACTTTGCATACTTGTTCACCATCATGACCCCAACCCATCCACAGGAAAAGATAACTATTTAGCATTTTTTTGAAATTATGCCCCCTTTTGGACTAAGAAATGCTTATTTGTTTACCTTCATAACCAAGAGGACCCACACATGAGTAGGTACTGGTCCTGCATAATTTGTCCAAATTATCTCCCTTTTTCGACTTAGAAGCCCAACCTCTACACAGCAGCGGTAAATGCTGCTGTTATGAAGCATTTTGTTTTTTAATATATAATGATTGTACTATCCTAGCAGGGCGCTGCGAATAGTGGAGCGCGCTGTTCGTGGACATCTCTTGTTACTTACATCCAGTCCATCAAGGCATTACTTTCAAGTTGGGCACATAAGGTCCTTACATTGTCCAAGCAATGTAATACTATCCATTATTTTAACAGAATTATGGCCCCTGTTTGACTTAGCTTTTTTCATGAACAAGGTCAAATCATAGAAAAACCTTGTGTAGACCCTAGAGGTCACAAGTTTAGCTTAATCTTTATCAAACTTGGTCAAAATGATCATCTCAACAAAATCTAAGTCAAGTATGATATTGGGTTAATTGGGGTCAAAAACTAGGGCACAAGATTAATTTATAGAAATACCTTGTGTAGCCAACAGAGGTCACGATTTTGACATTATTTTTATGAAACTTGTTCATAATGATCATCTCAACAAAATCCAGGTCAAGCTGTATATTGGGTTATCAGGGGTCAAAAACTAGGTCACAAGGTCAAATTAAAGAAAACGCTTTTGTGGTCGCTAGAGGTCACAATTTCGACCTAATCTTTATGAAACTTGGTCACAATGATCATCTTAGCAACATCTAGGTCAAGTTCGATATTGGGTCATCCGGGGTAAGAAACTAGGTCACAAGGTCAAATCATAGAAATACCTTGCATAGTCACTTGATGGCATAATTATACCCCCACAGACAAGTTTGAAGGGGGTATACTGGAGTCACTATGTCTGTCGGGCGGGAGGTCCGTCCATTGGTCCGTTTGTCTGTTATAAGATAGTGTCCATTCTGTAACTTTGTCGTTTCTTGCTGGATTTTGAAATGGTGTGGTACAAATGTTTTTGATACACGATTCATCTTTCTCCTGATAGCTTTAGTTTTGACCTAATGTTTTTGAAACTTTGTCACAATGTTCATCTCAACAAAACCTCGGTCAGGTTCAATATTGGGTCATCTGAGGTTAAAAACTAGGTCACAAAGTTAAATCAAAGAAAAACCTTGCATAGTCACTAGAGGTCATAACTTTGACATAGTCTTTATGAAACTCGGTCATAATGATCATCTCAACTAAATCTAGGTAATGTTTTACATTGGGTGTTCCGGGGTCAAAAACAAGGTCACTAGGTCAATCATACAAAACCTGTATAGTTACTAGAGACGACAATTTTGACCTAATCGTTATGAAACTCAGTCAGAATGATTATCTTAACATAATTTAGGCCAAATTTGATATTTTGTCATCTAGGCCAGAAATCTTTTATTTTTCGTTACTCGGACACTCCTGCCCATTTTTTTGGCCTTTTTAAAAAAAACAATGAAAAACTGGTAAAAAACTAAATTGCATATGTTTTGATAATAAATGGACCAGCCTTGTATTATTATTTCATTATTTTGTTAATAATAAGTTTTATTATATTAGTGTTTCACTGCAGTGTACTAGTCTTAGGATAAATTGATTGTTTCTTGAAAACTACCACTGTTGTTGAGTGTTGATTGCTTTAAATCGGACCGTCATTGACTTTTCTACCACCAACCGCTTGTGGAAGCTATATTTTGGGAGTTTTTATTTTTATTTTTTCCCTCCTCCTGTGGACTTTTTTCAGAAAAATGTCAGAGTAACAAAAATTAAAAAAACTCTGGCCCTAGGGTCAAAAAAGAGGTCACAATGTCAACTCATAGAAAAACCTTGCAAAGTCGCTAGATGTCACAATTTATGAAACTCATGCACAATGATTATCTCAACACAATCTTGGTCAAGTTCGATATTGGGTAATCTGATTAAAAAACTAGGTTGTCAGTTTAAATCATAGACAAAACTGGGATTAAACTTCAATATAAGTTTATGTGATGTAAATTACAAGGTCACTTGTTAAGACAATATGAAAACTTGTACATGCAATAGAGGCTGCATTTACTTAATAACCATTAAAGTCACATTATCCCCCCATAACTTTTTCCCGATCATCCAGTAAATAGACTTAATACAAAGAATTATGATGTTTTTTACAAATGACTTATAATTGACGACAGAATGTCAGCTATATCAGTCGAAATAGTATGCCCATATGTTTCCTATACTTTACAGGACTTTGCACTTATTGAATAAACTGAAACTGAAAATGTTTGTATGGCTTAATGTTTGCCTTGATTACAGACAGAAAACAAGTACACGAGTATGAGAGAGGGAATGGAAAAGTTGCGGGGAGAGTTAGCCCATTGGCGAAAGAAATGTTTTATCAAAGCAAATGATGACAGAAGACCAGTAGATGAAAGTAAGTGCCCTGACATCCTGGTTTAAATCAGTATGTTCTACCTTCCTCATATTTTTACCAGGCTTTCAACTTTTTTAGAAAAACAAACTGGTTCTTAGACAGTGTAGCATACCATATGACTTGTGACTATAGTTTCAATGCAAATTTTGTAAACATTGGCGAACAATAATAGCCATAAGTTTTTTATTTCTTCTTTGAATTCTTTGAAATATACGTCATGCTAAGGGGAACATTATTTGCTTTTCATGAAATATACTACACTTAACAAATCTTAAGTGTGCATGTATATATTTACCCATAAGTTTGTCAAACTGTGTTTGATTTTGTTGAAATTTTCAACACAATGTCTCATGCAGCTTGGATATGTGGAATTATTTTTACAATTCAATAATTTTATTAAAGTCTAATTATGATTTTCACAAACAGAATAAATAAATGGTGATATAAGCAAAAGCTAATGTCACATGATTTTGCCGGGTGTTTATCAGGTTGTTGATGCAGCTATGTATCCTCTGCTGATCAAGTTCATGTTCAAGTGTATGTACTTATCACCAAGACAGAAATAAAGAAAACAATGATAAGAATAAAGCCTAATTCAGACCTATAACTACTTTATTTATGTGTTAAAATGCAAGTTTGGAAGAGTTACCTCCCTTTGACCATAAAATTTAAACTGTATTTTTAAAAGTTAAAAATCGCCATTTTGTTGAGTGAGAAATAATTTTGTGTTTTTTAGCTCCACTATTCGTAGAATAAGGGGAGCTATTGCAGGGCGTCGGCGTAACACTTTTGTTAAAGTTTAGGTACAGGTTTTTTAACCTCTTATATTCTGTAAGTCCTTTAAGATATTGCTTTCATACTTTGCATACTTGTTCGCCATCATGACCCCAACCCATATGCAGGAGTAGGTAACTCTATCAGGCATTTTGTTGAAATTATGCTTTTTTTCTACTTAGTGCAAATAGTGCAAATGTTAAAGTTTAGGTACAGGTTTTTTAACCTCTAATATCTTCATAGTGCATTGACATATTGCTTTAATACTTTGCATACTTGTTCACCATCATGACCCCAACCTATACACAGGGATAGGTAACTCTATTAAGCACTTTGGTCAAATTATGCCACCTTTTTCAACTTAGTGCACATGTTAAATTTTAGGTACAGGTTTTTTCACCTCTAATATTTTCAAAGTGCATTCATATATTGCTATGCATACTTGTTCTCCATCATGACCCCAACCCCTACACAGGGGTAGGTAACTCTATCAAGCATTTTGTTGAAATTATGCCCCCTGTTTGACTAGGAAATGCAAATGTTAAAGTTTAGGTACAGGTTTTTAACCTCTAATATCTTCAAAGTGCATTGACATATTGTTTGATACTTTGCATACTTGTTCACCATCATGACCCCAACCCATACACAGGGGTAGGTAACTCTATCAAGCATTTTGGTGAAATTATGCCCCCTTTTTTCAACTTAGTGCAAATGTTAAAGTTTAGGTACAGGTTTTTCACCTCTAATATTTTCAAAGTGTATTCACATATTGCTTTACATACTTGTTCTCCATCATGACCCCAACCCCTACACAGGAGTAGGTAACTCTATCAAGCATTTTGTTGAAATTATGCCCCCTTTTGGACTGGAAATGCAAATGTTAAAGTTTAGGTACAGGTTTTTTAACCTTTAATATAATTAAAGTGCATTGATATATTGTTTTGATACATTGCCTACTTGTTCACCATCATGAACCCAACCCATACACAGGGGTAGTTAACTCTATCAAGTATTTTGGTGAAATTATGCCCCCCTTTTCAACTTAGTGCAAATGTTAAAGTTTCGGTACAGGTTTTTTACCTCAAATATTTTCAAAGTACATTCACATATTTTTGCATACCTGTTCTCCATCATGACCCCAACCCATACACAGGAGAAGATAACTATTTAGCATTTTGTTGAAATTATGCCCCCTTTTGGACTTATAAATACTTATTTGTTCACCTTCATGACCCAGAGGACATACACATGAGTAGGTAACGGTCCTGCATTTTGTCAAAAATTATCTCCCTTTTTCGACTTAGAAGCCCCAATCCCTACACAGCAGAGGGTAATGCTGCTGTTATGAAGCATTTTGTTTTGAATATAATAATGATTGTACTATCCTAGCATGGCACTGCGAATAGTGGAGCGCGTTGTTTGTGGACAGCTCTTGTTACATACTTTCTCAATTTCTGTACACGAATTGTAATGTCACAGTAAAATGTAAAATATCTACTTGTAAGGAATGATTCGAAGCTTCACTGTGTGACCGATCTAAAAATCACCATATGTATTGTGTTGAAGTGCACTAATCAAACGAGCAGGCAGTTTAAGTATTGGATTCAGTAAAAGATAAATCAACTGTTGGTCCGAGGAAATAAATGAAATAAATAAAAATAACATGTAGAATGAAAAGTAAAAAATCATTAAAAAATAAAATGGCTTTTAAACAATGTCTTCATATTCTTGACGAAAATTTAAAGAAACAAAAATGTAGTTGAGAAAAAATAGTGCATTTATCAGGATTTGAACCCGCATGTCTTAGCATTAAATTCAAGCTCTCTACCGATTGAGCCAGCAATACTGACATCATAAGGGCACATAAAATCATTATCAACGCATTTTAAAGGCATCCCAACCAGGTATGTTCACATACCATTATGATGCCGCGAAACCGGCGGTTCTGCGCGGTTGCGATGACGAGTGTGCGACACAGCCAGGTGCTGAGTGGCGTGTCGGTAAAGGTAGTGTTGTTGAAGAGTAAAACTATGTAGAGTGGTTGATGATGCGGTGGTTGTTATTACGTCGCTCGTTTGTGGTTCTTTAGTTTGTGGTCTGGTTTGTTCTTTAGCGAACTAAACCGACTGTTTAATAATTGCTTGTTAAACCCTGTAAGCAGGAACACGAATATTTTGTTTAATCCAAGAACTTTATTTTGTTGTAGCATAGATGAATATATTACACAATGCATATTGACGGAAATACGTATAAACATTGTATAATAACATATTAAGAACAAAACAATAATTAATTAACTAAATACTAATTAATTTGGGGAAATATTAGTATTTTTAGAATGAGTCACTATTATACAAATTACCTATTACAATTCTGGGGAATAACTAAACTCACTTAGCATAAGATGAGAGGTTGTCCGTGACAACGCTAAAATAAGTATTACATTGTACTTCATTATTTATAAAACAATCATAATTCAAAACATTGGTTTAAATATAATGTGTCAGCAACATAAATGTATATAAAATTTAATAACACTTCTACTGAATAATATTTATGTAATATCTACTTAGGTCATGCTAGAATTGCGCACGATGTTAAGCTATGTAAAAATATGACAAAAATCAATTAGTAAGAAGCAATAGTTTTGAATATTACAAATTCTACAATTTGAATATAATGAATAAACTGTTTGTTTTTCAGTTATTACAAATTCTATGATTTGAATATGATTAATATATGTTTGTGTTCATTTAAGAACATTTTAAGAACATAATACTTGCAAATAATTATTGGTCATAAGAACATGAAGTAGTTCAATCAAATATGATAATAAGATGAAATGCTTTTACTTATCACAATTCTACAATTTGAATATGATCAATAAACTATTTGTTTTCATTTAAGTGCCTCATATCATATTTGCTAATAAACAATCATTCAGTCTAAAAAGCATAGTAATTATATGAAAAATACACAAAGAATAAACATAAGTTAGTTACAATTACTTTTAAAATGTCTAAGTTAATTAGCTTTAAATAATGAAATAGAGCATTACCTGTAAGCAGGAACAAGAATATTTTGTTTAATTCAAGAACTTTATTTTGTTGTAGCATAGATGAATATGCTGATCTTGGAATTTGTTCCAGCTTTTATACAGATAGATGGCTAAACTCGGACATATGGTTTTAGCCAAACCAAATTATGACATGATTAACATTTCCTTTGAATTATTTGCTTAAACATAATTGAGCCGTCCTGCTTAACACTTATTCAGGAAGTTTGCGGGTCTTAAGGCTTCAAGTTGATGATGTCTCAGTTGAGAACATATTATGACGCTATTAGTATGTTTGTACACTGGACCAAGAGGTGTTAAAATAATCAAGAGCTAAACGTATTTGTTTGCATACTATAGACAACAAGAGGGCCCAAAGGGCCCTAGGTCGCTCACCTGTCGTCGTAGTGCATGCAAGCCCTGTGATTTGACATATGACCTAGTGACCTCACACTTGACCTAGATTTTCTTGAGATGATCATTGTGACCAATTTTTATAAAGATTAGGTCAAAATTGTGACCTCTAGTGACTACACAAGGTTTTTCTATGATTTGACCTTGTGACCTAGTTTTTGACCTCGGATAACCTAATATCGAACTTGACCTAGATTTTGTTAAGATGATCATTGTGACCAAGTTTCATAAAGATTAGGTCAAAAGTGTGACCTCTACTGCCTACACAAGGTTTTTCTATGATTTGACCTTGTGACCTAGTTTTTGACCCTGGATAACCCAATATCAAACTTGACCTAGATTTTGTTGAGATAATCATTATGAGAAAGTTTCATAAAGATTAAGTCACACTTGACCTAGATTTTGTTGAGATAATCATTGTGACCAATTTTTATAAAGATTAAGTCGAAATTATGACCTCTAGTGACTACACAAGGTTTTTTTATGATTTGTCCTTGTGACCTAGTTTTTGACCTCGTCGTAGTGCATGCAAGCCCTGTGATTTGACCTATGACCAGTGACCTCACACTTGACCTAGATTTTGTTGAGATGATCATTGTGACCAATTTTTATAAAGATTAGGTCAAAATTGTGACCTCTACTGCCTACACAAGGTTTTTCTATGATTTGACATTGTGACCTAGTTTTTGACCCTGGATAACCCAATATCAAACTTGACCTAGATTTTGTTGAGATAATCATTATGAGAAAGTTTCATAAAGATTAAGTCACACTTGACCTAGATTTTGTTGAGATGATCATTGTGACCAATTTTTATAAAGATTAAGTCGAAATTATGACCTCTAGTGACTACACAAGGTACTTTTATGATTTGACCTTGTGACCTAGTTTTTGACACCGGATGACCCAATATCGAACTTGACCGAGATTTTGTTGAGATGATCATTGTGACCAAGTTTCATAAAGATTAGGCAAAAATTGTGACATCTAGTGTCTACACAAGCAAATTGTGGCGGACGACGGACGACGAGTGATCACAAAAGCTCACTCTGTCACTTTGTTGAGACAAAGTTTGAAAAAAATGGAAATAATTAACAACATTAAATTATTGATTGAAATACATGTTTGATAATGAGCACAAATGAATTGCTGAAACACATAAAATAATACATAGTCTTGCACTGCATTTCACAAAACTATACAGCAAAATATGGGGCATTATACCATGACTATATAGTGTAACCTCCCGTCACGGCTCAAAACTCGTGGTTCATCTATACCTATGTTATACAATGGTTAGTCATTCTGACGCTTTGTTTTTAACCATTCGAGCCTAACAGCCTTTGTGGTTATTAGTCAACACGGTTGACCTGTTAATCTCCGTGTGTTTTCGTTTTTGTACAGTAAGAATGTGTTGATGAGTTAAAATAACAACGATTGGACAACGGATAAGCATGGATATTCATGAGTGACAAGTTAATAGTGATAGGTAATAATTCATGCGCGTCAAAACTATTGTATAAGATAGGTATACTACGGTTTTTCATAGTTTATTTCATAGTTATAATACTCAACCTTGACCTATGATGTACATGTACTTATGTTTTGCAGGTGAATACACTATAGCAGAGTTGTTCGAAATGTATGAAATGGAACTCTTCGAAATAAAAGAGACATATACAAACAACTATCAGATTATTGATATGATGGTTGAAAGAAACCTTTTATTTCAAAAAATGATTGAGTTTGAAGTAAGTTTATTGTATACTGGGTATTTGTTTCTCATATCAATCTCATTTAAATCAGACCATTATTACGCTTCACTACTTTACACTGATATAGGATCTGACGGCACTCTGTGTGGGGTCATGTCAGTGTGAACTTTACGTCATCCAATCAAATTGCTACTTTCACAAATCTGAAAGTGCAGTGAAACACTGCTGAGGCTATGTGACGTCATTGTACGCTATACTAGAGATGTCATTTGAACATGACCTCTTACGGAGTGTAGTCAGATTTCTAACAGTGTAAAGAAATTAATGGAGCAAATGTTAGGGTCTGATTTTAATGAGATTGGTCTCATATAGGCCTGGCATTGTTCAAGCTTGTGTCTGATTTCTGGTATTTGAATCCTAATTGTTCTGTTTTCTATATTTAAATGTTTCAGGCTTAGAAAGGGGATTTTCAGGCTTGAGAATGATTGCTATTTACAAGGCCTGCAGTTTCCTAAGCAAAGCGCTACCGAGCGCCTTTATTCAGTTACCTCCCGGTCAATAAAATATAGAAGGCATATATTGCCTCCAGTGGAAAGCACTACGTAGCGCTTTGCTTAGGAAACGGGCACCTGCTCTGGCCATTATGAAATCACAGGGAGTGCCGCCCATGTTCCATTCCTGTCATTCTAAGGTATAATGTTAGTGGACATATATTATATTCAGCGTCAATGAAAAGTTACCAACCTGTTGACTCTTATATTTTAAAATTCACGTTACACTGTGTTAAAAGCAAAACATGAATATGTTTTGACCTGACTGTGTAGTCACAGTTATCATATTAACAATATTTAAATGTATAATTTAAGACCCCTAACTACATAGTAGCTGCCTACATGATCTAACTGTTTTATTACAAAGGAATACCATGATATACTGGGCGTCACTGAAAAGTTACCACTTACTCGTATATACCTCTGTATTTTGTATACAATATGACATAACAGTACAAAAGTGTTTGAATATTTATCATATTTATTTAGCAAATAGACCCTTCTGTCATGGAATGCTTGGGAACAGTTTTAGGGGTCAAAAGGTCAATGTTCAAACGAAAGCCCTGGATATTATTAAAATGCAAAATTACCTTTCATCTTCATCACAATGTTAATTCCTAGACAAGCAGATTGTGATGCCAGATGTGAGATCTAATGTGCCCATGTGTGTATCTGCATAAAGAGGAACCGCCTCCTCGATAGCCTAGTGGTAGAGCGTCCATTTCAAGTGCGGGAGGTCCCGGGTTCAATTCCAGGCCGGATCATACCAAAGACGAAATAAAAATGGTACCAGAAATTCCCTTGCTGGCTTTTCTCTCATACCCTCATGGCGATGGATATTATCAAGAATTAGGTGTTGAGAGTGATTAATATAAGTTGGAAAAACTTGTTTCACAATCGACCTTCAATAAACAAGCAATTAAAAATTGCAAGCAATACAGAAGTCCCCTACCGGTTTGAGGCCATTTGCAATGTTTCTGTTGCCATAGCAACCACAATTTTTGTAAGAATCAAAATATTTTAGACGTGCATAATTCCCTTATTGCCCCCTATCCACATACCAAGTTTCATAAATCTAGCTTGGAAACTGTTTGAGTTATGTCAGGATCCAGATTTGGCCATATTTTCACTCTTTCTGTTGCCATAGCAACCACAATTTTTGTAAAAATCAAAATATTTTAGACGTGCATAATCCTCTTATTGCCCTCTATCCACATACCAAGTTTCATAAACCTAGCTTGAAAACTGTTTGAGTTATGTCAGGATCCAGATTTTTTGATGGACGGACGGATGTACGGATGGAAGGACAGACGGACAGACGGACGGAGGGACAAAGCGGCGACTATATGCTCACCCTTCGGATAGTATAAAAATGTGCATAAATATCAAATCAAGCAATTAATTATTCTCACGAATATGTCGTTCTTTCGACTTAACATTATGGCGGTGTTAAATGACAGAAACTAGAAAACTTGCAGCTTCAGTGTAGCAATACCACGTGACTTTTGGCTACAGTTACAAGTAGAAATTTGCGATTATGGGAGCACAAATATAGCCATAAGTATTTTATTTCTTCATCGATTTCTATTAAATATACGCGACGCTAAGGGGACAATTATTTGCTTTCCGTGAAATATAAGATCTTTTTCAGCAGTTTTACCGATTTTTCCATTACCCTGTGACACCTACACGTTCAATGGTTTCACAAGGTAATGGACAAAACGGCACGGCCGCTGAAAGAGATTTTGTATTTCATGGAAAGCAAATAATTTTCCCCTTAGCGTGGCGTATATTTCATAGAAATCGATGTAGAAATAAAATACTTATGGCTATTTTATTTTCCAATTTTTTTCTTGTAACTGTATTCAAAAGTCACGTGGTATTGCTACACTGAACTTTGATGCTGAAAATTCTATCTCAAATTTTCGTTAAGTCGAAGTAATTTTTACGGTCCCGTGAAATTCGAGATAACGAGAGTTGACTGTAATTAATTTGTTGTGGACCTGTGGCTTTATAATACTCCTATAACACAGTTCATGTGATAATAGTTATTTCTTTTTACTTACAGAAAAGGGCTAACGACCCAAAAAGATTTCTAAATCGGGGAGGAAAACTTTTAAGAGAAGAAAAAGAAAGAAAAGCCCTTCATAAAGAATTAAAAAAAGTGAGTTTTTGACTTTCAGTTTTTATTCGTGATAAAATAAGTGTTTTGAATCAAGACTTTATTACTACAAGTGTTTGTACCATAGTTAAAGCAGTGGTTCTACTTTTCTGGATTAATCTGATAATCTTGTTAAGGAGTTATCTCCCAGTAAATGTTTATAGATAAACACTAGTTTCAAGGGCAAATAAACACATTTTGTGACCTTTGATTATTTTTGTACTTTTCGTTTATGACATGAAACTGTGTTTATATACAAACTTTTAGCAAATTCTATTCTTAGAAGGCAAGCACCCTTGCTCTCAAGCTACAGAGGCTTTATTTAGATATTGCTATCATACTTTGTATACTTGTTCGCCATCATGACCCTAACCCATATGCAGGAGTAGGTAACTCTATCACGCATTTTGTTGAAATTATGCCCCTTTTTCTACTTAGTGCAAAAAGTGCAAAATTATTAATGTTGAAGTTTAGGTACAGGTTTTCAGCTCCACTATTCGTAGAATAAGGGGAGCTATTGCAGTCACCCGAGCGTCGGCGTAACACTTTTGTTAAAGTTTAGGTACAGTTTTTTTAAACTCTTATATTCTGTAAGTCCTTTAAGATATTGCTTTCATACTTTGCATACTTGTTCGCCATCATAACCCCAACCCATATGCAGGAGTAGTTAACTCTATCAGGCATTTTGATGAAATTGTGTCTTTTTTTCGACTTAGTGCAAATAGTGCAAATGTTAACGTTTAGGTACAGGTTTTTGGGAGGCGATTAAGCCTCTCATTACTACCATTGCCCATTTCTTAATACAAAATTAACCGCCTTTAGGCTGCTATGTGAATCCGCATTCAAGTAGTTCCAGAAACATTCCCAATACTGTTACATAATATTTTGTTTCTCCAAATTTTTAACTGATTTAAGCCAATCAGCAACATTTGTTTATTCTAAGATCAAAAATTATTGTGAAACTTCGTTAAATCGATATTTTGGCCAAACAAATCACTACACCGGCTGACACCGAACTTGTTGCATAGTACGAAAATGACGTGTTCATCAAATGTCCCGGCTGTAAAGCTATTTTTAGAAACTTCAGACTACGGTCAAGAGATGGTTTTATCAATGAATCGTATACGGTCTGCAAAGTACTGTTATGCAATCATATGGTGTCGCTGTACTAGCTAGCCGCTTCCTATAGACTGTCTCCCGCTGTGAGGGAAGTGATTACAAGACGGTACTGTAGAATCTGATAAATAGGCGCGTAGTATTATTGTAAAGCCACTTTTGATATACGCATTCAATACACGTATCACATATAAATTAATGTGCACCTTTTAACAATTATTTAGATACCGAACGTGCCTACATAGGCACATATGCCTATTTTGACATTCAAGACAAGATCGGCAGTAAGAAAACGAACATTAAACGTGTAAAGTCGGTTTAAGCTTTAGTAGCAGCAACCAGATCGCCTCCCACTAGTACTCTCAGTGCTTTGATTTAACCTCTAATATCTTCATAGTGCATTGACATATTGCTTTAATACTTTGCATACTTGTTCACCATCATGACCCCAACCCATTCACAGGGGTAGATAACTCTATCAAACAATTTTTAAATTATGCCCCCTTTTGAACTTAGAAATACAAGATTTATAAGTTGTGCAATGAATTAAAATATTAAAGGACGCTGAAGTGCAATTTGTTGAACAAGTAAGATAATAACTGCATTTTACCATGTTTAAAATATTCTTTTCAGAAATTGTCACAACCAGTGATTTTTGCCTGATTTTAGTGCTTTTGAAATATTTCGCTTTCTGTAATAATACTAGAAGTTTGTGCCCTTGGGCAAATTATGTTGAGCCTTAGCACACGATGAAAAATGGCTTCAACTTAAATAAGCCTTCAATTTGACATTTGATCTCCAACTGTGACCTTGAACTTTTAGATATGATCCTGGAGATTGGGCATGACACTCCGCCTCATGGGGTTAACATTCATGCCTAATATAACAAGAGGGCCCAAAGGGCCATAGGTCGCTCACCTGTCCTAGCAGTTCATGCAAGCCTAATCAGGGCTTTTTTTTCACTATATACGAGGGGCCTATATTAGGCCCCTTCACAATTTGCTATAGGCTCCTTTCACAAACCTAAAAGGCCCCTTAATTCACAATTAGAATTTGTGTTATGGTTTTTGTAAAATCAACTTCACAAAGCACCAAACAAACAAATCACAGATAACAGTCATATATTCCCGTACAGGACTTGATATAAAGTAGTATATCATAGATACATGCATGTTTGGGAATAGTTGACAAAAAATGAACTAACATCTGAAAAAAATTGTATCATAATTTGATTTATCGCGTTAGGTTTTTCACAACTTGAAAAGTTTCCGTGCCTACTTTTTCACAATTTTGAGATTTTTCGCGCTAAATTTTCACAAAACAAAAGGGCTTGGGCCTCTTCACAATTCAGTGAAAAAAAGCCCTGCTAATTGTAGCTTCTATTGCATGTACAAGGTTTTTATATTGTCTTCTGCTTTATATTTTACATCACATTTAGACCCAATGACATATTGAAGTGATTTGACCTTGTGACCTAGTTTTTGACCCTGGATAACCCAATATTAAACTTGACCTAGATTTCTTTAAGATGATCATTGTGACCAAGTTTCATAAAGATTAGACCAAAATTGTGACCTCTACTGACTACACAATGGTTTTCTATGATTTGACCTTGTGATCTAGTTTTTGACCCCGGATGACCCGATATCAAACTTGACCTAGATTTTGTTGAGATGATCATTGTGACCAAGTTTCATAGGGATTAGGCCAAAATTGCGACCTCTAGCGACTACACAAGGTTTATCCATTATCTAAACTTGTGACCTAGTTTTTGACACCAGTTGACCCACTCGACCTAGATTTTGTTGAGATGATCATTGTGACCAAGTTTCATAAAGATTAGATCAAAATGGTGACCTCTAGCGACTACACAAGGTTTTTCTATGATTTGACATTGTGACCTAGTTTTTTACCCCGGATGGCCCGATATCAAACTGGACCTAGATTTTGTTGAGATGATCATTGTGACCAAGTTTCATAGAGATTAAACCAAAATTGTGACCTCTAGTGACTACACAAGGTTTTTCAATGATTTGACCTTGTGACCTAGTTTTTGACCCTGGATGACCCAATATCGCACTTGACCTAGATTTTGTTAAGATAATCATTGTGAACAAGTTTCAAAGAGATTAGGCCAAAATTGTGACCTCTAGCGACTACACAAGGTTTTTCTATGATTTGACCTTGTGACCTAGTTTTTTACCCCGGATGACCCGATATCATACTGGACCTAGATTTTGTTGAGATGATCATTGTGACCAAGTTTCATAGAGATTAAACCAAAATTGTGACCTCTAGTGACTACACAAGGTTTTTCTATGATTTGACCTTGTGACCTAGTTTTTTACCCCGGATGACCTGATATCAAACTGGACCTAGATTTTGTTGAGATGATCATTGTGACCAAGTTTCATAGAGATTAAACCAAAATTGTGACCTCTACTGACTACACAAAGTTTTTCTATGAGTTGACCTTGTGACCTAGTTTTTGACCCCGGATGACCCGATATCGAAATTGACCTAGATTTTGTTGAGATGATCATTGTGACCAAGTTTCATAAGGATTAATCTAAAACTGTGACCTCAAGTGTCTACACAAGTAATTGTGGACGGACGACGGACTTGAAGTTGTGGGGTTTTCTTTTGTTCTTTCTTTTGTTTGTAAAACCACATAAGCAACATTTTGCACCCCGTAAGCAACGGAATGAATAGAATCTAAATAAAGCCTATTGTTCCACACCCACAACGTCAAGTGGGTGCGTACGGACAGACAGACGGACGTACGGACGACGGACGAAGAGTGATCACAAAAGCTCACTCTGTCACTTTGTGACAGGTGAGCTAATAAAAATTGGTCAATGCATGACAAAGTTATGGTCCGGACAAGCTTCAATTTGACCTTGGACCTCCAACACTGACCTTGACCTTTGAGATAGGGTCCTGGTGGTTGAGCATGACACTATTCCTCATCGAGGTTAACATTCATGCCACATATAAAAAAGATTGGTCAATGTATGACAGAGTTATGGTCAGGACAAGCTTCAATTTAACCTTTGACCTCCAACTATGACCTTGACCTTTGAGAAAGGGACCTGGGGGTTAGAAATGACACTCCGCCTCATAGAGGTGAACATTGATGCCAAATATAAGCAAGATTAGTCAAAGCATAACAAAGTTATGGTCCGGACGAAATCGGAATGACGCACGCGCATGCACATTCACCGAAAGTGGCGATTAAGTCTCGCTCACCGCAAGCGGGCTCCACAAAAATCAATTTCCGGGAACACATTTTGGAATTCGCCGTAAACATAACGTTCATTTAAGTAAATGTCAGGTTTGAAGAAATGATCGTTCATGTTATTCACCGCTTTAAGAAAACGTTTGAAACTTGACGTCAGTAAGTCTGCACTTGTGTTGAGACATGAATCATTTCGCTGGTTTAGAATTAAAAGGTCGTAAACAAAGGGATTTGACCCAGTAAAAATATCCGTCAATTCTACACTATAGTGTAGTGATTGATCTTTTTAGCGGTGTTGAACTGCTTTAGTAGTAAGTACTTCTCATAAGTACTAACTTATGACCTTATAAGACTCATGCATATTTGCAATCTGAATTTCAAGATTTTTCTTATTGATCAACCTAAGTTTCATGAAAATCGGAAGTTGTCACGTTGAAATTTTTTTTCGCCATAAGTAATTGGGCGTTCACACAGGGATCCCGCTTCTATTACGATCTGAAATTAGTCCTAATTGGGACCAATCGTGGAACAGTCCTGGTCAATCGGGAGAGGATCTTTGTGAACATGGAAGAGTCGTGTTGGAATTGAGTATGTCGCGAAGCTCTCCGACCTTACTACGCTTGTTTTGAACGGGATCGTGGCTAAAACAAATCGTAGTAAGATTTTAGTACGGTCAAATTAAGATTGGCATTATCGTAGAAACAGCAGGGAAGCATATTGGCGAGATCAGTGCATGATCGTAATAACATCGTAGTACAATCGGCATCAAAGTTACCTGTGTTTTCTATTGAAACACGTAAAAAATAGCGTTATAATACAGCTTTTATTTAGAAAAAGACTAGTAGCTTGTCATTCTACAAAGGAATAGGATGGTCATTTTCCTTGAAACCAGTTGGACATACCGGTCAATCAAGGCAAATTATTATGTGGGACACATAAGTTTTTTCCAAAAATTATCGAGATATGAGGAAAGTCCTAGAAAATTTGGAACATCCCTCGTACATGCATATACTGTAGAAAGGGTTGTTCAGTGTTACCAAGAAATATCGTCTAATGTAGTCAATGCCTATTTCAGGCAATGAGTGAGGTGAATAAACAGCCCCAAACCCATTGGTTAGTGCCCTCATCGTGTCAAGATCGTAGTATTGTCTGCATGAACGGCGCAATATCGTGCTGCAGTCTTTAAGGTCTGTCTACCAACGTAGCAGGGTCTTGCAGATTGTTGTGACATAGCAGTATAAATGTTTCATGATCTGCACTAATCGCGGTGGAAACGTGATGTAAGCGTAACAGCATCGTATCGGAAACGCTGTGGTCGTAGAGTAATCGTAGCACTAGCGTCAATCAGACGTTCCGGTGAAGATTTTTTATCAATTTTCTTGCTTTTGACGCCGATCTCGTCCTGATTTATACTTTTAGGCAGGTCGGGACAGATCGGCATGATCGTAGTAAGAGCGTAGCCCAGTGTGAATGGGTTGTAAAGAGTAGTTTTCAGACAGTTCTTTTCTTCTTGTTTTCTCAAAATATTGACTTTGTACTTAGGACCTTCTAAGCCAGCGATTTAACAGTTTCCAATTTAATTTTGCATTTTTAAATTTGTATGCATGTTTCTAAAGTATTAGTGCACTTGTTCAGATAAAATTTACGGCCAAAACATAACAAGTTTTTATAACCTGACCGTGCTTTGACCAGCCAAAACATAACAAGTTTTTATAACCTGACCGTGCTTTGACCAGCAAACTCTGTTTTCATAGGACATATGATTTCAGTATTTGTTCAAAGCTGATAAAAGCGAGTTTGTTTTATATCGCAGTCATCATTATCCCAAAATTTACTTTCACGTTTGATGTATATGTTTTCTTGTTTATCATCTGAATAATTTGTCCGTAGCTTGACTCCCAAACTGAGAATTTGTTTTTAAATTATAGTAAATTTCTTCGCTGAAAGAGCAATGTTTAACAAATTATTGTTTATGCTTTTAATCATTGTTACAATCACACCTAACTGTCAGTGGGTTGCGTGTTCATTAAAGATTACCTGACTTCGACGGATTTAATATTTTGCTTGGCCTGAATAGTATTGGATAAATCAATGCAAGTTTATATACAACACTTTGTATATACCACCAAACAGTGGTATATGAGATATATCCAAAACTTTTTCTTCACGTTGATTGGCTAGCTACAAGTAGCTGTGGTCTAAATCATAAAATATAATCCTTACGCCTCGGACAATTATGTATTTGTGAAAGTAAATTGGTTAAGAGTCTTTAAAATTGAATTGATCTGATTACCATTGTATTATAGATAGAAAACAACATCAAGAAAGAGTGTTCATCGGAAATATTGAATGAAATAAAAAAAACTTGGGAGAAATTCGAGGAGGAAAAAGAAAGAGAAAGGGAGGAGAGGGTAGGTTTTATTTTGTGGTCTACACACATGCATTGTTTAACTACGGATGCGTTACCCTGTAGTACATGTTCAGTAGGGCTGCGTATCAATTAGACTGATTGATACGAAATTTGTATCAATACAAAACAAGTCAAATAGTTCCTGCGAGCAAAAGATGTACCGACTTCATTTAACAGAGAATTGACAGGATCCTCGACATTCTATCTGCATAATTCAACAGCTGATGTGTATAAAATTAGGCATGAAAATCTCAAAATTGTGAAAAAATAAGCGCAGTAGGCCGGTAGCTTTCAAATTGGGAAAACTATACGCACGATAATTTGACATACGAAATTTATCAACAAATTGTTAAATAATTTCATGTGGATCTATAACAAACCAATTTTCGAGACACATAATTGCACATTATGACTCCCTTGTTCCATGTAAAATTTATATGCTTGTAAATAAAACCTCATATCAGTCCATTAAAAGGTATTATCATAAGACATGTTTTCAGCTTTCAACAATATCAAATATTATAAACCAATTACGATAATTCTATGACAATAGACATTTAGAATTTTAAGTCTCTTAATAAGTCTCTGAATAGACATTAACACTAATTGGTAATATCCTAATATGACTCTAGAGACCAAAAGAAACTGTATGTGTTGTCAATTTTATCAAGGGAAACAACCAGCACTAATTATACCCGCTGATCCTAAAAAAATACGAAAACTAATTTACGGAGCGAAGTGCCGGGTAGGAATTGTGTTGAGTACGAAAATAAATATTCAGGTCGAACGGTGGGAAGTGGTTGAAAGTGTTGGGTATGAAACGTTAGTATGAAACGAAGAATTTATCCAACGATAAAACAATCTAAACTGCTTTTTTATACTCTTTTAATCGAGTTGCGTGTACATTTTTATTGTAGGGACGGGTTTTGAGGATAATTTTGTAGTTCTTTCTAAGATTTTCGACTTGCCCTGGCCGACATACGTCAGCCATCTTTTTGCGTAAGAAAATCATTGGTTGCGTCCGGTTGCGTAAAAATACCAATCAGGTGATGGTAAACACCCGAAATTCCATAATCCTGACACATCAACCATAGAACTAACCTATTTTCGTTCAAGAAAAATTTGAAATCTTGTAATGACCAGTTTGATTAGTCTGGTTCACGACAGTCTTACAAAATGCATCTTTTTTTGGATTTTTTTTTGGAAATCGTAAACCATTGAGAACAGGTCATGTGCCCCTCCATGGACTTTTGATTTTGAGCAATCTAATATACCTGCTCGCAGGTAATGATCGATACTCGATATATCACTTTCTTTTGTCAATATAAACACCTAAATATTGTAATTAGGCACATTCAGACTTACGACATGATCATATTTACCCTGCAGAACTCAAGTCAGGCTTGCGATGTGATAAACAACCTATTTATACATGTTTTAAATTGCATGAGTGGTTTGCATAACTATTACACCTCACATACAGTCGTCCGCATGCGGTAATACAATGGCCACAGCATCGGTCGATGTTTCGCGTGTAAAGTAGTGGAGTGTATTCACAAGTAAAGCCGTAATTCTGTTTGATGAGTATTATTTATTGTAATAAGTGATCAGTTTATTTAACATGTATTTCTCTAAACAAGTATCATAAATAATTTGTCACAGAGTTAGCTACATGTATTAAGTAATTTCACTAAATCCTGGAATTAACCCAAAGTAAATTCACTGAGTAAAATGTAGTCACATAAGACTAAAAAAAATGAATGTCACACAGACAGTTTCCTAAGTTAAGTTAACATAGTTAATTATTCTTAATCCTACATATTACTTGGACATCTGATTTAAAAGTAAGTACTGTGATATGAACATGTATTCTTATATAGGTACCCTATACTTCATGGCAGACAATAGACAGGAACAATAAGATAAGTGATATGATAACCTGTCTGTTTAAGGAAGGATGTAACAGATAAAGTCATATTAAGTAATTAACACATATTATATGAAAATGAAACTATCTGAACCAGGAAGGAAACAATTATCAATAATAACCTGTGATGAGCAGCAATAATAAAACTGTCACACACAAAGAGCAATGTTGAGCAGTCAATTTATGTAGACCCTCATTGTCTAGATTTTACAGTGATAAAAGATAATAATCGTTGAAAGTGCATGATGTAAACTATTGATTAATATTAAATAAAATCAAATGTTTAAGAATGAATTCATATTAAGAAATAACATTTCACAAATAAAATGGTTTAAAAAGTTTGAAAACTCATTATGCATTTCTTAACTATGTAAAAGCAGATTCTTGTTTGAACATTAAGTTCAATCGGACATAAGCTGCTACAACGTTCTGACCATTTTGAGACTAAACTAATAGACTACGAAAACACTTGACTGAAAATGGGATTTTGGTGATTTATATTAATTTTGTATTTTTGCTGATCGATTTTTTACTGATACGACACGTTTGATACGATGTTCGATCAAACGCTAAAAACTGGTATTCGATTTATATCAGAAACCAGTATACAGCCCTAATGTTTAGGGGTGTCAATGTTATTGAAAGGAGAGAGTAGGTTTGATTATGTGGTCCAGTCACACAGACCTTCGTCTTCCGCAAAAAACATTGAAGAAAAAAATCGAAAAAAGAACTTGAGCGGGTGCACAAATTACCTGACACTTCTTATGCTGTTCGGAAATAGGAGCCAATCCAAGCGAAGGGAGACTACTTTTAAGATGTGTTTAAAAGCTACACATTCGTCCATTACCGAACACTCCATGTGTATACAGAAGGACGTAATCGTCATTACAAAAGTGCAACCAACTGCCCCTAATTCCTAACATTGATTGTTATTCCGAACATTGGTGTTCCTAATTCCGAACATTATTACTTCCCTTGTTATAAACATAACAAGAGAGCCATTGGCCCTATAGCGCTCACCTGATGACATGTAGTTAAGGCAGAATCAGTGACATGATGACCTAGTTTTTGACCACAGATGACCCAGTTGCAAACTTGGCCTAGATTTCATAATAACAGTCAAATTGTTGATGGCGGACAGTGGACGGTGCATATATGTTGATCACAAAAGTTCACCTTAAATGTGACCTCTAGAGTGTCAATAAGGTTTTTCTTTGATGTGACCTGGTGACCTACTTTTTGACCCCAGATAACACAGTTTCAAACTTGACCTAGAGCGTAAACAAGGTTTTTCTTCAATGTGACCTAGTGACCTAGTTTTTGACCCTAGATCACCAGTTGTGAGTTTGACCTAGATTTAATAGAGACACACATTGTGACCAAGTTTCATTAAGATTACATAAAAAATGTGTCTTCTAGAGGGTTAATATGGTTTTTCTTTGATGTGACCTGGTGACCTACTTTTTGACCCCAAATAACCCAGTTTCATACTTGGCCTAGATTTAATAGAGACAAACATTGTGACCAAGTTTCATTTAAATTAGGTTAAAAAATGTGACCTCTAGAGTATTAACAAGATTTTTCTTCAATGTGATCTTGTGACCTAGTTTTTGACCCCAGATGACCAAGATGTTAACTTGACCTAGATTAAATAAAGCCACACATTGTGACAAAGTTTCATATAGATTAGGTAAAAAATGTGACCTCTAGAGCGTTTACAAGGTTTTTCTTCAATGTGACCTGGTGACCTAGTTTTTGACCCCAGATAACCCAATTACAAACTTGACCTAGATTTTATAGAAACATAAATTTTGACCAAGTTTTATTAAGATTATGTAGAAAAATGTGACCTCTAGAGTGTTAACAAGGTTTATTTTTATGTGACCTGGTGACCTAGTTGTTGACCGCAGATGACCCAATTACAAACTTGGCCTAGATTTCATAAGGACAAACATTGTGACCAAGTCTCATAAAGATTAAGTGAAAACTGAGACCTCTAGAGTGTTAACAGTCCAATTGTTGGCGGCGCACGGGGGACAAAAGGGTGATCACAATAGCTTACCTTGAGTTTAAGTAGACTAAATAATAAATAAACAAGAGGGCCTACAGGGCCATGGGCCACTCATCAAGTAGAACCATACTTTTTATGTTGTTGTTTTTTAAAAGTTTTTTCGAAACTTTTCGAGTTCTGCATGGAATGTAACTCTACGCTATTTTCAGAAAGAACCACCCAGGGAACAATTTAACTAATTTACCAGTACTTTTAGAGGAGAAGATTTTTAAAGATTTTACTTAAGATAAATAGGGGAAAAAAGCGCCCCACCCACTGGCGGCCATGTTTTTTGAAGAATCACAACATGAAAGTTAAATTTGTAAGAGGGTCACCCTAACAACTATTTCTGTAAAATTATTTTGAAATCTGGTCAGCGGTTGAATTTTTATGAATTTTTTAAGATTTTCCTATCAGTTGCCATGGCAACCAGAGTTCTACATGGAATGTAATTCTTTTAGCTCTTTTAAGAAAGGACCACCCAAGGAACAATTTAACCAATTTATAATGAAATCCAACTAGTACTTTCAGAGGAGAAGATTTTTGAAGATTTTACTATAGATATATCGGGAAAAACAGTGCCCCAACGCACTGGCGGTTGTGTTTTTTAACCAATCAAGACAAAAATGTCAATTTTGTAAGAAGGTCACCCAACAACTATTTATGTAGAATTATTTTGAAATCTGGCCAGCGGTTGATTTTTTTAAAGACTTTCCTATTGGTTGCCATGGCAACCAGAGTTATTAATAGATTACAATTCTTTTAGCTATTTTTGAAAAGATGACCCAAAGAACATTCCTGTGAAGTTTGGTTGAAAGTGGCCAAGTTGATTAGGAGAAGAAGTCGTTTGAATGAATTGTTGACGGACGCACACACGGACTGACGACGGACGAAGAGTGATCACAACAGCTCACCTTGTCACTATGTGACAGGTGAGCTAACAATATAATATTATTGAATTTATTTAACTCATTTATCTGACCACCGAAAATTAAAAATCGTACTTTGAATGATAAATCAGGCCAGGTCTGTTTACAAACCTTATCATATTATTAAGTGTAAACAGATCCAAGTCAGCTGACAAATAACAGCACAACCGCAGCCACTAAGGCTGTAGCGAGTATCCGAAAAGGATCTTTGAATAACGGGTCACAGGAGGGGTATGGATTCCTTCCTTAGATTTTGTTTAATTTTTGCAAGAAAGTAGAGAAATCTACTCTGACACAATATATGATGTAACAAGAGGGCCATTGGCCCTAAAGCGCTCACCTGATGACAAGCAGTTAAGGCACAAACAGTATTTGTTATGATAAAATAAATTATATAATATTTTATTTAGATTTTACAGTGACAAACTTTGTGCCAGGTTTAATAAAGATGAGGTGAAAATGTGACCTATTAACAAAGTTTTTCTTTGATGTAACCTGGTGTCTTTTTTACTACCGATGACCTAATTTCAAACTTGACCTAGATTCTACAGAGACAAACATTGTGACCGAGTTTCATAAAGATTAGGTAAACATTGTGACCTCTAGAGTTTTGACCCAAGATGTCCCGATTTCGAACTTGACCTAGATTTGATAGAGACATACATTGTGACCATGTTTCATTAAGATTATATCCAAAATATGACCTCTAGAGTGTTAACAATAGTTTTCTTTGATGTGAACTGGTGACCTAGATTTTGACCACAGATGACCCAATTACAACTTGGCCTAAATGTATTAGAGACAAACATTGTGACCAAGTTTCATAAAGATTAGGTAAAAATTGTCACCTGTAGAGAATTAACAAGGTTTTTCTTCAATGTGACCTTGTGACCTATTTTTTGACCCCAGATTTCAAACATTGTGATATAGTTTTATTAAGATTATGTCAAAAAAGTTTTTGACCCTAGCTGACCCAATTACTAACTTGACCTAGATTTCATAGAGACAAACATTGTGACCAAGTTTACAAAAGATTAAGTGAAAATTATGTCCTCTAGAGTGTTAACAGTCCAATTGTTGACGGTGGACGGCAGACAGCGCACGGGGGACGACAGACAAATGGGTGTTCACAATAGCTCACCTGAGCACGTACTCAGGTGAGCTAAAAATCATATTGCAAAATTGTCACACTTCATTAGTAGTCATATATCTTGTATTTTTGAGTTTAAATTGCCTTTAAACAAATAGACTTAGGGCTGCGATCAGTCACGTATACTTTATAAACACTATGTACAGGGTGATCCATTAATTCCGCACATTCGTAAAAGCCTATAACTTCATTATGTCTTTACTTACACATATAAATTTGGTATTGTTGGAAAGGTAATGGATAAAATGTTCTGCTGAAATGAAAAAAGTAGTTGGCATTGTGCAATCAAAGAAACGTTAGGACGTAATCGATGACGTCATAAATATGAGTATTTCCCAACTCGAATAATAAAACTTTATTATGAATTTGGGAAAATCTGCGATTTAAGTGAAAATAAAACTTGAAAAGTGTGTCCAAATACACATGTGCCTTCGAGAAAGAATATTATTGGGTCTGTCCAATGAAATTAAACATTTGATTCGTCAGGAAAAGAGACTAGTTACCTAGCTGCATGCAACAGCGTCATGTACAGAAGTTAAAACGACGTTTGAAACTCATTTCAGAGAAATTGGGTGGTCATATTGAACGTCTGCTTTAGATAAGGATTCTATTGTTGAAGATCCATTTTAGATCAAAACAAAACTTTCACATATACTCTGCAATTACATGTTTTATTTGATATGATAGCTTAAAAGAAGTTGAAGTTATAAGCATTTAGTAAGGTGCGGAATTAATGGATCACCCTGTACACGTATAATTTATGCTACCTGTCAAACTCTACGCATAAGTGAATACTGTGAGGAGTTTGATTACCAGTATCGTCTACCCCGATGTAGTCTGTCTATACATACCCTATATTTAATTAAAGGAGACAACTCTTCAGTCTACTCTTTTTTTTCTGAAATTAATTCCCTTTGCACCCTCAAACATAGGGTCTGTACGAAAGCGGTTTTGCTTGTAGCCTTTATTGTGGCTATTGAACTTTTCCTAAGGTCAAGTAATTACAGCTGATAATGATCTTGTTATGTTAGGTGAGTTGGTCAGTCTAGAATATTTATGGTTCCTGATGGGTACTTGTGATAGCCCTAGATGTTACAAAAACCCTGATTTGTTAGGGAGAGTTTGACTATTTCCATGAATCACAATGTATTGTTTACGTGAAAATACATTAATTCATTGATAATCATCCTGTTTCTTTTTAAATATACAATTAGTGTACAAATTAAAAACCCATCAAAATATGAACCCATTCACATGGTAAAAACCTTGCAAGATCAAACGCCCACGATATATCATTTTAGAAATAGTTATAATTTAACTGTACACACTTATATATTATAACAAGAAAATTACTAGTACCTTTTTTAGCTCACCTGTCACAAAGTGGCAAGGTGAGCTTTTGTGATTGTTTTTTGTCCGTCGTCCGTCGTCCGTCTGTCCGTTAAACTTTTCACCGTTAACACTCTAGCACTTTCATTTTGCTTTGATCTTCATCAAACTTGGTCAGTAGTTGTACCTCAATGAAATATAGGTCAAGTTCGAAGTTGGGTCATGTGGGTCAAAAACTAGGTCAATAGGTCAAATAATAGGATAACCTTGTTAACACTCTGGAGGTCACATTTTTGCTTTAATCTTCATGAAGTTTGGTCAAAATGTTTATCCTGGTGACCCTAAGAGCAAGTTCGAAGTTGGGTCATGTGGGGTCAAAAACTAGGTCAAAATGTCAAATAATAGGAAAACCTTGTTAACTCTCTGGCGGCCAAATTTCGTTCAATCTTCATGAAGTATGGTCAAAATGTGTATCTTGATAACCTTCAGGTCAAGGTTGAAGTTGGTTTATGTGGGGTCAAAAACTAGGTCAATAGGTCAAATAATAGAAAAACCTTATTGAGGCAATATTTTTGCTTTAATCTTCATCATCTTTGGTCAAAATGTTATCTTGATGACCTTAAGGTCACGTTTGAAGTTGAGTCATGTGGCTAAAAAACTAGGTCAATATGTCAAATAATAGCAAAACATTTTAACACTCTGGAGGCCTCAGTTCAAGTTTAGTCAAAATGTTCATCTTGATGACCTTAAGGTCAAGTTGAAAGTTTGGCCATGTTTAGCAGGTGAGCGCCCCAGGATCTATGATCCTTTTGTTTAAATAAATACAACACACACCCTGATTTTGTACTTAACAATGCATGGTGATCAAACAATTAACGTATATTGGCCTTAATGTGTATATCTGAGTATACATTACTTTATATACTTGCTATTTGTTTCAGGTTTTCTTTGAATTAAAAAAAATGTTCCTGTATGAATGTCACTATAATAAACACTATAAACATAGTTTTCTGTACTACTTCTGTGTTTCAATTTTGCCTGATGTATAAAACCATGGAATTGGTATTTCTATTCTCACATGTGTTGACAATATGGTCATTTGAAGCAGAGTAGGAGAGATTTATTGACATGTTAAATACTTGTGGTCAGGCAACTAATGGTGTAACGGTTGTGCTAGGATATCAGGTTACAAGAGGCTGGCAGATTCTACCAGACTAGATAATCAAGCCCAAAATAAAATGTAGCTAAAATTGAAAATGGAATTATGATTATTGATTAAAAAATATATTATCTAGTCGGGTAGCCAGACTAACCCAGAAGGTACATACTGGATTTTACAATTACTGGGTACAAGTATTCACTACATGAAGACTGTGTGTCATGTGCAAGACCCAGGTCCCTAGCTCAAAGGTCAATGTTACACTTAGAGGTCTAATGTTTAATGGCTCACAAAGAAATGTGATTTATGTCTGCTCTGTACTTTTGTCATTTCTTATTGGATATTTATAAGACTGGGCAGTACACAAAGTCACCACAGGTCGCACCTGATTAATTTTTGATAAACAAATAGACCACCAGGTCACATCAAAGGCACACCTAATTAAAAATATACAGGTCACATTTTTACCTAATCTTAGTAAACTTGGCCACATTAGGTCAGCCCTACATTCAAGGAAAGCATATGTGATGTACGTTTCGCTCCTGGTACACACCTGTTATTCGTTGAACAGTATGTTTAAAAAAACATGATTGTCACGTACGCCAAGTTTGGCTAACCATAACCGGAGATGGTATGCGTGAATTTGTTTAATTAAACAAAATGGGGACAGAGGCAAACAAAAGAATGTGAATAGTCAAGTCTGTGCATCCGTACATATTTCAAACTGAGAATGGAAAAAACGGGAATTAGTACTTTCAAATTGTATGCCACAAACGAAGCGTAAAACGAAGGATTATATCGACAAAACCCCATGATTGTTAAACATGAACGTAGGGCAGGTTTAGCTAGTGGGTCATTTGGGGTCAAAAACAAGGTCACTTTGTCACATTAAAGAAAATCTTTGTTAAAAAGCTAAAAAGGTCACTTTTTACCTAATCTTTATGAAACCTGCACACAATGTTGTCTCTGTAAAATATGCATCAAATTCTCTATTAAGTCAGCTGGGGTAACAAACTATGTCACCAGGTGACAAGGATAAATCATTGAAGAATTCTGAGGTCACAGCAACTGGGTTATCTGGGGTCAAATATTACCATCATATGATAACTAATACTGATTCTGCCTCAACTGCACAAGTCATAAGTTGAGCACCAACGAGCCAATGGCCGTCTTGTCAGGAGTTTTAGTTTTGCTCTTTTGACAGCCCTGATGTATACAATTACTTATAGAATAGCTTACCTTTAAGTACTATAAAAAATCCATGCAAACTAATGCTGGTGATGTATATAGAGAGGAAATGTTTTGTATAATGTCTATTATTTTGCGCAATTTAATTTCGCCGCGTTCGCGAGTGGTAGAATTTCGCGAACTTAAGTCACCTCGAAAGTTCTAAAACATTAGTAATATGGACATTGCTGGAAACTTAAAAACATGAAACTTTGTAGTCACCAATATGCCGATGATCGAAAGAATGTGAAAGTTAGTATTCAAGAAAATTAATTGGGTTACAGTATTTGGCTGCCATGAATGTGTTACAGTACATGTTTACAAACAAATATCTCTGGTTAATCTTACAGAAAAAGGCAAAGAAGCAAGTAAGAACAAGTGCTAGCAGCTCTACTGCACGTGTACAAGTCAAGGTTGGTAAAATCCTCGTTATATGCTCTAATCTCACTCTCGGTTGATTGATCTGCATTATAACTGCGACCATGTCTCTTACACAGGTGTCAACATTCTTGAACAATTTGAGGTATTGACTTGAAACTTGGAATGTAAATAGATGGCAACTAGGAGAAATACAGTGACCAAGAATCATACCTCTATATGACCTAGGTTTGAAATTATCTCCCCTTGTTTTATTTTAAAATAGTTTTTGTCCAGAGCATAATTCTAAAACTATTTGAGGTATTGACTTAAAACTTGGTAGGTGAATAGATTGCAATTAGGAGAAGTGCAGTGACCAAGAACCATAACTATATATCCTTTATGCTACCAAGTTTTTTTCGGGCCTAGGTGAAATTCATATGGACCCTAGATACCGTCTCTGAGACATAATTGGCTTGCAGCACTCATAAAATCTCGATACATCCGGATACTACTCACCCAACCGATAATGAAAGTAGGAATAATTGTGTCCGGTTAACCCAAATTGCCCGTTTCTTCTAGCATCATTATGGCTTGCTACAAAGCTTTCATACTTGCATGGATGTTGTATATGAACACTCCTCACACACCTGTATCACCTGACCCCATTTTGACCTTCACCTTGACCTTATTTTGGACTTAGACTTATTGAAGGGCCACATTCTTAGTTAACCAAAAATTGGTCGTTTCTTCTAGCATTTATATGGCTTGCTACAAAGCTTTCATACTTGCATGGATGTTGTATATGTACACTCTCTACAGGTCTGTTTCACCTAAACACATTTTGACCTTCACTTTGACCTAATTTTGGACTTAGACTTATTGAAGGGCCACATTCTTGATTAACCCAAATTGACCGTTTCTTCTAGCATTAATATGGCTTGCTACAAAGCTTTCATACTTGCATGGATGTTGTATTTGAACATTCTCCACACACCTATATCACCTGACCTCATTTTGACCTTACTTTGACCTATTTTAAGCATCCAATTCTTGTTAACCCAAACTTCGTCTTACATCAAGGCGTTGTCTTCAAACTTGACATACTTGTTTACCATCATAAGCTCCTTACATTGTCAAAGCCATGTAACCATATCCAACATTTTAACATAATTATGGCCCCTGATTAACTTAGCTTTTTTTATGGACTAGGCTTCCATGGAGACAATAGCTTTTATTGAACGCAGTCTTGTTTTTTAGCTCACCTGAGCACAAAGTGCTCAATGTGAGCTTTTGTGATCACCCTTTTATCCGTCTTCCACTGTCCACCGTCAGCTACTTGACTGTTATATCACTCTAGAGGTCTCAGTTTTCATCTAATCATTTTGGGTTTGGTCAAACTGTTTGTCCCTATAAAATCTAGGTCAAGTTCGTAACTGGGTCATCTGGGGTCAAAAACTAGGTCACAAGGACACATTGAAGATAAACCTTGTTAACATTTTAGAGGTCCCATTTTTTATGTAATCTTATTGAAATTTGGTCACAATGTTTGTCCCCATGAAATGAAGATCAAGCTTGTAACTGTGTCATCTTGGGTCAAACACTAGGTCACAAGGTCCCATCAAAGAAAAACCTTGTTAACACTCTAGAGGTCACATTTTATATGTAATCTTGATTAAACTTTGTCAAAATGTTTGTCCCTATAAAAACTAGGCCAAGTTCACAACTGAGTTATCTGGGGTCAAAACCAAGGTCACCAGGTCACATTGAAGAAAAATATGTTTAACACTCAAGAGGTCACATTTGTGATGTAATCTTTATGAAACTTGGTCACAATGTTTATCCCTATGAAATCTAGGTCAAGTTTGCAACTGGGTCATTTGGGGTCAACAACTAGGTCACATCAAAGAAAAGCCTTGTTAACACTCTAGAGGTCACATTTTTATGTAATCTTGTTGAAACTTAGTCACAATGGGTGTCCCTATAACAACTAGGCCAAGTTTACAACTGGGTCATCTGGGATCCACTGCAAAACATTTGTCAGCATCATATGTTCTCTAGCATTAACCATAACACCAACACTCAACTTAGTCTTAGAGTGGACATTACAATTCCTGTTAACATAGCATGTGCAATTTGAACCATCAGACTATTGAGTTTACACGATGTTGACTGCTTGTTATTTTGTTAACAGTTTCCTTTAATTTACCATTTTCAGCACAAAAAGCCCTGGGGAGCATCCGGTACATGGAAAATCATTGAAAGTGTAAGTACCATAATTCATTTCATTGCTTGTTAAAGGTGATATTGATGTATTCAAGGATCTAAATGTACAAAACATTTGATAATGTACCAAATACCTCCCATCAGTCTTCTGAAATCTTACAAAATCTCAATTTTTACCTTATACCTCCTGTTTTAATGAACTGCATTTACCACGCGATTCAGAAAACATCACAAATGAGATGCTGACCCATCTTGGTTGTTTTGCAACCTCAGTTGGAGGGAACGAAAACTTCCACAAGTTTGGAAAGAAGCGACCATGATTCCCATACCTAAACTTGGAAGGACCAAACGAGAGGATCATAGATCCTGGGGCGCTCACCTGCTAAACATGGCAAAACTTTAAACTTGACCTTAAGATCTTCACGATAAACATATTGACTACACTTGATGAAGGTTAAAGCAATACTGAGGCCTCCAGAGTGTTAAAAAGGTTTTGCTATTACTTGACATATTGACCTTGTTTTTTACCCACATGACCAAACTTCAAACGTGACCTTAAGGTTATCAAGATAAACATTTTGACCAAAGTTGATGAAGATTAAAGTAAAAATTTGGCCTTAAGAGTGTTAATAAGGTTTTTCTATTATTTGAACTTTTGACCTAGTTTTTGTCCCCACATGACCCAACTTCGAACTTGACCTTAAGGTTATCAAGAGACACATTTTGACCATTTTCATGAAGAATATAGCAAAAATGTGGCCACCGGAGTGTTAACAATGTTGTCCTATAATTTGACCTTTTGACCTAGTTTTTGACCCCACATGACCTAACTTCAAACTTGACCTAGATTTCATTGAGATACAACTATACTGACCAAGTTTGGTGAAAATCAAAGCAAAAATGTGACCTTCAGAGTGTTAACAAGGTTTTGCTACTATTTGACTTTTTGACCTAGCTTTTGACCCCACACGACCTAACTTCAAACTTGAACTAGATTTCATTGAGATACAACTACTGACCAAGTTTGATGAAAATCAAAGGAAAATTAAAAGTGCTAGAGTGTTAACGGTGAAATGTCTTACGGACGGATGGACAACGGACCAAAAAAAACACCACAAAAGCTCACCTTGCCACTTTGTGGCAGGTAGCTAAAAAGGCATCAAGCTATTGCCCCATCAGTCTCACAAGCGTAGTTGGGGAAAAAATGGAGACCATTGTAATTCAGCGAATGAAGCTGTATCAGGAGACAAACAAATTACTGACAAACCAACACAGAAAATTTGGATCCACAGAAGATCAGACGACATACCTAGCCCAGGAGTTAGAAGATGCATTCCAAGAGAAAATAGTCACTTTAGTCACTTGGATTGATCTCCAGAGAGCTTTTGACAAAGTGTGGACTGATGGCCTCCTTGTAAAATTGCTACGGAATGAATAGGAGGCATCATGTACAAGTGGACGAAGTCATATCTGTCCAACAGAAGAGCTAGGGTCAGTGTGGATGCCCTTATGAAAACAACACACTATTTCCAGTGTATTGTCAGTGTATTTCCATCGTCAATCCAGTTACTTTCAAGCTTGATTCCGGATCTGACAACAAACTGGCAAACTGCATATCCAGTCTCTTGACAGTTCTTTCACATGTGTTGTCATATAAGCAGACATGTTATGAATGCATGTTCAAAAATAATAATTCACATACTTATCGCCATGACCGGGGTGGTAGTGTAGACAGGGAAAGAAAAGAAGACCTCTTGCAGTTCATTAAACTTAGCTCTTCAAAATGAGACATTGATCATTAAAAAGGATGACAAACAAAAAGTTGCATGCAAAAATTACAGAATCTGTTGCATGCTATTTTGCATTTTCTCTCAATTTTTAATTGAATGTCCAATATGTTCCATTTAGATCTTTGATGTATCAATAAACATTTTGGTAAATACAAAACAAACTCCAGCTATATTTCCAATCAGGACCGCTCTTATACATCATAATATTGTTGGGAACGCTTAGGTCTATTTTCTTTGGCGTGGTGATATCTCCATACCACACAATCAGGGAAGACTTCTCTCCATCCTTGCACTTGATACATCCGAGGGAGCTTCCAGATTCATGATGGAAATACCGAGTTGTTACGATTACTAGTTTTCAGGTTTTCAATATTCACAATATAGGACATAATCCCCCTTGGACAAAATTCCCTTCTCCAACCCGAACTAAATCCTCTTCATAGTTTTTCAGGGTGGACAAAATCCCCTTCATATAATTTCAAGGTTGGACAAAATCCCCTTCAGACATAATCCCCTACTGCCAAATCATCTGTACTAAAAAACTACTATTCCTTAGACCGTGTGCTGTTAACTTAATCTAGACATTCTACTACATTTTACCTATAAAACCTGTTGAATTTGTGACAGAAGGACAATTGTGATATAGAAACAATCTATGAACAGCATATGATAGGATAGGAGTGTTTAAAAGCCATTGTTTGAATTCGTTGAGTATGTTGGAAATTGTTTCCGATTGCATTGAATGATTGGTAGTTATGCAAATCCCCAGGAATTTAGTTCATGTACATGATGTATTGATCAGAAATGATTTGTAGATACATGTAATCTCATATTTATCTCCAGACTGGTGGTGAATTACTGTTCATATTTTCCTACAACATGTAGATCTATTAATGTATATTTCTAGCTGTGAAAGTACAATGTCAATAATTAACCTAATTCTTGGTTCTCAATCTTCACCATTTAGTCTTTTTGTTAAAACCTACCACTTATCATTACATGTCATTATTACCGCTGGTCAAACTAAATCTAGAATTTTCTTTGATTGTGTTTGCAAACAAGTTTATTAAATTAAATGTCCTTTTATGTTAACAATTGATTTAATTAATAATTGCCAGTTTGTGACAGTTTTTCCATCTTGTATGAAAACCTTGACAAACGACTGTGTTACTCTATGTCTTGTATTCACTATCATCTGCTATGAAAATGTTATGTATGTATGTATGAAAATAAAACTGTTCTAATAAGTATACATTTGTATATGAAGCAATTTAAAGTATGCTTACTTTAAGTAATAAATAAATGAACCATGCTTTCACAAAATATAACAAAGTCCCTTTAAATATTGAATGATGACCCAGAAAAAATAACAATAATTAATACAAGTCTATAGAACTTTGTAATAGAAACAAAAGCATAACAATAATTTTGTATAAACACCAATGTTTATATTTTCTGTGCCAGTTTGAAAGAATAATATTATTAAGAGTGGATCTTTCCAAAGGGGATTCCATTTGAAGGGGATTTTGACCGCCCTTGATAAAGTATGAAGGGGATTATGTCCGCCATGAAAAAACATGAAGGGGATTTTGTCCATTTTCTCAATAAGACATGGAGGGGATTTTGTCCGAAGGGGATTTTGGTCGTACACCATGCTTGGTACCAGGGCTGACATTCACAAAGCATATTTGAAAAAAATGATATTTAGACTTAGCGCGTATTTCCACAAATTGGAGATTTGACCATGACATTTGTTTTCTTAGTGATTATTGTAGTTCTTTTCACAATGCTTTAAATCGGTGCAATAATTTTGATTGTCTTGTTAAGCGGACATACTACTGGAGGAATGCTACAGCTGTTTGTATGCATATTCTGACAACATTGTTTAGTCTTTTTTAGCTACTTTATTCAAAGAATAAGGGGAGCTATTGCAGTCACCCGAGCATCGACGTTGGCATCACAAAATGCTTATGTTAAAGTTTAGGAATAGTTCAATTTCGAGCATTGATCTGTGACTACACTTTTATGGTTTCAACCACATTTCAATATAGGTTGGTATAGGTTTAACTGGTAAGCTTAGTATTATAATTAAGGCCAATTACCGGTATTTCATGTGTTGGAATGGTTGTGACAGAAAAGCGCTCGATACAATGTAAAATAATTTTTGTCAGACCAGGGTTCGAATCCCACCATATCACTATGTATAAAATGCTTTTCCAGGTATTCGAGTGTATGCCCATTCATGGCAAGTTAGACAGGGTCATAAGTGTCATATTTCCCAACCATTTTGATTATCATTATTAATTAAGGCTATTAAGAAACGACAATAACTCAACGTGTTAATACGCCTGCCTTCACAACGACACACACTCCTATGTAAAATGCGTCGTTACGACATAATAGCCCTTTCATCCGCATTATTACCCGCATGAACTATGATGGCAGTATATCATCAGAATAAAATGGCAGGCCTTTAAAATGAGCATTAAAATCAACCAACGGATTTGATTACTGATTTAGTTGTGTACATGGTAACGAATATTTCAAGTCACGAACATAGTGGTAAATTTTAAACATAAACTGAATTTTCTCAAACACTATCAAAGCTTTCAACTTGAAAGTCAATACACTTGTGGAATGTGATGACATACATCTACTGACAAGAGGAAACAAATCTTTCTAGCATTTTATAAGTTATTCCTTATTTCTGACTTTGAATTTTTACACGAAAATGTCAATTTCTCAAAGACCATCAACGGTATCTACTTGAAACTCAACATAGTCATTCACCATCACAAGGGGAGTCCATACTGACAAGGCTGGTAACCCTGTGACCTACATTAATCTGCCCTTGTTACTCTTAGAATATTCACTCGCAGATGAGCAAGGGTACTATCAAGCATGAGAAAGTCGAGCAACCAGCACTCGTAGGCGGTGCTCTTGTTTTCAGTACTTATAAAAGCTACAACAATTGTCTTTGTACACAATCATAGTAGACAGGTATTAAGCATATCATATGCACATTATAGCAGTTCTGAAAAATGTCTCATGACGTCACAAACACTATTTGCACCCGCTTATTGAGAATGACTGAGCTATGAAGCATTTTGTTTTGAATATATAATGTTTAAACTATTCTAACATGGCACTGAGAATAGTGAAGCGCGCTATTTGTGGACAGCTCTTGTTCTGTTTTATTTGCTCACCTGTCACTTTTTCACCTGTCATAAAGTGACAGAGTGAGCTTTTGTAATCACTCTTTGTCCATCGTCTGTCTGCCGTCTGTCCATCCATAATTTGCTTGTGTAGACACTAGAGGTCACAATTTTGATCTAATCTTTATGGAACTTGGTCACAAAATCCTATCAACACAATCTCGTTTGAGGTTGATATCGGGTCAAAAACTAGGTTACAAGGTCAAATCACAGAAAAACATTGTGTAGTCACTGGAAGTCACAATGTCGAATTTATCTTATGAAACTCGGTCACACTGATCATCTGATCAAAATCTAGGTCAAGTCTAAAAATCTAGGTCAAGTTTGACATTGGGTCGTCCGCGGTCAAAACTTTGTCACAAGGTCAAATAATAGAAAATCCGTTTGTAGTCACATGAGGTCACAATTTTGACCTTATCTTTATGGAACTTGGTCACAATGTGAATCACTATGAACTCTAGGTCAAATTCGCAACTGGGCCATCCAGGGACAAAAACTAGGTCACAAGGTCAAATCATAGAAAAAACTTGTGTAATCACTATAGAGGTCTCAATGTTGGTCTATCTTTATAAAAATTGGCCACAATGATCATCTCAACACAAACTAGGTGGAGTTCGATATCGGGGTCAAAAACTAGGTCATATGGTCAAACCATTGACAAAACTTGTTTTAAACTTCAATATGTGTTATTTGATGTAAATTACATGGTGCTGATTTAGACAATATGAAAACCTTGTACATGCAATAGGGGATGCATTTACTTGATTCTTAGAAGTTGTAAATGGTTTTAGACGAGGTCACCATTAAGGGGCATGTATGAACTACTACGATAGGTGAGGGACCTAGGGCCTGCCCTTTTGTTATGATTATTTCCATATTAGTACATGTATATATAATTTTTTCTTTCTGTTTCAGGAAAAGACTAAAGAGAGCGCTAAACAGACTAAGACTAAAGAGAGCGCTAAACAGACTAAGACTAAAGAGAGCGCTAAACAGACTGAGTCTAACGGGAAAGGAAAGGGTCCAGCAAAAGGAAAAGGGACTTCAGCTATGGGAAAAGGAACTACCAAAGGAAAGGGGAAAGGAAAAATTTATTTGATATAGATAATAGATGGTTGAATTGTTTAGTGCTAGTCAGTATTCTAGACTTGGGAATTGATAGAATGTATACGCTCACAGAAAGTGTGACTTGCTGACCGGGTATGTGGACTTATGACGGAGTCAGTGACAGATCCACGTGGGGTTAAGTTGTTTTACTGTCAACTTTAGTTACATGCGGTCTCATATATATAGTGCTTATTACTACCAGGCATGTACCACATACTGATATGGTTTATTTAGATTTTCTACAGATTGGACATGGGAGGATCATAAATTGCTATATTTTTTTTCAATCCAGCAAACCATACAATGTATAGAACATAACCATCTTTACAGATTTCCACTTAAATATCGGTAGCACATGTTTATACTGTTTGCGTACAAACAGTGTACTTTTTCAGGTTCGAAGTATGTTTGAGACTGAATAGTTCCAGTGATTGATGATTGACAATCCCTGGCTTAGAATTAGAAGGTCACAAGTACAAAATCAATGTTTTCAGAAAACAAGAAAAAAGTGTCTGAAAACTACTCTTTACTTATGGAAAAACATAGTCAACATGGCAATTTCTGATTGTCATGAAAAAAGGCTCATAAGAAGTGCCTTGAGATGCAGATTTCGAATATGCATGAGTCATATAAGGTTGTAAGTAGTACTTACTACCTTCTAATTCTAAGCCGGCGAATTAATGTTCTTAGTTACGCAAAATACCGCATATATGTGTACAAATATCGAAAAACACTCAATTGTAAGCTGGGAGAAAATGCAAAATAGCATGCAGCAGATTCTGTTACTTTGCATAAAAAGTTTTGTTTGTCATCTTTTTTTAATGACCAATGTCTCATTTTGAAGATTCGTCTATTGTATGACGTAACTCGTTTTTGTCTACCTCTTATATAATTCAGAACAATATGATTTGAATGAGGCAAAATCCGGTAATTTCTGATAAACTTTGAATTTCTATTAAAATACTCTTTGATGTCTATTGTTTTATCCCTTGACTGATTTCAATAAATGAGGTATCATTGTAAAGCTGAATAATATATTTATTGCAAAGAATTATTAGTTTTGGTCTGTGTTCATTAAAACATGAGATACAAGGTTTTGAAAACAAACAAGATTTCAGAACATTGCTGCGAGATATTGTGAGATTTGCTACATCATTCAAATCATTGTGTGTTTAGCTCTTTGATGTGTACAATATAATGATATGATATGCATGTCACTTGAATCTTGCATATCTTAGAAATAAACTTTGAAAAACCATAGTTTACCGGCTGTTATACAATGGTTTGGAGTTCTGAAGCTTAAGTATTAACCACGAAGGCCTAACGACAAACCATTGTATAACAAAGGTATACTACAGCTTTTGAATATTTAATTTGATTCTAACATGATTTAAGCTCGCAGTTATATATCAAACCAGTGTTACTTTGCAAGACGATGTAGTTTACTTTACTTGTTTACCTGCATGACATCATAAAAATGATGTGAAGTCACTTTCATTGTATATCAAACGTTATACAACACTATGTTTGCTCTTTGTCTAATTAGGCGAAATATTTGGTCATGTTGGAATACAGATTTTGCCAGATAACAAGAAATTAATAATTACACATAGACAATTAATTAACAAAATTATGATGACCTCATGCAGTCCCTGCAAGACAGATTCGCTTTATAAATGCGTTGAGTGAACATTCTTAATTTCTTTTGTTATACGAAGTGTGAATGCACCTAAAAGATTTTAATTGTTTTTAACAAATTATTCGAAATCTTTCATGTTCATCATTTTTATACAACGTATTGCACACTTCATGCATAGCTTCAATGTATGCTACGTGTAATTATCTGTCATCCTAGTTTTGAATACCCATGTTGGTAATATACAAGGGAAAAAACACTCTTCACAAAACTGATCAGTTCAGGACAGTGCTTTTGCTTATAAATAGACATAAGTTGGTCTTTGTCTGGTTTTTTAGCTCACCTGAGCATAAAGAGCTCAAGGTGAGCTATAGTGATCGCACTGCGTCGGACGCCCACCGTCCTTCGTCAACAATTGGACTGTTAACACTCTAGAGGTCACAGTTATCACTTAATCTTTATGAAACTTAGTCACAATGTTTGTCTCTATAAAATCTAGATCAAGTTCCTAACTGGGTCATCTGGTGTCATAAACTATGTCACTACATCAAATCAAAGAAAACCTTGTTAACACTCTAGGTCACATTTTTGACATAATCTTAATGAAACTTGGTCACAATGTGAACCTCTATAAAATCTAGGTCAAGATTGTAACTGACTCATCTGGGGTCAAAAACTAGGTCACTAGGTCAAATCAAAGAAAACCTTGTTAACACTCTTTAGGTCACATTTTTTACATAATCTTAATGAAACTAGGCCACAATGTGAACCTCTATGAAATATAGGTCAAGTTCGATAATGGGTCATCTGGGATCAAAAACTAGGTCACTAGGTCAAATCATAGAAAAACCTTGTGTAGTCACTAGAGGTCACAGTTTTAGCATAATCTTTACAAAACTTGGTCACAATGATCTACACAACCAAATCTAGGTCAAGTTTGATATTGGGTCATCCGGGGTCAAAAACTAGGTCACAAGATCAACTCATAGAAAAACCTTGTGTAGTCACTAGAGGTCCCAGTTTTGGCCTGATCTTTACGAAACTTAGTCACAACGATCATAACAACAAAATCTAGGTCGAGTTTGATAATGGGTTATCAGGGGTCAAAAACTAGGTCACAAGGTCAAATCATAGAAATACCTTGCGTAGTCACTAGAGGTCACAATTTTGGTCTAATCTTTATGAAACTCGGTCACAATGATCATCTCAAAAAAATCTAGATCAAGTTCGATATTGGGTCATCTGGGGTCAAAAACTAGGTCACAAGGTCAAATAATAGAAAAACCTTGTGTAGTCACTAGAAGTCACAGTTTTGGCCTGATCTTTACGAAACTTGGTCACAATGATCATCTCAACAAAATCTAGGTCAAGTCCGATATTGGTTTATCTGGGGTCAAAAACTAGGTCATTAGGTCAAATCATATAAAAACCTTTTGTAGTCACTAGAGGTCACAATATTTGCCTAATCTGTATAAAACTTGGTCACAATGATCATCTTAACAAAATCTAGGTTAAATTCGACAGGTGAGCGACCTAGGGCCCTTTGGGCCCTCTTGTTTACCTAATCTTGTCTCTATGAAATCTATGTCAAGTTTGTAACTGGGTCATCTTGGGTCAAAAACTAGGTCACCAGGTCACATCAAAGAAAAATATTGTTAACACTCCAATAGTCACGCTTTTTGCCTAATCTTTATGAAACTTGGTCGCAATGTTTGTCTCTATGACATCTAGGTCAGGTTTGTAACTGGGTCACCTGGGGTTTATAACTAGGTCACCATATCACGTCAAAGAAAACGTTGTTCATACTCTAGAGATCACATTGTTTACCTCATATTTATAAAACCTGGCCATAAAGTGTTTATTTGTAAATTCTACATCAAATATTAAGGTCGTATCATAACAAAAACTGATTCTGCCTTAACTGCTAGTCATCAGGTGAGCGCTTTAGGGCCAATTGCCCTCTAGTTTTCATGTGTTTCTTTCCTGTGCTGGTGTTTCTTTATGAGCGCTTTATTTGCCGTTAGTTATGTATTCCATATAAATTATTAAATTATGGTGCTAGATTTTATTTTAAAGGTGTTCCTTGCAATATGACTAATTGTTCAGAAAAAAATGAATTTGCACTGATGTTCTTTGAATGTACTTGACTATTGTTCATATATTTATATAAATTGGAAAGTGTACTAATGCACTAGATTGTATACGTAAGACTGGAACTAATTGTGATTTGTTCTATTTGCCATGTAAAAACTGTTTGTTGTCACTCACAGCTCTCTTCTGTCTAAGTCATAGAACTTATTGCTTAGGTTATATATATATTATCACCCAAACGTAGACTTTATAACAACTGTAGTATAGTCCAGAGAATTTAACATGACTCTCAACCTTCAATTAGCACAATTTAACAGCTTATATATTTATAACCCCGGCTGTATGTTTTCTTAACCGGGCAGTATCACGAAGACGCTCAAGGTTTAATACCAACACAAATCTAAACAACCGATATTGCACGATTTGCTAGTGGAAACTTATATATTCAACGCAAGAACCTTGTAATATATTCATGCATAAAGGTCAGGATCATGTCAAAGTCTCTGCTATACTAGTATCCTGACAGGTTTGATTGTCCCTTTTAAAAAGTGAACTTTTCTTTTAATTGATTATACATTGTATTATGTTTATTAGTTCACTTGTAAAGTTGTTACATTTTAATTGGTATGTTATTACTTTATAACAGATGCATATTACATTACTATACATATAATGTATGTTGATTTTTGAGTAAACTTACGCCTGTTAATTTGTTTATATTCTATGTATATTAAAATATGTTATTTGATATTCATAATTAAATACATTTTACATGATTATATATATCATGCATATATAGTAATAAATATACATGCACATATGCGGTAAAACCGATAATTATGCTGCTATATGAAGTTGAAGACTTAAGGTGATTCTCAACTCTTCAGTTGAGCGGAAGTTTAGAAATGTGTGTAAATAAGACGTATTGAAAGCGTCTGACTACCATGATGAAATAGTACGAAAAACTTAAAATTGATGTGTCAGCATGTTCTCATGTCTTAAAATTGCAAATTTACTGTAAAGTTATTACTATATTATACTATAATAATTTTGCAGAATAAAGCTATATCTGAAATTTTATGTGCCATTTATTCCAAACGTTGAAACACTAACACTCGCGAATATTAGCTACAACGTATGTGAAACGTAATAGCATGCGCAAGCATCCCGACTACTTTAGAGGAATGTCCTTTTGCATTTATTTCGTAAGAATATAGACTAGCTAATGCAAAAGAGCATGGGCTTATCTTTAGATATACACATTTTTCAAAAACAAATTATCGTGAGAACTGGATACAACGTAATACTATTCAAAACGTTAATAAATTTTGTAAACTCTCCTGTTTTCAACATTTCCAAAATCATTAAAGTGTCAATTAAAAAATCTAGCCGAGCAACTGCCATGAAATTTGGAATAAAACTTCTATAACAGTTACTCTAAAGGTTGCATGTACGAAAATATATGTTGTTCAACTTTTTTTTTCGTATAACTTAAAAATGAAAAATTGCATATTTTAAAATATCATTTAAAAATACATATAACATGCAGAGTCTAAAACAAACGTTATCCTGTGATTCCATACATACGAAATTTCGTGCATGCCAACGTTTTCGGTGAAATGCAAACATCAGTTTTTAGGGGTTTTCACCAAAATCTAAAAATATCTTGAAAACTAGCAGAGCAAAACTGTTATGGGTTTGCACAATCACTATTATGAGTGTGTTCTTCAGGTGTTTGATACCTCTTGTACAGAAAACATTAAGAGTTGGGAATTGCCTTAAGTATGTTTCATATTGAGAAGGTCCTACAATGAAATAAATCATAGCTATACACCCTTTAATATATATTTATAACATACTTAAATTTTTAGCTCATCTGAGCAAGAAGTGCTCAAGGTGAGCTATTGTGATCACCCTTTTGTCCGTCGTCCACTGTGCGCTTTGGGCCCTCAACAATTGGACTGTTAACACTCTAGAGGTCATAATTTTCACTTAATATTTTTTAAACTTGGTCACAATGTTTGCCTTGGCCTTATTGGGTTATGGTCCTTTATTACCAAAAAATGTGATTCGTGGTTAAATGTGTTTTAAACAGTTTTCATTCTATTGTCTTCAAACTTAGTTACAATGTGTATGAGCATAATACCTAGGCCAAGTTCATTTATATGCCAAATCAATATAGATCTTCTTAGGTTATGGTCCTATAATTACCAAAATAAATGTGAAATAAACCTTGTCTGTTCTCTAGTGCAAAGAGTTTTCATCTGAGTATCTTCAAACTTAGTGAGAATGTTTATGGGCATTAAATCTAGGACAAGTTCCAAGTTCAATTAAAGACCAAATCAGCAAAGGCCTTCTTGGTTTATTGTCCTTTAATTAAAAAAAAAAGTTAGATTGTTTTTAGCTCACCTGCCCCATTTCACCGTTAACACTCTTGCACTTTTAATTTTGCTTTGATCTTCATCACACTTGGTCAGTAGTTGTATCTTAATCAAATTTAGGTAAGTTTGGTAATGTTGGTTCAAAAACTAGGTCAAAAGGTCAAATAATACGAAAACCTTGTTAACTATCTGGAGGCCACATTTTTGCTTTAATCTTCATGAAGTTTGGTAAAAAAAAAGTTTATCTTGGTGACCTTAAGGTCGAGTTCGAAGTTGGATCATCTTTGGTCAAAAGCAAGGTCAAAAGGTCAAATAATAGGAAAACTGTGTTAACACTCTAGTTGCCACATGTTTGCTTTAGATTTCATCATGTTTGGTAAAAATGTTTATCTTAGTGATCCTAAGGTCAAGTTCGAAGTTGGTTGATGTGGGGTTAAAAACTAGGTCAATGGGTCAAATAATAGAAAAACCTTGTAAACACTGTGGAGGCCACATTTTTGCTTTTGGCCAGAAGTTGTATCTCAATGAAATCTAGCTCAAGTTTGAAGTTAGGTCATGTGGGGTCAAAAACAAGGTCAATATATACAAGTGAAATAATAGGAAACCTTATTAACACTCTTGAGGCCACATGTTTGCTTTAATCTTTATCAACTGTGGTCAAAATGTTTATCTTGATGACCTTAAGGTCACACTTGAAGTTTTGGCATGTGGAGTTAAAAACTAGGTCAATATGTCAAATAATAGCAAAACCTTGTTAACACTCTGTAGGGCACACTTTTGCTTTAACCTTTATCAAGTTTAGTTCAAGTTTGATCATGTTCAGCAGGTGAGTGCCACAGGATCCATGATCCTCTTGTTCTTGAATAAACTATCTCACTATCCAACATAGAAAGATTTTCTGTTTGGCAATGATGAGACAATTACAATAAAATTGTTTATGATTTACTTAACAGTGTTTGTCTTTTATTCATAGTTGTTTTCATAAAAAATCAGTATGAAATACATTTGTACTTGTTTTTAGCTTGATTATTCAAAGAATAAGGAGAGCTGTTGTACTGACAGCACACTTGAGTTACAAAAAAAACAAAGATTTGAAACAAATATTTCAGACAGTTATTTTTCCACTGACAGTAGTTTGATTCGGTTTCAATATTGTGCACCTAATAGAGATGTATACACGTCAACCGATGTGAACATGGAGAGTGGATGAGCGGATTAAAATCGAAAGGTGGTCTCAAAGGAATTTTAAAATTACATAAAGGGGTGGAGTCACGAAATGTCAAATTTGGCTCAGGTCCAATTTCCGTGAAATGACCATGTGCTAACAACAATTTATGTATTTGGGTAATTTTAAAATATTGGTATTGTTGTAAGTTAATTCAGAAGTTTATTCAGAAGTTAATTCGAAATAATGGTAAAATGTCATTTTCGCAATTGGCACCAAAATTCCTGACAGTCTGCGAGGGTGTCAGAAACAGTCACAGACCAATGCTATGGACTCTTAAGGATCCATAGAGGTCAAAATTATCATTTTCTCAATTGACACCAACAAACCTGAAAGTCTGCCAGGGTGTCAGCAACAGACCAATGCTATGGACTCCTAAGGGTCCATAGAGGTCAAACATGTCATTTTCTCAATTGGCACCAACATTCCTGAAAGTCTGTGAGGGTGTCAGAAACAGTCGCAGAACAATGCTATGGACTTCTACGGGTCCCTAGAGGTCAAAAATATCATTTGTTCAAATGGCACCAACTTTCCTGAAAGTCTACGAGTGTGTCAGAAACAGTCGCAGACCAATGCAATTGACTTCTCTGTCAGGAGTTAATTCGCATTTTAAATTTCGAATTATCTTCTAAATTAACTTTTGAATAAACTTCTGTGAGAACAACCAATTTAGAGACCTGTTTGTATCATTATACCATCTCAATCTGAAGTGTGCGTGTATTGTTCTATGTGTAAGAATACTTATGTGCCTGTGCATACCATTAAATTTATACATTGTACTTCGTAGTAGTCATCCGTATCTTTGAGAACACCCCTCAGACATTTAGCTGTTATCCGCTTTCTAACCTCACATCGTATATCGCGTACACATCTCTATTACAAGAGATTTTCAGCTGACTGTGGACTTTGAGAAGCGAACATCGGATTAAACGTAGGGGTCAACTCAAAGAGAATCATGGAATTTTACTAGCTGCATGGGCGGACCATGTGTGGTTATTTTCTATTAGTTTTAATATTTGCTATTTTTAGTAAAAATGTTTTTGCATAATTATGCAATTCCGTCACTTTGATGGCCGGCGAAGTCAATATAATGCTTGTCTATATTTGCAAACGTCCAGGGATTTGTAATGTATATTTGCATGCATGTACAAGAAATTATACATGCATTATTTTCACCCTCGTGTTAAATTTTATGATAATACAAAAATGCACTTCATCAGGTCTACAAACGAAGTTACATATAAAGAATACAAAATTGTACATTATTATCTAGAATTGTTTACCTATTAAGGGCTTTGGTGACCAATGGTCCCAACCACTTTTTCTGCCTTAATAATCCTTCTTGAAAATATACTTTTTGGCGATAAATTTAAACGCAATTCTACAGGGACTTGCAATGCTATTGGCGGTATATAACCAATACTTTCTGTTGTGGCTTTATCCTACATATAAAGTCTCCTATACAAGGGGATAGGGATCGAATATACTTGGACAATACCTTAATCACGTCACATCATCTATTCTGGGAATGACATTAACGGAATTAGGGCATTTATGACGTAAAGCATGAATTTGTCATTTCGTTCATATATACTTTTTAGTACGCTACATAATACAAAATCATATGCAAAGAATATTTCGTGTTAATGGTGGTGACATTTATAATATAGTCAATTAAAAAACACAGACTACCACCCTGCATGAGATTTAAACCCCCGATTGGTTTGAAAGAAATGTGATTAACATATGTTCATGTATATTGAGACTGGCGTCCGATCAGGACTCACCCTATGAGGAAAATACTGGAGAACCCCTGAAAATCTGCTGGTTCGTGCCTGGCAGTTTGATGGTATTGCTAGTCAAGACAGGTGTTTATTGACGCACAGAATTCCCATGAAGATGTGATTATGATAAAGGCACAGCAGTACACAGCATAACACTATATTCTATACTAAAATTCAAAACAAACACGAAGTAAACTCTTAAACACAGCTCAGGGCTACCAAAATATATTGCAATGTACTAAAATAATGGTGACATTTTTTGTTGTTTAGTGACACTATGAACAGACAAATGGGAGATTTATACTGTTTTCTTTGAAGGTGGAACAGAACTGGTTTGACTCATTAGAGTTAGTTACTAACTAAAAATAGTTAAGTGTACACAATTTCCTTACAGACTCCTTTCCTTATACCAAGTTGCATACATCTAGCTTGTAAACTGTTTGAGTTATGGCAGGATCCCACATTTTGAAGTATTTCCATATCCATAGCAACCACAATTATTGTCAGAATCAAACTATTTTTAGACGTGTATAATCCCCTTATTGCCCCCTTTCCACATATCAAGTTTCATAAACCTAGCTTGGAAACTCTTTGAGTTATGTCAGGATCCAGATTTCAGCGGACAGACAGACAAACAGACAGATGGACTGACTGACGGACGGAGGGCAAGCCTATAGTCCTCTCCGGTGTGAACACCGGTGCATCCGCCCTGATCTCCCGAAGTATCTCAAGGAGAATCCGATGGGGCGCTATTTTTTTACCTCAGCTGGGGCATCCTATTTATCAAATATCAATGTATTTTGTCTTATAAATGATACCTATAGCTGCTATTTTATATGCTATTATTAATTTTGATAACTGATTAATGAAAACACATCATTAAATTTTGAAAGCAAGCGTTACGTCCATTCAGTTCTCGGTAACCACAATTTGCAATATGTTTATAATATTCATACATTATAAGAACACGAATCAAAGACAGTTCAAACACGCAAAAATAAGGAATTATTACGATATATTGAGAAACATATAATACAGGCCTCAACAAATATTTTTAAAAGCACTCGTCCTGCAATATAGACAAAGAAGAAAATCCCCAAATCTTACTTGCCCTGCTATATAAATAAAGAAGGAAGATATTGTGCAGGACGAGCGAACGAGTGGATTCGTTGAGACCGGTTACAATAATAAATACCAGTACAAGTTAACTCAGGTACCAGCTAACCGAATTCAGGTACTTCACAGTGTAATTTTATCATAATTTGACTGTTGAATTGTTTATATTATTTCTCCTTAATTTCTCATAATTATGTAAGTTGCTATCTGGAGTAACTGTTGTTTACTATCAACATAATTATTACATTACCTTAATTCCTATACAGCTAGTTTTTGTGAATCAATCAGGTCTCTCTATTGACAACTTACTGTTGTTTAGTGATAGCCAATTTACCTGGCTAATACATTTATTATCTGTCTTTACATGGACAATGATAGTGCAGATTAACAAAATGTTACTTTGTGCTGACTCTTAAAATATTTCCTATCTTGCACCATTAAGCTATTTTCTTGGACTTCAAGTAGGATTTATACATTTAAGGTCTTACCATGTACCAAGATATTTTGTTGTTGTTTTTGGTCTCTCGTGGACACGAGTCCATGGAAACATATGGGGCAACCAGACGCTATATAAGGCTCAGCTCCATGCTGGAGAACTATCATCATTCTTTAACAATTTACAATAAACTATTTTAACTACAAATTTATCTTGGATCTTTCAGTTGTCAAAAAGGAAATATAAATTTATATCAACTGAAAACAAAGTAGACGAATACAAACTCCAAGATTTTACTGAGTATAATCAGACTCTGCAACAACGAACAATATGTATAAATCAAAGTACTGAAGTACTATATCTGAGGAGGCCACATTCAATGCTAATGGATTTCAAAAAAGATATGGGTATTGTAACAATGTTTCTGAGACGCAATAGCAAAGTTCTGACTCATTTAAATCACACCACGACGGATCCATCATAATACTAGAGCTCGTGAAGGCAAAAGGTAGTTCTAATAGTCTAGCATCTGGACTTTTTAGTGTGAAAACAAGGTCCAGAGAGTTTCTTGGTTTATTTGTGTAGAGGGATGCTTGAAGTTTAATTCAGGGTGGACATCTGAGATCCTGTAGGTTACCATGGAAACCATGGTAGCGTCAAAATTTCCCGCCAATTTTTTAGCACACACTCCGTCTTAATTTAACCTTTCTAACTAGTATGTACAAACACATATCAATTTTATTATGTGTAATAATTAAAGTACCGGTATAGAGCTCTGAAATGATATGTGGGTCAAGGTCATTTAATGTCGAGGTCAAGGTCATTTAGAGGTCAAAAGACCTAAAAATGGGTAAAAATGTGTTTTTACCCCAAATAGTTGTCATTCATTTGCGCAATTTTGTCCATATACTTAATTCATGTATTTCAGCATCGCCAACCATCAGTTGCACTTACAATAAAATTTATTTTGTGTTGACATGGCGAATAATAATGAAATAAGAGGGAATTTCGTAACCCCACCCCAATTGAAATTTTCCATATACAGTCAGATCTCGATACAATGACGCTGTTTGTTTCCAAGAAAAATGTCGTTATAACGAATATGTCGGTATACTGAATTGATACAAAGAACATGTTAATACTTTCGTCCCAAATTTGATGTCAGTATAATGAATTTGTCAGTATATCGGGTGTCGTTATATCGAGATCTGACTGTATTTTGATTATCAGGAGAAAACAGCATGCGTTGCATTTGCTTCGCCAAGTGTAAAAGTGCAAAATGTGCATACATACTATTTTATGTGCAACCTTAATACACAATGGTACCTAGCTCAGCATTCAAATTGATATGTTGATCAAGGTCACGAAGGTGAAGGTCATTACAAGGTGAAAGTTCAAGACAATTGTTCCAGTCACATTTTTATGTTGTTAAAAGTGCAAAAGCTTTAGTTTATGTTGCTTCAGCGAGTAGTATTCCCTCAAATCATAGTTTTGTTTTGTTTATTTATGTAGGCAAGTGTTTGAAGTTTAATCATAGAGAGGGTGAATAACTGAAATAAAGTCAGTTACTATGGAAACCAAGATGGCGGCTTCCCCCTAACCCTAACCCTCAGCTCATAACCAGTCCAAATTTCATAGTCCGGCCCGAAAACCCACAAAAATGACCTAACCTTTCATTGTGTTTTCTTTAATGATTTCAGTAGACAAGACCGTTGGAATGGGATTTCTGACAGGTGACATTTTGTTGCCATTAAGAATTTTGAGAAAATTGGGGTAAAACGTTCCAAAATATAAACGAAACTGTGAATTTCTGGAATCAGTGAACTACAATGTCATTTTTAATCATATTTTGTAATAAATCACACTCAAATGTTATTATTAAGACTGTAAAATTTTAGTGTTGTATATACGAGGGGTGATCAACAAATACGCGGAAAAATGCTCTAAAATATTTGTTAAGTGACCAATACTAAAGAAAATCAGTCAGATAATAGATTGGCGTATTACAAATACACAACTAAAAAATCATTAAACTCAGGTAATATTTGGTCGAAACATTATAGAAACCGCAACGTCACTATGGCTACACCGGCCCAAAGTCATCGCGACGTCGTTACATGTTACAGTATACATACTCATAAGTGGCATAATTTATACTGTATAACGCATTGAATGATTCTTTAAAAAAATAGCTGTACAACCAGATACACTTCATAGACCTGTCAACCGAAAACCAATATTTTTCTTGTATGTAAATTATAAAAATTAGCTGATGGAGAACAATAATATTGATGACATAATTTGACGTAATTGACGTTGTATAGCTCATGCGCAAGACGGCATTGATTTCACATGGCTATGTATGAGAGAATATGCAAAACCGACACCTATTTTGAGTGCTATTACATATTAGTTGCATTTTGCAGTATTGACATTAATATTTTATGACATTTCATTCGCGACACGACTTTTCGTCGCCGTTTTCGGTACCGTACTCATTTTCAGACAACAACTTCAAAGCAAATAACTCTAAAACAGAGTTTTGACGTTAAAACAATTTTTGAAATGACGAATGTAATGTTATAATTATCATTGTACGTTCATAATCCAACCTTTAGAAACTTATAAAATTAAAAACGCACGAATGATACGTCATCGTTTGCTATGTGAAACGTTGGAAAATATGAAAATTTGGGCCGCATGACGTCGAGTGACGTTGCCATAGGAAACCGCGTTCGTGCCGTCTTAGGTCAATATTATTGATCAGCAGTGAATCAATTTGAAATAAATTTATCTTTATGTTTAGAACGTTTCATTTACTTATAATGACAAATAAAGTCTATTGACGTCATTGACAAATTAATAAATAATCGCTGTGATAGATTCATAGTGACTTGCGATTAAGATATCAAACATCTTAAGCTAGATAATGTTTGGGTAAAACATTGAAAATTGTAAGTTTTTTGAATCGGTAGACTATGCGCAATGACATTGATTATTTATCTGGTTATTTAATAAAATTATGTCAATGTATATGGTATAAAACTATAAATAACCCTACAGTTTAGTTATCAAACATCCTAAGATGGGCTATTGTGCAAAATGTGACTATTTGGGGTGAAACTAAAAATATATACATGTTTTGAGTTGGTTAAACCAATAACAGTACCAGGCAGTAGTTTGTATCATAAACAACTTCGATGACTTTTGTCACCCTCATACATGTAGAACCAGGAATACCTTCCATATCAGTGTTTGGTATCATAAAGAGTACAATATGGCTCATTTGTTTTGCCAGTTCCTATAAAACTCAGTCAGGTAGAGTCAGAACGTCCCCATAGATCGAGGCATATCTGTTTCCAGCAGTACAGTATAAGGTAACCCATACGGTCACACCACTGGCATTATTATAGGCAACGGCTATTTATAGAATTGTTTGTCTGGTCCAGTACAAGTGGGTCATACATAGCAATGGCACTACCCTAGGATGTGATATATACACCCACAGAGCAACAGCGAGTAGTTGCAAACTGTGTTGGGTACCATATAAAGCCAGGAATGGCTGTTTCAGGCCATGTATGTGACCAAATGGAGCCAGGAATAGTTACGCCATACCTTGTTTGATACTCTATAGATTTACTGATGGCTGAGTCCAGCAGTATTATGTATTAAGTGAATTCAGGAATAACTCTGTCAGGCATTTATTAACAAGGGAAGACTTTACAAGTAATTTAGAATCAATCACCGTTTACAGCAGCATTAGGTTACCAATGTATGTCATAACTAGCTAACAGTGATTGCTTCCCTATAGAGCTAGGCAAGGATTTGTTACATATTTCATAGAGCAAAAAGGGCAGTTCTGTGCATTGCTGAGTACCATAATATTATAAAGTCTGTCAGTTTTTGATATCTATCTAAAGCCTATGTTCCACTATGTTGCCTCGGCGATGTACTCTCGATGGGCATTAATGAGTTTCGCGAGGCAACTGAACCAGCTTCTCGTGGTCTAGGTCTAGCTTTGGGGAAGTCATGAGACAACTTGTGATATCGGGAGGGTTCGTGATCAATCGTGAGAAGTCGGGATATCGGGGTTAGGGTTAGGGTATAGGCAAAATAAGATATTTGATGAGACTGAATGAGATTCTTGATTGTGATTGGTCGATTTGATCATGTGACTTTTCAATGAGATTCTTGATTGTGATTGGTCAATATAATCATGTGATTTTTTAACATCACTGTATGCATTTATTTACGGATTATTTGCTGTATAGAACGGACGTGTTTTTAAACAAATATAGAAATTAGTTTGCGGCATTTTGATTTAGGAATTTGTTGTTGGTAAAATAAAAAATATATTTCATTATGTTCTAACGGTTGTGATTTGTGAATTGTGAATTATTCTGTAGGAGGACATTATTGACCAGTTGTGAATTATTGACGGTTAGCTGGAATTATACTATAGGAATTATTATAGTGTTTAAACAATTTGTATTTAATTTGGATTAGGAAATTGATGTAAGTTGTTTTATTTATTTAAAACAATTATTTAAATAGTACGTTATTGTTTGTTTAGTAAGATTATATTTATTAAATACGATTTTTTCAGAATATATTGATATTTAGTATGTGGATTGGGGACAATAAGGACATTATGCACGTTTAAATATTTTGTTATTCGGACAAAAATTGTCGATGCCATGGCAACTGAAACATTGAAAATATGGCTTAAAACCGGTACGGGACTTCTGTACTGCTTGCAATTCTTAGTGACTTGTTTATTTAGTTGTCCGTATGTCCGTTGATTGTCCGCCCGTCTGTCTGATTGTCTTTCTGTCTGTCTGTATTGTTTTGGAGTTTTGCTTAGTTTGCCGTGGCTATTGATGAGGAGGCTCTTAAATATATTATTTATTAATAATAACTTTATTTCTTTATATACTACTGTTTTTATTGAGTTAAAATTCTGGAGGATTGTATCTTTAGGAGTAAACTCGGAGTAAACCCGGGTAAACTCGGAGTAAACTCCGTCAACATTGCATCACTAGGAGTAAACTCGGAGTAAACTCGGAGTAAACTACGAATGATGCAATGTTGACGTGAACATTTGGAGTAATCTCAGATTTCAGGGTAAACTCTGTTAAAATGGGTAAACTCTGTAAAAATTAGTAAACCCGGGGAAAAACGGTTAACACCAAACAATAGAGTAAACCCCTAAAAATAGAGTAAACCCCAAAACAGTAAAACCAGTTTGCATTGCATCATTCAGAGTTTACTCGGAATTAAACGTGAACATTTGTAGTAAACTCAGATTGGGTATCTTTCAGGGCAAACTCTGTAAAAAGGGGTAAACTCTGTAAAAATGAGAAAACCTTTGAATAATGGGTTAACACCAGAAATAGAGTAAACCCCTAAAAATAGAGTAAACCCCAAAACACTGGAAAACGAGCTTGCAGTGCATCATTCGGAGTTTACTCCGAGTTTACTCCTAATGAAGCAATGTTGACGTGAAACTTTGTAGTAAACTCAGATAGGGTATATTTCAGGGTAATCTCTGTAAAAAGGGATAAACTCTGTAAAAATGAGTAAACCTTGGAATAATGGGTTAACACCAAAAATAGAGTAAACCCCTAAAATAGAGTAAACCTCAAAACACTGGAAAACGAGGATGGACACTGAAAACACTTAACACCACTAAAGAGAGTAAACCCCCAAAATAGCAATCTGACTTTTATTACACTATTATAATAGTAATAATAATGAATTGTATAATTTGTTTATATCATATACTTTCGTTTTCGTTCTATCCAATATAGTTTGTAATACGTGTGATGGTTATATATAGTTTCGTTTGTTTCTGATGTCTACCGTTTTTGTCTTGTTTCAGGAAAATGGAGGATTTAGAAGACGACGCACTTGTGGAAGCTATGGAGGAAAACCAAAATTTTCTTGAAGCGTTTGGGAAGCACGATGATATCTGTGACTTTTTAACCAGAGAAAAAAAGATTTATGCTCGTGGAACCACTGTTGAAGCAATGGATCAAAGAGTGTTTTTAAACTTTACATCCGATCTAGACGGTTGTGTGGTTGAACTTTGCAAATGGAATGGTATACTGTTGTCAGTGAAACATTTGACTGTGTTTTATCAGAATCGTGTACGTCTGGTGAAATCAATGCTCAAGAAGCACGTTAACCTTACCAGATATAACAACCAGCAAATGTCGTTTTTCAATCAGTGCCTTGGTTTCCAGCTATTTTATGAAAGAGGCTGGGATGCATGGCTGGCTTTGATTCCCAGTGTAGAATGCCGTTGCGGTGATCTGAGGAAGGAAGCAATACGAGATATATCTGTTGAGTACTTCAAAAGATTACGTGACAATTTTCGAAGACGGCTAATGTCAGTGAGCAATCTTTTAAGGCGAACATTGATGAAAAACGATATGAGCGATGTCAGTAAATTATTTGTCCTGCCCGATGATAGTGCACTTATAATGAATGAGTTTCAATCTGCTGTCGATACAACAACAGTCGATGAACGCTTTGAAGTAATACGTTTTTGCTTTCGTTTCGGTGAAAAGGCAAGTGACGGGGTGTCTTTGACTGATTTTGATAAGAAACATATTCGAAAGATTACGGTACACTGTGCTGTGAATATTTCATCTGATGTTATGGACTTGATGTGGTCAGTGGCTGGGGTGCAGTCTGTTGTAGGGAACAGGTGTGTTTTAAACACCTGTTTATCATTTGGTGACTGTGCCTGTTTCCAAAGTAATGTTGATAATCGTTTGATGGACGTGAAAGAAGAACTTCGCAAACTAAGCCGCCATCCCGAAAACATACGATTCGTACAGATGTACGGCGACACTCCACACAGAAGACCGGCGACACGGTTCCACCCAGTGTCAGGAAGTATTGCTGTAGGGATGGTTTACCACCACCAGAGTGCCGCTGCATTTGAAAGAGATGCTATCAAGTACTTATCAACATTAAAAAGCAACTTTGAGCTTCTTCAAAGGGGAGAATGTCGAGTAGAGTTTGTTGTTGAAGTATTTGAGTTTGAAAAGAGCACTATATCATGCTCCGACTGGCTTGACATGGAAAACCTACGAACATTATTGGAATGTAAACCAATGATTGCTCCTTTCCCGCTTGGTACAGTTTTGTCAGTGAATAAAGTAGGTCTATGGATAACCGAGCGTCTGAAATAGATTTTTGAAATTTATTCGAGGACGTGCAATGTGGAAGCCGTGTGGAAAGCTTTTCAACTGGAGGTCGCAGCGGAGAAACTATTGTGGGGACACCCGTTATGTTTCCAGAGCCACAGATATTCGGTAAATCTTGGACCAGGGCAGCTTACGCCTAGTCGAAGCCGTACAGATGAGAATGGATTTCTGTCTTTTGATCTATGGAGCGCATCTATGACCACAGAAGATAGTCTTCCAGCATGTGGTATTTGGGGAGCAACAGAAAGTCTTCAGAGCAAGATCCGACGATCAGCTGGAATACATGACGTGATAAATAGTGCACCACATGTACTTGGACGTAGATTAATGCATGCATTAATAGAGGATTTGTTCGTGTCCTCTAAGGTTGGGACTGTTACTACGGTTGACGACTTTAAGCGGGATCTGTTTAGTGATACGGCAAATCGATTACGTGTTTTCGGCACTGTAACAAGACAGCGAGTAGCCAGTATGATATGTAAGGAAAGGAGAGTTCCTAACTCCATGGTGTTCGGAGTTTTACGTACCATGTTGGAGAAATCACGCCACAGGTTGTCTGAAATACTTGAGGCCGGCTTACTAGAAGTAAGAATAAAACATTTCGCCGCCATCCAGCTGTACGATAGTCATGGTAATGGAACGTTGTATTGGAATTGGAGGACTGGACTTTGGAAAATTGTTGACACAGAGTCGGTACCAGTCAACACTATGATGTCACCAGATTTGCTTACAAGTATGGTCGCGGCCGAACTGGAATTACGACAGTTAGTTCACGTTAGCCGATTGAAGTCAGGGTCGTGTAAGTGCTTTCCATGGGTGCCTGCATGTGAGCGGAAACTAGCAAAAGAAAATCTTGAAGAGAATCAACTTGTTGTTGTAATGTGTTTGATTTCCTGCATTGGACTTATGATGAATGGCTGGTATGTAGACTTTAACAATATGGAGAAACTGTTTCATGATTTGCCCAAGCAACACCCACAGGCCTGGCTAAAAGATCTGGAGATACAGAGCAAGTTATTGTTGTCTGACAAATTCAACAAATTCCCATTGTACAGACTGCACAACTCAATCCCAACATCATGAAATTTGAAGCACCAAAAGGGACACGTGAATCCCAACCCAACCATAACCCAGAAAATGTTCAAGTGGACGTTGAACGTCCACAACAAATAGCCCAAGCTGATGACATTGAATGTGTCAACGTAATTTGCCGACAACCGTTATGTGCGGCCAAAGTTGCTGGAGTTCCACGAAAGTAGACAGGGGAGGAACTTGAACTGTTGCATGAGATCGCCAGGGACAAATCTAATCGAAAGGACCCAAACCTGTGTAATGATGAATACAGGCAAAAGTGTTTAGCGCGCAGTATTCCATTTAGGACCAAAAGGGCTTACCTGTGCAAGTTCAGCAGGCTCTAAGAGAAAAAATTCATATAAACAGCTCTAATGCAATTACATAATGCATTGTATCAATATTATCACAGATTCCTAAATATCACTACTATTAGTGACAACCAATACCCAAAACACCTGTCTCATCCACTTTATTAATTTAAATATCAATGTCCACCCCCAGCTTGTCACTTACACCAGATTCTTTTTTTTTCAAACATACCAGTTTTATTTGTTTTACGTATTACCATGTTGTTATTTTTTATGACAGTAAATCATGATTTGTTATGTAAATAAAAACGTGTCAGTGAGTTTCCTTACTGTGTTTAATTGGTTTCACGTTATTGACTCATACAACTCGTCTTGTGCTGTTAGTTTGCAATTTTGCGGTACAAATCACGTGCTAGCATTTAATCAAATATACGTCAATTGAGTGACAACTAGTGTATACCGCAAAAATACAAGCAAAGAGTATATCTAGTACCTATATCAAACTGTCGTTCATCAGAACAAACTTATGTATTCAAAATGCATCACACAATAACAACATGTCAACATAGATGGAACAAGGAGAGATAACACGAGCGCCAAAATGACGAAATCCTCGCTGTGTTTTCACAGGGTATTGGCGCATATAAATATTATCTTCAAGTTTGCCTTATATCAGTTAGTACTTAGTCAGTACTACGTAATTATACTGATACATGTATAAGGAAAACACGAACATGAAATTAATATGCATCAGTTTCATGTCATCAAGCAGGACCTAGTACATCATATATTATATCATGCGACAATGGAGATCATTGCTTGCAGTTTGACAAAACGAAAGTGGAAATAGTGTTTCATACAAATGGAGTTACCTACCCTTATATAGCATACATCCACGCACACGAGTAAGACATTCATAAAAATATACTTCTCAAGATCAACTACTCGTTCTGAGACATTAAATGTGAGTCTGTCTGATATTAGAATATAACATACATTATAAACCAATGAAAACGCCGAATTTTGGAGGACTCGCTTCGCTTCGCTTCGCTTCGCTTCGCTTAATATGTTCTAACTATAACTTGGTACACAAGACGATGTTTGTCGCGAAATTAGGTTACATTTCATACTGCGCTCAATGCTTGGTTCAATTTTGTTACGGATATTCGGATAACATTTGCAGTTATAGCACTACTAAAATCCAGTTACAGCACGTCTAGTCACTAAAGGTCCCTGTGTTACACTCAGAACATACTTTAAGAAATCATCCAATACTCCAGAAATACGGATAATTGGACATATCGTTGAAGTAATAGTTTGCACAGCTAGTGGGATTCGAACTAATGAACCGCAACCTCGTTTAGCAATGCGAAGTCCGAACGCATTAGGTCTCACAGCAACATTAAAACGGTTGCGTTAAATAACCAGTATCAATGTGTCTACATCACACATGCACACAGGTAATCGGATGATATTGATAACAACATCGATTATGTGTTCCAGATGCACCAGTCAGTAAGTAGCTTAAGCCTCCCCCCCCCCCCCCATAAAAAAGTACTGTCCCCTAAAAACTTTGTTTTCTGTCCGAATATGTCGAAACGGGAAAATATGTATTTTTATTATTTTGAAAATTACTAAAGGGTTTTCAAAGTGGTTCGAACCCAGTCGTCTAGTCATACATTATTATTATGAATGGTCGTGTTGGTATTGACTTTAGCTACAGAATGAAACCATTTTCACGGGTCTGACTTAGATACAGGCGTATCGGCAGACGTTGAAAGGTGCCTAATCATAGCTTGAACTTGTATTCTGTCGCTATTTTTGTCATTTCTAATCGTTTCTTAATCCGGTTCGACTTCCAACGTATACATATACATCATTCGCATACATGGCCGTTTAGCCATAGTTCTTAGCTACATAATGCACCAATTTACAGCAATCTGGGTCTGGTACAAAGTTCACAGCTTTGGTTTAAAGATGGTCAGTAGTGGTTTGAACTTTGCAGAGTTCACAGCTGACCAGGTTCGAACTTATTACTTGCGTGCGTTATTTTGATCATTACTAAAGGGTTTTCAAATTAGTTCAAGCCCCGACGTCTACATATATGGCGGATCTGTCACGAATTATTGTCAATTGATGAAGTTATATAGCCAAATACCCCGATTGACATTGCTTACCTGCCCCTGTAGTTCTAGGGGTACCATATGTTGGTACCATATGATACATGGATGCATCATGGATCTGTTGAGGGAGTACTTCGGTACAATAAACTTACATTTCAGTCATGTAACCTGTGAATAAAAGTAATTTATGCCGTCGGATCGGGTTTGATGTTCGAGCTGCCCAGCCGACCAGGTCGGATACATCATATTCATACTAGTATTAATCGACAGATATACGAATGAACTAAACGTGAAGCTAATAATGTGTCAAGGGGGTACTGGGGTACAACTATCTAACATTATACCCTTGCCTCTATGGGTTTTATAGTTAAGGCCCTGTGACTGTGATATGTTGATGGTCCCTGTAGGCTACAAAACATACCCTTTGAGATACCTGGGGGTATAGTATGATATATGCATGTGTACTGATGGAATGTGATACAACCTAGTAACATTGCACCCCCTGTCCCGATAGGTAGGTAGGTAAGCGACCCTTAAGGTGGAACCAGTGAATTAAAAAATGTCGGAGTCTATATAAACATTTGGTATCATTGTAAAATTGAAGTTATTTCCAATTTAAAACTGAACGCTAATATTCCGTTTTTTAGACCATGACGTTGCTTTGACGTCGTGAAGTTGCTATGTTACGCACGTTTTTATGTTACGGCGCGTCAAGCCTTACACGTAGTAAAACGCCTGTGAAAATCGTAATATTAACGTCAGTAATGTCAAACCTATGGCATTCGATTGATGTTATGAATGCGCATCCGTACATACATAATATTTACACATTAATTTCAAAACGCGCCGACGAAATATATGACCTAAAATATTATATGAAAATTAGAAAAGTTCACCGTTTCTAACTTTCTCCAGATGACGTCGACTTATACCAATACCGACGTGACTGTGCTTTGTTCTACGATAAAACACAGATACATAATTATTCATTATTTCTCAAACAAACCCTGTATATATATATATGTTTATAGCAGGCAATCAAATAGTACATTATTTCACTATTCACTACGTGTAATGTGTAGGTCTTTGATTAATTGTTTGAATGAGACGATTATAAACTTTCATCAGAACTTTCTAACTTTTTCATTTCTTAGGTGTGCGTGTGTGCGAGTGTGGGTATAGTGTTAATGCATGCGTGTATGTGTTGTAACGTGCAGTCCCAAGGGACTCATTCTGCAGTTGATGTTGTAATTTGAAAAAAGCATGTACAAACGTTTTTCTAGTATAACTTGAAACATCATATGCACATTATATTATTACATAAACACCATTTCTACTCCCGACAATAGCATGTTTTAAGTAGTTTGGTAATGGCCTAAATGAGACGACATTTACGTACATGTACAAAATGTATAATAATATACGCAACGTCTTGTTTCCTGGGTAGGATTGTATGTCTGTTCTGTAAGTTGTTTGTATCATACGAACCGGAAGCTATACATCTATTTTAGCATATATATAAAGCTGTGGGCTGGCTAGGCAATCTTAAATGACATCATACTAAATTATGAGGTCATCAATACTGATTTTGTGTTCTATCTAGTGGCGTTCTGTGGTGTATATTGTCATATAAAGAGGCCCGTGGAATACCGTGAGCCTTTGACGCAGCTGTCACAGACATCGATTGATACACCAGTCAGTTGAAACCACGGCTCCCAACCCCCGAGAATGACGAGGATTTAGACACATGTTGCGTCACTCAAATCGGTTCCGCATGACTGAACACAATGTTAATCGAATGCTGGAAAATATACTATTGCATTATTACTTTCATCAATGCCAATGAAGAGATAAATAGTTCAGTACAATGATTTTCTCCCGTTTAGATATTGTGACTTTCATGTAGATGGGTCACCCTGTTAATCATAGCATAACTTATTTCAAACTCGTTAAGTGACATGAACATTACATAACACATTACCCATCGACTGAAGATTATTTACCTGAAGTCAAAGAACCATAGAAGACTTTTTTTAACAATGAAATTGACATTTCACAAGTGGTGCATTTTTAAATCGTTTGATTGTACTTTGTCATACAGTGGCTCTGCAGGGCCACATCACTACAAAGCGTTATTTAGTGGCTCTTGGACCACCGTATGACAAGTGTTGTATACTGGCTCTTCATAGCCCTTATACAACAATTACTTTGTCATGCAGTGGCTGTACAAAGCCACAGTACTACAAACGTTATTAAGTGGCGCTTGGGCCACAGTAGGACAATGTGCCATAACGCGATGTATAGTGGCTGTGCAGAGCCACGGTATTACAATGTGACATACTTCATATCACATTGTCATACGGTGGCCTTAGAGCCACTACCTAACAAATCAAGATGGTGTTACAGTGGCTTCCAGAGCCCCCGTAAACAAAATCTAAATACTCATAGTTATGCTCGTTTTTGGCTCTCCCTTTTTTACACTTTAACAATTATACACTAACCCACGTTTGCTGCGCAGGGGCTCTGAAAATTTTACACTTGGGCTAATGTTTCCCTTACAATTTTGTTTTACAGTGGCTCTCACCATTTCTAACCATCGTAAAATTCAATATTGCCGGCATTTTTTCTTTTATTGCGTTTTTTCTCATTATTTTTCACTAATTACTGTGGCCTTAATATTGAATATGTACTTTAAACAGTATCATATTGTAGGTAAACTGCATTGCTATTCAAACAATAAATGCATTAAGTTCTATACCCGTATCACGGAACGTCATGTAGATCCAACACCATACCTCATTTTCGATAAAATTTCGGGACTTTTTCGTTCAGCGTTTTTTTTTCATTATTTCCAACTAATTACTGTGGCGTTAATTTTGAATATTATCCTAAATATTATATATCATATATATATATGGGCCATTCAAACAATAAATGCATTGATTTCTATATCTATCACGGAACGTCATATACCTCGCACAACATTCGCTTGAAACATGTCTTATTGGTCCCTGTAGAAGCAGAATCGAATTATAGAAATGGCGGTTCGAACCCTTTAAAGTGCCTGTTGTCATACCTGCAAGTGTAGAGGGTGTGTGGGGTACAGCATACTACGTACCTTAGGTAGGTAGGTTATCGCCCTTTGACTGTGATAAAATATGCTCCGAAATGCGGTTTAGGGTACCCAAGTTCGAGCCGGTCCGACAAAGGAGTCACCCCTGAAACCTATCTGATACCTTTACTGAATAGTTCTAAGATATACCTTTACGCACATGTGCATTGCTTAGGAAAATATACATTCATTAAAATCTTGTTATGTAAATGAAATATGTCCATATAATCATTGAATATACGGCCGCTATTTGATATTTATACTACATTTTCCAGTCCGTACTGACGGACGGACAAATTAATATTGTTAATTGTAATATGTATGTTTACAGCTATTTAATACCTATCCACCCATGTATTATTTTAACTTCTAGGGGGAGGTGTAAGGACGCTAGTGTCTATTGATGGCGTTATATGCTATTTTTAAAGAGATTACCTAGTCCGTACGCACGGGCGAACGTTACAATTTATTGAAAGTTGCCTTTTATTAGTCAATTAACTATAGTCCCACAATTACCAGTTTAAATAACGGAATGCACGAAAACCTGCTATTTTGATACTTTTAGAGATGGCAATGAGTACTAAAATCGGTACTCCAGCACTGGCTCATTGTTCCGATCCAGTACTCTGGTACTCGGAAAACTATAAATGTTCATGATTGTTGCACTGCAAAGGTGCGCGTTCAACTTGAACACCGTGTTTGCTGAGTTCGTTGTTTTCTGTTATGGATCAAATATAGATCAGTAGTAGAACAATAACACTAAATCTGACAAAAAGAACAACAATACAGTGTAAACGCAATATACGTTTTAATGGATAACTATAGAAAATCAAATAATAACAAGTAAACGACTAAGGGGTAATACTCTTATCATCCAGTGATACAATATTTACACAGCGTGACCAATACACATTTCGCTTAGAGTTATCGTTCATTCATATACCGGTACGTGTGAGTGTTTTAATAATTTTTATTAAATTGGATTAGGAAATTGATGTAAGTTTTTTATTTATTAATACACCTATTAAGATAGTACGTTATTTATAGTTTGGTGACAACATATTGAATAAATGGGATTTTTCATAAAATACTATTTTATTTTCATAATTCAATAATTTTATTTAGTTGTCTGTCTGTCCGTTGATTGTACATCTGACCGTCGCTATTGTTATGTAACATTAGGATTTTCTATTGGCAAGACTTTTTTTATTAAAGTCGTTTTGAACTTTAAGCGTTAAGACAAATATTTGATATTTGGTTATTTGTCCGTCCGTTGATTGTCCGTCTGTCCGCCACTGCTGTTATTGAATTGAAAACCATTTTGGTACCAAGGGTATATTCGGGGTAAACTCTATAAAAGTTGGAAATCATTCTGGGGATTGTATCATTCCGAGTTTACTCGGAGTTTACTCGGAGTTTACTCCGAATGGTGCAATGTTGATGTAGCCATTTGAAGTAAACTCAGAAAGGGCATATACTTCAGGGTAAACTCTATAAAAAGAGGTAAACTCTGTACAAAGGAGTAAACCCGGGGAAAAGGGTTAACCCCAGAAATAGAATAAACCCCAAGAAATAGAGTAAACCCAAACACACTGGAAACATTTTGGGGTTCGTTGGGTTCGGACGTGTGTCTGGGATTGTTGTTTTAATAGGAAGTTATACTATAAACAGTGTACAATGCTTGTATTGATCTCAATATAGTACAATAAGCAGTACACCTATTTGTTGTGTGCCATTTGAGGATGTCTTATGAAGTTAGATATGAGGTCACTGTAGATAGTGCCGAGAATTTCCCAACAGTACTGCGAATAATGAGATTTATTAGAATGAGATTTAGTGAGATGAACTCACAGAGAAGGACATTTGAGATTTGTTCCGATGAAGATCGATGGATCATATGTAGGATGTGTAGGGACCATAACATAGCCCTGACGTATCGCATCATTGTGAATGTGTTCTTGTATAATAAATATCCAAATAAAGTAGTTTGGCATTATTTGTTTATTATGATGACGTCACATCATATCATATACCCGACAAATGACATAATTTAGACATTCATACATGAATGTGATTGTATGAATGTATAAACTATCTCATGTCTCGGGTATATGATAAAAAGATCCTAACCCTAAAAATTTGCACATATAGTGGGATTCAAACATATAATGAACGGCGCTTTCGCCTAGCAATGCAAAAACATGCGTTAAAACACTCACAACAACCTTAAAAATGTTAAGTCAAATAACCAGTATCAATTTGACTTCATCACACATGCACACCAGAAATATGTTGATATGGATAACAACACAGCCTATAAGTACCAGTTGCTCCAGTCAGTCAAGTGCCAAATACCAATTGTTGAAGGTTAAATTCTATAATTGTTTTTTGACTTTGAACTCCAGAAAACAGAGAAAATACACAAATAGCAATGACCCCCCCCCCTCATAGTACATAATTAAAATACATATTGCTGTTTTCAGGCGCACATTACTGAATGAACTGTATACTCATAATCATGTACCCAACCAAACGTGTTCTTTTATCAAATATCTGAAACACGTGTAGACACAGACTCATTATGTAGCTAATATTTTAAAATACCTAAAGGATAATATATAATTTCAATATAAATCTAGACGATGAGAAACCAATGGAAACCGTGTTGAGAACCCTGTAACAAACCCAAATCCTGAAATGGTCTCATGTCGTAGCTAAATTCAATACCAACATGTCCATGCACTATGTAGTCGCTGGAGCTTTAACTGGTTTGAAAACCCTTTGTTCACAATAACAACCTAAACATACAGGCTCTAAGCCTGGCTGGGCACCTCTAAATTGCTGCTGGTGACAATGTATCCAAGCTAGATTTCTGATAACGGTCTCATTCTGTAGCTAATATCAGGACCTAAAAGATTATATATCATGCACTTATATATCCCGACAATGGAGCTCGAACCGGATTGAAAATCGCACAGTAATTATCAAAATAACGAAAACGTACAATTTCGAACCCGGACTTGACACCTTTGAATGCCTGCTGAGCACCATGTAACGATCTCAGATACCCGAAAATGGTATCATACTGTAGCCAATACCAATACCTAAAAGTTCATACATTACGCACCTATATATATTGACAATGGGGTTCGAACCTGGTTGAGAATAGCATAGTAATTATTAAAAACACGCAAAAATACAAGTCCGAAACCCGAACCGACCTCCTTTAAACGCCTGCTAAGATCCATGGTACCAACAGATACCCAGATACATGAAATGAGTCTTATTATGTAGATAAATTCAATATCAGCACGACCATGCATAATAATAATATGTATCTCGAAATATGGGCTCCAATCAGTTAGTTAACCTTAAGGTGATTCCCAACTGATAAATATTTCTGTACAAGAGGTATCAAACACCTGATTTTTATTAAGAATACACTCATGATAGTAATTGTGCAAACCCACGACAGTTTTGCTCGGCTAGTTTTTAAGATATTTTTAGATTTTGGGTTAGGGTTAGGGTTAGGGATCAAGTGATCATGATCAAAATGATTTGATTGGTCGACGCCACCCCACGTGACCAATCTATCTTTAAAAGTCACGTGGTATAGTCACATGGTGAATAATATTTAAAATCTGATGTAAGGCGGAGCTAATTTGTATGGGTGCGCATCTCAACCGTTAATATGATGCATTTTAATTTTGTAGCTCGTTGGCTTCGGATGTGTTGGTGGGAGTGTTGTTTTCATCGGAATTCTTGTTAAAGTGATATAAAATAAATACAGTATGATCCGGCATGCCAGGTAGCGAGATGGCTGTAGTGGTTGAATCCCGAGTGTGTCTGTCGGCACAGCCCGTTAGGCCGCCGGCCCTAGAGCCATTTTGAATATTCATTAGTGATATTGTGCATATGCTGGGTCTGTCTGTCGGTGGTGCCAGCTTGACATCCAGCTGGCCCGCCATCTATGAATTTATGTGGTGAGCTCGAACCTGAAGAGCAGTTAGTTAGTAATAGTAAGTGGTAACTGCGTCATCGTCGGGCCACAAGTCCCGTGTGTGAAAGCAGGACGGCCACTTAATTGTAGACTAGTATTTACATATTTACAAGTAATTTTCCTAAGAAGAAAGAAATATATATATATAGTAACAATGCAAGCTTATTAAACTTTAATCATTACAGATCACATTCTCGGCCTTCCACTATATCTATAGTGTTAGCTTGGGTAATCAAAGTTACTAAAAATAAATTTCCCATGTGGTAACCCTGATAACTATTTGATTACTCTAGCTGACTCTTGGTAACACTGTTAACTATTTGAAATGCCGGCATGCGCATACTTGAACCGATTATTGTGAGTTGACTGTTGTTTTGATATAATGCATTATGTATTCGGATTAGTGCAGTTGATATAGTTATGTTTTTGAACCAAATTATAGTGCGACATATAGTTGCAATAACATATAAATGTTTTCCCGTGTAAGTGTGTGTAAGTGTGAAAATGTGACGTACTTTGCGACATTGTGTATACATAATAAATTGGATAGTATATTTATATATTGCTATAATTGGAGTATTTGCATTTAAAGCACGACTAAAATCCAGTTATAGCACGTCCAGTCCTGAAAGGTCGCTCCGATCTACTTAACGATAGCAAATAATATGAAATTAACTGGTCTGTCCGTCCGTACCCTCTAATAAACGTCCAATTTTGTAGTAACAAAGTCCAAATACAATATTCAACCAGCCCTATCATCTCTAATGACCAGTCGGTGCATGAATCATAACCAGTCACATGCGTGAGTACGCATATTGAACGGTTTAACCAGTCAGTGCATGAATCATAACCAGTAAGTTGCTTTATTTAGCATATTGAACAGTTTAACCAGTCGGTTCATGATACATAACCAGTCAGTTGCTTAAGTCAACATATTGAACAGTTAAACATGTCGGTTCATGATACATAACCAGTCAGTTGCTTAAGTCAACATATTGAACGGTTAAACATGTCGGTTCATGATACATAACCAGTCAGTTGCTTAAGTCAACATATTGAACAGTTAAACATGTCGGTTCATGATACATAACCAGTCAGTTGCTTAAGTCAACATATTGAACAGTTAAACATGTCGGTTCATGATACATAACCAGTCAGTTGCTTAAGTCAACATATTGAACGGTTAAACATGTTGGTTCATGATACATAACCAGTCAGTTGCTTACGTCAACATATTGAACGGTTAAACATGTCGGTTCATGATACATAACCAGACAGTTGCGTAGGCATATTGATTGCTTAAACCAGTGAGTTCATTGGGTGGACATGCTAAAACCTGTCATTTGCTGGAATCAGTATTCTAGTGATGTCAGTTTAATTTCACCCAAGTAATACATTTTATGTTTGAAAATACATGTATGCAAGAAACACAGTATTTATATATTATATATACCTCTTGACCATTATTTTCTATGAAATAAAGGAAATTAATCCACATCAAAACCTTAAATTATATTCCAATAACCCCTTTTCAAGGAAAAAACATATTTAAGCAATTATTTAATAAAATCTTAACAATAATATATATAAAGACGTTTAACATAATTCTACTTTAGTCATGAATGTCTTCATATGAAATTAAGTTTGTGTTATACAATAGTTATACCAGCCTTGAAATATGGTCTCATTATTGAGTTGATCTTGATATAGGGGTTAGAACAAACTATTAATTATGAGATTGGATTAAAGATGAGAGTTCACTGTTAGAATACAATTTGAAAATTATCCTCAACAAAAAGTATCATTGAAAAAATATGTTAATCACAATAGCTAGATAACTTTGAAATGAATAAATGGGATTATGACTGTGTATTTAATGTGTACATGATAATTATGAGGATAAATTCAATACATGTATTATGCAAATTGTACTGTAATATATACAAAGAGGATGTTAGGCTTTTATAAAATAACTTGTAGAAACAAACAATAAATCCACTTTAAACAGATGGCGTTTGAAATTACAATCAAAAGCTGCTTTTAACAATCAAATACATTTATGAAGACCATCCATGGGTCTTTTGTGTCAGGTAAAATATCAATTTAAATTTTCTTATGTGAGAGAAATGTTTGGTCTTTATTATTAAAGACATGTTTTATAATGGTTGTCTTTCTTGGCAGGTGGTCATTCCTAACAAACGATTCAATGTATATTTGTGTAAGGGAGAATGTGAATGTTTTAGGCTTTTGGACAGCATTATTTATAGAGAATGTCTTCTGGAATGTCTGACTTTCTATCCTGTATCCAGTGTTCTCTGAATGGTCAACTTGCTTCTTCAGGACACTATATTTGTATGTTCCACAGTGTATAAATGAGTCAACTTCCGGTTATCGCAATAAGGAATACACATTGAATTGTATAGTCTTGCAATAAGTCGTAGATTAATAGGAAATCACCGGATGTTTCAATCACAATAAGTCATACAAGTGTATAGTATCCCAATAAGTCGCACAATGATTTAGTTTATATGCGGTGTGTTCTATTGGATTCAAGGTCTACTGTTTCCAGTGCACCAGCAGGTCATATACTACCTGAAATATGCATAAAACAATTCACAATTTCTACACATTGATAAATAAAACCAAAAATGTTGAACTTTACATGTAGCCTACAATTATTGAAGAATGCACTTTATTTGAATAAACATGCTAATGTTTTGAAAAATAATTGTAGGCCTACATGTATTGTATCAAATTAATAATGAATCATTCAATGCTCAGCAGACAGCTAGAAATGGCAAAATATTACATGTCATACAATTTAACTAGATTTCTATGTTTTTCTATATTTTAAACATGTAATATGCATTTACAACTATAGTACACCTCTATAGACCAACACACTTTGAGAAATATTGACCCTTGTACAAAGGTTGTTGCTCTGCAGAGGTTAAATGTCAAGTAAGTATCAGCTTGAGGAAATTTTAAAGGTGTTATTATAGAGGTTGTTCAAATGTTGCTTTACGGTGGGCTGCTCTGAGAGGTTGTACATTTGCACTTTATATAATATATAATTATGTACATTTTTATGTTAATATTGATAAGGACATGTACTGGGTACTAGAAATATTTATTACCATTTTATTCATAATCTTGTTTTGAGTGTAAAGATGTAAGTTGATCAATTCTTTTCCATGGTTAAACATAACACAACACACATCATTCTACCAGTAAAAGACAGTAGGTCTATGTTCTCTTCTTTCTTCCAATATTATACCACTTGGTATACATGTAGTTAGTTCTTTCTGCTCAAAGTTCTAGATGTAATAAAAAGAGTGTCAAAGTTATGCTTAACAATATTAGGGCTGTGTACATGTATCGTTTTGTCGCAATGGTGGACACCATCATTATACCAGCATTTTAACGACATGACACGACACATCATAATTATGATGAAAAGTGATCAAGATGATACAATGTACACATATTTGACATGTCAAAATTGGCAACTCAATGCAAAGTGACAAGACATTTCGACGAATATCATGTTGTAGTGTTTATAGGATTTAATCATTTAATAACTTGTATAGAGGAGAAGCGTGTGTATGCGGTCAGCTAATTGTAGCTCGGTCGGTAGAGCATTTGCCCTGTAAGTTAAGGGTCCTGGGTTTGTGACCTGGTCCAGCTACGCATTTTTCTGACACTGTACAGTTGGGGAACATTGTCGTCACTCACTGTTGCGTCTTGTTTCACAGTCGCAATGTTTATCAAGATGCCTGCAGTAGTGTACGTTTTTGGACGACTGACATTTCATGTACATTTCATGTGACATGGCACGAACAGGTTTCCGTAGGCTTAGCTCAGTACCATGCACATCCATGTAGACCTACAGCTGTATCTTTCAGAGTAAGGTACCCTCTAAAAGAGACAAGACTGATTGTGCCAGGCTATGTAGTAGGCCTAGTATTAAATGGTAGACCGTAGGTAACTCACATATGAAGGACCAAAACAAAATAAGTGGGTGGGGTAGGCCTACTGGCATATATTCATGATGCAGCGTTTTTACATAAGAAGAAATCAAGTGAAACGTAGAGATAGGCCTATATGACGTTTACATCAGTTATTTAAATAAAAACAATGCATATTTCAGTATTTAATCTACTGGAGTTTGGTATGGCACAATGAAATAAATCGCCAAAATTCGACGTATTGTTATTGTTTATTTTTGGAGTATTCTCCCTTGAAATGTCAGAAAATAGTTTTCAACACGTTAATTGAAGATACAGTTATCAAATGGAACAATAAACGTGTAACATATATCCTTAGAAAATGAGTTAAACAAGCATTTACCTGGGTCAACATGGCCTGGGTCCACGAAGACATTTTTATTGGATTTTCTTGATGTTGATTAACCTTCACACAATTTAAGCGATGGCCGCCCGTTATACTTTGTAACCCTAGGCTAATAAGTCGTCCCAAAACCATTCGAACCATCGTTTATTAGTTGAAAATGCGTAAATTGCATTCGAATCTGGTTAAAGTTTTGGTTAACCGTAACCCAGCTAAGGGAGGTGGGTAACTTTTAACCGCTTTTTTAACCATGGTTAGAACTAACCAGATTTTATACAATCGGTTTCTACGATTTGGGGTTAGGGTTAGGGTTAGGGTAGGGGATGAATGACGAAGTGGCGAACGAGTTTTGGCGAATTATGTAAACAAATATCACGTGACCGTATGGGGATGGATTTTGATTGGATATAAATATAGGGTTAGGGTAGGGGATGAATGACGAAGTGGGGAACGAGTTTTGGGGTTAGGGTTAGGGTTAGGGGGTTAGGGTTAGGGTTAGGGTTAGGGTAGGGGATGAATGACGAAGTGGCGAACGAGTTTTGGCGAATTATGTAAACAAATATCACGTGACCGTATGGGGATGGATTTTGATTGGATATAAATATCATGTGACTGTTTGAAAACAAATATCACGTGATGGTATGGGGAATTATTTTGATTGGATTGAAATATCATGTGACCGTTTGAAACGGAAATGTGTTTGCGCATGTCTTTTTTCAGTGTTGTAACCGTGTTTTAAGTGATCATAGAATGATTGTAGTGCTATAGTATTTTTGTGACTTTGAATTATAGATATTTGGATTGAAATTGATTGGAAAGGAATCAAAGTAAGTTTATTTTATTATAATTTGATTGATGTTAAATGTTCTCCAAAAGATGGTACAATACAAAAAATATGAACTGTCACTGGTTATCTGCCCCCGTCTGGCCCAGGAATAGCAGGGGTACTGTATCAGATATAGAACTTTAGAGCGGGTATTGGGGCATAACATACTAAGATTCCATAACCTACCCCTCTATTATGGGTTAGTTATGGCCCCTTAAAGGAGAAAAACACATAAAACAATACAACTATACCGGGTTATGTGCCCTTGTTAGGACCGTGGGTCATGCATGGTTGTGTTTAATACATATAACTGTAGGAGGAGTATGGGTGCACAACATACCAACATTTCATACACCTACCACTCTGTATAGTAAAGGTATGGCCCCTTAAAGGTGATAGAGAAAAAAAGTGTTTGAATATAACATAAATATGCAATATCTTGTACAGTATTTAATTGCAAGGGAGAGAATTCGTACAAATTTTCTATTATTGCTTACTACGTTTGTTTCCCTTTGTGTAATCCTCATGGTTAGAGTTGATGATCTGGGTTAACTCTTTTACAACTCGTTACTAAAAATAGATTTCTTTGTTCTGTTGATTTCTTACTGATGGTTAACCCTTAACCCCTAACTCACCATAACCCATTTTGAGTTAGTTAGGAGGTTAACTCCAACGGTAACCCTTTGTCTAAATTGGTAACCCAGTTGAGAAATCGGTAACCCACGGTAACCCAGGTTAACCCAGGTTAACCCATGGTAACCCAGTTGATGATCGAGCTAAAAAACGGGTAACCCAGGTTAACCCACGGTAACCCAGGTTAACCCATGGTAACCCAGGGTAACCCAGTTGATGATCGAGCTAAAAAACGGGTAACCCAGGGTAACCTCTTATGTTCTGGGTTAACCCTTAACCCCTAACTCACCATAACCCATTTTGAGTTAGTTAGGAGGTTAACTCAAACGGTAACCCTTTGTCTAAATCGGTAACCCAGTTGAGAAATCGGTAACCCAGGTTAACCCAGGGTAACCCAGTTGATGATCGAGCTAAAAAACGGGTAACCCAGGTTAACCCACGGTAACCCAGGTTAACCCATGGTAACCCAGGGTAACCCAGTTGATGATCGAGCTAAAAAACGGGTAACCCAGGGTAACCTCTTATGTTCTGGGTTAACCCTTAATCCCTAACTCACCATAACCCATTTTGAGTTAGTTAGGAGGTTAACTCAAACGGTAACCCTTTGTCTAAATCGGTAACCCAGTTGAGAAATCGGTAACCCACGGTAACCCAGGTTAACCCAGGTTAACCCAGGTTAACCCAGGGTAACCCAGTTGATGATCGAGCTAAAAAACGGGTAACCCTCTGTAACCTCTTATGTTCTGGGTTAACCCTTAACCCCTAACTCACCATAACCCCTTCTGAGTTACTTAGGACTTTAACTCAAACGGTAAACCTTTGTCTAAATCGATAACCCAGTTGAGAAATCGGTAACCCTCGGTAATCGATTTGAAAAGTCACGGATGATCTTTAGGGACAAATCTTAAGAAGGAAATCGGGTACGCTGAGTCTGAATCTGACCTCATTTTTAACCTCCGTCACCTCCTTCTTGAGGTCAAAGACAAGCAAATTTTGACTTTTAAAAGTAGGTCACGGAGGATGTTGAGGAAAAATTCTCAAGAAGGAAATCGGGTACGCTGAGTCGGAATCTTACCTCATTTTTAACCTCCGTCACCTCCTTCTTGAGGTCAAAGACAAGCAAATTTTGACTTTTAAAAGTAGGTCACGGAGGAGTTTGAGGAAAAAATCTGAAGAAGGAAATCGGGTACGCTGAGTCGGAATCTGACTTCATTTTTGACCCCCGTCACCTCCTTCTTGAGGTCAAAGACAAGCAAATTTTTAGGGTAAGACTCTGTAACCTAGTTGTTTCTCGAGCTAAATAAAAGTTAACCGTAGGTTACGTGAGTATAATAGGTAACGAAACACGTTAACTAACTTTTAATATTTCATTTGAACAGGTAAAAGTAAGTGAACAGTACAAGATGGACGATATGGACGATTGCGACGGTGAATACACTCAGGATTTTATGGATACAGTAGAAGAGAATAGCAATCTATTAACAGTTTTGGAAAATCTTGGTTCTGTGGAATCGTTTTTGTTTCGGAGTAAGCGGGTGTATGCTCGGTCAATCGAAATGGACAAGTCATCATTAGATACATTCTTACAGTTTGATACCGACATTGACGGGTGTGTAGTGGAATTGAGTGATGTCAGCGGAATCAATATCCCTATACGTAAATTAACTTTTTTCTCGCAAGGAACATGTAACCTGAAACAACTGAAGCCCGTGTTAAAGAAGCACTTGGACTTGCGTGTCTTTAACAAGAACGAATTTTTGATGTTTAGCCATTGCGTCGGCTTCCAATTATTTTACGAGTACGGCTGGGAAGGCTGGATCGGTCTTATACCAAGACACACTAGGAGCCAAAGTGTTCGTTTGAAAGAGGATGTGATAAAGAACAAGTCGTTTGAGATTTTCAAAGGTTTAAAATATCGTGTTCAGATGGCATTTGCGGCACTGGTTCAGAGGCAGGAAGCGTTGAATACACTATCAAAGAATGATGTGAATGACATCGGTAAAATGAGCATTCTTCCAGATGACCAGAGCACTCTACTTCACGCGTTGCAGAGCGTGACTGATGCTTTTTCAGATCCTGAGTTTGAACTAATAACTTTCTGCTTTCGATTTGGCGAGAAAACATCCTTTGGAGTATCACTGGAGTGTTTCAGGAAAGATAGTGTAAAGAGTGTAACAGTACATAGTGCTGTAAATGTGAGTTCAATTGGGGATATTGATCTTCTCTGGTCCGCTTCCGGCTTGTCGCGTGTCGTTGGTACTCGAGGCACACTACGCACCTGCCTGTCGTTCAGTGACTGTGCCAACTATCAGAGTAATATCGATGGACGTCTGATAGATGTAGGTGTAGAACTTCGTAATGTGTGTAAGCAACCTGACAGACTGCGATTTGTACAACTGTATGCTGATGTACCTCATGTAATGCCGAGCACAAGGTTCCATCCGGTATCCGGTGTAATAGCGGGAGGATTGTGTTTTCCTAAGAACACAGCCGATGCCTTTGAAAGAGATGCCTGCAAGTACATATCCCGTATGAAGAGTAACCTAGTTTGCACCATGAAAGCGTCTTGTCGACTGGAGATAGTGTCCGAACTAGACGTTATTCCCGATGTCGTGACCGCTGATCAATGCCTAAATTTGGACAGAGTAGAAAGGCTTTTGTTTGAGTTTCCATTACTGGTACCCTTCCCACGGGAAGTTGTATTATGCGTTCGCAAGATCGGACTATGGGCGTCAGAAGAGTTGAGCAAGCTTTTGAATGAATACCAGAAGACTGGAAATATAGATGCGACATGGAAGTCTTTTCAATTGGAGTTGGCCCTAGATAAGTTGTTATGGGGTCGGCTGTTATGTTTGCGAAGCCGAATTTTCTCAGTAAATCTTGGACCCGGCGTAGAATCTCCCAGTCGCAGTTTGACAGATAACTGTGGCTATCTGGCATTGGAACCGTACACAACCTGTATGTACACAGAAGATTGCATTCCAAGTACGGCAATTTGGACCGCATCTGAGAAAGTCGGAGCTATGATTAAGAGGTCAAGCGGACTTCACGATACCCTAAACGGACCGATATTTGTAATCGGGCGGCGTCTGATTGAATCCTTACTGAAGGACTTACATGAAGTTGGTGGAATGGCGTCTTACTGCCGTTTCGGGTTTTTCTTGTCCGAGCTGAAACGGCCTTCAATAACTTTTCCTGTGAATGGTATTGTAACCATGGAACGACTGGTTGGGATATTGTCCGATAAGAGACGGGTAAGCCCGCCAATGGTGTATGACCGTCTGTGTGAGATGTTGTCAAAACGCGGGTTAAATGTTAGGGATGCGGTCGAGGCTGGCTTGAAGGTTCTTAAATTGACATATTTTCCCAATCTTGAAATATATGATGTTCATCGAAATGCCGTATTGAAGTGGTCCCGATGCCGTAACTTCTGGAAGATTTCAGGCGTCGGTATTGGCCCGGAACAAGCCATTGAGTCAGCACGAATGATGTCAGCAATTGTTAAAGGTGAACTGGAACGCCGAGGCTTAATATACGTCAGTAAGCTGAAGAACTGCCCCGTACCTTTCCCCTGGATAGAGCCTTGCTTACGGAAATTGGCAGCTGAACAGTTGACTGATGAGCAGCGTGTTGTTGTGTTGGCCTTCCTAAGTTGTATTGGATTCATAATGCAAGGCTGGTTTGTTGAATACGAGGCATTTTGCGATTTATTTAAAGATCTTGCTATCGGACAGCACAGACTGAAGGACCTAGAGATCCAGTCCAAACTCGGAGTTCCATTTTTTATGAAGGTCACCGTCTACCGGCTACATTGGACCATACCAATTAAATTGGCGTTTAAGGAAGAGAAAATAAGCAGTAACACCTATGCGACGGAGCAGCCCAGCACTTCTAAAGAACCTGAGCACTTTTCAATTATAGACCAATTACCTGAGAGACCAAGTAACCGTATAACGGAAGACTTTGAAGTAAACGACGTACAAGAAATCATAACACGCGTGAGCAGCTGCCTGCCAGTGGAAAAAGTTAAAACTACAACGCAACGTTGGTCTGCCGCGGAATTGGAAATATTAGACGGATTACTAGCGAATCAGTATGGACAAACTCCACTTGAAATGTTTCAACACTATCAAGATCAATGTACTGATATCGGCATTCCGTTCCGTACAAGGTACTCATTTGAACACAAAGTAAGACGACTACATTGAATAGCGTATGTGCGAAATTATCCTCGTAATTTGCTTGCCCTACATTTTGTCTAAGATATACGAATGAATAAAAAATTATTATAATGTCAGTGTATGAATTTTGACCATATTTGGTATATCGAGGTAGATAGATAAGTTTATTTTCAATATCTACACGTATAGGCCAGAAGCCGGTCAGACACACACGCACACATTAATGTACATAAAATACACAGATTTAGACTTAGTCTAGGAGCTGGTGTCCAGAATTTCAATTTTCATTTACCCCATCTGGTAGAAAAAGTCTGTTGGTATTTTCGAATAATATAGACATTCAGGCTTTAGAAAAAGGTGGATGCCAGATCTGAAAGTGGTGCAGATTTTTTTAAAAAGGGGCAACAACTCTTGCTATCCAAGAAATTTACAAAACTACCCGGTAACCTATTTTCTAGTGTGGAGTTTTTGTTTATATATGTATTGCCATATATTTGCATGGATATTATTCATTTGATAATGTGCATCAAAAGTACATACAACACGGACCAGTTTGAGGTCAAGGTCAAGGTCAGTGTAAGGTCAAAGTCAGAGAAATAGCTAAAAATGAATATTTGCACTATATTTTTCTTTGTATAGCATGTGTTTTCAATTCAATTTTGTTATAAAAATGATAGTTATGTTCGTTAGTACATATTCTGTCATTGTAGCCCATTTGTTTGATTCAAAATATAAAAATATTGTCAAAACAGCCATTTTATGCAAATGCATGTTGGCCGAAATGGCAATCTTACGAAGACCCCTGGCATTCTGTGATCTGGTGTGATTTTTTTGTTTACGAATGTAGTGTCTTATATTTACATTTATATTATTCATATGGTTATATGCATCAAATGGACATACACCTAAGACAAATGTGAGGTCAAAGTCAAGGTCATTTCAAGGTCAAAGTGACCAAAATAGCTGGAAAAAGTAAAAAATGAGATTTCCTCTCTATTTTTCTTAATATAACTTGCGTTTTGAATTAAATTTAGGTTGTTAAAATGATAGTTGTGTTGGTAAGTTGATATTCTTTAATGATGAGCCATTTGATTAATTAAAAATGTATCATTTTTGAAAAAAAGTCATTCTATGCTTTCAGAGATGGCATTCATACGAAAATCCCCGGCATACTAAGGCATTATGTGATTAGTTTGTTTACGTATGTAGTGACTCATATTTGCATGGATATTATTAATTTGATTAAATTCATCAAATGGACATACAACTTAGACCAATTTGAGGTCAAGGTCATTTCAAGGTCAATGTGTGAAAAATAGCTAAACATTGATATTTCCTCTCTATTGGTCTTATTCTGGCATATGTTTTGAATAAAGTTTGGTTATTGAAGTAATAAATATGTGGGTTAGCACATAGTCTCCTTTCATTATAAGTAAAGTTATTTGTTTAATTAAATATGTTATTAAACTAGCTAGTTTACGTATCAGGGTGTTGGCATTGTTGCATTCGTAGAACTAGTCGTTTTCATTCAAAATTGACATATATTTATAATGATGTAATCATACAATTGTATAGATAGTATGGACTTTATATTATTTGTAGAATGTTCCCTTAATGTATTGACATGATCAATGTCATCTTAGGTCAACAGTACATTTTATTGTACATACAATTTTGATTTGCCTTACTTTGTATGAAATTGCAATTGGCTTTACATGAACCTCACTAAACGACCAGGTGATGAAGTCCACGCATGTATACACTACTCATAATGTTAAAACAACCAGTTATCTGTTTTCGTAACAGCCGTTAATCCTTTATATACACCATTGACTCAGAGGGGGTCTCATACGTAATGATGCAAATTACATGTATCAATAAACCTAGGTATATATAGGATTCCCAGACCCTTGAGAAAACCCATTATCATCTTCTATTCGTAGCTATCTAGAACACTGTTACTATTAGAAACATTCACACAGACCCAATGGCGTGCGTACCAGAACATAGTACAACTATCCCGTTGGGCAATGTTATATTCACAGCTGCAATGTGCAGAAATATCAGGCCCTTTAGACCCTATGCGGTACAAATCACTGCCAGCTGGTACAGACATCTCAGGGCCTATGTGGTAAACACCAATGCATGGTACATACATTAAAGACACTATGTGGTACGCATCATTACAAGGTACAGGTATCAGACGCACAATGTGGGTACACATCACTGCAAGGAATATGCATCTTATGGACATATGCCACTCGCGGCCACTCGCGGCCACTCGCGGCCACTGTAATGTACAGACATCATATACTAAAGAAGGTATTTACCAAATGAGAATATAATCATCCCAGACCGTAATGTACTCAATAATACATAAGAATACACCTAGACCATATCTGTTACACCATATCACTATATTGTAAAGACACCGAAGGAAAAGTTAGATACTTATGTTCAAAACAACAAAGTATATCCATTCCATACCTATGAGATACTCATCACTAAATAATTTATCCATCTCAAACCGGACACGTAACCATCACTGATTGCAGCTATCACATGTCAATCGGATACATACTACATAAAGCAGTAATTTTGACAGTGAATGCGTCTTTCATTATAAGCCCCTGTTTGGTAACCAACAGAACAGAGTATAAACATGCATAGCTGTATACAATGAAATCACCAACACACAACATATAGATTACACTGTTCTCACTACCTCTGAATACAAACGCACCAAGTTTTTGTGGTACTCATCATCACCAAGTACTGACAAACCGGGTCCTAAGGAATATACTCGTGCAACCCCAGTTCCTAACCATCACTAACCACTGTATATAAATATGTAGTCATCACAGACTAAGTAGAACCAACGCTGAGTATGAGCATCTAAGGCTGTATTTTGGTATACACCACGATATAATACACTAGAAGCCATCAAACAGCGATAGTCTTGTACACATCATCACATACTTATGTCGTCCCTGGTTCTACAGGATGCTAATCACAACCAAGTGCAGCCATCACAGACCCTTAAAGGTATTTGCCAACACAGGGTAGACACACAAGGCCCTGCGCAATAGATACCGCATTTGCGACCATACCAGGTCGTAAGGAGTGGTCCCAACATCGGAGTAGAGACACTCACACGTCATGTTTGGTACTCACCATTGGCAAGTACAGCTATTCAAAGTCGTGTTGAGTACTTTACATGGACTGGTATTGCCATTCATCGCATTAGAGATTAAAATTTTTTCATACTGTGTGAAAGTTAACAAAGCCTGGTATAAACAGGGTGTAAAAAAGTAAGTTTCTCTACCTATTTATCAAATCCATATGTTCTCCTATCACGATGAAAACTTTACTTAGTGGGGTACCTACCTATCACTGGTACAGTCATTCTGGATTTTACGTACCACCACAGGGTTCAGCTATAGAATGCCAAATGGGATACTCACAACCTATTAGTACAGCCTTACATCTGGCCTTATTGGAGATGCGTCACGGCAAAGTACATGTACGTATGGCCTATGAGGGTACTCACTATCACTGTGTAGAGCTATCCCATGCCCTATTGGGTGTTCACTAATACATTGTATAGTTATTCTAGGATCACCACCCAGTGCAGCCAAATATACCAGATCAGTAGGGTTACCAATCGCCGCTAAATGCAGATATTCCAGGCCCTGTGAGATACTCAACACCATCGTGTACAGTCAGCCAAGGCCCATCGGATACACACCAGCACCTAGTACCGACACATCCATATCAGACCTTAAGAGGTTCAGAGACCATTACTTCGACTTACTGACCTCATAACCAATGAAATTCATCTACTGTTCTATAAAATTCGAAGATCTTAGGTCCAGAAAAACCTGAGTGTCAAGGGCGAGGATCCTAGTACCAAGGATCGGTAGGGTATTACTCAGAAACCGTGTGATGTTCATAACCGACATACAGACCAGACCGACCGACGTGTGTAAAGCAGTATACCCCCTCATCAAAGATGGTGACATAACGTTCCCAGCTAAAATAATTACACACCTAAATATACAAACTAGAAACAAAATAAAGTGGACAAAGTGCTTCATATTACATGTAACGAAAAAATGAGACAAAACTTGAATTGTTCAAGCGTTTGTAACTTGTCCTTGAGATGACATTGGCCTTGACCTTGAAGTGGTCAGCATTTTATATCCACTTAAGTGTAAGACATTGAGTAATGTAACAATGTTCATACTAATATTCAATAATACTGACAGAAATAAAAATAATATTTGAATACAAGTATATTTGAAAGCAGCTAGCAATTAAAGAATGCCATCTCGGTTAGCATGCATTTGCGTTAAATGGCAGTTTTACCAATTTTTAACATATATTTTTTAAACAAATAACTTATAATGAGAAAATATGTGCTAACCACTACATCTATCACTTTTATAACCAAAATTGAATTAAAACATACGCGAGAATAAGGAAAGTAGAGCGGAAATATCAATTTGTACTTTTTTAACTAATATTTTCACATTGACCTTGATATGACACTGACCTTGACCTCAAATATGTCTAAGGTGTATGTCCATTTGATGAATTTAATCAAATTAATAATATCCATGCAAATATGAGACACAACATACGTAAACAAACTAATCACATAAGGTCATAATATTCGTATGAATGCCATCTCGGAAAGCATAAAATGACTGGGTTTTTATCAAAAATGATACATTTTGAATTAATCAAATGGCTTATCATTAGAGAATATTTACTTAACAACACAACTATCATTTTAATAACCTAAATTTAATTCAAAACACATGTTATATTAAGAAAGATGGAGAGGAAATCTTATTTTTTACCTTTTTCAGCTATTTTGGTCACTTTGACCTTGAAATGACCTTGACCTTGACCTCACATTTGTCTTAGGTGTATGTCCATTTGATGCATATAACCATATGAATAATATAAATGTAAATATAAGACACTACATTCGTAAACAAAAAAATCACACCAGATCACAGAATGCCAGGGGTCTTCGTAAGATTGCCATTTCGGCCAACATGCATTTGCATAAAATGGCTGTTTTGACAATATTTTTATATTTTGAATCAAACAAATGGGCTATAATGACAGAATATGTACTAACGAACATAACTATCATTTTTATAACAACATTGAATTGAAAACACATGCTTTACAAAGAAAAATATAGTGCAAATATTCATTTTTAGCTATTTCTCTGACTTTGACCTTACCCTGACCTTGACCTTGACCTCAAACTGGTCCGTGTTGTATGTACTTTTGATGCACATTATCAAATGAACAATATCCATGCAAATATATGGCAATACATATATAAACAAAAACTCCACACTAGAAAATAGATTACCGGGTAGTTTTGTAAATTTCTTGGATAGCAAGAGTTGTTGCCCCTGTTAAAAAAATCTGCACCACTTTCAGATCTGGCATCCACCTTTTTCTAAAGCCTGAATGTCTATATTATTCGAAAGTACCAACATACTTTTTCTACCAGATGGGGTAAATGAAAATCCATTTTAAGCCTCTTTTGAAATCTGGCTCCTGGACTAACTGGGAATCGAACCCACGACAACTAGGAACCGTCAACCTCTCGTTTACATGGCAAAATCAAACCGTAGCCTACACCTATTATCATGGTGCAGCTTGAGGATAATACTCAGAACAACCTCCAGTGAACAGGCTGGGAATCGAACCCACAGACTCCCGTTACCATGAGACAGGCTGGGAATCGAACCCACAACCTTCCGTTAAAATAGTGCTGCCTCCCCGTTACAATCGCACATACTGGCAATCTAACCCCCGTTACAATTTCATATTATTTGCTATAGTTCTGTAGATCTATTTAATACCTAAGTTTGTAGATATGTAAAATATTTAATTATAGGGGCATTTTATTGACCCTGTGGTCATTTAAATGTGACCTGTTACACTGTAAATGTAAGTGTTAATGTATAGAACACATATTGAACTTGTAATTTGCAACAGATATTGAACACAATGTGACACGTCCATGGCGTTCAAAACTATACAGCTGGCGTTCATTAATTAATGTCAAGCGTCCAGGATATGAACACTCTTTGAACACTTTATTGTTCAAATGTCTAGAGATTTATCAAGTTTTCTGCCGCTTGTTTTTGGTGTGCGTTCAAATTCACACATTCACAGATTCAGCATCTTTTGGGATAATTCAAAGCATATAATAAGCAGCCATGTACGTTTACAAGATGATGGTATACTGTCACAACCATGTGCAAATAAATTTATCAAATAATTTACCTTTTATGATAAATATTAGCGATAAAGAATAACAAAATCAGCTTCGAATGTTAGCGCCAAAACACCTCCCAAAA